>OX638121.1:242500-1492500 GCA_951804975.1 Anthophora plumipes
GTGTATACGCGTATCGGAATGTAGGCGGCGGCGACGAGTAGGATCTCTGGTGTTCGAAACGGAGGAATCGATCATCGATCATCGATAAATGGTGTTCGAAGCCGATTAATTCCGTTAATCTGCCGACTGGGAGCAGGCTGGATGTGTATAGATGGGCGGGCAACGAGGACGTGAGGAAGAGGGTAGGCGTTCGAAACGTGTCGACAAAGGACCACGCGGCGGTCTCGTTTCCGCCGCGAATCGTCATCCTGTTCGCGATAACGCCGTTGCACGTAGTACGCTGCGCTGTGCTGCGCTGGTCAGAAGCGTTGATTACGCGTTGCACGGTCTGGCTGTGCGGCGTAAATTCGTCCTTGAAGCAGCCACCGCAGAAGGAGGACGGGCTGCGGAGGCAGGAGGGGAGTTGCGCGCGGGCCAAGATGCAACGGGAACTTTTTCGACTAATTCCGGTGAGGGAACCTAACGCGCGGACGTTAACCCAATTTAAGGTCCCCCTTGTTCGAATTCGGGACTGCGCCGGTGCAGGGTGACCCGCCGAGTCAGCCCGGCCCGGCCGCGGCGCGGCGGTATCCGAGGTTTATAGGTCACTCCGGTTTCGCGCGATATAGATTTTTCGCTCGACGGTGTCGTCCCGCCCGTTGCACGCCTCGTCCGACCTCCTCCGAATCCACCGGGCTGCGCCTGCACCCCTGTCTTTGCTTCCTCGATCGGAATTCACCGCGAAATCGGGTGCAACCGATGCGCGCGGCCCCGAGCGAACGCGAGCGAACGCGAGCGAACGCGAGAGAGGAGTAGTAGCGGAGGAGACGGAACACCTTCTCCGTATTTCCGGGTAGATGGAAAGTTAATAAGAAACTATTAAGCTGGTATCGATCGATCGGTTGCGTCACAGAAGCAAACCAAGTATTGCTTATGTAATAAAAGAGGCCGATAAAAGAATGACAACGCGCGGCGAGCGCGTACCGTGGCTGCCATCCGACCGCGACGGGGGTATGCGCGCGACCACCCACTACTATCGAACGGCTGACTCTGCGGTGTTTGCGTGTTTGCGTGTTTGCGTGGTTGCGTGGTTGCAACAAGCACAGCGTTATTCTCCGGACGAAAAACGGTGTATCGTGCACCCTATATCTACGTCTATACGTGGCGCGTGGAAACGGATAGGTGCGGATAGGCAACGAGCGGAGAATAGCGATGCCAGCGCTCTGCGTTCTCCGCCCTTCCATCGTGATCCACTCGCCTGGCACCCTCCGCTTCCTCCGCTTCCTCCGCCCATTTACCCACCCCTTTGCTGCACCCTCTTTCTCCCTCTCCCTCACCCCTGCCCCGGACGATTCGCTGCCGTGTCGTGCCGCACCTCGCCGCGTCTTTTCTCTTCCCGTCTCGTTCCCACCAACCTAGCTGACCTAGTTCGCGGTAGCCTGCTGGAATCGTTTCCTCCGTAGTACACGCCTCGGGATCCAGGTTACACCTAAGGCCGGTCTGGTTGCTATATACACGTACTCTGCCCGGTTTCCACACCCTCGACTATCCAGCCATGACGTTTCACTTTTCCTTCCGATCTCGTCGATCGAGCGAGCGCCTTGGGATCGTTGGTGGCGTCGAAGGTATACCAAGTTTGCCGCGTATCGCTGAGATGACAAGAGGGACGCGTTTGAAAGGAGAGGAGCGCGACGAATTGTGCGAGTCTGGTTCGTCGCATGGAAGAAGAAAGGACCGGAGGATGGGGACGGGGGTAGAAAAACGCGCGTAGAACAACGGCTGGTAGAGCGAGAATGGTCGCGCGTCTAGACCGACGGAATGCACGGAAATGGAACGCGTGTACAATCCCTTCTACTCTCTCTTCCCTCTTTTGTACGCCTCTCCTCTTCCCGGTTCGCGTCTTCTTCCGTCGAACGCTGCGACATTCGTCACCTCGCTCCCAGCTTTGACGACGAAACTACTTTTTACGAGCTGCAGCAAACTTTCGAACTGGGCTAGGATTTCGAAGCCGGGCTATGCGCTATCGCGACCGTGCAGCTCTTCTCCTTTGGCCCGAGGATCGGGAGAATGATTCGTCGAATATGTCCTACGCGAATACGTAGGACAGACAGAATGTAGTGACAAGTTTCGACGAAGTAGCCGAAATTCCCCCCAAAATTCCGTTCCTAGCATCGAACGTGGAGTCAGGCGTTCTCCTCGCTTTCTCTGCTGCTGCTGGAAACTGGCGGGCGCGAAAGGCATCCGTTGTAAAGTTACAACGATAAGTAGAATAGAGAAACGAAGGCGATAGATCGGGCAGAGAGATCGGGAGAAGGGGTAGCAGAGGTGATAGAGCGATGGAGCCTGCACGGAGGTTGCTGTCGACGCCCTGCCGCCGCGGCCGTTCTTCCTGGTTTCCCTATATTGATTTTCCAGCGTGCCTCCAGCTAGACGGAAACGGAACGCCGCAGCGCGAGGGAGAGCAAACGAAACGACGAACGACGAAACGGCGCTGGTCCGTAACATTTGTGCTCCGAAGCTAGCTCACAGCTCACGGAGAGGCGTGCGGTGCGTGCACGGAAATCGGTTAACGGAGTGCTCGCTCGGCCACCGCACCGCCACTTCGCCACTTCGCCACTTCGCCACTTCGCCGCGAGTCACGTTTGCGCGATTGTGCGCGCCCTGTGGAGGTGCCTCCTCCAGTGGAGGGGTTGCACAGCCAGGTAGCACGGAGAAGACGCGAACGCGAAGAAGGTGGGGCCACTATCCTACCTTTCCCACCTTCGCCCGCCCGTCCTGCCCTTCGAAAACGTTCTCCCCTGCTACGCGGAGACGCTTCCTTTCTCGCCACCTGCAACCGCCGCGCTCGATAAACAACCGTCGCGCTTGCGAACCTCTTTCTTTCGAACCAGATGAATTTACAGCGCCCGAAACGATCCCGAATTTAGACCTATCTCGAGCGAGAAGACTCGCGTCGCGTACTCGTCAAGTAGTAGAGGAGAACGCGTGATCAGACGCGCGGTCCTCGTTCCTACTTTCTCTCTGGCTCGTAAACCTTTTCACAGGAACCGTACTTTTCATCCCGTTAGATTGCGCCTCCCCTCTGTCAAACGGAAATCTCGATCTCCGTTATATTATAGGCCGCTGTTGCCGTGGCCGTGACTGATGGCTCTTTTTTCCCGAAGCCGTAGAAAACGGCATAGGAAGCCGAGCGATACAAAGCTGACGATGCATTTCCAATGACGAGGGGTAGGTATACTTCTGGATCGGAAAGGAATATTTTCCATTTGAAAATACTGTTTGCCGCGCGTTTCTTACATTCCTTCTTAAGGTGCGTTTGCTTCTCGCAGCTTCGAAGCTCTCTCACAATCAAGCGTGTACGAATGATGAGTAAATCGTGCGTGTGTGCGTGTTTATGTGTTTATATGGTGTCAACAGAGAATAGATTAATCATAGTATTCGTCGATATTTTGTGCAGGATCGTATGACTGCCAATGGAAATTCCCCGTTGGACAGTATGAGGACGTTGGAGCACTATTTGAGCGACATCATGCGAGGTGGTACAGCGGACACTCCGGATCACGTAAAAGGTGAGCGAGTTTATCGATACACGTACAGGTGCTTGCGAACGTTCGGGTAGGTCTCGCGTGTCTTTGGATGAAAGGTGCGAAACGTTCTCGCGTAACAAGCGGTGGCAAGCGAAAACAGATCGAGGGAACGGTTCGAAAAATTTCGAGCATCCGTGGGGGCCGCTTTGGCTCGATTGCAACCTGTCCGACCAGACCAACTAGAGCAACGAGAGCAACGAGAGCAACGAGAGCAACGAAACAGCCACCCAGCCGACCACTTAACGTACGCCAGCCCTTGTCGGCACCCTCCACTCAACTCGACGCGACACTACACACCCTGCAAATTCGACGTGACTCTATCCACGCGTCCGGCTCCCGCGCGCCTCCCGCGAGCCTCCCACCTCGGCACACGCAAACGACCGAACTGAAAGAAGAAGGAACTCCTTCTCTCTTCCCTTCGCGTCTACCGCTTTCTTTTCTCCGCGTCTGCCAACCTAGCTGTCTGCGAGCTCTGGCAACCCTCAGACAAGCGATCTCGCGCCTGCAGTGAATGGCAAGGGTGGTGCACGTATCGCGCGTCAGGCCTCTTCTCTTCCCTCTAGTGCTCGTCCACAACACCGAAACCGTAGATGTACGACGACCGCACACCCAGGAAGATCAAGTGGCCCGCGAGACCGTAGAGAAGGAGCAGCAGACGGGCGGCGACGGGGAACAAGCCGGTATTCGCAAAGTTCCTCCGCGGGGAATAGCGTGAAATTTGGAAGAGGAAGCGTGGCCCGTATTGGAACACGAGTGTCTCTTTCGTTCGGTGCGAATCACTCCGAATCAGATGCTCCGAAGAAAAGACGAGGAGAGAAGAAAGGATAAGGATGTCTGCGACGATACACCCACGGGTTAGGTTAGATACTCGTTTAGGAGAATGGAAAGGTGCTCGTGGAGGCGAGAGGAAGGTACACATCTCCGTAGACCGGCGACTTTATTGTATCGCGTAATTATCGTTTCCCTTGGGGACCGAGAACCGTCGGGGATGTCCTGTCTTTTCTTTTTAACCGGCCGCGCAGACCCTTCTGCCAGCAATTAAAATCTGCTCGCGATCGAAAGGTCCCCGTCGCGGGGGATGATAACGATCCGCCGCAGACGGAACCAGTCCACCGCGAACAAGAACAGATCGGAGCGCGACAACTTCCGATAGAGATTCACGGTTCGAGGGTAGGAGGGTGAGGGATAGCGAAAGGAGGTGGAGAAACGTTGTCCGGTCGAAGAGGAATCTCGGCTGAAAAATGAGTAATAGGGTTGAGGGTGTAGAATAGGATGGAACCGTCGAGTGCGAACGAGTCTTTATTCGAGAACAAAAACCTCTCTCGAGGCATTGTAAGGCTCCGGTGAGTGGGCGTGCTCCCGCCGCGCTACACCGCCATCTTTGAAAGTGTCAGCATGGCACTTAAAGCTGCGCTAATAGTAGGTCAAGTCTCGGATTCAAATCCGTGTGCAACCTCGAGAACTGCGGCGCGGTGCGGCGTCTAACAATTTTTTGGCCAAGCGAAACGCTTGTTCGCGCCGTCTTTGTCCTCTGCTGCCTCTGCTGCCTGCACGGGTCGTCCTTCGGATTGAAAGGTGGAAATAGTGGCGTAACGGAGATCGATACACGACGAGGAAAGGTTCGCGCTATTCTAACCGCACAGCGGTCGCGTGTCTCCCCTCTAAGGGATAGGATCCCTTTAAAAATAAGCCGAGTCGATGTCGCGTTATTATTCCCCGGTGCGGTCGATTTCGATCGGTTCGGGGCCGCGAACGCGAACGCGAACGCGAACGCGAACGCTTCGAATTGATAGCGCACGCGTCCACATATTTCACGGCAAGCGGCCAACTAGCGAGCAACTTTCCGTCCTTGAACGACTAGCAACGGGCTCTACGATCGCATTCTCTGACCTATTATACACGTGTATTATATATCGCGGGGGACGCGGCTCGTGTAATCGGTTAGTAACGTCAACGGGATTCGTAGAGGGTGGTTTTAACGCCGCTCTCCAGCCATCTAGGGTTTCGTTGGATCGCGTATTCTCCCCTTCGCTCCCTTTCCACCCCGTCATCGCCGCCGCGCACACATCCCTCCCGTCTCTCCCTTCCTCACCACCTCGCACCTACAACCGCACCTAATGCATACAATTGAGAAGGTGAATGGATAAAGCGTAAATACGCCGCGAGTGCGCCGGAGATCCGGCTTCGAAAGAAGAAAGGAACGATTAATTCGCGCCGCACGCGTGCGTGCACCGTTTCTTCCTCTCTTTCGCCTTTCGCCTTTCCAAAGATGACTGTCTATATCGACTGACCGATATTCCTCCTTCCGCTGCTTCCTCCATGTTTCACCGTCGACGCTATTCTCGTATCGATCCCGCTCGGGTAAACCTCCCTTCTTTGGACCCTCCACCCTCCTGACGAGCCAACCCAACAGGAAGAACCGATCTTTCTCGAGGAGAACACCGCGGATCGTCTTGACCGAGATTACGCGACCGTCACCCATCGATCGCAATCGGCATGGAAGAAACCTGGCCGCAGGACGCCATCTCCCCCTTTGAAAAAAGGGGAAAAGGAAAAACGAGAGAGGAAAAAAAAACAAATGGCAAAGAATTTCCGAAACAACAGCACGCGCTCTTGTACTTTGTAGTCCGACAGCGATAAAGTAGTCGAGCTTGAATTAGAGATAATAATCCGAAAAATGAAGGTAACGCCCGATAACGAGGTAACCGTGCAAACAATAAGCGCGTACCGCGATAACGCTCGATTGGGCTAAAAATAAAATTCGAGTCAAGTGGTCGAGAAGACGATTTAACCAACGATTTAACTCGAATCTTTTTTCCTATTATATACGCACGTCTAGGTATATACCTAGGTAACTTGAACTTGGTCTCGTAACTTTCTTCTCCATACGATATATTTTCGTAAAAGCTACTACAAACGGCGAAATTCGTCGTGCATTGCATACTCGTGTATACATAGGTATGCGCTTAGCTAGCTAGAGCGGATCGAGCGAAAGAAATACAAAGAGTCGAAATTGTTACTGCCTTGGAAACTACGTCCTATTGCCTATCTATGAATAAATAATCTCCAAGATAGACGTACAGGCGGAATGCTACGTTAGACCCGCGCGAAGGTTAGGTTAAAGAGGTTGTACCGACCGAGAAATCTTGGATCGATGCACGAGCAAGAAAAGACGTACACCGCCATCTCTAGGTACATTCCGAAAGGAACGACGATTATTTGGCGACCTCGAATCGCGCAAGCGCCGACACTTTGAAATTCATCCTCGAGAAGAATATCTCGGTGTCCTTAGAGGAATCGATATCCGATAGCGAGAAAACCGATATCCAGTCGTTGGTTAAATCCAATTCCATTTAACGATTTTACGGAACGTTTGGCCGAGGTTGAACGGGACGAAGATCGATCGAGGAGATCGACGTTCGATCGGCACCCGTTGCGCAGGTGCAAAAGGGTCGCAGGGTTCTTTAGAAACGTTATATTAGGAGCTGACCGTGCAAAATGGCACAAGGGCTTATTTAAATTCGATCGGAATTGGCCGCTTGCCTATTGACCAACTGCCACCGTCAGCCGCATTGCAGTGACCTGCAACGTTGCACTTGATGCACCTCGTATTCGAGGAGCGTGAAAGGACTAGATGTTCAGCCGATATTTCACCTGTGTTCCCTCCATGTTTTTCTCGATAAAGATACGCGCGGCGTACTCTTTCCCGTAGTCCCTCGCGTTGCGTCGAGTCGCGTTGCTTAACAGTTTCAAAGGTGATTTTTAGCTCGCGCCTATTCGCTCGTTATCGTCTCGATCATGGTCAAATTATAAATAAACATTTGTCGGCATCCGGTAGTAGCCGAAGCAGCACCAGCAGCACCAGCAGCACCAGCAGCACCAACAGCAAGCAACCCTTTGTATCTTCGGTCCCGTGCCATTAGCGACGTATATTTAAGCCGCTGTGCACGCCGTCGACGAAACAAAGCTCCGCAAATATCCCGGGGGGACAAAAGGCTTACGTCAAAGAATAAAAAGGGTAAAAGGGTGAAAGAGCGAGAGTGGATGAAAGCGGTTGGCGGACGAACGAACGAACGAACGAACGAACGAACGACACACGCTCGACGATGCGCGACTCGCCGTGGAGCACCAACGGAGAAGCCCACCCTTTTCTTGGCCTTGCACTTCAAACCTATCAAGGTCGCGCTTTTCAATCTTGCGTCGTTCCTGCGGATTTCCTATCGAGACCAGCTTAGCCGTCGCGAATCTACACCGTATATCCTCCACGTACGAGATACCCTCTATCCACGAGAAATGGATATTTCGTTCATCCGGTGAAATATAGAAATCGTCGTTGTTTCAATTCGTCTCGTTCGAAAAGTGAGGAACCTTTCGAACGAGGAACTGCGTCACGGTCGCTATCGTTTCGGAAACCGCAACGACCTTTTCCTATGGCTGCGCGTTCGCGTGCGATTAGAGCGTCGCGTCAATTCGAAACAATTTGTCGCAGATATCACGCGATTTTCCAAATCTTTTCCTCGGACTGTTTCGTTGACGCGCGGTTAGCTTCTCGACAGCTAGCCAGAAAAGGAGGAGGAGAGGAGAGGAATAGGTAAGAGAGTGTGGCCGCGTTAGAGATGGAAGCGTTAACCAAGAAAAATGAAACTTCTTGTTACGTTTGCAAAGGGGAGCAGCAGTTCACGTCGTCTCTCGTCTAGCGAGAATTCCCATTTATCGAAGCGTGAACGAGAATCGAGCAGGTTGGTCCGATCGAGGAGCAATTAAATGTTTTTTGCCACGCTTCGAAAATTGTTCTCCGGAACGCGCTCGGTATTCTTTCTGGCTCGTTTTCTCTTAGTCGCTGTCGCTCGAGCGATTCGCCCTTTCCCTATGCTCTTTCTACGCTCCCTTTTCTTCGTTCCTGCTAGAAAGCGCGCTGACTTGGAACGCGTTACACTTTTTGCCCGCTTTCCACCCTCCCGGGATCTCCGGCCGTCCTTTCCTACTTCTTCTACACAGATTCTTTCCACCTGTGATTCTCCAAGTTCCAACAGAGGTTGGAAAAGTTCGGGAAGCAAAAACTTCACGGTCGATCAGTCTGGGACCGGTCGGAAGAATTGAGGAAAGAAACCGTTCCGCGGCGTTACGTCGCTCGCAGTCGCAAGAAACAGGGACAGGTATTGATATTTCGCGTGGAACTTTGCTCGACCGTTGCCATTGTTTCTCTATACTTGCGCGTATACGCGATAACGGTATCGGCGTGTAACCTGTTCGCCACGACCGCGAAAGCGGTAGCATCCAGGTCCAGCTATTTGCGAAAACGAACGAAAAAAATTCTTACACAACCGTCGAAAAAAGGGGGCGGGGGAGAGAGAGAGAGGGAGACGAAGAAAATAGAGAAGCCTGACGAATAATGGAGGAACAGTCGTTACATAAATTCAAGGATACCGCGCGCAGTATTGGGTATCGTTCATTGAAGGTATTCTATGCGTGATATAACCGTATATTACGTCGTGTGTGGCGCTTGATCCTTATTACGAGGAGACCGAAACGTCGCGTGAAAGATTAGGTGGACGGAAGTGGAAGTAAATGGTAGGCGTGCTCGAACGGTCGCGGCTTTCCTTCTAGCCCCTTCGGTATCAGGTTTTCGGCGTGTCTTGCCTTATCTCACGGACCCGTCTGCTTTCCTCGGTAAACACACCCGTTCGCGACCGCATGCTGCTCCTTCCTCCGTGCCCAGAGAGACAGAGACAGAGACAGAGATATAGAAAGGGGCGGGGCGGGGAGAGAGCGAGAAGGAGAGAAGGGAGAAGCCTCGAGGCTGCACCGTCGTATCGTTGAACCACGATCGATCGAGGGGAAAAGGAAAAAGCTTTCGAATCTTCTGGAGGTTTGGAATTAGGCAACGCGGACTTTCACTTTTGGGACAAGGAACGCTTTATTCCTCGGGGTCACGCCGCGATTCGGCGGAGACTCGCGGTAAAATCGTGCGGAACGATTAATATAAATCGGGCCGCTGCCTCGCGGTCGTCGACCGGCGCATTGTCCGTTACGTAACAGCTCCGAAAATAAAACGGTCCTCGGGATAGAGAATTCGCGGGTGGTAATCGAATTGCTGGTTCGAATTCTTTTCCAGGGATTCCTTTTCTCGGTCAGCGACACCCTCGAACTTCTCGTGCCGCGGTTATCGGTTCTAACCGGCGCAGCACGCGCGACCTACCGATAGATAGGGGAAGGAGGGTGCACCGTTTTCGAAACTCGGCTTTTGTCTAGCCAGATACATATTTAGAAGAGAGTCGGCCGGTTAGCGTGTAACAGACTGTAAGAGACTAGCTGAGAAAAGGAGAAGGGGACGAACGAGCGTGGCACGGGCCCTACGATGCATCATCATCGTGTATGCGTGTATCGCTACAGCTGTTTTCGCGTGTTTTGGCAGTCAGCTGGTCCGGCCTGTCCGTACTCGTGTAACCTATCTTACACGCGCTTACGTGGCAGCCAGGCTTCGCACGACCGCGCAATCTGCGATAAGGCTGCGTGCATACCGAATTTCTTCTTAGATCTCGCGATCTAAGATCTCGAGAACTAAATCTTTCTCTCCTCTGTTTACCTGAAATGCGGATGAAAGTTTTCGTCGTTCTTGCTAGAGTAGCTTGCTAGAGTAAGTGGCGTGTTGGAAAAATGCAAAGGCAGAAGGAGAGGAGGGCACGCGGTCGAGAGGTATCGAAAATGCAAATAGGAGGAGTTTTCCGTGACGCGGGAACCCCGATATCCATTATGTATGGAGCTTAAGATGCGCACCCGGAGCTGGATAGTTGGAGGTGGAGGCGAAGCCAGGGTTTCCGAATCGGAGAAGCAGATATGCAACGAGCAAGCTGTCGAGAGGCACCAACGACTTTGGTTAAATTTAGAACCGCTCGCGCTGCTTACTTCCGCTTATTTTAGCTAAGGGGCCAACCGTTTCGTGCCTCCTCATCCTCCGTTTCCTTTTTCGTCGCCGCTCCTTTACCGCGACCTCCGACATCTTGTCGGAACGTACATCCGTCGAATTCACCGATGACAAGTCTACAGTTTTCCGTAGGTGAAATTCGAGCGGGACGCGGTTGCGCGGCTCGAACGAGTTACCTAATTTATGCACGCGATCTACATATATGTATATATGTAGGTATGTAGGTATCATTTTCACTTCGCGGCAGAGCTTCGTACGCAAATTCCTCGATCCCTCCCTCCTTCGCCGGTTGTTTAGAGTTTAAATTAACGGCACGTATCGAGCGTGTCGAGCCGTTAGCAGGTCGTCGATTACGAAATAAGGGGACGGACGGAGCAACGTTGTCGCGTTTCAAAGGACGAGCCGTTTCCCGGATTCTTCCTACCCGACGAACAATCTTTCGAAGAGCTTTCCTTTCGCCGAGTACACGCGCGTTAAACCGACGCGCGATCCGAGTCGGCCCATCCGCGTTGCTTTCCACCTATATCCGATATCCGTCGATAATCCGGAATCGCTTCCTCACGGAGAATTTCAGTTTGACCAGTTTCGTTCACTCGACACGATTTCTCGACACGAGCTTCGAGAAACCGAAGCGAAGAAACCGAAGGTCGCTCGGTAAAACGGAAGGAGGGAGGTGGATAGGCAGGCAGGACATGTATGTAAGTCGGTGTTGCACGTTCGCTTTAGCGCTCGACGATTATGTAACGGGTGTGCGTCACAAAACGTCGACACACGGACGTGCACGTATTGTATCGTATCGATATATACGACTCGACGGACGGGACGGGGTCTGTTGGGGGAGTCGCGAGGCGAGCGAGCGTGTCGCAACGATCGCGCGTTAATAATTGCGTCGTTTAACCTTGAACATCGATTAAACCATCTTTCGTATCGGTACACCTCTCGCACACCGACGATCGTTCCCCATAGATTGTGTCCGCGTGTGCAGCGTCGAGCGTTGCGCGTACACACACGGCCAAAGATGTTTACCTATTCGACGAATGTCTGGCCTAAAAGTCCGCAGGCGCGTCGACTAGCTCAAAGTCTATCGGTTAGGAGGTGTCGGCGCGCGCGTTTCACGGAAAGGGAAACCTTTCGACTCGATAAGTATGTATCGATTTGCAGCGGGACGATTCGAATATCTGAAAGCGACGACGAAACGTAACTGTGGCAAAGATACTAAACTGGCGTGTCACGCGTTACGCGTTACGCAATTACACGAACAATAGGTAGCGCGAACCGCACGGTGGAAAAGCGTAACAGCGGCAAATGTTATCTCCGTCGTGCGGCGAAGCTACTACGTACCGACACGCGGCGTTCAGCGATTTCAGCGATTTCAGCGATTTCAGCGATTTCAGCGATTTCGTAGATGCGTACGTGCATGCGTGTGCAACAAATAGGAGAGATAGGGAATCGTCGCGAGCATTCTTCTCCGCGATTCCGAGGGGAATTTGACGCGCGACCGAAGATACCGAGACGGCAGAACGACGTTCGCGTATTGCGCGATGTCACGTGTACTCGGAAACTCGCGCATAAGCGGCACACTCGCAACCAGACAACCTTGAGCGTATTATCGTGTTCCTCCGCGTGGTCGTCGTTGCACAGGCTCGAACGAAACGTTAGAACATTTTTGTTATTACTCGATTTGCCCGCGCGCCCGCGCGCCCGCGCGGTGCAGTCTCTTCGAGGTGACGGTGCACGCGCACCCCGTTTGTTAGTTGCCTGCTCGAGAGGGGAGGGCAGGACGGTCGAGGAATCGAACCGAACCGAACCGTCGCGTATCGAGCAAAGTCTCTACACATAATTCATTCTTCGATATGCATAGGGGGATTAAGGTTAAGCACGAACGTCGGTGAATAATTCCGAGACCTTCCAGGTCAAGTCGGGGAACGTTCTTCGAACCCTATCTGCTTCGATGTCATGCGACAAATTCCTCTATACGGTCTGTATTTCTTTCTCGACGGGATTCGGTAGTGCTCGTTAGAGTGCTCGACTGACCATTCGATTGAATTATCAGGGAGAAGGAAGAATAAAAGTGAGGATTCGAGAGATAAAATGGACAGATAAATAGAGAGACGATTCCCGTGGCTAGGTAGGCGTACATCAGAGGCGGTAGATGCACGCGCTACACCAATACGTCGACATATCGCACACGCTTGTTTTTGAGTCATCGCGTTTCAATGCTGAGCCAGGGAAGAACGAGGCAACGCGCGCGTGTGAGTCGTGTCTCTATGGAGGGGTCGCGTGCGCATATACGTACGCCTAAGTATGCATGCGTGACGTATAATGGCGAGGTGTTCCCTCTCCCTTCCACCCTCCATCGCTAAACCCTCACCGTATACGCGTGCACACGACACGCACACGTACACGTACGTACACTCGATTCCCATTTTTAGTTCTACCATACTCACGTACAATTCGCGTCGTTGTTTTCGCTCGTAGCTCTGTACGCTCGTGCGTGAAACATCTTGTGTCTTTCTTTTTTTATCTTCGAGCAACCTCCTCTTTCCTCGCCCCCTTCGACGCAAACCCTACCTTAACCCCATGGTAACCACGAACGACGACCACCACTCGAGACCAGGATAGTGTTTCGAATCGATCATGCCCTATCAACTGTTTGCGATATCGCTCGACAGATTCCATTTTCCTATTACGATTTGAATTCGGATCTTTGATCAGTCAGGTGAAACTGTCGGTAATCCTTTCCACCTTTACATTTTACATTACGACAGATAGAAGCTACACGAAAGGTTTACACCGGGGCATCTGGAAACACGTTCACGTCCCTGATGTGCGCGTCTCGCCTCTTGCCCGCTGCCACCCCTCTCCGTAGTACGTCACCGAGTCATATCTCATACATATCGTTCGAGCTCGCTTTGGCTCGCACGGTACGTTCGTTCCTGTGGAGCTCTCTCTTTCTCTCTTTCTCTCTCTCTCTCTCTCTCTCTCTCTCTCTCTCTCTCTCTCTCTCTCTCCCTCCTTGTTCACATTGGAACACGCTGTCGCGCGCGTATATGTGCGCGGGTGTCGCGCGTGGACAAACGCTGCATCTTCGTTGTTCGGATACTTTCTCGCTCGATCTGGCTGGCGAGCGGTTTCGGTTGGATTCGCCGCGGCGCCATCGATCCCTTTCGCGCGCGTGCTCCAACTCTGTCCCGCTCGTTCGCTGTGAACATGGACACGGGAGCGCGCGAGCTGCTGCTATGTAACGTGTACACGCGTAAATACGCACGCTCGCGGTTGCGCGCGCGCGCAGGAACGAAGACGGCGGACGCTACGCGATGCGTGGACTTCGCCTCGCCTCGCCTCGCCTCGCCTCGCCTCGCCTCGCCGCGCCGCGCCGAGGTACGCTGCTCTTCGTCACTTTTCGCCTGGTCTCGGTTCGGTTCGCCCCTCCACCACGCTTGTTTCGCCTCGTCTCGCGTCCCGGCTCGTAGCCCTGCTTCCTCCCACGCCTGGGGGCCGGGGACCATCGCGGAGCGGCCATTCCTTCAGCGAGCTTTGACCAGCGCGTATCGTATCTAGTGTTGGCGCGCTGCGCAACCGTGTAACACTGACCGTAACCGTAACCACGCCTTTTTCCAAAAACAAACAGTGCGCCGTGTACGCTCGCTGGAAGTCACGGATAAAAAAGTATTCGGGGAGGAAGTGGCAAAGTGTGAACGAAAAGTACGACGATTTGTTTCGAGAGAGTGAGAGAAATAGAGAGAGCGAAAGAGGAAGAGTGTGTGTGTGTGTGAGAGTGAGAGAGAGAGAGAGAGAGAGAGGGAGGAGAGAAAGAAAAAGAGAAACGGAGCGCGGATCGCGGAGTGCAGAGAGAATCGAGGCAAAGTGCGCACGACGAGTTTTCCGTTCGTTTCGCTGGTATCGCGTAAACTCTCGACGTAGCAACAAACGCTTGCTCAGCTCGTCGGCCGTGAGGCTTATCTCCGCGCCAATCCTGATACACCGCCCAATCCCTTTCGCGATCGTTGTGCACGGAAGAAAATAAAGATCGCGAGAGCGCGAGAAGAGAGTAGCGACGACAATCGGTAACAGTGGTGGAATCGAAAAGATAGTTGGTGTCTCGTTGTCAGTGGTGCGCTCGGTGACTCGATACACAGCGGTGCAGTAGCAGTAGTAGCAGGAGGAACGGGGAGGAGGAGGAGGAGGAGGAGGAAGAGGCGGAGGAGAAAGAGGAGGAAGCTTTATCTAGGGTTCATCGGCAAACGGTACCCCGGTACTACTCCGGTGCTCCGGTCTGGCTGCTCACACCCATCGGTGTGCCGTTCCTGTCCGTATGTGTGTTGTGCATAAACTCGGAACTTCCGATGCTCTGATCGCGTCCCGTTGCGCGCAGTCGTTCCGTGTCGTCCGTGTAGTGTCGAACATATCGAGAATCGAGAGCCGATCGCCGAGGTGAGGTTCAAAGTGCGCGAGCACGTTGCAACCGGGCCGAGCAGATTCAACGAGAGACACGAGACCGTGTTAAGCGAAGCGAAAGAGAAAGAAGTGGAAGAAGCCCACGAAGAAGGAGCAGAAGCAGAAGCCGAAGAGGAGGAGGAGGAGGAGGAGGAGGAGGACACGGGGCAAGAGAGAGCAGCAGCAGCAGCAGCACGGAACTGCTCGCGGTCGGTGTCGGGATTCACCGAGTTGGTCGAGCGAGCATAGTCGGATCGAGCACGGGCCCCCGCGTAGCGGAACGGGAAGATGTTTCGCGCGTACGGCGCTGCGCCGGCTGAGACACCTTCCACCGCCGACATCTACCCATGGCCAGCCACGTTCCTGAACAAAGGTGCCTATACACACGTTCCATTACACTTGTCCTAGGTTAGTCCTCGACCGCTCCTGCTTTCCGCTCCGATCCGGAGTTTTTCTCGAAGTTTGGCGGGAGGTGGCGAGGATGAGGATGGCGAGGGCGAGGGCGAGGGCGAGGGGAGACCCGGTGACGCAACCACTCTCCGTCCTGCCTGTCCGTTTTCGGCTCGAGCCGAGAGTTCGTCGGCGCGTGTCCCGCCACGTGATCGCGCGAGGCTCGTGCCCCGCGCTGGTTTATTTTTCTGTCGCTCGATCGTGTTTCGTGTCAACTCGCGACCAGAGAAAAAGAATCGCGGCAAATTTCTACCGTTCGAGTAGCCAGTCTCGCGGCGAACCTACGCTGCTTCCTCCCGATCGGGATTGGGGGAAGAGAAGTGGCCACGTTGATAAACAACGCGCGATGCGAGGTGTACACATTCGACACCTTTACGACGATGGTCGTAAATTAACAGTCGCGTGATCCGACACCATGACGCAACGACGAAACACCGCAACTCCTTTTAAAAACTTCTCCGAGACCGCGACCAGTCTTTTCATCTGGTTCGTTCGCCTACGAAATTACCTATCGCCGGTTGTCGCGCAATCCTCGCTCTCGTGAGAATCGAGTTAAAAGTTATACGACACCTCTGTGCGCATACCTATTCTCGGCAACGTGTGGCGAATGAGGTAAAGCGTGAAAAAGGATAATAGCAGGCACGTCTCTCGTGTCGTGTCGCTTCCTATCGAGACGCTCGAACGAACCCGTCGTGAAATCTCGCGAAAGAGAGGGGCCCTTTAAAGTTTAAAAGGTTCGCCCCTCCGGTAGGTCAGGTGGCGTGCACCTGCTCCACGCACGAGCCGAGCGGACCAGCCGTATGCGCTCTCGCTCGATACCGTGAAACCGAGTATCCCGGATCACGAGAGGCGTACTCGCTCAACTTTTTACTCCGAACCTGACGCGATTTCTTTCACCCCGAATCGATCGGGTGAATCGAACACGTGCCGCGCCGGCGAATACGCGCGCTGCTCCTTTTCCCATCCAAACGAAAATTTCGTAACGTTCCACCGCGAGTTTTAGCACACCTTGTAGGAGGGTGATGCGTTGACCTGGCCTGACCTGCGCAACTTTTCACCCTACTCCTCGGGCAAATCTTCTCTTCCTGCTCTCTCCTCTCGCACCCTATGCCGAAACGCGTTTTGCATCGGGTTTCTCATATTCCTCCATGCCTTCTGTCCGCCTACCGAACTTGTCATCGTCTAATACAAATGTCGTTTTTCCTTCGTCTCGCGTCTCCAGGTTTTCCTCTGATTCGCACGGTTGCGAAAGCACACAGGGCCCGACGAAAGAGATGCAGGAATTGTTGGGAGGTGTATGCGTGAAATTGAAAGGCTCGCATAGACGAGAAAGACGATAGGAAATTCCATTTTCTTCCACGTTCGACTGCCGGCCTCTCTTATCGAACTCGTTTCCCTTTCTTATCGGTCGCGTGTTGTTTACCAGACGGTTGGAAAGTCCTGGGAACAGCAAGGGAATACACGATCGGGTTCCGTGGTGTAGCAGGATTTTCGTAGATGTTTCAGTGTTGAGAGCGTGCACACGCAGGCGCGAGAGTGATACCGTGGAGCTGTTAGAGGGGAACGGAACGGGAAAAAGGAAACACGCACACTCCACCGAGTTTCGTTGATGGAAGTTACGCGAAACGAGGAGGCAATATTGCGTTCTCGGTAATCGATAGGCTGCTGCCGGCATCGTTAGACCGCATCTACCGCCTAGCTGATGGCACGATGGACAGAAATGGGACGTATTTCTATTTCGGTGGAAACGCGACGCAATCCACGATGGTGCGCCGCATCGACCGCTGCTTCCCGCTCGTTTCGTTTACCCACAGGAAGGGGAACCTAAATTCTTTCTGTTTTTCGTCGTTGATAGGAAGGAGGGAAATTTGCAAGTCGAATTTCAGAATTTGATCGTTGGTTGTTGTTGGCATACACGCGTGACAATTCGTAGTTCGTTGTTCACCGTTGACGCGAAATGCCCCTTCCTCTTTTGCGTTGTTTCTCAACGACCGGTCCCTTGTCGCAACAGCCTCGACCGACTTTCGAAAACGACACGGACATCGAGACCGTTTCTTGCAACGTTTCGGCTAGTTCGGCTACTGTTTAGAGGAGATGTTGCGAAGGCTGAGATTGATTTTGTCGTAGAGAGAAACTTGAACCGGGTTAGAAGCTTTTGGAAAAATGCAATTTCGTTCAGTTGGTCGCCGTCGCCGTCGCCGTCGCTGTCGCTGTTTCAGCAAATCTTTATTGGCACGAAACGAACGACATACGGTTATTCCAAAATTACTGGCAGCACGGTTGCCCGTATCGATCGGCGACAACCACACCTCGAACCTTTTTCGGCCCCCCTCCGGTTCTTCACGCGTGTGTTCGTGTGTTTCTCAACGCCAAGTGCTTCCGATCGATCCGCTCCGAAAAACTACTTTCCGCTCCCGGCCGCTTATCGTCGTACGGCTGCCGCCGCATCGTCATCTCCTTCGTTATCTCGTATATGTGTATGTACGTGCCTTTGGTTCGACCGGCGATATTACGTAAGCAACAATGCGGAATTATGTAACGCGTGCGTTTAGTGCGTCTTGTTGTTGCGCTGAGAGGAGACCAGATAGCGGCAGGGTACGAAGCGTTAGACAGATTTCGTTGGGTATCGTGAACAATAACTCTGCTGCTCGGATACGCGTAACGCTGCGACAGCGGTGTCGGATCGTAGTAGCCAGCGCAATTACGTAAACTTTGTTTGTTCTCCGGGAAAATTCGGCACGAAGAGAAGAAAAAGAAAAACGAAACGTTTCGGCGAGCATGCTCGAGCATTTACGACATATCTAAGTGTATTACGCATACGAAGTAAAGCGTAGGCAAGTTGGCAAACAGGTTGAAGAAGCAAACGTGTAGCGTAATTACCGGTGGAACGTAGACTTTCCAAGAGGATACTCAAAGTTACCGTGAAACAGCTCCGATAAGATATGTATCGATTTCATTCCGTAGCAATGACGCCTACGTTCCTGTTTCACCATCTCGATAGGAAGTGGCACGATCGAAACCGTCCTGCTAGACAAGTGCACTTATGTGCACGTACCGAGTTTCTATGCCATTCGAAATTTGCAACGGTTCAAAAGTTAGACTCGTTTCAATTGCGGGATATCGTACAGGCGCATTCTGCGCTTTCACGAGGCAACGATTTCCTCCCTGGCGCAGTTTCCTCGGCCGGTACACAGATAACGATAACTGGGAACTGCGATGGCGTTAATTGAGCAGAGAGGAGTAGGAGGAATAGGAGGAATAGGAGGAATAGGAGAATGCTTCGTCGAATAGTTTTACAGACTAACGCCGACTCTTTCGACTAATTCGATATAATACGCAGGAAAAAAAAGAGAGGCGTAGACTTTCGGTGAATACTTGGTCGTTTCACCTAGTATCTAGCTTCGATGGAAGAGAATCGAGAGGGACAGGAGAAAAGAAATCGCGAAACGAAGGTGCGGAGCGAAGAAGCTCGGTTCGCGTGGAAATTTCCAAGCGAGGAGTCCGCCGTTGGCCGAGCAGTGGTTTTACCAGTCGATAGCGACGACGCTCGCGACTCCTACGTATACTGCGCGTTATCGAGCGATTTTTCTTGGAGCTCGCGCATACGCGGCTGATAGAGGAGGAACTTGGGAATTGGTGGCGATCACGATGAACGAAAGAATGGCCGCGTTGCGATCAAGATAACGCGGTGTAGGGCCGCTCAGACGAAAAAAAAGGGGAGAGTTATCGTAGGCGAGCAGGTACGGGTTACGCATGTCAACTGGAGGGCATTCAACTATCGATCGCATACAGTTTCAGCCACCCTCTTCACGCCGCGCCGCGCCTCGCCCTGCCTCGCCTCGCCTCGCCTCGCCTCGCCTCGCCTCGCCTCGCCTCGCCTCGCCGCGTCGTCTCTCTACGCTTTGCACGCTTTTCTTTTCTCTCTTAGCCAACGGAATTGAAGGAAACCCTCTGTAATTTCGGTGTCTCGGTTCAGGTTAGACTCTTGGCGTTCGTCGACGTTTCCCCTATCCTCAAATTCACGTCCGTCCTCCCGGGTTGGGTTTTCGCTGCGCGCGTGTCTGCTGCTGCGGAAACAAACGCGAACAGAATGGGGGCCAGCACGACTGCGATAACTCCATTGAGGAGGCCGCGGTGAACGAGGGCGTTGCAAGTTCCACTTTCCTGCAATTGACGCGGTGGCGGCGGTGGCGGCGGTGGCGGCGTAGAGCGAGCAAACTCGAGGAAATTTCCTCGACGGTGAATGCGTGTGGTGCCCTGTACGAAAACGGGGCTTTTCGCGAGTCTGGGCGACCGAATCGCCTCGTCGAGAGAGCGAGAGAGAGAGAGAGAGAGAGAGGCTCGCGTGGAAACGTGTGCATGCGGGTCAGCTGATCGGGCGACGCACGTGTACCATCCGTTTCGAGCCGGCTGGGGAGCACCGTACCGGCTACACTGGTGCGTTTCGCTAACGACTCACCACCAGTACCGGGCCATTTAAATTTAGTCCGGCTCTCCGCCCTCCTCCTCCTTCTCCTCCTCCACCGAATTGCCCGCATCCCTCGGCTCCACGGTTTCTCGTGACTCGTTGTCGGATATCGATCGCTTCCTACCAAACTTCTTGCTCTCGGGATTCGAACGTCGAACCGATTTCATTGTGCGCTTGCTAGCGGTACGGAGCGCGTGCTCGTACCGCGCTTCCGGTTGACCGAGTTCGTTCTCCGGTTGCAATCGTTCGATGCGAACGACGCAGTCTGGGCTAGATCTAGAAATTTTCGTGGTCGGTCGGTCGGTCGGGTGCACGCTCGCACGTTCGCACGTTCGCACGTTCGCACGCTCGCACGCTCGCACGCTCGCTAAATTCGTAGCGTCAGCAGTCAGGACGGGAATAGACTCGCAATCGGCTGTAAGAGACGCTGCCGAAAGCTTTTTTCCTCTTTCAGGCCGCGTCTAGCCTTTTCGATGATACGCGTTAACGCGGACCTTTCGGCGCTTCGCGTCCACGATTAGATGGAAAAAAACAAACGGCCGTCTAGTGAGGTTTGAAAACGAATTCTAACGTGATTTTAGAATTTTACGTTGAACCTTTCAGCGATCGAATCGCTAAAAACTCTGACACATGTTTGTAGGAACATTCTACTTATTTGTCTACTCCGGTCCGTGCAACGATCTTCGCCTTGCTTATTCTCCTGTTGTGCGCTTGCGCGTGCTTTCTCCTTCCTCCTTTCGTCGATTCAGCCCTGTCGAACGTTTCGAGCTGTTCGTTGATACTATTCCTGACCGAGAAGCGTGAGCAAACTCCGAGTCATCTTTTCTTTCACCTACCTTTCTACGATTCGTCTTTCTTCCATTTCCCACCTTGCATCTACGATACACAGCGTTGCACAGCGCAAGACCTGAAGGACACCTCTATTGAAAGTTGTTAGCATCGGCGAAGACAACGCGGAAGGAGTAGATATTATAGAGGCAGAAGAGCGTAAAAAAGTCTCGATGAACCTAACCATTTCCATCCGCCCTAGCCACGTATGCGTAACGTACGTATCGTACGTACGTACGTACGATGTGTCCTACCGCATACTTGCTGGATTCGTATGCAAATTCGTTTGAAGAATAGAAAATTTCGGGCGCACCTGCATTCTTTCGACGCGTAATATCGAGGAGGAATCCCCCTCCCCCACGATCCGCCCATGCGGGAAAAACTTTCTCGAGAGTGCGCGCCTTTCGTTGGTCGCGGTGTTCCGTTCCGCGTCTTGAATTCGTCGCAGGAATTTGTAAAGGAAACAACTGTTACGTCTGTTCGGTAAGTTTAAGGAACGTGAACAGGATTAGCGACGGGATACTTCTGTAGGGAACTGTTACGACACGATAAACACCGATGTGTTTCCCTTTACGGAGGAAAAACAGCTTTGTGAAGAAAGTACGAGGCTCCGGAGGTTTCCGAGTTGCCGTAATATCTCTTTTCTCTTCGATTTTCGCATCGAAACAGGGCTGCGTTTCGCGCTCCGATCCTCCATGCTAGTCTAGCGTTGAAAGAAAGATCGGTGGTCCACGGTGTCGAACACACCTTCTTCCGTATCGATTTCAACGAGCAAGATGTCGGTGGTCGGAGCCGTGTTGTCGTGCAGAACACGGCTCGTGTATTGTTCGCGTGTGTAACGGAGCTAAATGGGTTAATATGCACATCCGTATCGTGGCTCGTGTTATGTCACCGATGCCAGCCTAATTGAATAGGTCGTGCTCTACCGGGTGGCTCTCGAGACTCTTGAACCGTCTGTTGTGCGTATACTGGTCGCGAATCCGTTCGAAAAGCAACGATCTTGCTCGGATTTCGTCCGAAGAAGACGGTGGGAGAGAATAAGGTCGCTTTCGGTTAGCCAAAGTAGTCCAACGTGGCGCTCTGAACTGAAATCGTTATCTAACACTTTCACCGAGCCGACAAATCTCGAGACAGCGACGATTTCGGAGCAGACAGACAGAGAGAGTGAGAGAGAAGGAGAGAGAAGGAGAGAGGGAGAGAGCGGTGTGTACCGTTGTTATACAGAAAGATGGTGGTTTTCTCGGGTTAGGTAGAGGCGACCTTCACTCGCGATTATAGAGTAGAACTCGAGGTACGATCGACGGCGCGGCAAACTCTCGTATCGGGAGGCGCGCGACCGGCTTTAAATATAGCCAGGAGAACTGAATTAAACGCGGAAGTCGCCGCCTAGCCCATGGTTGTTCGGCAGCCGCGCGGATGCTTGCGGCGCCGAGCCACCTAGCTGCCGCTTGTTCGCGATAACGGTTCTGGTTATCCCGCCAACGATTACACGCTCGACCGTTCTTAACGAAGGAGTAACCAATTCTCCTTCTTTCTCTGTTGCAGGTCAGTATCAGCTTGCTCGAGAGCAATGGCTGCTAGAGGATAGGAGTTGGTGAGTCGAACGTCGTCGTTGTCCGATATGCGAGAGAGGCTGACGAACACCTCTCCAAGTGTTTCCTCTTTTATCTTCTCCTGTCTCCGCGTAATTGAGGAGCGCGGTGGTAGGGTTGATGGCGTATTTTTCGGTTGTTTTCGATAGAGAAAGCGAATAGATAGATATGCATGGGTAGATAGAAGGAAGAGAGTACCTAGGTGAAGCGGCACGGCATTACGCCGTGGCCAATTTTATTGTACATGTATACTCCGCGGTGAGGTGAAACCCGATTTTTTGTATTTAAATGTCAAACGACAGACGAGGCAGAATGTTCACTTTGATCGTTAGTTCGACGCGAAAAAGGGGCGTATCGCGAGCACAGCTCTCGCACAGCTCTGAACGGCGATAGCGGGCCCGAAAGTTCATTTCCACGAGACGAGGGAAAGACGAAGGCGTTTGATTTATCGCGGCGATTAATTCGCGGCCCGCGTTTTATCGTTATCATTTCGATTTGGTATTACGCGTCGTAGTCGAAACTCGGGAAAGAAAGATCTAACCGGATAACGAAGAGGCGCAAAAAATGGAGCGTGTCCTGATCGGACATGCGTGAGACGTAAACGCGAGTAGTCTAGTAGTAGTTGGAGCAAAACGGACGAGCGGAGGGAATGGCGAAAGGTCGATGGACGTTTAAACTTTTGCATCTCCGGTACCGTACACGGATACCGCTATCCGTCGCGCTATCCGTCGCGCTATCCGTCGCGCTATCCGTCGGTCCAAGTCGCAGGAAAAGCGAAACGAGAGCCTCGAACACTTTTCTCTTCATCGGCTCTACTCTCGCGTTCGATTTTGCGCGCAGAGCCAACAACTGCTCCGGCAGAAACCGGTTTGCTCTACGAATTAGCGTTCGTCGACTGTCAGAGGCGTTAACGGGCCCAGAGGGCTGACGAATAAATCGCGATGGCTTTCAGCCACGGAACCGCGCGAAGGAGAAAGCGTCGGGAAATTTGATCGGAACGACGTGTCGCGAGGTGGAGTCGTTTGGCAAAAAGTCAAGTGATCACGCGCGTGCGGGCTTTTAGCGGGAAAGAGAAACGATTAGCCCGCGTGAAACGAACGTTTCTTTTTCGAGATCAAAAACGAAATCGCGTCGACGACTGCTCGCGATTTTACGCGAGCAGCGGTTCGATAAATTCCAGCTAACCCGGGTGTAAACGCATAAAGAAGAGTGTTTGTCGGTTCGGGATAATCGGAACAAAGCACGGAAAACCGTTGGTGACGCGTTGGTTTCTTCTTCCACCGCTGCTGTCCTGCGAGCTCGATTTTCTTTGCTTTTCTCCGCATTTCTCCGCAGTCGGCCGAGTGCAATCGAAAGTTGGTTAGGTGGCAATGACGCAACTTTTGTCAGGAGATTGTCTAGAGATACCACCTTCTGTCACCCTCGAGCGAAGATGGAGCCGAATGCCTGTGCACAGAAGCCCTCCTATTGGAGATACCGTCGAATTCGTATCGTTGTTCGTTAAGAGGAGGAGAAGGAGGGAGCAGAGTTAGAGGAACGAGTAGATTATCGTCGCGCGGCGACTGTGGCAGACACTGGGAAGTGTCGCGCAACGAGCGTCCCGAATATACCGGGTATTTTCGATTCGAGCCGATTGCACAAGCTTATTAGTAGCTCGGCGAGCACGCGCGAGCTCCTCTGCGTACACGCGGCACCGCGGTTATTCAACGACGCACGTATGTAGTCGCGGTAGTTGCGTCGTAATTAACGTTCGACGCTGTCTTTGGTCGTCGCGTTCAAATTACCGCCGTCCGTAAATTACGACTTGTTCTCGAGCAACCTTGAATCGAAAGGTCGAGTCGCGGCCGACGCGCGTTCGACGGGCGGAGCGTAGTTTGTCGCCGCGTGGACGGCGTCGAATCGAGGTAAACTCGAATGGAAAGTCGGCTAGGATAGCCGAATCGACCAACTCTCAAGTCCGGCAGATTTCTTATCTTATCACCTTATCCTATTTGTCCGCGTAGCGTACCGCAGCCTCCTCCTCGCCCGCCTATCCACTTGACCCCGTCGTTTTCTTTTCCACGAACGAACGACGATTCTTCTTCAACCCGGGGAACGAGACGAGATGTGATGCGCTGTCATTGAGTCGCGTCGTTGCATCGAGCACGGTTCGTCGGTGGATCGAAAGTGTCGGACGGTGAATCGAACTAACGCTTTCTCCCGAGCTTCCCCCTTCTTGCCGGCTTAAACTCGGTGCCGCCGAAACACCGTCGATTATCTCGTCGCAGGATTTTTTCCCTTGTCGCGGACTAAGCCGATCGAATCACCCACCTCCTGGACCTACCAGGTCTATTCGTAACGTATCGCACCGTTGAGCAATTGCGCGCTATTCTGTAATCGAAACCGGCAATTTGCGTCTTACTATATACCTACACGACTCCGTTTTCCAGATTTCCTAATAACGGTTATTAATGTCGCGAATAACCCCCTAAACCCCATAAGTGGGCCAATTTAGGAAGATCGACCGAGGGAACGGTGACTAGGAGTATCGTAGGAAGGGAAATGGGTTTCGTTCTCTTAATTAGGTTCTCGTTAGTCGGTTCGATGCGCGGTCGAATGCAACGCTGGTTACGCCGGAAAGAGTTCTCTTTCCGGTTCGATCTACGAGACGATTCTCTCTACCGAGAGAAGAAGATACGAGAGAGCAAGGCTCGTCGAAATGTTTGGATTGTTCTCGGTAGGTGGGAGCGGTTTAGGAGTGAGCAGAGCGTCGTGGTTTCTCGACTCTCGATAAGCCAGCTAAAACGGCGAGTTTTTCGAAATTGTGAAACCGCGTTTGACCCACATGCGTCCGGCAGCGGCGGGCTTTCGTGCCGCGCTACTTACGACACTGTGCAACGTGATCTCCGCGAACCGCACGCGAGCGTTTCGTTTTCTTTTCCTTTGCCTTTGCCTTTGCCTTTGCCTTTGCCTTTGCCTTTGCCTTTTCCTTTTCCTTCACCGCGTTCACGCATCCTTGCGATACAGTATCACAGCCCGTAACTTCACGCGCGCGTCTAGCGTTACCGCGTAGCGTGGATGCCACCGCGGCTTAACGCGTATACGCCCATCGCGAGGACCGATAATACCATCCACCGATTTTTTCAAACTTTTACGCCCTCTTTCAGAAGCGGCGCCATCACCGCGCCGCGTGTATCGCTTTTGGACGCGTCGCTTTCACGTGGTGGCCGTGTTCGACCACGATAAATTATGAAATTTCGAAAGCGAAATTCGCTTCTAATCGAAACACCGACCTTTTTCTGTTTCAGGGTACATGAACTGCAATGCCAGCACGCTGCAATCGCTCGCGCAACTGCACGGTGAGTGAAAACTGCCAGTTTCTTCCTTTTTCCCTTCCTCTCCTTCTTTCTCTTTGCCGTTTCTTCGTTTCTCGCTAAAATTTAGCAGGGACTCGCGCTACCGTGCCGTGCCGTGCCGCGCCGTGCCGTGTCGAGTCGACGGAAGATTCGCGTCGAGAGAGACGCTCAATTAAAATTTACGCTTGCGTAACGGCTTTGCAACAGGCTTGTATACCTTTCTGACGGCAATCAGGGAAACGCGGCCCTCCTCCGCGACCCTCGTTTCCTCTTTCATCGTTGCAATCGCTAGAGAAGAAGGACTAGCTGCCAGCTGAAACCTGTACTTTGGTCCGCCAGCCCGTTCTTTCACCTCTATGTACACACGCAATCGCTTCTTTCGTTCCGTTTCTCTTTGCGTTGCTATTTTCATTCGTCCTTCCTCGAAGGATTCGTTCCCGTCGTCTTGTAATCGAGCCGAAGAACGGGATCGAGCATTTTGCTGCCTTCCTTTTCTTTTTTTCTTTCTTGATTTCATAGAATAATCTAACGAGCAACGAAACGCTGCCTCACTTGCATCGGTTAACCGGCGAACGAGCACAGACTGAAATCACCGAGCGCACGTATGCACCAAGTGGTGCGCGTGACAGACATGCACCGAGTCCTTCGTTGATGGGACGATTGTCTACGTGGAAGCTTGGAGCGTGGAGCGTGGAGCGTGGAGCGCGGAGCGCGGAGCGCGGAGCGTGAAGCGGCCGAGTTTATACGCGAGTTGAATCCCTTTCGTAACGCGACGGTTTCGCGCATTGAACTTTGCCTCGCGTATCGATTAATAGGACTATAGGAGACGTGGCCAATTTCCATTTCGATCGTTTTTATTTTGCCTCGACCACGGTGAATCGTTCTGCGCCGTCTTGCCTTTGGCCAGCGAAAAATTGATCCTCCTTCGACAGCCGCTAGAGGAGATGTATTCAAACGATTTCATCTCTCTGTTTCTTTAACATAGGAAAACGATAGGTAAGCGTATATCCATGACACAGAAGGCCAAGGCGACCACGTTGCATATTCAACGAGACAATAAATACGTTAATTAGCCAGCTCGCCAAGAGCCAAGAGACCCTGGAAACGTTACTGATGCCACCCTTCTCCTTTTTGCTCCCCTTACCGCCCCTTCCGCCCCTTTCTCCTCGTGCGGAACTTCCTCTGGATCGTCCATAAATTCGAACGACCCTCGACCTTCGACATTGCGAGACTTAAAACCCCGCACATACATTCTTCTAAATCCCTTGCTAGTCCCGCGTAATGAAACGGTGCTCGGTTACTAGGCACCTGTCAAGTCAAACATACTAGGTACGAAGCGGAAAAATTCATCTCGCGTATGCTTTCGACCTTCGTACATCACCGGCGGACAAATTTATCGTGACGTTGCTTGGTAACATTTCTTTGGAATAATTTATCCGGCTCTTTCCTCCAGACAACGGAGACGCGTATCAAGGATACCGACTGAAGTTTCGTTCTTTCCTCGGTTTAAAAGTTCCAAATAGAGACGATAAATTTTCATCAGCCAACCGCTAATCTGGTTTGATTGCCGCTGCCACTGCCATCGTCGTTCTCGTCCTCGTCGTTGACGTCCTAGCTATAGAACATATTCAAGCCAAGGCGCAAGAGCTTCCTTGTCCCACATTCCTAGCATCCTTGGCAAAGTTTCGCGTGGTCGACGTTGTTCGTTTGTCATCCCTTTCCGTGCGCTCAAGTTTCGAATAGGCTCTCTCTCTCTCTCTCTCTTTCTCTAACGGCGAGCAACCAGCTTCTCCAAGGATGGTAATAGCGACTCTGTCCGGGCAATTAAAATGACAGATTATCGTAGAGAAGTTTATTCGCAATTAGAGGTAATTCGCGACGCCGCGTCGCCGCGACGCCGCGACACCGCAAACCACTTTTCGCGAGACGCGAGACGCGAGATCCTGCGAAAACGGGTGCACGTGTGCTCTCTCTTCCGATTGTTCCCGCGTCCACGCGCCTTTCTTTCTCCGCATCCACACCAGCTACGTGCCGATAGATTTTCAACGCGAACGAAGAACCGGCCCGTAAAACTCGTCTTGTATTCAGCCGCGGCCTGATATCGCGCGCGATCTCTAATACCGAAGGATAGCTAGCCAGAGAAGTCGGCGCAGTTTTTTCTCTCGTAATTCGATCGGCTCGAATCGATATGCACGCGGTAACGGTACACTCGACCAAGCTGCTGTTCCCTAAGCCTGCTGTCGTATAATATATCTACTACATACGCATACGGAACGAGCCCGCCGATACGACACGCGCTCCATTTTTTTCTTTTTTCGTTTTTCCTCTAGATTTTTCGCCGTTCGCTGCTAACGGAGCACCGTGTAGCGTGGCACTGCAAGGACGATCATTTTATTCCGTATGGCTCGAACGCTTCGATCGGAGTTTAAACGTGTCGCGGAACGGCGCAGAACGCGAAGAAAGAGGAGTGAGGAGGGAAGAAAAGGGGAGAGAGAGAGAGAGAGAGAGAGAGAGACCTGTTTTCAAGACCTGCCTTAACGTGGTACGAGACGCGTCGCGTATCGAGAGCACTTTCGCGTTCGACATCCATGCGAAAACAGAAAGAGAGAGAGAGAGAGAGAGAAACGCGTCGCGCTTCAGCGTAAGGAAGCTTCATAAACATGTTTGGGGAGGCTGGAACTTGCTAGCTTTCGGGACTCTGAAAACTCTTGCTCGGCATCGCGAATATTAATTCGTTGTTTCGAGATAGGAGTTGGAGATCCTTGTGGAAACTCGAGGCCAAGATGCTGTACAGATTCGTTTGCACAAGAGTTTGGAAAGGTCAGGAGTGCAGCAGGTTACGCGTTCCCTTTCTTTGTTCGATTGCACGCGCTACGATTCACGACGTCGTCGCGTCGTCGCGTCGTCGAGCATCGAACGCTCGATTTTATCGCATTCGCGTGACTCGAGGTCCTCCTCTCTTTTCGAAAGCCACCCTTTAAACGGTGTGCAGTTGAAAGCGGATAACGCTT
Organism: Anthophora plumipes; assembly: GCA_951804975.1. NCBI lineage: Eukaryota > Metazoa > Arthropoda > Insecta > Hymenoptera > Apidae > Anthophora > Anthophora plumipes. The sequence goes on from OX638121.1 coordinate 271,113, forward strand.
CGACGAGTGCCGTGTGTACTCGAATAAGATTAGTCTAACTAAACGACGTGGAATCTTCGATCGCGCGAATTTTTCCGAAGAAAGTGGAAGGGGATGCTGTTAACGTAGTAGGTGGTGTTACGAAAGATGATACGATTCGATCCGTGTTCCTCGATCATTTAGAATCTTCCTTATTATTTTCTCTTCGTTTGATTTGTTACGGTGCGCTTGCACCGTCGACGTTTTCGTTCTTCTCTCCGTCCGCCTGCCTCTCGCGGGTTGGTTAGATCGCGTGGTCTAAGGGGTTGACGAACGCGAGAAGGAGGACGCGGAGGGCAGGGTAAGCGTCGGAGGGTGAAGAAGAAGAGAGGCGGAGAGTAGGGATCGGCGGGACGAGGATGCGAGAGGGTTGTCGTAGTGCCGCTGGCTCTTGAGACGCGCGCTCGTTAATTCGCAGGATTTTCTAAGTCGTTAATAAGCTCATAATTACGAATTTTTATAAGTTGCTCTCGTAAACGGAAGGGGTGGTATTACGACAGGCTAGACTGTCTCGAGACCGGGAGAAGAGAGGTGGCGGAAACGTCGCGCCCCTGGTTACGTTTTAATCGCTAATTGGTTTAAGTAATCTGCGATTACCATCTATCGGCAGGACACTCGATGCGTCTTCCCGTTCTTCTTCGCGAATCTTTCGCTTCTTGCCCGCGTTGGTTGATCGATCGTCCCTTCGCACATGCCAATTAACCATCGGCAATTAGTCATCGCCTACCTACCGCCTCCGGGAAGAAAATCGTTCGAAATTCGCTCGTTCGAACGAAAGAATTGGTTAACCCCTCGTCGAATTGGAAACGAATTCCCGAGAGAATCGGCGAATTTCTCGCGAATCCCAGATGCAAAGGGGAAATGTCGTTGGTGGAAGGAAAGCGAATCCCTTCGGGCTTATCTAAAATGAAATCGACGACTCCCGGAATAAGAAGACGGAGTAAATCGTTGGGAGGAATTCGAGGGACTGTAGGACAGGAAGAACGTCACGAGAGAAGAATGGACGGCACCGTCCATGAGACAACGTTCGTTATATTCTCTCAACAATGGCCGATTATTACGATAAACCCTGGCTGCTCTTCCTACGTAACTGGCTTTTCCCCTTTTACTCTTCAAATTGGATCAGCTGCCGCGCTACTACGCCTTGCTCGCTTCCCGTCTTTCTGCGAACGCTGCGCGTTCGAGCCGCAAAAAAGGCAACGACGGGACATGCTCGTGGGGCGTAAGCGTCGTTCGTGCTCGATCGCCTTTGGAGGGGGTCGGTGTGACGTTTCGAAATTTACGAGGTTCGTATCGAAATGGAAAATCATGCTGGCGGAGGGGAGAAACCGCTGTTATCGCGTAAACGCGACATTTGCATACGACTGGTAAAAAGTCGCGTGACCAACTGTTCGTTTGTCAGCCCCCCTTCCGCCACGCTCTCCGACCGCTTGCCACCAAGACCAAAATGAAACGAGCGGAGTCCAGTTACTCCGTGAATCGTCGCCTGCTATTTTTATCCTCGTCCCCGAAACCTGACGACAAGGAGCAACTATCGCTAATTTAAAAATCGATCGACGGAACCACGGAATTTCCTCGGGCAACCAGAAGGTAGGGGAGAACCCCTACCTAGTTCGCGGCAGGGAAACGCGTTGGGAACGCAATCAGCCAAGTTCGCGTGATCCGCTCGCGAAATCTCCGCGAGAGGTTTTATCAACTTCCGCGTACCGCTACTCGAACGATAGATTAACGACGTGGCTTGACGATCGCGTTGCACGGTCGCGCGTTGCGTGATCCACGTGCACGAACGGAGACAATGTCCGGAACTTGGACACAGGGGCGAGAGAAAGAGAACGAGGGAGCGTGTGGGAGAGGGGCGATGCATCGGCGTCGGGACGCTAGGAAAACCGGAGGACGCGAGTGCGAGACTAGCGAGGGGAGCTGGTGACTAGCGAGCGGCAGGGCTGGGGTGGAGAGGTGACGGCTAGAAAAGGGCATTCACCTCGGTTCGCTTCCGCAACCGTGTGCCCGTTTCTTCTCGCCGCGATCGCACGCGTTTGGTACGCGTGTGTCACAGTCCGGGGGATGTGAAGAGTAAAAGGGTCGGGGAGACGAGTCAGTTTCCTCTGCAACGCGGTGTATTCGGTGTATTCGGTCGGGTTGGCCGAGTTCGGGCGGAAGGTCGCGTGCACGACGCGGGCTAAGGTATCCCGGCTGGTGTGTCTAAGGGTAGACGAATGGGGAAGGGATAAGTAAGGGCGGAACGAGGATGGGGCCGGTGGCGGGGAGAGCGGGGAGAGCGGGCCCCGCTACCTGTATTATTGATCCGTCGAACATTCTAGCGTCGGTGGCGCGCGTTACAGGGATGCTCCGTGACTGTCGCGGACCGGCCAAACGAAAACTCGACTCCCTTTGCTACTCCTCCTCCTCCTCCTCCGTATTTCTCTTTCGTCCCTATGGTTTTTTCGGTAAGCTCAGCTGGTGGAATCGGAACGACCAGCCGGTGTCCCTTGGCGAAGCCGCGATCGATCGTTGGACCACCGGCCTTCTCTCCGAACCAGTTGGAGATCACTTCCTTTCTTTTTCTTTTTTTCTGTCGAAACCATACCGACCTCGGAAATCTTCGTGTCGTCAAAGTTTCGTCGTCGGCTAGCTTCGATTCTCGTTCGAACCAAACGAAAATTGACGTTTCGAACGTATATTAATGTGCGACAAACGCGGAAATGTCCTATTCCATCGGGCACCGTGGTGTAACGTGAAACGACGGGCGCGCGGATGAGCAGAGGTGTGTGTGTGTGTGTGTGTGTGTGTGTGTGTGTGTGTGTGTGTGTGTGTGTGTGTGTGTGTGTGCATAGAAAGAAAGGCAACGTGGCTGACGCAGGCGGGTGAGTCACGCGCGCGACGGGGAAAGCGTTAAATAATTTTGGCCGAAAGGCACGTCTGCGCTACGTCCCCCAAGAATAGGAGCGGGAGAGCAGACCCTCGCGATAAAACCGCGATTATCCGTGCAGATTATTCCATGTTGCCCCCTCTCGGTCTTGAACCCTCTTATATACCTACACACATCCATGTATTATAGAATATACCGCGTTTCGTGTCTCGCTTAAATCATGCGCCAGCAAATAATAGCAAGTTTGGAGAAGTAGATGAAACTCTGGACTATGTCCTCGCGATCCTCTCTTCTGACTACATCCTGGGTCGAACCCGCTTCGTTTATCCTCCCCAGAATATATACATACCCTAGGCACCTAACTGAACGAGCAAACGTGAATACTAGATTCGTCCTCTTTCGATCGTTTTTCTTGCTCGTGGCCAACAGAGGGAAAGAGAGAGGGATGAGAGGGGAGCATCGACCCGACTTGGACGTGCGTATATACAAATCTACGTATGTATATCGTGATCCGCGAGCGACAACGCAGCCTTTTCGCCGCACAAACCTAATCGTTCGAAAACGGTCGAGTAGGCAGGATCGACTTTCCAGTTATGCACCCCACGGAGAGAGGATTTGGCGAGCGTCGGCGCGATTGATGGGAAATCGCGGATGTCGGGCAGGAACTGTCGATGGAGGTCCTCGAGATGCTGGCGCGAGTAATCGATACTCCACCGGCAACGGGTAAAATCGAAAGGGTAGTAGAGTGCACGGTGTCCCGCTTTCTCGTGGAAATTCGATTGGCGAGAAGGCTGTTAATTATGGAACACGTATCGGTATCGTATCGATTCCCGTTTCGATTCCACGTGAGAACCGATACACCGGTACGAACTTTACCCTTCTCTCGTTTCGGAGCGCTCCGCCGCTGTTGGAGCAAACTTTCGAGTAGACTTTATCGACGATCGACGATCGACGATCGACCGAGTGACGCCGAACAGACGATAGAAAAAAGATGAGCGTCGATCGCTGAAACTCGACTGTTCCGGTTGACAGCGCGTACGCTTTGTCCGTTTTCTGTTTTCCCTTAACGACAACGAGAATCAAGCAACTACGTTTGTGCGCAATTTCGCGTTTCTTTGGCGTTCGTTTGCGAGACGAAGGATTCGCCGCCAGGAATGGCGACGTTCATCAGAAGAGCGATATTCCCGATCAGGAGAAGATACAGTGAGTTTTTCGGTGTAATAATCGACTCGCGAAAATTCCCGAAGCGTCAGCCTGCATTCGTCGTCCCCGTTTTCCCCCTCTACGATCGAAAGCGATACTTTGCAATGCCCGTTGAAGACGTTTCTCGTTTAAAGAGAAACGTACGTCGCGCACCAGGTTACTCCGTTTCGACGTCGCCACCGTCACCATCCTTGTTGTTGTTGTTGTTGTTGTTGTTGTTGTTGCTGTTGTTGATTTGGAGTAAGAACCACGGCCTATCGTCCTACAGGAATTAATATTTCGCCCAACGTTTGCAGGCAAATCACCGTTCTTCCCAAGCCTAGAAGACCAGAGCGGCACGCTGCTGGAGGATCCTAACGCGGCAAGCCAGCTCGACGGGGTTGGAGTCGGCGTTGGCGTGGGCGTCGGTGTCGGCGTGGGCGTCGGTGTCGGTGTGGGCGTGGGCGTCGGAGTCGGTGTCGGTAGCGGCATAACCGGGTCGCAGACGGCGCCGCTCTCGTCGCCGAGTCGAAGCAGCCCTCACAGCCAAGGCAGCGAGACCGGGGAACGTTTCTCGAGAAAAGTGTTCGTCGGTGGTCTGCCACCGGACATCGACGAAGGTAACGCGACCACGCTTTTCCATCCGATTTAACGCCTCGCTACACCTTCACATTCAACGCTAGTTATTACTCTCGCTCGTTCCAGAGGAAATCAAAGCCAGTTTCCGCCGTTTTGGATCGTTGGTCGTTGACTGGCCTCACAAAGCGGAGAGCAAATCCTACTTTCCACCGAAGGGCTACGCTTTCCTGCTCTTCCAGGTAAATCGAGAATACTCGCCGCGTTTCTCTTCGAATCGTAACGAACAGACTCGAATTCGATCTCGTTCTCTCGCAGGATGAAGCGTCTGTGCAACAGCTGATCGACGCCTGTATCCAGGACGAGGAGAAGCTGTATCTGTGCGTCAGTTCGCCGACGACTAAAGACAAACCCGTGCAGATCCGACCGTGGCGGCTAAGCGACGCGGATTTCGTGCTAGACGCCTCGATGCCGTTGGATCCACGAAAGACGGTGTTTGTCGGCGGTGTTCCTCGGCCGTTGAAGGCCGTCGAGCTCGCGATGATCATGGACCGACTGTACGGAGGCGTATGTTACGCGGGCATCGACACCGATCCCGAGCTCAAGTATCCCAAAGGGGCCGGTAGGGTTGCTTTCAGCAATCAACAAAGTTACATAGCTGCCATATCGGCCAGATTCGTTCAATTGCAGCACGGCGACATAGACAAGAGAGTAAGTGCACCGCCCTGACCGACGCTCACTTGGACGTATCGTTGCATATATCTCGTCTTGCGACTGATATCGTCTCTCTGTTTGATCGATTTGTTCAGGTCGAAGTCAAACCGTACGTCCTGGACGACCAGATGTGCGACGAGTGTCAGGGGCAACGTTGCGGAGGCAAATTCGCGCCGTTCTTTTGCGCGAACGTTACCTGCCTACAGGTAAATATCTCCACCTCGACCGACCCTGCCAACTCCTAACCAGAAATTCAGACAAACGCGCACTCCGATGCTACGTTGTCCCCCCTCCTTCTTTTGTTTCAGTACTATTGCGAGCAATGCTGGGCGACGATTCACTCGCGACCAGGTCGAGAGTTCCACAAGCCATTGGTGAAGGAGGGTGCGGATCGACCTCGACCCATGCCTTTCCGCTGGTGTTAACCCCAGCTGCGTTGTCCCTAATTATCTCGCAACCCTAGCTAATTAACTACCACTTCTACGTACCCATCCCTCTCCCTACACAACTCGCCCTTCTCCTCCTCACCCTGTCCACGATCCTGATGCCGCCCTGCCTGCTGCCGGCCGGCCACCTCCCTTCGCCCCGACCCCGAACCCCCAACCACTCCCCCCCCCCCACCCCCACCCACAACACCCACAACACCCACAACACCAAAAACCCGGCCGCAAAAAGTCACTCGTTCGAGGAACCTCCCCGGCCCGTCCGACACTCCATCTCACCTTTGCTCACATACTTATCTGCCTGGAGACACAGTCCGAAAACCGCTATTAACCTCCTCCACCCCACACCTGAGCCCCCACACCCGAAACCCGGTATCTACCATTCTTCTACCACTATCTCTATTATCGCTACTACTATTACCGCTCTATCGCAATCACCACGTTTACTGTTCCACGGAAAGGAGTTACTTTTCACTCTCTGCTATTTCCCACTGCTACTTGGACGCGTATGCTATCGGTTCGCTCGACGAACGGACAAACGAATCAGCCTCCGCCGCTGTCGTCGTCGTCGTCGTCGTTGTTGTACCACGCCAGCCGACGCGGCGCGTCTCTGCGTCGATCTCTCCGAAATTAGAGAGCGTGAAGATGCTCGTCGAAGAGGAGACACGGAGACCGAACGAAGAAAGAAAGGACCGAGTCAAGGCCGTCGTCTCGTCGGGTGACGAAAGAACAACGGACCGCCGCCGTGAACACCTTTCGTCCGCCGAGATGGAGCATGCGTTAGTTACCGATTGATATACGTATACATATACGTATATACGTGTATACGCATACGTCTACATTCATATATACGTGTATGTATACGTATGCACACACATACCCGCGCGCGCGTGCGCGCACTCCCACGCATAACGAGTATAATACGAGAATATATAATCGGCCGCGATTCGAAACTCTCTCGAATCGAACTCGAGATTCGACGGTCCGCGAATCCTCTCTTCCGAGTTCGATTGCTCCAATGGAAGGAGATTCACGAGTTTCTCTTCTCTCCTTGCCCGTTCGCTCGTCCTTTTTCTCTCACGGTGAGGCCAAGGCGCGCGAAGAATCGTTCTTCGTTGCCCTCTCGTTCCGACGACTCGGAGAACGGTGTGGAGGAGGAGCCGAAAGCCAGCCACACGCACACCTACGCTCCTTCCTTCTTCCTCCTGCGATCGTTTGTCCTATATCTTGCCGAACGGGCCAGGACAAAGAAGGAAAAATCGAAGAACGAGAGGAACGCTGGCCACACTTGTACTGTGATCGGTCCGGACTGAAACTTGAAGACTAGGATTTCCCGCGCGACGGTCGAGTACGTTACCAGGCAGCAGCTTGTCGTCTTCTCGATGGAAGGATGCAAGTGTCGCTTCGAACGACAAACTCCGGCCCAGATGTGTACGAAAGAAACGAGTATGAACGTGAATCGAAACGGTAAGAGATAATACCGAGTACCTGATTCGACGCGAACGTGTGAGGATTGAACGTGAGGATGACTAAACGAGACCCAGAGAGAATTGTTTGGCTGATGCGAACAGAGCGAAAGACAGGGTGAATGAGCGAGTAAATGGAAAAGAGAGGGGAAAACTGGAGAGCTGAGAAGAAGAAGGGGGAAGAAGGGGGAGAAAGAGAGAGAGAGGGATCGAAAATGTCGCAGAGTCGTCGAGACGAGCGCTGGTAGGAACGCGGAAGAGTGATATAGAAGCAGAGGCGCGATGACGGGAGGCGAATCATTCGCATTCAGTGTTGAATAGATAATGGAAAAAAAAAACATCCACGCTTCAAACCGCTGTGTATTACATAATTTTCTGTATCACACAGTCTTTAGCTTTTAAGGACTTATTCAATATGTTACATAGGTGCGTTATATATACATATGCGTTTTTCGCGACTCGCGCTCGTTGGCAAAAGTATGTTTGGACGAAGCAAAAGGATTTTTTACTAATTAAATTGTTCGAGTGCGACGCGTAGCAAAAATTTTCACGAGGAGACACAGAAGAATGAAAGAGCTAGAAAGTTGACGCGTATACCTGTGAAAGAAGGAGGGTGCGTGCACGGGAGAAAGCGAGAGAGGAGAGAGAGAGAGAGAGAGAGAGAGAGAGAGTGCATGTGTGCGTGTGTGTATGTGTGTGCGTAAGGACAAAAGAAGGGGTGGTTTAGAAGTGCGAAGTAGGAAAACGGACGTTGAGAAGGAACAAAATAGTCGAATTTGCTTGAGGCGCGATCGCGCACTGGCTCTACTTGAGATCGATACCGGCGACTTTTTCGTAATCGTCGAAGGGAATAGATAGAGGGGGGAGATACGGGAATTGATCCTGCATCCTATCGAGACAGTCCGCTACTCGTTTTCGGAAAAAAGAAAGTACAAAGTGAACGGTCATAGTTGAGGAACCGAGAAAGCGAGTTTCGCGACAAATTCCCCTAAAAGCTGGACGAGACGTGAATATTCTACGTACCTGGGCCTCCGCGTTCCTTTTTCAAAAAACGAGCGGTGAACGCGTCTCTCTCGAGCGGAAGGGAAAAAAGAGTATAATTCGAGGGAAAAAGTCGTATATACACTCTCGGCGAACGGCCGAGACGCGCAGCGATCGAGCTCGTAGCTAATTACCCTTCGTATACGTCCGACAAATAGAAGATTCGAGGAAAACGCGTGCAAGTTGTAATGGTTCTTCTTCGCGCGAGGATTGCTAGATGGATAGAGTAAATCGCATGGATCCCTCCTGTGCGCGTGTGCGTATGCGTGCGCGTATGCGCATATATATATATATATATGTGTCAGACGAGCGCGCACCCGCACACCCGCATATACATATATACATATACATATACCGATCCTTCTTGTACCGAATACGATCCGCATTTCAAACACAGCGGTGTCACGATGCACGTTTTCTCAATCCTAACGAATTTCTTCGCTCGATGTATATAATCAAACGCAATGAAGCAATCGACGTAGTTCAAAATGAAATCTCATCCCTACGGAGACACGTTTAGCAACAGGTTCTACTCTTCGAGAGAGAAACAGAGGGGTTTTCTTGCTGGTGCGTTCCTCGGCGTGTCGTCTCCTTTTCGTTCGAACAGATTTCACAGACGAAACGCGACAGCAGCTGGACGGATGTTGGGCGGTGGGCCAGGGGGCCAGGGAGCAGGGGCACGGGAATGGGGGGGGGGGGGGCGTAATCGCAAGGAAAACGACACTCGCGGAAAGCCAGCATGCAACGTTATGTGTTCCGCTTAATAGATGAACGTTCTATACACATAGCAGCACCGTCAGTTGAAATCATAAGCTCGTAGATTAACCTCGCACAACGAGTCTCTTTAAAAAATGACACGCTTTCGCGTGATACGTATTCGTGATGAAAAACACCCGCGTCTCACACACGTATTACACACCGTACACACATACCTGCGACACCAGAAATAATTTAGTCATTCGAAAATGAATCGGTAGGATGCGATCGCGGATCAACCGATACGTACCTTGCGTACGACTAGTAACGAAGAATGGATAAACAAAAGTAACCTCTACATCTATATATATATATATACATAAACAATATATATATATATATATATATATTTACATATATATTTATTTTTTTGGTACTCTTTTTGTATATACTTGTCGCCGTAGATTAGGTGACGTCTAGGCACCGCACGAGGTACGAGATGTCCGCGTGAGAGAGAAAACAGACCGAGAATCAGAAAGGGGCAAGAGTGTGCGAGAGTGGCAGGAGGAAAATGAGAAGGATGGCGATGAAAGCAGAAGAGAGGAAGGGATTGAGTGTGTGGAAGAAAAAGACAGATCGCATTAACGATAACTCTCCGTTCGTTCCTTCGTTCGTAAGAATTTCCTGCCGATACTCGCGATCGTTTAACGAACGTTTAACGAAAGAAGATAAGACGAAAGGGAAATATCGTGAGTAGATGTACAGAGATACATGTAGAGATCGACAACCGTGCGCGGCTCTCTCTTGGTCGCGAGCTAGAAACAAGGAAAGCGTTGTGAACGAAGGGACGCGAGAGAGTGGCAGTAAGAGAGAGAGAGAGAGAGAGAGAGAGAGAGAGAGTGAGGGGGGGGGGGGTGAAACTAAAGACAAAGAAAATGGGAAGAGCATTAGTTAGCGTAATTTTTCGACGCTCGGCAGCACCGTTCTCGCGTGGACGAGGCGCGATGAAACGTGGTGCATTGGCCAATCGATCAGAGGTGATCGGAGGAGAGCCACGATTCGCGCGCCTCGCCAGCGTCGATATGTGCATGGATAAATAAATAAATAAATAAATAAATAAACAAATAAATAAATAAATAAATAAATGAATAATTAAATAAATGAATAAATAAATAAATAAATAAATAAATAAATAAATAAATAAACGCATATACCAAACGTGTCACGTATATGTGTGCATATACGACGCGGTGCATCGAGGCGGTTTCCCCGTTGCTTCGAGGAGAGAATTCTTCTCTCGACTGAATCGGCCAGCTCCACGCGAGCCCGACCTGCGATCGGCAGCCCTCGAAAGAAAACTCGCCGCGCCTTCTCCGCGCTGTTCCTTCATTTGTCGTGTGTGAAGCAGCGCGACGAAAGAGCACGCATGGAATATTCGTTTATTTTCGTCGCCTAAAATTTATCGCAAGCTTAAACGCTTCGTTCGAACTACGTGCCGTTTCTGTGGAGAAAATTGCTTGGAAAAACGTGTCGGTAGCCGCAGCGGCGCTTCGTGGGCGTCGGTCGCACGGGATCGCGGGGGGCAAAAATGGGGCAAAAATGGGGCGGAGGGGCAGGGAGGGAAGGGAAGGGAAGGGAAGAAGGAAGGAAAACTCGGTCGAGGGGTTGCACCGACGGCGGCTTCGAAGAGATCGGGAAACCGGCGTGTCGCGACAGCGCGGTACCAGCTTACCGCGGCTCACGTATTGTGACTAGGTGAAAATTTGCATCCCGTAAAGACGAGCAGGAAACGATACGCGTCCACACGCTCGTAGAACACGCAGCTACACACGAAAAACGAGACAAGAGACACTCGAAACGCGAATGGTCTCGTTCATTCACGGACATGCTCTCCCCACCAATCGATCGATATAATCGTAGTGAAACTTACCTAGGTACCAATTCACCTAAATCAATTGATAATTTAAAAAAGTATATATATATATTGATATACATATGATATATATATTAATATATATTATATAGAAAGTAGTATTGTTCCGATACTCCGGAAGCCGAGTATTTGGACGAGAATCGAGAACGAGATTTTTCTAGACAAATTTTTCTAATCATTGACGAGTGCGCAGAGTTTTGCCCTGGATCGCGAAAACGTCTCCTCTATCGGTACGCTCGCGTATACACGCATGCATACACGCGGACACGCGGCCACGCAAGGAAACACACACGCACGCACACACGTGTGTAGAGATGTCCTCTCTTGGGCGTGAAACGTCCGAAAAGAAGAGCGATACGTGCAATATCGTTCTGTTGCCGATCGCGTGCCGATCTCCATTCAGATACACGGTACTTGGACCGACATACATATGCATACATGCGTACATATACGCGCGCTACATGTGTGCGTGCGTGCGCCTTTTCCGAACGTGAACCTACGATCGAGTCTCCTCGAATATAGAAGTTTAGCTAAATGTTTTTTTACGGTGCGCGCAAGATTCGCACGAAACCCGAAATTGTTGCACGTTACCTGTAAAACACACGTACATAGGTGCACGCGAGAGTTAAGCTGAGAAACGTATTAGGATTATTCGACAAGGTGTTCGCCAATTCGCCGCGTGACTTGATTGTCGCTTTCGAGATTTTTACATAACACTACGTCGGCACTATCGAACGATTTTCGTGAACGAATCGATAGAGAAATTATTCATTTCGCGACTAAATTTCAGTTTATGCGTATCCGTACATTCGCAATTGACTCGCGGCGCCGCTTACGGGACGCGAATCCTCTCAAGAAGGGTGGTTAGGGTGGAGAAATCCTCGACCTCCGAGGACGTTCGAGTCGAGGAGGATTTAGAAAATTAATTCGCGTCGTTTACGTGTTTCGAACGATCGGGGAAGGGAGTGGTACACGAATCACGAAAATCGGTTTGCTCGTCGTAGACGGTGGAAAATCGCGCGCGCGATCTAGTCGAATGGGGAGAGGCGAGACACGTGAGAAAGTGGAACGAACGAAACCGCGACTGCAGTCGCTCATAACGAAACTTTGTACGTACGAGAGTGCACGCGTATATACCATGAAACGCATCTGCCAATACGACGCGCGAACAATTTCAAGCAAAAATAACACGAACGATTGATAATAATAACGATAACAGTAATCGAGGGAAACTACATTCGGGGCAAAGTTAATCTTTCAAATCGCCATTGATGAAACGAAAAAAAAAAGAAGAGGAATGACGACGACGACGACGACGACGACGACGACGACGACGACGACGACGACGACGACGACGACGACGAAGACAGCAAAATAATAAGAATACGTTAGGTATGATTCTTCACCTCCTTTGTAATATGTGTGATAAAGCATAATATATATACACGATTGATAATAACGATCGAAATATCTAATATATTCTGAGAGAGACTCGACAAGAGAAAGGTAATGGATGTGTAATTAGGAATTAGGTGTTGATTACGCGACACGACAGTAGAGAAACGTGGAGGAAACTCGTTACGCTGGCTCGCCGTTCTAGAGAATCGGCAGAGGCGTTAGAACGATGTTTACACGGGCGCACGCGTAAGTTGAACGCGGGTACTGTCGTTCGAGTAATACGTGCGGGTGATTAAGCGAACGGTAACGAAACAAAAGGAGAACAAGAAACGATAAAAATGTGTAGGGGAACGAGTAATAATGGTAGTCATTTACGATAGATTTGTATTTTTCAGTGTTGAAAAGTTTTTTATACCGCTGTTATATTCTTGTCTAAATATCTTAGTTCAGAGAAATTGCGAGAGGCGAATATTACGTCTTAGCTTGCATGAAACAAATAGGTGCATTTGAGAGCGTCGAATACCTGAGAGAGAAAGGGTGGGAGCAAGGGAGGAGAGAATGACAGGGATTCAAGGAGAAGAGTTTCGAACGAAGGTTTTTGTACGTGTGGTGTGTGTATGCGCGTGAGTGTGCCGAGAGAGTGGGGGAGAAAGAGGAAAAGAGAGAGAGAGAGAGAGAGAGAGAGAGAAAGCACGAAAAGTGCGTCGAGCACAAGCTTCGATAGGAGAGAGATATTGGATCGCGAGGGATCGATGACGAACGACCGCGCGCGCAGATGAATTCGTTGGGCGAAAATTGGAAGTTTCCTTTTTTGCAACGCGACTGAAACTCGCGCGACAACGCTCGTTGCCATTCTCACGGGAGCGGCGCGCATCTTGGTGAACCGTGTCGAGATCGAGCACGATTATTTAGACGCCAGAGTAGAGATTATTTTTGTTGTTGCCGTGTGTATAAGGTTCGGAAGGTGGAGGCCGCCAGATGAGGAGGGCCCAGCGCCTCGGTATCCCTCGTATCCTCGTATCGTCTCCAGAGAAATATCGAAGCTCGCGCCCGCCGCGCAAATCCCGAGAACACGAGCAGAGTACCGTCGACGATTAAACGCCGGAAGGAAGGAAAGCTTGTAGCGAGCACGAGACGAGGCGCGATCGCGTAGCGAACGAGTCGCGTGCGCGCCTACTCCTAGCTGTAATTCCAGCTCGATTGTAACACCCCCTATCTCTACCACCTCTCCTAGCTCATCCTCTTACCTACTGTTTCCGTTTCTGCGCGTACCATTCGATCGATTTTTATTTTTTTTAAACGCTCGTTATCATCCTCCGACGTGTAATTCGCATTCGAACGGAGAAACAGACGTTCGTAATGTCCGTAAGGATAAGTTTGCTAATCTGTTCATTTTTCTCGTTTCTTTTGCCGATAACGCAGCCTCCCATTGTCCGCCGCCGCGTCTGACCCATTCGTTACTCGCGTCCCTTTTTACCTCGCAGGCAAACTTGCGCGAGGACCAGCGCGAATCGACGCGAACCTCCGTTAGCCACTTTCCTTTTTCTTCGAGCTCCTCAATCAGACGAGCGGGCACGTCCGTCTTTCCTTCCTCCGTTCTGCGAATTTCTACATTTTTTCGTTGCATATTTTTCGCTGCGATCAATTACTATTAGTTGCTAGTATTTTAAATGAAAACAAACGATTAATATAAACGTTGTTATTTTTTTTTTTGCGGTAATCACTTATCGCTATTTACTATTATTCGAATATTATTTTTATTATTATTATCATCATCATCATCATCATCATCCTCATCTTTGCTGATGCTGCTGCTATTACTACTACTACTACTACAACAACTACTACTACTACTTCTACTACTATTACTACTATTACTACTACTACTACCACCATCACCACCACCACGACTATCGCTACTACTACTACTACTGCTACCACCACCACCACCACTACCACTACCACCACTACTACTACCACCACCACTACTACTACTACTACTACTACTATTACTATTATTATTATTACTATGATTATGATGATGATTATTATTATTATTATTATCATTATTATTATTATCATTATCATTACTATTATTACGGTTACGATGATGATAACGATTACTATTACGATTATTACTGCTACTACTGTTGCTATTACTACTACTACTATTAGATCGTCTATTTGTAGATGTACGCATATATCTCTCCATGTACCAAAGAACAGTTGAACATATTTGTACACCTGATGTATACATGGACACATGAATGTTAAAAGATGTACAGAAAATGAAGGTGGTAGTTCTCGGGTCAGCAGCGCGTCCTCGAATCATCTAGAGTCGTTCAGATTTTTATTCCGACTTTATCACCGATGCGTCTCCGAATCCATGCCCGTTCGGTACATTCAGAGGGGAAACACGTTCAATTTCTAAAGCGTATTTGTACCGTTAGAATCGAAGCGAGAAGCGTTTCTGATCCGAGAAATTGCAACGCGTCGCGTCGCGTCGCGTCCAGAGAAACTAGAGCGTGTTTCTGCCGTTGGAAAAATATCGAGCACACCACGAAAGGTGTCGAGGAGTTTTCAACGTCGCTCCGCAGACACGTCAGGCTTGGCTATCGAACGATTTTACGATTCCAATCGGAGACAGTCCGTAATTCGCAAGTTCGATGCGAATTCTGATTAGCAAAGGTGGCCACGCGGCTGCAAATAGTCTGGATGCGTTCAATGTATATGTGGTTACAGCCGTAAACTTAATGTATGTACGTGTATATGTTTAATGGAGACACTTAGAGTGTAAAACGTGATAAGGCTATAAGACACAGTATAAGCTGGAGCTGGGAGTCGTGCAATGTTCTTATCGAACGAAAGAAGAAAGCGAAAGAGCAACGAGTGAGAAAGCTGATCGTGAGAATGGGAGAGAATGAGTGAAAGTACGAAAGGGAGGGAGGAAACGAACAGGTAAAGAATGCCAGAAGCGAATGTGAATTGCGAGAACAGAGGAAAGAAGATATTTTTTTATTTTTTTAACGAGACCTCGGAGACGAAGAATAATCTTTATACGCAAAGAAAAGAGAAATAGCAGATAGATGAGAAGACAGCAAAGAAGAGCGTGGGCGTGTGCGTGCATGTGTGTGCGCGTGTGTGAGGATGCAAGAGAATAAGAAAAAGTGGAAAAAAAAAAAAGAAAAAAGAAGGGAGAGATTGCGAGACAGAGCGCGGAGAATAGAAATGCAGAGCTGACATACATAAGTGCATCCCAGAGGCGGGCACAGTGCATGCGTTTTCTACGTAGACATAGAAAGTCTGACTGCTTTTGTTTTGTGGAACTTTTTATGGGAAATTGTAAACGTCTCTTAGATATATGAAAAATGATAAAAAATGCAAAAAAAAAAAAGAGAAAAGAGAAGAAGGAGAAGAAAAAGGAAAAGAACGAAAGTTGTAATAACTGAATTTTTTAAATGTCGTTTCGAATTTGTATGTATCTTTTTATGTACATTTATACGTCGACGTTTGTTTTTATTGTAAAAAAATTTCGCTACTTCTATTCATAAGTTATCTAGCAGGAGTCTCCCGTTACTAATACTACTATTTACTTAAAATAGCCCCTTTTCTCCTAGCGTATAATTAATGAACGCAAATTTCTATGATTTTGTAATATAATGGATGACGAGGACGATGATGACAATGATGATGTTGATAATGATGGAATAAGAGGAAACTTACAAGTGCAACTTAAGTCTCAACTTGAAGTTACCAAACTGCGAGGTTTCATACTCTCGAAGGATATAATTTTTTATTAAAGCAATTTTTTGCGGAGCTCGTTTAACAATCATCTTTATTTTTTTATACCAGTGGTAGTATTCTGCCCACCTCTGGGTAAAACGACGAATGAACGAAAACGTGACGTCTGTCGTAATGCAAGACGCGATTTTACCCCTTCTTACATTGCATTTCTATTTTTAATAACGTGTATGCTCTTTCATATTTCGCTGCACCGAATACGACACGAACGTCGCAATAAATCTTTGTCGCGTTTTGTAAATAAATCGTCGAGGGTCGCGTCTTGAATAGCGACGGAAGTTTTCTTAGCAAAAATGTTATAAACGAACAGACGAAAAGAAGAAGAAGAAGAAGAAGAAGAAGAAGAAGAAAAAAAACAGAAAAACTGTAAAAAGGCGAAAAAAGAAGAAGGAAAAAATAGAGAAAGAGAACGAGAGCTAGCGAGAGAATGTATGCGTGTGTGTGCATGAGAGAGAGAGAGAGAGAGTGAGTGAGGAAAAGAAGGAACAGGCGAAAGCAAAAATATTACTAGTCAATCCTCGATCCATTGAAAGTTGCACGGAAGTTACGGAACGAACGAGAAAACGTTTTTACTTTCGATTTCGTAAAAAGACTTTGTTTGTATCTCGATCCTTGAATTTTTGATAGAAAACCGATAGGTATTATTAACGCGATCCAAACGTCCTACTGATTTAGAGACTATATATATTTACACGATTCGAGATAATCCTTTTTGTACGTTACTTCTACGTTCATCTGTAATTTAACATTATCAGCGTTATATACATACATACTTCGAAGTTACAAGTATGTATATATACACACACACATATATATATATACATATATATATATATATATATATTTTTATCGTTGTATCGTGATCTTTATTTTTAAATTCATTTTTATTATCGTTGGTAATGTTAAGGGTACTTCGTAGCTCGTCTATAACCGAAACAGTTACAAGTATATACTTTATTATTGTCTATTCGGATTATAGCGTCGTTGACTTGGTTTCCTTTTACTTGGTATTTTTCTGTTTTGTTAACGAATTTTCCTTTTTTCGTACTATAGTTAAATGCAGATTACGCATAGTTCACTGATTTCGTTTCGTGTCTGTTTCTTTTTCTTTTATTTTTTCTTCCATCACACAAATCCACACACCGACACACAGAGCAAATCCTTCTCCCTAGCTTCCTACGAGCTCGTCGAGGAGATTCGAAGATGGAAGGGAACGTGTGGAGCTCGATCGAGTGCGCGAAAAATGCCTTTTCTCTAGGATCTTGCAACAGAGCGTGGAAAAGAAAACGAAAGAAAGGCGAACTAATCGAACATTCTCCAGACTGATATCCGGAGAAAGTGGTGTTTTATCGTATCTGTAATTTTTTACACATATCCGTACGCGTGAAGATTAACGACACGGAACTGACAACTGACGCGAATCAAGATCACGTTCGATTTTTACGCTATTTTTACCGAGCGAAACTCACGAATCACACGGAACACACCGCGTTCTCCGTCAAATGCAGAGGGGAAAAATGAAGAAGAATTGAACTTGATTCACCTTGGCATATAGTTTTTTCAATCTTTCGCGAGGAAGAAAAGGAGAAGGAAAGTAAAAGGTTGGGAATGGGGATGGGATTGAAGTTGCAAGGGTAGAGCGCATAGGAAACTAATCATTTTTATCACCGTGATTTGTTACAGTATTAAACGTTGAACGAACGATTAATTGACGCGAATCGATCGTGCCGGACTGAACTTATGCGACGATTTAAAGGAAACAAAGAGATCGCGCGCTGCAGGAATCGTAGGATATTGCACAGATTACGCTTAACGTAACTTTAAGTAAGTGAACTACGCTTAAGTGGAAGAAAAAAGAAAGAGAACACCTTATTAATTTGATGGTTGCGCCGATTCGTCTTTTTTCGCTTGTCGCGTAGGCTTATACGATAGCTGCATAAATACACAAATCCACCCACACACACACACACACACACACGGTCATACATGTACACGTTTTATTCGTAGGCAAATTTTACATAACGACCGAAATGTATCTTACTCACCTTTCTATGATACTTTTTTTCCATTGAGAATTTTCAATAAAGACCAACAGTTGATGCAATAACGGTCAACGATTCTTTCCGCAAAAATGGTCGAAGCTTCGATGCTGGACTCGGTTCCCCGAATCTCTCTCGTGCGAGAAAGTGGTAGCAGAAACTCGATATTTTTTACTCCTCGTTGTTTCGAACGGTCTCGAATATTTTCGTTAATTGTGTTAAAAAAATTGGGGAGAGGCGGGGGAGAAAAGAGAGGGTGGAACGATCAAAGTTGTTCTGACAATTTGCTAGACGTTTTCTCGGATTTGGTTGCAACGTAACCAATTGTACGTTGTATGGAATTTAGATGGCAATCGACTGTATAAGGCATAAGTATATCTATATTTAAATCGTCGTAGCAGTTACGAGGAAACAAAGCGACGAGCAAGAACTCGAAACTAACGATAACGATAACGATAACGATAACGATAACGATACCGTGAACAGTTTTCTGCTGAACCGTGCGTAGAAAGACTCTCGCGTACGTATCTTAAACACCGACTTTACAAGTTCGAGTAGCATTTTTAAAAGAATCTTTTCTCTCTACCTTTCGAATAATTAAGTATTCGTACTAAGAATACTTGAACCATTTTTAAACACCGCATTCGCGCGTTAGATTAGCGTTTAAGTACGTCGAAGCAATACTATGTATGCGATATTTGTTACGTCGAGAGGTTTAGATTCAAGTCTTTTCTCGTTACCGAAAAGTGCGTGCACGAGATCGAAGCTGTTCGAACGAAGAGCTAGGAGATTCGGAAATGGAGAAATACCCTTCCTATCTACCTATCTACCGACTTTCCGGTAGAAGGCGAACAAGGAAGAATTATTCTCTTCATCTTTAGGATGATATTTCTCGTCTCGTTACGTGCGCTGCTTGACGCGGTACACAGCAATTTTCTTTTTGATCGCTCGAACGACGAAAACGATCTATTCAGAGGTGAACGAACAAACAGCTTTTTCTTCGATTATTCCGTCGATCTAAATACTACACGTGACGAGTAGAGAAAAGGCAGAACAGGAACCGAAACCACCCCGAATTAACCAACCTTTCTTCTACCAGTGCAAATTATTTTTATACCAAAGTTACTTTATCTGAACTTCGATCAGTGCTTTTCGAACGAGTAACTTCCACATTCTGCTTTATGCTTTTATACCTAGGAATGTGTATCGATTTACTTGTACTCTTAGCTGCTAGCCGAAAAGAGAAGCGAGTTTACCCTTTACTTTGCACAAAGTTTTATGCGTTCCGTGCAAAGGATGTCTCGAATCGGATCTCGAAGGGAATCGAAACGGAAACGAAGCGCGCAAAGTTTCTTCTCTGATTAGCGGAATTACAAAGAGTATATCAGAGTCTAGGGGTGGAAAATTGGAGCGATTTCTTTCCATATGGCCACTCTCTCACTCTCGAGATTCGCGCGGTTTCCTTTCGTTTCTTCGAGTTGTCCTAGTCGTCGCCGTCGCCGTCGCCGTCGTCGCCGTCGTCGTCGTCGTCGTGCGGCTCTCGTTCGAATAGCGGAGATACTCTATATACAGAACCGTGCGACGAGATTAATCGTAGCTTAATCGTAGCCAATATAACGTACGTACACGATAGAGTTTATTTTTTTGCTCACAGAGTACCGTTTATAGTTGTGTGTACAAGTATAAGGCGCGTCGCATCGCGTTCAGCGAGAAAGATTCGAAGGGCGGAACCGGAACCGGAAGTGGGAGCGGGAGCGGGAGCGGGAGGAACGGATGAGCGAAGAATGATGGCTCATGGGAAAAAAGCTCGTGTGTCGCGGGGGTGCTCGGATCGTCTGTTAGTGGATGTGTATGTGGATGAGTGTATGTTTAATCGCGTGTGATCGCGCGACGAACCGCAGGAAAGGAGGAACGCGAGTACCGAGCCAGTGCTGGTTAATATTCACGACCGAATCGTGAAACGAGAAAGTATCGATCTCGGGATCAGGAATTCTTTTCAATAGAGAATTTCAGGAAGTAGGTGAAATGTTGCCCCAGCACTGGATTCCCCTTCGTCTCGCGTCTTCTCCTTATTATCGTTGACTAACTTTCTATATTTCGCGAACACGATTAACCTTCTCGACTACGCGATATTCTATGTCCTTTTATGACTTGTAGGCCGAGTTTTTAGACATTTTTCAAGAAAAAGAAAAAGAAGGGGGAAAAATAGGGAAAAAATCTTATCGCGCGAGGCAAATCTCGGGCCATGGACGAGGGAGCGAGCACGTCCGAGGGTCACAGAAAATCCTCCCTACATACTTACTACGTTCTAGTATGTATGTACCTTCTATTATGTACACATAGGTGAACTGGAACGATCGATTAGAGATGGGATTCCAGCTGATTCCCCGCCGCGCTCGCTCCCTTCGATATTATTTAGTTTAGAAGGATTCGGACTGTTTGTACTACGTCCATATGTCGCAAGGAAACAGTGCGGTGACTACGTATTGTGGCATTAGTAAAATTAAGATCGTCTTTAGGAAACGAGGTCGATATACAGGTACGCGGTGTGTGCCACGTAAGGAATATTCGCTCTGCTGTACTCGCATTCTCGACGTTCCCTCTCTTACCTAACCCCCGTGGCAGGCTGGAACAAGTGATCGTAGATCGCGTTACCTTTCAAACGATTCACGAATTCTTTTCTTTTCCATCTATATTCCGATAATCGATTTATCTTATCAATTCCTCGTGTTATTTCGTTCCTGTAAATTTTCCTCTGGTCCAATCGAATGTTACTTTTGTTAGACAACAAACTTTTGCGCTGATATACGTGCATATACACGTGTAGACACGTAACGTGATCTTTTGCGGAAGGAAAGGTGGTATGTTGAGAGAGGTATCAGACGAGTATCCGCGATACAGGAGGCGAATGCACTGTCAAGGAAAAGGGAGAAATAGAAAAAGGTGTGCGAGGATCAAGCGTGTATGTACGCGTGCAACAACGTAACTAGTTACGAGTAATGGATAATTTAGCACGCGCCTAAATCATTCCGCGAGGCGTACCCTCCGTGGCCGTGGAGGAGGACGCGATTCATCTCGTTGGAACGGCGATTAAGAAGCAAAAAAATGAAAAAAAAGAAAAACAAGAAAAAGAAACCGTCAGGAAGATGTGACGACAAAAAAATGGGAAACACACGTACACATACACACGAGAAAAGATAAAAACAAAATGTAATATTAGTAGGGAATCGTAATTTTTCATGCTCGTTTCTCGATCACACTACTCTAATTACCCAGATGTAATTTGTACTGTGTAACTATTACTATTTTTATGAATTTTTGTACATTTTTCTAATTATTTTGTATGATAATCCTTAGCGGAAAGAGTGGCGAGTCCGGCACCCAGCTTCCCCTACAATATGATAGAAACAAAAACTGTTCAAACGGCGAACATTATCGCGAGATGTGTCGAGACGTTCGAGAGAGAAAAGGGAACGAGAATGGAAACTTGGCGTGATACGATGCGTTTGCGCGAGTGCAATATCGTTCTTAGGGTTGATTCGGGTGTCGGAATAGAACGGATTTCAAATTCAATTTATATATAAAACAGAGGGATTTATCGCGCGTATATCGTAAAATTCAAAGAGAAGCCACAGTTATTGGATAGCGTAGTCCACCATCTGTCCGTGTAGTTTATCTGCTCGCCTATCTGTCTGTCTGTCTGTCTGTCTGTCTGTTCGTCTGTCTGTCTGTCCGTCTGTCTGTTCGTCTGTCTGTCTGTCTGTCCGTCTGTCTGTCTGTCTGTCCGTTTGCCGGTCTGCCAGTCAGTCAGTCTGCCTGTCTGTCATTCTGTCTGTATATCTATATGTCTATAGATGCCTGCCTGCCTGTATACCTGTTTATTCCTGCGTCTACTTTTCGTTTCATCTTATGCACATTATTGTACCGACCCTTAACGAATCTGAAGAAACGTTGAATCGTTTGTAGATTAAAACTGATAAGACCTTGTTCTAACACGACAGTATGGCAAGAACGAGTGTGCAAATATAACATTGACGAATACGAATATATAATATAATTGAAAGAAAGATGAGAGAGCTCTGGTAGAGACAGAGAGAGAGAGAGAGAGAGAGAGAGAGAGAGACAGGCAGACGACACGTACGAGATAACAATGGTGATGAGAAACCAAAAGCCTCGCGTATAAGCGCGGAATCGAATGTGTGAACTTTCTTCGTAATTTGACAACGTGTTTGTTATTAATTATAAGAATATCACCTTTTCTTTTTGTCTTAAATTTGAAATGCTATCAAATAGATCAATTCTTTCATGAAATTACTATCTGATTTTTCCTAATCCCTTTTTCGTCCTTCAATTTTTACCCTGTTTACAGTTTTAAATTTACAAATAATCAACTAATCGAGGAATCGTCGATAAACATGGTCACGTTAGGAAGCAATTGAAGAACACAAAAGCGGTATGCCGTTTAAATTTCAAATTAACAGAAATTTCAACAGACTTGAAATTATTCGATCAATCGCATCGCGCTCTATGTATATAGAAACAGAATCACTCGCCGGGTAGTCTCTCCTTAGATTCCTCGTACATTCGAAGTTGCAGAAACGTTCTACGTACTTCGAATCGAAATTTACAAGTGCTGTTAAAAAGAAGAAGAAGAATTTCATCGAAATGCGTATCACCAACTTACTTTTCTATAAAGTTCATAACATTCCATATAGATTCCGTGGGTACGTATAAATAACTTTTGCATTCTGGTGAAATTTAGAGGTTATGTTTTAATCGTTCGATCAAATTCAATTATATCTTTAAATTGCGATGCGACAAGTGATGTAAATGTGGTACAAAGGCATAAACTGTCAATGTAGTTTTATTCCAATGCAAAACTGTTATTTTTAAATTAAGTATATGTAAATGCTGCCTACAGTATTGCGAATTAAGGTTAAACGTATTATACATCCCTACGAATAGTAGGATTTACAGTGTACAATGCTCGTTTTAAATGCAGGAAATACGGCAAAGTTAAAAAGGTCACCTTGAAGGATATCGTGCAATTTAAGATGGATCTTGAGAGAGAAGAACAAAATATGCTACTACTGAGGCATCCTTATCTCACTGTAGAACAATCTAAGGGTCATATGAAAGAAGACAAAGAAACAAAAATAATTCGTCTAATGAATACGTGGCGAGAGGCAGTGAATGAGAAATTTAATCGAAAAATTACTATTGCCGACAGGTTAAGTCACTTAGCTAAAAATGAAGCTTGGGAGTAATGTTTATTTTATAAATAGTTACAATAGTTTATTGGTTCGATCCGATAAAAATAAATAATTATATAAAATAAAAATCTGTTGTACAATATAAACATTAAAATTAAGTATAATATTCCTCCAGACCAGAAATATTTCTTTCTCTTTTTTTTTCCTTATTTTCTTCAATTACCAATACAAATATGAAAATTCTTACAAAACTTGTACATTTTAAAAATACAAAAGTACATTGCAATAAGTGTAACGTTTGAAATTCTAGAATAAAGCCAATACTGTTCCTTTTTCATTTTCAGTGTTAAATACTTTTAACTCACGGATTTACATTTTTAAATCTTTCTTCGAAATTTTTCGGTTTGTTTCTTATCCATCCAAATGGATCTTTATTTACCTCTGCTTCTGTCAATGACTTTCCTTCGTGCAGGAAATTCGCGAAATCTGCTACAATAGGATCTGCTCCAACGCTGCTCATTGCAATTACGTTGCCACCTTTAATATAATACGCGAAAAATTCCAAATTCTCCAAGGAACCGTAAATTTTTATTTTTTCCGGTTTCCCATACCCTGAAAATTGTATCACAGTTGAAATCAAAACCATCCCCTTTCCGTTGATATTCAAAGTATTTACGTACCCGTGTATCGGTAACTCTTCCCGAACAATGTTGTCCAAAAGAATGGTATGGTGTTCAACGGTGTACTCTTAGCACATATATTTAATGCCGCTATTTTACCATGGTAATGTGCCAACGAGAAGTGACCTATAGCAGCGGAAATATTATTGGAACCAAATACTGGCGCGTATGCTATGTCACCACCAGCATATACGTTTTCCACGTTTGTTTTCAAATACTACAATGAAATGTAAAGTATTAATTTTTTTTCACAACAGATATTTGAAATTACTTTACTACCGCGTATCGTTATACCTTGTCCACTGCGATACTGCCATCATCTAACATCTTAATAGGAGAATCTTTTAACCAATCTGTATAAAATGTAGTTCCAATTCCAATAATTACTATATCAGCAGGAAGAATTTCTCCATCGGTAAGGAGAATTTTACCTACTACACTCTTTTCATCCTTGTCCTTTTTCTTTTGTTTTTCTCCTTCTTCCGCTTCCTTTTCTTTCGCGATAAATTCCTCGATGTTATTTTTAAATATAAATTTAATACCTTCAAAGAAATATTTCATTATCTTTTCTCTAATACGATAACAATTAAATCGCACGGTGTGGTACCTTTTTCTTCAAATTGATGCCGGATCCTATTACCAATTTCTTCTCCAAAAACTGCTTCTAAAGGTACCGTGCCTCTACCTATCACTGTAACAGATGCGCATTTATCAACGCAATAAGCAGCAGCTTCCATACCGATAAAGCCGAATCCAAGTATTACAACATGTTTATCTGCCGATAGTTTCGAGTTTATGGCACGGGAGTCGGTGTAAGTTCTTAATACGTGAATATTGGATAAATCAACACCAGGTGTATCAGGCAGTCTAGCCTTACCTCCGGTACAAATAAATAAGTAATTGTATGTTAATTTTTCGTTATTAC
This sequence comes from Anthophora plumipes, assembly GCA_951804975.1. NCBI lineage: Eukaryota > Metazoa > Arthropoda > Insecta > Hymenoptera > Apidae > Anthophora > Anthophora plumipes. The sequence continues at coordinate 296,107 of OX638121.1, forward strand.
TCAACTGAACAACATTTTCCTCTGTATCCAGTCCTGTAATACATTTTGTCATAAAAACTTTGCTCAATTATGCAAAAAATACTATTTTACGTTAATTTTGTTACCTATAGCTTCTATGCCCAGCTTGGTTTCAATTTTGTGTTCATTATAAAACGATTGTGGTCTCAAAGCTGCTTGCTCTATGTTTATGTTAAAAGTTTTCGATACTTTTACTCTGTCGTATGGTACTGCATTTTCCTTAGAAATCATGACAATGTTTCCTGTAAAAGCTTCCTGTCTCAAGCTTTCAGCACAAGTTGCAGCTGCTGGTCCACCTCCAACTATTACAACGGTAGTATTGTTATTAACATCCTGTTCACACATCTTTTTTACCCTTCTGTTGGAATCCAAATCTGTACGCTTTGCTTTTACACGCACAAGACCACTCTCATCTACGTTTACCTGTTTGAATAAACAACAGCTAACGTGACAAAGTTATTTTTTTTTTTTTCTGAGATTTATATTATTTATTTCTTAGAGATTACCTGATAGCAAGGTAAGGAATTTAATCCTGGATAATCTTCTATATCTCCTGTTTTAATATTGAAACATGCACCGTGCCATGGACATCTTATCCTTCCATCCCCCAGGGCTCCTGTATGGAGCATAGCCCCATAATGAGTACACTTTGTACCAATTGCGTGCAATTCTCCTTTTTGTTTAATTAGCAAAACTTTTCCTCCATCTTCTCCAAGTGGCAGTAGCTTCATTTCGTTTTCTTCGATATCCGTTTCCTTGCACACCACATCTTCGATGTAATCATACTTTCCTGGCTTACCTACACAAGCAAATACAAAGTATTGCTAATTACTAATTCTTTTCTCGCGTTCTTTCATTCACACCTATTGAACCTTTTAGTTTGATAAATGTTTTTCATTATAAAGTAAAATGCGCATTAAAATTAATTGAATCGGTGACGCGAAGCTCGTAACTCACAACTACAACAACATTGTGCGCTATTAAATGCTCGCCTAATATCTTCCGGTGGTTTGTTACACTCACTGCAAGTATGAATCTTCCGTTTAGATACTAAGTCTGACATTTCTTCCTTATTTATCTTGGGAAGGAGATGAAAAATTCTATTACGCGCTAATCGAATGCAAGGTCTTGCAACGTACAAGCGCATACTGTCAAAACCTTGTAATATCAATAATTGTAATTACTCGTTTGTTCTTCGCATTTTTATTGGTTACTCATAGGGTTATATAACATGTGGGAGTGAAAGAAAATGTTTACCGTCTAAAAGAAAAATTTACGAAAACCAGACGAAGGCCGTAATAGGCGCATATACATATGTATGTATGTATACGTCTAAATAATAGATGTATATTTTATCTTAAATATCGTAAATCACTTTAACACGATGAATAACGTTTTAATTGTTGTTTATGCCTTCGAATAATATCAACAGGCAAGGAAACAGATTAATAGATAAGAAATTCTAACGACGTAAAGAGGAAACGAGACTTTTATGTCACGTGAAGATCGTACCTATTTATCAAAGGAGCAAAAAAAAATCGATATGTGGTAACATTTATCCCGGTTCATAGGAAAACCCTACCTTTACGTAGTAATTAAACCTATTTAAACGTTTACAGGTAAGGATGCGGGTTTATATATGTATATACAAATAAATGAAATTTACATGAAACACCTTTTCTTACATATAAAGCCGCGCTGAAATCCAGCATTTTTTTCGAGGTCGGAATATTAATAGCGATTATCGATATGCTGTTAAATGTCTATTGTTAAGCATATAATTATAAACACAGTGAAGGTGAAAAAGAAGGAAAATGTAATTCGCACCTGCCTTTGGTGATTTGCCTAGCGTGACACTAGAACCTCCTGGAAGAAGTCCTTTACAATTATTTCCACCCATTTGTACGTGTATCTTAAAATAAAGTCACTCCCGAATGATATCCCCGCTGTCTTATCGCGGTATCTACAAATCAACTGGCTATTTCGATTTCTACAACTACTTGTGCTTACATTCCTAAAGATTGATTCAACTGCAACGATTGACCTTGTAGTACTTAAAGCGAAGTGTTTTAAGTCGATAGACTTTCACTAGTTCACAGTACAATAGATCGTGATCTGCTGAAAAATTATTTTTATACAATTATTTTAAAAGATTTAAAACGATAGTGCTAATTGTATACATTAGCGACAGATAGATCGAGTGTCAAATATTAAACGCGATGTAAAAGTGAAAATGTGTTTTTATTGTCCAAAGTACATAATAATATTCGTCAATTGATTTAATTGCAAACAAAGTTAAACGTGATATAAATGTATCTTCAGTATTTGATTATCTAAAATAATACTTCAAATTTCTATTTAAAAATTGTCAAGCTATTAGGTGTATCGACACGGACATATTGTCTCGAATTTATTCGACATGCCTCTGACTATTAACTGCAACCTGTTAATTACAACAACTCGTATGGTATATACTTTGTTAGACCACGCTTGAAATCGTTTTTCGACCGACGTAACGATACTGCATACAATATTGCACGAACAAGTAGAGTAACATAGACTGGGAACCTTCGATAAAATGGGATGGAAATATATTTCTTCTCTGATAGCTGTAACGACTAGATTCGCACCCATGCGAACTAGCCATGAGGTCTACAATTCCTGACTCTTAAGCGAATCCACCTTTCCCCCCGTTCAATGCCCAACATCATTTATATACATAGTCATGATAAACTAAACGACACATAATCTTATGCATAATTACAATTTTTCTCCATATTTCAATGTAGCTCGTACTCGTAATATACGATGAGAAACTTAGAACGACACTCGCGTCGATAAGTTTCTGCATCATCCATGGGGTACTATTATTGATGATAAGTTGATAACTATTACAAGTACCAATTCTTATCACAAATTGACCATTTTTTAAAAAGGGTATATCCAGAATACACCGGCTATAACAGTAGGGGTCAAAACGTGAGGCTTGGGAAAGAGGATACTGTTTCTGAAAATCAGCCGACGGGAATAAATAATTCCCAAACCTGTCTTATACAACGTAAATGCAATTTTTCAAAATTCCGTAGCTTTAAAGATACCGTGGCGCCATCTAGCGGCGAAGTTCTAGTACCACACCACCGTGCAAAATCTGTCGGTATATGTGTCGCCATCTAGCGTGAAGGTGCTATTATTAAATTCTGAGAATCACTTACTGATTTATCCCTTTCAATAGTACTCACGACTTACCGCTAGATGGCGCGAAGCGTCCTGCTAAGGACGTGCTTCCATCTGAACGGCAGTGTGGAGGTACTACGGAATAGGTAAAATCAGGAGGTAACTTTTGGCCTTTAGTAATAACGCTTTCGCGTTAGATGGCGCTGCATATACCGACAGATTTTGCACCCTGGTTTAGTTTAACTGTTCATCGCTAGATGGTGCTACAATGTACACAGGGTGTAGCGACATCTACATCCGCCCGCGAATCGGGAAAACAAGTTAGTTTTCGGGAAGCAGAAAAATGAGAGATTTGCGCAGGAGGAAACTCCAGCGCCCTCTTTTTATGTAGTTTTTGTTTTAGGCGAAATATCCGGAAAGAGTCAGTCGATCGGCGTCCTTCCGAGGGTACAAGAGTAAACGAGTAAAAGATTCCAAATTATTGTCGCGTGCACATGTTTGTTAAGTTTGATTACAATAAAAAGTATACCATTAAAAATATAGTTTACACACATATATATAATTACCGACGCACCACGCTTCCTTCTCCCTTCGAATAGGTCGGTAAAGTGGAACACGCTTGGTAGCCAAAACGCTACACAGAGCTACCAAATTTTTAGACGCTGCGTTTATTTAGCGTACCTCATATGAAATTCGCTTAATAATTATTACCAATTACTACGTTTTTGCCTGACAAATGTCTCGGAGTTTGTCCTAAAACGTTGGAATTTTTATTTTTACAGTACAATAGTTGTTGAATACTTTATCCTCAATTGTATGAATGATCTCAAGCCGCTATATTTAAATACAATGTAAAACTGTAATTACGTATAGAATTAAATGATTTAGTTTGTCATAAATGTGTCATGAATAAATGCGCCGATATGAAAAGTATGGGTTTCATGGCTTGTTCATATGAACGCGAAGGGTAGACGCCATGTAGTTCTCCCTTCTAATTCGCTAAGCAAGACGAAAATTTTCCTATTTTAATATTCTTAGTTATTATGTAATTAAATTGATTTGTCAAGTTTACTTTTGTCATACCAGCAAGAAAGAAAAACGAAACTTGATCGTACAAAATAATAATTTTTATTATATATCTCGCTACTATTGGTCGATATTATCATGGTACATATTTTGCCATTAGGGTTACCATATTTATTCAGTGGGAAATATAGTAATATATATATATATATATATATATTTTGATGTATATACAAAAACGCTGTGTGGTTTGTGTACTGTGTGAGATATGTCGGTAATTTTTAACGTTTTATTTGGATTAATCTGAATGTAATAAAATGTAGAAATGAAATAAATGTACTAGAACAATATAAAAATACATTTTACATCGGTGTCATCACCATTTACAAGTTTATCGATGTATTTTCGCGCTTCCGTTATGCCCTAAGAAAGATCGTAGGACGCTTTATAAAAAATAGATAGTATTTACACGTATAAAAATTCGTTACAATTATTTATAATAGCACTGTCTGTCAGATATATTTAACATTTGCTGTAATTTGTTAGCTTTTATAAGAATTTCATTATGATTTCAAAAACTGTGTGTATTACTCAAGAAGGCCCAGCAAATGCATTAGCACTGAACAAAGATAATAGTCAAGTAGTTATAGCAGGACGTAATGGTAAGCTATTTAATAATGGAAAATTAACGTTTTAATATTAGAACAATTAATTAAGAATGGTGTGTAATTGATGGATGACACATTATTTTATGTTACAGTTTTCAAAATATTTACCTTATTGGAAGATAGATTCGAGGAAGCTTGTAATTTACGTGTTGGAAAGAATTTAAATTTGAATTTTTCTTGCAACGATGTTGCTTGGAATCTCATTGATGGTAAGGTGGTAATACAAGGAAATCTGCTTTTTTGTTTTACATTTAAATAAAATGAATATATGTACCTTTTTAGATCATATATTAGCAACTGCTGCTACAAATGGAGCAGTGGTAGTATGGAATTTAAATAAATCATCTAGGTCTAAGCAGGAATATGTTTTTATTGATCACAAAAGAACTGTAAATAAAGTAAGCTTTCATATGACAGAACCTATGTGGTTAATATCAGGTTCTCAAGATGGTACAATGAAGTGTTTTGATTTAAGAATAAAAGAAGCTACTAGAACCTTTTATAGGTATGTATATGGAAAATGTTTAAATATGTGCATTGTTAATAAAGCATTGTCAATTTCAGTAACACAGAATCAGTACGGGATGTACAATTTTGTCCTCATTCACCTCACACCTTTGCTGCTGTTTCTGAAAATGGACATGTCCAACAGTGGGATTTACGCAAACCTGACCGTTATTTTCAACATTTTACCGCTCATAGCGGTCCTATATTTGCCTGTGATTGGCACCCTGAAAGTACTTGGCTTGCAACTGCTTCTAGGGATAAAACTATTAAAGTAATCTTATGTTATTTGGGTTACTTTACACAGAGAAATATTTAATTAATATGCCAAGATTTTTTTATTTTTATTTTGTTAATACTTCACACTTGTAAAATGTTGTACACAGGTTTGGGACCTACTAGGTAAACCCAGTTGTGATTATGTAATACATACGATAGCATCTGTAGGTCGTATAAAATGGAGACCTCAAAGAAAATATCATATATCTAGTTGTGCTCTTGTGGTAGACTGTAGCATAAATGTATGGGATATACGTAGACCGTATATACCGTTTGCAAGTTTTAACGAGCATAAAGATGTCCCAACTGGTGTTGCATGGAGAGGCAATCCGCAATCGTTTTTATCAACCAGCAGGGTAACGGGAGCGTCGTAACGTTGATTGCAAAATGTTTTCTATGTCGTTGCACAGCATTAACGATACATTGTTTATGCAGGATTGTACGCTGTATCATCATGTGTTTAAAGATGCTACTAGACCCGCGAGCAAAGCAAATCCGCAAGGCATGGCGCTGAATCCGAAAGGTGATATTGCGTATGCTTGTAAAGTAAATGTCCACGTTACAACTACAATGAAACAATTGACTAACATAATGAGGTTGATGAACTCGTTGCTTAAATTGATTCTTCCTTGAAGATATCGTTGTTGCTAACACGTCGGATTTTATTTGTAGAAAAACACCCGCAACGAATGATACGTTTTGTATGGCGTCTAGCGTGATGCATAGATTTGCTATAAACATGCCACGGGAACCACAGTGGTTTAAAGCTTGTGCAGAAGGTTATTTACTTTCTGGAAGATTAAACGACATTTGCGATCACAATGCTACCGTTGCCAGAAATGCCGGTAGAAATGATGTGTGTAATCGTTCAAATTAGTATCGTTAATAAAATATTGTATCCTTATTGATATGTAAAAATTAACTTATCTTATGTACTAATCAGATCAGTACGGTGTGGAATATTATAAAAACCTTATACGCTAATCCAATGGGATCTATTTTAAAAACTCCCCCAACTGCTTCCAAGGAAGATATAGTGAACACGTTAAATTTGGCACAAATTACAATGGGTCCTGGTATAGAACAAACAAACGCAGGTAAATATATCTCCTAGATGTTAAATTAGATTTGTCACGATAATATTTATCCCCTTTCAGCACATGAAAACGATGTGAAATCGTTGCAAGGAGAAGTAACGGGCGCAACCAGTGGAGGCGACGATGAGACGGAAACAGACGAGACGCCGGAAAATCAGCATTCTATAGGGTCTATGTTACCTAGGTAGCGTTGACGATAACTTAACGATCTAAAATGTTACAATGTTGAATGTACTTGGTATATTGACATGTATATTTCGTGTGAAACTATCCAGTTACAAACGAGCGTTTATTGATCACAAAGGACTATCCAAAGGAGACTTTTTATTCGGCGAAAGCGAATTTGAACCAATGACGATGGAGTACACTTCCAGTTACATGAATAATATCATAAATAACGATAACGATTGGACATTATCCAAAGAGGCCTTCCCTTTGAGGCACGAGATAAAGGACAGATCACCGCCGCCGGAACAATTTCCGAATCATCCACCGGACATTAACGAGGATTGTGCTTCGTTAATGATCGAAGATCAACCGAGTCAATTAACAGTCTCGAATATACCTAAACCGCAATTTTGGGATCCCACTAATTTAATCGAAGAGGCTTTGAAGCATCACGCTGCTCTCAGAGATATACAGACTTCTGCGTCGATTCTTATCGCGTTGGGAGAAAAACGAAAAAACTTGAATATTGAAACGGCCGTACAGGAACATTGGATATTAGAATACTTGGATATGCTTGCAAGGTTTAAACTCTGGAATGTGGCTACACAGGTCGGTGGATAAGTTACGATATGTTCAAATCACATGGACGGACGATCAAGTAGAGTAACAATCAGTTTATGTCGACAGATTATTCAGTCGGTCTGGATTCCGTCTGTATCGCAATTAAATCAGCAATCAACTGTAATACACGCGTGTTGCTTTGCTTGTACGAAACCGTCGCAAAGAGCCGCATGGTTTTGCGATCGATGCGATTCTTCTCACCACGCTCTCTGTTCCGTTTGTCATCAGGTGAGATATTTAATCTTTGCTCGTTGTATGTATATTTTAACACCTTACGCACATTTTACTTTTTCTACATTTGACAGGTTGTGCGAGGAATTTACGCATGGTGCCAAGGATGTACACACGGTGGCCACGTTGTTCATATGAACGAGTGGTTCAGTTGTAATAGACAATGTCCTACAGGCTGCGGTCATATGTGCGAATACACTTAGACGGGGGTGGGTGGGATGTGACGACGTGCTGTAAATTTACAGTAAACATTTGTGTTCCGTAACTTTCGTAAGTGTTACCAAGTGTTGAAACTTTCATTAACTAGTGGATTTAAAAAGATTAAATTATTTATTAATTATATTTTTGTAATTTGTATAATAAGATTTGACGGGATCACGTCAACATCTATTGTTCCTTTAATTCTAAAGTATCACATTTCGTTCAACAATACAAATTATAGCAAAAATACATTGGTATTTAAAATACTCTTCCTTCTTTTTCTCTTTGGCACGTATAGCAAGTGTACAAAATGACACTCGTTTTACATTGTTCTTTATATTTTCAATACTTAATCGAGCATATCGTGACATGTACATACGGTAGAAAAATGAAAAAGTATCTTACAAACTTTTACGAGAAACGAACGGAAGAAAATTAAAATGAACTTGTTCTAACTATTTTTTTGACTAACTTTAACTATCACACTCTTGACTTCGGTATACGCTTGGAGACCGTATTCTCCGAGCTCTCTTCCGTGTCCAGACATTTTATATCCTCCAAATGGTACTTGTGGCGTTAAAACGTTATACGTGTTAACCCTGTAACATGTAAAAAGTGGGAAGAAAAGTTACTTTAAGTTTTCGTTAATTAAAGTTGATTTGGGAAGGTGTTTCTTGAATATTAAAATAACATTACCATACGGTGCCCGCTCGAAGTCCCTGTGTGACATAATTTGCTTTGTCGATATCCTTTGTGAAAACTGCTGAGGCTAATCCGTAATCGGTATTGTTGGCACGGTTGATAACTTCGTTTAAGCTACTGAATTTTAGAATTTGTTGAACCGGTCCGAAAATCTGTAGAGAATATTAGACGTTAGATTATCTGGAACGATTTGTTGGCTTATCACGTTTGAAATTAATCAAAGAAATTCGTATCCACCTCCTCCCTAGCGATGGTCATATCATCTGTAACGTTAGCAAACACTGTAGGCGCGACAAAATATCCCTTATCACCGACCCTCGTGCCACCAGAAACGAGCTCTGCCCCTTCTTTTTTGCCTGATTCAATGAGAGACATAATTCTATTTGCTTGTTCTTCGTCGATCTATTAACAGAAAAGGAATCATCGTTAAATATCATTTTCACAAACCTATCGTATTTGCTTCGATATCGTTTATGAGAGAATTCAATACCTGTGGACCTTGCTCCACGTTCACATCGAACGGATCACCGACGACCCTGGATTTAGCACGAGCAGCACTTTTTTCCACAAATTCATCGTAAATACTATCTTCGACGAATGTTCTCGAGCCGGCGCAGCAACACTGACCCTAAAGGGAAATATCACACGCATATTAGTCAACGTACGCAGATAGATTTCGTTGAAGAGCGGTAAAAATGGGATGACTATAGTGGTACCATGTTATAAAATAAGGCGAAATGAGCTGTTTCTACAGCATGATCGAGGTCGGCATCTCTAAAGATTATGTTAGGGGATTTTCCACCAAGTTCTAGCGTAGTCCTTTTTAGGGTGTTCGCAGCTTCCTTTTGTATCAACTTTCCAACTTCGGTGGAACCGGTGAACGCTATTTTGTGGACCAAATCGTGAGAAACCAGCGCGGCTCCAGCCTGGCCGAAACCAGGAACGACATTGACCACTCCGTTAGGAAATCCAGCTTCCTTGGTTAATTGAGCTACGTATAAAGCTGTTAACGGTGTCTGCTCGGCAGGTTTCAAAACGATCACATTTCCTACAAGCGGCAAACGTAATTAGCCATTGGTGCAACTTTATCCAAATGATTAAATGTTATTACTGGTTACTGTAATATATACGTTACCAGTAGCTAAAGCAGGCCCTAGTTTCCAAGCCATCATTAAAAGGGGAAAATTCCATGGAATAATTTGTCCACAAACACCGACGGGTTCGTGACGCGTATAGGCAAAATACTTTCCATCTACAGGAATTACTTTGCCGTGGTTTTTGTCCGCCCATCCCGCGTAATACCTCAAGGCTTGAATGCTCGCGGGTATGTCAAATTCGTACGCCGTGACGTATGGTTTTCCGTTATCCAACGTTTCCAAAGACTGTTGGGCAAAAAAGAAAAAAAATTGTTTCCAGTTATTAGCATCGGTGTTTGCCGTGGAAAAGATTCAAATATTTCCAAAAAAATATTTACCGCGAGATAAGTACGATCACGTTCCATCAAATCCGCCAACCTGTTCAACAGTACACCACGGTTGGAAGCGTCCATGGTTCTCCATGGTGAACCAAACTTAAAAGCTTTATTAGCTGCGTTTACTGCCACATCGATATCGGCAGCATCGCCTTCCTGTACCTCGGTGATAGTTTCACCGGTTGTAGGGTTAACTGTGGGAAACGTTTTGCCCGATTTGGATCGGTGCCATTCGTTGTCAATGAAAATCTGCAATGTTAAGATAAAAATGCTTAATAAGAATGAACTGCAGTCACATAATATAAAGGTAAAACAGAAAAAAAAAAAATAGTCATATTTTTGTAAGTGATCATACTCGTACATAAATATGTACATACGAGAGAGGTACTTAGATAACGATAGAAGATTACGTCGATAGATTTTATTTTTATTATGGCGTAGATTTGAAGAAAGAAGTCTACAGAATTGCGAATTACAAATCTTAGCTAGCTTTTCGCGTGTTTATTCTTTTGTTAACCAGATGAAAGAATGTTAAAACGAATCTATTTTGTTCTTAAGGAATACTAAACAATGAATATCACTGTGAAATTTGTGTAGAAACGATTTTGCAACAAACGCGACACTTGCTCGAATTTCAATTTTTATAACATACATATCGCTACATTTTTTCACTAAAACATTCAACAAAAGTAACAATTATTATAATGTTCATAGAGAAAGTGTTCTCTCCCCTCCCCCTCTCTCTCTTTCTCATACCGCTTTCTTTGAGAAGGATAAGTTTCATAAGAATTCCTTTAAATTCAGAATACATTATCGAACATTACTTACTCCGGAATAGAGGACCGATGGATTTTTTTCTGGTTGTGGTCTGGTAGCGGTGGAAAAATACCGTCCCAACTGAACTTTACTCAACAGTCGCAACATAATTATTTCCAAGTCAAAAGCGATTTTAATTCACGACTGTTCTGTCACGTACGTTAGTCAGAATATAAATGCCTCGTGGTTTATTTACCGAATTACCGATTGCGGTTAGTTGCTAGTTCAATGATATTTGCTCATGCGCGTTAACTCGAGGAGTCAACCTCACCGATATATGTACGTATGTAGAGTGAGTTGGGTAATGATATTTTTAAAAATATACGGATTACTATCTTATCGTAATTATAAATAAACACAAATTTGATAAACGTGCAGGCAGATGATCTCACGTACACGAGGTTAGGCGCGTGATGGAAAGTACACGCCACTATTCTCGTTTCTACCAGTAGCAATTCAGGATACTTTCGACGCTGCGTTACAATTGGCGATATCGAAGATTCTGATCCCCCACTATTCTACACGCACAATACTCGATTAATAATAATCATAATGTTCTGGCATACGTAGGTGTACATTTTCTGCGATCGAATTTATAATGTAGGCTTAATCAATCGAGTTATTTAGTATCAAATTGTTGGTTTATTAAACTCTATTCACTTTACATTAACAGTAATTTGTGTTGTACTATGTTGAACGTAGCAATCGAAATGGCTTTGCGATCATTCGTAGAATGCACGTTTATCTTTTGTACTGTGTCGAGAACGTGTTGTATGCGTGTGAGTTTGAGTGTAAGAGTGTGTGTGTGTGTGTGGGAAGCACGCGCGAGTTTGCGCGTGTGTACATGCCTGTAACGAAGATTGATTCTGGTTTGTATACTTTATAATGATATCGTACAGTGTCATTTGACGGACTTACAATATCGTTCGATGAGAAAGCAACTTGTTTGTTATTTCTAACGAAACGTTGTGAGCGACAGCATGCGTTGCATTGCGACGTGAATTTCGTAGCTGATTTTTGCGTTGAAGGAGTTTTAAAGTGGTGAAACGAGTGAATCAACTTTATTGATGAAATTTAATATAATTGACCTGTTAGTATCGACTCGTACTTATTACTTATTAAATCATCGAGATGTTTTCAACGGTTCGATTTGAAAGTATCGCAAACGATAGGCAAATACGGTACTCGACATACAAAGTTGGGGGTAAGCATGTTGCTTCGAAGTTATAAACCAAAACGAATACGAGTGCTTACAAACAATCGATCATGACCGTTCCAGAAATAAAAAGCGGGTATAATTCGTGTTACATAACAAATACCTATTTTAACCTGTAAACATGACATTTATTTTCGACAGTTATGTACAAGACTCGCGAAACCACACAATGAAGGTCTTGTAACGAGCATTAGGCTCTCAACGAGTACGCTTTTCCATGCATCTGGACGCCTTCCCGACATTTCGTTTTTTCTAGGCTTTTCGATTTTCGTTTAAACGGACAAATAAGAGAAAATAACCAGGCTCAGAGAACAGATGGAGAGAAAGAGAGAAAGATAGGGAAGGTGGGGGAGAGAGAAAGAGAGAGAGAGAGAGAGAGGGAAAGAGAAAGGAAAAAATACGAATGCAAAACGAAAAGAAAATACAGCACTTTAACGGTTTATGCCTCTTTGACTAGGCATGCAGATCACATTCAGAACTCGTCCGCAAAATTGTTCGCATAGTGTTATATTTCGCGTTAACAAAGAGATGCCGACTGTTTATTGTGAAAAAGCGAATATAGTTTTAGACAACAGGAATGTAATTATTTTAAAAGACGCTTACTGCGAACGCTTATCGTATGCTCCTTGTTTAATATTTCTCGTTAACACGTTTTGAGCTGTCTCGGAACGATCAATAACAATCTCTTTAGAATGCATCAAGTCGGTAGAGTGGCAAGAAGTTCGTTTAATATGGCTCTTAATTTAATACGAACGCGTGTTATTGCGACAGAAATCAACAGATGTGGATGTCTCATTTTCCTCATTTCTTATCTTTTTTTCCTTTTCTTTTTCTGAGAAAAGGAAACGGAGGTAAGAGAATGTTTCCGAGGAAAGGTAACGTGAGAAGAAAAGAAAAGAAGAAAAAAAACGTCGTCCCCCTGGAATACGAGAGAAAATCCTATAAAACGGTGAAACTCTTGTCGACACGTATGTCTACCTTCTTCGAATTGCTAAACAGCGATTGTACGAATTTCGTAGGCTATAAAATTATTTAAAAGGATTACGCACGCTTACAGTGGTAGGAATTAGATTAGACGCATACGCTAACACTTCATTTTTTTTTCTTTTTTACTACGTTCGTTTCGATACTGGCTATCTTTTTTTTTTCTTTTATGTCGAATGGAATCGATGCAACGTTTTCCGTACGACAATCTGTGTAGTTCGTTATAAAAAACGAGATATCCGCAACTTCGAAACGGATATACCGTCGCGATTTTTCCTCCGTTTTCTTCGTTTTGTGTGTGCGTATATGTACGTGTGTGTGTGTGTGTGTGTGTGTGTGTGTGTGTGTCTATCTGTGTATTCGCGTTGTTGTTATCCCTTTATCGAGACAAAAATCGAGAGACGTTTAGAAGAGAAACTATCACCGTGCAGACACTGTTTCGTTTGTGATAGAAAAGACAACATTCGATAACTTTTCTGTGAAACGGCGTTTCGCGAGCGATTCGTTTGCATCATCATCGTTCAGATGCGATCGCTGTTTACTCGAGAGTTTCGCGAAAACATTACAAAGGTATGTAGGAGGAAAGTTGTTCGCTCGCGAAGGATGTCTGCGGTTCGGTTTTCGGCGGCGGACGACGACGCGGTTAGAGAGACCGTGGATAGAGTGGGGAGAGAGAGAGAGAGAGAGAGAGAGAGAGAGACAGAGAGAGAGATAGCAGGAGGGCGAAAGAGGGAGGGAGGTCACCGCGTGAAATTTGAAACTAATCGTTGGAAGATCGTTAAAGGTATTCAACGATGTCGCATTTGATGGATATATTCGGACAGCTGGCCACGCTGGAGCCGTAGCCGGCTCTCGAGGAACTCTTGTGCCTCTCGGTGAGGAGCTTCTGAAAGATCGGCAGGATCGCCAGATCGAGCAACTCGCCGTCAGAGACGGCGCTGTACATCTTGGAGACGTTCACCGTCGAGCCACCGACAACGTCCGTACTGCTACCGGCTACTTCAGAGGCAGCGGTGGCCGCGGCCGCGCCGCTACCTCCGCCTCCCCGGGGATTCGCACTGGCGAACTTGTTGTTGTGAATGGTGGCGACGTTTGGCGTGCTCTGGACATACTCGAGGCGGGCCTGATGTCGCAGTTTCGACTCTGTCCGCCTGCACTCTCGTATCCGTCGAGCGGCGCGATGCCGGCACTCGACCATCGCCTGTCCCTCGCCACGTAGCCGCGGGTGCTTCTCCCGTGATCTCTCGGACACCGATCGTTGGATGATAGTCGACATGGACTCCTCGTATTTCTCTGTAAAGGCGAAACATGCTAGGTATAACGTGACGGTAATCAGAAGGGGAAAGCAGGAGCGGGTAGAGTGCTGACCGGTGTCGGAGTAACTCGCGCTAACCATCGCAGGCACGCTCGGGGAGCTGGCGTTTTGGGAATCGTAGTGTTTCCTGTGCTTCCTCGCCGGAGGCGGTGTCTCCGCCGAGCCGTTGAGCATAGCGCGATGTTTCTCGCAACGATAGCCAGTACTAGCGAGCAACGCTCGCCTGTGACCGCACTCGCTAATCACGTAAGACTTGTCGAAGCCGGAGATCTCCGTTGCCTCGGACTTGGACACATTCTCCGTGGAAATGTAGCTGATCGAGTTGGCTGGCACGCTGGTTCTTCGTGTTTGAAACAGCTCGTGATGAGAGTGAGTCATCCCGTTGTTCTTCACGGATGATCTCCTTTTCAACAAGTGATGAGAGGATGCGTTCGCCGCCGAACCTGTCAAGATGGTAAAACGGTGAGACGCGAGGTTCGATGGGGACACATGGTCGCTGTTTTCTTACAGGAATGCCGATGTTTGGGCACGAATTGCAACGGAGGTGGAAGGATCGCCTGCTCCAAGTAGTTTTGTTCGTGAAGTTCACCGAAGGAAACGTTCTTCGCCGGTGGAGGAGTCGGAAGTCTGGACCTGCTGCTGCGATCGTCTTTGCACCTGATGGGTTTCCCATGCCTAGGGATTTTCGTTTCCTCGAGGATAACAGCATCACCCTCCTCGACGATCTCTGGTACAAATTCAACGTTCGTTTTCCCAGCTTGCGGTCGCGTCTCCGGACTTCTGTCAACGAGAAGAGGCTCGGTTTCTCTGGAAGAGGCGGAGGAACGACTTCTCCGTCGGCCAGAATCATCCTGCGTATGCTTCAGGACCGAAGGTGGGGCTGTTGGCGCGTTGTCCACGGTCTCCTTTGTCGTGTCCTGCGTTTTAGGGACCAGAGGAGCTCTTTCGCTACCGACGGCGATCGCTGGTAACTTGGAGAAGGACGTCTTCTTCCTGAGAGCAATAAATGCAGAAGTACCATAATGTACGAAAACGGTATGACACGGTCACGTTTCTACACACTTGCCGATGTGCTGTTGCTGCTGTTGCTGTTGCGGCTGCTGCTGCTGTGGCTGCTGTGGCTGCTGCTGCTGCTGCTGCTGCAGTTCGGTTGTGGTTACGTTTGTATACTCGACAGTCTCAGGTTGAGAGATCGTGGTCGAATTTAGGCTGCACATCGACACCGAAATGTCCGTGGTCTCTGTCGTGACGGAGAGACCTGCTGTAGAAACGATCGATGAAGCGTATATCGAGATAGCGAAGCCTCGAGCCCGCCTCGTTTGCTTACCCTCTTTTTTCATCGTTGTCCCCTCTTGCTTCGGAACTGTCAACCTGTCCATCGTTTCTTGCGTGTTCGACGCAGCTTGATCATCGAGCCTCCTCAGGAACATCTACGAAATAAACCGTTGCCCGACGCGTCTCGTTGCCTCGCTCGTTCATACTTGCTTACCTGCAGCTCGGAATCTTTCTCCAACAGTTGCTTTCGGAATTTTTGATTAGCCAGCGTAGCTTCCTTCAGACGTTCCTCTAGTTCGCTGATGCTCGAGTCCCTTCGCGTCTTCGACATCGGCCTGAGAGTAGCTCTGATTCGCTTGTCTATCGCACCTTGAGGATTTCTTCGCAGTTCTATCAGCTGACAAGGGAAAACGTATATTAACGTGTTACACAAGAACGTGGATAGGAAGAGATAGGTGGTAAAGGGAATAGAAAGGAAGATGATACCTTTGGTACGAAAACCAAGCAGAGGGTAGCGGTGCTACAAAATATAATGAATGTCGCCAACATTATGAACATGGCGTCTTGTTTGTCAGCCAGCACGAAGCTTATGGCTGCTCCAGTAACGCACATGATTACGACGTTGTATACGCTCATTCCGACATATTTACTGTCATTCAATGCTGGAATGCTGACGTGCCTGGTTTCCCATGCCAAGAAAGCGCCGAATATCTGGAATATTGTGAAAATCACTACTCGAAAGAAGTCGTTTGTCTCGGCCCGATTTTCTCGGTGTATTTTTCTTTTCTCAGTCGAGTGTTGTCCTGTCCTGTCCTGTCCTGTTCTGTTCTGTTCTGTTCCGTCTTGTCTTGTCTTGTTCTGTTGTGGTCGTCTCACGGATCGATCGTTCGCTTACCATTACCTACCATTAAGACACCTTTGTACGCGTATATACATCCTAAATAAATGGTCATTCGGTTACTCTGACAGTACTCGTTTTCCGGTATTATGATAATATCTTCGCTGGAAGGATGAGGCTGAAAGCACGGGGGAAGTGGTTAACGCGTCGTCCTGCCAGTTTATGCCTTCTTACATTTCTCGATGAAGATCATAGAGCTTACGTAGGGTTCCATTTGCTTCGTTTCTCGGTAAAAGGGATCCGCCACCTGCCACGTCGTCATAATTCCCAAATCGAGAACCAACAGTACACCGACCACCATGAACAACTGGTAATCCTTGATCACCTAAACGAGAGAGAAAGCGAGAGAGAGAGAGAGAGAGAGAAAGAGGGAGAGCGAGAATAGGAAAAATAGAGAGAAAATAAGACAGAGAGAGAAATAGAGAGAAAGAAAGAGAGAGAGAGAGAGAGAGAGAGAGAGAGAGAGAGAGAAAGAGAGAGAGAAAGAGAGACGAAGAGACATTGGAAAGTAGGCGAAGAAACGATCGAGGAAGCACTCACTTTCTTGTTCAGTTTAACATCGGTGAAGATCGAATGTACCCGCCATGTTTTAGAGAACATGGAACCAAAGGCCAAGGAGAAACCAGCCATCAGTAGCCATGCTCTGGCGGTGCAAATGTAGGGAAATGCCGTTACGCTGGACAGCTGCGAATCTAACCCAAGGAAAATTACACTGCTGTAGGTCAGCATGCATCCGACGATAATGAGGTTGTTTAAATGCGGCGATGACATTTTTATGTATCTGAAACGTCGAAGATGATCGAAGGTCGGACATGAGAAGGGAAATAGAGAAGAGATTAGGCGAGAAGCACGGGTAAAAAGAGGAGCCGTTATCACGGTAGCGATCCTCGATTTTTCATTTTTCTCCTTCCTCGAAGGAACCGAGGAGACCGTTCGTCGTCTTTTTACCCGTGCTACCCGTTTGCTCGAGTCTTGTCTCCGTCTTGTCTCGTTTCCTCCCGTATAGTCTCGTCTCGTCTCGTCTGGTCTGGTCCGGTCCGGTCTCGTCTCGTCTGGTCAGGTCTCGGCCAGTCTAGTCTGGTTTCGTTTTGTCTCCCGATCGCGTGTGTACGGTGCTTCAGGCGATATTTTTCGTATCAGATTTGATCGAGAAGCCGCGATGACGTCGCGACGAAAGAAAGAAATCAGAGACGAAGCAATTGTTCGTTCCCCTCACGAGTAATCACCTTTGATTCCTACATCTAATATTGATGGCGAGAAAGATGGCCGCCATGACGATACCCACGCTGGCCGCGGACGTGAGCACGGCGTATATCGTAATATTGACGGTGGTGTGCTCGATGATGTGAAGAGTACGATCTTTCGGCGGTGATCTACCCCACCAGACCAACGGTTCGCCTTTGCTCAGATTCAACACGCCTGTCACGCCGTTAAATTCGCCGACTTTCACCTCTCTGTCGTCTGCGGCACGAGAAAATTTAGAGGAATCGCAGGGAACGGCGAGAGAACCTCGCCTCGATTACCCGATATACTCACTTTGAAACTGCTTCAACAGAATGTACGCTTTTCTCTCGTTACCGTAGAAACGTACAGGCCCCTGGAACATCAAGCACACACTGCTGCTGCTTTCAGAAACTCTTTCACGATCGCAACGAGTCGCGTTCATCTCGATACTCTCGTAGGGTACTGACCGTGACACCCTCGAAGCTGGTGTTCCTCAGAGCCTCGAGGAAAAGCTTCTCCCAGAGCGCGTCCCTGTATCTGAAATCAGACATGGTCTGATTGCGACGGTAGTGCGTTATCCTGTTGGCCACGCGTTGTATAGCCAGAGCGACCGCCCATATACCGTCGTACGTGTACCCGTGGAATCTCGAGTACTCGTTGCCTCGTCTCGAGTCGTACTCGACCCGATATTGCTCAGTCGTCTGAAAAACGGCCGCCGCGCGGCGTTCAAGGGAAACGTGGATGGGAAAACGTCGTCTCTAGACCGAACGACCGATCATTCTACTCACGATCCCAGCTACGGTGTAACGTTTCTCCGTGGTGATGGGGAGCAAGTCGGTCAATATGGCGCCGTGAAGAGCCTCCGCGAGTTCAGAGGGCTCGCAGCCGCTTACGGGACGCAGCCACCATTCCTCCGCGTACGTTCCCATTATTACCCATTGATACTTTCTCCCGAACATACCGAATCTGGAAAAACATCCAAGATGTCTCGATCGGCACGCATCGCGGCATACGTAGGAATATATGTAGCAGGTACAGAGGTAGGTTTCGCGATCGATTTCACGAGTTTGGCTACGCACTTGTACGCCTCGCAGAATATTCGCCTCGCCCAGGATTCGTTAAAGTTCCCTAAAATGATCCTAACGTCCTTCTCCTTGAGCTTATCGAGCGCGGTGGTAACTTCGGTGGCGAAGCTCTGCGTCTCCACAACTTCCATCCTGTAGTCGTCTAAATCAGCGACCAATCGATTGTGCGCCTGGAAACGGGATGGAGAAAAAGAATCGTGAAGCGAGCGGCGAGGAGTAGTGGCTTCGGGAAATCAAACGATCCCACCTAATCACGCTTTCGGTCATCCAGAAATGGACGAATTATTAACGATGCAAGTTTAGTTGGACGGAAACGTAGGTAAACCAACAGCTGCGCGAACAGTGGCATAGGGACGGAAACGGGGAGGAAAGTTCCGAGAGTCGGAGATCGGTTTTCCCGATCGATGGAACGCGAAACGCGTTCAATTACATCCTTGTCGAATTCGAGCTACTTACCAGAGCGTATCTCGGCTCGTTTTGATAAATGGTGCCGACCCTGGTCCAGTTGAAGTGCATCAGGAGGGCAACGCGAGGCGCGTTGAACGCATTCTCGGAGGGCACCACCCTAAAGAAATTCGGAAAGCTATTGTTGGTGAACATCGGGTGCGTGTCTGCGTAGCTAAGCTGCAACAGAAAGAAATCTCGAGGGATTAAACGGGATGGGAGTGGCGGGGGAAGGGGCTGGGGGAAGGCGACGAAGGGTGACGATTATCTAGGTAAATTGCGGCGTGGAGGCAGCGCTCGCTCACCTGCGTGAGACGCCAGTGTTTCGACGCTTTGGCGATAGGATCTGTCACGTGCGTGCAAGCTGCTCCAAATAGCATCACTTTGTGCGGCCCGCTGTGCATCATATCGAAAAACGCCTTCACGCCAACGGCGGCGTTGCACTGGAACAGAATCGCTTTACTTTTCCAACTCGTATCGATTTTCGTTCCGCGTTGTTCGATCAACGCGTCCACCTTTCTCTACCACATCCATCTATGTAGCTAGTCCTATTTTCTTAGGTTGCCCTCTCTATTTTTATTTTCACGCCGTTCGCCGCGCATAGCAATCGTAGCATTTGCATACTACGAACGAGCCTGTCCGCCACACGCCCACACGCTCACACGAGGATCACAGCTCGGTAACAAATCACGCGTGTAGAAGCGCGGAAACTTTGAAAGATCATGGGAGAATTCTCGAATGTATTGGGATGTATATTTTTTCAAAGTGAAAGGGGAAAGGCTAGGTTGCTGGCAATTAGGCACACCTTCGAACGACAACAGTTTCGATCTCTTCCAACCGCATATACCAGCCTAGCCAGCCGATACGTACGCGGAAGCGAGAGATGCAGCACGTGCACGCGACAGATGCGCCCCGGTATATTGCGTTTCGATACCGCAAACGGCATACCGGTGCGCTGTCGGTGTACGTAGGGAATTAGCGATTCCTTGTGGACCGGCATATAGTACTACTACTTGGTTGGCCCAGTGAACTCGTTTCGAAGCGTTAAGCTGAAGTCGCTGGTATTAATTAAACGTAACCGGCACCGGCCACCTCTATCCCCTCGCTCTCTCTCTCCTCCCCTTTGTATCTTTGATGGTAAACTTTGTTAAAGATTCTATCATCTCTCGATGTGCTTCTATCATATGTATAAGTAGAATCGACGGTGTGTCGGATGATCGGTTGTTGGTCGACGCGCAGAAACGAGAGCTTCTCTGGATGGTCTGTTATTAGAAGGGATGGATCCGAAGGGATGCCGCGATCGATCGTGACTCGGAACAGCGTGGAACGCAACGCGTTGGCTTCGGGCCATGCCGGCAGCTGGCACACAGCAAAAGGGGAAACGACGACGACGACGACGACGACGACGAACAATGGAGGAGGCCCGCTTTCTCGTGGCTGGCGAACTAAAACGAAACAAAACCGCCTACTGATCTTTACGCTGGCATACTCGACGCATGCTACGATAGAAACGCATGCTCACCTGAGAGCAAGCTAACTCGTTTAATCGTTGTCTTTAGTTACACGCGTAGCTACGTTCAATGGGAGGAAATTGTGAGATTATATCGTTTCTTTTTTTTTTTTATTTTTTGTAACCTGCTTTATCATGTTACACACACACACGCGCGCGCGCACACACACACGTAGGGGGTCGATCGATAGGGGTTCAAGTCTGATAGGTACCTTGCTAGTATTTGTAACGTTAGATACGTTACGTTACCGCAAACGTAAAAGCTACGCTCGTTTAGTCGAGCAACGTT
Source organism: Anthophora plumipes (assembly GCA_951804975.1). Lineage (NCBI taxonomy): Eukaryota > Metazoa > Arthropoda > Insecta > Hymenoptera > Apidae > Anthophora > Anthophora plumipes. The sequence goes on from OX638121.1 coordinate 317,320, forward strand.
ATCTGCTGGCTCGCACGCCGCTGGACAAGAGGATTGAGGATCAACCCGGTGCTATTACTTTCTTTTATCGCGATCGCCTGGCTATTAATTCCGCTCGAGTCCATAGCGAGATTCCACGAACAAGCGAAACGAAACGGACGTGCCTTCTCTAGGGAAGAAGAAGACTTCTCGTCGAAAAGAACGTTCTTTAACCTCGCGAGGAACGACACGCGTATCCCGAGACATTTTTAACATGGTATCGATTCAACTCGCAGGGAAATCTTCCCCGGCCCGCTCTATATCGCGTCACTCGGCGAGACCATACCAGTTTGCGGAGAAGGCCAATCTATTGTGCGAACTATCCAACCCAAAATTCTATTATAAGTTTCCTGCCTCAGAATGAAGCGAACGAAGGAACGCTGCTGGTGTGCTGCGTTATTTCGAGTGGTTCTCTATTCCATCGAACTCGGGGAATTATGTCCTCCCCCTTCCTACCGTCCTTTACTATCTCCCTGAAGGGAACCGCAGAAAAATTCACCATACTAGGGACAATCTAATCGCAACACTCGCCCATTACATTTGCGGAACGTTTCGTCGAAACGTTCGATCGAAAGGATAACGAAGTGACTTATTTCCAAGCAGCGCTCGTCGCCCTGCAATTATTCTCGTTTGTTTCGCGCACAGATGAACATTTATCGTTTCGAGCTTAATCGATTACCCGTTGCGTCAAGTAGAGGCGCGATTAATAGCACGTCGAGTTGTATCTAGCGATGTAATAGCCGCGTGACGGTGAGTTTGTTGGCGAAACATCATTTTCGAGCGTGGGCTATTTGGAAGGAGCGAAAAATAGAGTCGACGAGACAGCAGGAGAGGAGGGGGTGGCGTTGATGATAAAGAAAAATGCTAACGAGAACTAATACTGTCGAGAACAGTTTCAGGTGACAACGACAGAGTTTGTCAAGAGTTTTATTGATCATTTCTCGAACCGGAGTATTCGAACATGGAACGATCCAGGGTGTTTGAAATACATTTTTTAACGAAACAGAACTCACTTGTAACGGAAGAAACGTGGAAACACGTGGGAAATACGTTGGCCGTTTCTGGACGATACAGAAACGTATCAGTGAGAGCGAAGGTTCGGCAGGATCTGGAGCAACGGCTGGATTCGAAAAAGATCGCGGAGGTAGTAGCGCGTCGCGAGCATTTTCGAGGTCGTGTAAAAGTTTCGCGTTTATGGGTCGTTTTAGTCGTGGAAAATGCACCCAGAGAGAGCGGAAAGCCATAAAGTCGATCGTGTGAAATGAGAGCGAGCGAAAACTTTGTGCGTTCTATTCTACGGATGAAAGGAGGAACTCGCACGGCTAGGGAAACGGAGGGAATTCCACCACGTGTACTCAGCGAGAAAGCCAATTAGCGAGATGGAAAGTTGAAATTCCAATAAAATTCGAAGCCCCAGGTGTATCCAGTGTTTCATCGGCTGAAAGAGATGATCGTGAGCTACCACCTGTCGTCAACTTGACTGGACAGGAATTGTTCGCAACAGAAAGGACAGGGGATAACACGATTTTTCTTCTAGTAGGCTGAAACCCTTTGTACTTTCTTCTTCGTCTCTGGGGAAACTTGTATTTGGTTAATTCGAGCTCGATCGCAGAGGCCGCGCGATATTATTCGCTTACACTCGAGGACGACGGCGGCGGCGGCGGCGGCGGCGGCGGTGACGGCGAAGAGCTAGCTGAAAGTTAAAAAGTTCCGTGGATTACAAAGTTTGATGGGATAGAGGGAGCGGAGGTACAGATAGAACGGAAGAATAATTATTTTGTTATGTGGCCTATCCAGAGCCGAGCGCAGGTTAATAAATTGCTCGGGAGGCAAAAGAAAAGGATTCGAAGGTAGCGTGGAAGAAAGAGAACGTTCATTTTTAACAAGTAGTAATCTTTGTCGACTCTGCGCCAGTTGATGCAGAGTCCACCCCACGTACCTACGTATGTAGGTGCACTGTACGTGCATACATAGGTATCTACAGGATCAAGCCAGATTATTCAGAATTCGAGGAGCCTATTACCATTTGCTGCTAGCAGACCGTTAGAGATTTAACGAAATTTTAGTCGCTCGACTTTACCGTCTAATTGAAAAGTGCGTATCTTCTCGATACCGAGTTAATTGCTCTCGCTGTTTCGAATAAACTTCCTCTATTTACTACGCCAGCCGTTAGCTCGTTGACACGTTGCGTTTCGTTCGTTAACGTTAAACGCGACACGAGGCTTACGGGTGGAAAACGAAAGAGAGAGGTTCATTAGCGTACCGGATGATTAGCGTGCTAATGAGATACAATATTCACGGTTACATAAATCGAAATCCGAATATAGGGGATTTTAATCGGTATCTCATCGAGGATTATCCCTCGTGGAGGTAGACGTTCGAGCGATCGAAGCTAGATTGCAGGATCGAATGTCTACACCTGCTGCATTGTGTGTCGATGTGATTGCATCGTATTAACGCAGTTAGGTGGCAGCTGGCGTGCTCGCTGGCGTTGTTTCTTCCTGTGCCGGAAATTCAAAATGGTGAAACTCTGAGCGAATATGTTCCTAGTTCGCACGGGACGAGTACCTGCTTTCGAATAGGAGATGGTAAACGATCGATTTTACTTAGATCCGGTGGACCGGTCGTTTTCGAAACTTCAAATAGAATCCGTGGATTACCGATGAACATGCGTGGGCGCGCGAGGCTCTTTCGGTTGTATCTAGCGATAGGTGAAAGGTCAGTAGGTACGCGTCTATCTACGGTGTGCATATTTAAATGGTGCCCGGTGATAAATCCGAGTAACGACCTTTGTAATTTTCCGATGGCCGCTCGAGTGTGCGCGACCGAGCAATCGCTAAGGACGTTCGATCGTTGTCATTTTCAGCGAAGAATATTTACGCGTCCTCGGCGAATTATAGAGCAGGAAATTTTCGCATCGTTGAAACTTGGGGGGGGGGGGGGGGGGGAGAATCGCGAGCGAGTTTCCTTCGGGTTGGAAAAAATCACGAACACGCGAGCTCGTTCATGCGAATGATTGTCCGCCCCGCTTTCGAATATTTTCTCTCGAGCGATTTCGCGACGAGGCAATAAAGGTTCGGGACTACCGAAGGTCTAAAGGGAGCGGGACGAGTCAACTATCGGGAAAATAAAAATCAATCGAGTGTCGCGGAAAATTAGTCTCCGGTTGCGCCGAGAGAACGATAAATAACCATCGAATCTCGAGGATTCGATATGTATTGGTTCGTTGCCTCGTCTAGTAATTTATCTACCGTCTTTAATATCCGGATGCAACGGCGGGCAAAATGTCGTATAAAAATCCCAATAGCGAGATAGTTTGATTCTTCGAGACGTCTATTCGTGAATGTAACCGCACGAAGGCTGCAACGATTTCGGTTAAAGCGCGAATTGTGTTTAAAGCGCGACCCTCGGTCAGACCACGGGAGGCTGGGGCAGATCTCGAAGTGGGCTTCGATAAACGTTTCGACTACGGTTCGATGCTCTTACTAATTTCCTCCGCAGAGGTAGAGGGAAGAAAGAGCGTCGAAGTAACGGGGAAAAGTAGGTGGTTTTATTATCCGGACCCTCGTCAAGAGGAATAGGTTTATCGCTGGAGACAATCGCGGCAGACTTTTTTTTTTCTCTTTCATCGATCGTGTGCCGCCTCTTTCCTTCTTTTTTCCTCCTTTCCTCTTTCCCGTATTCCCTTTTCCCTTTTTCCCTCACATTTTCTTTTTTCTTTGCTTTGCTTTTTCTCGCGTTTCCGAAACGAAGAGAAGAGCGGAAGAGAAACGCAGAGTGTCGCGGCGGGCTTTAACAAGACGTCAACTCGAAGCGGCGTCCTGTCGCAACTCGCGGAACGTGCAAAGTGGACAAGCGGGAAAGAACGAACGAAGACACGAGTCGAGCTAGTCTGCGCGGCGCGGAGTTTAGTCGACTAAATAGCCAAGAGCTGTTCCTAGCGTAGTGCCCTTCTCCGTTCTTCGTATAAATTCTGAACAAGTCTCGACTTTTGTTTCACTTCGGTTCATCCTAGCACCAGCTGAACTCTCCTCCTTCGCATGCCGACCATTCCTCTCGAGCTCGAATCGAAAGGATGTCCGCATCGATCGTGATCCACGTTTGTCCCCCTCTTTCTCTCACTCTCCTTTTTTCTCTCCGTCCTCCTATTTGCGAGTCATTCGAGATTACCTTCGAACCGGCAACTCAAACTTAAACGTCACTGTACGTTAAAGATAACGTATCGTCGGTCGGTCTTCCAGTTCATTTGCCGAGATTAACTGGTATACAAACGGAAATTCACTCCTGTAAAGGTATCCGGCGAGCGGGAAGCGCCGAAAAGGTTACGTGTTTTCGCATTAAAGTGATATTCGGAAGAGGTAGTCGATCTGACGCGGGAGGAGGAGTGTAGGTGGTTCCTTCAAACGGGGACGCGTGTAAAAGCTAGACTATGCCCGCAGAAGGATCGAGGTTGATCGGGACGTTCGTTCAGATCGAGATACTCGGAGGTGGGTCGGGTACGGAATTCTTTTCGGTTCGATTCGGATTGGAATGTAACGAATCTCCGTCCGATATCAGGACAGGAAGTTCCGATACGCATCGACCCGGAGCCGAAGTGATTTTTCGAATTCGGTTAAACTCGTCTACGCGCTGGATATTGGCCAGTATTTCTGTAAAATAGTTCGAATTTGTCCTAGTTTCTTCTCCCTGCGAACTTTAATGTTGCGTTTGTTCGCAACTGTTTAATCGAAAAGTTCAGCCTTTCGTGAAACGCGTTAGTACGCGTTTAGATAAAGTGCGCAATTTTTCGAAGATATTATATCGCTTAAAACGCACACGGTTAATAAGAGATCCTTTAGGTTTATCATCGTAGCGAAAACGTAGCGCAGCCCCGTGGAAAAAGGGGCGACCTAGATCGACCTAACGAGCAGGCTGGAATGGATTTTTGCGAAAGTTAACAGGATGGGGCACGAATGTCTTCCCTTTTATGCCGTTCGTTTGTTCCTGAAATCCGTCACCGAGCTTTTTTGCCGTTCAAACTCTGCCCGATGGAAAATCGAGGCTCCATTCGCGGGTTAGAGAGAGAGAGAGAGAGAGAGCGCGCGCCAGAAAGAAAGAGCGGAGGCTCGTTTTCCGGGGAAGAAAGGCTGGCGTGCGAAAGAAAAAAGGGGCGGCTTTGAAGCGGCTCGCGCATAGAAACGCGATTCCACGTTTACCAACTTTTCCCTCTTTATCTTGCGTCCGTTCGGTTGCTCTACGGTTCTGCACGGGGAACGAATATTTCTCCACTCGATTAACGCGGACGTTCAAATTGCAGCTTTCTCTGTGAAAAATTGTGCGAGTTGGTGGAACCTTGCGGAAACTTTGTTCGCGATTTCATACCTAACGGATTATCGATCGCGACTCATATTTTACACCTACTCTTTTCTCGCGCGGACACACACACACACACACACACACACACTGAACGAGCTTTCTCGACGATCAGTTGTTCGTCTCCAGCGATCTTTTTCAATCGTTTTCGGTGTCCCGTGACTTTTCTTACTGGTACGCGAGTGATACGTATATACATACAACGCAGATACGGCCAAGATTTCGGATTTTCATGGGTGAAAAGACACCCCGTGAAACAGAATCGCCGTGCATTCACGTAGAATACATGACAAACCGGTGCGTTCAAACCGATTTAAATTGTGTTACCGTTTGAAATTTACTTCGTTTAAGCGGTTGGCTCGATTAACTTTTCGAAGAATAACAATGCAAATCCGTTGGACAATCGCAACGAAGTCGCGCAAAGCGCACCGGTGAAACAAGTTGTCGCGTAGATCATAGCGAAATTAAATTTAGCGCGTACCGCGTAAAATTTTCTCTCCCGTAGCTTATAGAACAATGTGAATTACGCGAAATGCACTCTGTTGCCTAAAACGCGGCCAGCAAAGCATTCTAGAACTTTCCCGATGGATGATAGGACCAGGCGGTTGGAAGTTTCAGGACGTGGTTCAATATCCTTTTCCCCAGGAGAATTTACGATACGACAAACCGTTCGCGACTCAGCCTTTTCCCTGAAACGAACCGAACGTGGCCGACTTCTTTCCCACGAGGTACCTTTCGCTCTTTCTTCGCGCAACTAACACCGCTGCCCTACGAAAGCTGGAATGATAAATTCAAATGTAATTTAAACGTTCCGACGTTGACGAACGAGTCTTTCTATTTCGTCGGGAAAGGCTGGAAGACGACAGGACGAATTTCGATAGCCATACGTCAGCTCGTCTTCTTCCATCAGACGTTCATCGTCGGATTGATTGGTAACGAAAGAGATAAACTTCGATGCTGAGAGAAGGTGGGAATAATCCAGCTGTGCAGCTATGGAAATGTTCTTACACGTAGATGGGAAGGGTCCCGTTCACAGTTCTTGGAATTTGTTCACATTCTCTACGACATCTTCCTCGCTGCTTTCTTTTTTGTTTTGTTTTTTTGAATACGTCGAAAGAACGGAAGCGTTCCGCGACCGGGGAATCGCGGAAGTAATACCGGTTTCCGGTTAATTAACGTCGAATTCGCGTTCCGCGCTAGTCAAGCACTCTCCATTATCTGTGTGAAGCCTCTCCGTTCAACATCATCGTAATCCTCTCGCAATTAGTAGAAGGGCGGCTAGGAGCGCGAGGGGGCAGAGGGATGCGGAATCCTGCTCGTGCCGTTATGAAATGTATACCCGACGTTCGAAAACAAAGTTACAGGTCAGGATCGAATTAGCACGTTGTCTTGCTCGCAACAAACTCCTCTGTGAGTTCGGGGACAGTACTATTTCGAGAGGGGAGCGGGAGGGATAGGGAATCGGGGTAGGGGTCGATCGAAAAAAATCACGGTAAAGCGTTTACACGAAATAGTGGTTCCAGGTAATTCGCCATTCCAGCCGAGTAATCTCCTTTTGCGTTAGATCTAGTTGGAAAGGCTCGAAGGAAAATCCGCTCGGATCGCATTAACCGTTTTAGAAACTTTTACCCCGCTATTCTTACCCGTCGTCCTATTCCTACCCTATCCTCCTCTTCCTTAGAATTGCCGCCGCGTCGCGTAGCAGCGAGTGTTGCTCGACCAGAGCAAAGTTGGAGGTCCATCGACTTGGTAGGATAAACTCGCGTCGCTGATTGCTCGCCGCTTCGGACAAATTTACCCTTTGCCGACTACTTGCCAGTTGCAGAGTTGCCCGTTGTATCGTGGCCGTGGAAACGGTCGCGCGCCGAGAACGTTACCGGAGGGCCGAATGCATGGCAAACTTTGACCCTTCAACTTCTCCTTTCCCAAAGTTATTCGAACGCTCGAAACTTTCCCTCCCCTTCGTATTTCGACTCGACTCGTCTCGACTTTTACGTTCCGAAAGCCTCTTTCTACTCTCCCCGCGTGCTTTCAATTCAACCCGGGGACATTGCAGCGTCCGGATGGCATGCCGGGGAGGCCACGATAGAACGTAACGGCGCAACAGATGCAATTACTCGGAGCGGATTCGATTAGGTTAGAATTAGCCGGTACTATAGCCGCATGCCCGCCTTTTTCCTCGAGTTTTCTGTCGCCACGGGTCAACCGTGGAAACGTAGGATGCAGTAGCCCATGCGAAATGACGCTGGATCGGGGAATATCGTTCTCGATTATTCACCGGCCGCTAATAGCGCTCGAATGGACGCCTACTCTCGCCGCAATTACATTCGTCCGGATCGCGTTCTAATACTTAACGGGCTTGACCGCGTGCGGCTCGGCCGCGCACTCAATACGTCAACAACGTTCGTTCTCGAAAATTGCGGTCGAACACGCTCGATGCTTCGCGTATTGTAATATTCAACACATTCTCATGGTTAACTATTTAACTGCGCTCGAATGCCGGCTGTTTTCCCAGACCGTCGTTCATTGGGAGGAATAGAGATTCCCCGGCATGCGGAACGAATTAACAGCGTTAGCGCGCGACAATATTCCAGCCAATAAATTCCTGCGAGACGAAAGGTTTCAACTTTCTAATAAAAGCTCGGACTGCGATCGGCTCGAGTATACGGGACGCGTCTATTTATGGAGATACTATCGAACTCTCTCTTGTATCGATTCCACGTAGAAAGATGGACATACGTATTGTGGGTTAGCGGAGATGGTATCGATTCGAAGGTAAATCGAGGAAATTGAGGATGGAAGGGGTCTCCTTTTAACGTTCGCGGGACGATTGATTAAAAAGTTTCCCCTACGAAACCGCGAAGCTGCACGGTCGCGCAATTTCTTCTCGAATCTTTCGCGAACCCAGGATTTTCTGACAATCCGAATACGATTCGATCGAGGAGCGCTGCATCCTTTGCGCGCTTTAGCAACTTTCGATCTGGAAATTGCGTCCTCGATTACGTAACTTGAATATCGTTCAGTCAACTTCGAATCGAGAAATTCAAAGTGGGTAAGGGTAAGCGTCTCTCCGTACTCTCCGGAGTACGATAATCTTCGACCTGTATGTACGTAGAATACGTTATCCCATCTCCTTTGATCACCCGCGATTAGGATTGGGGTTCCTACGTTATTTTCTCTTTCATTTTTACGGGGATAATTATTCGATCGGTTGAAAAATTACACTCGCGGTCACGGAACGCGGTTAACAGGACGCGTCACGTCGGAGAGACGCGTTTCACCGCATACGATACCTGACAGGACACATCACGTGTCGTGAAACGTGATTATCGGCCGATGGGAGCAGAGATGGAATAGAAAATCGATCGAAGAATATGGATCCGTTGGACGTGATATGCGAAAGCTTGCAATTTCCTGATAATTCCATCGTAGAAACCGCAACGAATCGTTCTTCGAAATTCTCCGGATCTTCTCGCAGCTGCTAAACATGTTTTCTCTACTTTCTTCTCACGGTGAAAATCGTACGCGTTTTTTAACGTGCAAATGAAATCGCATCGAAAATGAGAGCATATCCTGGAAAACGTCTAACTCGGCGTCGCGTCGCGTCGCGTCGCGTCGCGTCGCGTCGCGAGGCAATTTTTTTCTGCCCGTTCGATTTCATTTCGATTCGTAATCGAATTCGCGAAACCAACCGACGAGAGTTTTCAAATGAATTACATCTGGTTAGGTAGCAGAAAGAGAAATATCCATCGACGAAATAATTTTGGACAAGTAAGTGCACAGTTACAGCACGACGCAGCTCGTGTTCCGCTTTTCAACCGATCTTTATCTCCTCGTATCTTGTTTCCAATCTATCCGTGTACTTATTTACCAGCCTGTCCGTCTACGAATCGATTTATCTCTTTTTTGTATCGGTCCATTACACCCATCAATCCGTCTATATCCATTTGCAGCTGCGTGTAAATCGACGTGCGGTACCAACGTACATAAACGCGCTCTTCACCTCCCGAACTGAAAAAGGAATACGCCGATAGGATGGAAGGCCACACAGGACTAGACCGCGTTGACCGCGGGATGCATTTTAAACGTGACTCAACGAAGAATTTCGGTGAAATTCGTTAGCGTCGTATACTTTGTTGTTTAACTTCCGTCGACGAGGTTTGTGCGGCAAGAAACCGCATCGTAATATCCGATAAAATTGTACAGCACGAGGATAATGTTACGTAGGGCAACGTATAATAATTTCGAGGGACGTTCGATCCTGTTGGTGCGATTCGATGCACCTAGGGGGCCGGCATTAACAACGTTAATTAAAATAACCGTACGCCTGCTGACTGGTGTACTCGCGCGGTACATTCGCAATGTAATTGGGCAAATGGTTTAAAATTACGAAACTGCGTTGTACATTGGGTATTCTCGTGTTCCTGTAGTTCTCGATAGAACTTGAAATGTTCAAATTAACTGATTTCGAATGTTTTCCTTTTATTCGTTACCGGTGGAGGAAACGTTATTTTTCCTCTTTGTAAGAAAGTGGTGAAATATTGTTCAAAGGAAGATACGTGACAAGGGAGCAGCGTAGATGAGCACGGTAAGAAAATATCCGAAAAATAACACAAGTGGGGTGCTGAGAGAACACCCTGCATACCTAATTAAAGATTACCGAAATGAGAGGAGAGTGTATACGAGGGAGTAACGACCGAATGCAATTTTGAAATGATCTCTTGTCCGAAACCGTGACGAGACGAGATGAGACAAGACGAGAGGAGAAAAAAAGGCATCGCGAGCACGGACAATTAAATGAAAGCAGAGCCAGCTATAGTTGAGTACAGTTGGGTATGCGCGTTAGAGACGAGTCGCGTGAGCTCGGTACGAACCTGGAAATGAAAAGAACGTCGAATTTGATTTGGAATTAAGTCTAACAGGGGAGAAAAGGAGCAGAGGTGTGCCGCGTATAATTTCGTCGCAAGCCGGCAATTATAAAAGTTGAGGCAATAAATGGAAATTTTGAACGCCTGAGCTCTTTGTCAGGGCCGATGGGGAATGCGAGAATTACATCCGCAGGGCCGACTTTTATTTTTAATTGGCTGTTTCTCGCACGGCTTCCTGGCGAGATGGGAATGCTCCCCCGTCAAAGGGAAAAACCTCGCTCCGGTAATCGGAAAACGGCTTCTCGTCCAATTTATTCCGAACCTCGTTGGTGCACTTTACATTTGCATTTAAATGGTTTATTATTGCGAGAGACGTTATAAATTTTCGATGTTTCATCGGAATATATTATACACGGATACTTTTATGTTTAGCCCAGCTTTAAGACAAAAGAAGGGGCGGAGTCGAGTATCGTTTCCAATTTCTTTCATCCCTTTCCGAATGCGAGCCGAGATTCGCGAACGATCGACCGCTGCGTGTGCAAGCTGGAGGAGAGAAAGTGAGGAGAAGGAGGAGGAAAAATTCGTCAGCCGCTTCTGTGATATCTACCACCCGTTAGTTGGGTTAAATACCACGCGACCCGTCCACGAGCTGCACGCTTCGTGGAATCCATAGCATCGTGTAATTACGCATAAGCGAAGGGAATGGCTGGTGTCGTAATTAACGAACGCTCCTGTGTCAACTTTCCGGATACGCGGCCGCCATAATGCCTCGAGAGAAATAATCGCGCGTGCCATGCAGAACAAATGTCTAATTTCTCGAATAACTCTGCCAGAGTTTGGCTGAAATTTCACAACCAATCGTTCCGGTACGATCCGCCAGTTTCTCCTGTTCTCCACCTCGTCAAGTACTCGAACCTCGCGACCGTTGCAATTCAAGCAAGCTCGAACGAAGAATAATCTCGAGAACGGAGGCGAAAATTGCCGGGATGGCGATAAAAAGGGAGGGTGTACCCGCAAGAGAGACGGGAAAAGACGATTTCGAAAATGGTTCTCGTTCCTCTCTCTCTCTCTCCCCCTCTGTTCGAGAGGTTCGCGGATAATGGAGTATCGAGTCGCGTCTTAAAGGATTTACGGATATTGCGTTAGAGGTGTAAATGCATTATGTAAGGTTGTTCCTTGTTTCCGCGTCTGTCGCAAACCGGCGAACGCGTCCATTTTGCTTTTGTCAGGGAGGCGCGTCGAAAGGCTTTCGCTCGATGCACCGGCTATGCACAATTTCCTTTGGTAATGAGGCAATTTGAAAATTTCTCGTTCCCTTTCAAAGCGATAGGACATGGTCGAGTGAGCGTGGCCCGCTTTGTACTCGCTCTCGTCGATGTTCTCTCAATGGCCGGCTACTGCTAACATACACCGATAACCTAATCGATCAGCGAGTGTTCTCCGCTGTTAGAAGCAGGGACGCTCGACGATTTATTCTGTGAAAGGGTTCGATTGGCTGAGAACGGGCGGAAAGCCGGGGAATCGGGGAACCGGGGACACGAAATTCAAAGATCGGTCCGTTCGTGGGGAAGATTTTTCTAAAGAGACACGTGTATATACATATGTACCTTTGGTAATGTCTGCACGTCGATTAACCGCGTCGATTTTTCCCACGTATAAATCGTGCCGCAACGGCAACCGGGGGAACGCGTTTGGAAAATTTTTATTCTTCTCTATTTCTCCCCGTCTGTGTGGGGGTGAAGAATGGACCGAAAGAAGTATAAAGGACGGTAACGTGGCCGTTCAAAGGCAGGCACGTCGAATCACATTACCGCTAGTGTATTTTAAAAGTTATTTAGATCGATGCAAAGGGGAAAACGAGTTAAAGCCCAGGCAAAGCGCGCGTATAAAACCACGCGCGGTGGCTGAAAAAGGGAGGAAAGGAGAGGGTGGTGGTTTGGAGGAAACCGGTCCTCTCGCCGCAGCTCCATTCTGGCCGGGTCCCCACTTCAGATTTCGCTCGAGATTTCTCATTGTCACGAGAAAAAACCGATACACCAAACTTTCCATCTTTCGAGCGCTCGCGACACACCACCGTACCGACCAATTAAACGGCCCGTTTATTGTACCTCCTGCCCCTTCTTTCGGGCTCTTTTTGCCGTCCCGAGTGCGAGAGGATCCTCCTCGTCGCAGCTCTCTCTTTTTTTTTTCTCCTCCTCTCAAAGGGTGTAAGCCCTTTGATATCAAACACATGACGCAGACAAAGGGGGCAAGCAACGAATTACAATATATTGTCTATATATTGGTACTGTAGAAGCCGAGAATCTATTTGAGGGATCAAGCGAGAAAGCATCAAACACGATTGGACGTTTTAATTGCACAAGAAAAGAGCAACGTGTATTTATACGTCGCGAAGAATGTATCACGTTCAGAAATAATATAGCTCAATTCCTGCTTAAATCGTAGCTATCGTACGATACAAAGTAGATTAAACGCGGCTTCCGTGTTGCCGTGCTGGCAAAAAGAATTGCGTTACGAGTCCGTTTCTTTCACTCTGTTTTCAAGGCAACGTTACCCCGTTTTATCTTATCGCAGTGAGACAGCGATTAAACGCGATACCGGTCCATTTTGCCGTCTTCCTTGCCTCGACGACAGTTGCTCATACGCGCGTGCTATTTATTACCCATTTTGGATCCGATACTATCTTCAATCGCCAGGCTGCAATCTCGACGCGACTGCCGAATTTCTTTTCGAGCACAGGTCGTTCTATCTTACGCACGATCGAAAAGAAATCGATTTTTTTATCGTTTCGGAAGATTGTGCTGCTTGTTGATCGACTCTATGGTACGTAGTATCTATACCGAGAGACGAAAACGGGTAAGATCGGGAGGAGAGCTTTCCTCGACGATTATCGTCCGTTCGGTATCGATTTTCACCTTCGTTAACGTCATTATGCCTTGTACAAGCAAGTTGATGTAAACGGGTAAACGGCCATCCAGATAATTGGTCGTACGCGAGTGCTGCCACTCTGTACCGATCGCTGTTCATCCTTATTCGAAAGGAAACACCGTGCTCGAATGGTTTTAACAGCAGCGACACCAGCCAGCCAGCAACACGGCCGAAGAACGTCGAGATTACAGTTTATCGAACATCTCGTCTAAGGCCCGCGATGTTCTCGCTGAATAAACGCGTCGCGAGGAATTTAATTATTGCCGTGGAGCTCGATAAATTAAGCTAGAGGCGCACGTGCGATCATTAATTTTCTCAAAATCCGTTTTAAAAGGAGCTGACCTATTTTTTCGCCGGCGCGGAAGCTCCTCGTGAGAAGAAGATAGCTCGAGGGTAACGACCTTTCCCCGATGCTTTTTATTTTATTCAACAATTCCGCGTTTATCGGAACTTTAATCTCGTTTCCGAAAGTGCACGCTACGAATCGTCGTAGACGACATATACAGATACCTACGTATGCAAATACTTATGTATCAGACAGGCGGAACTTTTCATTCGGTAAAGGGCTTTCGAGTCCACGGGTTGGCGGCAACTTCCGATCGGCGCGCGTTCATATCCAGGGAAAATTTATGCTGCCTAACGAACCCCCTTAATGCCCATCGATTAACGCGCTTCGAGGATCGGGGCTTAATCCGAATCTCTAACCTGCCCGTAACGTTTCTCTACGAAATTTCTGCCCGTTCTCTCCGAGTTTTTCTGCCCTCCCGCGACTACGATCGAAAACGAGACCCCACCTCCCGGTTAACGGGATTCCTTTCGACCCGTTAAGAAGCGTTACCGGTGTTTCAGACAATGCCAGGAAAAATGCATTAGTGGCTCTGTTTTCTCCAGCCGAGCACCGTAATTTCCGCCACCGGATCGAAGATTATCGCGTTAGCAGGCGACGCTGTACCAACCGTTGCGAACCTCTAACGATCCAAATGAACCGATAACCTTTTCGTCCGTCCATCGAGTTTCCTGCTTTCCGTGGATTCGATTAAAAGGATTAATCGCGTAAAACGAAGAAGGGATGGGAGGGTATACGCATAGTTTGCGCCCTCAGCTTTGCCTTTTTTCGTTTACGTCCCTTTACCGTCCTGCAACCTGGCCAGTTACACCAAATCGGTCACCGATTATGGCCAATTACTCGATCACCGACCGAGCACATCCGTTGTCAAAAGACAAAAAAGTGTTGGCGGTATGGATTGAATAACGCTGACGGGGGAGGAGCAAACGCTGAAATGGACCGGTCTCCGAGACGAGATAACGCCGATAAAAGGTTTATATATAGAGTCGGGTTAAGAAAGAAAGGAATCCAAGGTTGGCCACACGGAGACCGAAAGAACGAAGGTTCCCGTAAAACCTTGGCCGCGGTAATTTCATAGGTCGAAGAAAATCCCTCGACAAATTGCCTCCCCTCTCCGAGGATTTCGATTCCGTTTCAATTTGATTAAAGCGGCTCGTTTCGCACCTGCTCAACATTCTCCCCGAGCTCTCTCGGGCCCCACGAACGCGATCGTCGCGCTGGAATTTTTCTTCGTCAGCCGAAGCCAGAGGAGTTGGACGAGGTAACGAGAAGAGACGGTTTCGAATAAAATCCGGATGCTATCGAGTGAATAATTCTGAAACGCGACGGCAAATTGGCCCTATGTCCCTTTCAGCCCGTGACTCGTTCAGGAAGGTAATAAATCGAAAAGATCGGAACGCCTATAGCTTGAAATATACATATATGTATGTCCACGGACCTGGGCGAACGACCATTATGCAGATGGCTCTTTTCGCGCCTCTGTTCTGCTCTCTGTCACCCTTATAAATTACGGTTAACGTCACGAACCTGACCGAGTTTCCTCCCTAGCCTCTTCCCTCCTCCTTCCGCGTGGAAAAACTTGGCCAAATATTTGCACGATCATTCCTCCAATTTCGATTGCGACTACTGCAAGTCAGTTCGGTACGAAATTGTTTGCAATTTCAGTAGGCTTATCGCGTGTACGAAGGTCGTTAACCTTTCACGTTAGATTCTGATATTTTTCATGTTGATCCCGCGATAAAGGGTTACGTTATTATTGTCAACTGGTGTCTAATCGTAGCGGCGCGTTTACTCGAGGCAATTTCTCTTCTACGTAGTAGCTGGTTCCCTCTATCCTTGTGAACGGCGTCATTCTGCGATAACGTTCTACGGGTCACGTGGCGTTGATACGGAGTTATTTGATGGAACCGCTTTGAACCGAGACGTCTAATTTTCAGGCCCTATAAACTCGTCGCACGATCTCTCTCGCAAAAGCGGCTCTGCAACGCGTGAAATCTTTCCCCGTGGCAGTTTTAAACTGTCGCGTCAGAGGCGGAAAGAGGGTAGTTATTCCTCGCGTTCGTAGTCTGCAGGCCTACGTAAGTAGGAACGTATCTAGATCCGAAGGCTGGTTACCGTCTAACACTTCTTTCAACTCGACGGTATTTCGGTTTAATTGAGCGCGAAATATTCATTGAACGTCTGCCTCTATTGTACCACAGTCAGCCGCAACGGAGTAAGAGTTGGAGAGAATCCTGTTGTTTCACGGGAAGAAACACGGTTGCAACGCGCAATTGCCTCGTAACAATTGCGTTCGGTTTTGTCGAACGTTGATTCGAGTAGCCGTGCTTTTCTTTCTTAGCGATTGCACGAAGGAGAGAACTGGCCGGAAGCTTCGATACGCGTCGACTGTATCCCTTCAGCGAAGGTGGTTCAACCGAATGCCTCTATCGATCGTAAGGAGTGAGAATCGGCTGATAAATGTAGTTGCCGCGATTATATTGCGGTTTCTGGAGGAGAATTGCGGGTAGGTGGTTGGTTATTTTGCGCGGACAAACGTTTCGTCGTTCGTTAGGATGAGAGTTCGCCAACGAACGAGAGAATTTTATTTGACCAAGCTACTTCTGCGAAAATGACACGGTCCTCTTTCATCTCGGATAGTCCGAGAAGAGGGAGGGAAAGAAAAATAGCGGAAGAGCTAACGGCAAGGTCGTTTATTTGGTTACTTATTGTGGCGGCGCGTGGAAAAGTCTGCGATCGTTAGGGAACAGGGTCGGCTGGTAAAGCGGGTGGTAAAGCGGTTGGTCCGTCGCGAGACAACTTTCCGCTTCGTTTAGCGATAGTTTCGAGTCGTTTGTGTTTCACGGTCAGTTAGCGGGCCGTCGCACTTAGGCGATTCCACGGGATCGTGATGCCGGGGGATGGTCCTCGCCGGGACAGAAAAGCGGGGGAAATGGCTTTATCCGAAGGTTTATTAAAGTAGCGGGTTCATTTTTGCGCCAGAGGCAGCGAAGGGAGAAGCAAGCGAGAGAGACTTTGTTTCCCTCCCCGAGCATCCACCGTGCGACGACCATTTACAGCGAATTTCTTCTTCCGCGAGTAATCCGGCCGAGAGTGGAAATTATGAAAAGCACCGAGCATTCGTCCATGTTTCGCCCTACCGTTTTCCACGACTCGTGAAAATAGCGTAAATATGCGAGAAGCCCATCCCTCTCGCCTCGATATTCCTACCTAGAATCGGCGTGGATAGCGGAGTTTCGTCGCTCACCGAACCAGGCCAGGGAGAGACGAAAACAAAGAGGGGGGAGGGGGATGTTGGGTGGAGGTGTGCTAACCGACTTATTTATAGGCAAAGTTCGTCGATAAACTTTCCACGATAAACAGGGAGCCCGACGTCTGTCGCGACCTTTTCGCCCGACCACCAATCGCATCTCTCTGCTGCTCTTTCAGACGTCGCGTCGCGTCGTGTCGATTCTTCGATCGAGGGATCGATCGTGCATTCGAAATATAGCTACACAGGGTATGTCCCTGTTCCTCGAAAACGTTTCCGTGGATAACGTGTAAATACGTGCAAAAAGTAGGTTAGCTTCCATTATCGCGCGGTGGATAATTCGAAGAAGTAATTGGTGAAAAAATTTGGAGCATCGTGTTTCTCTGGCAGGTCATGTGAATTTATTCAACTTTCCTGCAACGGGCGTATATTTTCCTCGGATTAAGTAACCCAGAAACGACCGCGTTCGCAAATATTTCTGGAAGAGTTGCGCACCTCCTTTTCAGCCCCCAACTTTCTCTTTAGGGGTAATGGGGTTTAATTCTCGATTCTCTCGTATCCCTTGTACAAGAATTACATCCGGATTCCGGTTGGCATGCTCGCATCGCACGAGCTAGTTGTTTAACGAGCAAACAGCTCGACAACTTTAACTCGTCGTTGACGATACAGAATCGAAGAGCGATGTGACTATAGGTAGATCGAACGCGGGCCACTGGAAGTTGCGGTGCTCTCGATAAAAGTGTCATTAAAAAGATGAAAAGGGGACAAGGAAAGGGTTGGCCGGAGGGTCGTGCGGCGAGTTAATTTAGGAAGAGCGGGAAGAGCGGGAAGAGACAACATCACGAACATTATCTCGTGGGAACACTCGCGAAACGTAGGCGGCGAGCGGCCGAGCAACAACGCCGCGCTGCTGCTAGGAAATACTTATTAATTAGTCGCGGACAGATCCGATCCCCCGTTCCCACCATTAACACGCCTAATAACCCTTATACTCTGCTCTCTAACGTTCGGTTTACTTGGCAAAGTTCGAGAGGTGCAGCGAGCGAGCATGTTCCTTTACATTTTCGGTTTTAATCATATTCTCGCGCTCCGATCGACCGATCGATCGATCGATCGTTGGCTGGAGTAAACGCGGCTGAAATTTCTCAAAGGAAGCACGTCATTCTAGAAGAGGACGTGGCGCGTGGCAGCATGGAAGTCGAAGAATAATACCGATGCACCACTCGCCTTCAACTCAGGAGAAAACTGCCGCGCCTCCGAGACGGAAAGGAGTTGGACGGACTTTCGCAGCTGACCAAATCCGCCGCAACTACCTTCCCGACCAGGGAACGCAACGAGCTGCTTTCACTCCGTTCCAACTTGCGAGCTTCGGAGCTCGTTAGCGACTTAGTTCCGTTGAACCTCCAATGGTGGCATACTTAATTAATTTCCCTTTTCACGGCATCTGCCGTTGCACGTTGTAAAGTTACAAAGAAGGATAGAGCAGGTTAGTTTTACGTCAGCTACTCCAATCGAGACTGTTGGCTTGAAAAATGCTACGCGACTTGGTCTACGGGCGTCGTGGCGGGATGCTTAGGTTTAATCAAAGGAGGAAATCGGCGAACTTTCGACCGGACCGGGCTCGAAACAAAATTCCCAGGAGCGTGTTGAGGGCATTAAGCGTAATGAAATTTATAACCCCTTCCCGCCTTCAAGTGTCGAGGATTCCCCAGGCCGTTCCCAAGAAATTTCATTCTCCGCGATGGACTCGCTCGTGTGAACGTGTCGAGAATGGAGGTGATTTCGTGGTTGGAAACGAGCGAATGGTCAATCGCGAGGGCAAAGTTCTACCCCGGTGCGAAGCTGGATCGTCCCAACGATTTACACAGGATTGTGCATGAATCAAAGAGTCCTCCTCCCCTCCCCACCCCACCCACCCTGTCCCGTTACTTCACGTTATGAATATTTATCAGCGGTTTGCGAACGATTTCGTGGCTCACGTGCGGAATATCTCCGGGAAGATTCGCCGAGGAACAGAACAGCCTTGGCTGAAATTGACTTTGTCGACGACGGACAACTATAAGAACCAAAGTCGTTACAGCCACGCCGGATTTGCCTAATCTTCTCGCAATTTAGATCTCTGCTTTGATATTTAAAATGTCGCGTCGCTTGGTGTCACCTCGTCGTCTCATCTGAACGTGGGGGTTTTTTTTTTTGTTCCCCCAATAGTTCCTAGCTGAGCTTTATGTAAGGAGTAAAGAAGAGTGAAAAATTGCCCATTGGCAAGGACAACGCGTCCTAGGTACCGTTGATTGGCTTTAGACACCGTACAGGAAACGATCAAACTCCCCAGTAGGGAATCGATGGGACGATGAACGAACAGCAGCGTTAGCTTTCCGAGTGGTTTGGCTTGGTAAACGGAACGAATCGATCGGCGGACGCGACACGGAAAGTAATAAACGCGCTCCCTTCTAATTACTCGGGCCAGGATTGCTGCTGTCGGAAGAAACGAGCGGAATAATGAAAAAGTCCGGCCGGTCGAATTATTTTATCCAGGGCCAGGAGATTCCGCGAGCGAAGGTTCCTCGAGGATGGCAACTTTCTTTCGAATGAAAAGGGGAATCTCGTGAAAGGGGACGCCGCCGCCGCCGCCGCCACGTCGCGAACAATGCCGAGAGTCAAGATCGAGGGAAACTGGCCATGCGTTTGTAGAAAAAAGAAATCTCCTTTGAAAAGGAGCAATTGAGCGTGCTGCTTTTCCGTCAAGTTAAAGCGAGCCACAACCAGCTGGCTAGTTTTTTACAACCGGTTACCTAGGGCTAACCTAACCTAATTAGCGGGATCGATTTCGCGGTTTCTCCCTACCTAGAGTTCAGCTGAAAACAACGCTGTGCAAAGTACGCAAAATGTATACGTAGACGAAGCAACGAGTGAAAAATTACTTTTGAAACATGTTCGGTTAGCAGAGCGACATACATATCTACCTGTCTATAGATTAGCTAGCGTTATGGATATAACGTAAGTGCTGGAAGGGGAAACGCGAACGACGAAACCAAGTTTCCATGCACTTGTTCCCTGCGCGCGACGTCTTTACATACATATTTGTTTGTCGTGTCGGAACTAGGACACGTTAGGTATCTTAGGACGTAGTAGGGTGCCGTTTACCCAGTTTGCTGCCATCGCCGAATATATCCATTCGCTCGCGACGCTCTTTTGTCTCCTTTTCTTGTCTCGCCCAGCTCCGTGTCCGTTCATTGTAAACATCGCGGGTGTAACACCTAGCCAGACTAATAGACGTGATTCCCGAACGATGGATCTTCTTTCTCCCGACTGTTCGGAGGCTTTGAAGCATGGCCTATTTTTAATATTCTCCTCGAGATGAATTTAAGATGGTCGAGCGAAGAATGACGCGTGATCAATTCCAGCCGTCCCAGGTGGACGTTTAAAAGGTTTGCTGTCTCTTTCAGCATGGCTGTTTGCAAGGTACCGCGCGCACCCCCGTCAGGAATTTCGATTCAACTTGGTCATTTTCTTCTGCCGGCACGCGTCTCTGAAACGAGATCCGCTCTCGGCTTCTCGGCTTTCATCAGGCATTTTCGCCCGAAGCAGCACGGCTTACCGGCTAAATGAATTTTAAACGAGTCCTCTTTGCTTACGTGCTCATCGACGAGTCCTGCGGCTAAATGAAACGCACACGCTTTGGGCAACGGTGGAATATATAAGCGTATATTTGACGGTAGTGCGGGTCACTCTGGATACGAGTTATACGAGCCGTGTGGGCTGCCAAGGGTAACGTAGCTGTGTTTCAACGTATGTACGTATGTAGGTATGATGTGTATGATAAGCAAGTTCGGTAGAATCGCGAGCAACGAATTGGCGGCGTTCAGTATTCGAAGAGGGTCGGAAACGGAAACGGGGGGAAGGATTCGTGACTGGGGAAAATCAAGTTTTCCCAGATCGTAAAGCAAGGAAAAAGGGAAGAGAAAGAACCGTCGCGCAGTCCCTATCGCGAGTAGGCAATCAGCCTACATCTAGCAAGTTAGAACCGATAGAGAGGCAGGCAGATGCAGAGCCGGACAAGTGGCTAGCTAGCGACCTACTAGGAGACAAGCGGCGTAGTTACATATCGAATCTTCAGCTCGATATCCGATAGCCGATTGCCTATCGGTCATTTCCTACGGGCAAGGGTTATTGCTTTTCTACGATGAAAACAGTTCTGGCAGCCAGCTGGGGCCTACCGGCCTTCCACGTTATTCCACGATCGAGGAAGAAACGGTCTTCGAATGTATCTGGAACGACCGTTGACCGATCGAGCAAAACCGGATATCCTTTGCTACCGTGTCATCCTTATTAATATTAAACGGATTTCGTGCCCCTTTGAGCGGGTTAATTTCAAGGCGAAGCTTCGTTTCGCGTGTCCTCCATTAATTAGACGTATAATTGTCTTGTATCATCGGAGTAACACTGCTTCGTGCTGGTAAAACGATAATGTAATTGCATATCGATTATATCCTGCGTGTCCCTAAATATATTTTGCCTCGTATAATTGGTTGCATTACACTTCCTCTTCGGAAATGGTAGATCTCTTTAATCTACCGGCTAACGACGCTATAAGTAACATACCCGGGCAAAGTACGTTAGAAGAAGTTCTCCGGAGAATCAATGTGTGCTTGGTTTTAATGAACCGACCTGCGAGTTAATGGAATTACCGGTGACCGTTTCGAGAGGGGAATTTCCCAAGTTTTTTCCTGTCTAGAACGCGCTTCCAAAGAATCATCCTACCCATCCTTTAAACTGCTCGTAGAACTTGAACAATTTTTCAAACTTTTCGAGTTCCCTTTAAGGAAGCTCCTTTACGTGGATGCAGGACCTGAACCTGGAACTAACTAGTCAGTTCCACCGGGTGAAAATTGCTCGCGAGATCGATTCGGGGAGGGTTTAGATGGGTGGAGTTTCGAGAGAGTTCGACAAAAACCGGCGTGAACACGCGACCGATCGAAACTCGGGTCGGGCAAGTTGAAAAGAGCGAGAACGAGAGAGAGAGAGAGAGAGAGGGGGACACGGGGCAGTCATAACGGGGGAACGTGATCTCTGGCACGAGATGCACCAGCATCTTCTAACGAGATCGTTTCCCTCGGTTGCGCGGCGCACTTGTACGCTGTTCAGCGCAGACTTGTGTAAAATACGACACGGTTTCCTTCCGCTCCTTGCCCGGGTTGCAAAAGGCGAAAAACAAGATGGTAGATAGAGGTGAGATGCGTTATCGAGGTAGCACGGCCGCGGCTGCGGTCAACGTGTCTAACCTACTTAATATTTCGGGATCAAGCGGCTCGAAGCCAACGTCTCGGGGATTAGCGAAGATTAATAGAATTAATATGTCAGCGAGGACGTGTCTCGGGGGACGTGGTCTACGTACGCTTTCGAACGATTAATGTCAGTAATTGAGAATGTTCGTAGCAACGAGCAATCTCGTTACTATCAATAACGTTGTTAAAGCAGAAGTTCGATTTTTTTTAGGGAAGCTAGAAGGAGGGGAATGTTTACGCGCAAACCGCCTCAACCGTATTTTTTTTTCTCCCATGACTTGAGTGTGAACTCAACTCTCGCCCGGCTGATCATTTATTCCTTAAGAGTGTATAAGAAGCGCGATCAAATATTTAACGTTTGCGTACACACTCTGGCTCCATGTGCGTGTGGGCGCGCGCGTGTGTGTGTGTGTACTTTCGTACACGCGAAGTTCAGTCTAAGCAAGCACCGACGAAACGCTAATGAAAGTGTCAGTCAATCTCGTTTCTTTCTTTTCTTTTAGCTCCTAGTTTATTAATAAAGTAGATATTTGCACTTTCTTTTCCACCACAATTACAAGTTTCCGCGAAACAGAAATTTCACGAGGTCAAAAGGTGGGTTTAACGGTTCGAAAAAAAAACAAAAAAAAAAAAAAACTTGGGTTACTTGGTGGCTGGAAACGAAACAGGCGCGAACTCGACGTTCGGCCGAGAGATGTACTTGTATGTACGTAGACCGAGGTAAATCTTATCTTGGATACGTCTAATTGTCGTGGGAAAAGAATACGTGTCCTCTGAAGAGGACACGTTGGTCGTGGACGGACAAAGAATCGGGGTTAAGTGGGCATCAACTTTAAACGCGACTAAGACTCTCGCCGCTTCCGTGTCTTCCGCGTCTTCCGCGTCCTAACAAAGAGGCGTGTATCTATAAGGGGTCTCGCGCAATAATTTCTAACATTAACAAGTCCCGGTAAATATGCTTTCGGTTAGCCTCGTTTCAAGATCATCGACCGATTTCAATGGGAAGCCAAAGTAATTTCGACCTTTCCGCTTGTTGGAGAGGCTAGAGTTGATATTCCATAAATTAATCGAGAGCAATCTCGGTGAAATGGAAAAAAGAGGGCCACGAAACGTGTGTGGGAATGCTTGCAAAATGTTGATCTGGCGCGTTGTGGGACCAGACGCGGATAGGCATCGTCCGCAGAAACGAATTTGCATCACAAATGTACCATTGGGTTACTCGTTACGCGTTCCATTAGTTTTCCTCCTCTCTCTCTCTCTCTCTCTCTCTCTCTCTCTCTCTGTTTCCCCTTTCTAACTCGTCATCCGTTCCAATTCTATGCCAGAGAAGAAGTAACCGGGAAGAAAACAGAAAACATCCCGACGATCGGGGTCATAAATCCTCGATTCTTTCGCGAACATTTCTGCTGGCGTTTCTCCTGCGTATACGCGAATCCATTCGCGTATTTTCCATCGAGCGTTAACGCGTCGAACGAGGTTCTATTTTCTCGTGGATCAAAGCGTTTATTGTCGTTGATTCGCTGTTCAGTTTGAAAATCGAGACCCGTCGCTGGTTAATACGGGTGAAAATGGTCCGAGCAGCTAGAATGCGAGATACTTAACGATATTTATCTAGGAGAAACTATTGGCAGCGGAGTTTAATTGAGTTGCACGAGGTGCGCGAGCGTTCGTTTAAATCAAGTGCAAATTAATATTAATTCGTGGAACTGATTGAAACACGATGCACTTGATTATTTGATCTTTTTCCGCATAACGACCGTAACCATTCGAACGTCCTAATCTTCTACTCGTTCTCCTATAATTTCCCCCACCGTCGTCCGGAACCTTTTTGATAATTGATCGCTCGATCATTGGACGCGTGTTTTCACGCGTAATCTCGCGACGACTTTAACTCTGGAGCCATGAACAATCGGACATTATACGATAAATATGTTCGCACAGCTCGTTATCTCGTTGTAGATAGGCAAACGTTTGGTAAATTTCGTCGAATTATCAGTTTAACGTTCGGCGTAATATACCATACGCCTCATCGGTTACAGGTTCGTACACGTGTAACATGCCTATATGTTTACGTGTAATCACCGGAAACGATCGATACATCGTAATACATTACATGCTATCGGGGGAGGGAACGTCGTACCAGCACGCGAGCAGATATTTAAGGAAAATTACCGTCCAACCGGTTTCACCAACGACTTTTTTTCTTGCACGAAACTAAATCTACGGGACTTTACCGGAGGATAACTCGGGAAGGTTCTCGATGGAGGGGTGGAATCACTCTTTTTCCGAGAGACGATAGGATGCTCGTTAAGTCGCCATCAACTGCAAACATTTCTTTTCCTTTTCGCCTCGGAGAAATTCCCAGGTCCAGCCACCTATCGTTTACCTAGCAAATCCTCCTCCGTTTGCTCGAGACTTGTGGCACCTGACGTGTGCGTAGAATCGAGGGAAAATTTGTCGCGGTATTATTTATTTGCTGCGTCGTTTCTCCTCGCAATACCGCCGGGTACAACTGCGTTAGGTTAGCCAATCGTTCGTTTTCTATGAAACGTAGTGCCGGCGATTTCTCGAGTTGAACACAACTGCAGCTCTGACGCGGCATCCTACACGCAAATTAAACGAGAATCTCTTTTCTTCCTCTCCTATCCGGTCGGATAACGTTTACGCTGCAGGGAAGAAGAGTAAAGAGAAACGTAATGGCTTTAAATTGAATGCAAGAGAAAGAGTTTTCCCGATCGTTTCTCGTTTTTCTCAAAGAAGGCGCAACAACGCGGGACTAGTATTATAGTAACGACTACGTCGAATGAACGGCAATATTCGAGAGGGTGTGTATCGCACAGCTGACCGGCTGGCTAATGCACGCAAAGTATGCAGAGGCGGCGCGTACATTTTATCGAATTTTGTTGGAAAAGGCTACGGTACACAGGATCCCCTCCTTTCTCTGGGATTCGTTGGGCTTGTCTGTCGGATAAGGCTGTTTATAGAACGGATTGGAACGCGGATGGGACGTATTACGGGTTCTATGCTTTGTCGAAAAGTAAGAGGGGAAAAGAGGACGTGGAATATCAGGAAAATCGGCGGGTTCGATTCAGACCTCCCTCCGGCCGCTGCTGGCATACAGGAAAACGTACTGGCCTCGATATTGTCCTATCCTCGCGTACTTCCGCGTATTCGATCGTATCGGAAAGGCGCAAGCGAAACAACCGGGGAAATAGGAGGGAAATAGGAGGACGGAGGGAGATCGTTTCAACGAGCTGATTGTTAGCCGTGTTTCTCTGTCCATGCGGAGAACCGACTGTGGAGAGACAGGAATATTCTTGTTTCAGAAATACGGGTTCTTTTTTTAAATCGCGAGAAGCATCGCGACGTGAGTTCGTGCTCGATCGAATTTAGCCGGCCTTTGTACGATCATTTATATAATCCAGCTTGCTTACCGTTATTCGCCACTCGCCACCGAACGAAAAGATTTGCGCAATCGTTCGGCGATGGTGTGTTCGTGGACCCGTGAAACTGGGCGGCAGGCGGTCGGGGATTCGTGGGGGATTCACGTTGGGTATCCTTTGGTGAAGCTCTACGGTGAAACGGTTCGTGCACCACACCCGCACAAAATTTCGTGGGTAAATTACAGTTAACGAGAGCGAAGAATAAAGTCCCGAGTAAATAGAGGGGACAAACGCGCGAGCCTTTGGTGTGTCTTTTAGAGTTTCAACGATGTTTCGCGTTTCCTAATTTCGCAACGGCTCCCTGCATTTCTCATTCAGCATAATCACCGAGAATAATCAAAAGTCATCCTCCATCTCTAGTTCTCCCGTTTTCCTAATTGGAAAAACAAAGGTAGGCAAAGCGTTGCAGGTGTGTCCTGAGGAACGTCCGCTGTCAACGTTCGCTGAACGCCGCTTTCCTTTGCATAGACAAAGCTCGCCATTAGTCCGCCGCTTTCGCTAAGGGAGGAATTATTCGAGGACGGGTGTTGCACCTTTACTTTCCTATTTATCGAATGCACTTTGACTTTTGCAACTGTTTCTTTCATTCTCTCTTCCTACCTCTAAATGTAATCTAACACATCTTTCGATACGCGCTTTCGTCGAACCTTCAGGCTTGTCGCGTCGAGGAAATTCCGATTAAAAAAGATTGCGAGAAACGCGATAAAAGTTGAACGAGATTCGCGACTTGCTTCGAGATCCCGTTATCAAAGTTACGGTAAAGTCGTCGGAAATCGTCTAACTCGCGACGGCTCGGCTCTGCTCGGCTCGGGGCGGCGAATGGGCATATTATCGATACCAGAGATGACACTCTATATCGTATCTACGTATGTATTCTTTCGCATACTTTTTCCGTGGCTCGTTGAACTTTGCAGGTTTCAACACTCCTCGAGATCGAACGTTCAATTCCTAAATTAAACACGCTCAAAGACGATGGATAGGCAAATTTTCTTCTCGACGATTAGCGAAGGTATACGCGGTTGGCTCTATCGATCGTTCCACGGAAAGGGAAAAACAAGGAATAGGTAGGGTACGTGTATGAGTTTCGAGAGGCGAGGCTTGCCAAGAAAATAAGCTAGAAAGTTTCGAGTACTGTTCAGTTTGAAGGAACTTGCGGCTTTATCATTTTGCGCTAGTTATCGGCGTTTCGTTCTCGTGTTTTCACCAACGAAACTCATCGTTTTCCCTGTATAATCGTTTCTGGTATCTTGATCGTATTCGAGGAAACAAGCCAGCAGAGAAGGAAAATAGAAAGAACGAAAGATTTTCAGAACTAGTCGTCGCGCGTATTCCCTAGGTAATTCTAGGAAGACTCTGCCTGCGAAGGCAGCCACCCTGTCACTCCCGCAAGGATCTCGAGGGATTCGGTAATTGCAAAGACCTAACCTAACCGTGCAGCCAACTTCCGAACCTCGTCAACTTTTTCGCTTACGTCACGGCCAAGTTGAACTTTGCATTTCGAGCCCGTCTTCGTTCCGTGTCTGTCCGATGATTTGCGCGAACGAAGATCGAAACAACGTGTCGAAGAAAATGGGGGACAGGAGCGTGGAAAAATTGGTGGTAAGAGAGTAAGGTTCTACGTCACTGTTACGGGCGTACTACAATCCTATATATGTATACTATTGTATATGTATGTACCCGTGTAAATAGGCACATGTGTAACAGACCGGGATAATATTCTCTATCGCCGTGGAATGGGTTTCGCGTATCTTCTAGCTGAGCATTTTTACGAGGTGTCGCGTTCTACGATTAGAAAGCGCGTCGATTATTGCACGAAGGAATTTTCTGGTTGATTTACGGCGTAGCGCAGCTACAGCGGCGACACGACGGGCTGACATGGCACGCCTAATTCGCGGTTTATTTGGTTGTATCGTTCGGCAGTATCGTAACTGTACCTGGCATAATTGAGTTTCCCCGTTAATTAAAATGTCCACAGTTACGTAGCATGGCTTGAAACCTGGTTTTCGAACGGGGAGCCCGGATTTGTATTATCTAACGAGCAATGAAATAATTAGAATACGACAACGGTACGAGATCGGTCGAGTATCATAAATATCCGAAAAATACGGCTGTGTCACGAATTTTTGTGTAATAATTTTGTGACACACCGACCCCTCTTTGGGGATTATGTTTACCAACAGCAGAGTACTCCCCTCCTCCGTAATTCCTCTTTCGATAAACATGCGCCGAATGATTGAAATTCCAAGTAGAGAGTCGAGAAGAATGCTTATCTAGCAATTACGGAATTGCGTGACCATTTTTCAAAGTACGTCGCGTCACAACTCATCTCGATACGCGTTGAATCGAGATAAATAGACGGTTGTCGATTGGCGGCGGGCAGCAGCAGGCGACACTAATGTTCGAAGGCTTCGATAAGGCGTTTCGATAAGAACAGCTCTCTACTATTTTCCACAGTCCACTCGAAATCGTTTCCGGATCGTCGCGTTCCACCATCCCATCCTATCGCAGACCCGTCTCGCGTTGTATCGTTGTCGGCCAAGCTGTGGATAACGCGATCCGGCTCGTTCCCGTTCCCTTTTCCTTTGAATAACCCCCGAAATGAATTAACCGATTTGAACGCGACGCAAACAGAAAGAGAGAGAGAGAGAGAGAGAGAGAGAGAGAGAGAGAGAGAGAGTTTTGTTCGAGCGTCTCTTTAAATCCAGCAACTGGGTACCACGTCGAGAGAGCGAGAGGTAGAGCCAGAGAACTAGACGGACGAGTGGAGTTAAAGCGGCACATAACAGCAAAGGGTGGAGCGGATAAGAGGTTCGAAGGACCGAACCTCTCGACGGGGTTGAACTTTCAAATTCCATCGCAAACATCTCACTCTCCCGGCGAACGGGACCACGGGAAATGGGGCGGGACGATCGTTATAGTATAGTAGATGTGAACGGAACAGACAGCTCTGGTTAGCGATGGGCGTTCGCCGCTCGTCCTCGATACTTTTCGAACAATTTCTTTCTGAAGCCGTTCTCCTCGGTCCAACGAGCGAAATGCTCGTTCGGTAGATGGAGTTTGACGAAATCAAACGATCGCAGCCGAACGATTCCCGCCTGTCTTCGTATCGAAGAGGAGGCGCGTTAGCGTTAACGCGTCTCTATCGTTCAACTTGACCGACAGGGTATGCACCTTACTCGGAGAATTTTTTCGCCTCGAGGACCCTCGAAACTTTCAAGATTTTCGAGACGCTTTAAGTCGGTTAGGTCACTCAAGATTGTACGAGCGTTTAAGGGTTCTGGAGTAACGAGTATAACGGTTCGAGGCGTCTTCAGGCCATCGCTAGCTGCTCTCCCTGACTACGAATCGAATCGTACCATCCCTCTGCCTCCTGCTTCCCGCCTCTTGCCTCTTGCCTCCTGCCTCCTGCCTCCTACCTTTCCTCGAGTGTTATTTGCTCGAATCTTAACGGCGACTACCGGAGCTTTCCAAGTTACAGCTTTTTCACCGAAAACTCGAGCGCATACTTGCACGAACGATCCTCCGGGGATCGTTAATCACCGTGCTCCTCAGGAATAACGATACGACGAGTTTTTGTATCGGCCGATCGCTTATCGACTGCGAGCATTCTATTCCAAGGTTCACTCGTAGAGAAACCGAGGTTTGGTTAGGTGTATACGTGTATATATGTATATACGTAAGGGCTGCTCGATAAGGGGCAGCCTTCGAAGGAACAACGATGAATGCTGGCATTGATCTTTAAAGTTTCGCTCGTAAATCATGCCCCGTGAAACGTATCTATGGAACGATCGTCTTGGATACACCTTGTCACGATGTTCAACTGTTTGGAAGACAACTGCTGGGATAGACAATGGTGCGAAACTTGGAAGAGGCGCCTGTTTCGAGTGCATCGATCCGATCTAGTATTTATTTACCCTTCCGTTCGACAAATAAATATCGCGGACTCTGTCGGTCTAAGCGTTTTAACAGCTTCGATTGTTTGCCGCCGCGTTCTCCCTTGATTCGAAGAAAAAGATCGTTGAAACGTCTCGAGGCTGGTAAATTCTAGAGAACGGCGATGTTCATTGGTTCGCTCCTTCGTCTAATTGCCGTGCCATAGCCCATAGCGATGCAACACACAACGTTTTACGTTTCAGAGAAGAAACCGACTATCGGAATTGTGTGACATCCAATTAGACCAGAGTAATTGTTACGCTATTTCGTCGGTAAATGGGAAGGAAGAGAGCGAGGGGCGAGGAGGGGAGAGGAGAGAAGAAGCGGTCTGCCTTCCTTCGAAGAAGCAAAAGATAGAAATCTTCGTCTCAAAGAAATTACGTTAGCTTGCCGTAATGGCCGTGATTGCTCGAATCGAGTGCTTTCTTCCTCTTCGATGGTCTGCGATAACCGCTGCCCGGGGATACGATAAATTGCGCCAGTGTCCTGACACGCTTCGATCGATCCTAAAGTTAATTAATCGTAAATATATTAACGGATAACGACGAGGAGTAAGGAAAGGAAATCGCGTTTAAAGGCCTATACACCGACTGTAAGGGACTGACTTCGCGTCGATGTAGGAACGAAGCTTTCTTTCGACAAATCGACGCTCCATTCCCCTATCCGCGGAGTCTTTGCTAGACAAAGAGAATTTGCGATGGAAACGCGACTGGAGGACAGGAGGTTTGCGAACGCGTTGTAATTAGCCGGGAAAAGTTCGAAATAGCTACTTTCGCTATTATCCGAGCATATCCACTCCGCCCTGATTACAGGTAGCGAGAATTGTCTCGTCGACGCGGTAATTTAACTTGGACCGCTGGTTGACTAGCGACGACGAACGAGATAGGCGAATAGAAACAAACGGCAAGTCGCAAGATATTAGCATAGTGGCGGGAACTTTCCCACCATTTCGTCGAGCTTGAAGCGCGTGGAAATGAAAGCACGAACGGAACAAAGGAAAAGAAACGAACGCCTTTCGTAACGGGGTTAACGAAAAGTTATCGGAGAAGGTACGGAAACAAGAGGGGGAGAGAGGGTAGAAGAGAGAAAGCGGCGAGGGGGGGAGGGAGGGCCGCCGGAAACCATAAAATACAGAAACGGATTGGGAGGAGGGTTCGATGATAAAACAAGCAGCAGCCGTAGGAATTCGATGCATCAACTTCGAGCTACCGTGGAAAAACGGGCGTGATAATTAATCGACGCAGATAAATTAATTCACGGACAATGAAATTACAATAAACGACGTGTATTTATTTAGCCGGAAGTAGGAAATAATAATGGTTATTAGGGGAGGTTTCGTTACAAACGCGAGATGTGAATTCGCACGAATAAATACTCGAGTACGTTCGAACCAGGAACAATCGAACAATCCATAATTAATTGCATTCGATCTGTAGTTGTTAATGAGGATTGGGCCGAGAACGGCGAGGAATTCAGAAGAAGGGAACAGGGGAGAATTCTTGAAGAACATCGACCGCTAATCAGTTTTCCCGAATAATCGAGGATAATTCCTGTGAAAGAAGGTGTAATTTCTAACGGTACGTGATTCCGTAAAGTCTGATTTTGTGGAAAAAAGAGGACGCCTATTTTCAAGTTTACGGCTGTTGCGGCGTATAGAAAGGGTGAAAAGAAAAGCTTTTCACGTCCCTCTAGCGGGACGAGAAATCCCCTCTCGATCGTTCGATCAAATCGCATCGAAATGACGCGAACCTTTCGCAACCGTGAATTACTTTCGTAACGAAAACTTATTGTTTGAACGTCTATTCGAGATGTCAGCCCCGTTACGAGACGTATCGATATCGGCAAACTTTGCAGCGACTGCAAATCGATTTTCGTCCATGTAGAATCGTC
Organism: Anthophora plumipes; assembly: GCA_951804975.1. Classification (NCBI taxonomy): domain Eukaryota; kingdom Metazoa; phylum Arthropoda; class Insecta; order Hymenoptera; family Apidae; genus Anthophora; species Anthophora plumipes. The sequence goes on from OX638121.1 coordinate 348,633, forward strand.
AGTTTCCTCGCACTCGTTCGTTCGTTCGTTCGTTCGTTCGTTCGTTCGACACGATAACGAAGCTTTCTCCCGTGAAGCGAGTCGGAAGACAAACGGAAAAAGAGGGAGGAGAGAGGCGGGAGAGGGAGGGGGAGAGAGAGAGAGAGAGAGAGAGAGGACGAACGAGATAATTAAAAATATGCAAAAACCCGTTTCGCTTTTAGTCCGTGACGTGGACGTTTACACGGGTATCGTTCCGAATATTGGAACGCGTCTTTTGCACATACATAAATGACGCACCGGTTAACTTTAACCTTTCTCCATTTTATAATAGAAATGAAAAAGAAGGAAAATACTCGATTTATAATTAGAGTTCACGAGGAGAATTGGTACTTTTCGTTTGTTCCTGTCCCCGCATGAATTCATCGTCTTGAGAAAACTCGACAAAGCCCGTTTGTCCTCGAACTTTTCACCGACAATGTACATATGTTGTACCTACATGCGTGTATATAAAGTGCTTTCGAATTAAGTTTCGTCGGTTTGTAACGGGTAATTGTATTATCGTTATTGTTGTTCCTGCAACTTCCTGCTTTTCTACCCGTCAAGCGAATTAAACGGTCCGTATATACGGCAACAAAATAGATGATTTTCAAAGCAGCACGTTACAAAAAGCATCACAGAGTTATTCGGAGTTTTTCTTTCATCGAAATCGCCTCGCAATTTTGCTTCGGCCTTTTTCCTCGCACGAGTCGACCTAACACATGCTCGGTTTGATCGCTCAGAGCTACAGCTTCGTGCCTTCAGTTCTCTCTGTGTTTACGCTTTTTCATTCTCGGTCAATTCTAACTTAATCCGGACGCTTGCTAAGCTTTCGGCTATGACACGGTAAACAGAATTTTCTTTTGCTACTGCCGCGCGTGTTCCCTCCTCTCTCTCTCTCCCTTCCCCCGCTTCCTTCCTTCTTCGTTACCCCTTGGAAGCCGACACACAACCGGTCATCGTCTTCGTTTTAAACCGGATCAACTGGTAATTTAGACTGGATTTGAACACGCCGGAAAAAGTAGTCGACGTTCAACGGCGATCGTTCAATTTTCGTACGGGATTACGAAGTAAAGTTCGCCGAGGTGGAAGTCGGTCAATTTATACGCCGTGTCGAATAGCTGTGGGTGCGAAAATTTCAGTAACAAATTTCGATGTCCGCGAATAAGCCGTGGTAGCGGTAACCGGTTCAGCCAATGCTAGCTGGCTGTTAGTTTTTGCGGTGGAGAGACAATTATATTAGCGAGTTTACCCGGCGGATCGATACTGCACAGCCACTGAGTCAAGGTGAGCTCTCTCTCTCTCTCTCGCTCTCGCTCTCTCTCCCCCTCCCCCATTTTCCCCTTTCGTCTTTTCCATCTCTCCCCACCGCTTCTGATCGTACGTTTCCCCTGTCTCGTCTTTCCTTTTTTTTTTTTTTCTTCTTTCCTCCCTGTTTCATCTAAACTTCGAAAGTACACGGTGCTCCTCGAGTTGCACGAAGCAACAAGAGCGAGAGAGACTGGAGGGAACGAATAGAGGCTAAGGGAGGAAAGAAAAGGCGAGAAGCGTATCGCATCTGGCAACCAGCAAGTTTGACCTATGGATGGTCAGCTATAGGTGCCCCGTGCCCCGTGCCCTTCCACACGGGCGCTATGTGCAATTTATCGGCGAGGATGCTCCAATAGGCGAACTGCTATTATTGCTCGGCGAAGCTGTAGGTCGCGATTATCTGCGGATCGATCACGCCTCGCATCCGACCGGATCCCCTTTTCTTCCGTATCAAGGCTGAATAGACCCTCGCCATTGCGTTCCGCGAAACATTTTCGAAACGCGTTCGCACGCCGTTCGCCACCGCCCCTCTATCCTTTGCGACGTGACACGGTTTTTAGAGCTCCTCCCTCTTGTCGCACATCTTCCAAATTCACGACACCACCTTGCTAGTTCCACTCACCTCCTACACTTCTGCGGTACGGTGAAATTGAAATGGATAACCGTTTAACCAGGGATCACGAGTAGTCAACTTCTCGTTCTTGGAGTAGCATTTAGAACGCGAGCTAAATTACCTTTCCCGTATCTGTCATTCTTTTGAATCGAATATCATCCGACTGAGATACGAAAATGGCCAGACATTTCAGAGACGTTGTAAACGGTTCGAGAAATTTCGCGGGACGTGAACCAAGAGGCGGAATAAACTGATCGCGTCGCGGCAAAAGTAATTATGATTTAGCCCTGCGATGTAAATGGATATTAACTTCGCGACGGTTCAACTTTGAATTTATTACGATACTCGACCGAAAACTTGCTAAACGAGCCCGCCGTTGAATAAACCAAAGTTTACGCATTAAATCTCCGCACTTCCCTTCGGTTGATTAACATTTACTCTCTATCCATGAAAGTTACTCAGTCAAGAGCGTCACAGATTTTCAAATTCATTCCGTCGCGAAAAAAGCCTTCCTCTCTCTCTCTCTCTCTCTCTCTCTCTCCCTCCCTCCATCGTCCTGCGGCGAAAATGAATTTTCAAGCGAAACATTTCCATCGAAGCTTTCAAGATTCGAAATAGTTTTTTTCGGTAAGAGCCGTGAACAGCCGTGAATCGAATGGCGTGCACGTACAAAACGGACAAAATATACGGGAACAACGAGGTCAAGTTTTCTGCTTCTGGTACAACAGCGAAAATTTTAAACGCTCTTGCACCGTTCCTCCATTTTCTATGGTAACGTAACAATAGAACTTTTAGGTGTCTCTGACGTAATATCCTTAAATTCGCCCGAATTAATGGAGCGTGAAGGTAAGAGGGTTTGGAATAGCCAAATACGAAGAAGCGTTTTTCAATGCAGCACGTGCGCTAAAGCACTATTACCGTGGAGATCGATTTCCGAGTTTTACCGGGCGCGAGGTTCGGGCATTTCGATACATTTACGGGTTTGCTCCTTTCGGGAGAAGAAAGGTTTAATCCTCCCCGTTGGTAGATGCATTATAAAAATTAGAAACGATCGTTCACGCGAGAGCGCGACGCGTTATTTGCGACGCGGTGCACGCGTAGTTATACACAATGCTCGAGCGCTTATTCAGCCAGACGTGATTCATTTACCTATTCTACTGGGAAAGTTCCCTCGGCTGTATAGCGGCTGACTTTTCGTTCACCTATATCCCTGCGCTTTCGCGATGCGAAACAGCTTACAAATCCTCTGACGTGACAGCTTGAAATTTCCCGCGAACGTTTCACGGATTTCCAAATGTTCCATCGGCAAACTATCGTAATTGAAACGCGTTTTTTCACCGTTTCTACGGAAATTTCATTCACCGCCGGAGATATCGTAATCGCCTCGTATCATCCGTACACCCTTTAAAAATAATAAATTTACCGTTCTGGAACGTATTGAAACATCGAGTCGAGGTAATAAATTTATTTATTGCTCGCACAACGATTCTGTCGGTACTTTACGTATTTACGACTTTAAAATGAAAACTTTAAACTAGTCGTTTGCTCCTCGAAACTTTTCCCCTCCTTTCCGTTCAGTTACTTCCTACGTGTAACGTATGAACATACGAACGAAACCTTTTAAACCGATCAACCACCAAACTAGTCGAGCAAATGAAAAAAAAAAAGAAAAAATCCACCTCAACGTGGATTTCTCTTATCTTTATCGATACATTTATCTGCCTTCTGTTCGCTGTACCGTTTGTCCAGCTTCTCATCTCCGATAAAACGGGAACCGTGGCTCTTCGCGCAACCGCTGATTCATCCCGGGCAGTAATCTATCTTGTTTAACGTTTCAATTCACAAACGTCTATTTAGAGCGGAGATAGGTAAATGAATTTACTCGTATAATGGATAGCGAATGAACGTAACGAATATCGACCGGTCTGCGTTATAATAATACATAATTGTATAAGAAGTGAAATTCAAGTGATGATGATTATACAGTAGTAATAACAACAACGATAGTAGATGAAGATTTATCAGAACAGAGTCCGTGCTCCTGACTTGAAATAAAGTCATTGATTTCAGATACGAGACGAGTTATTTATAATCGTTGCTCTTTCTCTGGACCGTTTCTCGAACGTACACATATGTATGTACGTATCCAACACGTGTTACGAAAGAATGCGGATTATGTGTTTCCATGCTTCCTCTTTTCTTTCTTCGCGATAATTGCACGACGCGTCTCCACGGAGAAGAAACCTCAATCCAAACATCGATGATTCAGGGAAAGCTGGCGATTTCATGAAAGTTTAACGCGGTGCTTCTGGTTCGTTGAAAGTGGAACGTACAAAGGGAATGAGATCGAAGCAAATGAAACTGCGGGCAAAACGATGACACGAACGATCGGGCTTTTCCTCGGACGATACGTGCTCGGGACACGGAGATATTGGAGAAATTGAAGGAATTGGAGAGAAACGAACGAAACGAGTCGAAGCAGATGGAATTTTCGAAGCAAATCGCTCCGGATTATACACGCTTCTACCTGGACGTTTTCTAAGTTACTGCACGCTGCAGACAAATTTATGACGTTTCTACGAAGCTAGAGTATCTGGCGGGAGAGATTCATCGATTTTCTCTGTATGAAGAATCGTCCGCACAGGCGGAAGGATTCCCAGTTAATTAGCGTACCGTCAAATGGTTCGAACGCGTGCCGGCACGCGTGCACACGATGTTCGCTTAATAATGGAATGGTTATTCATTTGTAAAAACACTTGTACACGGAAGGCAGAAATGGATGAGCTGCGCGGGGCATAAATCTCTTTCGAGCGAAAACGTTTTGAGAGCCGTGCAATTAATGAATTATTGTCGTCCTATCGGGAAACGATGTCGACGCGGCCTTAAGCGACACGGTAAACTTTCAACGACAAACGCGCGCTAAGTGCTCTCTTTTCCCATCGATTGACATCGTTAGTTGAAAGTGCCGATTATTTTCACCGAAGACAGTGAAAGTTGTTCCGCTCGTGTTTCTCCGAGCCCTTACATTTATCATTTCCCAATGGCCTGATTGCGTCCCAGGAAAGGGAGAACGGACGTTGCGATATGCGAAAGCCTTCCATCTTACCGATAGATTGTTGCATCGGTGTGGGTCTGAAGGCGTTCTGTATCGCGTGTATGTGCAAATACTTACACGTTTGCGAAATTTGGGCAAACGTTTTCACAGGCTATTTTACGAGCGTGCTGGAGATTCGCTGGAGAAGCGAAAAGTTATTTTCCCTCGATATGGTTCTTCTGTTTCCCCTCGATTTCGCTACTATTTTACGACGAGGCGCAGAATTCTTGGAGACCTACTAACCCATATCCTTGAAAAGGCAAGTGTGACGTTTAGTTCGGATGGAGGTCCTCGATATATCTTTACGGCAGGGTGAAATTTTTAGAAATTGATCGTCACGATCGCGGCCGAATGTTAAGAAGGAAACCGACGTTTCCCGATCAAACGACCCACCAAATTGTACGCTTATTCCTCGTATCCTATCTTCGTTTCACCCGACACGTGCAACGCGTCTATCGCAAATAACTATTTCGAAAGCGAATGGAAAAGGAGAGCTGTTCGATAGTTGCATTTTGTCAATTATACAATGTACATATATATATATGGAATTGCACGCGTATCTGTTACGTTGTCGTCTATCGGTTCGCCCTTTGGAAATACGAGACGTGTTTGGAGAGTATGTTGTATGTACTACGTAAATACACATGTAGATATGTGTAGAGCGTATCGAAGATCTAAATGCAACGACGACAAGTTTAAGTACGAAGCGACGTTATGCGTACACTACGAATGTACATATGTATCTATCTCGGGAGAAATAAGATCAGGGATTTTAATGAATTTTGGATAAGTTAAGATTGGAGATTAATCTTCTCCGCTGCTTCCTCCCTTCGCTCTCCGTCTATACTTTTACCTAGCGATAGGACGAGGAATTACGGCGATACCGTGAGTCATACTCGTACGTAAAGAATATAATAGGAATACAACAGAACTATGTTATCCGAGGTGATATTTTTGCATGCAACATGTAAACCAGTTGCGCCGAGCACGATAACGAATAAATTGATTTCACGGGGGGATGTATGTGTGTACGTATAATAGGTATTCCAGTAATGGTCGCCGCGCCGCGCCGCACGCCGTGCGGAACTAATGAATATGCATAACAAAAATAAACGAAACGAGTAAGATTTCGTCCCCGAGTTAGTGGTTAATTCGAATGGCATAAATTGAACGAGTAGCTGGATGAAATTATCAACGCGGAATCGTTGGACGAGAATCGAATGCGAGGATGCGTCCCGGTGATGGGAGAATTTTCGTTCGCCGATATTTGCTCTGCCTCTCCCTTCGCGGTTCGAGGAATTTCGCTAGGTTACCTCTGTGTCGTTCCACCACATGTGCAGCCGGTAGTTCTTGAGGACGTTGCGATCCTCGTTGATGTGATCGACGGCGAGCTTGACGGAGGGCATCACGCCGCGGCCAATGTGGCTCTCGGGGACGTGGCTGCCGTATGGAAAGAATCCAGCGATGTAGACGTCCCGTTTCTTCGTGCCGGCAAGATTCAACGGCCTCTGGCCCGCACAGCTGATCCAGAGAACGGTGGCGCATAGATAAGCGGCCGTTAAGAGACCACATCGTCGTCGGACGGTTCGTCTCGGAACCGTAGCCATTCTTTCTATCGCTACCGGGTTGAAGTCGAGCTTCGGTTAGAAAAAACCCAAGAATACGATTTATCGATTACTGATTGACACTTTTAATTGGCTTTATTACCCGGCTTTCGCTTTCGTTACCTCGAGGCGGTAACCTTGCCACCGGTTCGTACTATCTCATTGTGCGCGTGTGCATTGATGAAAGCGATCCGTCTGCTTAAATTTAATTGTGTCGAGGCAGCTTAATTGACTGTATCGAATCGACAACTATACGCGCCTCTTCACGAGCTACTCCGTTCCACCATTTTCACCATGTCCTCCACCACCTCCTTTCCCCGTCTTCCTCTGCCTCCTCTTCCTCCTCTTCCTCTTCCTCTTCCTCCTCCTCCTCCTCCCCCTCCTCCTCCGCCTCCTCCGCCTCCACCTCCACCTTCACCTCCACCTTCTTCTCCTCCTGCGTCGTCGTCTTCGTCGCCTTCGCGTCTATCTTTCACTTTGCCTTCGAGCGTGCTCGTGCGGTTAACGCGTGGTCGCACGATTTCATTCTAGCGAACGTGACACGCGGCGATCTCTTCTCTCTTTGCGAATCTTCCGTTGATCGAGAAGCATCCAACGTGTTCGCGTGTGTTCGTTAGCTGGTGCCGTTGGTGCCTCGTCGGCCCTAGTCCCCCCGTTTCCATCTTCTTCATCGCACGGCCACTCGTAACGTAACGTCGTAGCGAAAAGTAAAAAGGATAGCCCGGCTCGAGGTTGAATTTTCGCAAAATTCCAAAGTATAGCGCGTCGCGGCACGTTCAACCAAGTGGCAACGAAACTTAGAGTCGCCTAAACTTTCGAAAGCAAGTAAGAAGCAACTTCCTCTTCCTCTTCTCCTCTTTATCACTTTATGATTACTTTATGATCTAGCGCCGCGTTCTCCTACGGCGTTTTTCTCCATGGTCGTGATCGTGACTCGCCAACCCATCGACCGTGTCCAAGCTACGCCTTCCTGCCACCTGTAACAGAAATCAATCGTTTGCGAATTAAAACGACGCGTTCACCTCTTGAAACTCTATCGTAGATAGAGGTACATTTACGTTTCGGATGACGAACCGAAGTTATCGAGTAAAGTCTCTGTTTGCGCGATTCGTCGTTAATCGGGAATCAAACGTAGATTCACGCGAGGCGCGACGATTTGTTTTTGACACTTATGTATATCGCAACCTCGGCACAGACGTATACCTCCTTGGAGAACGCGTCTAGTTGGTGGAAGTTGACGTACTAATTCCGATATGAAGCAACTAGTTGGAAGGTTGCAATCGCGCCAGACGAGCACGTTGTGTCAACGCTAACGTTGCAACGTTGTGACATAACTCGATAAATTTGTCGTGGGTGTAAACTCGGTTCGTACGAAGGAAAGGAAATGCTCTTTCCTTTTAGAAAGATTCAGCCAGAGGGTTTCCGAAGGGAAGGAACAAAAATTTTCGACTATTGGATAATATCGGTATCGAGCTTTTCTATTTATGGAGAGAGAAGTTCGCGAAACGATACAGCATGTACATACGTATGTATATGTACGGGGCGAGTAGTTTTCACAAAGCAGGTAGGGGCGACGTGGGAGTCCCTGAAGCAACGGAAGGAAAATAAGGAGAGAAATATCGTTGGTACAACGATCACGGCCAGCGGAAACTGTACGTACATATACCGAAGGCAAAGGTTATACAATGCTACCAGCAACACTACGTTACATGTTCGATAATTTTGGAAGTGGGTCAAACGATATCAATTTTGCGATTGGTTTCACGCGGTAGTTGTACGAATAAAAGTATTATTTCTCTCGTTTGCAGAACTTCTATACAATTTGTTATCTGTATTAAAATATTCCGGACGGTGATAAACTGTTATTGTACACGACGGCGATGGTGCACTTTTTCGCTAAATCAAATAAACTCTCTCTTTCGAATCGTTCGATTATATTCGCCCTGCGATGTTCGTCAGATTACGCGGATAAAAATCGGTCGAATAAGTTGCATCTTCTTCAATTAAAATTACGCACGTACATACATACATATACGTGCTTGATCTGATTGTGTAGGTGGTAACCGTTATACGAGACGTGTTTTATCTCGCAAACCACGGTATATTTAGATAGACCACGCGTGACTCGGGCGCCGCTAGTTTCCACTAAGCAAGGGAAAAAGAAGAGAAGAGAAGAGAAGAGAAAGCAAAGTGAAGTGAAGGGAAAAAGGACGCCTGCCAAGCTTATGTTTTCTCCGTAATTATTATAGGTTTCCGCAACACAGGGTGCATCGAAGGTATTAAGAAATACATTTTCGAGACATTTTACAGGATCCTGGCAGGTAGCACTCTAATGAACTTCTTTCATTAAAGCTAAGTGGTGTTCGGTGCTGTGAACGGCTGCCTCTGGCCAATTATTGAGTAATACTACTTACTGCGATGAAGCTGTAGCCAGAATTTGCGTTCAACGCGTTCAACGCAAACCCGCCGCGCAAAAAGTAATTATCGCGTATGTACATATACATTCACGCGTGGCCCGTGAGGTGAGAAAAAGGAAAATGTTGCTACCGATTGACATGTTTGAATACTTGTCGAGAAATCTAAGAAAAATTCGCAAACCGTGAGGACCGGAGGAGACGCGAGGAGACGCGAGGAGAGGAGGAAGATGGATAGAAGGATAGAAGTTTGAGATCAGTTTGCTTGAAGCTCCTACTTGACCGGGACTCTCGAGTCGATGAACGTCGGATGATCGTAAAGTTAAGTGTCCGGAACCTCTAAACCTTAAGCATCCAATTACAATAGCAGCACAGCTGTCGATAACGTTCCCTTACAACGGACGACATCGTCCCTTGTAAAAGACGCTTGTTTCGAACGACAGGACGTCTTGGATCGCGACTTTAAACCTGACCTCGCTTTTCTCTCATATATACACGCACTCGTAATCGTCGATTACGTTTAACGTTTGACAAATTTGAGAAAGGAGTTGTTGGATACGAAGGCAAAAGTATTTTAATATTGATGAGAGAGAGAAACGGCTCGAATATCGGATGGAGGGCAGGTAATGATCCCATAAAGGGGTGATTAAGAAAGGAGACGGGAGGATATCGTGACGAGATCGGACGCGTTTGTGCAGAAATTTCAGCTCTTTCAGTCCTGGTGCAACGGTTCGATATTTTCCACCTTCAATTTTTCATCGCGAACTCTCACCCGTACATTTTCAAATTAGCCGTTTCTCCACTCCTGCCGCATCTAAAATTCTGGTGTTCTTAGTTGCTCAGCTGGCGCGCTCTTCTTTTTTCTTCTTAATAACCTCTTTAATCATTCATCCGACCGTTGCCATGCTCCTTTCTCATCTTGTTCTCGCACTCGTGTCTCGCGGCGGTCTCATTCCTCTATTACTTTCCGTAAAAGCTTCTTCTTGATTCATTCGCCGCTGGTAGCGGCGTACAACACTCGATTCTCTTGTCCTTCCATTTCAAATTGACCGACCGTTCCGCTCGAGTTTACCCACCTCTCGGCTCACGAGGATCGCTTTCGTTCTTCTTTTATCCCCCGCTCCCTTTCTTCCCTGCCTCTCCATTTTTGACGCGCGAACGCGCCTTTGCTCCTCTCCTACTCATCTGAACACTGCCCGAAGGACCGAGTGTTTGAACCAGATAGAGAATACCCGAGTGGGGGTATAAAACTGGCAACGGGTTCGCGGGGAAATTTCGCTTTTAACTAACCGCTTAGAGAGTGAAAAATAGACGGGCCGAGGAAACTCGTGTTGCTTTTTCGCCAGCCTAGTCTAGAATAGGAGAAAGGCTGTGTGCACCTAGAATTGCGTTCGTGTTGCTTTAGTCTCGATCCAACTTCGACCATAGCTCGCTCACCGTGCGCGGCTATGCTAAACTTCGGCTATGGAAGTTATAACCAACGATTCCTTACTCCCCCTTTTGTTTTCTTTCCTTATTTTGAAAGAAAGTCGGAGAGGGTCGCTATTCAAACAGCAAGGTTATCTAAAGAAGTTTCACGATCCAGTTAATTTCTTCTGCCTCTGTTTCTTTTATCGCGGGCGAGATTCGCATTTTACAACGTCCTTCCTACTTGATTCCGCGTTCGCGTAGCAGAACAACCGAGTTTCTTTTAAAAATATCCTCGTTCCCAGTTGGACTGGGGGGAAACCAGTCCCGCAATCACTGTTCCCTTTCTTCTTCCACGTTTCCACTTTAATGCTACCTCGAAATCGAGCGGCGGCGGCGGCGGCGACTCTCGATCCAACCTCCTCGGGGAACACGTTTGCCCCTACTGACTCAAATTTCAAGACGTTGCTTCCATCTCGAATTCCTCCCGGAAATCCTGCGCTCCGGTTTTCTATCAAGCGCGAACGATCGACGAAGAGAACCACCGCGAAGAGAACGGCGGTGCTCGTGATCGGTATTGGTTGCAGCGTATGCAAAGTTTGCGTAGAAATTGCCGGGTGAAAGCGCGGGGAGGAAGCGCGGCATAGAAGGTTCGCCCGTTTGGTACGAAGAGAGATGATCGGAAATTCGGGGATGAAAATCAGTAGGCTGTGAAGCGGCGAAGCGACTCTCGATCAATAATCCGGCGTCGCGTTGGTCGACTAGGTTCAGACCTAGACCATCGTTTACACCTGACGCTTCAGGAGCCACCATCTTGACGGACCGTGTCAGTCTTGTCAGTCTGTCAGGTTCAGAAGTAACGGGTATTAGCGTCCACCCACGGTTAGACGTTGATGGGGTTAACTGGCTGTGACTTTGGCAGACTTTGCTGGATCCGCCTGTTATTAATCTACCATTTGTAAATCTGTTCGTCCTTGTCTCGATCCCGAATTACCTCGCAATACCGTTCACAGCCTTAAACCGTGGTAAACGATCGGAGCTTGTTCCATTCTTTCCCCTCTTTATCGCAGGTTTATTACACCACGGAAACGAAACAAGTTTCGTAACTGAGCGGTTCTCAACTGGACCGATCGCTAATTTAACCATAATCTTGAATATTTATATCGATAGTAGGTAATAGGTTGTTCGGGTGCGCGGATATATTTTTTCGAATTTATGGAAAATTTACGAGCGAATGACCGATAGCCTGGAAAATTCGATTACGCGAAATATGAATTTTATCGCAGCTCCTTTCTATAGGTAGCGCGTTCGAATTGATCAACACAGCGATACCGAATACCGAATTGGTTGTTGTTCGTCCAGTGATTCCGTAATGTGAATTCGAAATGTTAAGGAAACGCGGAGTGTTCGTTCGCAGAGAGAAGAAGCGTTATCCTAACACGCTACTAGGGTAAAGGGTAAAGGGAAAAGGAACGGAAACTCTTACTTTCGACCAAGTTGAAAGGTGGCATGAAAGTAGATCGACGCGAGGGCAGGGTTTCGCGAAAAGGAAGCTCGTCGATAGGCTATAACGGAGCAAGTAATAAAGTCTCATACAGTATTCATCGGCGAGCATGTCGCGGCGGCAAGGTTCAGCCTTGGCATAGTGACATAATTCCCGACGGTTGTATCGCGCTAGCAGCTAGTAACACGCTAGCCAGCGGTGACCGTGAGTCTCGGTTGGAATAATCGCCGCCGCGACGCTGACGCTGCTGAACAGCGAACACGGTGGCGTGTTCCCTTTGGTTCATCGCTTGATCGATGGACTTTACTTTCGAGCCGAGAAGGTCGTTCGCTTTCACCTTACGGCGCAAACTACCACGGAACACGAAGAAACATCGAAAGTGGCGGCGCGGTTTAACTTTGCGTGCCGATAATGCCCGTCGCCTGGCACCTCGAACGCGACCAATCCGCTTCCTTCCTCTCTTTCTACAAACGCACACCGACCAAGTAGTTCTAATAAGTCCTCGGTGATTTCTCAACCTGGTAAACGTGCAATTCTTCGATCGACAGCCTGAGCCGGCTGATTAGCATTATCGAATCTGAGCATATTCTCCGATCTGAGATGAGTGTGTTTACGTGTACGAGAGCGAAAGGGTTCGCGACGATCGAGTGAGCGATCCTTGTGTCGAGTCTTTGCTAATCTCTCGGGTGCAAATGCACGTCGGTTTCGGTTGATCGACGTTCTACGGATGAGTCGCGAGAAACTGGATCAGGTTGCTCTCGGGGGTTAGGCGTTCTACTTTTCGAGTGCGGGAACGACGATGCAAGAACTGGTGAAAGCAGTTGTTTTCCGTTCAAAATGCGACCACTCGCGAGAGCGCATTGTCTCTACCCTGCGGAGAAGCTGAATTGCGACGTTCAAGCGAAACATCGAAAACGTTTAAACGGTTTTCCGTTTAACGCGATTCAAGCCGTTGCGCTGGAAAAACCGGCATTTGCTTTTCAGGAAATTCCTCAGACGATTTAATTACCATGCTTGCTTTGCTTACCAGTTGCATTTCCTTTCCAACCCTTCTCTTCTTCTTCTTCTTCTTCTTCTTTTTCCTTTTTCCGCGAAACGATCGTTCAACGCTGCAACATTCGTCGATTTAGATGTGCAAATTTACGTGCTGCTATTATTGTAACGTCACACGCGAGCCGTGTCGGCTGAAATGCATGTTCTTTAAACGGGGAAAATTCGTGTTTTCCGTGTGCGCGACTCCCCAGGTCCTTCGTGTAGAAACGAAGTGTAGTTACGTAGAAAGCACCCTTTTAATAGGAAAGTTACGCGGCTCGTTCGAATTTCTGCGACGAGAATACCGTAAGCAGAAGTGTCGCGTTCGCGCAACGTCGAGTGAAAAATGAAAAGGAGGTCGAAACGGAGAGGACACGGGAAGAGAAACGCGCGGAAAATCAATTGCTGCTCTGTACAATTTTCTAGCTCATTTCGAGCATTCGTCTTGCGTTTCCTCTTAACCCGGCAACTTCGATATTTTCCTTTACATCCGTTCTGCGAAATCGAAACGACATCATTATCCGACATCCTCTGCGGTACGATTGCAAAGAAAGTTACCAATCGTTAGCTTATTTCATTTCTTACGATTCTTAATAGCTGGGAGACGACATTCAGCTCTGGTTACGTTCAAAGTTTCGTCCCATTATCCGGTTATCTCGAATAGTCTTAATCCCCCCGAGAATAATTCGCGCAATCCTCTGGTAGCACCAACAACGAACTTTTAGTTTCCATCATCGTTGGAGCAAACTCCGCTAATCGCTATAGGCAGCCGAAAATCGATAGGTGAAGTATGATACAGAAACTCAGTCGCGCCTCTAGTAGAGCGTATCAATCATCGTATCGAGCGGGCCGTGCGGTAAACAAAGCATTCGTCACTTCTCGCTTCGATTCGTGATAAATCGTTTCGAAAGTTTCAATTTTTTGCAAAAGGTTTATTCAAAAAACGGTGCAACGAACAACATCGTCGCCGTTTCCATATTTTCTGCTTAGAAAGTTTATCCCGAGTTCGTTGACAATCGAGCCGAATGTTACGTATATATACCTTGTATATATGTACGTGAAATATGCAGGGGCATAGTTTTCAACAATAAACTTGGGAATTTCCGTTGATGATTCGAGGGGAACTCGAATTCACGAAGAAAGGGGGGGAGAAAGAGCCTTCTTGAAACTTTCATAGCCAGAGAATTCAATTAACGGAAATCGAGGTAGACGTGTTTGAACAATTCGGTTTACGGAATACGCTTTCCCCCTTTACGGTCACCGCTGCCCCGGCGATCGGTGTTTGTTATCGCAACAACCAGAAACAAAATATTTAAATGCAATTCCCAATCGGCCGTATTGGGAATTTCCATGTCGGTCGAACGTTTAAAATTAGCTCGGGCGAAGAGCGATTGCTTAGAGGAGTGTGTAGGCGTATAAAATGTATTCGAGATTCGGAAATAATTCGGATCGACGTGGCAAAGTCAATTAACAGATAGCTGGGAATGGAAGTAAGTGAAAAGCGATGGGAGGTAGCAGCCAGTCGGTAGATATTATTCGCGTGCTTAATTCGAACGTTCTGCTACGTAAACGTTGACAGACCGTGGTAACGTATTGTGCAGTAGCACACGCGAACAGTAGTGGATGATCGATAATCGAGTGCACGAATACGTTCTAGACTAGGAATATACATAATGCATATCGCTGTGACGATAGTCAGCCGCGAAGGTCACGTTTACCAGAAAACAAACTGTTTACCGCGTGTTTCGAGTGGAAAAATAGAATGCGCGAGCCTCGGTTAAAGGCGAACGAAACCACTTCACGCTCCGGCATAATTACGATACATTTTTCACACCTCGATTCCCGGGGCTTGGTTTGCCGGAGTCTTTTAATTTCGACCGCGCGGAGTCTTTTAACGGTCTAACGTTACGTCAAATATTAACGTTTGCTCCGGGCAAGTAGCGTAGATCAACGGCAACGCCGACACACGCCGACGCACGCCGCCAGCATAACATCCCTGATAATCAACAAAGAAAGATTAATAAACGAGCGAACGTGGTGAACGTCGATCTAATTATTTCGAATGATCAATTATCCTTCTATAATTTCGAGAAAAGAATTAACAAGGAGAGACGCGTGTTCGAAATTAACGAAAGTTGACGAGTTTCCGACTACCTTGCAACAAGGTATTGTAGGAGGTACTTGAGTAGTATACCTTTTGCACTTTGACGTAGACAAAGGACAAGGTAGATCGAACTAGCCCTACTATCCAACTACCACCTATGTATAATAAATATTTCAAGAGTGTAACAGTTGTTAGTTCTTTTTCCCTGGAATCTAGAAAGAAAGAAATACACGTACAATGTATCTGTGAATTTGAGGAAAGTAGAAACTTTCGTTGTTACTGTAACGTTTCATTCAGGTGTGCGTATTTAAGCAACATTGAAATGTTTTCCAACGGATTTAAGGTGAAATTAAGGGCAAAGGAAATTGAAATTCCCAGGTATTTCGTATGATTAATGAAGGGATCGCGTCAGCTCGGAATGTTGCGCTCGTAAATCTTTCCGGCGGTGCCTAGTAAAGAGGTATTCGAACCGGTCAGCGAAATCCTCGGAAGGAAATAAGTGTCGCGAGTTAACTGACAAGCTATAACTCGTCGGGAAACGTACAATTCTTTAGAGCAGGAGTTACGAGTTAGCGGTCACGAGCGTGGACAGATATAACAATAAAAGAGAAGAAAACTTTTGGATTTTCGTCGAAACGAGATTGTGGAGAGGGCTGGAGCGGGCTGGAGCGGGCTGGAGCGGGCTGAAGCGGGCTGGAGCGGGCGTCGAACGAAACTCCGGGAATGTATTGAATCTTGGAGGAGGGAGGAAGGTGGTCGGCTTATTCGAGTAGGCCACGTGGGGAAACCAAGCTCATCGTGTCACGTATCTCGCGAGGGTAATAACGCGCAGCTTGCTGCTGCAAATAATAAAAGACACCGAGCACCGAATCATCCCGATTTAACAGGCTGGATGAGAGATCCGGCTTCGAACACGTTCCACCAACTCATATCACCGCTCGTCTTCCACGATTTTCGAATTCACCATTACCACACCTGTTTTCCGTCGATCGCGAGGACGGAGGACGCTGGAAACGTGTGGAAAAATAGATACCTGTGAAAATGATCGTATAAAAGCGTTATCGAATTTCTTTTGGAACACGGGACGCGATCGTTCCTATTTAATCGCTTCGACGAGCGTTCCGCTGTAATTTGAAATTTTTGGCAACGGCGTCAAGTAGACAATACCGAGGAGAACCTATCCGAATTTCATTGGATGTAAATTAAATAGCTCGTCCAGCGAAACTCCATCGACTTAATTAAACACCGCTTTCGTTTCGTCCTAATTTCATTCAACTATCGCGTAAAATGGCGTAATGTATTCGGTGTAGGTGTCGAAAACGTTGCTGCGTGCAAACGGCATCGGTGTCTGTGCGATTCACCGTCAAGCACTTGAAATCGCATCGTGAAATTTAGGCATCCATTTATCTATCCCCCCCCCCCCCCCCCCACCCGCCTCGTGGCCCCTCCTTACATTTTAAAACAGATTAATCTCAGCTTGTCAAACTGCGAAAGTGTTAATTTCTTTCAATCGGCTTTAGAAAGAAAGTTAAACACTTCTTGCGGAGTTTCGAGATGCAAATATTTGACATTGCGCTGCCACCAGTTGGCTGGAACAGGTTGTCGAAGGGTGGGGTAATAGACACGGGTAGTAGATTGCGTTGGGAAAGGAAATTGTTGATTCGAAAGTGAAAAGGTCGATACTCAGACCCGTATCGTTTGTGTGAGGAATAAAGATTGAGAGATGCGATACCATCGTTTGATATGTGATTGCGTATGTTCGTTAAACAGCACGTCCAATTGTCGAGTTAAGAGATGCTTCATCTTCCTAGGCGCGATACCATCGCGACTAGGCGAATTACGTTTAGATAACGTCTGTTTAATTTCAGAAACGTATTCAAGGCACACCTGTTGGGAATTTTGCGAAAGCAGGAGTCTGGCTTGCTTCGCCAACGTGTCAAGCGCTAATCTTTTCGCCATACTTCGAGCTAGCAACCTATCGAGCAAACGTGCGTCGCGCAGGCTCCATCTTCCCCGTATTTATCGAGCCCCGGCTGTGTCTTCGGCAATTGCAACACGTTCACGCGCATTTGCCTAAAATCAATTATCCTTCGTTCGTTCGTTCGTTGGACGAAAATTGAAGTAGGATTTCTTTTTAAACATTTTTAGACGAGATATACTTTGGTGTCGTTCCAAGTATCGTTTCCACCGTGGTTGTTTCATGCGTGCTGTTTCAGTCAGCCAATGGTTTATCTCGGTACGTGCATTTGCTAATTCAAAACGTTTCGCGAGTCTCCTTTCGCACGTGTTCTACATATACATACATACACACGTATACCATGTGTTCGAACTCACTTTCACACGAGCCAGAGAAGCGTGCACACAGTTCGAAAACCATCTGCACGTTTCGCAGATCTCTCTCTCTCTCTCTCTCTCTCTCTCTCTCTCTCTCGCTCCCTCTCTCTCATTTACTCCTCTAATCCTTTTCACTGGCAAGCAAACCTGTCCTTCACGAGCGTAGAGTAAATAACGTCGAGAGCAAACAAAAGATTGCTCGCGTATCGAGAGGGCAGTTTGTAGACCGTAAGTTGGTTCGTGTCGATGCCAAGAATGCCGGACAAATATCGCATATACGTGTGTACTATGTACATACGTATGTATAACGAGCTTCCGTGCAATCATAAGCATTCACCCGATCTCCTTCCTTTCACCGATCGAATCCAGATAAATCTGATTGAATTGAATTTCAACGAAACGAACTTCTACGAGAACATATACTGTTTCGCCAAACTTATTAAATCAAAAGTTTCAAGTCTTCGAGGCTGTTATAAGATAATTGTATGACCTGAGCTATAGGTGAACGTTACCTTAGCTATGCTAAACGCTCCGATTTGTCGTATGCGAGAAACGAATAGAACGCGAGAATACCTCCTGGAAAGAAATTTAGATAGAAATTTTGGTGTATAAGTAAGCGGAGAGACAAAGAGACTGATCGGTTCGCGAGATGATTAACGATAAAACCCGCTCCCTCTGGTGCCTCGCCGAACCGTTCAACGATGTGCACTCGTGCGTTTTCCTATTCAGCAGGTGAATATTAGATGCGCGTCGCGTTCGAATAACCGAAAAGAAAGAGACTCGTGACAGCCGCAGTTAGTCACCTTGTCGTCGTTTGATATGCCGCGCATCACAAGTAACGAGGTTGCATAGAATCGGCAATTGGCCTTCGCCGTTGTAATATGCACGCGTACAGCTATACATAAGGAATACGTCCGCGATACCTTCTTATTCCTAGAACATCCTTCGTCTTTCAACCTTGATTAATTCGTTCATTAGGAAAGCCTTCGAAATATCACACCGAGCGGCGGGAAGGTAATTTCCTCGTTAATCGATCCACATGTACGCTAGACTTAATTATCGATAAAAGGAGCGGTTAACAGAGTCAAGCGGGATTTCACGAAGAGACCGTACTACCCCAAGGGCTGTGCAATCTTGAAGACGGAAGCGGAGATTCGATTATCCAGGTTAGCCTGTAAGTAACTACGAGGAGGGAAGGAATAATCGGGATCTAGGTTAAAAATAATTTTATGCATAGACTCAGCTGGATTCAAGTTGAAACTAATATAATATCGGCGGTAGAAACCTTCGACTACGGGACAATGAATGTCGAGCCCCTGTGTAAGAGATCCCGTGCTCTTCGGCGACTTGAAAAGTGGCAGAATATACGAGCAAATTGTGTCATCGAGCCAGCGTTGCATAGAAATCGCGAAAAATACCCCTTTCTCATCGGTCGTACAATGGTTTGAAATTGTTGAAAGCCGCGCTGTTGCGAGCTGGCCAAACATACGCGCGCTGCGGCGCCAGTCTAATATTTCACCCGAGACTTTCCATTCGAAGCAGATCGAAAATATCGCGCTGCACATCAACTAGTACGTATGTATGTACGCATGTACGAACGTACAGACGGTGTTTCTCAACACCTGAACGTGTCTGAACGCACTTCAGCGGTGGATAAAGGATGTAAAAGCAAAGGAAAAAAAGATTCGTATTATGTGATTTTGTTGCCAACCTGTTATACTGTTATGCTATATATAGCCGGCTCCAACGTATATCACTTCGATCGCGAAGACCTTTTCGCTAAATTTCCTATATAAGTAATTCGCGACCAGCGCAATTTCATTGATTTATCGTTCCTCGGGTTCGCTAGATATTTTCGAAGAATACTCTGCTCTTTCCGTGGTCCGTGCAGCGATCTCCGGTGCAACCGGAGCATTTTTGGTCGAAAACAAGGTCGGAATGTTATCTCGTAAGAGAGCTGACGTCGAAACCTCTCCCGCATGTGTACACACTTCTACCTATAGGATATACCGTGAATTCTACACTCTGGGCAACGCGTTAACGGTTGAAACTGAAGATTAGACACGGTCTAATTAGGGATTCTGAAACGTGCATCAACGCCCTTCCGTCCAACGATTCATAGCTGGTGATTAAAGTGGCATTGTTCGACAAATCGATCGATGCGCCCATTTCCTCTCTATCAATCGGCTGGCACCGTGCAACAGCGGCTAATTCTTCGAGTCACTGCTGGGCTGGCTGCGCGATTCGTTGAAACGCTAAGCGATTCGAGCTGCTCTATGGTGACGTGACGAAATCTCGAGGTAGCTGGGTGATATTTCGCCCGAGTGGACAATTCATCGAACAAAAATTCACGAACGAAGATATCCGAGAGTGATACACACGTCAAATGCAGCTGGGACTGATAGGGATATTTCAACGTCTGTATAGCTATATGTATGTACATACGTGGTCACCGGACGGCGATCGACTCGTATTTTCCAGTTCAACTGCAACAATGGGTGCTCGAATTCGATTGCTACGTTTTATGAATCTGAATGTTCATACAGAACTAGAGGAATCATCGGGAACATGGAGTACACGCGAAGCAGCATTTTTCGTTTAGCCGCTGTCGAACCGCTTAATAAGTTTTCATCTCTATCAATCGGCGACGACAACAGGACTTTTTTTACAGGCTCGCGATTGTTTCAACTGTTCATTCGAGTAATCTATCACAAAGATGGGGAACTCGGAGATAGACGAGTGGATTGATAGGAAAAGAGGAAGAATATGCGTGTGATGGTAGCTTATCTGTAAAGTTGGTCAAGTGCTCTGGAATTTTCTAAACGGTTTAACGATAGATAGGCCATCTTGTGTAGACGCGAACGTGTATACATGCATAAATTTCCGGCGGCGACGGTGAGAGTAGGCTAATCGAATTCGATTATATTCGAGAGAAGATTACTACTCGAAGACGAGGACGTTTCGCTTTCGAAAGATAGATAAACGATCCGACGAAGGGAGCTGAGTAAAAATTCGACGGAAGTGTATTTTGCTCGGAGTAGCAAAATGTTCGTCGGATTTTCGTGGAAATTTCTAATGAATTAGAAGGCGAGGATGAATAGAAACATGGGTGGATCATCGGTGTTTGTTACGCGTTCGCATTATGCGGCATTCCACGGTCTCTAGCATTTCGCGCTCGGTGTTATTCTATTTTGTTGGCAAGCAGGAACGCTCAAGTTCTTTTCGCTTAAGTGTTTTCGCTACTTGTGCTGATTTTGAAGTGGCTTTCCGCTTCCTTCGCGTCTCTAAAGCTCCTTTTGCGAAACCCTCGGCACGTCGCGAGTTGCTTTTTCGAAAACCCACTTTGCGCCGAAGTGCTCAATCCACAATATACCTTATAATATTCACCTGGGAACATTGTTCCCCATCCACTTTCCACTCGGAAACTAAAACCCTCCCCTCCCCCTCTCTCATCCATGTATTATCGTGCTGAATTTCTAACGGCTTTCAATCTCTACTTGAGGCTGTAATTCCGGTGCTTCGTAATCAGGGGAATTGGCAAATAAAAACGATACATCCGTAGTTCTCTCACACAGGTCGGTGTGTAACAACCACCCAAGTTTCCTCTTGAAATTAGAGAGACGAGGCGAGTTTCTTGGCTAGTTCATGTCTCTGGCTCGAATGTGTGCTCGCTGACGGCACTTCGAGAGGAGAGAATGAAACGTTCGTGCCTTCCTTTCCTTTGGCAGTTCAACAATAAACGGAGTAAACTCGTCGCAAGTTTCTCACCCTAGTTTGTCCGTCTCCAGATTTGTTGCGATCTTTTCCGTCTCTCTTTCTCCCTCCCCCCCCCCCCCCTCCCTCTCTCTCACTCTCTCTCTCCCTCTCTACCGTAACTCTTTCGTTCGTTTCTCGTGTTCTCGCAATTTCCTCGCCTCCTCCTTTTCCATTCTCCCATCTCTCTGTTCACTTCGTTTCTCACCGTCCGAGCGTATCATCCGGGACTCCCGTTGCAAAGGGAATGTCCTGCCTTTGTCGGATTCCTCGTGGCCTGCGGGAATCGTGCGTTTACCAGCAAGAATAACACACAACGGAGATGGACAGATTACTGTGTTGTATTCCACCGAGTGATTCGAAAGGGGAAAAGTAACGAAGTAAACTGCAATATCCGACCGTATTGAAATTCTCCTTCTGATCCTCTGCAATTATTCCCGCTGAGTTTCCATCTAGGTTAAATTATCGTAATCGTATCGCAAGTTTTGTTTCCCACACCGATTAGTTAATGTAGTAGCTGGTATCGCGATCTCGTTCCGAAGCAATACGGTTTCAGCGGGGTGGTATCGACATAATAAAAGTTACCGAATCAAAGCTAATACTTTCTACGGTTCCCTCTCCCTCTCGTTTTCTCCTTTTCTGCCTCTCTCTCCAAGCCGCTCGATAACCAAGGGGTCGAAAAATGTGGCGGTGACTCGAAAGGGCTTGGAACAGTATCGAGTCGACTGTGTCAAATTGAAATTCCGTCCTTTTTCACCCGTCGGTACACGATGTGTATGTATATATGTGTACGGTGGCGTTGGGTTTGAAAAATTGTGCAATTTTGTACCGTCGCTGCAGCGTTGGCTGGTATTGAAAAAGTGAGCCGTTCGCGGGGTTATTCTTGTTCGCTTTCTCATAAATCGATTACAAATCGAGGATGGGGGAGAGAGAGAGAGAGAGAGAGAGAGAGAAAGTGGTGCCAGAATTGTATTCTCCCGAATAAGCCCGAACGAAACGGGGAACGCGCGCGTATGGCATACGAGTATCATCGTCACACATGACTCCCAAGTAGACGCAAAAGTATACCTATCCTGCAGCTTCGTAGGTGGCTGGCTTTGCCTAAGCTGTAGGATAATACTCGGTGCTCCGATATTTTCCCTATTACACGCGGCACGTGTGTAGAACTGTACGTACCATCGTTTCAATTGTACACGTCACTCGACGTAATCATGCATGGACTGTGACGAAACTCTATTATCCGCAAGTGGCAAGTTGGCGTGAAATAGAAATTGAAGAGAATCGAGTGAATATTACATAACCAGGGCTGGTGAACATTCGGTTATGAACTGAAAAGTCGATGAAAAGCGAAATTAATTTGGTCCACTGGCTGGCTGCTCGACGCTCGATTAAACCGTACGCGTTAGGAAGAGCGACGAGCGAGCGATTCGAGCGATTCGAGAGATTCGAGAAACAACAATGAAAGAACGGAAGAGTGAAAACGCTCTAACGGAGTAACGAGAATTTCAGTGTACGATGGAACGGCGATGGAAAAAGTAGGTATCGCAAAGTTGACCGATTACGGGTCCCGTAGACAGGAAGGAGGAGTATTTAAGGATACGTCCGAAACGGGAATGCCTCGAGTATCGACACGCAGCGAAGAGGAAGCATCAACGGCAACTTGGCCATTAACGGTCTTTGTGCCAGGATCGTCTGTACCATCGATGTACCATCTCCACCCTGTGACCTCTTTCCGCGTTTCTATCGGCCGACGGGATTCACGGGAATTCGAGATGGACCACGGCGTGCGGTTCATTTTCATTTCACCGAGGGGAGAAATATGCGGGAGAAAAGTGAGAAAGTGAGCGGCGGTTTTTCAACCGCGCGAGAAATTTCGTTTACGCTACGGCCCTCTCGGTTTCCCTTCGCGGAGATCCGATAAAGCCGCGCGTTATTTATCGCCAGTCAGGGTTTGGATGCGTTCCGAATAAATATCACCGATTCACCACGGTTATGTTTCGCGGTTGGCTTCGTTAACACAGCTGGATATAATTTCTATCTGGAAGCGGGAAAACAGATAAGCCACACGCGGCGTGTCGTGCGAGCCGGGAACGAAATAAAGATAAATAATTCATTCCGACTCCGGGTAGAAGTGAAGAGCTCACCTCGACGTTTGCGTGCTGGATGATAGAAAATTGCACTCGGCTTATTAGCGGAATGAGCGATTCGGGCGTGGTGGCGGCTGGGGCGTTATACGGGAGGGAATTCGGCATGGAAAATTGGAAGATACGCGTTGTCAAGTTGCCCTCGAACCGATCATTTCCAAATAAGAACCTTTGTCTAAGCTATTTGCCCAGAGGCAGTTCCATTCAATCAGCATGACAGAGGTGTCGTTTTACATTTGGAGATTTTGCTCATCTCGTGCGAAAGATCGCGTCGAATCAAATCGAATCGAAGATGTTTTTGCTTTCTACAACGAAAGGGCGATGTTTTCAAATATTTCCAAATATTTCCGAGGGAAAAACGGCCGAGCCATGTGTTTGTTACGTCGATATGGCGACCTGATTCGAAAGGGGATCAGGTGAAAGGAGGAACGAAAAAATCAAAGAGTCGTTGCAAATCAGGGAACCGAATGCTCGCAGTCACCGCTACGTGAACCCGCAGAATCGCCCTATTGTTCACGCTCGAACAATGCTGTCTTTGTCGCGATGTGATTAAGCTCTGAATAAATTTTCTATTACGTTGTTCTACACCGGGCTTTCTTCCATTTCCAAATGCCCGGTTTCTTTCTGGTGGCTAGCCCGAATTAACCAAAGATCTCCTCGTCAGGCCCCCTTCCCAAAGAGCTCGGGCACTTTTTGTGTAAAAGTGATTCAAAACTTCCGGAACTTACACGTACACGTACACGTATAAAATACAGCCAGTCGGAAACGATCAAACTTTTTCGGTCCTCTCGCATGTAGGAGCGAAGAGAAGCTTCTCGATGAAAAGTTCGCCGGGAAAAGGAGAGCTGTTACGTCTGGAAGATCTGTTTGAAAAGGGCCAATTATAAAACGGAGCTGAAGGAATCCTGACCAAAAAGGATTTTGAACAGGCTAACGTAGTACATATATACGATCAGCCGAGAGCCTTGTCCGTTAACGTTTCAACTTTAGTCGAACTCCGGGACTCTCTTCGTGCCTTGTTAATAAAAATCGAACTTTCCTGTCGCGATTCAAGTTTACAACACATCGTAAAAGCCGTCCCTTTGTCGCGTCGACAGAGGCACGCGAGAGGTAATTGTCCGTTGAAGAATTACCCGTTGCTTCGCAAATTTACGTTTCAAGCGTGCAATACCTCTCGCTGATTGCCGCTAATTGAAAGGAGACGGATTTCACTCTTCCACAATTATGGTAAACTCGAGAACACAATGTTAATTGCAAGCTTACGATAAAATTCGATCGATTATCGGGATTCCTTTCCCTCCGGTTTAAACTCTGGGACATCGGTTTTATGGGAAATTCACCGAAAGCGGGCAAGAACGGAATTGTTCTTCGTTAAAATGCGAATCAAGGAGCAGAAGGATAAGGTACAGTCGCCGAGGGAATTTTCCAGCTACGGGCTATCCGGTATTAATTCTTCCAGCTAGGATATCTTACATATGCCGCGCTGTAAGGAATCCAAGGGATCTCGGGATCTCGGGATCCCGTGTTCCACATATCCGCACATACCGCACCGCGTCAGTCTGCAAGCTGTGCTTTGCAATTTCATCCTTCCGCTGTCTTTTGTGCTACATGTGCACGGCTGCGTTCACCTACCTACAGCTTTGTAGCCACGACGTTCGGTGTAATACAGAGAGAGCACACGATACCTTTCATTGATTTAACGTTATACGCTTTGACGGTCGTTCGAATCGAGTTAAATAAGTATTTCCTTTGCTAGAACCGAATCTCTGTTAGGGTATACTCGGGGTGTTCTCTTTTCCACAAGCTCGAATCCGTATGCGAATGGAAATGATGAAAGGAAGAGATTCGGAAACGGGGCTCGGAGATCGCGAATCTGTATCATGAAAATCTTGGGGAAACGTCGACAGAATGATCGTTTCCTTCTAGCGAAGGAGAGAGAAAAGCGAGAGCGAGAGAGGGAGGAAGAGAAAAAAAAGGAGAGAAAGAGGGGTTGAAGCGGTTCTCGTCTCGGTGTGCGGCGTTTCGACAATTCCATTGCGCGATGCGAGGGTATACTTGACAACCATATCCACGCTTCTCTCGGCGTATAATACAATTCGTGCTTTACACTAGCTGATATAGAGCAACAGTACGTACTTTTCCTTTATGAAGAGGCATTGCAAAGGTAAATACAACAGCGAGCACTCTTCACTGTACATGTAGAACCTTGAATCGAGGTTACAGTCGAGGTCGACATCGGTCGATTAATGATACTCCGTTTCACCGTGGTGTTTGCCACTTTCTTTTCGGTTACACCGTTGCCCAGGCTAATCTCGCCGGTCACGATATTGCTTGTCGCTCTTTCTTGCGATTTCGGTGACTTTGTGCGAGACGACGAGGAAAGGAAAGGAGGATATCTCCGAAGATAAGCGTATCGCGATAGGCAATGGATCGAACGTATCGAGGAGAAAAAAAAAGAAATGATCCTTCGGAAAGAAGAAAATCCGAAAGACACGGGAACACACACCTGTTTTTATACATATGTACATATGTACGTATGGCATTGATAATCCGAATAGAAGTTTGTAGGTAAAAACACGATAGCCGTATCGCACGGTTGGCGTGCTGAAACTTGCCTCGATATACAATTCAGATTTCAGATAGATTTCGTAAAAAGTTTCGTGTCCTGGGTGAAAGGTGCACACACGCACAGCCGCGTCTACGTAGGTGTACTTGGTACACGTTTATTATTTATTAAACGGCGCATGTAAAGACGTATCCGAGCAGAAATGTTCGAAAAAATAAACACACACGCCCACTGAAGGGAGCACGCAGGGACGCACGTACATATATGTGCGCGCAGAGGCAGCGCAAGAGGAGAAAAAGGGAGAGGAAAAGTGAAAAAGGAGAAAAAGATACACGTACCTGACAACATGTAATCCTCTGTTAGTGCTCCTCTCTTCCCTCCGGAGGCATTTATCTGCATTATCTTCCCGGTGGACTTCTCGTAGTGAGAACGACTGATAAACTGGTTGCAACCCCCATCACGAATCAGCTACCGATCCTTGCGACAGCATCCACCAAGAATACACTACACACTTTTCTGCTCGAGCAAAGGATCCTATTTCCCACCCACCCCACCTCCGCCCGCTCTTCACCCTTCGGCCCTCTCTCCCCCTCGGTTCTCCCTCGGTTCTCCCTCGGTTCTCCCTCGCTCTCTCCCTCGCCAGTCCCTCTCCTGGCTTTCTGCTTTTCTTCTGGGTTAATTTACCATCGGATCGTGGCGGAGAAACGGTGCAGCATGATGTTCCTCTTGCTTCAAAGGAGTTGGAAAGCACGAGAAGTACGCGTACTCGTAGGCAGGATTGGAGGTGGCGGCGGAGATCGGATCGAGAGGGCGAAGAGGATCGAAAGAGCGCGGGCGGTAGGAGTGTGTGGTCGGTGTGGAGAAAGAGCGAAAGAGCGAAAGAGCGAAAGACCGACCGGTCAGTGACGGCGGTCGATAGGTGGTGACTTTCCAAGGCGACGATTGTGTGCGAGCACGTATGCAGAACGCGAACAAGATGAGATCGGGCAAGATGAAATAAAGCGGAAACGCGAAGAGGGGAAGAGATGGGGGAGGGGGTCTGCGGGGACGATCGACTGGCCGAAAAAGCGAATGTTTCGCGGCGGTGGAGGATCGAAGGAAAACCAACTGCGATCGACAGTCACGTTCGCCGGATGTAGCGCGAATGGAGGGTTGGTCTTGCGCGGCAGCGCGCTCACGCGGTCATCCGGTAAACTGACAGGCCACCCCTGAAAGACCTCCGAACTGCCAGCCACTACTACCACCCCTCTTGCGGCTGCGCGGAAACCCTGAATCCGCTCTGTCTCTCACTCTGGTGCCGATGTGCTCTACTTCTTCTACTAGCGATGGCCCTTCGATATCCTCCCTGTCGCAACTATTTCACCCTCTTGCAATCATCCTCTTAAAGGACTCGCCACCCTCTTTCCGATTCATCCTTCGTCTCTATCCTCGACGGTTCACGCTCGCCGCTCGCTTCGCGATTCTTCTCTGTGGGATAGTAAGCGAATTGCTGCGACTAGATTCGATCAGCCAAATTCGCTCAACGATCTGGTTTACCTGCAGGAGATTCTACCCGGATTGGAATCGTTCCGGTGCGTCTCTCGTAGCCACCGCTACTTACGAGTTCCACTCTCCCTCTCTCTCTCTCTCTCTCTCTCTCTCTGTCTCATCTTGTATTTCCACGCCCCGCGAAAAACACCCCACCAACCACTGGTGGGGAAGAAAGCTCGATCGTATCTACCGTGACCCCGTGTGCAAGCGTTCCTCCCTCCACCTTCTCCCTTTTAAAAGCCTTTCCGCTTTAGTTCGTTCCCGATTATTCTTCGTTGATTCGCCGGCCATCCTTCGGTAAAGGGAGGAGAGCTCGAAAAAAATTGACAACTGTCCGCGAAACCGAACTCGAACAAACTACCAGTAATTTCCGGTACTCTTCAAACGAACCTCCACCTGTCGAACTTATATTTCGTACAATTCTCTTTGATTTTTCTCTTAATAATCCCTCGATAATGTGATCAAAATGGAAAATAAACTTGATTTATTTCCCTCGGATACACGTATCGCCATAACGAGGTTAGGTGGTACTGCTAATGAGATTACGAACTGTATGCGTAAATATGCCACGCTTGTAATATGTTTCGAAGTTGTGGAACTTTGCACTGCGATAATCCGAAGATTTATTTTCACGTATAATAGTGAAATTGTAACTTACGATTCAGAAACAAGGGTGTTGATCGCCTTCGTTCA
Organism: Anthophora plumipes; assembly: GCA_951804975.1. Classification (NCBI taxonomy): domain Eukaryota; kingdom Metazoa; phylum Arthropoda; class Insecta; order Hymenoptera; family Apidae; genus Anthophora; species Anthophora plumipes. The sequence continues at coordinate 376,754 of OX638121.1, forward strand.
CTTGGCGCGCTTTCGAAACCCACGCAACTGTAATTAGACCGTGGCCTGCTAGATGGCACCACTAAAAGTTTCAAAACTTTTTCATTGCGGCAAGGTTTAATTGGCATTTGAAATTATTTAAACGTATCAGCGATGAGAAATAAAAGGGCGTGAAAAATAAAGAAACGATAGGTTTTTAAAAATTAAACATAAACCGAGACCGTATGTTTTTCTTATAATTTCGTTTTTCCCGTTCGTACAATTTCCTGTGATCGAAACGTACTCGAATGGATTCAAACGGAAACTATTCGAATGAAAAAATGTTCGTTGCAGTTCGAATCCTTTGTTATCTGTAGAGATTGCGCGATATAAGAAGATCTCTACCGTATCGTTGTAAGAAAATAAAGGAATCGGAAGAAGCATGCTGCATGAAAAATATCCGTTAAATATTCGGGAAAAGTCGAAATAAAGAAAAAAGGATTTGAGCTAAACCTAAAGTGCAGGAAGAGTCTGGATACGGGGAAGGTAGAAAAATGAATAAAACATGTAAGAAACGAAACGCGATAGTGCACCTCGAAAAAAGGAAAAGTGAGGTTTGTACTTTATTTACATCAGATTAGCGTAAATCACCTAGCATTCACGATTTAAAATTCTCCCAACGCGCATAGATTGCAGAAGGTGCACACCTTTCGAAATATCGTAATTTATTCTTCGTTCTCTCTAACTCCTGTTTTAAAGTAATCATCCGGTGTGCTGTACTCTTTTCCTTGGCATCGATGAATATTTTGCAATTACCTTGGTGATGTCATCTTCAAGACACCGCCCTACTTTTACATACGTTCTTAATGCCGCGACTTTGGAAGTTGCGCGACCTATAAATCTTTGTACGATGTTTTTGGTCCATGTTCGGGATATTCTAGCATTTACTTTGAAATTAAATGGAAGAGGAACTCTTTGGAAATCCTCTGTGAGATCCATTTGTCGTTTAAATTATAAAACCGATAATACCCTTGTGTAACGCAGAGATGCTCAATTAAAACCACGATGATAATTCTTCGTATTTCGATAACACTCTAGCCCGGAGTAAAGCGGCACGCTTTAAATTCATCTACGCAAGTACATAGGAATGCGATTTTCATCGATCATTTCAATCGATATTCCATCTTGAACCGGCAGCGACCGCGTCTTCGCATTAACAAATTAGCGAAAGTATATCTGAATAATTGCGGGAGCCTATTCAGAAGGAAAAAAGACTAGAAAAATAGGTGGTTAGGTGGTGCGACGTGACAAATGAAAAACGTTGCGTAGGTAGGGTGTTGGTATTCCTAACGATGAAACGATAGAAAACGATTGACAATTTGACCCGATACGTCGTTGCTACCGTTCCCATTCGTCTTAACGTTAAACGTGTTATCGTTGTCATTGACATTTTACACATCACGTCATCGAGACAACATAAACGACGGCAAATGACAATTTATCCAGCAACAAATCACGGACGTTCGTTCTTTCCAACCGTGCTCGCTCGATTCCATTCGCGATTGATATTCATTTGGTACGCACACCTCGTTCGACTTGCGCCACGGCATCGCACCTTGACCATAAGACCGCCATCAAGAATTCTCGTCTGCTCTCGTGGGAGATTCCGATCGTGCTGACCGATTTCGTTACCTCGAAACGAAACTCTCGAATCATAAGTGTCGCGGGACTCGGTGACGATGGAAGGCTGCGAGCTCTCTTATCGAAATTCGACTATGAGATTCGCGGTGGAGTCGGGCAGCTTTTCTTCTATCGATCGAAGCAGCAACGCTCTTCGGATAGTGTCAACACTGTGACAAGTGTCTGCCGTTGAATGTTCGCGATCGCGCGTATATAGAGGAGGCCCATCGAGACCTAAATTCGAGGCAAAGTTCCACGATGTTAACGGTGCTAGGAGCGATTCTATTCCTCTCACACGTCCAATGTATTCTTCCTCCTGCGATTTTCGAGACCGTATCCCACTTTTTCTCTGGACTTCCAACAGTGTCCGACGATTTGGTTCGGGACGAGACGTCTGTATCAAAGGAGTACGATTTCATCGTGATAGGGGCTGGTTCGGCGGGCTCTGTATTGACGAATCGTCTAACAGAGAATCGAGATTGGAGCGTGTTGCTGTTGGAAGAGGGCAAAGACGAGATTTTCCTCACCGATATTCCGCTATTAGCCTCAATTCTGCACGTTACGGACTACGTCCGCCTACATAAAAGCGAACCGAGGCCCAGGCACGAAGATGGAACCGGTGGTTACTGTTTATCGATGAACGACGGTCGTTGCAATTTGCCAGGAGGCAGAGCGGTCGGTGGCAGTTCCGTCGTGAATTTCATGATATATTCTAGGGGATCGCCGGCCGATTACGACGCTTGGGACGCGCAGGGAAATCCAGGATGGAGTTACAAGGATATACTGCCGTACTTTGTCAAATCGGAGAATTGCAAGTTACTGGATCAGGATGTCAGGTACATGGGTGTATCGATACACGAATGGTACCTGGAATAATGTTGAACATTTCGCCTCCGGCAGATACAAGTTGATAATTGACAAAAGTAATTGTGGTAAAACGTACTAATGAACAAACTCGAGAGTGCACACACGCGCTTTCAAAGTTGCGCAACTTGTGCGCATGCTTGACAGAGAGAAGTTTGAATACAGCGGATAATCTCCTCCCTTACGTTAATAATCCGTGTCGAACAGATCGCGTTACGACACTATTTCACACATTGACACGGATTTTCTTTGATTAGATTTCATGGCCGCGGAGGATATCTCGACGTCGCTACTTCTCCGTACGTCTCTCCGCTGAGAGAACGTTTTCTCCAGGCTGGCGAGGAATTGGGATATGACGTAATCGATTATAACACAGACAGGCTTATCGGGTTTTCGACGGCACAAGTTCACCTACGGCACGGGCACAGGGTCAGTGCCAATAAAGCGTTTCTAAGGCCTATTCGTGACAGAGCGAATTTACATCTGTCGAAATTATCTAAAGTAACGAGGATCGCGATCGATTCAAGGACGAAGAAGGCCGCGGGTGTCGAATTTATAAAAAATGGTCAAAAACTATTCGCCACTGCCAGAAGAGAGATAATACTTTCAGCAGGTAGGCAGCACGCTTGCTTTTCAAACTCGAAGAAATTCGAATTCTTAACGCCGTTTACTCTAAAATACATTGCTTACTCGTCCATTTCGTCTTAACATAGGTGCCCTGAATTCTCCGCAATTGTTGATGGTATCCGGAATAGGACCCAAAGATCACTTGAAATCTCTGAACATCGATGCAATCGAAGACCTTCCGGTTGGATACAATCTTCAAGATCACGTCAGCATGGCGGCGTTAACGTTCCTCGTGAACGAAAGCGTAACGATCGTCGAACCTCGCCTAGCTTCGAATCTAGCCAACACCGTGGATTATTTTATCAAAGGAACGGGTCCGTTGACCGTGCCTGGTGGCGCAGAGGGTCTGGCGTTTGTCGATACTAAGCAGGACTATCGAAAGAGTCGAAGGAAAAGTTTGAAAACGCGTAGAAATAGATTGGACGAGCAGGACCTTTCGAAACGGGGTAACGGAAAGAAATTTCGTTCAGGGTTTCACGCGGGACGAAGATTTTAACGATATTTAACGATTTTTCAGCTCCCTTCCCTCCAAACGTAACTTCCATCGGCGTGAATTCCGATTATTTGAAATCTTTCCTGGACTCGATTTCAACCAAAACGGAAAGTTCAAACGTCCCCGACATTGAACTGGTTTTAGGCATAAGCGCTCTCACCGGAGATATATCGGGCAGCTTCAGAGGGCTGCTCGGTTTAACGGACGAATTTTACAAAGACGTTTTCACCGGTTACGAAGGCTTCGACGCGTTCACCATTGTCCCGGTACTTTTACAGCCGAAAAGTAGGGGGAGAATTACCTTGAGAACCTCGGATCCACTTGACCGGCCTATATTCGAGATAAATTACTACGATCACAAGGAGGATCTTAGAACTATGGTTCGAGGCATTAAAAAGGTCGTTGAATACTTTCTTTCTTCCCTGCTCAATCTTAATCTTACCAGAGTCAGGCAGACGTCTGGAATTTCTGAATCGCATTATTATACATTTATGCATCGTTATCGCTGTTTCCAATGTTACCTTCGATTCTATATAAACGATCGTCAAGGCTAATTTTTTCTCGTTCCTCTCCTTAGGCTATACAAGTGGGATCGAGCAAAGCCTTGAAACGTTTCAACGCGACGTTACTGCCAGTATCGTTCCCAGGATGCAAGCATATTTGTTTCGGTACCGATCCTTATTGGGCTTGCGTCGCGCGCCACGTAACCACGACCCTGGGCCACTTTGTAGGTACATGCAAGATGGCACCGAGGAGGAAGTCGGGTGTGGTGGACCACAGGTTACGAGTATACGGGATCAATGGTCTCAGAGTCGTGGACAACAGTATAATTCCGACTATAGTAGCTGGTCATACGAATGCGGTTGCATACATGATTGGTGAAAAAGCCGCGGATATGATCAAAGAGGACTGGAAATAGTTTGATTATGTCGGTGAAAATACGTTTGGAAAGTAAAAGGGAGAACAGTTCGAAGGAAAAAACGTCGTTTCTGTTGATGGAGACGAGTGTATTTTCGATACAAGATATTTCCTATTGAGTTGATTGCGCGTGCATGATAAATCTTTGGTAAGGATGCGTGGTTTCTTCTCTCTATACACACTATGCTGGCGCCGTATTCACAATTCAAACGAAACATACTGAAATAAATATAGTCGCACAGCTTACACCATACGTTATAAAATCGTAATCTAAAGATTATAGTGACTCGTGTAGGTATGGTTAGTGCTCAAATTAGAGAAAAACTGGCTAAAAATATGAAAAATAGAATTCGACAGATTTGCCATCCGGATGACGTAGTTGCAGCCCCTGAAAATTAAAATCGCGTTTGTTTTCGCAAGTTCCGAAGTCGATAAAAGTTCTGTATTTGAAAGGGGAAAGGAAGAAAAGCGGTTACCGTTGTCGCTGTACCGGATGCAATCGCGCAGATCCTCTGTAGTAGTGTAATCGTTCGCGCAAATGCAATAGCCTGGAAAGAAAAGTAAAGAAAAGTAAAGAAATAGAGAGAGATACGTAATTTGTTTTCTCACTCGTGGAATTGTAAAAGAGATCGTACCATCGACGCAATCGACGTTCATCACTTCGGTTAAATTTGAGTTCCTATAGTTTGGCGTGACACACTCTTTGTGGATCTCGCATCGAGCGTTCAACACTGAAAAATTCAAGTCAAGAACATTATCGCAGAGGAAACCGTTTCGCGAACCTCTATCGCCTATCGATAGTAGAGTCTACCGATACTCACTGGAGTCTCTGAAACACACGGAGCCACGTTGATGAAAGTTCTCGACGCAGCTGCACTTGCCGTTAAATCCGCACATAGTGTTTTTCAGGAATAGATGGCATTGAGAGTCCTCTTGACACGGTTCTCCGACGGAATTGGCAGCTCTCAGACACCGTTTGCCGTCGTTCGACAACACGTAATCCACTTTGCACGAACAAACCTCGACGCATTTCGAATTCTCCACGACGCATTCGTAATCGTTCGAACATTTGTCGCCCAACTCTGTCGAAACGGCCGAATCAGTTCGAATTCTGCCTTCTCCGCGTTTATACAGCGGAGTTTTATCGAGTGTTGCACGTTTCGAGCAACAATTACGGACGATGCTTACCAGCGCTCGGTATGCAGCCGTCGTTGCGAGGATTCGGATGGTACCTCAAGGTGCACGCACAAAATCCCGTCACGCAGTAGCTGTCCCTGATGTAGCAGTTCCGGTGCGTTTGGCAAGGCTGTCTCAGACCTGACGTACGATAGATAATAAGTCCGAAGAGTAGGGTGAATATCAATTGGACGAAAGTCTACGCTGCCCTTTATACGCGGCGCGTATACACGTGTACTTTACCCACGGCATAGACGGGATTTGCGAACGCAGCGAAATAATTATAGCACCGGATGTAGTAGAGGAAACGGGAGCATTTGCCAGGAAGTAAGGTACACTTACCTACGGACTCGTAACACCGCCCATCCACGTAGTGAGAGCCGTCGGTGCATTGGCAGATATTTTGTCGGCACTCCGAGTAAGGGGCGAAGGTCACGCGACACTGGACGTCCGCTTCGCAGGGGTCCCCGATAACATTTGCCACTGCGATTCAAAATATAGGTAGAATTGTTTGGTTAGGAGAAGGCAAATATCTAGTAAATACATAGGTGATATTTATCGAGGCAACTGTACCACGACACGCCACTGCGACACGCTCCACAGAAGACCGTCGAGGCCGTGGGAAAGGGACGAAGAAAGATCTTCGTGGAATCACGTTTCCGAGGTCGGCGACACGGATTTCAAGTCGCGGAGAATTAATCGGGACTTTTCTCCTTACACGCCGTACCATTTTTATTCCATTCGACGAACGCGCGCGCGCGCGAGCGCGCGCGCGGATCAGAGAGTGGATCACCGTTGAAACAGTTTTACCGGTAGAAAACGCTAAGTTTTCGCGGTAAGGCGTGCCGTGGGATCGAATCGACTAATTAGATGATCGAGTAGCCTCGATGTGCGGTTCAAACTTTACCTTTCAGACATTCCACGTGCGTGCGATTTTTGTAGACGATGTAATCGTCTTTGCACAGGCAGGCTTCTTGGTTCCAACAGTAGGCATTCTTCATACAGTCGTCGTCGTAGCGGCACTTTGCTAAAGTCTCTGTAAAAATCACGCTACGCGTTACCTTCGCCTTTTCTTTCGCTTGGTTTTTTTTTTCGTTACTTGGTGAATGAATAAATCTCGTTATCGCATGCTGCGTGCCCAAGTTTAAAGCCGCTATTCAACTCTACGGGAAAATGATAAGGTCGTGGTGCTCTTTTCTAAGAGGAAGGTTCGTTCCTGTGAAAAATTCCCCGGTGAACTGTGGATCGAGAGTCGTTCACAGAGCAGGGACGATGGTACTACGATGGTCGCGTATACATACGAGGAGGCGGTGTTCGGTCTCTGCATCGCGGCGGTGACGGCGACTGATGCTCGTTGAGGTAAGAAATGGTCGCGCAGACGGTGACGGGCACGAGGACGAGTAGCCTCGAGAACCTGACCACCGTCCTGGTCGGCGTCATCCTCGTACCGCCGTTCGAACCTCTTCCTCTCGGCGTCGTTCCATCAGCCCGTGTCGAGTGGTGCTCGTCATTCCCGACGATCTCGAGAAAGATCTTACGTCGTGATTCAGCCAGTCCGTGCCGCGCGTTTCACGTTCCCTCACGGTCTTCTGTCTCTCTCTGCCTATGTGTGCGCTAATACGTCCTCTTCGGGTTACGTAACTCGACCACGAAACCCCGCTCTATTGACGCGCGTTACGTCGGATTTGACCACGACGGCATCGTACCACTCGCACTTTACGCGATTATCACCGAACCAGGATTAACAATCGATCATCACCTACGTGTCGTCGTCGTCGTCGTCGTCGTCGTCGGTCTCTCCGTTCGCGGTCCTAAACAGATTTATTCCTGCGTTCGATCAGCTCTGTTCACCTGGAGTTTAGGAGGCCACCTCACCGTCTACTAAATAACTCGGCATTTGGGTCGACACGCGAAAACGATCCGTTGCCATTGTTGCTAGGAACCGAGTGGCGCGAGAATCGATCGCGAGAATTGGGTTAAACGTGACTGGATAACATCGATCACGTTTTCACCTCGATTAATGGCAATTAACGTGAGATCCAGTCCAATTTTAATTGGTCACAGGATCGCTGTATGTCATTGGGCGTTTATACACCGTGGTAACGTAACTGAATGTGTCGCCGATAAGTATAGTCGGTGGAAGCGACATAGCGAGACCGTCAAATCGGCCATGCGTCGAAACGTTTAATAATAAATAAATAATAAATATATACATTAGGTATCTTCGTTGCGGTATATTTAAAAAGTTCTCAACAGCTGATTTCTCTGTGTAATGTCGTACAACTTGAATGAAAGATTTTTACGAAACAAATTTCAATATCAATTTGGAAATGTATCGCGGCCTTGGTATACGGCTACGTCAACCGCTATCGCCGTTTAATGCCTTACTTTACGACCTCGTTTTATTAGGTCCATTGACTATACGTGCTAAATCGGTGATTCAACTGCGGATCCTTGGGCGCGATTAACTTTAATTAGTCTGTATTTTCGCGGCACGATTTAATCAAGAACGCGAAGCTTTTTCTCGCGATTCCCAATGTTCTATACCTCTACACACTTCATAGAGGACAATTAAGAGCGAGGAAAATATGGAAGTTGACTATTCCTAAAGAAGTTACGTGGCCTAATCCTCGATTGTTTTTCTACGGTAGTTGTTACGATTTGAATTCGAAGGTTGTCGATCGATAAACAAGGTGTTAGCGTGCTTCGTTTAACGGTTCCATCGTTTCGGCCTATTACGCAATCAAAACACTGTACATACTACGTATGTACACACGTGCAATATGCAAAAGTCATTGTTACGTGTGCCGTTTCGAATTCGTTTTCGCAGTTGTCACGCAGCGTGATCAAATCATTTTCCAGAGATTTCAACGCGTGTGTACATCGGCGAGCGCAATTTGCCAAAGGACAATGAGCATCGCTTTTCGAATCAATCAACGAGGGCATAATTTACCTACACGCGAGATTGACTTTGATTAACGAACGCAGTTAATCTTGCATTTGCAACGTGGTATTTTCGTTGCTGCGAAAACAACTCCCTGTTTAAACAACCAGGAGTAATCGTGAACAGAATCGGCAATAACGCCGCTGATTGAATTCTTCAACGAAGAATTCTGTGTCGTTTAACATAATTTAGGTAAGCTTAGGTTTAGTTAGGTAAGCGGCAAACGTGGTATCGAAATCCCAAGGAAAGGAAACTATCTTTATGTCAATTATATCATTCGTGATTACGATTTTCTACCAGCTTAGTTTCCGCCTTTTGGTTCACGTGCTCTAGTGGAAACGATTCTACGAGGATTTGACGTCAAAACGATTGCGCAATCGATATTATTGTCATCACCGGTTCGCCGATTGCCACACGGTGATGTTTGTGTTTCAAGTAAATCGCGAGAGTATCGTTCTGCTAATTTTGTCCGAATTAGCAGAACCACAATAGATAGATCAATTTTGCAATACCAAAAATAAAAGTTCCAAAGATACGAGCGTTTGTAGCGTTTGTGCAAGATTAAAGTAATTGCAAGGTAACGGGTTTTCAAAGTCCACAGCACGACAAAAGTTTGTCGTACGTTTTTGGTAGGCTTAAGTGGCCAGGATTGTTTCCACGTCGCGTGTGATTTCGTAATAAGCTTGACGCAATACCAGGCTTTGTTTAAGGCTTAAATATGCCGCAATCCGGATCAGAGAACAGAGCGGTAGACCGAAATATCAGACGCTCGTAGGGAACGATCTCCCTTGTTCTTTAATTATGCGCGGTTCCAAGCCGACATTCGCTTAACTGTGAGAACCAGCAGCGTAGATCCGGCCTCCCCGTCTTTCTCCGCGTAACCGAAGAAAGGACGATCACTTGATCATGAAGGAACGAATCCACTCGAAACTATCCTTGTAAATTCACTCGGCAACGGACACCACGCGAGATCAACTTCCAGACAATTTTGCTTTTCGATCTGCCTCGCTTTCGGCCAACGAATTAATTACCGGCGATTAACTACCTGTACCAAACTATATACCTGAAAGATCCCTCGCCGCAGGGAAAAAGAGATAGAAACTTTCCACAAATCCTCGTTTCATTTCGCTTACTAAAAGAACGAAAATTAATGGAGGAAAATAATATCGTTACCTTCAAAACGGTTAGAATTCAACTGAAATTCGCACAGAAATCTCGGCGAAAGTTCGAAGAGAAGCGAAGAAGGAATTAATAATAAAAGTCGTCGACGATATTTACGACAGCGAGGTAGTAAATCGTGTGTGACACTCACGTCTACGGAGCAGATGTTCGTGTTGTCCGTGCGCGACGACGACTGCACTCCGTAGCACGAGGCAGAGGCCGATGGACAGAGTAACACCTCCCATTGGGAGACGACCCAACAAGCCCGCCATCTTCCTCCTTCGCCACGAGTTCGCCACTGCTTTTTCGCACGTCCCTCCTTCTTTTCCTTCTTCCGCTCTTCCGTCTACTCTTTCGATCCTCAGCCACGAAACTCACCAACGCGAAATTCACCAAGATGATTCTTTCCAGGCTGTCTTTCCCAATCTGTAGCAGAGGTTGCCTTTACGTTCGACAGTTGGCCTTATCTAATCGGGACGCGACGATAAGTTCTCCATGAATGCACCGAACGAGTCATTCGTCGCTCTCTTAATTGCCCGGCCGACACTGAAAACGCGTTGCGATACGTACAGCGTGTGTCACCGGAAATTTTAGACCCGTGATTAATACGTGACGACGAAAACGCTGGCTGTAGTGATCGCAACATGAACGTCTCAGGTGATTCGAACGTTCGATGGCGCGTAGTTCGATTCGACTCTTCTTACCTTCTTACCAATTTTTACGAGTTTACTCGCTGGGAGTAGGAATAGTAGCGATGGTGTTGGCGGTAGTAGTGCTAGATAAGATTTCGAATAGATTTCCATCGAAGATATACTGGGTTCGGATAAAACACATTATGGAACTTTCGCGGAACAATGTGTACTTTATTTAAAAACAAAAATAATAACGACTACGTGGTAGAGTAGCTCGAACAAAGTAACGAGAATATTTCCTTAAGTAAATAATAATACAGCAAATATCACCAGCTTATAGACGCCATGAAACTATGTAAAAAAGGGAAAAAAAACAAAAATGCAACGCTGTTTCCCCGAAAAGGGAAGATTGTAGATTCGTAAAAATTGAGACGTTTAATCCTTACGGATTACCTATTCACCTATTCACCTATTAACTATCATATATTGCAAAATCCTACTAGAAAAACATCGGTGGTGCAGAAAAAGAAAGGAGAATATAAAATACTGTTCTTCTCTCTCGACAAACTATCCAAACTGAGATTCCAAAGTATTGGCACTTTAGACAGAAATGTAGCCTACCGTGCATTTCACGACGTGGAAAACGTCGAAATTTAGACAAACCTAATTGCACGGGATCCGATAAGTTACATTCGTAAAAATGGCAAGAGGTGAATTTATCGTAGCTTTTGTTCGTTTGGCGAAAGTGTCGTTTGTGTCTTTGGCATCGCGAGTAGTTTGTAAATTAAACGACGGCTGCGAGAAACGAGTCGCAGTAGCCCGGTTCGAGCGCGTTAATTGCATGGACGCACAGAGGAAGTGTTTAAACGCTTCGATGCACCCGGTGCGTATTTTCTCGTTGCACTCGACGCGTACATAATACTGTAGAGTCGCGACGACACCCGACACGCCGACTCGCTATTCTCTTTCGCTTTCCGCGCTAAATCCCGCGTTGCGTTTCAGCCGCCGTCTTCGAGGAGTCGTTCGATTATGTAATAAACGCTCCCCCAGGCCACGCGTCTCCCATATTTGTAGAGAAGCTTCCAAGTTTAATATTGCCCGAAGAACGCGACGTGAACGACGACGGCGAGCAAAATAAGCGAAAGGGGAGCGAAGAAACGAGAACCTAAAACAAAAAAAAAAAAAAGAAATTTGCGATATCGAGTAAAGAAAATTTTCCCACCTTTCCTTCTCTTCCTTACCTTCGTTCATCACGCATCTGTCGTTTTCTATCTCGTAATTTTCAGCACATATACACTTATTCCCTTCGCACCTCAATGCTTTCTGTGTCGCGTTTCCGTCTTCGATTTGATGACATTCGTACGTGTTTCCGCAATTTTCACCCAGTCCTGCGAAACATCGACGTGAACACGATTTTAGAACGACGGACGGAAGGAAGGAAATTGGAAGAACGTGTGTGTTAGGTATGTGTACAATATGGACGTACTATTGTTCATGAAACATCGATTGATTTTTGGCTCAAAGTGATACCGATCTTCGCACTGACACGATCGATCGATGCACAACGAATTTGGAAAGGTTTCGGTGCACTGCACGCTTTCCGTGCAATTTTCCAGGATTTCTCGTACAGCTGGCAAACATCTTGTCTTATCCTCGTTGATCACAGTCTCCGCTGCGCAATCGCAAACACCTCTCTCGGTGCACACTGCACCTATCACATGAGCGCATTCCTCCGATCGACTGCACGATTTTCCCATATCTATTTAACGGAAACACGTTCTCCGATTACCATTTCATTCGGATTATTTTGATAGAACTGCTCGTCCGATTTACCGATTGTTCTGAAGCAAGCATTTTCCACGTAATGGTGTTGAAACCTGCACCTGCATTGGCCATTTTGACACGTCGTGTTTAACAGGAACGCGAAACATTGCTTGTCTTCCACGCACGGGAAGTCTAGGGCTTCGGCCTCTGAATATGAACGTGGAAAAGTTGAAAAAACTTAGCAGACTACGTCTAGCAGAATTCAAAATCAATTGAAATGTACACTTCTTACTTTTCAGGCATACTTTCTTGGTCGTAGACAGAACGTAATCTTTTCTGCAATCGCACTGACTTACAGTCGTGTTGCAAAAGGAATTGTTGAACAGGCAGTCGTGATTTTGCTTGCAACCACGGGAAATTAAACCTGCTAGAGAAGACAAGACAGAACGAAGTTAAATTGGAGCGAAGTTGAACTGGTGCGAAAAAATGGACGACATTAAGAAAATATACCCGTGCTTTTGTTACTATAATGCATGATATCTGCGCTGGAACAATTCTTAGTTTCCGTGCCGCTTTTGCACACGCAAAATCCATCTTTGCACGACGCGACTTTTGTCGTTTGCGAGGAAGCAACGCAATCTTCGTTAGATTTACAAGGAACCGGAGGGTCTGCAACATGAAAAATTAGCTAAACAAATTTCCCGGTCCGCTCGTTTTTCTTTCGTTTCAATTAGGATTATTGTATAAGTGATCTTATTGTTCACTCGTAATCTCTCGAGCTGCACATAGAGGAACTCGGTGTCACCGATGTTTATTTCACCGACACACGACGAGGTCCGTTTTATTTTGATATGAAACTTGCCGACGTTTGTACACAAGCAATGAAAGGAGAAATCTGTGTATTTGTTCGAAAGCAACGACGTTACATCGGTACGCTGGTAACCAGTCAAATCAACTGACGTGAAATCAATTATCGAACTTCACCGAGCTTTCAGTTGTCCGAAGATTCGCTTGTCATCCTATCGTATTGCAGAAATAATAACTGAAGCGATGAAATAATAGGATCGAATGCGAAATAAGAATAGGAATTTAAAATAAAATTTCACGAAACAACGATGAAACCCTAAACGTACTTGTACCGATACGAATTAGGTTTATCAGCTTCGATACGTGCTCGTTTAATTGAAGGCAGATACATTGTATATGTATTTGCAAGAGCAAACCGTTTCGCGTGTATTTCGATAAATTCATCGCACGTCAGATTGTGCCGTGGTAAAAGTGAACATTGATAATAGGAAATAATCGCGATAATAATTCAGTTGTTACTGAAAATTAACGATCACGGGACATGCTTTTGCAATCTATCGAAATATCGAATTCGAATGTTAAAAATAATTTCAGAATAACAAAGGAAGCTAGAGTATGATTCATAACGTGTTCGTTAATTTGAATACTCGATATCGAGCGTTCAACGAAATATTATAGGAAGAGTAACGGTGGAAGCTTACCAAATTGCTCGGGAATAACACGATCGCATATCGCGAGGAGTAGCAAGAAAGGGAACAAGTATTTCTTCATAGTTCCAAGGAAAACGAGTTGCCGGTAACGGTTGAACGTTAACGTGGTGCACGATATATGTATTTCGTCTGTTGAAAAGTATAAGCAAGTATCGGTTCACGATCGAGCCATCGATAGAATGCGACTGGCGAACGCGAAGCCGTGTCGAACTACTGTTAACCATATTCTCCCACCATCCTGATTTTCTTCCCAGCCACCACGACAGGACACCCAGAAGCGCGATGAACGTTCGATCGCGTCTGTCCACGAGTTTCGCCGCTCGAATCCGCTACTGATCTGCTCCAAGATCTGATCGCGATCTCTATTCCCTTTTGCCATGGAAACGGTCGAGAATTTAAAAACCGAGCCGATAGGACGCCTAGCAAGCGTTCTGAATCATACGTTCGGATATATCAGAGATAAGTGAAAAGATAACGCGATTATCACAGGAGGGCGTGAATTGCGTTGGCTTTCTAGCAAGACGCTACGCCGTTACAACATTTCTCCATTACCATCGATATCAACATGAACCACCGAATTTTCAAGTTCCTCCTGTTCTTCGCTGCTTTTGGATCGTTTTCGTGCTTGGAACGTGAGTAAAAGATATTGGTAACTTCTGTCGCGACGTTTTCTCGTTATTCGTGGAGCAGAATTGCTCTTTCATTTTCCTGTTGTTGTTTCGCATAGAATACGGAAGCACAAAAATCGGCGAGAGATGCGAGAGAGATCGCAATTGCATTCAAAATGCATACTGTCGTGTACAAATGACATGTCTGTGTAATCCGTACTACTCCCCCAGTTTGGATATGTCTATGTGCATCGCTAGTGAGTACAAGGCTTTACAATATCTATCTGTTTTTCAACGATCAACTGTCAAATGTTTATTCGCCGTATTGCTGTTTATAATAGATGCCGGATTACGTTGCGCGGACAATTTTGCATGCAGCACGATGGCAAATGCAGAGTGTAGACAAGGAGTCTGCGCTTGCAAGGATTCCTATATTTTAGACACAAATAACTCTTCGAATTGTATCAGTAGTGAGTAATCGATGTGACCGGGGACGAAATTTCTACGTACATACATATGTATCTGCAGAGAGAAAGAGCATACTAATTCAATACCTCGCGTTTTAGGACCATCAAAGGTGGGCGATTATTGCCAAAGAACCGACGAGTGTCAGGATACTCTTGGTCGTGCCTTGTGTATTAATAATCGTTGCCAGTGCGTTTCATCTTACCATTTTGTCAACGAAACGGCGAAATGCATTCAAACACGATGTATGACTAAGCCAGCTTTTCGTTTCTATCCAAGTATACTTATCGTTAGACGTAAATGAATCGTATGTAAAGATAATTTGAAAAATGATTACGCGACATTTTCAGTTTTATACAACATGTGCACAACGAATTACGAGTGTAGAAGCTACAATAATGAAAATGTCCTCGAATGTAGAAACGGCGTGTGTGCTTGTAGGCAAGGAGAACCGAATTGTAACAAAGGTTAATTAGAATTAATTGTACGTCGCGATCCAATTCGGTAAAGTTTATTTTACGATGATCCTCGTATTTTCTTTCAGGTTCGACGCTTGCGGCCGCTGGAATACTCGTGGTACTTTTACTTTTTATACACTGACGATTTATTCTGGTCTCATCGGAGAAACAAAGAAATTGTCTTTCCTCGATCGAATTTTGACAATTTCTTAATTGATGATGAAAAATTCCGAAATCCTTCCTTACTAGGCAATATTATCGAGGATAAAGTACTATTTATGTACGTTCAATTTGAAAATTAGATTGAAATTGTAAATTGTCGGATTTGACATGTAAATAAGTAAAAAGAATTTTTCGATCAACCGAATATTACGTATTTTGAAATATTTTAAATCGTATGTGAAACCAGACCCTCCTCCTATTTGGCGCCAAACGGAAAAGCGTACTGCGCATGATCGATTGAATATTCTTTTAACGGTCCAGTTCGAATGGGACGCGCGGTACGTGCTTAAGGTGCATCGTGAAATCGTATTTGATTGTAATTGTTGTTCAATCGATTAAATGTTCCCATGATTTGCATGCATGTTTCGTACCGTATGCTTTAACTTAATGTGAATAAATTTTGGCTGGTGTTGTTTGTGAAAGTGTAAATGTTCTATCGGCAGTTAATCATTACTTTTGGATACCTATATTTAACATCGCTTACACCAAAGGGACATTGATGATTCTACGCTACGCTATGATTATTCTTCTACAATCGGTGAGTCGTGTATTAAATTAAAATGTTACAACGAGCAGCACAATGATCGTCAATATTATAGGCTTTTCTGCAGCCATTGTTATACTCTTGGCTTTTACTTTCCAACATAGACTAGGAATTCTTCGTATTTAACAAATTCGATAAAACTTGAAGATTCGAGGGAAATATCGTGTGATAGAACTATCTTGATTCTTATAATCGAATTCTATCTTTTAATCTCCTCTTTTATTTAACTTCATTACGAAATTGTTAAAAGACGCAGTTATATTAGTTTCGTATTCTTTTTTTTTTTTTTTTTTTTTTATATTTTTAAGAGAAACACACGCACATACTTTTATTCTTTTTTTCGAGGAATACGATGATCCTTGATTATAAGGATATATGGCTGGTTATGTCAATTTTAAATTGGAATACATCTGTGTCTCTGAACGTTATGTTACAAACATATGCATATGTATGTATATGTATATATACTTTCTCGTTTAGTATGGCGAATTTCGCTTCGAACTCTACGATGCTTTATAGTGGCGTCTAATTGAGGTTATAGATAACAAAATACCATTTACAGCTTCATGTATCAATTTGAATGGAATTTTAAATAATAAATTTCGTATAACAACGTTAGACTTGCTAATTTACATAGAACTTTAAAGGTAAATTTTTCAATTTATATGTTATTCGTAGAAAATGAGGTTACGTTAGACATTGAACATGGGATTGGTTAGAAAAAGCAGTTTTATTCAGAAAGCAAAATATTTTGTCAACGTATATGAAATGATACATTCAGGCAACTAATTATCGATTAATTATAAATCACTATTACAAATCACTATCACGTGTACACTAACACGATTAATTATAAATCTTTAGCATGTCGTGGTTTGTAAATACTATATGCACAACAATCAACCCGTGGTTACCGCAAGTGACGGCTGTAAGATTTCGCTATCATGCAAGCAAAATAGCGAAAGGTGTACTTCTGAGACGTTTCGGTTACGAAGATCCTATAGATATGAGAGGACTTTTGCCTCGAAATAGCGATAAAAAATTACCCATGCCGCTATACAAACCACGTAATTTTTGGTCTGCCAAGAGAGCATTGTTCGGTCAAAATGATTATATCGATATCTTGGGTTCTGACAAACTGCACCCAACTAGACTTTTATACAATGTACCATCTTGGCTAAGAGGTGTGAGTGGTAACGAGTATCAAGTTTTACTGAGGAAACAGGCAATGTTGAAGAGGGGCGTCTTTCCAATAGCAAGACCAACTAAATGGAAAGACTTAAAGAAAAGGATCAAGTATTTGTACAGATACTTGAACAGAAAAACCAGAACTTATAGAAGCGATCAATAATGTACATTTATGTAAGAAAATATAATTATGTATTGTAATCATGCAAATATAGTTGATTTTTATTTCTATTAACATTCAAATCCTTGGATATACGTATGTAATAACAGTAGACGCTGTAACAAAATATAAAATAACGAATTTATTTATTGACGAGTAATCGTTTAGTCGGATATATGAGATTTATTTGCAAATGTGGAATATAGTGGAAATACTTTTTTTTTCGCTTCAAATACTTACTATTGGTGCCTATTGTAAAAACGTGAATGATTGCTCGCTTATATATACACACAGTCAAGCATAAAATTGGGATAGTCGCGAGATACATTTTTTACTATGAATATGTATCTTGTGTAAGTACAATTGAAAGAAAATTCTGAAAAAATTAATACAGATCTAACGATCCTTATGTATACCTATGTACAAAGAAATTGCGAGTATTGTCCATTTTCTTACAAAAGTAACAATAAATCTTACAGTTGTACGTAAAGCTTTATAATAGCTCGTCGAAGGGGTGTAAGTTGCTATGGTGTTTAGTATAACACGTTTCGCGATGGCCCTGTATGCCCGATCGTGTTACCGATATATTTATTATTCACGTGCTGTGCCTGTTTTTTATTTCTATTAAACGAGAAAACAAAAGAAAAAAGAAGAAAATAGCATTCTCCATATGCACAGAGAATATTGAAATTACGTTTTATTGTAATTTTTTCTTGTAAAATTATAATACTGTTGAAGATTTCAGACTTTCCACAGAAAACAAAATTCGCGTTAGGCAAACACCATCCCGAACACGAGGACATGAAGAACAATTTTTAATTCGTTTAATCTATATACATAAAACGTAATGGCAGTCAATGAAATTGTTAAGATTTTGTTTAAACCAGCATTTTTTCGCTGTAATTGTATATACTTTAATAAAAGTAATGAATTTATAAATGATTCTGTAAGAATGATAATAGCGTAGTTTCGTAATGTTTACTAGCATCCAGACTTCTGAGGCTATGTCTTTCATTAGGATAAACTTGTAGTTGATATGGTTTCCCAGATTTGACGAGGGCATTGATCAGTTGACTGGTATGGAAAAAGTGTACGTTCTCGTCGATAAGTCCATGAATGATTAATAGTCTGTTCTCCTCGTCGGGAAACTTATCCACGTATGTTAAAATTGAACCAGCCATATATCCGTGAGGATTATTATGCGGTAAATCCATGTAACGTTCGGTATATCCGGTATCGTAAAAATTCCAAGATGTAACAGGTGCGCCTGCGATCGCCAACTGAAGGTAACAGATTTCATCGAATGTAGATCGAACGTAGATGAAAATGTATTAACGGAATTGAAGAATGGGAAAGAAATTACCTTAAATATCTCTGGGCATTGTATCAGGCCCATAAGACTCAAATATCCCCCGTATGACCATCCGTGAATCGCTACACGATTTAAATCGATGTAACCGGTAGTTTCCGCTAACCACTTTAGCACTTCGACTTGATCGTTCAACTCGACAGTTCCCATCCTATGTTGCAAATAGCTTTCGAACGTTAAGCCTCTGTGATGCGAACCGCGAGAATCGATCAAGACGACGCAGTAACCTTGGGCAGCTAACATGTGCATTCTTAAATGCCTCATACCCTGAAATACACGACGGGAATTTAATGAATCCTGTTGAACGAACAAAAATTACATTCTTATTACTATACTTTTAGTAATGCTCACTTTAAAGGTGTTCGATACCAATTGTACTTCAGGACCACCGTACACGTTTAATATCGTCGGATATTTGACACCGGTGTGAAAATTATGGGGTTTAAAGATCATCGAGTAAACAGCATCGCCAGATGATATTTTATGCGTATAAATTTCCGGGGCAAATAATTCGGATTCAGGGGCGGATGGTTCCAACAAATAACCCACAGGCGTTAAAGAAATACTTTCTACCGTCCAATCTGATTGCGATATTTTAAATACCTGAAACACATCGATCGTCATGAAAAAATTGTTCAATTTAACATTATGTTTCGTAAGAGGATTATTAATCGTACTTGACAAGTGGGTAACGTTTTGATGGAGCTATAAACAGTTACAAGCATTGTGCATTCCTTATTAAAATATATACTATTGTGACTGTAGCCCGGTCTTGTGAGTAATCTTATTTCTAACGGCCGACGAAGAGATACAGCATAAACATGCTGCTCTAATGGACCCTCGCCTAAACCACAAAAATAAACAATCGAGTTCACTTCGTCCACCCATAACTTTTTACCCAACACTTCCCAATCTCCTTGAGTTAAAGCAACTTTCGATGTAACTCGAGGTTGCAGAAAAATACTATCCATCTTATCCAACGGTTCTTCCACTTCGTTATTTAAACCTAAAAGAGAAAGAAAAAGAAACCGTAGCGGGAAAAGAAATCGTAGCGTCGAATTTCGATAATACGATTAATCGGCACGATAAGATTATTTGTTACTTTTACCGGCTATACTAGATGTAATAAGATATAGGTGTCTATAATTCGATTCCTCGCTACCCCAAAGAAATTTCACTTCCGTTGGATCATCGGATGGTAAAAAGTAGAGGAGATCGTTCACGTTGATCCATATCGAACTCCGTTCGGAATATATCACTTGAACACTCGCCGAGGGTGGTGTAAAGTGATTCTCCGAACTGTAGACGTTCGGTGGTGGTTCGGAAAAATTATCTATCGATAATAAACCTAACTCGAGCTTTTGCTGCTTTCTGTCCAACAATTGGACCCAAACGCTACATTTGTACAAAACTCTATTATAGAAGTGAACGTTGGAATACGCCCAACAAATGCGGAACATTTCTCACTTACTATTGCGCATCGGGAGTCCATCCTGCTCTTACCATGTACTCCATCCATGGGAACATAATATGCAATGGATATTGGAGTTCTAATATTTCAATATCAACAATTTCTAACGTTTCTGTTAATCGAAACTGCACCATCTTAAGATTACTCCTAGCGTTGGGAGTACCAGCTCTAGGAAACCTGAATTCATCTATTTCTTCCGAATTCGACGTTGACGGAAAACAAAATATATTTACATCGCTCTCATCGACCTCTTCGTATACTATTCTATAAATACCGTCATTGGATTTTGGTTGCCACCAATAGCCAGTATACCTAGATAAAATAATCCGATTAAAAGTCGTCGTCGTCGTTATCGTTATTACAATACAAACCTAGTGAACTCCTCTTGCATCACATAAGAAGGAGTGCCAGCAGTGAGAGGATCGTCCGATAAACTTCTGCCGCCTTTCCTCGCGTGAGTTAATCTTACGGAAGAACCTGTTATACTATGAGACAGGTACAAATCGCCCGAGCATGTATGAGCAATTAACGCGTTATTCCATGGACAAATTTGAGGGCATAATTTCGCGCCCGATGTCGAGATACGAATTTCAGATGGGAAAAGAGGTCCAGCCTATTTTGTAAATAAATGTTCCTACTGTTTTACCATTTTAATTACACATGAGATAATAGAAAGCTTTGAAAAAGTACCATAAATCCTGTGTCTATACATTGATAAAGACTACTTGCAGCTGGAAAAACTAATTTCCCACTATCCAAATGAATCTCATAGCTAGTGATACCCCATGTAGCTAGTCTTTTCCTTTCCCATAGTAACTGTTCTTCTCTGGATAATCTTTTCGTACTGGATACTCTGCGAACACACATTTCCATTATTATTTTGTGGAATTAAAACAAAAAATGGCTTAGTCTGCTTGTGAATAAAGTATTATGTTACGTTTGAAAATTGGCTTCTATAACAGGTTGCCAATGAAGACGGTATCCATTAGCATGATCCGAATGTGCAATGTCCACATAGAGTAAGGTAGTCTCCCATCCGTTGCTAGGGCTGCTAAGAAAATATATTCTGGTCCTGAGGGAAAGAGAAACGCGTGTGATTAATTTAAATCTATTATAAAAGGTATTCGATAAAACCTAACGGTTGGAGTAGAGGAAAGAGGTTACGTTATCCTAGGAAGGTTTCTTACCGTCCATCTGGTAGAGATCGAAACGTGATAGATCCAGGCACAGATCCGACCGATACTCCGGACAATTTCCTTCGTAGATCACTGACGACACCTCTCAAATCGGACCAGCTTCTTCGCGTGGTAACCGTGGTGTCAGACAGAGTCCGGTCGCTCCCTTCGTTGCAAATCTCCATATTTCTCCGTCCTTACCTCCGTTTCTGATAAATCATTTGTCGAAAGGGTAACACTTCTGAACGATCATGTCAATGAATTTGCAAGAAGCGGTATCGTGCCGCCGTGAAAGCCACGAAATCTGCGGTAGCCGCGCATACAGTTTATTCTTAGGTTATGTCCGTGGACGGTTCTCACTTTCACCTTCTCCCCAAACTCGGCCTCTCCCTCCTCTCGTCAAGTCGCGACATTAATTTCGCGATATCATGACCGCAAACGCCTCGATCTGTTTTCGTAGACGAGAAATCGCTGACGAAAATTCTGAGCGAGCAGACCGCAAATTGGCCAGCGTGACAACTTTGTCTCCGTTGTCAGTCGTCAGAAGTAGACACCCATTGTCACGGGGATGTAACACGTGAGGCCAGATACGTGCATACGCGATGTGTATGCCGTCAGAGCGGGGGAGATAACGAGATCTTCTCTTTTTTATCGTCTCTTCTCCGAGAAGCCTGTACACTTACCCGTCTTACCTTGACAGAAACTAATGGTAAAAATAACTAAACAAAGAAGCCTCGGCTTTCTTCGAGTTTCCTTTCCTCGTTAATCTTCTCCCTCGCCTTTTCAAAACCGTCTCTTTTCCTTTTCGCTCCTATTCGCGCGGATTCTCCGACGCCGACGGTTCTCAACGATAGTCGCGTTGTCGGTGAAGTTCCTTTCAACGGGAATAATCGTTCACCGTTCGATAACTATCTCTTCGTTAACATTGTACCGGCGACACAACGCACTCTTCCTGTTGCGCGTTTTCCAGAGATCTTTCTCACATGAATATGCAGCTGGTCATTTCACGGTTTCTCGTAGTATCGCAGGGAAGTGTATGTCATTGTTTTCGCGAGCTTTCATTTACCGAGATATTGAATTAAAGGGAATATACGACGTATAGGCGAGCATAGAACCTCTCTCTGCGATTTTCTATCGGAAAACAGTGACAATTCTAACGTGAACGAGATTTTTTCAACGTACGACAAGTAATTCCGGAAGGAAAAATAGTTTTTGCGTCGGGTTTCCTCAGCTCCTCCAGAATTAAACTACAATTCAGGCGATCACGTACGTTTCGATACTAAAATATTCAATATTTCCCTCTTCCAGGACCCTTCTTCTACTTCTTACACCTTCCTGAATAATTTTTTTTCTTTTTACACCGACCGTTCGGTGTCTGTGTCTGAGACTCAAAGTTGAGGAATTCTTAACCATGCTCCGTGAAATAATAAATCGCTCGTGCAACCTTTTACTCCTCTCTTCCTTAATTTTCGTGTTACCTTAAATCTAAAATTGAAAGGCAGCATAGAAAGTACCTAGCACGCTTAATTCTGCTTACAGGAATGAAAATATGTATGGATATTTAAGGGTTCCGGATTGTTTCTTAGCGCGCGATCAATTTCTAAAGGGTTCTCCGAAGTTTGATCTATTTACGCATAAAAAAATGATGAAGAATTGGTCGGTAAGTACATTAATCGTTACGATTAGCAATTTAACGGCAGAAAGAGGGACAAATTTATATTCTTTGCTTTTGGGAGCGAATGTTTTTCGAGCAACGTTGAAATAACACATACGCAACGGTTACGAATATTTGTCTGTAACGATAATTCCTCGTAATCGGAAAAAGAAGAAAACGAAAAGGTGAGGATATAAAGTCGAAGTCTTATCGTATTTGCAACATGGTACTTTTATTTGAACAGTACACGTATGTGCGCGTAGCCGGCATTTCCAAAAATAGTTTCGCCGAGAAAGTTATCGCGTTGGAAAATGATAAAGAGGGTAGACGGGACGATTTCGAGCTTATTTCTTTTTACTCGGTCCGATTTCCGAAAAGTTGTACTCTTTGCCGGCATATGCACGCTTAACGCTCGATTCGTTTGGTCGGAGCAGCATTTCTTCCTTTTCGCAACACACGTAAAGAACGCAAACTTCCCCGTTTGGCGCGGCTTCACGGGCGAACCGCTAAAAGCTCGCGTAAATATGGATTTAAATGTTAAACACAGACTCGTAAGATAGAGAGGCTGACTAGTTGCGCCGTGTAACTATTGGCATACCTCCTGCTTCGATTAAAGTATCCTCTCTATTCGGAATTGTATCGAATGTTTAAATATCACGGTGTTGAAATTTATACTGTAAAAGGGAAGCTGAAGAAGCGCTTCGAGAAAAGGAGGAAACGAACGAAAAGCTACTGGGAAATGAAACGGAAAATCGGTAGAGAATCGCCTATGTAGACAGAGTACAAGGATATTGGGTGAAAAACGAGAGGGGAAAGTGAAACGTTTGGTACGCTTTCCCGTTTGGAATCTTTCCTCGTAAACGATCGAATCTTCGATGGTTACGAACGTTGATCTCTAATCGAACGAATGCAAGAACTAATCGTGGTAAAAGCGCAATTCGAATCGCGAGATATCCTCGAGAGGAACGATGCTGGCAAAGATGGTGTCCTAAGCTGAAGATACGAGCAATTTCGTTGCCCCTCCTTCCTCGGCTAGGCAGGGTCAAATGTCACATGTATCTCCGAGATAGCCGCAATTTCGTGCGCTCCTCGCTACGCTATTCCATTCTTTTGCCGTACATTTTTTTTCCTTTTTTTTTCTTTTTCTTTTCTAATCGGCTGAAGAGCTGGAAAATTTTTCGTCGTTTAAGGTATTTCGCAGCACGTGCTTCCGCGTCACTTTACGTGTAAAGGTAGAGGGAAAAGAGCCGAGAAAGAACAGCATAGTCGACCTAAAGGCATCAAAGATTTAAGCTCCATATCTCTTTACCCCGTCATTCGTCCTTTGCTCTCGTACTCGCACGAGTAGAGTGCCTCTTGCCTACCCTCCTTTCTTCCCTCGTTCTTGCCTCCGCTCTACCGAACAGGTCAACTATTTATCAGCAGTCTGAAACAAGTTACTGCGAATGTGCATTTCGGTGGAGCAGAAGACCCCCGGTCGTTCGTTCGTCCGTCCGTCCGTCCGTCCGTCCGTTTCTCTATAAATTTTTCAAAAATACAAAACAAACTAACGTGTATACTCCACGGAGGAACAAGCTTCGAGCTGCCGATAACGAGAATAATTTCGTATTCTTCGTCAAATTGAAATATTGATCGCCAATCCACGACTTTATCGTTCGCACGTTTTATTACTCGATAGTTGAAATGCGTGACCGATCTATATTGAATATTTCGCGGCGATCAACCGATAAATCAATCCAGCCTAGAGCGACGCTCACGGAATACCAGATGCGCGTTCTTCCATGTTCTCGTGAAACGACGCTGAATCTGTGACGGATGTTAGAGATCTGGCGGGTAACCACCCTTATGAATTGCTCCACATCCCCCTTAAGCTAATATCGTTCCGCAAACGGAGGCTACTTACAGCCATCGATCCGTTTAAGCGATGCTGCAGTTTTACGCCTAGCTAAAAGTAGGTACCGATACATCGCGGTAAAAATACCTATAACGATAACGATCAACCGATAATGTTTACATTCTCTCGGTTAGGATAGATCGGTTGACGCGCGTTGTAGCTTCTCGTTTGAAACTTTTTCTTACTTTGTCTTCTTGTCCGATTATTTCGATTAAACTAATATAGAATCTTCACTTACCTTCGTGAGCGTAATTTACGCCGGTGCGCCATTAAAACGCAACTTCCCCTGCTGGTCGTGACGGCCGCAGGTATTTTATCCACCAGGAGGAAGATAAATAAATAGAAATTATTATCTAGGATCGTGGGATCGCGTTATTCCATCACGCGAGTAGAGGAGGGAGGAGAAAGGAGAGGGAGGACGATGGGAAAGCGTCCATTTTCTTCTTTTCTAGACGACTTTTCTATATTTGACCACTTTCATCGGGCAGCTCGGTAAGCTTACTTAACCTTCTGTATCGATCCGTACCGATGCGTGTCAATTACGAAAAATGAAACACGAGGAAACACCGTATCATCCGTATAATGGATCCATTTTCTTCTCGTCCGCGCGAGAGTGTCGTCAGGGTTGGAGGAAATAGGGGATAGAAGGTGGACGATACATATATCGATAGGATGGAGAGGGGAGTGGAAGGAGCGCGAGGCACGGAAGATGCGTGTAAATGTCCTTTGCTCCCTCGACTCGCATCTTTAGGGTGAAAATATGCCCGGCTGTCTCCGAGTACCGCCACCTCGCTTCGTGTTGTTGCAATATAACCCCCGATGGAGTCGGATATAAAAGGGGAGGATATAAACGCACGGCACGAACTTGCGCTATCGAATGACGACGGGCATCATTTTCCTGTTCCGTATGTATTAAGAGGGTTTCCGGCTTCGTTCGCCGACCAAAAGTCGTATTATTTTCACGGCAAGTGTAACTGACATGGAAAAACTCGGCTCTATCGAAAGCATTATGCTCGCATTATGATGCGATCGCGAGGGAAGCTCGAAGAAATTTATTCACCGAGGGATCTCGCTTTAACGTCGCTCTCGGTGCAACGCGGAATAAGAACCGATCCATTACGCGCAATTTCCTGGACGAACGGGCGCGAAAATCACCCCACTCGTCTCCCGCCTCGTAAATCATCCGCGGATCCTTTCGTTTGTTGCTTTCCGATCTCTTTCGAGGATCGCGCACCTGCAACGATTCTCGTCGTTCTTTTACGTTTTCGAAAAAGACAAAAGCAATGGGCGCGTGAAAAAGAGAAATGTCAAGGTGAGCATCCTCGACGAAGCATTTTAATCGGAAAAATCAATTTCCTATACTACCTAATATTTCTTGGAGGTAGGATGCGAACGAGAAGGGCACGTCGAAATTTCCGGACTGGCTCTTTTCCCAGGGCGGTCGCAATTTAGCCGACAGGGACGTACATAACGCGTGCCCTTGGGGGGTCCCAATATCGATTTCCTTTCTTCTCGTTTCCTCTGCCTCCCGCGGACCTCCGGCAACCCAACGGCGTGCGTTTGGGAAACCTCTCCTCGTGTCGTTCCTCCTTTCTCTCTGCCCTTTTTTTCTTTCGAATTTTCGTCCAATGTAGACGCGAAGTGGAATCGAAATTGGCACGAATTAAAGGTGAAAAAAGTTGCTCTTGTTTCTTAAAAGTATCCTCGATTATCGTTTCAATTGCATATTCATGGTGCAACAGCTTCCGAAGAAAGTATCTGACATAAATGAAAGAAATAATTGTGGATTGCAATCTTTGTATGTATGTGCTTATATGATGATCACGATGACAGTAATAATAGCAGTGATAATGATAGTAATAATAATAATAATAATAATAATAAAAATAATAATAATAATGATGATATAAGTAATGGTATAATAACAATGGTAGTAACGAAAATAAATAAACACATAACCATACAAATAATCTGTTCGATTCATAAATAAATGGTCGGTAATGCTTTATTTCACCCTGGCGCTTATTTTCGGTTTTGTGTGTATATGTATGCACGTGTATGTGTGTGTTTCCCCCGTGGGAGATGGCCAGGCCTGTCGCGGTATTCTAGCATTTCCTCTCGTTCTTCTTCTTTTCCTTCCTCCTCCTCCTCCTCCTCCTCCTCCTCCTCCTCCTCTTCTCCTTCCGCTTCGTTTCGAAGAGATACGCTGTCCTCCGGGAGGCTGCTAGTCTCTCTTCAATTTGTAGCCCTCGGAATATACGCTAGCCGCGATATACTATACCGCCAGATTCTGTATTCTTAACGTGACTAGAAGGACTAGGACCGAATATCTGCGAGCTCGAACGATCCACGATATCGTCGAAAACGTTGATTCGTTGCTTTCCTAATATTTCTTAAATACAATTAATTATTACATCGCTTTGTATGTTCTCCACGATATCGCAGTTCGAGCAGCAATCTCGAAAAGTACCTTTCTAATTTCATAACATTTTTTTTTTTTTACACACACGTATGATAATACACTCGCAATATGTACAATACTTTTGTACTCGATTAAACATAGAAAAGCGCTTATCCGTGGAGTCTTTAACGCGGGTCGTGGCTTCGTTCGATACAATCTCGTTCGATCGACGATTTGTTTCTTATACCCGAAAGCACTCTTACGCGCACCGCGTCGTTCTCTCTTTCTTTACATTCGTTTACTTTGCTCGTTGAGGTAATTTAATTAATCGCTAACGCTATTTCGTAACAAAATAAGTCTTGTGACAATTGGTCGAAAAGGTTGTCCGTTCAAGTAGTCCTCTTTTCTTTTTTTTCTTGTCCGCGTCTCTCTCTCTCTCTCTCTCTCTCTCGCGCGCGCGCGCGCGCTCGCTCGCTCTCCCCCGCCCCTATTTCACTCACTCTCTTTCTCTCTCAGGTTCCTGTAAAGTGTCCATTTTTCGTTCGTTGCTGGAAAATTCCGAGCGACTGGTCCGGCAACGTACACCTACAAAGTCGATCGAAAGCGCTTCCCTATCACATATGTATATGTACATACATAAGTATAATAGAACGAGTGTCCCCATTTGGAATGCATCATTTTCTCTGCGCGAGTGCGTTACTACATTAATTCGCTGTATCTCTAAATTACATTACAACTTGCCGTATCGTACAAAATTTTGTTCAACAGCTTTGTTCGCGAGTTTCGAATTACCGTATCGCGAACTCGCCGCGCAGAGTCGTTGTATATCATCATAAATGCAATATATCAAATATTCGCACGACTAGTTATTATATACCCTCGTAAATATTGTCTTTTCTTCTCTTTGTTTTCCACCTTTCCTATCTCACTTGAAAAATCTGTTTCGCTAATTGATACTTAGCCCTCGTTCGAATTAGGCCACATCGTTGTCGAGCTTCGGACCATCGGGAGAAATTGGGTGCTTCTTCTAGGAATAATTCTGTCGCTCGTCGAAACATGGTCAAGTTTCTCCGATAACGCCGACGGAGAATCGTTTGTTTGCTCGATCACGCGAAATCCACGTCGAAGAAGATGCACCCAGCTTCAATTAGCATCTCGCGTGTCTTCGAGTTTTCGCTGGTGAACGCCACGCGATACGCTCGTTCTTGGAAATTCGTTGCAGAAACGGGATAGAACATGCCTTTGCGGCATTCTTCTTTCTCTTCCTACGGGACTTTTTATTGTTTTCTTTTCTTTTTCTCTTTACCGTCGCGTCGTGTCCACGTTCTCGACGAAAATGCGTTTCACTACCTAAAGTCTAAACATTATTCATTACGTCAGCTGCAAACTATGTCTAGAAGTGTGTAAGTTGTTTCAAGTATTAAAAGGATGCTACTTTTCTACGATGCTGCAAGAAAGTTAATCGTTCAAGGGTTTTATCGTGGAAATACAAACGAATTGTTTCTGTCGTCGTGTGTTCATGGAGTTATTCTCTAGATTACGATTACTTCTCGCGATATCATTTCTATTCGGCACATTCGAAGGAGAAGGAACTTGTTCGTTTCTCCTACAACGATGGCTCCATGCACACTCGCAAGATTTTCTAAGTATCGGGTCAATATACAAATAATTAATAAAAATTCCTCTAATCGACAATAAAGAATAGAATGTGAAATCGAATGTTACTCGATCAACGATATCTCATCTACTTTTTCAACGATGAAACATATTTGGAGAAGTTTGATCGATTCGTCGATAAAACAGGCATCCGGTCTCGTTCATCGAATAAACCATTCTTCTAAATTCAGCGTCTCACTTTTTACAATAAAAAATTCTCACTACCCTTGCACCAATCGTCAAACAAATCACCTCAAAGAAACGTATATATACGCTCTGCTCGTCATCGATCCCAGTACAAAACCTACTTTTCTCGCAAAACTTGAGCAAACTACTCGTGTATATGTATATAGTATACGTATATTTAAGAAATATCGATACGAAGAAACAGGGTACGACAAAGAGTTGTTGTAGAACATAATTTTACGCTTTCGTTCAAGTGTTAATCGATAACGTTACGATACACGCATACTTTGTCTGCCAGAAGTCGCAAAACAAGAACAAAGAAGAAGGGAAAAAGAAGAAGAAGAAGAAAAAAATATGCAGACGTAAATAAATGTAGGTATCATTTGAAATCGTCACGATTACACGGGGTTTTCTTTTTCCATCGGTGATCAACTTTTGGCCGTTAGGTTTACATCGCTAATTCTATTTTTACACATGTCAGAGGGATGAATGTTACTGCCACTAAGTCTGTGCAAAAATAATCCCCCTTTTTATTGTCACTCACCTTCAGCCGCTCAATCCCCTCTCGTTGAACGCGCGAACGACCAAGTGAATCACCTTTTCGTTCTTTTCTACTGTTTCGTTACCAGGAGCCATTAGAAATAGGTACTTATTTGGTCATACTACATACTGATTACCCCTATGAATCGAAAGTCAATTTACACGGACTTTTTCATGCTCCGTTTAGTTTAATTACGGTTCGGGTTGCGGTAGCTTTTTTTCGTTTGGGAGAGCTTCGAAGGAACGATCCAAGGAACCAACGGGGTGAAAAAAACCATATTCCTACGAGAGGTGTACGCGGCGCTACTGGCCGCGGTGTGGTTTGTTGAAAATAAGAGGAATTGATTTTGAAACCGGTGGAAAACACGGGAGAAGGTACACGTTTCGGAGCTTCGAAACGAAAGAACGATTCGAAAGTACGGCCAGCGGCGCAAATAAGGGATCAATTAACTACCACAAAGAGATACTAATATTTATAGTGTGTATCTATATATGTGTACAGACGAGAGTGTACGTGTGTGTGTATATGTTACGTGTGTTTTGCATATAATGTATATACGCGCGCGGGGACCTGATGTATCGAGAAATCGATACCTGCGTCGTGCTGCTTTGTTTACGCTACTATGCGTATAGTTGCGTATATTTGTTTAATAAGTTATGGAAGAGGTACGATTCGACAGTGTAGAGGAACGTGGGATACAAAAGGGTTAGTGGTTTACATCTTCCCTCTGTCCGTTTTCGTATCTTTCTTCCTTTTACAGGTTTCTCGAGAATTTCAATCGAGTTTCTATGGTAAAAGTTATCTTAGCGTTTGCTTATCTTCTCGTTAAAAGTACTGCCTACTGTATATCTAAGGGAGTCTGTCAAATGTTATGCAAATTACAAACAAGCAGCGTATACTAAAGTACACAACGAAAGTAACAGTATGTCTCAACGAAGTCTACAAGTCTGTTGAAAAAAAAAAAAGAAAAAGGAAAAGGAAAAGGAAAAAAAGAGAGAATCGATAGGTAAACTACTTTCATACTAAGGCAGTAACAAAAAGAAACGAAGAATCGTTTTTTTATCGACGATATGTCTGCGTGTAATTACACGCTAAATTAGTATCGGCCCGTTCACTCCCCCTTTACCGATCTTGAACCATTGGATTTCTAATAGACTAGCTATAGTCTGTGCGCTAAGGGTACGGTAGACAAAATGTTCCAGGGGGTCCATGGGAGGGGGTAAAAAAATAATAGATATCACTAAGCGGTATTAGCATGGAATAAGAGTGTTTTTAATGTCTTCAACAACAACAGGTACAGTAACCAGTTTACCTGCAGTAAATACGTTGATAATTATTCCTTTCTCGTATCTCTTTCTCTTTCACGTTCTCCACTTTCTCTCCCTCCCTTTCATCCAACTCGTTCTCTCCCTCGCATTCGATAAATACTTACACAAACGCACAGTTACATCTCGCACATACACACACGCACTCTCTCTCTCTCTCTCACCCTCATACAAAGTATCTCTACTATCTCGCTGCTACTATGTCTCGCGTCAAACTACTAATTAATCAAACCTCACTTATTACTGTCTTTTGCTTCTTACCCATTAAACCGTGTAAGTAATTACATGAGTTTGCTACACATCGTGTTTACTATTCGGCTGTCTAGCTAGCTGACTATACTAATTGCGTTGCGGAGTTTGGGTTTTAACCTACTGGCTACGATTTCGTGATCTTTCCAATAAACACGCGCCTCTATAATATAATCGTTTCGCGAAACGCTTCTACAGAGGGGGGATGGGGGATGGGGATGATCGTTTATCGCGTGCTCTATCGGGATATTTTCGCGAAGAAACGTAAAGAATCAGCTCGCGTGCGCACAAAAAAGAAAAGTTATTATTGGAAAGTCAGTGGATCGTCGCCCGCGGGAATGCTTACGGGGTGGAAGAGTGCGCTACGCCGAAGCTTCGTCCACGGAACAGAAAAAAATTACACAAAAAATATCAATTCCAAATCGTATACAATATACAACAGCTTTTCTCTAAAACAGTAAATTACGTGGTGGTCTCTCGAGTAAGTTGAAGAAAAAAAAAAAAGAAACAAACAGAAGAGGGAATAAAAGCGTTCGGTGCGCGATTCGCGATTAATAGATAACAAAAATGGCAATGAGTAACAAAGATGAGAATGACAATGACTACTAATGGCACGTTCGACGAAAAAATATACTGTACGCTACTTGGTAAATAATAATAATAATACTTATGGTGTACGGTTTACGATATCAATGATATCAATTACCTTGCAATTGTCACGCGAGATATATCGCTACTGGCTACACGCTAAATGGAAGGGAAAAAGTCCCGCGTCGTCGGGGCCTCGTCCCTGAACCATACATCAACCCCTTCCGATCTGCTTCCCTTTTCTCATTCGTCGAATGTCCAATCGACGAGGGCCCGCGAAAACGGGACTTGATCTCGACTTTTCCGTCCTGAGTCGCACTAGCGGAGCTCGAATTGTCTGTTCTCGGATTACTATATGTATGTATATCGTATAATACGAGTAACTTTGTCGACTCAGTTCAAACGTTCATCCCGGTTTGTACTATTTCAACATCCACGAGACTGCAAAGATGCCCTCGTCCCATAAGTATCTCTCGTATCGTTAATCGAACGTACGCGCTCGAATCGACGAACACACCTTCCCTTCCTCCTCTGTCTTCTTCTATTTATCAACGTTCCGCCGCATACCTTTTCCTTCTTATTTCGCGATGTCGTCGATTCGAGTTCGACGCGCCGTTTTCTCTCTCGTTTCTCTTTGTCACAAAGTACACGATGGATCGATAAAGCGATTCGTGAAAACGATTCGTATGAAATGCACTCGCAAAACGTAGAGAAAGTCTAGTTTAATCTACTCTGCCGCGAATACGAGCCGATTTATACACATTTTACGGCGTGCAAAAGTCCTCTTCACCTAGCCGATTTCTACGTGCTACTTTCAGCTCACCTCTATCGACGCACGTCGCTGAGAGGGAATACAAGAGAATAGAATAAAAAGAAAGAACGCGTATGTCGCGGTGAACCGAGAGAAATCGAAGGAAATTAATAATTATGCCAGGTTTACGCGCTAAACGAAGGGCAACGATTGGGAAGCTCGATCATGTTAGCTGGCTGCGCAAACGCAATGAGAAAGCGCTTCTCTCTCTCTCTCTCTCTCTCTCTCTCCGTTCCTTCTTGCGCCTACATCTCTCTCACCTTTTTTGTCTCACACTCTCTCACTCTCTCTCTCTTTTTTTATTTTCTTTTGTTACCAACAGCCGGGATATATTCGGATCAGATTGAAAAAATATATATGGGATATCGTACGCGACCTATAGATAGGGGAGTGTTAATAAAGTACAGGCGGCAAACTTTAGGTGACGACAGTTGTTTCAACAACCGGTTCAAGAAAACGAACGGGCCTTAACGACGTGGTATTTACGAAAGTTACGTGGTTAGGAGTTACAAGACCCTTTCGTTCTCTTTTTCCACTAACTCGTGTTAACTTCTCCTAAATTTTGTCCCGATAGTTTATCAAGACCTTGAACGTATGTACAAAAGGTATCGTCGATCGCGATCTCGTGGGATTCGAACTGACTATTAACGATACAGTGTAATCTAGCATTTCCCCTTAAACGGAATCGTCGATATCGAACGAACGATCTTTCTACTTTAGCCCACGCTGAAGTTTCATCCGAGGCTTTTAGAGCGTACAATTGTGGCACAAAAATCGAACTTTTGCATTGACAGAGAACACGATCCCACTAGCAGGTACTATGAAAGAAGAATTGCTTGTAACGCTTGCATCGAGCGATGGTAGGGAGGCAAGCAAGAGCTCGAAATATCGTTGAGAAACGGTGGTAGATGATTTGAAGGCTTTCTTCGAGAATTCGTTAGAGAAAACTAATGAATAGGGTGCCCGCGTCACAATCGATTCTTCTCTCGCGATCGACAATTGGTTGACCGCTTCGACGACCGATTAAAGTTGAATTATTTACAGAAAGGTCGTCGTCGGTGATTTTAGAGGGGTTCGAAATGCTATTACTTAGGTCGAAAGCTCGGGGAAACAGGGGAAATTAGTGCTGAAACTTGTACCCATCGGATTCTCGATAACTGCTCGATACGACCTCCACGAAATCGCGAAGAAATGCTTTTTTTTTCTTTTTCTATTTTCTCTTTCCTTTTTTTTTTTTTTTTTTCACACAACCACCGACTTTATCGGAGGATCATCTCGTGCCGAGAGCTATCGAAGATCGTATTTTTCTTTTTTTTTTTTCGTTTTTTAAAAAGTTCGTTCTCTAGCGCAGGTTCGGCTCGACCGCCGACTTTTTGTTAATTATACACCCGTCGTTATACATATACGCATATCTGTACGCATATATATACATATATATATTAATTTGTTTATTAATTTACTCGTGTATGCGTATAATGCTCGTGTATATATATATATATATGTATATATTTATATGTATATATGTACTGGAAGAACAAGACGCCGAACACGTGTGCCGGCCTTAAAAAAGCGCTACGAAAAACGCGCGGGTCCCATTTCGAAAGAGTGTCTCGAAAAACGAAAAGAAAGGGCCCAGCTATCGCGTATTTCCACCAGTCACTCGATTCGCTGGACTTTCTTTAATTATTCGCCTGTGTCCTCTTTTACTCGAGACAAGCTCTCCAAACGCGTGAAACACATACTTTCGCGTCTGTGTCTCCATATTTCTCCTCTTTATTCCCCCCACCCCCTATTTTTTCTTTTTCTATATCTTCAACGAGATAAAGCGGAGAAAGAAATTTAATTTCCTTAAACCTGTGAGATAAAACGATTCAGTCACGAGCACGATGGAAAGCTTGACCGTAAAAGCCGACTTTCGAGTGCACCACACGTCTTTAAAGCGACTCGTTAGAAACTTTGATCATTCGATAATCTCTCTCTCTCTCTCTCTCTCTCTCTCTCTCTCTCTCTCTCTCTCTCTGGTCGATGGAGACGAAGATGACGGTAAGATGATGCTGTCTTTTTTATTGTGGTGGAGATGGTGGTGGTTTTGATGGTGGGTGGTGGTAGTGACGATGGTGGTGGCAGTAGTGGTGAATGATTAGCGAGATCAGCGATTACAAAGTTACGTATACTTGTTTCTCTGTCTCTCTAGCTCTCTCGAATCACGCATGCGACTACGTAAGGCCTCGCTTTGCCTTCATCCGGCACGATCTTCTCGTATAAACTTTTCTAAAATTCAACCGACCGATGCTCTAAGAAAACTCTGCTCTAAATCGTGAATACGAGATAATCGTTCAGACACGTGTTAGTATGTACAGCTCGTTGCACATGCACGATACACCCTTACTGTAACCTCGATAATGGCTATCAACAAACAGCTCTGGCACTGGTACTTTATGCCATTGAATTGTCCACGCGGAAACAAATAGCCGAGGATTAATTGCCGATATAAGAACGGCTTAAGAGAGAAGTTATACGGGGGGTATGGATAATTGAACGTGTCGCCGCGTCACGTTGCTCTTGCGTTCCGCGAACGAGAAAACTTTCAGGTAACGGTCATCGAACGTTCGTCGAATCGGCAGAAGCTGCCGCGTGGAAAATTCTTCGACGATATAATATACAGAACCACTGTTCGAGTCGGTTGAGTCTTTTCCATTTCATTTGTTCGATATTAAGAATAGTGGTGGGGTGATGGGAGGAAGGAAGGAAGGAAGGAAGGAAGGAAGGAATTCCAACACCCTTGATTAATCAACCGTTCTCGATCACGAGGCTCTAGGATTAATTTTAATTGAACAAAGAAAACAAACATCGAAATTATGCATAAAACTACACCTACACCATCGACGATCTTCAGCTCTGCTAGTAACTACCAACATTTACTATGTATTACAATGCGTGTAGGTGGAAGGTACATCTCTCCGGCTTGCCACAAGGCACGGAGAGATTCGTTATCGGTAATTAACAATGCTCGCAACTAACACGCTAAACCTCGCAACGTCTACCGCACTATGTCAGGTATCTACGGTCAAATGATGCCAATTTATAGTAATACGTGTACATACGACGATTATTTACGCGGACTGAATTGAAAATCTCGGTGTAGGAAAAATCTGGGGAAGAAAGGGAAACGTGGTATTCCTTGATATTGTCGTTTATTTATTTCCTCGTTGCTTCCAAGATTCTCAAATCAGCCCGTAGGCATACGTAAAAAATGGTAAAAGTTAAAAAGAAGAAGAAAAAAAGGAAAAGAGAAAAAAAAGAAGGGAGGATAAAAAGAAAATGTTCTTACCTGGTACTCAGTTGTGGTGGTCGTCCCATCTGATGGATCAGAATCCTTTGGAAGTGGTTCTCTCGCGTTCTCTCTAGCAGATCGACACTCAATTCTACTGCCTATGGGGAATTAATATGCGTCTAAATTGTTCCTGATTCTCTTCTGCTCGACTCTCAATTTTCTGTGTTATATTTTCCTCTCTTTCTCTTTCTCTTGCTCTCTCTCTCTCTCTCTCTTTCTTTCTCTCTCTCCCTTTCTCGCTATCTCTCTTTCTCTCTGTACCTATCTATCTATCTATCTACCTCTTTCTGTATTCACTTCTTTTTTTTTTTTATCGTTGATTTCTTTTTACTCGAATTTCGAGGGGAGGAAAAATGGTGATCGGGGATGCATAGTTAGAGATCGGATTAAGGCACTCGGGTCTCTGTCGAATCGATGATAGTGTAAAACGGGGGAAGGGTGGCTTGTGCACGGAGAAAGGGAATTTCCGTACAATTACGTCTGACGAGATCTGGAAGTGGCCTCGACGACACGTGGGAAATTACGGGCGAACCGAATTGACGGTAAATCGTAAAATGATATGTTGCGCGTGTCGATATGTATTTAGGCTACGCCCAGTGCAGCTGAAACCCTCCACCAAAGAGTATTTAGATGGTCAATTCGTCTGCGAATCGCGGTGTTCAGCTGGTCGAAATCACACGCGAGAAATCACAGCGCGATGTATACGTATAAAACGAACTACGATCTAAGGTTCGTATCGAACTAGCTCGACGACGATATGTACACCGATCCCAGATTTCACGGGGATCGCTAAGGTTCCATCTAAGATCACTTCGAAGGCAAGATTTTCGCGTGTCGTTACATCAGTTTCATTCGAACTCGCGATAGATCACAATTGAAAGAGTCTTTCTCCGTGCTTCTGATGCCAGGTGTTCCCGTACGGCCGAGCGAACGAAATCGCTGCTTGTCCGTTCTACCTTCCTTCGCTCGAGCGTACGAATCGAAAGGGACAAGATGTAAAATGGTTTTTTTCTTTTTTCTTTCCGAAATCGAATAACTTTTCGCGCACGGCTCGCATCTCCACAGTTCTTCGGACAATAAACGATACTCGTTCTCGAAAGTGTATCCTCTCACCAAGTGCAAAGGGTTAAGGGAAAGAAGACGCGGTAAGCCGAGTCTCTGCGCTCTCGTTAGTGAATCAGATATACGTATAAGAGGAGTCACGGGAACGGAGAAACGAGCGGACGATCGCACGGATCGGGGTTAAGGGGTGCCCGCTGGAGGTTTTCTTCTTTACGAAAAAAAAAAAAAAAAACTGTGTACTTATCCAATTTATTAAATTTTACTCTTACTTGCTGGTTAGAGTGCGCCAGGAGTGGTCTAGCTAATTATGCATGCGCTACAACAAATCCGCTGGCTGTCTTAAACCGCTTAAGAAGCAACATGGGGCGAGAGGAGAGGGAAAGTAACGCTAAAAACGTTATCGTCTACGCGTGGCGCGTGCCGAATATGCCGTGGGGCCGCGCGCCCCACGCCGCTCTCTCACCATCTCCGACTAAAAAATTTCAAAGGACGAAATACCGCGCGTCGAATAACTACAGGGTCAGCCTTCAGGGTAGCTCGCCGATCACGTTTTAACTCGGCTCGAGACGGCACCGAGAACCATCTTCGCGCTTCGGAGAAAAGAAAATGGCCCTCGATGCGCGCCACGAAGTGGATTCGAGCGGCGAAGAAACACGTGCGTCTGCAAGCAAACGGCACGCAGCGACCGTGTTTCCGACCAACCAGAGAGCGGCGTGAAACGAGTGCCCAGCGGGGTTAACGAGGCTAATTACGGCTTAATATTAATTAGCCAATAAGCGATGCGCCCGCGGTGCTGCGCCTCCGGCAGTGACGGTTGCGC
The DNA here is from genome assembly GCA_951804975.1 of Anthophora plumipes. Lineage (NCBI taxonomy): Eukaryota > Metazoa > Arthropoda > Insecta > Hymenoptera > Apidae > Anthophora > Anthophora plumipes. The sequence goes on from OX638121.1 coordinate 414,669, forward strand.
CAACCTTTGACGCCACCGACCGAACGAGGATTCAAAGGAAAAAAAGAAATAAATAAATAAACTAAAGCAGAAGAAAAGAAAGTAACGAAAATAAATATCATCGAATTTGGATATCGCAATGATAATACAAGTACCAACAGATACGCTATAGATCGAGGTTAAGTGAGTTATACAGAGACATAAACAATACATACGTGAGTAAGTGAGAGGGTAAAATATTACACAGCACCAAAAAGAAAAAAAATAAATAAATAAATTTAAAAAATAAAAAAAATATATATATATATATGTATAGGTGAGTTACTTCTGGCGAAATTGATCGAAAAATATAAGTTAGCCGACATACACAGATACGGCTGGAAAAGTTTCTGTTACGAAAGTGGAGGTGGGGGTGGGAGATGGAGATATATACATACATATATATCAACGGGAGGAGTAGGGGATGATATCGTACACACAATACAGGTTAGCTACAAGTTTAAAACGAACTACTTTATTGGCAACTCATCTAGGCATCAAACTAAACTAATTATCTGTCGTTCTTGTCGTTCTTCGCGTTCGCCGCCCTGCGTACTCCTGCTGTGTATATCGTTACCGTCTCGACGATCCCTTCGCGGTTTGGAATCGTGCGTGCGTGCGTGCGTGCGTGCATGCGTGCGTACGTCCGCGCCACTTTTCTTCCGGTGACTCTCAATACGTCGAGCGATATTATCGCGAAATCAGAAGGGATAAACGAATACACTTTTGTACGAAAACAGGTCAGTCTCGTCCTCGACAGAAGCGAATAGGCTGTACGCTCGCGTCTCGTTGCACGGTTGCTTCGCGAGTATGGCACGATAAAACAAATAAACGAGAAAGAAAGGGGAAAGAAAAGTATTAAAGAAAACACGAACCAAAATATAACGCGTGAAATAGAAGAAGAAGAAGGAGAAGGAGGAGGGAAAGGAAAGGAGACGAAGATCGGCAACGAGAATCCCGAACGCGTGCACGCTCGACCCGCTCGCATCGCGATCGCCGATGAATCTCGTCAATTTTCATTCAAGCTGAGAATACCTCGAGACCTCGCAATTCATCGGTGATCGTACATTGACGAAAGAAAAGAACGTTGTCAACAGCAACAACGGTGATACGCAACAATATATTCGTAACTCGCAATCGTACTTGCAGGGTTGACGGCACCGACGGGTAGTAAAAAAAAAGAAAAAAATTCGACCACGTTAATAATAATAATAGTAAATGATAAAAATGGTAATAATAGCGATACTAGATAATCATGTTGATAATAATAATGCGTGTGAATAATAATAATAATAGTAATAATAATAATAATCGTAGTAGTAGTAGTAATAATAATAGTAGTAGTAGTAATAGTGATAAGAATGACGAGGATAGTAAGTAATAGTAAGGGTAATATGAGGCTCGGAATATCGGATTCGCGTAAACAGGGGTGTGTGCCCGGGTGTGGGTGGACTCGATAGAGGATCTGGAACACGTCTCAACGAGGGTGCATTATTTTCTGTCTTCGTCTCTTTTCATCCAGTCCCTCTTTCTCGCTCCGTTGGCCGCCGCTTTGGTCGTTGGTCCGAGAGAAAAGCGGCGAAACGGCTTATCCCATGGCTGGAAAGCCGACACGAGGCTTTTTCCTCCTCTTTATTTTTTCGAGGAACGATCGCTCCGACACGCGGACGGGGGACATGTACCAACGAGGGGAGTTGATGCTTTTTCGAGAAAAAAAAAAACAAAAAACAAAAAAAAAATTCCGCGAGACTATTACAGGAGATGATCGATCTACGCGAAGAAGTAACTATCTCGAGCTACGTTAGATTCGATTGACCCTCGGAAAAATCCTCTCCCGTCGGAATAAACGAAAAAAAAAAAAAATAATGGATAAATAAATAAAATAAAAGTGTAAAATGCCACCACTAGCCATTGACGCGTATAAAACTGCAATTTCCTTTTTTCTTTCTTCTTTTCTTTTTTTTCTTGTTTTTCTTTTGTTTTTTTTTGCGAATACGTACTATTAAGATAGGCAGTGTTACGATTGATCACTTTACTCCCGGGCGTATATGATAATCGGCCAGGAAGGGAAACGTAAAACGCGTCGCGCGCGGAAACTGAATGTAGGACACGATCGAGAATCGAAAGAAAACGGAGGAATAATGGAAAGTCCGTTCGGGGCTTTCCTTCGTCGCGAATGAAAAGTCGGTAAGAAAACAGAGCAGCGAGACGCTGTTCTTGTAAAGAGAATTTTACAGAGAAACGACGAGGGCGGTGAAGGAACAACGGGATCCGGATCTAAATATATTTTAACCAGCATGCTTCACCTACTGATCATTCTCAACTAATGGGTGGTTAGCGATCATCAAAATACTAACTACGCTAAGAATATTACTCTCGACATTCGCAATAGGTGTCTCTTACGTGTGTGCTGCTGTGTCTTTCTGTGTGTATGTATATGTATGAGCGTGTAGCGTATAAAATACACAATCACCGGCAGGTGTGTAAAAAGGGTCGACGGGGGTTGTAACGAGGAGGGAGGAACAGGTTATGCACAATCGTGACGCGTTCTTTCGTCTTCGCATAAAGCAACAAATCTCTTTTTTGGAAAAAGAAAGTCAGATTGTCGGTTTTTCTGCGAAACCACAAAAGAAACCACCGTTTGCGCCCCTTCTCTCTCCTTCCGGCTTGTTTTCCAGAGTTTCCAGTGAAAATTTCCCTGAAGGAGAGAGGGAGGAGAAGGGGCGCAAGCAGATGAGCGGAGGAAGAAAGGGAAGGAGATGAAAAAAGACAGAAACAACGTTGAGGATAAGGTTGCTGCTTCGGGGTTAGATGTACATACATCGATATCGGGTGTCCTCGAGGTCAGCTTTAAGTACGCACCCATGTTCTATTTCGAAACTGCGCACCGAATGCGCAGACCGTGGAAAATAGAATTCGGTTGCACCGTGGTCTCTATCTAGTCGAATCATCGCCTCTTGTTTGCTACTCGCAATCAATGCGCGCGCGCGTGCTTGTTTCGCGATTCTTTTTCACATTTTCTTCTTTTAAGGCGTGCTTCGTTTTCTCACAGTCTCCCTTGCACACACACGCTCTCCCTTTCTCTCCCTCTCTCACGCACTCTCTCTCTCTCTCTCTCTCTCTCTCTCTCTCTCTCTCTCTCTCTCTCTCTTTCCCTCTTTCTTTCTCGCTCCCTCTCTATCTTTTTTATTCGCTTATTCATCTAAATATCTTCTTATAAGTCATAAATATCACTCGCGAGCTTTGTCGTCGTTAACATTACGGTACATATTAAGTGTATGTTATTTTTTTTTTTTTTTTAAGTGTATATCACTAAAGAATATTACTTGTCGTTTGGAAGAGGAACTCTTCCTCGAACATTCCTTCCGTATTGCGCTCTGCTCGTTGGAGCGACGAGTCTCTTAATCTCTCGTTTAAGTATCCCTTTAACGCATACAGGCTATCATCGTGTCTTTCTTTTTTTCTCTCTTTTTTTTTTCTTTACATTTCTCTGTCTCTCTCTCTCTCGCTCTCGCTCGTTTTTCGCGTCTTATCGTATCGATATAACTTAAACGCGTACACAGGTTAAAGTTTCATCGGTGAATCGCTTATTGCTCGAAATTTCTCACATTTGTTTCACGCGCTCGCGTTCCTCTCGTCCTCGACGATTTCCTTTCTCTCTCTCTCTCTCTCTCTCTGTCGCTCGTTTCGGCGAATCGCGACGTCTGCATGCATGCAACCGCGTTATTATATGCGTCGATCTTTCGTCCCTCCGAAGTTCAGCATGCTTCTAAATCGCTCGATTAATACTTTCGATAAATAAATAATGAAGAACCATAGATACGTATATAGTCGTCTTACGTCTACACGCGCAATTCTTTGCGTTCCCCTCGCGTTTTTACTGAAGGAGAAAAAAAAAATCAAAGAAAGAAGGGTAGGAAAATGCTTCGCGAGCACTTGTTGCGACGCGACAGAAAGAAATTGAAACGCAAAGAATTGATCGCAGAGACGCGATACCTCTGAAAGATCGGAAGCGGCGAAAGATCGATCCGCGCGGAGGCAGCCGCCTCGATCGCTCGACGGTCAGTAAACGAGAGTAGCGCGGCGCGCGCGCGCGGATACGTATAAATTAAGTATCGACTCGTTTTTCTCTCTCTTTTTTTTTTCCTTTTCTTTTTACGAACGCCTTAAAAGTCTAATCTTAAACTGCTTGAAACTTACGAACTAGGATCGCTTAACTTAACGCTGAGCTAATCTCAATCTTGGGTTCCTGTTACCGTAAGCCGTGATGATTCCACGGCTTCTAGTATACCTACAAACGAGTATCCCACAAAACGCGCGTCTCTCTTTCGCGCTCGAATCACGTGTTGCTCGTGCCACTCGCGCGATGGAGAAATATTGTCTTCCATTACTCGAAGAAAAATATATGTATACCTATGCGCTATCCTATTTAGACGCGTTCCTTGTACGTGTTACGTGTCCTGCATACCGGTGCCTGCTCGTACTCGTGCCTTTTCTTCTCTCCAAGTACGTGTGTCTGTGTGTTCGGTGTCTTTAACTGCGTGCTGTGTGTGTGTGTGTGTGTGTGTGTGTGTGTGTGTGTGTCATGGAACGCGAACAGCCCTTTTGGCCGAGCGAAAGTACGCGGGACACGCGTCTCAACGATCTGAGAAAAGAAAAGTTTGATCGCGATAGAAGCTGACGAGAAATAGACAGACAGCAGATCGCTCGAACGTTTTCCATGGGCTTCGTTTGGCACTTTGATCGAGGCGGAGGAGTGGTGTCGCGCGACTTACAGGAAAACTGCCTCGTTCTTTAGAACGGAAGTAACGGTTACATGTCACTCGCGAACGCGTATGCTTGTCTTTTTTTTCTTTTTCTCTCCCTACCCGCGTGCTTTCGTTCGGGCTCGCGAAAAACAGGTTGCTCCGGATTAATCTTCCGCAAGTACAGAATGAAAGAGGAAGAAATGCACGGCGTAATAAGTACTTGAATGAAACGAAGCGAAGGGCTTTCTTAAGGATCGGGGTTCGCGAGCTCGTTCACGGCACAACAACGTCCAACGTTCTCCCTCTCTCTCTCTCTCTCTCTCTCTTTCTCTCACTCTTCATTCTCATTCTACCTCCCCTGTTTTATTGCTTCGTAGTCGAGATCCTTGAGAGTAGGGCGGTCGTTCGCAACCGCCTATACCGCTTAATTAATTAAATAATTAATTATCGTACGGTTGGGCGCGGCTGATAGCCGGAGAACAGCGCGATCAACGTCGCGCGTGTCGTGTCGGGGATCGTGTCGTTAATCTAACTAGGAACGAAAACGCGTGGACGCGAAAAGAATACTCGGGAACGAAGGATGAACAAGGGGTATCGCAATTAAGCATATGCGATATGTGACCGAATAACTCTCCCACGCATGCATTCTCTCTCTCTCTCTCTCTCTCTCTCTCGCTCTCTCTCTCTCTCTCGCTAATAAATTAATTGACAAGCGATTAATGACGAGTAGTAAGTGAGTGAGTAAGTAAGTAATTAAGTAATTAAGTATATAAGTAAGTATGTAAGTAAGTAAGTAAGTAAGTAAGTAAGTAAGTAATTAAGTAAGTAAACGCAAGAAGAATGTGACTTCGGTTTCCGGCCAGGAAAGTCCTCCGCCTCTGACGTTTCGCTTCCGTGCACGCTCTCTTCTCGTTCCCTCTTCACTCGCTGTTTGACGACGGTGTCCTCGGGATGTTGGCGCGATATTACGGAAAAGAATGGCCGGTGAGCACTTACGTAGAAGACCAAGGGAGGTAAGATCTGGGAAGACGCGCTCGCAGAAGCGGTGAAACTAAATGCGCGTTCGTTTCACAAAGAATCGGCGAGGAAGAAGAAGAGAAACAGGAGGAGGAGGAGGAGGAGCAGGAGGGGAAAAGAATGAAAAGTACGGTGCAGCAGTAACCCCGCGTAACCTCGAGGAAGAGGTCGCGGGGCGGAAGTTGACCGTCGTGGAAGAGAATAGAAAGTAGCGTGCGCGCACTCTTACTCTCTCCCTTCCCTCCCCCCCCACGCTCTATCCGTCCCCGTCTCCGTCTCTTCCTCTTTCTCTCGGAAGATGAGAAAAGTCAGAGAGCGCGGTGGTCCGCGGCGTCGTAGCGTGTTACGATAACGCTCGAACGTACGGCGGAGTGAAGTACAGAGGCGAGCGAAGAAGCAACTCGAGGTCGTCTAGACGTACATGCCCATCCCGTACATGGATCCCCAGTCGACGCCCTGGAAGCTGGACATGTCCACATTGGTGAGCGAGTATCCTTGGTAGGGGTTGGCCGGGGCAGCCGCAGCCGCGGGCGTGGCGGCTGCCGCGGCTGCTGCGGCGGCGGCGGCTGCCGGCGTGGTCGGAGCGGGAGCGGGGGCCGGAGCTGCCGCGGCCGCGGCTGCGGCGACCGCCGCCGCCGGAATCGGATACGGCGCGTATCTGTACGCGGAGAGGGCTGGATAGCTGCTCGCGAATAACTTCCCGTAGCCGGCGACGGCGTTCTGTACCTGGGCAGCCGCAGCCGCAGCCGCGGCCGCCTGCACTTGCGCCTGTGCCTGGGCCGCGACGATCTGCGAGGCCGCGGCGACCGGAAGCGGTGGCTGTGGCGCCAATCGGACGCCCAGCGCGCCCAACACCACCCTCTTCCCGAGGGCTAGAGCGCCCGGCTGTACAGCCTCCTTCGGCTGAGCCTTCTTACACTCGACCTTCTTGTTCTTGATCGTGTGGAAGTGAATCTCGCACACGCGATCCACCACGTCCTCGTTCTCGAACGTAACGAATCCAAAGCCACGATGCCGTTTCGTCTGCTGGTCCATCAGCATCACCGTCTCCTCGACCTTGCCGAACTGGTTGAAGTAGGCCTTCACTTCGTCGCTGCTCGTGTCCTGGCTCACGCCGCCAACGAAGATCTTCTTCGTGCGATTCGCCTGTTTCGCGCGATTCTTCGGCGTCGCGTGTTTCGGGTCGATCTTCTTACCGTCCAACGTGTGGATTGGACACTTGAGCACCTTGTCGACGCTGCCGGGCTCGGCAAACGTGATGAAACCGAAGCCGCGACTACGCTGTAACCGAACAAGCCAGAACGGCCACGATGCACAACGACCGTCTCTCTTTCTTTCTTTCTTTCTTTCTTTCTTTCTTTCTTTCTTTCTTTCTTTACCGCTCCCTGTTTTCTCTCTCTCTCTCTCTCTCTCTCGCTCGCTCTCACTCTCTCCCTCTCTTTCTTTCTCTTTTATTTTTACTCTTTACTTTTTTTTTTTATCGCCGTTCGCCTCGTCCTGTCTCGTTTTCGCTCGGTCTCGCTCTTCCCTACTGTGTATATATATATATATTCAACGATATCGAGCATCCCCTTCTTTAACTGTTCGACAACCTGAATGGGTTCTTAATTAACTCAACTCTTCCAGCGTCCGATGCTGACCAACGATTAACCCGTTTACTGTTCAATTCTATCGGGGTTCCATTTCTAACGGATCTCTGAGATTTTCCAAAAGGGACATCGAGGTGCAGGAAACAGGTTAATCGGCGGGTTATTCGTATCTCGCGCGAAATTCTACGACGCACCGCGGCCCTACGAACTTTCGGTTTGAATCCTAAAACTCTCTCTCTCTCTCTCTCGCTCTCTCTCGCTCTCTCTCTCGCTCTCTCTTTCTCTCGTTACCGTCACGTTTCGTCGAAAAAAGTATCCTGTCCCGTTTATCTCTATATACCGTACTCTGTATTGTAAAAGAGGTACCATGATATATCTTCTTTCATATGTACAATTAACTAATTACTACCAAACTACCGTTTACATGCAAGACTGTCCAAGCCAATGTATTATAATAAGACAAACATTCTAGGATTACGTGAGACAAGGACTTCGAATATATATATATATATACATATATATATATATATGTATATACACACATGTGTGCATTATGTTTACATATATATATATATATCGATATATACATACACACGCACGCACACACGTGTGTAAGACTCAACTGAAGTTACGATCGTTAATTGCATCGCTACCGAATTATATACACACATATATTTATGTACGACAAAAAGTATCTATATGCCCACAGTCCTCGTTCGTGATCTCTCTCGAATCCCGTGCGAACGTATCTTTAGAAACGAGCCTCTGCCTCTTTTCCACCTTTTACGTTTTAAGATACAAGTTTTAATACAAGTAAAGTACCAAGATACGCTTCTACTTCCTTTACACTGTCTCAGCAATTAGTTACATCGATTAGTACAACTTCTTCTCTACGTTCTACTGTGTGAAGTCTCGTGCAAAAGTGGAAGGAAGAAACTGGTGCATCGAATCTCCTCGAGGCGAATTGCGTTTCGGTCTTTCTCTTTCTCTTTCTTTTTTTTTCTTTTCTTTTCTTTTCTTTTCTTTTTGTTTTCTCACACCCCCTTCTCATTCCCGATACCCGAAAAAAGCTTTAATCTCGGCCGACACGCCGATGCGAACGATCTGACCTATCGAGGAGGAAATGGACGAGAATTTGAAAGCATCGCTGCTGCTGGTGCTGCTGCTGCTGGCCCTTTCGCGAGCACCTTCGTCGCTCGAGAACGATTGAAATCTTTTCGCGAAACGATCGAATTATCAGGGTAGGTACCAAACGAGATCTCTCGGTGCTCCGAGGCTCGCGAAAGGACCAACGGATCAAGATGGACAAGCTAACGGAGAGCTTCCATCGAGTAGACCGACCTGTGTGACCGGATCCTTCATGATCAGGACATCGGTGACGGTGCCAAACATGCCAAAGTACTCCCTGAGCTTCTCGCTGCTGGTCTGCCAGGACAGGCCTCCGACGAATAGTTTGCCTGGTGCTGGGTCGCCGCCATTTGGTGTACTCCTGCCGGAGCTGCCGGAATGGCTACCGTTTATAGGCACCAGAGCGTTGTGAAAATCGTGCTCGATAGCACCGTTCGCCGCCTCCATGCCGGCGCTGAAACACATCGATACATCTTTCATTACATAGATTACCACTTTTGCGCAACACGAAACGAGCTTTCAGTTTCGGGATTTCGTTTTTTCTTTCCTCCCGGAAAGCTGCAAATGGAAATGAAACGGAACCTCGTTCCATCGAAACGTATATAAATCTTTCAGGTTCTCCAAACTCTTTATTAGAAAAAGGTAGAACCGAACGCTGTAGAAAATATCCGTTTCTCGTTTTACTTTTATGTAATTCCACGAATGTTTCAGATACCGATAGAAATTTTTCACCGTTCGTTCTCGCGAAAAACTATACGAAACTAAAAGAACGTCCGACCGCGTACCTCTCATCTACCATTCTCTCCCCACTTTTCGCGTCTCGAGGATGTCGAAAAACTTTGACGAATCTTTCTCGTTTCACCCCCGTCCACTCGGCTACGCTCTCGAGCCCCCCGTGAACGATTAAACCCGGTTAGAATAAGCGTGAATAACGAAACCAGTGGCGGTTCTCGTGTCATTGCATAATTAACGAGAAGTTACATTTGAATTAGCAACGGCGGTGAGTTGCGCGCGGGGAAACGCTTTCCGAGGCCGACGGTTTTTCACCGGCAATTTATTGTCCGACCTAGCAACCGCGGCTGCCGGTGCCCAAAGCCTCATTCCTTTTCACGCTCGTGTTTGAGCGTTATGTGCCGCTCGTATAGCATTAAGCGAACCTCCGTACACTCCTTTTTCATACTTGGAACGCGTCGAATCCGGACCCCTCTCACCTGCTAAACATTTTTCTCCCTTCTCGCTCGGCCTATTATTCAGGGGGCAATTTAATTAATTAGTCGTCGGTTCACGAAAGAACCGTGCCTCGCCGTCGCGCCATGCCGCTTCGTTTTCATCGAGGCTAGGACAAAAGAATCGGACGATCGGCCGATGGACTGTTCAGCGAGTGGGGAGAAATTTATTCTTCGAGCACAAAAGTCTCAGGCCTGATTCAGATTCTCGCGTAACGAACAATTTCTCTTACTTTTGTGTTACAGATCATACCGTTGATAGCGATCAAGGCGGGTATATTGATGGTGATACCTGTGTTTGCTTCTTACAGAATATTCTTTGCTAGGATCGACGTGACGTAAGTTTAAGTGAACGACGCGACGCGACGCGACGCGACGCATCGTCGGACCAAGTAATCGGAACGTTTTCGTCCACCTAGGCTCGGCGATTATCAACGTTTCGAGATACCAACTATTCCACGATTCTTCGATCTGCGCAAACCCCGAGTGTTAAAGGTAAGGATATCCTCTGATTGATCGTTCGCAAGTAATGCGGAACAGAGTTGTATCGAGAACGACGGAAGATTTGCGCGTTCGAGGGCCGTTTCTCTCTGTCTCCCGTAACGTTTAATCGACGCGATAAGAATGCGTCGCCGCACAGCACGCTCGCTGCTGCTCCACCAATCAGCCAGGAATAATTGGAAAAGATAACGGCGTTTTCTCGTGGAAGGATAAAGTCGTCGGAGACGCGATCACCAGCGGAACGTAACCGGCGATCACGTACACGACCGAGCGAGAACGATATTTTATTTTCCCGCGCCGCTGTCACCCTTCATTACCCGTAACTGCCATCGATTTGCCGTCCCTGTCGGCCCTGCTCTCCTGAGAATCGAGCTCGATGTATCTGTCCATCTTCTTCATCTATCATCGTCCGTCATCGTGGTACCTACCAATCGTCGTCTGTTCGCGTTTGCCCTTTCGCCGGAATCCTATCGTAATAATTACCGCTTAAAACTCTGCCTATTCGCGTCGACCGGTTTTCAAAAAGCAGAGGCGATCCATTCGTCGAATGAAAACTCGCGCTGCCGCCTGCGTATCGTTCGAAAAACGGAGGCAACCTAAAGACCGGGATAGAATTTGGTGAAAGAGCATTGAAATTCGGGAAAACTGGTGATTAAAGAGAGAGCGAGGCGCGCAAACGATCGATCGACTAATCGGCGATCTCCCGGATAAACGACTGCGAAGAGAGCATAGAGATCCCCAGGGAGGTAGTAGGTGTGTAGCGAACTTGGGAAATGCGTACACCGTTGCCTTTTCCCTCAGGATTCGCGAGCACCGGCGTACCTACATTCACCACCAGGGAAAGAGAGAGAGAGAGAGAGAGAGTAGGAAGAGCCGGACGAGGGTGGAACGAGCCGCATGTTACTATCGCAGCGAGGAACGTGGACAGAGTGCGCGCGAGACGGGCATGTTGGGGGTGCAGAGGTCGAGGGAGCGGTGCGTCGAGTGGAAACTCTCTCTCTCTCTCTCTCTCCCCCTCTCTCAGGGGGGGGGGTCACACGGTGGTGAAGGGGTGTTTGTGTGTGCGTGCACGCGGCCGCTACACCGGCGAGGGGGCAAAGGATGGTTCGCAACGCGGGAGGAAGACGAGCTCTGTGACGCTTCACGGTGTGCGAGACAGAGATCGAAGGCAAAGGGCGCAAGGAGAAGGAACTAGGAACGGTTTCGAAGATTCGCGCCGCTTCCTGTTCGCAACGCGACGAAGACCGCCCGAACCAGGGTATCGCGGAGATCCTCTCCCATAGCTGTGCTCCATTGAACTTTCAGAAAGGGATGACTCGAGTTCGTTGGCGTTTGGATAGCACACGCAGCGGTTGGTGATCGATGCGGAGCGAAGGATGGAAAAGAGGATGAAAACGGGCGATGGTAGCCACGAGAGGTTCGTTCCCATCACTGTAGAGACAGGAGAAAGAGAAAGAGGAAGAGGGGAGAGCAAAGTGAAACGGGGCGAGCCATTTGAGGGTGGCGGCTGCTGGGGGCGGCGGTGGCGGTGGCGATGGCGATGGCGGCAGGGGGCGAGCGAGGCAAGGGTGGACGGGGGTGGAGGTTGAGAGAACGCGCAGCTGGTGGATCAATACGCCCCTCCGTTCTTCCCTCTCCGAGTTGTCGCGCGCTCCCTTTCGCAACTTTCCGCCCCTGCGGAACGTCTATCGAGACGCGGCGACGCTGCTTTTCCTCTTTCGTCCTCTGATTTCCCTCCCTCTCCTGATGCCATTCCGCATTAACCGGCTCCTTTCTTCCTTCGTCTCTTCTTTCGCGGCCCATTATTTCTTTCCCATTACGTCTCGATCCTCGTCGTTCGGCAAATCTCTCCTCTCTTTCGAAATTCCGGCCCAATTGCTCTTCTCTCGGAGATTCTTTCGGAGAAAGTCGAGGACCTGGTCCTAAACGCCGACAAAGGGAGGCCAGGGTAGACCGATCGAATTCATCGTGCCTGACGAAACTGGGATCTACTCGGACGATTGGGAATTTTCCAGCTGACCAGCTGAGAATAAATCGAATTCGGCTATGCGACAATTTCATAATACGCGATTTCCGCGACGATCGTCGAGGAGTTCTTCTCGTCGATTTCGAAGCGTCCTGGTAACCAGCGATGGTTACAGGAAGAGGAGAGGATCGTTGCTGTTTGCATTTAGCAGCCATGACCCCGATCGCGTGGCGACGAAACGCGAGGCAACGCACAAGAAGCGAGAATAACGGGCAAAGGGTGGCGGAAGGAGAAAGAGGAAGAGGAAGGAGAGATAGGAGAGAGCGCGGTTCCAGTATTTCCAGTATCGGTAGACAGGCTGTGCCAGCGCGCGTAGTCCTCCCTCGTTGGCCCTCGGCAACGTCGAGGGTTACTTCCTTTCCTTCCTTTCCGTCCTTTCCTTCCTTTCCTTCCTTTCCTTCCTTTCCCTGCCGCCCCTGTGCGGGATGGCCGCGTGCGCGCGCGCGCGCGTACTCGCTCGCCTCCCCCCGTACTCGCACGCGGAATATGCGCGGCTAAACAGGCGCACCAGCCATCCAGCCATCCAGCCATCCACCCTTTCACCCTTCCGCCGTTTCTCCCCGTTCGTGGACCGCGTCGAGGGGCTCGGAACGGCGAGGGGAGAGAATGGAAGACCGAGCTGGTGGGGCTCCGAGCCTGGAGGAGAAACACCCTCGGGTGGGGGAGGGACAGGGTGCGGAGGCGCCGTCGCCAGCGAGCGACGCAGTGCCGTCGGGACGCTCGACCGAGCGATACCGCCTCCGCAAGAGTCAGATCGACGCCGATAGCGGCGAGACACCACGACACGCACGACGCACCACACCAACCATCACCGACGAAACTCGGCTTGCCGATACCGCTGTCGTACGTAGCCACTCGACCGACCCCGGTTATTACGCTCGCGACCTTTTCGAGAACGACCTTTTTCGGCCTGGACGAGCGCGTCTCGGTGCGAACGGAGGACAGCATCGCGCCAAATTCCGATTCCACTTCGAGGGAAACCGCAGCGAACGGACGTACAAGGCGTACAAGGCGTACAAGGCGTACATGGAGACACGTTCACCCACTCGCCGGGGATATTGTCCTGTCACAGCAGTACGCCTTTAAAGAGTTACTGGTGTGATGGGACATTGTCCTCGTCTCGTGGTATTCGTCGAAGGGATCCGGTTCCAGTGTTATCCCGATGGATTGCCGCAAGTGGAAAAGATACCGAGAGAAAGTGCTCGCGGTTCTCGTTGTGGAGAATGGGAAAAGGCGGAAGGGACAGAGACTTTTCTCTCTCTATCTCTCTCTCTCTATCTCTCTCCCTCTCTCTCTCTCTCTCTCTCTCTCTCTCTCTCTCTTTCCTAGAGGGGTGTTGATTTCCAGGTTTTAAAGAAGCAAGAAGGAAGCTCGTCTTCGTCGTGGCAAAGAAGATTTTGAGTTTCTCGATTTGACGGATTTTGAGTCTCTCTTTCTCTCTCCCTCTCTCTCTCTCTCTCTCTCTCTCTGTTCTTGTCAACGTGGATGGCAGCCACGGCATTTCCGGTCGATAAGGCAGCTTCCGAAAGGTGCGGCTTGCTCGAATAACTTTCTTCTCGTTTGGATTCACGGCGCCGGCGGTGGTGGTGGCGGTGGCGGTGGCGGTGGCGTCGATAAGGAGAAAGAATCGCTCAAAATGGTTTCCCTCCTCTACACGTTTTTCTCTCCGTTAATCCCGGATTAAAAACGGGGAGAATTCGAAATTCGCGAAAGTTCGAGAACCGCTGGAAATAATGGATCGTTGTGGAAGGACGAATTCTGAATGGAATCGGATATCGTGCTGTTTTTCCCTGATTGGCAAGATGGCCGTTGCGTTTGACATAGTTCCGTCTGTGTGTTTCCCCGTGGATACGCCGTTTTCTCCTCGCTTTCGCTCCTATTCCTCGGCAAAGTAATCGTCGCCGCCTGACGGCATCGATCGGCTCGATGTCAGTTTTTCTCATCGAACCGGCGATCGAAGGTCTCCCTTCGGTAGGGTGAGCATCGTTCTCGAGGTGCGCGTCCGCTTTTGTAATAGGAGTCGCGTGCGGTCGAACGGTGACGAAATAACGGTGGCCTAGTTTCCGGGGAGTAGCCTCACCCCGGCGGTTCCTTCTGTCGTTTCAACCGCGAAATATCCGCAGTCCTTTACTGAATAATGAATCAGCCTTGTTTCCGTGCGCGACTCGCTGTACCGAATTAGAGCGGCGCCACGACGGGGTAGTGGAGAACTCGAACGGGGTCGATGAAAAGGTTAACGCCGGGTTTAGGTCGATCGTGTACGCCTTCTCTTTCCCTCTAGTCTCGCCCCTCTCTTTCTCTAGCCGGCAACCCCCTCACACCCGCACCCGGCCCCGAACTCCCGAACCCCCGAACCCCTCTAGGTTGCTTAGTTTCCCCAGTTTCGATCAGAGTTTCTACTAGCGGTGGCGACGTTCGATCGGTCTCTGAATTACGTACATGGACACGCTCCTCGTAGGCGGTTTGCCTAAAATCACCCCTAATCCCTCCTCCCTTCCCCGTTGATGCGACTCGATCGGCCTCCCGACCAATTAACCGATTCGTCGAACGCTGTAAACAGTGAGGAATGGTACAGCCAGAGATCTTCGTCGGGAGAAATCTGACCTGCCTAGATCCCGGGGAGTCAGTTCCGTGAAAAGAAAAACAGAAGAAAGGAAAATGAAACAAAACAAAGTACACGCGGTGTGTCGAATTCCGATTAAGTATGAAAATAGATTAGGGGAGGTTGATGGAACGAGGAAAGGGCGGGAAAATTATTACGACGACGCTCGTTACATCATCCGCTGCCTCGTATTACCCGACCGGCTGGATGTTACGGGGCAGCCGCTGTCGCACCCCATTACCAACTCCGCTCCCGATAATTCCCTTCCGCGAACTCTGTTATCACAGTTTCATCCTGACCCTTCCGTTATATATTCGTAAGCCTTTCGCGAACTATCGAACCTCCGCGGGAACACCGAGTTCCGATGGACGAAAAGCCTGGAAGAAGAAGAAGAAGAAGAAGAAAAGGAAGAGCATGGGGGAAGGGAAAGCAGAGAAAGGGCAGAGTTGTTAGGGCACGCAGGCATCGCGGTGAGAATTGATTAGCCGTTGGATTAACGGGCGCGGCACGTCTGCGATTCGAAAGCGAGAAGAAGCTTGGAGGTCGTCGTCGGTTGGAGTCGGATTTCACGGGTGGTGGTGGTGATGGTGACAGTGTGTTGGTGGTGGTGATGGTGACGGTGGTAGTGGCAGCAGCAGATCGGTGTTGGTGCTGCTAGGTGCACGTGGAGATGGCGCACAGAGAGTAAGGGAACGAAGAAGGGAGAAACACAGAAGCAGAGAGAGAGAGAGGGGGAGAGGGAGGGAGAGAGAGAGAGAGAAGGGCCGTTAGTGTCGGTGGTGGTGACGGTGATACGGTGGTGGTGTGCAAGGAATGGATGGGGTGGGTTGTCATCTAACCTTCCTGTCGGCTGGTAGAGGGCACAGCCGCCAGGCGGCGACACGTTTGATCGCGGGAGGGGTGGCAACGGAGGCGGAAGGTTCGTTACGGAGGTTACGTCGATGGTTAGTCGCTTCGGAGGCTGCTGTACGGAATAATTGGACGCAGGACTGGCACCGATCGACCGATCGACCTATCGACCGATTGACACCGAAGATTCGACGACACGTCCACGCGAGAAACTTCCGTGGATCGAAGATGACGGAGAATAAGAGAAAACGCACCCTGCCATGTTCATCTCCGTGAGAGACACCTTAGACAAGAGAAACCCCATAGATGTGTAGAGTCTAGAACATATATACCGTCACGCGCAGATGTCATTGTTGTGTAGACATTGTTATAGATTAGCTAGAGTCCGTTTACCACAGATATTATGTATGCGTATGTATGGATATGCGCGCGCGTGTGTATACATATGTATATATTATATATATATATATACACAATCTCGATAGAATTTAGCTTTAGACGAGGAACTATCATTTCGTTTCCGCTCGAGGTACTCGTTGTATATTCCGCTTGACTCTTATGTATATGTGTATATTTATATCTCGTTCTTGTATTATGTGCATCTGTACGTATCGACGCGAGACAAGGCGTCGATCCGTGTTCGTCAAAAATTTCAATTAAAATTTGCTGGAAAAGAGATACTATAAAAATTCGAGTGAACGCGAAAGGCGAACGGGCAGAATCTTCTGGCAACAAACACCGGCGCGCAAATTGCATGTATTGCGCGCTGCGATAGCCTATACAGTTAGGTAACGCATACGCATAATCGTAACTTTATATATATATATATGTATTATATACAATGTTAAGCACCACTGCCCGTTGGGTAACATAGAACTGCACACGTAGATTATAATTTTCTTTACAACTTTCATTCACGATCGCTAGCAAAGTAATCGCTTTCGTAACGAATTAAAAGAGCTTGTAAGTCTTTCTTGGGGAATTCACGAAGCAAGTATGTAAGAACAGTTTCGAGGAAGCGCTAAATGTTGTTGAATAAATCGAAATCACGAATCGTCAAGGTGGATGCCTCGATTTCCTCCCCCCAAAACACGTCTCGCCTCGTGGAAAATTCGAAAATTCGAAAATAAAGAAAGGAAAATAAGAAAAGTCGTGTGCAGCGAGAGGGTAGGCGGTGACTCATTTGCAAGTTACGCGCGTAAACGTCCATTAAAATAATTACAGGGTGCCGTGATCGAAGGGATTAAACGTCACGCGTCATGGAACCCAACCAACCACCCCTCCTCGTTTCGAGATATTCGACTTGTTTTAGAAGGACGACGGCCATGCAACGGGCGACTCAATTTATTTTAACTTGGACGATATTAGTTTTAATTAAGGTGCACAATTAACGTGCGGAACACGTCGACGTCGTCGTCGTCGTCGTCGAGGCCGGATGAAAATAACATTGCTCTAAAGACTTTACGGCAAGTTCTCGAGGGGGATACAGACCGGTTAGGGCCTAACCCTCGCCGCTCTTCGTTCATACGGGAGTATACACGCGTTGACCTCCTCTATCCCACCACATTCTCACCTATATCGAGTCAGGTGCACTTATGTACACCGGTATATACGTGGTACGGGACGCGAGCAAATGCCTGAAACGTGTCGCCGCAGATTGAATAGTTGGCAGGTAACTGCTCCCCCAGTTTCTATTGTGTGTTCGCGTGTAATAATCGAGACACCGAACGGTGCAAGTCAAGACAAGTGAAGAATATTCTCGGTGATATTTTCACGAGCAAGATCGCGAAAACGTTTCGACTCCTTTTCTTCTCCCTTATCGCGTGCACGCGCCTTTTCTATGTTTCTCCCGATGGCTTTCGCGATATATCCCTCTCGCAGAGTTTTCTCTCCCTCGGCTTGTGTGTATCCAGCGGCCGCGTTATTGGATCAATACGCGCGGGGTTCCAATTAATCTACGGGGGGTGCCCTCGACAGATGGCCTATGGAAAACACCATACCCTCCTACGTTAACCCTCCTAAACCACAACCACCACTGGCGTCGAGGACGTCTTCTACGTTACTTGGGCGTATTCACCACTTGTACGCGCGCCTTCTATTTTCTATTTTCGCGTTCGCGTAATCGATCGATCGAGATCGCTATAAGTAACTTTCTGTGCCCCCCGCCTTCAAATATATACATATACGTAGACAGCGTGGAAGAAAAATATAATTACCAATCGGTCAATTCGATCAATCCCCTTTCCTCGCAACGTCACGTCACGTCACGTCACAGATCCGACAACACCTGACTGTATTCACAGGCGGATGAAAAGTGATTACTAGTCAAAGGATGTGGCATCTTTGGAGAAAGAATAGAAATACCGGCAACGCGAGCAGGTGATCGAGAGAACAACGCGAACCGCAAAGCGAGACAAAGTGATTCGGTCGGCTGACAAACCGTCTGGAAAGAAAGGGGGAACGAGGCAATTTCGTCGGTCGGCCAGAGGGATGGATGGATGGATGGATAAAACGAGCAGCCAGGGAACGCCTTTGCTTTCCTCGAGTCGAGATTGCCAACGATCGTCCGATCGCGTCGTGTCGTCGTTAAGCGCCACTATCAAAGACGACTTTCGTCGGCAGTTTCCTTCTCCCCGTTTTCTCCCAATTCTCGCCTTTTTTTCCGCCCTTTTCATCTAACGATACGGCCCGTATTCCACACTTTTCGAACAACCGAATTCGAATCTCGTCGTCGAGAAGATTTTCAACCGTTGAGAATATTTCTAGAATCGGTAGAGTAACAGTTTGGTCGTAGATGTACGAAACGAGGAATCGAAGCGTCTTCGAGGCATCTAGGCCAGCCTTATTACCCGAGAAGCCCATCAACACGATCGGTTTCGCGAGCTAACGAGCAACCCTACTTGGCGCTAGAGGTTCCTCGTCTTTCGAACGAGATCGAAGCTTCGAAGGGGGGAGAAAGAGGGTCTCGAAATCTCGGGTTGAATATGACTTTTCTCTCAACTTTCACCGGCGACAAAAAACTTTCCAACGCCCACCCGAACTCTATGTCTCGACGTTTCATTTCGAATAATTGAATCGATGTAATTCTATTCGTTTTACCCGCACGACAGATTGAAACGAGTTTAGTCGCTTTTATTTCTCTTCGCTCTTCCTCTCTCTCTCTCTCTCTCTCTCTATCCCCGTAGCCTGCATGTTAATCCAATTCGTTCAGTGTTGCTCCGTTTTTCGTGTTAAGCTGGTTACTGTTTGCCGACGGATAACCTGCGACTAATTAACCGAATTATCGAAGAGGTCGCGGTAAAATAAACCCGTGCCCGGTGAGACACGCTGTCACGCAGTTCGGAGGGCTGTCTTGCCGTGTAGTCACGCCATCGTGAATCCTCGTCTCTTCGAGGCGGGCGTGGCCGTGTTTGCATTTAATTAATCACCTGGTCGCGGCACGATGTACAGAAAATTCTACCGATCCTCTTTTCTCCGGATAATCGAGTCGAACAACCGCGCCGAACGGAATAGAACTCGTAATAGCCAATTTCAGGGCAATTCAATTAAATCCCATTAAACGTAGATGGTCGAATCCGTTCTTTATATCTCTTTCGCCGTTTTCACCTTCCATTTGTATTTGATTTTTTGCAAGATACTAGAAGGGCGATAGATTTGCTATCGAATATAACCGCGTTACAGAGTTCACGTTTAGTAGGGGACGACAGAACCTACATATATACGTCCTCTTTAAATCCGTTGCAATTGTAAAAAAATGAAAAAAAAAGTAGAATCGCGAAACGCGTTACCGTAGAAGGGCCGAGTTGGAACATTTGAAACAGGGGTATTATGCAGAGGGTCTTTTGTTGCCTTTGCGCAAGATGTTTGCGTGTGGGGAGGATAAATTAAAACAAGCGGGGAGATGGCGAGGATGAATGAAACGTACCGATCGATTTCAACGCGCTCGTAGATAAGCGTATCGCGACGAAGGGTAGAACAGGGAAACGGTGGCGTAAGTAAGTTGCTAGTAGTCGGTAAAGTGATTATCCGCGATACCAGAAACGTCCTGCAATACCGACGTCTTCACGTTCGGCGTACCGACCGAGCATCGGCTCCGAAATACCGCAACAGTTCTATTTTCACCCACGATTTCATACAGGTACGATAGGACGCGATACACATCCGGTTAAGGGGTGAATTTTTTGATCGTGCAACAAATGAACAGTTCGCTGGCACGCTTCGGAGTAACAGAAAAGCGAGAAATATTCGACTCGTGTTCGGTTGTTTTCTACAAGACAGGAAACGCAATCCTAGGATGCTTCCGACTGTTTCGAAGAACTCCGGTCTCGTTACTTGAATATTAATAACGCGCCGGAGAAGATCCCTTCCTTCCTATCGTTTCGTTTTAAAATCACGAACACGAGCTGTAACTCATTAATCGACCAGGCTGTTGCAATTATTCGCAGAAGAGACGACATTTTCTCTTCCGCGAAGATCGTCGCCTTGCCACTTTTTATTCCCCTTTCGCGAGAGCATCGTCAAGAATTTCTTATCAAATTTATTCCTATGAATTATGTATACGTTTCTAGCAACGGGCTACTGCTCTTTTTCTTTTTTTCCTTTCCTCTATATCTACGTGTACAAAATTCTTGGTTAATAAAATTTGTTATTCAATTCCGGAATAATACGTTCTCCCCGGAGGTGGTTTTCCTTCCCGCGAAAGGAACCATTTTCACCCGGTACAGAAGGAACGCCGTTTTACGCGATCAGTTGCACCCTGATAAATGCATCGAAGGCACTCGAATACTAATTTTCCCCGCGTTTAGACCGATCGCGCGTTCATTTCGCATTCGAAGGAACGCATCGAGGAATTATCGAAGCCCGGGTTAGAATGCGGTAGAATACCCTGTGATCTCGAGTCGCGGAAGTGTTCGATTAGAAGCCATCTCTCTACACGAGAATCACATTTGCGCGACACCAGCACCGACAAACTGCTTATAACAACAACAACCCACAGTTCCACCTATCGAGGAAACCCTTTCGAGGAATATTCTCACATTCGTTCGGTATCTTTCGCAGATCGAAAGGGATGTTCTTTCGACGCGACACGCTCGAAGGCTCCTCTCTCAATCACGAAGAGCACGCACTATCACCTCGATCTCCCCTGTCGATTCACCCTTGGCTCTTCCTTCCTCACCCTCCGGGGATATCTTTTATTCTACGTGAAACGAGGAGGGCTCCCTCCTCTCTCTTTCGTGCCCTTTGCTTTCAAATCCGTCACGCTGACACGTTTCGGCTGTCAGATTTTCGCTGCGTCGAAGAATTTTCAAGGGAACGACGACGTTCCGCTGTCGGCGATCGAATCGCCGATCAAAACTGAGAAAATCCGATGGTTATTCGAGCATCTAAAATTAGCCCGAGCAACCCTGTCTTCTCGTAACGAGGTTCTCGTCCGAATAGATTCTATCGGCGGAGCTTTTTTTTTTTCCCCCGGACCGTAACCACACACCTCTGGCCTTAATTGGCAGAAATTAGAGTGGTACGCGGCTAATCGGCTGGCCGAGTAAAATCCGGTGATCGAGATAGGCTGTACGACAACCGGTTCTATCAGGCTAAATCGGCTGGCGTACCGGTTCACCGACCGATTTAGTCGTCTTAATCGACCTTCTTCTGCTCCCTCCGCCGCTCGCGCGCCACGGCAACTGCTCAGATTTTTGCGACCGATTTCCCACCAGCTTACGACGTTACACGGCCTCGCGTTGCTCTCGCTGCTTTCAACTACAGCGAAATTCTATTTAATGCAACCGAGATAAATCGGTCGCCTGAAAGACCGCATAAGATCGAGAATCCCCGCGAATCTCGTTCGACCAGGCTCTGTTTCGAACGAGACGAAGAGAACGGGTAAGAGAAGAGTGGGAGAAACTCGTTATCTATCGCAGAGTGAAAGGTTGACCGAGCGACGGATGCGTACGAGTTGTTATCAACGTTGGATAGGTGTCTAACGGTGTTCTAGCTGGATCTAGGTTGGTCCTGAACGATCTACGCCTTTTCCTTCGTCCTCTAGTGCAAGCGGGCACGCGCGTGCACTACGTTGCTGGTATCGGTACACACGCTTTGCTTACAGATTACGGAGAAATGGAGAGATGGTGAATCCCGCGAGCAACGGAGAGAACGAATTTCGCAAGGGAGAGGGAGAGGGAGCGAGAGAGACAGCGACGGGAAAAGTATATACGTTTCCCGTTGCTTTTCCCCCTCTATCGCCTTCTTCGGTCGCGAGTATTTTTTCGTTAATCGACGGTGACGGGGCGAGGGGACTCACGAGAAACAATACACCGTGTCCCGGTCACCGTTGCTCCGTGGTTCCTGTTCGCGGCTGGTGGTCCAGCGTCGGTTCACCAGGGCCGGCGACCAGGATTCGTACCTGCATCCTTCAAAAAGAGAGAGAGAAAAAACAAGAGAGACAGAGCACGGGGTTCTCGGGATGAAAACGGTCGTGTGCTTGTGCTCGGGCGACCCGCCGCTGGCTCTTCGCCTCTTGTGTCTCACTAACTCATCATTCCCCCTATTTTCTTTGCCTCCTCTTCGCCGAGAAGAATCGTGGAAAGCCTGTGAAAATCGTCGATGCTTGTTTCCGTTCTCCCAATACAATTTTTCGTTAAAAAATAGGCTCGAGTGGTGCAACATATCGAGAGGGTTGGAACAGTAAGGGGATGGCAAAAAGAGTGTTGAGAGTAGGGTGCAACGCACACGCTATTTGACAATACGATCACAGAGCAAGATCTCGCTCGTACCGCTAATTACGTTTCTTTCTCTACCTTCGCGCAAAGGGGGGATAAAGGGCGGGAAGAGTTGCTTCGATCTTGACGATCGTTGGAAAAAAAACAAAAAAACGATGGTATATGATCCAATATTATAAGACGAACATTCCTTTGGTGGAGAGAACCGTGTTTAGAAAAAGGTGTGACGGGTGACAATATATGTATAACGATCATGATAATATAATTACAAAGGAGAAAATGTATGTATATGTAGAAAATACTACTGGATAACGTGACGTTGAATTAACGAGAAGTCAAAAGGAAAGGAGGAAAAAGAAAGAGCAAACCGTTTCAATTGACATAAATATGTCTTTAGAAGCGACAAAAGGTCTCTATGATAAACCTGCCGCACTAGCAGACGATGTAACAGGGTCTGTCTCCGTATTAAAATGACCAAAAAGGACTCGCAAGTCAAAGAACGAGTATCTCAACTACAAGCGATATTTATATGTACGTGTGGTATAGGACGGTTACGTATAGAACGATCTACAAAGAGCGATTGTAATCTGCGGTAGGTTGGGATATTGGTAGATTATCGTTTGCCGTACAAATAAACGTAATTGCTGCAGCGCTGTGATTCGCTCGAACGCCCCGGCACCTACAATTGCTAATACGTAAACCAATCTATCGCGTCGACTATACGAAAAAGAGACCACGAACGCGACGAGGAAATTCAGTTCGATCGATTCTCTCGATCGAATGTAAAATCTTTTTCCAACGCTAGGTCGGGTAAAACAATTTCCACACGTTGCACACGTTCGGCCAGCGGTTTATTTAAACACGTGTTTTAACGAGACTTTAACGAGGATTACGTTGTTAAAATAATAGCGGTACTTTTTGTCGCCGGTCTAGATGGTCAAATCGACAACGTGGAACGCTTCTGTAAATATTTGAACGCAAAGATAATCGGGCTAGTTCGATCATTTCCAGTACTCTGGCCGGGACAGGTTGCACGTTCGTTGAAGGATTAATCGAACGTGTGCGGTTAAATATTGCAACGCAGAAAAGGCGCCCGTGAAAGGGAACGCGAACTAGAAAAAGTTCTCCGCGTCAGTTATTAAAATATCAGGACTTCCTGATTAAACGATGAATCGAATAAAAAGGTTCACGCGGACCGGTGGAAGAAACGAGGCAATTGGCATTCAGACGAGGCGCTTTTTCTCGACGTCGAGTCGAAAAGTGGGGAAAAAGAGAAGAGAGAGAGAGAGAGAGAGAGAGAGAGAGAGAGAGAGAGTGGAAAACGTAGAAGGGCCTCTGGATGACCCTGTTGCTTCAAGGTTGAGGGTTGCCTCGAGAAAAGCACGAGTGCTCTGTGATGTCTCTTGAAAACGGCCGCCTTGTGTGCACCGGTGTGTAAAGAGAGACTCGGAGAGAGAGAGAGAGCGGGAGAGGGGATGGGATGCAAAAAGGAGTAACGTTAAGATGGATTAAGGGCGGTATTCGTAGCAGTTTGTCGGTCACGAGTTTACATACCGACAAATATGGAGCCTCTCTGGAACGAGTTATTTTCTATGCACGAGTAACAATTTCATCTGTAAAATCGTTAGAAATTAGATAAGAGACAGGGGGTACACCGCCGAGTCGCATCCTGCAGAATCGAGGTCAATTTTTCTTTCTCCAACTTCACCCTTTTCTCCATCGTTTGTCTCTTGGAGAACCGAGGGCATCGAACAATGCACGTGGAAACCCACGCTTTCGGCCTACGCCTGTCTGTTTCGCGGGGCGTAGTAGCTGTGTACAGTTCGATTAACAGTGTTCGAGCGAGAACTCGATGTTGTCGTAAGATATCGGTCCGCGAATAATAGACGACAGGAAGGCAGGAAGTAGACACGTCGTATCGTAGATCTTCAAATTCTGCACCAGGATCGGTATTTCAATTTCAGGGACGATGTTCGATCGACTTTCGAACTTTGTATTTTGACCTTAGCTGAATTGGTAGTTGGCAACGTTTCACGCACAGAGCGCAATATCGCGTAATTAATCGAATTGGTCGAGTCTATCGTCGCCGTAGGCCAATTGATCAAAGGATAATCGTCGGTGGAGCGGGAATCTCGACGTTCTAAACGCGAGACGAACGCTGACTACCGAGGGAACAAATACGGGGGCAGATCGGTTGATCGATGGTGAGCAGACGAGGCGTGAAAGAAGCGCGACTCTTTCCGTGACTCGCTTAGGAAACGAAACGCGCGCTCCTCGTGACACGCGTGGATATACGTGCGTAGAGTCGCGGGAATAAAGGAGCAATACCGTGGACAGCGTCTCGATTTCCCGCGATGCGTTGCAACACGTAGAATCGGTTCCTGCACGAACCTAGGGTGTGTCTCTTTAGTTATTTTCGGTTGGTAAAAAGAGTTGCACGAGAAGAAGGTATTCCTCCATCGACTAGGAGAAAGGTGGATTTGAGAACCACCTGCGGAACCGTCTCCTCATCTGACTCTTCGAGCCACCCCCCACCGGCCTCTATCTCGCTCTTTCTCTGTGTATCCCAGGGCGAAACGCTCTCTCGTTCCCTCGTCGCGTTCCTCCTTCCAAGAAGCCGTGGCGCGTACGCGTGCATGGAAACGCGTCGGCGGCGTCGCCGGCGTCGGCGACGGCGGCGAGCGGACCGGCATGCAAAACGGACTGCGAGAGCGCAGTATTGTAGATCTGTAGCAAAACTCCCCTACCTTGCACAACTCGTCACTCCCACTCCCCCCGTTGGCTGCTGCTCTTGAGAGACCAGCCAGCAAACTCCATTCCTACCCCCGGGTAGAGGCAGCGTCGCCACCACCGCCAACACCCTCCCTCGCCAGCCACCCCCGACGAACCTATCTTCCTGGTCAATAACCTCGGTGTGCCGTGTGCCGTGTGCCGTGCACCGCGGCATAATCGGCCATCACCGTCGCGATTTAGTTAGATCAACGTGTGTCGATGAGACACGTGCCTCTGCCTCTCTTTCATTTTTATTCTTACGCATTCTGCCTTCATCTTCGCCTCCTTTCCCTCCACACCCCCTCACCCTGCATTTCATATTTTGAATCCCTCTTACGATTTCTTCTCCTTCTTTCCACCTCTCTCTCTCTCTCTCTCACTCGATTGGGAAAAGGAGTCTGTGGCGTTGGACAAGAGGGGGAGGAAGCAATTTTGATCGCAGAGTTATTCTCGCGGCCGTTGTATCGTTTCCTTTTTCCTCGTATTCCCTTTCGTCGTCGTCACCGTCGTCGTTTGCTCGCCGCATCGAGTACCGTCGACGCGACAACCCTTTCTTTGCCCTCGCCTCCGTTTGCGCCCGTTTCAAATGTAAATTTTAATTCGATCCCGGATCCTCGATGTCGGATTTTCCCTTTGCCGGTAGTTTTTACGAAACACGCCTCTATTCTTCGAGGATGCGACGCCGGTTTCGAGACGGTGGGACACACGTTACTTGGAAGCTTCTGAAAATTACCGTGGCAATTTCTCTCGCCATCCTTGCTATTGATCCTCCGCCGGGTCCGATGGAATCGTTACAACCCTCCTTTAAAATGCATTCCGTGTATTTCTCCTGCAGCGCTGGCGCCGTCGAACATTCTTCGTGAAAAAATTCGTCTCTCTCCGGCGAAATAGTCAAAAAGATCCCAGAATTCGTCATCCCCCATCCTCCGGTTGAAGGACGGAAAAGAATTTTCAGGGTAGTAGGTGCGTTCAAGTTGCAAAGAATTGAAGAAGCGTATATACATCAGAAGGACGCGTGTACGCAACAATAAAGGGGAAAGGGTGATTGGATCGATAAGGGGATTTTTTCGAGGACTCGAGCGGTCTTCGCGAACGGATGCCACCCCTGTAACGTGACGCCATCTGTGCTGGTTGTCGGGAAACTCGTCTTAAAAATCGCCCCCTAAGATCAATACGCCGTACGGGCAGACAGTAAGTCTGCGGAACGCGATGCCCCACGCGCTTAACACGCTTATAATTTCTCCAATAGCGATAAATATACCTTCTCCTCGAGCATTCCGAACGGAATAAAAGGGGCTGAAAGTCCTTAAATCTTATTAATATTTCCATTACCTTTTCCTTTGGGATCGATGCAAATTCAGTTGGACGAACTGTAGTAAATCTCGGTCCAGTTTCGCCTGACCCTCGCGCAGGTTATTCGTAACACCACTGGACAAGGTTTCTTTGTTTACGAGCCAATTCGCGGCACAGCTGTTCAGAGAATTTCGAATATCACGTGCTTTGGAAACCATAGGAAAAGAGAAAAAGAGAAGCAGAGTCGATCGTAAACGAACGAGGAAGACCCGTGAATTCGGGTCAAGCATTTGGCTTACGCGAAGGTAGTTTCCAGAGGTTTCCCCTTCCCCTCCCTTTTCTCTCTCTCTCTCTCTTTCGCTCACACACACTCTCTCTCCTCTCTCTCTGTGGAAGGTCCGCTTTGCGGCTTCTAATGAGATAATTTGATTTCCAGGCTGCACGGGGCAAGAGTCGCGACGGCGGCCGATCTATCCTCTTCCGATCCCTCGCGTGTTTTCATACAAACTTTTTCCACGGGTTAATCGTGGGCAAAGTGGTCGCGTGGGCAACGATCGACGATGCATCGCGAACACGTTTCATTATATTAACACCTCTCCCCGTGTCGCGTAGTCGGTATAGGCTTTGTTAAACGAGTTACGCTTTTCCAATAGCGAGCATAGCGAGCACGACAACAGCGTTGTTTCACGGTTTGCAACTTTATACGCGTTTACAACCAACATGCTGGAAATTTATCATCGGGTTGGTCAATGTAGGTTGGCGAGTCATTTTCTTCTGCGCTCGAGAAGGACGTGGAACTTCAATTCAAATTCTACGCGTAGCTCGCGTGAATTAATACCGTCTAATTTGCGATTTAGCTGGCGCGCGCGAGAACGCGTGTTATGACAACGTTAAAGCGTAATCGTGGTTCTGGTGCACGTGTTCCTGTTAATGAAACCTTATTCGTTTCATTTGTCAGCCTCGTATCTCCATCGCTGCGGTGTAAATTCTCGGGAGCGACGTGTGGTTCGTTCCTTCGATGCTACATTATTAGGACGATTAATTTGCCGCGAATCGGTAAAGCTGAAACGAGTTCTTCCCTGATCTCTCGCTCACTAGGAAAACCTTTCGGAGAGACAAACTTTGCGTTTTCGAATTGTCGCGATGTACGTACGCATATCGAGGTAGAAAGAAACGTGCGTTGGGGAGAACGAGGAGGTTTTCGAGTTTTCACGGTTTCCGCATCGTCGAAGGAAATCGTCAGGGTGGCTGTAGAAAATCTAGGTTTCAGGGGGGAGGGGGGGGGACGAGAGTGGAGAATTAATTAAGCCTCGGTGAGGCTGTAGGCGCGCACTTGTAATTATAATTGCCGCTGTGCAGCAGCCGTCTTGCGAGATACGAAGAATAATTGAACGTTTCGTTCGGCCGGTTCCGCCAACGGCCGATGTATCGAAGATCGTATTACCATCGTGGGAGGAAAATTCTTCCTTTCTCTAATGACGTATTCGACTGATCTTCTTCCGGGCACAGAGAACGAATCATCATCCAGTCTGGATGACGAGAGTAGCGGCGAGAAACACGGGGCTCGGTTTAATATTGACAATATGGCAACGAGCAAGTTCGTAGCAGGGTTGGACGAGGGTTTAGAGAGGGACGATGGCGTGGGGTAAGCAGCTTATTGCGAGCGACGCGGTGCGGATTTTCAGCAACGTCGTTGTTTGACGTTGACTTCTATCCGATAACTACTGGTGCGCCTAGGCGACGTCTCTTCACCGAAAAACTCTTACATTGCCGGATGAGGATTGCCGCGTACTACCTATCCGTGGAAGCTTCTTTTCTCTCTCGACTTTCCACGTCGTTCCGTCACGATTCGCGCTGCGACACATGTTTGGTTAGCCGACCGACACCACACCACCACTCTCTCTCTCTCTCTCCCTCTCTCTCTCGAGCTTTCCTTTTCGCCGGCAACAGACACAGCTCTATCTCGCTGCACCGACCACCACAATTCTACATCCTTCAACTTTCTTCCTTCGTTTTCAGATCGTGGAGCGCAACAAACTCAAGCCGGCGATCTTTCTCGACAACCTATACAGAATGATGAGAGGCGATCCGCTGCTCGATGAGAATGGAAACGAGATCGAGGAGATCGGCGAAGATCTGTCTGGTCCTCGGCACATGCAGGAGGCGTACGAGATAATGCAGCAGAAGGGATATTTTTACTACATGCCAAGGATCAAAGTCTAGATCTGATATCTCGTTAAACGCGCATTTTCTTTGTATTTCGGTTACCCTACCGAGGATTAATAAAAGACTTGTTAAACGGACCACGAACCTTCTCGAACCGCGTCTAAACCTAGCGATATCGAGGAAGAAAATGATTTTCCTCGCGATACAGGGGCTGGCCGAGCTTTTCAGCCAAAGTAGGTGTGCATAAATGACAGGCCCGGGCGAAAGAAGACACGCCAGGTGGCAGAGAGTTGATGCATGGAGAGCGAGAGACGAACAACCCTCTTTTGATGTCCGATGGTAGGTGCTACAGTAGGTAGGCAGGCAGGCAGCTGCTGCACGTTTCGCCACGAGATTATAAAGCTGTACCGTGAAGCAACGGTTCAATGAAAATTCTCCCAACTTTCTATATACAACCGTGCTGCACGTACTGTATAGGCGCTCGGTCGCGCTCGGTCGCGCGCGGCACACACACACACACATATGCACCACCACGGAGAGTTTCCGCCTCTCGTATTTTGCGTTTCTCGTTACAGAGTTCCCATGCAGCGTTCCATTTTCTTTGGTCAACGGAGAATTCGGTTTATCGCTGAAATTCCTGTACTCGTCTCCTTCTGTCCGGGTGTGCTTTGTTCCCTTCGCATGGGGCTGAAAGGCCTCCATTATCGAGAGAAATTGCGCTAACGAGCAGCAAGTCCGTTCGGAGATAACTTTTCGATTAATTTTCGAACGCGTCGTTCGATGGTAGAAGGTTTTCAATTGGCATAGAGCGAGCTAAAATAGATCCGGGGACACAGCACAGCGTTGAACTCTGGGTGGCTCGCGCGGAGAGTTACATAACGCGTAACGCGTAACGCGAAATGCGTTCGAAGCGAACGTTGACTGGAATGGCTTTGGTCGGCTCTCGCTCGTCTATCCTCGGTGGCATCGATGCTCTCCACAGACAAGTTAAATTGCGCGCGCGGACACGGCCGCGAACGTTCGTAATAACCAGATAATTTCGCGACGATAAACAATCCGCAGCCCGGCCGATGCACGATCTGAGCGCGATCAACGGGATATAACGTGCCGCTTCGAATTAGTTTTGGATAATTTCCAGCACTTTGTAACCGGCGTACTAACAAACGATCGTGCACTTAACACGAGTAAAACGCTCGCCGTCGCGCGCACGATTTGGATTAATTCCAAGAGGTTGCGCGATATCAACCTCCTCGATTTTATTCCAAATAAGAACGCGATTATTTCGTCCTACGCTCCCTGTACAAATTCCGAAAATTTCTAATCTCGGTTTGCATCTCGACACTGCGATTTAACCCCGTGATAAAGCGTGGGGTCAAATAGCGAAGAACGCGTGGCAAGTGATTCTCGAACTTTGCTTCCTCCGAGCAGGCGAAAAGTCGCCTCGTCGTCGTTCACCCAAGAACAGTATATGCTTTATTATCCGAGGAGTAACAAGTAGCAAGATGTGGTAGAGGGAAGGGGGGAAGAGATCGGAGGCGGCTCTGGGCCAGGTGGTGGTAGGCCGGGAGAGGCAATCGCGCGCGAGAGAGAGAGAGAGAGACTCCCTTAACGCGGCGGAAGGTAAGTAGGTAGTAGTAGGTTAGCGACAGCTGTTACTCCTCCCGGCACGGGGCTATACATCAGAGCTGTACATTATAGACAACAGTGTGTTCGGTCGTTCCAAAGAGGTTGCACAGCTTAGCAGCGGTCAGGACCTGGATCAGGTCTGGCGACGTCTACCTCCGACATCGTCGTCGGGAGGCAGCATGTGCCTGGACAAAGAGCTCATTCAGACACGGACAATGGCCCCTGGGGCTGGATAGGCCGCTGCTTCGACAAGCACACGCGAGAGGCCTGCCTTCCCCTCTGCACATGCCCTGGGAAGGCCTTTTTCCTGCGAGTCGAACACTCGCACGGTGGCAGGATCGTAGCTCGTCGATTAATTAGCACGGACGCTGTGGTTGTTCCCGCTAAATCGATTCGTCGTAGGTGGTTGACGCGTATCGAACAGTCGAACGTTCGACGTAGATGGGTGTCCGCGGTGAAAATTAACGCGAGCTCGAGGGAAATCGATCACTTTGTCCGAGTTTCGATAACTTCTCGTCTTGTATTTGAATTACGACCGAACGGTTTGCTCAATTCATCGCGAGCATCTACGCCTTGTTGCACGTGAGAGCAAGTATTTCAACATTTCGACATCCATAATCGAAGGCTTCGGGTATCGAGCCACGATCGGTTAACCCCGCCGCGTATAAGCGACGATTTGGAACCGGATTGAAAGAAAGAAAAGTCGCACGCGATCGACGAAGAAAATTGAAAAGGTGTGGAACCAGAGTAAAAGTTTCGCGAGAAAAGGAAGGAAGGAAGGAAGGAAGGAAGGAAGGAACTAACTGTTCGTGTCCCCCTTTTTCCGTTGATTTCGAAAGGCCTTTTAGCGGGCAATTTGCGGAGCGGCTTGGTTTTGTTATGCGGCAAATGACTGTGCGCGAAAGCGAGAACGAAAAGGAAAGCGAAAAGAAGCCGCTCGACCAAGCGAGAAAGTGAATCGTGGCTGCTGACCGAACATGGCTCGTTTCTGCTGCTTCTTTTTCTCTCTCAACCACCACCACCACCACCACCACCACCAGTGCCGCCGCCGTTCTTTTAACCGCACCAACCTCGATTGCACTTGCAACACTGACATACGCGCGCTTCATCGATCTCCGTCAAGACTTACCGAGAACACGATGTCTCGAGCTTCTCGAAAATTCGTGGCTAAATTGCACCGAGCCTCGTCAGCAGGCAGAAAATCGTTTCGATCTGAGAAAGTGATTTTACGCGTGGCGAGCGTCGATTCCCTCGAGGGGAGCACGCCGGTAAGAAATCGTGTCCAAATTGAATTTCCGTGGAAAAATTTTAACCTCGTTACTACCTCAACGCCGGATTAATTAATCGCGCAACGCTCCGGAACTGCGCGAGCGCCGCCCGCTTTGATCCTTTTTCTAAACAGATTAACACTTGTTGATCAAGATATACGTAGGCAGCCTACGTTCCTCGAAGGTTCGCTTTAATCGCGGCACGCTTATCGTCACGCGATAGACGATACGTTTTTATCGCCGAGATCGTCGGCGGAGGAAGAGAATGGTTAATTCGGTTAAACGGCGTTTTTTATCGTGTCATCGTGTATCGTTTCTTTCTCGACGAACGGGGAATACACGGTGGGAAAAATGGTAGCCGATGCACACGGTCGCGCGCCTGCCGCATTCTTTTCATATTCGCCTCCGTTCTTGCTGCGAAAGAACTTTCGCTGGAGTAGCTAATAAAATCCTTGCCCCTTCCTACACCGGTTAGGTTAGGTCTGTCTTTCCAGCCACCGAGAGAAGGGACCACTCGAAAAGAGTTTATACCGTGGCTCTGGTGTATATACACGTACACTCTGCGCGTCTGGAAAAACCGAGGTAGGCACACACCACCCGAAAAGGGTGTGGTGTGTTTCTTCGTGTTCCACGAGAATAAGTACGCCGTGTGTACGTGTTATTTCTACGATAGAGGTACGGTCAGTGCTCGTTTCGACGCGTTTCGATGGATTTGGTTTCGTGGAAAAGCAACAGTGAGGAATCGTGGTTTGTTGAGATAAACCGAAACCGCTTACTTCGGCTCGGTGTTTCCCCAAATTTTGCTGATCCTTTCACGCAGACTTTCCACCCGAATTGTCGGAATTCGCTTAAACGCGCTTCTCGGTCCCAATGCTCTCCACGTGTGTCTTCCTAAATATGTGCAATCGCGGAAAAAGACCCGTTCGATTAGAAACGAAAACTCGCTGCTGTAAGACGGTCGCTTTACGATCGCTTCGTTACAACCCGATCGTTATCGAGTAATCGAATAAGACGAGCTAGCTAATTAATTAAACGCGACACGAGGCGAAGATTGCAACGGGAATTGTAGCTCGAGTTCGAGCAAGCCGATAATAATCGGCGCATCGCCGGCAAAATCTCGAATCGCTTGAATCGCCCGAATCTCTGCCGCGTTTAAAATAACCATCGAAAAAGGTATATTTCAGCGGGAACCGGCGCAAAGGAGAAGCAGCAGCTGTGGACAGATGCACCTGTGTCGCGGCCCTTGCTCGCCAACGAACTTAGCGAATCAGCTAAGTCTAAAATAAATCTCCCCGCATTTTCCCATGTCCCAGTTCTCGCCTAACTCATCCGCTATCTACGACGGGGCACTCGACTAATTTTCCCCAGTGAAAAAACCTTTGGAAAAATGGCTCGCGCCCGTTCCACCTAGCCAATGGCTGAATGGGAATTTTCGAAGCGAATGCAGACGCGAAGGTGCGTATACGACAGAACGGTGTCTCCCATTGTTCGAGGATCGGGTGGGGAAAGACGAGGGAGCCCGACCGGTCGGCCGGACAGGCGAGGGAGGCTAAACAAATGAGAAAACAGGAGGTAGAGAACGAGTGGTTGTCGGTTGAAGGGGCATCGCGAGGCAAAGGAATCGCGAACCGAGGAGGCGAGCGGGATAATCGACGAGAGATCGTGGCGCGTCGTGGCGCGGGGAGGAGAGGAAGAGGAAATAAAGAAAGGAGCAAAAATCGAGCGAGGTGAAGGAATGCTTGGCCTTGGCGCCTGCTGGCTGCCCGGAGAGCAGCAGCTCTCTCTCGCAACCTCGTCCGAATCGGAAGGCTAAGGATAGAAGTCGCGCCGCGAGAGAACCAGCCGCCTGTCTTCACGCGGGAGAGCGTGTATTAGTTCGCAAACCGAGTCGTCGTCGTCGTCGTCGTCGTCGTCGTCCTCGTCGATCGTGATAATCGAATTCGCGTACACGAAAAGTGTTACCGACTGACCATGCGCAGAGCAATCCCTGATCTTACGGCACTTTTCGTTAACGCGGTCGTTTATTCCGTTTCTACGTACGACTGGAATTATGCTCGATTACAAGCCGGACCTCGCCGAGCTTTTTACGCGAGAACAACACGAGATAAACGGGATAAAATAAGCTCGGCGAAGAGTAATTTCGTCAAAGTATTTATACCATCGAGAGGTTGATCGGCGAGGCGAATTCTTTACGTGGCGCATCGTGTGTTATTCTTAACGTTCATTAGCCAGCCGGTCTCGGGCAGGGATAATCAAAGAATTTGATTTGATATTTCATCCGTCCGATAATCATCTGACGTTTATTAGATTCTACCGCCAATTCTGCTGAAATTTATTCTGACAGCTTTAATAACGCACAGAAGCGAGTGCTCGATGAATTTAAATTGAACGTGGCCAGTACCCCGCCAACGCCACGTTCGAAGGATTTCGCAAGCGCACGCGCGTGTGCAAAAAATCTCCCGTCGCTTAATCGCTTCTTCAGCGACACGAAACGCCACGTTACCGTTTCTCCGTTTGCCCTGTGAATCAAAACGCCCTATTACCGATCGAACCGCTCTCCTGTCTGTTTCCCAACGCCATTTGTTGCGCGCTTCGCGATCACGAGGAATTGCGAGAAAAACTCGTGAGAATTTGTCGCAGAAAAGTAATCCAGCGGAATAACGGTTCAGAACGAGAGAATACCGACGAATCTCACGGTGAAAATGTAACGAGTATCCCTTCGACTCGTAAATGTAAAAATTGATTCGCCGTGTATACGAAATTTCCTTCGAATTATAAAATTGGCAATACAGTTCAGAGATATACCAGCAGTACGGAACGATCGGGCTGGTAAATTGTTTCGTTGTATTCGCTACTGTTTCGACGCGAAACGGTAGGATATAACCAGCCGAGAAAAAAAGTAAAACAAAAATGTAATTGAAATAAAGGAGGTAGATATGGCAGATGCAACGATCGAAATGGAAAACACGGTAGCGTCTGTGTAGCGGACAGGGTATATGAAAGTGAAAGAGAACGTATCCACGTGTCTACATTCGATAATTATATAAACTCGGTGGCGGCAGGAAAAGGGAGATACGCGGGAAATTGGAAACGAGATGAACGGCGAATAGTAATAACGCGGCGGAGAACTATACGAACCACGGGAACTCGTTAAACCTGAAAGAACGACCGAGTTTTCCAGGTGAAAACTGATTTACGATAAATGGGGGCATGAACTAACTTCCGACGATCGTCAATTACGCGGGATTCGATATAAACTAATTTCCATCGAGCCAAATTCGACCAACGACTGAAATGTAAAATAACCAGAAATTTCTCGAAGATGCCCTCTTGTAATTAAAGAAATCTACATTTCAAACAAGGTTTCGCTCGAAACTTCCTTTTCGCTCCACAACCCTATTATGGTAATAATTCCTGGTCGAAACGTTTGTTCGATTTTTATCGAGAGGAGTGTTTCTCGCCGTTCGACGAACTCCTCTGCGAAGAAGCAATTGAACGCGAGGGAGTTAAGCAGAACGCGTTGGTTTACGCCGCGTAAATCGAGCGTCAAGTACGTTTCCTCGCTTCCGGAGAAAGCATTCCTTGAAACAGTCCTTAAACGCGATGCATCGCATCTTGCATTCTCGCCAGTTTCGATGCTCGATTGTAGCTAGCGGCGCAAATGCATCGTGACACAGTTGAAAATGGAGGGAGGGGGAGGGAGAGAGAGAGGGGCGGGAAAAAAGGAATGAAAGGAAAGAAAGGAAACTCTAAAAAGCATTACTTTGAGCTCTCGACGGGGACTTTCATCGAAACCCATCAGGCACGATTCTCATCGCGTGAGTACCGCGGCGCTCGTATTGACGCACGAGTCGAAAACGCAGCGAGCCTCCGCTCTTTTCGGTGGCTTTCAAGTATCAAACGCCCAACGCTTTCTGACGACGACGGCTATGATACGGCGGCGCGAGATGAAAGAAACGACGAAGAAGAGAAAATGCAACGCTTCGACGTCGTCGAACGATCCCCTTCCAGAGACGCGATGGCAGATCTCGATTGACCTTACAAGGCTGCAACCTCGAGATTCCACCGCGAACCCTAAATCGCGCCCCTATCTCGTCCCAAGCCAGGGAAAAAAACGAATTTTTCTGAAACGCGTATCGTTGTCACGTGATTTCAAACGCGTCACTCACGAGCCCACCGCGTTGTTCGATAGGTGCACGGCAGGGACCACCAAACGAGACTGTCAAAGCCGATTTTCAACAAGCATTTCGATCGAGCGATACGCGAGCCGTTATCGGTGTCGCGATGAATTTACCAAATCGACGCGTTCGAAATTTCGCGTATTTCGAAATCCTCTTTCCGCGTACGAACTCGGTACTTTCTTGCTCGCGAGCAAAACGGCGTGTCCTGATCTGAACGTAAAGAATCGATACTTTCGCCGAGTTCGCTGCCAAGCAAGCGTGACCGTCGGGGATTTCACGAATGGCAAAAAAAGGAACTCGGCGGAAACCGTAGAAACTGGTGGGTAAACCTTGCGACAGACACGACGGAACATCGTTAATGGACCACGGAATTACGATTCAAGTGATATACACCACGCAACACCCGTTAATTTAGGCCGCGAAATTAGTGTCTGTCCAAGGCTGCTTTATTTTCGACCTGAAGTCTGGCGCGAAAGCAACATCTTACGCGCGTGCACGGACAGAAAGATAAAAGACGTTGAAATTTTTCACCGGTCGCGAATCTGCCGCGTAAATTTCTTAAACAACCTAACCGTCCAGGTTAGGCCGAGTAACGTATTAAAATACCGTTTCGCCAAGCTACTTCCGTCGAACAAATGGAAAGCTACTAATGCGATCTGGTGAATAAATGTTTCGAACGCGATCTCGCGGCGGTCGGTCGGTCGTTTGGTTCGGTTCGGTATCGATCATCGAGAACGGTGCGCGCGCGAGAGAGAGCGGTGCTTCGACGATAAAAGAGAAAAGTCGACCGTCTCGGTCCAACGAGCGAATAGCGACGAGTACGTGTTCCGTCTACCATAATTTGCTCTCGAGATCCTTGATCTTTATCTTGAACGCGTGTACACGGTTCAAATCTAATTTGCACGTAGAGCTTTCGATGGAAGAAATAAAACAGCTAGCAACTGCAATTTCGTCGCGATAACGAACGACACCTTGGCATCTTAAAGTTTCTGAAATAATCCAAGGTATATACATACACAAAAGCTTTGGGGGAAGCTCTCCTTTCCTCCGATAGATACCGCTGGTGACAGATCTTTAGTTAGCCCTCGAAGGAATCCGTTTAGTTTTAAGTGGCCTTAGTCTATGTTTAAGTGGGTTGGGTGAAAGTGGATATTTAGTGAAAAGTCAATTGCAAGCAAGCTGAGCATGGACTGAGAAAAAGAGACACAGAGAGAGTGAGAGAGGAGAGTTGATCCACGAGGCGTGGCACTTTAATACAGCGTTCGCTTTGTTCTCTTATTTCTATTTTATCGTGTTTGGTCACGATCTAACGATAAATCAGCTTGTCATCTCGTTCACTTTCATCGGTTCTCGCTTGATGAAAATTCGTTTCGAATTGCAGCCAAATTTCTACGGCTCGATCAAACGATTCTACTGCGTTGCCCGACTTTCGAAGCTGGCTGGCTAAACAAACGTTAATTCCTCGAATAATATATCCACCTACGAGTGACCAACTCCCGCACGTCTGTGCGTCCGACATTTGTATTCATCGCCTACGAACACCTCTGCGAAACGTCGAATTTCCGTGACTTTTCACCCACTCGGAGCAGAACGGTAATTAAATAATTGAATTTGCTTTAAATTAAAATTGTTCCCTCGTCGTAAAATACAGATGATTTATCTCGCAGCGTAAAGAGACAAAAATCGCAATGATCCTATACACTGAAATCGACTCGATAGCAGACAACGCATGTTCCACTATAAGTGCGTCTAATTGAATAGCCCTCGTTCACGGGATCAATAAATCGGCCCGATAAAATTTCTCCCGCAAACTCACGACACTGATTTATCCCTTTTCGATTGGGCCGAATCGCGAACGCACCCGGTACATGTATATCGGGATGGTATTGTGCAGACGAGCGAGGGGAAGTTCCCCGAGTCGAGTCGAGTCGAGTCGGGCTCACTCTTGCAGAGGTTGTAGATCAGAAGAGAATTACGAACGGAGTGAAAGAGAGGGATACAGAGAGAGAGAGAGAGAGAGAGAGAGAGAGAGAGAGAGAGAGAGAGAGCAAGGGCGGGGGCGATGCCAGAGATGGGAGAAAAAGAGAGGAAGAGAGAAGCCTGATAGTGGCACCACGTGCATCGACCGAGGTCTTTGTCACTGGATACCACCACCGGTGCTCGATTTTTCTGTCTTTGCTAGCTACTTTTTGCACACGAGAGCTCGGTTCGACGGCCAGCCGGTTATCCAGCGTATCGGAAGACGACGCCTCGATCAAGATATCGAACGTAGAGAACCGGGAAAAATTGGACGCCAAGGTTTCCAAGGGATGTGTCGATGTTTTGAAATTCTCTCTCGAATCCGCTGTTCGAGACTTAACAACATTTTCCTTATGTAAAAGAAATCCACTGTGATTTAATTGATTGGTATTATAGGAGGAAAAGTAAAGGGAAGCGCGATGAACAGGATGGAGAAAGGGGTTAAAGCACTCGGAGAGACAGGAGAGGATCATGTTTTTAAAAAACGACGAGCAAAGGAAAATTTCCCGATATTTATCCGGCCGATGTGGAAGTCATAATAGAAATGAACAGCGGTGACATCGAAAGCACCTCGAGCGCGATCCTCCAGCGAGGCAAATAATCGAGCAGTCGTGGCGATGGCCAGAGCGCTCTAAAAGCAGCTGACGGTGTCAGTGACGGACATTTATTGACACAACATTCGCGGATCCCAGCTATCCCTTTTATTCCGTCTCTCCGCTTTGTCTCTGCAACTTCTACTTATTATACTCTCCTCGGTTACCGGCGAAACCAATTGCGCACTCCTTGGTAACCGACCAAACTATCGGCCAAACTAATTACAAGCCGCGCACAGCTTTCCACCGGGAAACAAACGCGGCGTTCTCTCGCTTCTCTCGGTCTACGTTTGTTATCACCGGCCTCGTGCCAAGGAACTGTGTTCGCTCGTCCAACGAAAGTGGAAAACTCTCTGCCACCTTTCTGCGGTCAACTTTCAGCGTGTCTCTTACCGCGACGACGATCATCTTCTTCTCTGGCTAGGTGGTACTATTTTCGCAAGGCGTATATCTATCGCATTCGAGGGATATTTACCTCGTGTGACTGTACACGTGAACGAGCGCGTAAACTAGTTCTATCGAATATATCGACGGCTTAGATTCCGTCGGAAATGTAGCCGACGTTTCAGAAGGGTGGACAATCCAATTCTTCCAGATTTACCCAATCAACGATACGAATGCTCGAGACGAATACTCGACGTATACAACGACGAAGGAAACCTTATCAGAAGCCGCGTTGCGTAACTAGGATAATTCGTCTACGCGTGCACACGTTTTACCCTTAACCCTTTTACGCGAACAACACGCCATCGCGTTTACTTTATTTAACGCGATTATTTTCTCCTTTATTTCAGCCGCCGCCTTCGTGTATCAACAACGGAAATTTCCTATAATTAATCGCAATGCATGCCGCGTCAGATGCATACGCAGATACCGCTTTTTTTCATGGTGTAGCTGATTACGACTCATTGAAACAATAGGAGAAAACAGCGAGGCTTACGTTTCAATTAAAACTTTGCTCGAGTACGTCAGCAACCACCACCGTACAATCCTCCCACTCGCTCTCCTTCGTCGCGAATTAAAAAGTTTCCTTTTCCACCTCGGTTGAAAACGATCTTTGAATGTAAATCTTGTACAAAAGCAATTATTTCTCGCGAGAGGAAGAAGTCGTTGCTGAGGAATCATCTCCAAATTCTACGGGATACCGACAGACAGACGATCGGAACAATGCAGGACTCTGTTTTATGCAATCGCTGCTAAGAGTATATAAAGAGAAGGACACAGTTCGTTCTTTGAATTGGCTTGGGTATACAATATCTGAAACGAAGAAATGTGCGACGAATCGAGTACATCTGTCTCGGAAGTTTGCTTCCTACACACGCGAATGCCAGCTGGATTGTAGCTTTCTTTCCCTCGATTTCGCGATAGCATCTCGTACACGTGCTTCCTAATGACCACACACACACACACACACACACACACATACACGCTCTCTCTCTCTTTCATCTTGATCCTTTTTAAATTTCGAGAACGGAAATGTCATTGACGTTTGAAAACGATCAGAAATGTCGAGAATGCGACAGCCACCAGATGGTGTAAGAATAGAAAACGAGAGCAAGTTCATGTTTGCGCTCGTATCGCGACTAAACGGTACGGTACAATGGTCGTTTGCAATAGAATTTAATTATAGAGTACGGTTTAAGGCAGGTATTCGTAAATTATTCTCGCTTCTCCGATAAAACCGGTACCGTTCAAAAATACGCGAGACCCGTAAAGTACACATATTCAGTCCTATTCACAGGTGACGTCAAACAACTACAAACCACAAAGAAGGAGTAAATGTAACTAATTACACGTGGAAGAAGTATGTACGTCCTATTGGCATCGACTCTGTCGCGTGGAAGTATCAGTTAGGAACGAGACAAAAGGAAAAATGTCAATTGTTGTTGCTGCGTAGGTTTTTTGGTATAGGTACGCGTCAGAGGCAATTTAGTCGGGAAACGAGTAACGAGAATATATGTAATTATCGATCTGAATTGGCAAAGCGTAAATTCGCGAGAAAGGAAACTTAACCTCTCCGGTTGAGAAACAGCAGCGCAGCCGGTTGTTTTCTCATCGCCATGACGACCGGGTTAAAGAGAGACGGAATCGCGACGATCTAACCTAACTGCAAGCATAACGGCCCCCGTGTCACGCTACTGCCTGCGCCCTTTCTGCTTTCTTCCCCTCGCGAGCAGCATCGAATTGCGGCGTGTTTCGTTGCCAGGACGACCAAGAAGGTTCCTGATTAAAAAAAACACGATTCACGGGATTCGAATAGCGATCCGGAGGATCTTTCTCGAGCGCTTGCCACTTTTCTCTCTCTTCCTCTCCCGCGCTATCCCTGCCTCTCTGAGCGGCTATCGAGAGGAAAGACAGCATGGCGGAACGATCCCTGTGCCGTCGTTCGTCACGTGAACTTTTCTGTCAACTTTCGAATCGGCCCTCTCGCAGCCATTCTCGTTTGCACGCGATTGATTTCTCTGAAACTAGCGAGCAAGGGCTCCTCCTCGTAGGTACACACGCGCGTATCTACACGTTTGCACGCAGTATACACATCGAGGTGCAGGGAGCGAGAGAGACAAAGGCAACGAAAGAGAGAGAGAGAGAGAGAGAGAGAGATACAAAGGGTCAGGGGAAGGCAAAAGTGCGACGGAGAAAGGGAGAAGGAGACAAAGGGGGAAAGGACAAAGCGTCGACGCGTTCCAAGTTCGGGCGTATATACCTATCCCGTAGAAACGTGCATACACATCCCTCTTTCCCTTTCTCAAGCCCCGCGTTTACAATCGCTCCCTCTCCCTCTCTCTCGCTGGCGTGCACACAGAAACGCGCTTGCCTGTCTCTTTCTCCCTCTCCAGAGTATATCCGCGCAACATCGAGCGCGCACAACCACACACTCGTGCGCGCGCGCGCGCGTGCACCCATACGTATACACAGGGACAGAATTGCACGCACGCAACGATGTCGGTTGCACACGCGTTTTTATTCTCTGGCCGGTTTCCTACGCGAAATAAAGCATATAGGCGCAAGATGAAATACATATACACAGCAGCCAGAAGGCGTGTATGTACACGAAGCTTATTATGAAGCGGTTCGAAGCGAGCATGACAGTAGGACGCGTTGAAAACAAACAGTCCAGGGTGAAAAGGTTCACACGAAGGGTCATAAACACGAGAAACGAAGCTGCACCATTCGCTATTCGAGGGAAAGGAAAGGAGAAAAAGCCAATCTTTGATACATGGAACAACACGACACGACCACGGCCACGACGACGACGACGACGACGACAGGACAAACGACGGCGGCGTACTCACACATACACGCGTAAAGCTAGTACACGAAGAGGGAAGAACCGCTGTCGAACGACTCTTGAACCGTGCGGCGATAGGAAATGTAGTTATATACAAAGGGACTCGGTGGTCACTTGTGCTTACCCGACTGCCGGAAAGGTGGTGTAAGGGAACATCGTTGGACGCTTCCAGGATCCTCGCCGCTTGACACTCGGTCGGTACCTCGCCGGCTTCTTCCTTTCTTCTGCACCTTCTCTCCACACTGTTTCACCTTCGAGAGATCGACGTCACAGGTCAAACGAATCGCACATACACAACCACTCGATAGAGGTGGGTACGGAGGCACAGAGAGACAAGTTCAAGGTCGTCGCGACGATACGAATATATAAGCGAAAACGTACGCGTATACTCTCCCTCTCTTTCTCTTTCTCTCCGTTTCCGCGGTACCGCCAAACCAGCGTCGTAATCACGACCGGCTATGTACTAATAACCGTCACGAGACCGTCGTCACTAACAAACGAAGCGGCGAACGCGCGTTCGAGACAAAGGGCCTGGGTTGGTTTTACGCCGGAGTTCGACCAGCGACGAGCGAGCTTTGCCTCCGCGTACGGAGGAACCAAAAGGATGGAAGTCCGCGATGACAGGACTCCTGGTGGCCTTTTCGAACGCGGTTGTGGCAGCCACACGATTGATAGAACGCAAAAGATGGGAAAGCACGAGAAACGCACGCCGGCCACTCTGTTTCCTTCTCTCTCTCCCTCCCTCGCTCTTTTCTCGTTCTCTCTCTCTCTCTCTCTCTCTCTCTCTCTCACGCACGCATGCATCCACACACACATACGGGCACACACACACGCACGCACACACTTCCCCTTTCTTCTATCCTGAACAGTTTTGTAGGTTAGTCCAAACGACCGGCTAGACGGTAACGGCGTCGCTGCGCGTCTCTTCAGTCCTCGCACTTCACAGTGTGGCAGCTGTGCGCTCGCCTCTCCGCCTCGACGGTGGGGGAACGGTGCGCGCCGGTGGGGCTGAGCGAGGGGAAACCTAGCATGGAGAACCTAACCCAAACCGCACGGAGCAACGAGGAGGAGAAGAGCGACGAGAGAGGGGGAGAGATTGGCCGAACCGAGGGATACGTTGCGAAGTAGGGGTAGGTTAGGTTGGGACACCTGGAGGGAGAAGCGAGCGCACCCCTATGCGAACGCGGCCGCGGCGCGTACTACGAAACAAGGCGCACGCACACCGAGAATGTATGCCGCCGGCTCGCAATTCTGCTGCCCTTCGCTAAAAGCTAAAAGACTTCCACGCCTCGTGCTGTTCGACGTGCCGAAGAGGTCCAGTCTTTGCAGTGGTGCTCACCGAATGTACCCAACGACCGCTTCGATGCACTTTACGCCAGAGTGTACTTTCGCGACTAATAAATCTCGACTTTTCAATCACCCTCTGTCGTTTCCAACTTATCGAACCTTGCATTCCAATTTCGCGTACTTACGCTACGGTATGCTCGATCTACGGATAGTATATCTATGGGAGGGGAGACGTAGAAACTGGCTTTTAACCAAGCACAGAAAAGGGGGGAGTTCGTCTTTTTACTACGGCACGCGACAGAGACTGATAACATTTATGCAACTATTTAGATCTCTACCCGTTCACTGTTTCATTTTGCCTTCCTTGTTAAAATACCGGTGACCGTGTTAAAATGCATTTTACCGACCGAAAACTCAACGTTCCGGTTAATTTAGATTCTTCCGATTAAACAGTTCCCGTATAAACAGAACAATGTCGATCTCGAAGGAGTTTAAAGCAACAAAATACGATTCTGAAACTGCATAAACCGTGGTGTGCTCATTTAACTGGTATATATAGATATATACGATAGATGACCGAGATAGTTGCGTCTGTTCCAGTGTACATTATGTATGTGTGCGTACATATGTGTAGATAGAGAGAGCTGTGCGTTTCTCTTGCTCTCGAGCCCTTTTTCGAGGACTACTTCATCCCCGGAGGGCCCTTATGCTCGTGTGTTACGAATTACATTGCTGGAGACGGAAGGGATTAAAGATTCTAATTGACGACACGCTTGCGTCTCGTCGGCGCAACTACTCGTTCCGCGTGTACCACTCGTTTACTTTCTCCTAGGAAGCTCGTTGATCGCGTTACCGACGCGAGATATTCGACACGTCGAGGCCTTCGATTACGCGAATCGAGCGAATCGAGCGAAACGAGGTCATTGCACAGTTTTATACGTCGATGCGACTATTTAACGCGGGGCGCCTCTGTCCACACAAAATACGCTACTGTGTGACTTAGATTCCATCGTCGACATGGTTGTTTACATACGAGCAGCACGCGTGCAAGTTTCCAATTCGGGAACAAGCAAGTTCAACTGCGATAATATTCAACTGCGGGGTTGCATTTGCACGCTCGCGAAATCCGCTCGCTCCTCCGACAAGTTTCTATCGTACAATGGCAGCGGGTTTGCCTGTCGCGAATCCGGATAAAACATCGAATGTTTCGTCAACGTAGACAGTTCTCCTCCACGCCAACGGTTCGCACGCTTATCATTTTCCTCGAAGACACGGTACAATGCAGTTTTCCGGAAGCATTGTTCCCCCGCGTTTCCACGAGTGCACGGGTACACGGGAACTGTGCATACCTATATGTAGGTAGTGTTTTCGCAAGAAACGATCGAGAATGCTAACTGGGCGTTCTCCGGACACGTGCACGCTGACACAAAGAGACGCGTGGACTCGATGGGGAAATCGACGCAACACCATGAGCCAACTACACAGGTTATGCAACCGTGCAGTTTATTCGCGTTAGGTTCACGGGTGCACATAGAAGCAGAGAGAACTGGAAAAGCGAGATTTCCGGGTGTAAGTCTCGTCCCTTGGAAATATTCT
This sequence comes from Anthophora plumipes, assembly GCA_951804975.1. NCBI lineage: Eukaryota > Metazoa > Arthropoda > Insecta > Hymenoptera > Apidae > Anthophora > Anthophora plumipes. The sequence continues at coordinate 459,179 of OX638121.1, forward strand.
GAATTTTTGGTCTCTCAGACAGCTCCAACTCTGTGTGTGTGTGTGTGTGTGTGTGTAACAATTCTTTCTCTATGGAAGTGGCGCACAGTCTCTTTCGGCTTGTTTGGTACTCGATTTACAAGGAAAGGGAGGCGCATTCGTCTGGCTAGCGAGACAGCGGTATACCGAAATTGTCGGTGTAATTGCGGTTGCATTTTTCCCAGGCATTCGAGCTAATCCCTCGTGCCGCACTCGTTCCCGGCTGTTTTGCACGAGAATTGCAGGAGAATTGCAGGAGAATTGCAGGAGAATTGCACGGTGGAACGTGAAGAGGGCAGGTCAGGATCGAGAGACTAGCTGGCTGGCCTCCAAATCGCTGGCCAGATTCTGGACGTGCGTGTCCCGACCCAAGGTAAATGTGCCGTCGCGCCGCGACTGCCACGGAACAAAAAGACGGGGAAGGAAGTTTATCGCGAGGCAGTCGCCCACGATGCGTCACGCATGCGTCTCTTTCACCAGCGTGCAGGGAACCGATCTAAGTATACATACGTACGTGTACAACAAACACACGAGCATCTCGCTTCAACGAATGCGAAATCATCAATGGTGTGTAATCCTCGGTTTGCATTCGGCGACAAGCCACTCCGATGTATTTTGAAAAATTTTGAAAATCCGCCTACCTCCTATATGCGTAGGTTATTTCGAAACCTCCTCGGGGAACAGCGTATTGTATCCATTGTTGGTTTTTTTATCATTCGATTCGCGCGTATCGCGAACATCGAGACGCAGCCTGGGTATTGCTGGGAATATCGGTCGGTATGATTCGAATAATACCTATACGCGTATATACTAACCAAGCAATATCTAAATGGTGCAAGTACATCGCATCTCCTGACTTTAATCTCGCGAAGTAGATACCATTTCCATTGAAACGGCGAAACTCGCCTACTTCCGAACTGTATAATTACTCAAAGAACCGTTTTGCCCGCGATATTTTATGCAACGACACCTCGAACAAACCTCCACCCACCCCCATCAGACAACTATTAACCGACACTGTCGCCGATGATTAATGCTCCTCCCTAACCACTTACGTCTTAACCACTTTTAACCTGTCAGCTAAACAGATTCGAGGGAACGGTATATGGAACGCGATGATTTGTTCATTCGAGAGACTATTAACTAAATTTCCAGGTTTACAGGACGTTTTGAAATTTGTTTTTCTACGTGAAACTCTGTTCGTAAAAGAGTGGAAGAAACGTATGTATGTATATACATATAGTCGAAAGGAAAGGGCCGATATATCTCCAGGTTGGTTCGACAGACAAAAGACAGGAAGTACTCTCGGACTTCCTCGTCCGGGTAACACGAAGCTTCGTAGGGAGGGAAAAGACAGGCAGCAGGGTGAGGTACACACGTAGTGCTTCGAGCGTCGCCGGTTGAAACCTATCCTTTCGGTGACTTCCCGACCTAGCCATTGCGAACGCGCGATTTTATTACGCAAATTGAATTTGCGCGTCGCGACTTGTACGTCGGTGTAACTTTACCGTCGCTCTCCCCCTTTCTCTGTCTCTCTCTCTCTCTCTTGCTCTCTCCTTCGGGAGATAACGACGCGGATCGGGGTAACGAAGTATGCTCTAATTGATTCTGTCGAACAGATACCCGGAGGACGTTAAAAGCCTGGAATCGGTACCCGCGCCGGAACAATTCTCCGCGGGAGTATTCTGATTTCGATGAATACGCGATAAGGAATTCGATCGATTTGGGACGAGACTGGAGGAATTAATTAAATGCGCGACACGAGTCGATCGAATTTTGTCGCGAGTTTTTTTTCTCACGAGAGCCGGACTTTATCACTGTGTCACCTTTCTTTTTCCTTTTTATCAGGATTTCGCAGTGTCGCTTGATTTGTTAAACTTTTCTTTGCTCTCGTCACGTCTCTGCCGACGCAAGACTAATCGAACTTGGTCGCGACGAATGAATTATGTATTCGGTTGCAGCTACTTCGTTCCGATAATATTTCCTAACGAGTTTAACGGACATTCATTTATCCGGCGCAGTGCATGCCAGGTGAACCGTGAATATTATCATTTCCAGCAAAGATCTCGTCGATGCTCTGGGCAATTAACGTCGCTCCTTATTTTCCTTTAGTTTCAATTATGCCCTATGCTCGATGCTAGGCGAAACGAATCGTGTCGGAGGAAAGAAAGGACGATTTTCCGTTTGAACGAGAATCCTTAGCAGGTTCGTACGAAAGGTTTAATCCACTTGCCGGATAGAGAGTAAATAGAAAGAGATGAAACGAAGGAAAGAAAAGTCGGAGGCACGAATGTTACACAAACCGTTCGAATGGGCAGGAACGATTAACCCGGGAGGCTTTGCTCGAATTCTAAGCGAGCTCGGACACGACCCGTTTAAATATCGCGGAAATTGAACCTATAAATTTCACGTTGCTATAAATTTCGCGTCTTACCGCGCGTAAACTGCCCCCCCCCCCTCCCTCTGCCCTCGCTTCCGCCTTAGTAGCCGAAACACCTTATCGTGAGAAAGGTGAGGAACGAATCTGTTCGAAGAAAGAATAAGAGTACGAGGGAAAAACGTATGAGAAACGGCAGAAATATTTTCATTTTCACGATGAAAATGGAAAAGCCAAGTCGTCTAGTTGAAAGTATCTTTGAAACGCGTGACTCGAGAAAAGAAAAGGGAGGGGAGGAGGAAGAAAGGAAGAAAGGAAGAAGGAAAGAAAGGGTTAGGGATAAAGCAAGAGTACCTCGCTACTTTACTTACTAACCCGATTTTCTAAGTAAGAAAACCAACCAGGGTGCTCGTGAGGCACGTTATTCATCCAAGAAACACGATGCAGGATTACATTGTTCGACGTAAACCTCGAGACTACAGGGTCCCATAAAAGGAGAATATCGTGTTTCATCTCGTACAACTTTCAGACGACGTTTCCTCGTGACGAACTGCGGAATATATTTTCTCGGGCTGTGCCTCGGTGAATAGTAAAAGGAAAGAACGGGAAGAAGGAAGAAGAAAAAAAAAAAAAAAGAAATCCTGCACGACACGACCGGGAAAACTTTTAAGAGGAAGCAAAAGAAACGGTATTTTAAACAATTGCCCAGAGAATGGAGATAATGCGCGGTGCATCTAAAAATGTAACAGGGCAGGGGGTCGTGGCGCTCTTGATTCTAGAAAAGTTCAATTTTCCGTGGACTCCGGGACTGCCGGTTCATTCCGGAAATCGGCCGCAATAATCGTAGCAATCGCGGGAACTTTTCTCAATTACATTTCGGGTAACAACTTAATCCTGTACGGCACGGTGTCGTTATCATTTTGCCGGTGTAGTACATGCCACAAGGTTGGACGAGAAGGAAGAAAAAAGGAAAAATTGACAAGGAAATTCGTGCACGATATCTTCTTCTTCTTTTTCTTTTCTTTTCTTTTTTGCCGAAAAATCTGGGAGTTTCCCACACCTCGTGTCGCGTCTTTAGTCAGCTGTTACGAGGAGCACGAGGGATGATATCGTGGATGTATTCTGATCCCTTAACCACCGGAAGACGTGACGCGAGTATTTAAATAAAATTCGTCGGGCAGAGTCGGTCTGTCTGGAGGAGACAGCTGCCGACCGTACCTAATTGCCGCAAGAACTCGAAAATCTTATCGGTCGTCTGGTATTTCGCTCTCCAGCGGCTCGAGCGGACATTGTTCTCAACTGGGGAACGAGATTACGCTTTAGCATTTCGACGAAATAAGGGGGAAAGAAGCGCGCTTGGTTTCCTTCTAAATTGCGTCGCATAATCACGTGAAAAATGAAGAACGATTAAAGGAACAAAGCCGGTCGAGTTGGCGAATCATTGTCGAAAATACACGATGCATAAATGCAATATAAAATAGCAAAGACCGCCTACTTGGAAGAGAAAGAATCGGTCGTGGAAGAAAATCGAACGAACGAACGAACGATCGATCGATCGATCGATCGGTCTGAAGTAAGAAAAGAAAACCGGGGAAAATCTTGATTTCGTCGGTATTCCGCGCATAAATGGGTTAAGTATGTGTTCGACGGTGGATGAAGGAGTCGAAGGGTGAGGAGGGCAGGGGCGTAAGTAGTAAAGTACGGGTTGTGTCTGGCGCGCCGTGCCAGCCGGTGCACATCGTGACGAGAATGCGTGCGCGAGAACGATTTCTATCCCCGCCGCCATTTCGCGATTTACTGTTTACTGTTCGTCGTTTGCATCCACCACGCCCAACCATCCCCGCTTTCTTATCCTCCGCTCGCTTCCACGGTTATAGAAGAAACCGACTGAACAACAAACCGGGTAAATCTTCTTTAACACCGACGACGGTGTTAGACGGTTACGTTTGCAACCCTTGTTCGCGCTATTAAAGCTACACCGTTACGGCGCGGTGTTTGGAATTCTCTGATACTGAGGGAGTAGATGCATATGTCAGGTAACGACACGAAAAGGCGCAGGCAGAGCCGGTGTCGATCCGGGATATCGTGGCAGGTGTATCATCGCCACGCGATGAGATCGTCACCGAAACCCTGTCGTACCATCGACTCTCCACAGCCCCATTTCGAGCCTGATACCGTATCGATTCGAGAAGGCATAGAGACGGAGGAACGGGGACAGAGAAAAAGAGAGTAGCAGGAATGGGTGGCGGAGGCGGAGGCGGAGGCGGCAGCGGTGGTGGCGGCGAAGGCGGAGGCGGAGGCGGAGGCGGAGGCGAAGGCGGAGGGAAAGGAAATAGGCAGAGAAGAAAGAATAGGCCGAGCGAACGGCGAAGGAAAAAGAAAACGAGAGGGTAGAGAGAGAGAGAAAGTAGTATTCTCCTTGCACGACAAAAGTACGGGTCTTCGTTACCCTTATCGGACACCGGAACCAGTATCGACAGCCCCGGGGTCATTCCGATCGGAGAATCGTCGAGTCGCGAGGCCTCGACTCGAGTACGTCCTAAGAAAAATCGGAATTAGAAAGGTAGTCGGTAAGTTTGGCCTTAGGTCAAGATCGAAGATCACGGCGGCGTGTTGTATCGTATCGTGGAATTTTCGGAGAAAGGGGAAACCGAAGAGAAATTGTTCGACGAACGAAAGAAACGATCGATGTTACGCCTGCAAAGGCGTATTCACCGTTCAATTGTCTTTCGCGCAACTTACGCGCCCCCTTATTCTTCTTTCGTCCATTTTCTCGCCGATTTATTCGCAAACGACGATACCGCACAAATGCGGTTTCGCGCACGATAGAGGGAATGGCGCGTTACCGGTGAAACGTCTGCCGACTGCCTATTTATTACAGCGAAGCTTATGGGCACATATAGCACTCTTTAAACTTGCATTTCCGTGGCAAACCGAAAGGAAGGAGGGTCACGCAGAGAAAGGGAGCCATCCGTGTAGACGTTAATTCGAGCGTGTTTCGAAATACATTATTCCACCGGCTGAATTTCGTCAACTTGTGGCCTCTGTGCCGCATTTTTCATCTTTTCGAAACGTCTCTTTCAAACATTATGCCGTACTTTACCGAGAAAGAATATCAACGGGGGTCGAAAGGTGGTTTGAGCGATTTCGCAGACTCGTACGAGGAAATTGAGTTTTCTTTCGATTCACCGTAACGTTGTTTCCAATCAAACGACATTACACATTTGGCTTATTTACCAGCTATCCAAGTAACGTCGCGCAAATTTCCCTGGCTATCAAAGTCTATCAAATCGAGAACTCGTGTGCTCTTTTTACAAGAACGAAGCCTCTGTTTGATTAAAGCTAGCCTACAGGAAATAGGGAATATAAAATGTTCAGGATGCAGAGCAAAGAAGAAGGATGATCACTTTTATTGTTCGGTATCGTCTGTCTTTTCTCGGGAAAAATCGCGGTAATGTACTAAGCGGGTGCGTTTCAATGAGAATAACAACTCTTACGAGGTTGCGAACTGCTTTTACAACTCTCTCGGGACCGGGAGAATCATGGTTTCGTAAACAGTGTGGCCCATTTCGCGACGATGAATTCGCGCGTTCTCCACGTTCAATCCCCCTCGACACCTTCGCCTACCCTCTAAAGCCCATCGATGTGATATTATATTTTCGGGAATATCGTAAACCACGCGAGAGGGACAGAACAGCGCCGCTGGTTTATCGTGTCGGAGGAAGTGGAACGTTCTATAATATGATCGATTATTGATCCTCTCCGCGCTTATTACCGAGACGTTACCCGTTGTAATTATGATATAATTAATTTCGTTATTCCGCAATTGAGCCGGCACAAGCGTCGTCACACCTCGTTACTTCGAATGTAATTGCAGCGAAAGAAATTTCCTTTTGCCGAAGCACCCTCCTCGCGACCTATCCTATCGTGATAATTATAATTACGCAATTCTCCGAAAAGATTCGTTCGAGCAGCGGAGATTTATCCGTTGAAAAATCTAGCCAATATCCGGGGGAAAATTTGAAAGTTGCTCTACCCTAACCCTCTTGGCGTATCGTTTTATTCGGACAGTCGAAATTTACGAGGAAAGTGTTGGTAATGCAGCGGAACGAGGATTGGAATAGATACATCCTGGCCACCGTGAAAATTTCAGGCTGGTCTAAAATAAAAGCTAGAGATTCACGGCACGCAGTTGGCACAGGCGCGTCGATTAATAGTCGCGTATCAGGGGTACTACCAGCGCGGCACCTACTGTCCACATCCCCGGTAGCTTCTCCTCGCTAGTATTTCCTCGGTAGAGTTTCGGTAGTATGCGCTTACCAAATATTCCAGCGGAATTTTTCACATTTTGCGGGGAACGTTTAAAACGCGGCATATTAGTTACGATACACGTAACAGAAAATACCCAGGGCACTGGCAGCGGCAGCGGCAGCGGCAGCGGCACAGGGAGATATTGTAGTTCGATACGTGTTACGGGTTTATCGAGGAATCTTCTCGGCGCATTTGCACCGCTGCTCTATCGACGCATATTTTAGGTCAACGGATCTTCAGCGTTCTCAGCTTTCTCGCTATTTTATTCCTTATTGTAACGTGGAGGTGAAATTCTCGGGTATTCCGTCGAAATTCGACCGAAGTGTAATTAAAACGCGGGGCCGCGGGGCCGCGCGGCCGCGACCAACTATTGGAAATTTTTTTCATCCATTCCCGCCGATCCATGGTTAGGAAAAATAATTTACTCTCGTGCCTCGCCTCGCCTCGCCTCGCCTCGCCTCGTCACGCCTCTATCGCTCTTCGTCTTCGAATTTTTCTTGATGCCCCCGAGCTGTAGATACGAATGTATGCACCGAGAGGTGTATATAATACACATATATCTCCGATGGCGAACCGGTTATCCACTTGGAACGCAATAAACGCCGCCATTAAAATTTCGTATTTACCGAACAGAAGTCGACAAAAGGCAGCCAGAGCCCTGGGTGTCCCATATCTTGAAAGTATCGGTGAAGCCTATCATTATAGCTGCCGCTCGATTTGCGAACGCTGAGCCGCTTCTGAAGGATTACGGCCGCGCGCATCCTCCCGTGCAATATTCACGATAATGGCAACGTGACGTAAAATCATCCGCCATTGGTATTCACCGATCGTATTGCGTACAAATAGAATACTCGACGAGCAGACTTGGGAACTGCGAGGCTTGAAAAGATCCGAAGAATCTCGGCTAATTTCCGATCCATCGATTTCCTCTTTTAAACACCTACTGGATCGAAGTTTCTTTACACGACCACGTGTTGCGGTAAACGTTAAAGCACGCGTTTCGCCGAGGGGAACAGCTATAGCCTCACCACCACCAGAAAAGTTACGAGAACCAAGAGATAGGGTGCGAAAAAATATGAAAGATACAACACATATGGACGTATAGAGGCGTATTGTCGCAAATGGCGCTGGGGCTGCGTTTTCCGGTTGATATTAGCTAATTCGAAGCGCCACCCACGTTATTCCGGTCGCCGAATTTACGCCGCGTGGGCGCCTGTGCACCTGACTCTGCACGTGTGTTCCTCTCGTGAAATAAATTAGCAGGCAACTGTCGACTCTCTAGACGTCCTCTTCTTCTTCTTCTTCTTCTTCGTCTTCGTCTTCTTCCTGTCTCAATGAACCTTTGAAAATAGTGTCGTCACAGCTGCACGGGAGCCTAACGAACCGTCGACCGGCCGGTGTACGCTTAATAACCGCTAATTGGCCCATTATCATATCTGTTTAGCGGGGAATTATAGCCGCAATAGCCGTCGAAATCGATCCGAATTATCGTAACACATAGCCGCGGGCCGCTTTCATCGAGACGAGCGGCCGTTAATCTCTTCCCGAATGATTGATGCCCAGTGGACTTTTAGTAGTACTTGCGCTATACGAGCCGTGCACAAAGAGAATCGTTAAGCAACGTGTCCACTATCCTTGTGATCGATTGAATATTCAAAAAGCTGGATCTTCGCGTCTCTCGAGGGGTAGAAAGAAGGGCAAAGCTTTTGCCGAAAATTGGTAGCCTCGTAGACGCGGTGCTGTGTGTAGGAAAAGTAGTAGCAGAGGAGCCGCATTTTCTCGATAAACGCAGGCAAGACGAAGTGGAGGGGCAAATGAAGAGAGCTGAAAGCACGCCCGCCATAAATTACTGCGATCCAACGAGCGAACGGTACAAAGAGGGCGGATACTGCGAGTCATCTTCGAAATGATTTGCCGCTCGCGCCCAGTCACAAAGCTTGATTACCGTTTTCCTCGTTCGATCTGCACGAAACCTGCGAGCCTCCCCGTACGTTCAGAACAAAGGAAGTCTCTGCGAAGAAAGAGTTAATCGCGGCTTCCTGGCCTGTCGACGGAGCGCGAATAAAAAAAGAAGGGGGATGGGACGCCCTGGTGAAATTGCAACGACGTGCCCCCTTTCTCCCTTCCCCCCATGAAAGAGCTTTAATCAAAACTGCGCGCGGCAGAGAGCAGACCTACTTTTTTACGTGGAACTCGCGCGACTCGCGTCTGACCTTTCCGCCGCCGAGCTGTCTGGAGACCGGCGACAATCACGCATTGTCCCTGCCACTTTGTTTCACGGTATCAAAACAGCGGGTGAGAGTACGCGAACGCTTCGCGAGAGCAACGACGATTCTGTCGACGATGCATAGGAAACATTAACAACGCGAAGAGAAACCTACCCTCGCCGGTTTCGTCCCTAATGAAATTGCCTTCTAACTACCTTGACACGAAACGTGGAAACGTCTGCTGCATGTCCAGTACGAATACAAAGTGGAAGGTTTCGAAAAGAATAACGCCGATTCTTGCCGGAATTAACCGCAACTCTCCCAATCGTTCCAAACTCGATTATAATTAAAATGCTGCGCTAATCGGTCAACGGGAAATGTGAGTGAGAGAGAAAGAGAGAGAAGCAGGTGCAGCGATTGATGGTGAAAGCTAGAGTGAATCACGGCCAGGCGAAATTAGAAGCGCCTTTTATCGCGGAATTGCACCGGCTTCTCGGCCAGGAGAAAAGCTGTGGGTTTCCCGCAACCTGGCCAAAATTCACCGCGCCAATTACCACGCTCCGAATGTATTTCGTCTTCTTTTGAAGTGTATTTCGGGCTTTTCGTTAGATGCAACAATGCCCCGATGTCGCAGCCGCTTTCTTTGCCCCATTATACCTTCTCTGACGCTTTCGGCCTTTCTACCCGTGCGAGGCGACCTTTAACGCGTGGATTCGCTCGACAATGGGATATGCCGGCTGCTTAAAAGAGTCGCGTGAAAATCGATAGGTTTATACTTCGTCGCGAATATCGTTAACCCGAATTTTTCCAATTAACTTTCCACCTTTTTATCCCACTGTATCTCCTTTTTATTACTCTGTCGCATAGAGATTAAACACGCGGGTGATTCACGGATCCTTTCGTTCCTTTCCATTTATCAAGAAGAAGTCAACCGGCGGAATTAACTGTTGTAAAGCTCGGTGAACGGTTATTAAAATCACAAAGTGCGCCGCGTCGTAATCCAGTTGGTAAGTTCAATCAAGGAAGCACAGGTTCCCGATGTTGCTGCTTCTCGGCACAGCTAGACGTTGGACTCGATTACGAAGTCTCTTTCAGACGCGCCATTCAAAATTCAAAGGGATTTCTTCTGGAAAATATTTAAATTTGGTCCAAGTATGTAGGTTAGGTAGAGCTAGGAATTTCTATTCGAAGCACGCGATTTAATCGTCACGGGGGAAAAAAGTGTAACGAGTAGGAGAAACGATGCGGTGCGAAGAGACTTTCGCGAGAGATTTTTCGACGCGAGTTTACGTCCTCGTAGACACCGGTAGATGCTCTTGTCACACACAAACAGCATGCACTACAAACAGATCTGGTTCCAACGAAGCTTCTACAAGAGGAGACTACGGGTTCGCTTGTACCGCTGGTGGAGGGCAGCCGCCTCGGTTATCTGTCTCTGTTACGCGGAATCCTCTGTTAGCTAAACGCTGAAATACGTTCCGCACGTCTTCCGTGCGAACTGTTCGATCGTTTGTTTGTTTTTTTTTTCTCTTTCTTTTATTCATTCATTTATTTATTTCTTTTCTTTTCTCTTTTGCAAAATGTCGCGATATCTGGGAAGAATAGAGGAATCGTTCTTTTTTCCAGTCGAAAACCAACTTACCGTTTACACTGAAAACGTGACAGAACTCGATTTCTTATTAATTGATAAACTCGATGTTCTCATCGATCCGCTAAGATAAGAAACGGGAGGTGGTCAAGTATAAATTGGTAGAAAAATCGTAAGTCAAGGGATCGGGGACGACAAAGATTGGAATTTACCGGTAACTGAAAAGAGGAGAAAAATAGTACCGAGGCGTCTGCACGAGCTTCCGCTCTAGTTTCTTGGTAACCTGCAGCATTAACGAAGCTTTCGAGACTCTTAAGAGGCTTCTAGTAATAATTTCCAAAGCGTGACAAGCGGTGACACAATCACTTACCAGTTCTCCAATATGCCGACGTTCGAGAAGTTTGGCGGAAAGCTCGCGGCCGCCATCGGTGGTCGCGGCTACACCCTCTGTCTGCCCTGTCACTTCCGGAACTCTTCACGGCTCTGACGCGTCACTGAAATTAGAAACGACCCCCGTTGATTAAGCTGCCAACGGTGAAACATTTATTTCTTAAAAAAAAAAAAAACCCAAAAAAACAAAAAAAAGAGGGAGAAAAAATCACCCTCCATAGGAAAGTGAGAAAAAGATGGCAGCCAAAGTCAGACCGAAACTAGACATTCGTACACGAGAGAAATTTCCAGGGAAAAATTTCACGGATGCTCGTTAGAGAGAGGAAAGAGGGAAGAGAATCAAGCGGGTACAGTTAGAAGGATCCGCGATACAGTTTCCATTTATCACTTAAAGCGTCGCTGGGAGATATTCGTGAGAGGGTAGAGCCGCGAAGAGAACTCGCGCGCCTTCGACGCTCTTCCTTTCTCGCATTATTATCTTTCTACTTTCGGTGCTGGGTCCGCGTCGCACCGACACCCGGTATCGGTAATGAACGATCTATTGTGCTGGTAGGTGCTCTTTCAAACAGCAAGAGAGACGAGGTAAGGGACGGAGGAGCAACTGGAGAACGAGCGAGCGAGCGAGCGAGCGGAAGAGAGCGAGAGAGCGAGGAAGAAAGGGGGTGGCATAGGGGAGGTATGAAAACGGCACTCGTTAATGGATTCCTACCAGACTCTTTCACCCGGTTTCTCCCTTTCCCTCCGTATCGGTAGTTTTCTCCCACCTCCCTCCTCGCTCTCTCTCTTTCTCAATATCTCTCTCTCTCTCTCTCTCTCTCTCTCTCTCTCTCTCCCTCCCTCTCTCTTCCCGCAGCTTTCGTTCTCTCACCTACTTTCATTCCCCCTCTTCGTCGCGTTCCCGGCAAGCTCGGCTCCTTTCTTTCTCCAAGGGCCGCGTTTTTATCTCCGCCGTTCGCGTTTCTGCCCCGTTCTCCTTCCTTTCATCCTCGTTCCTTCCCCAGCGCGGTGGCCGCTGTTCTCCCGCTTTCAAACCGCGCGTCGCTTAGTTTCTCCGGTGCTCGGGGCTTTTAACTAACCGAACCAGCTAGCCGGAGAGTTGTTACACGTGTAAGCCCCGCGCATCCCCCTTCCGTATCATTATCGCGCGGCTACTACCTGCCTTGCTTGTCTACCGCGGTTGTTGCTGCCGCCGCAGCCATCGTCCTCGGAAAAAGCCTGAGCAAGATAAATAGACGGACACGGAGGGGGTTGGACGGACCGCTTTATTATGCACAGTTAACGGATCCACTGTGAACAGAGGAAACCGAAGAGGGATGATGGTGTAAGGGGCAAGGGGGGAGGAGAGGCTGTATCGTTCGAATGCACGCGCCAAGACTACCGGGAGAAGAATCGCGCTAAGAAAAGTGGAGCAACCGGTGCGGCGCAGCGGCAGAAACGCAGAGAGGAATCAGCGAAGATTATGGAAACTGTTAGCGAGGATAGAGAGGAAGATTGACGAGGGAAAATAGGGAAGAACTTGGCAGAAGGGGCAAGAGGGAGCGGGGGAGATGTGTGGCTGCGTGTCTGTATGTGGAAGAGGACGATGATGTGGACGGGAAGGGGAGTGGAGGGAGGAGGAAAACGGGAGGGAAGAGAGAATTGTTACCGAGAGGAACTGCTTTCTAGGCAATGCTTCAGGCTGGTCTCGTGCACGGTCCATTGTTCTACGCTCGCGGACTCGGTCGATATCGCGTTAAAATTCTAACGAGATTCTATTTCGAAGCGACGATCATCGATGTCTATCCTCGTTTAATCGCTACCCTCGTAGGGAAAACTCCAATCACCTTTTCTACTCTTGCTATTCTTTTTTAACCGAGGTTCCACCACCGTTGGTTCGTTCAAAAGTTCAATCTCAACGAGGATCTGTAAGATGTACGTGGTAGGTATTGCGTGCGGTAAATAACGGGGTGGAGGTTCTTTTGCATAAACAATTCCAAGGGAGGTGGCTCGTAATTCAGGTACCTTCGAGATGGATTTCACGCATGCAGTATGCAAATTTTAGCCAGGCGCTGGAATGTTCCTCGCTACGATCCAAATTAACCGGGTAATTGGGGAAATTATTTGCCAGATTAGTCTATCCCGTGTCATAACGAACGGATTAACGTTCTTGATTAATCGGGGTGGGACGGACCTGATCTGAATTCGTTCACCTGGTTCCAGTTATTTGTTCAGGCCTAACGTTACGAAAACACCTTCAAGAACCTCCTCATTAGGCACGTATGCCGAAACGTATACCCCCTCGACGTCATCCAATCAGTAAAACCAATCGAAATTTCCAGAGAACTTTTTTTCTTCTCTTTTTTTCTTTTTTTCTTTTTTTCTTTTTTTCTTTTTTTCTTTTAGTTCGTTTGTCAATAAAACGGATATTTTGTATCTTTCTGTAAAGACGAACATGCCTGTTAAAATTCGAATAATCGATATTCATTCAGCGATGTACCAAATCGATCGACGATCGTAGAACCGACCAGGCGTACCGGCGAAAAGCTGGAAAGCCCGAGATAGCTGGACCGAAAACGAGGCTCGAAGGGGATGCCGCTAATTAGCGGGAACATCGGGGAACGGTGGGAACGGTGGGAACGGGAGAAACGAGGAGACTGGTTGGAGAAAGCGACAGCCACGAAATTCGTTGTCATCGATCGCCGGCATTGTCTGCCGCCATTGTTTGTCGGCTCGCGCGTCGCTGATAAGGATTGCGATTCCTGATTCGCGTTTCGCGGCATTATCTTTCAAGGATTGTTCGCGAAATGTGGCGGGAGGAGGAGGAGGAGGAGGGAGGAAGAGAATTCTTTGTTTTCATCGCGGTTCATCGATCGCTTTGAATCCGCGCGCACTCCGCTTCCGGAATTAATTGGAGAACGCGGAAGACTCCTTTGGGATTCGACGCGTGCATGTTCTCTTCAATTTTTCGATGATCACGAACGGTGCACGATTCGAATAATTCTTGGGTGTTAAAAAATTAAAGAAGAACTATATAAGGGAGAGATCTGAGTTGTTCTTGGAACGACGAGCCTCCCCAAGAGAGCAATATCAACTCTCGGTTGTATTACCGAAGAAAAGTCTAGGGCAAGCAAAAGGCGAGATGAAGAAGAGGCGAAAAGTTTCCAGACGGTCCCGTCTCTGACGAATTCACGGGGTTTCCCGTGATCTTCGGGCGTTAATTCGGTTCGTAACTTATTTCCGCGTATCCTCGCTGGACGTTGCGAGCATTCGTCCAACAAAGTTGCTCGTGGCAAAGGGGACACGCGCGGGTCGTTACTTGTTGCCAGATCAGTCTGTTCTCGTGTTAATTAACTTTCTCGGAAACAGGTGAAACGCTTTGCTCGCCGAGCTGCAGCGTACGGAGCTCGGCGTTGTTAAAAATCAAGTATCAGCATGGCAAAGGAGCGCGTTCTAGGAATCCTTCTTAGTAGAGGAAGCGAGATGGATCGTGGAACGCATCTGTTTTACTTTGAGTGGTCGTTCTTAGGTAACTAAGGAAAGGAAACGCTTGGTACAAAGCACCGAGGGGCTCGAAAAGCTTTGAAACGCGAGCAGCTGAAACGTAGGCCGATCTATCGAACGATCTGGTGCAAAAACTGGGCAAATTACATAAACGTGATACGGGATAAGTCAAGCGAGCACAACTGGTACGTCGGTAAGTTAATGTATCGCAACATCTTGATAATTCCATTCTTATTATAGACATAATGGCGTACCGAAACTGGCAGCTATCCAAATGAAACATCTGATCGGCCCAGTTCGAAATAGAAGATCTCCCCGAGGTGAAAATAGCTAAATGAAAGTGTTCGAATCTCGAAATCCCTCGATTCTTATATTTCCACTTAAGAACCTTTCGTTCTTGAATGTGTATTTCGTTCAGCTACAAAATATTTTGTACGTATTTCACGAATTTCCAGGAAGATGGAGCGAAATAAAGGATGAGCACGCCAACGTGTCTGACCACGACGCTCTTTATCCACTTACTCTTCCCGCAGCACGCGAGTCCTATATCTATCTCCTCTTCCAGCAATCCCCACCAAAGCAACGACCCAACCACCAGCCATCATCGTCCCTCGAAACACCTCTACGCAAGTATCCCGATGTACCCCAAACTAGACGGGAATCCCGTCGTCTCGATGCGATCTCCCATGGCGGCAGTCAAACAACGATCGCTAGCTCACCACGTTGCTTCAATTCGAGGGTGTTTAGAGGGCAATCTGTACCTTTTGCGACGCGATAAATCTTGAAGTAATCTTTCAACACCATCATCAGACGAAATTTGCGAATAATTACTAAATAAATCTCAACTTTGAAGCGAACTAAGTTGCAGCATTATTTCCCCCGATTCCTCTTTCTTTTTTTTGTTTCTTTTCTTTTTATAGGAAACAATCTGCGTGGCGAATGCAATTGGAAATGCATTACAGAGAGCGGTAATTACCAAAGTTTACAATAGGCTGTAACGCGTTGCGTGATACAAAAGGCGAATGAATTTATTCCGGCTTTGCTACGAACGTGATTTCCATCGACAAGTTTTTTCGTTCACTCTACTAACGATATTTCACGATGAATATCGAAGGAAAATTAAATGGAAAGCTGCTTAATTATTGACGTACGTCCGGTTGGACAATTGATCGAAAAAAGGAATATGCTATAATGACTTCTGTACGTGGCGAGTGAACCGGTATTTCCACCACCGCTAGTTCACCAACCTTTCACCAACGGTGTATTTTTATAGAGGTTCGATTATTTTCCGAGCGTAGTAAGTTTGCAAACCGGTCACAGAACACGTTGTTCAACATTTTAATACGTTTCTCTCTGCGACCCGTATATTATCGACGAGCTGATCATCGTAAGACGACGACAGCATGCGTTCATCGCTAGAACGATGAATGGATTAAAAAATCGATGTTGGAAAAACTAGATGAAGAAGCTGGTTAAATTTCCGGCCAGTTTTCGATGGTTTTGCGGTGGTTTTGCGGTGAAAATTTCATCCAATTAATTATCGTTGATCGACAGCTCAATCGGTGAAAGATATTCCATCGAGTAACGCGATCGGTAAATAATTCGTCGTAATATCGTAGATTGTACGAGCCGCGGAATATTTACATAATCGAGTTTACTCCCGTAAATATTCTTCGCGTTCGTGGCTTCCACTGGATGAACGTTACTCGTTAAACGACTACACGCATACGTACACGCGTATAATATAATATATGTAGGTATTAGAGGGAAGAATCCGGAAATTTGCATGCTTCTTTCTTAAAAGGTTCGAAAGATAGAAAGGGGGAAGGAGAGGAAGATCAAGGGGATAAATGTTCTGGAACATAATTCGAGGAACGCAGCAAGAACGAGGGCAAACAAAGAGAAAATCGGAAGTGAGGAAATGGATCGAGAAGCTCGTGAAAAGCGTCCGAGGGAAAATCGTTCGCCATGCAAATTCTGTCCGTCGCAACTGCGACTCGCTCCTCCTTTGTTTTTATTTGTCTCGTCATCGTCGAATGGGGTTGCACGGGCGCCAGGATGACTGTCTTCCCCCCTGGCATCTTTTGGTAACCTTCCAAGCCAACTTCCGGCCCCTTGGCCGAAATTCAACGCGTTTAGTTGCATTCACACGAACGGGAGTCGAGTTTCCACCTTTCGCGAAATAAATAAGCAATATATAGGGAGAAGTTTCGGGGGAATAGCGAAATTCTATCTTTAGATTTGTCGATCGATCAAAGTTCTCTTCGCTGCGATGAAACAGAAATTCTTTAAACGGGTGAAATAATTTCCACCCTCGTTTCCCTCGATCTTTCCCATGTGGCAGTTTGTTCGAAATGAAGAGGGGTAAAAATCAGGGGAGCACAGAATCGCGATATAGTTTGTTTGAAAAAGCAACCACGTCGATTCTCACGACAACATTTCACCGGTCCTTTGAAAGAAATTCAAGCAGCGTCGAAACGACGTCCAATAAATTTCCGCGTGTTTAAACTGAAGCGGCGGAGTGGGGCTCGATCGTCGACGTCGGTGACGCCGGGTTCGACCATTTAATCGTGCCAATTAATTCGAGGGTAATCCAATTAGGAAGCTAAGAATTAATAAAGTCCACGGAGCACGGTGTCCCTACGATTTCCATTCGATTCCACGCTTTCTTCCTTCTATACCCTTCTCCCCCTCGATTCCCTACTTCGTTATCGTTCAAGTTTCACACCTAGTCGTCCGAAACTCAAACGCCGCTGGACAACCTTCCACTTCCCATCGAGATGAATTTTTCTGGTAATTGCTTCGAATATTTGCATCTTACCGGGACGAGGGTGTCCAGATTTCATCTACGCTACTCTCAGTTGGGAAAGGTATTTCACATTTCTGGAATGCAATTATTCCTCCGCGAGTAACATGAAATTCCGCGTGACATGGTCACGGTTGTTTGCCGCGCGATTTCATAGACGAAAAGAGGGAGAAGAGTCCTGGGAAAATCGGTAGAGAGAGAGTTGACGGTCCGGCTATTCCTGGGGAAACGGTGAACACGGCTCAGGCGTCTATGAAAAAGCTAGGAAAGGCGGAAAGGATCTCGCGATCGCATCCACGCGGGGAAATCTCGCGAGTACTTGTCTTCCGGTTCGCGTGGCGCACTCGAAATCTAGGTTACAACGTCGAGTGGCCTGTTTTTCTTCCCTCTTTGTGAAAAATCAATTTTCCTCGAGGATTACACGCGTGATATTCTGTATATGTATCGGTTAGGTGTTAAAAAATCAACGGAAATAAATCCTCGATTCAAAATACCTGCCGATTAATAAACAATTAGAGTCACTGTTATGGTGTTTCGACACCTGAGAGCAACCTGTTCCGCTTTGTTCAAACAAATCAAATGAAATCAAACGGATTTCCTCATGCTCGAACTGGTTTTAACCGACGTGCCGCGACGTCTCGTTGCCACAGAGCCTGGCATTTTGCCAGCGACGTTTCCAAAACATTGGAAATATTTTCCGTGTGAATTTTGTTTCTTTTTTTTCTTCTTCTCGCTAGGAGAAACGGTGGAAAATATGTTACACAAGAAGGTTGACTCGTATGAATGGGTTAGTTCGCGACAGAAAGGACACGTTCGACGAATGTAACCTAGCTCTACACTCTGGAGAATATGTCGGACGGTGAGAAAGAAAAATTCGTTTCGTTCATCAGGGAATTAAAGTTTCGCTCGGTTTTGATGATCGATAACGTACATACATAGTTGCGTAAATAGAAGTAGAATTCGAAGACTTGCGATACTGGATGCGAAGACTGGAATACATTGTCCGCGGCGCAAACGTGATCGATGCCGGAAGAGCACGATATGCCGTGGATGTTATGGCCATTAAGATGAATCGGTGGCGTGGTAGAACGCCGGTGACTATAAACGGTAAGCCGTCGAGTTGTGAATCGCGTCCACTTTCTCTATCCACTTCGACTAGGAAGTCGTAAATCGCCTTTACTATTTACATCACCGTATCTGGTTCGAAACGAAGCAACCACGAGCCTGATGTTTTATGCAACGCAACGTGCTCGTGACAGAAACGTGGGGTTCGTTCGTCAACCCGTTTCTAATCGAGGGAATCGAGCGAATCGATTTCATATTGAAAATCGAAATTAAACCGACAAATTCAATCTCTATTGCCGACAGATATCCGACATCGGTGGAGGAAAATTTGGAAAATTCTTGAGAAAGAAACGAATAATAAGACCCGGATGCTGTTTTATTACAAAATCTCAATTTACGAGAGAATAAAGATAGGAAAGAAATGTTCGATCGTAGCTATAATCCGTACGTTACACACGGCTCGTTCGATCTGGGTAACAACATCGTAAGGAACGAGTGAACGAACGAAGGAAGGAGGGGTACGTGGGCAAACCAGAATGGGCACGGTTCCTCGTCGGTCATGGATGACTTACCGCTAACACGTCTTCCAGACAGTCCTGTCTTTCTCTCTTCCCTGGGCCAACCAACTGAAAAACGATCAAGCCGGATATATCTTAATGGATTTCCCGAGTGTGCGCGCCCTCTCTCTCTCTTTCTGTGAATCGGCTTAGCCTCCGTCGATGTTTCTCCAGAATCCACTCTTTCCTCGAGTAAGATGTTCCTTCAACTTCCGGTTCGCTATCTTTCGAATTTACCATAATCGGAGAAAGGAAGGGAAATAAGACAGGGTGGTCGACGGGTATTGCTTGAGAATTTGAAGAGGTATCGAGGAAAGAAAGTCGTTTCTTCTCTCCGCTTGAAAATCTCCAAGCCTTCTAAATGGAAGAGGAGAACGACGATTAGCCTAACGAAGGAGATTCAGGGTGGAGAAGAGAGGAAGAGGAAGAGATCGCAATGATCTTTAACCGAGAGTTTGAGCGGAGCCGAAGCGTATTAAAGACGAACGGCTAAAGCGCGCGATCGTTATGGGATGTCGGATAAATGCTGGGGGACGGAATAACGTCCCGGGTGACTTTTGTCGGATGTATTATCCGCTCGAGCTCGCTAGTAATTGACATGGCGTTTATGTCGATGCTAAGAACGTTATCGGCAATTTCGCTGGATCGAACGTCGGCGTCGACTTTTATAGATGACAAGGTAGGACGTACCTTGGCCTCCGTTGATTCTTTGCAACGGCCATTTATTCTTTTCGCGGAGAAGATAATCGGGTAATCCGGCGTGGTGAAAAGCGGGGAAGAAATTAGAAAGTGGGAACGCGATAGAAATTTTACAACGGACGAATGTACACACGCGGGATATCGTTTCGTGATAATTAATATCGCAATTAGCATAACTGGTGTTGAGTGCAAACGGTTTGTATCCGCGATTATTTGCTCAGACACGAGAACATTTGTTCGGCACGCGACGTTATTACCCGACTAATTATAACCGTGTCTCATTTATGTTTGCGTGAAATACCGTTTGGTCGTTACATCGTCGAACCATTAAGTATATATAATACTTGTCGGTTCGTTTCCGATGAAATTGCTAAATTTCCTAATTACTTATTTTCGATCGTTCAAACTTTCGATTTAATATGCCGAACGTTTAACGATTTAACCAACTGTGCGTCGCACCAGTCGAAAATGATCAGGTGCCTGACGAGGCACGATGAAATCCCAGCGATCCACTGTACGTCGTCGAACAACACTCTCGAGACGAACCCATTAATTACATATTCAAGTCTAATCGCGAGAAATCACGAGAGGGGTAACTGTGACGGCTTAACGGGCCATCGATCGCGAATCGATCGCCTATACCCCAGAGATTTCGAAGCGTTGATCGCTAAGATTAGTTAGAGACCAGAACGATGATGGTTAATCCCTCGTGATCATGTAATACAACATGCAAAAAAGGTGCATACTCGAACGACGAAATTACGTTCGATAGAATTATACTTTCCAGTAAAAAGAAGCTTCGAACAGCAGTCCGAAGTTCGGTATGCAGAGTCAACGTTAATCTTTCAAGTAGGAAGCAACAATCTATCGCTGACCGAGTAGAGAATTCTGTCGGAGCTGGCTGCTGTTGCAATTAGGGAACAGACGGTTCAGAGAAAAATCAGTGAGAGCTGGATTTCTGTTGAACTTGGAATAATTATCTCTTCGATGGTTGCTTTGGTAACGCTCTTTGTTGGTTCCACCGCGAAGCAATCGTATCGAAGACGAGAAACACAGCCCAGCCGGCTAGAGTTCGTCAAACGTTGTCTCTCGTTAAAATTCAACAAGCACCCTTTGCAAAGACACAACTGAAAAGCAAAAAGTTCTTCGAATACCCGTGAATGCTTCAGCGTGGCTTAGCTTAACGCGACGCATCGCGTACAGGTAGCGTAAGCACGAGCTTTAACCCCTTGACCCCGACATCTAACTAGCGACGGAATGCTTGCACGTACCACTTAATTTCGTACACGCCGAGACTTTGAATTGTGTCAACGAGTCCTCTTTCTTTTTTTTTTCGAAAAAGAAAGCTGAAAAACGAAGAGGGAAAAGAAAAGTAAGAAAGAAGTGCGGAGGGGTCAGAATGAATATTTTCTTCCGTTTGGCTCGTGTAGATCTTTGAGAAACAGCGGAACGCGTTTGTAACAAATCTCGTTCGGGATTTACGGTTATCTCTTACGAACGGATAACGATATTTTTAGTTCACCATGCGCGATTTTGCAGAATTTCGAAATGTTCTGCGACGATGCGTTCTCGCCGGTACGGCGCTTCTTGAAAGACAAGTTTTCCTTTTGGAAAAACGAGCAAAGTTTGCTCCGAGATTGGTGGAACGCCTGCCACGGACATGCCCGAGTAATTTATCGAAAATGTCTCTTTCTGAAGAATACGCCACAGAAAGAAAATGCCACAAGGTCGTAGACGTGCAGATCTCGGCCAAATTAGATCCAGCAATTTGAATCTTGGCCAAATATTTAATCCCATGATACTGTACGATCGTGGCAACCCGGAAAGTCCTCGAATCGATCGTCGGGAGAATGATCGTTAGTGAAAAGAAGATAAACGTATTTGGAGATAAAATGAGAGTGGAAGAATTGAACGGGCACGATCCAGTTTCACTAGCGTGAATCAATCACGACAGAAGAAAACAAGATGTAATTACTTTGCTTCTGATGATGAAACCGCAGACGAACACGCAGGAATTTCATAGAAATGTCCTTTTTGTTCGTCGACGTCGAGGCATGTGCACGGTAGCAGAGAAATCCCCGATGAAAATCTTTTAATGTACCTTGTGTAGTCACGAACCGCTCAGTGGAGCAATACACGCCAGACTTTTTCATTCTTCGCCAACAAAGGGATCGTGTTGCATGCGCTGTGTGCCATTCGCTGTCTTCAAGGGGATGCAACGGCTGCGACTGAGGACGCGGAAGGGGGTGAAACATCGAGAAATAGTGGAAACACGAGTCTGTGAAAAATCCCGACTGTTTTTCGCCGAGATAAAGACGCGTAGTAGGGATAAACCGGGTTCGTTGCAACGTGCACTGCCGTATTACCGCGAATTCCATATTTCGATCATCGATTTCTCCATCTTTAATTCAAATGCACATAATCGTCGGGTGAATGCATTTCAACGATACAGTGTACAAGCACGGTATACCTGTACACGTGAAAAACTAACGTTAAAAGTACTTTACGATATCCTGACTTATCGTTGATCTCTATCACTGGAAAGTAGTTACTCCGTACGTTCGTTGCGCTATGCCTCGAATTTTTGCATAATTTACAACTTTCAGT
The DNA here is from genome assembly GCA_951804975.1 of Anthophora plumipes. Lineage (NCBI taxonomy): Eukaryota > Metazoa > Arthropoda > Insecta > Hymenoptera > Apidae > Anthophora > Anthophora plumipes. Next base: position 481,284 of record OX638121.1, read on the forward strand.
TGTATTTAGGATTGTGTCACTTCTCGGACATACTTTTGTTAATCTTTTCCTACCGCGTGCCGCGATACGAACAATCATGCGAGAGAGAATAAAGAGGAAAGAATGAAGCAGGAAGAATGGGATTTTGGTAGCGAGAGAGGTTTTTCATTGGACGAGTTATGCCAGTGATTGCGTCACGAGACCATTTCAACTCTTTCATCTTGTCTCTCCTCCCCGTCCGTTGGCGTCGTTGTGTCTCGGCGTGTCTTCTCGACCTCCTCGACGGCTGTTTTTCAGGTTCACTGGCGGGAAGTGAGCACGAGATTCTCGACATTTCCGCGAAATAATTTTCCTCGCGTGTACCTTGCATCCCCGCCCGCCCGCCCTTCTTCTTCGCGAAAATCACCGTTTTTTCTTTCTTTCTTTCTTTCTTTCTTTTTCTATGGTTTTAATCTGCAGACCGTATTTAGGTCGTCCTTTCGGCCCGTTGTGCACGTTAATTGATAGTATTGTTACAACGTGTCTCTTATTTTTCCTTTGTTTCCATTTTCTTTTTTTTTTTTTTTACGCACACGTTCATTCTACCCCTTTAAAAAAAACATTCGCGAACATTCAAGTGAACAAAGTCCGTTTCCCCCGATTTTATACCCCGAAGAGGTGTCCTTCTTCTCGGCACACCAATTTATTCAGCGTTCGGAGAAAGATGGGATGAACTTGCAGACTGGTTTACCTATGGTGTAATCGAACGACTCGAGAGAAACTTCGAAAAAATGTCCACGCGGAGAGACGAGGTTTCCAGACGATGCCTCAAGTAATCGATTCCCTGGCAATTTTGCAAGGTGCAATTACAAGCAGACTGCAGCGTTTCTCTCCGTTGATCTCTCCTACGCTGAGCCAGCGAAATGAGAATGAGAAGGTTAGAACTTGCTCTCCAGCTAACTGCGAACGCGTCGTACTTTTATCACCAGGATGAAATTATCTTCTTCCTTTTTTTCCCCTCTCTGCTGTTTCCGCGCGCGTGCTGGAATCCTGGCGAATTCTTGTCTGCCGGGATATAAAGGTTAATCCTAGGTGGGGTAAAGGGAGCGTGAAAAGGCTCTCGTTGTGAAAGAAAGGGGAACGCGCGGGAAGTTGATTCGCCACGGCACGAGTAACTTAGTTTGCGAATTATTTCGGTAACGAGTCCTCGGCTCGAACATAACTATAAGCAGAACACTCTGCTAGCTCCGGTAGAGATTACTCCTAACGACTAGTTAAGCGTGATTAACGTCTCGCGCTGCTACCTTTTCCTTCGTTTAGTCTTGATCTCCTTCGATCGATTCTCCGATTCGCACAGCCTTTCTCAAACCGCAAAAGGAAAAAAAAGAGTACGGGAGGAGGAGCACAGATATCGGGAAGGAACAAAGAGGAAGTAAATAAGCGCGTGTACCAACCAACCGATGACCTACTATTGATGCTTTGTAGACTTGTTTTAGCTACGTTCTGGCACAATGGAAAATGTAGCAACTCAAAACGGGCCTAGGAGAAGAGAAAACAGAAAGGAGAGAGACCGAGCGACGGAGAGGGAGGGAAGGAGAGAGAGAGAGAGAGAGGGAGAAGGAGAAGAAAGAAAAGTAGAGGCAGTACGTCCTTTCTTCCACGACGAAAAAACTGTGTCGCCTATTGTCGACCGGTACCCATCGTGGAACAATCGCGATAATGAGAAAGCTACGCAGCCGAAGAGTTTCGCTTTTTCTCTCCTTTTCTCCGTTACTAACAGTCCCAGGCTCCTTCCATATTTTTCGTTCCGGCCTTCGTATTTCGCTGGTCTTCTCCTGGTCGCCTCCGCAGAACCGATGGCCTTCCTTTTGTCTTCGAGCTTCGCCGTTGTTTTCATCGCTTCTCAGACTCGCGACAGTCTGGCGATTGCTTTAGCTAAAAATCGAAAGGAGCCGCAACTTTCTCCATCGATCAAGTTCACCTTTCTCTCTCTCTCTCTCTCTCTCTCTCTCTCTTTTCTTTCAGGGGAAAAATTAAGAAACATCCTGCGCGAAGAGACGAATAGGAGAACGTAAGAATAGAATGTTTCGCGAAGCAGTGGACTATTTGTGAACCTTGGTCGAAGAATAGACCGAGCTCTACTCTTTGCTCGTCTCCCTTATATTACAAATATGCATCCGAACGACTCCACGCGATCTACAATGCGATTGTTTGTTCTCGCCGATCTTCTTTATGCACGGAACACTCGGCAGATTTCTAAACATTTTTCTCTCCGTTATCCACTTTAGCGTCGGAGCCATTTTTCCACGAGTCAATAACCTTGGTCGGTAAAAATAAACACGAGAACCATCGTAACAGATAGTGGAACATTGTCAGGTCAAAGTGTACGCTGAGCTAAGGCACCGAAAGAAGAGTGTCGTTCTAAAAATACAGACAGCGCGATTCGCGTTAAGGATTATATAAACACCAGTCGAAGAAAGATGGTGGAGTATGTCGAGCGACGTTCAACGCAGGCTAGACGAAAGTCTAACAAGTTCCAAGTTTAGCCAGATGACGCGGGTCAGTTAGGAGACATAGGTCCGTTCAGGCTTGGTATGCTCGTTTCTATAATACTAAACATAGCGTGGAGGATGATGCTCATTTTAGGAAAATAGCTATCCACCAAGACTATTCTCGTCTATCCTTGATCAACTCAATCGACAAATCTATTTGATTCAATCAGAGATCGAGGAGGTTAAGTGACGTTTCCGGTCTTATTAGTTCTACCTTGATACAGACACCAAAGGCTGTCTCTGGAACAATTCAATTATCGCCGCTTACTCAACCGTCGACAACACTCTGGACGGTAAATTCAAGCATAGTCAAAGGGTCCTTCCTCGTAAAGCATCTTATCCGAACGTGACGAGAAAATCAAAAAGAATAAACAAAAAAGAGAGAGAGAGAGGGAGAGAAAGAAAAGCGTAGGCATTGTTGGCAAGTGGTCGAGGACAATTTATCAAGATGGAGAATATACGGATCGCGATCGTGTTGTTGTCTGGTCTGGAACCGGAAGGATAATAATTCTGAAGGAATTTCTCGCTGTCCTTAGAGAGAGAGAGAGAGAGAGAGTAACCGTCGTTACGAGTAGGGTACGCACGAACGGCGAATCTGTCAGCGTTTATGGCAGCAGTCGATCATTAATCAACGAGAATCCAGGCAAGGGAATCCCGCCAAGAACAGCGCAAACCATTAAGTTTCATGTTCTGCCACCTTTGGCCCAGAAACAATAAAACCGTCGGATTGGCGCGGTAAGCTCGTTCTCGCTTGATTGAATCATTGCTAAGGTGCCTAGCTGTTCGAGATGACGCCGGAAATAAACGGCAAGAGCGGTTCGGTAAATCTTGCGCGTGGAACACACGCGCCTTCATTGTATTTCTTCGGATGAGCCCTTCCGTACAAAATTAACGACGAATGAAACACCTTGCTGGTTCGGTCACATCTCGACGCGAAATCATCTTTTGCAATAACAATCGGATCATCACGAAAGCTATTTTTGTTCCAATACTATTTTCATCCGGAATATTTCGTTTGTAACCAGTGGCCAAATCAGGTTTACGTAAGGACAGATTTGATAGTGCTCCTCGACAGGAAAATGGCAGTCGTTCAGGCGGCGTCCACGAAGGAAGAAGACTAAGAGCTGCGACTGAAGCCGAATGCTACGGATTTAGCCGACATCTGGTCCAGTCTGTTCTCTAGTTCGGTGAACGAACCACCGATTCGATTCGAAACAGCAATTTTCTACCTTCTCTCTCTATTACCCCCGATATTGTAAATCGAACAGCCTTACGAAAGAAAAGGATTGCGACCGAGAAGGAAAAACACGCGAAAGTTGCCTTACTTTCTTCTCGAACATTTTTAGGTAATCGCGGATAACGATCGGGAGAGATTAAAGGAGGGAAAAGCTAGGAGAAATTCTACAGACAAAAGAAAGAAAAGCACGAATGCGATGCAAACGCAACAAATTTAGCGGTGACACGTAAAAACAAATAACTGACTGATGGTGAAACAGACCGCAGCTACCGCAATACGCATCAGAGTTTCTCTAAAGTAAGTAAAAGCGTGCATTGAAAAAAGGTTAACGTAGTCAGATGTAAAGAATAGATAATTGAAAATGTCTGTTGTGACAAACGGAGCGATTAACCTGAAATATCGTCGCACGAAGAGCGTTGTCGGAGGGACATCGTTTATTCGAGGCTACGAAGTGTGGAAAATCTTTCTAGACGATTTTCAATGGAGTCGCGCGAGGAAAGCAAGAGAGGGGAGAGAGGGGAGAGAGGGGAGAGAGAAAGAGAGATAGAGAGACAATTGGGTTAAGCAGAGGAGTCTCTTGGACTGTCTGTCGTCGATCAAGAAAGCGGCCAAGACGAACCGCAGCGAGACATGTTTGCAAAGGAAGTTTCGCAAAGTTGAAGGATGACTTTGCGCCAAGACTCGATGGCAAGATTGTGCGGAAAACACCCCGTGGCACGATGGCGCCGCAAAGACCGACATGCTGCGCATAGCGTGGAATATTAAACGATCAAAATGAAATTCTAAGAAGGGAATCACTGTTTCCCGGCGACGTTTCTCGATAATCGCCGTGACGACGTTCAAACACATTTTCATCTTCGAAGGAAAGCTCCGCAATGGCTAGCCATTATCCGATTATTCGATTAAACTTTGCCCATCGTAAAGCGGTGGGACTCTTTTTCTCTCTTAATCTTTATTATCGTCTCGGCAGAGTGACACGCGGTTTTGGCTAGAAAATCGCGAGCCAGCCTGTGAAACGTTAAAACAGTGGCAACGTGATTCAATGTTTACGTAATAGAGCAAAGGTAGAGGCGCAAAGAGGCGAAGCCATACACGCGAATTCAGTGTAGCAAATTGCTTTAACAGTTTCAGCCAGGACGCGGCTTAGCTTTGCCGCCTCCACCGCCGCCACCATCGTACATTTTAATGGGATCATAACGCGACGAGTAAAACACTATATCCACCCTTTTCAAACTACTCTCGGTTATGGCGTTTATCTTCGAAACCTGGCTATCAACTGCGGCGAATAAACGAGCGCGATAAAACTTTCCGAATGAAGTGCGCGAAATCGGATTTTCGCACAAGATCGAATCCACGATAAAAATACGATAAAAAGAAGAAGAAGAAGAAAAAAAAAAGGAAATGCGATGAAAGTATTGCAAAAAGCAAAATACGCAAAAAAGTGTTGAAAAAAATCGGTTGCGAAATCACAGCTGCACTGTTTCGACTTACGTGACAGCAGATCGTTAGGACCGAGGGACGTCGATGATCTTTGGTGATTCAAGTTCAAGGTTCCTCTCGTGGAATACGCTCATCGTGATCCTGTGCTAGCACCCCGGAAAGCCACGTGTTCCTGGGAAATGACACGCATATTCCCCTGTGTTTACACATTTCCTCGTCTGACCTGTTTCCTTCCTTCCATTCTTTCTGCCTTTGACTCGCGAATCGGGACAGGGGAATAAATATTACGACCTGTTTAGCGATAAAGCGGCCTGAATAACGTTGTCTTTGATAGCGAAGGGGGGCAAAAGAGAAAAGAGAAAAAAGAAAAAAGAAAAAAGAAAAATATAGCTTCCGGTGAATTTCAGCTTGGGTCATTAAGGAACCATTTGTTGGAGAAACTTCTAAGGGAAGGGCGTCTCTCGATCAAGTTTTGGCAATGCGACACCGGTGACCCAATTTCCTCTGGTTAAAACTACTCTCCGGATAGCGTGTTCGACGTTTTCGACGCCCTTTACACGCCTTCGTACGCCGAACGAAAGCCGTACGATCGATAATTGCAAATTAGCCGGCCGGATCGCCGGTGGAAAGGGCGGAAAACAAAACCGTCAACTTTTCGTACGGATCGGAGATAAAATTCGCCTATTGTCCCTGCTCCTTTTCATTCACCCGTGAGGCAGAAGCGCGGGAGGGTGGGCGGGGGTCGAAAGCCAGGAAGAATGGAGAACAGCCAGATAAACGGTTCGCGAAAACAACGAGAGAAGTTGAACGTTACGCGGGAATCTGTATACGTAGGTGTATGCATGCGCCAGGAGGTTGACACGCGCCATCCTCGGAGATAACAACGCGATTACTAACGATAGCCGCGTTTCTTGTGCGCGGCGTACAGCTCTCGATCGAATACATCCCGTTTGAACCGCGACTCTTCGTTTTCGTAAACAACGCAATACGAAATTACCTCCTATATCGATCGAGAGCCGCGTTAGAATGAAAAGAGTCATTTACTCCGTAGGAATGGAGAAAGTTTCTATAGACCGAGTTATATAGATTCGTTACGGCAGACCAATTCTCTATGAATCGGACGATGCAACAGCGATCGGTTAAAATGCCGTTCTAACCGACGACGTTTAAAACCTTTAATTCATCGTGTCGCGACGTATCACTCTCTCTCTCCCTCTCGACCAGAGACTAGTTCCGGTATAAAAGGTATCGCGCGCTTCGTCTAGCTTTCGTAGCCAAAAAAAAAAAAGAGAGAGAGAGAGAGAGAGAGAGAGAGAATTTTGAAGCCATATCGGGAACTCGGTGGTATCGGTTTCCCTCCGCAGGAAAAGTTTCCTCGAGGTAGTAGGTTCATCGATTGCACGTTTACCACGGCGATTCACGACTTCCGATACCGAGAGACTACGCGCAGATTTAGGTCGCGCGACGCACGCGTCGCGATTGATTCGCGGCTCCTGATTGTCGGAACAACAGATCGGCGTCATCGTCGCGATATTCAACCAGAACAATATTCCGTCTGCCTGTGCCTGCCTGCCGGCAGAATTACGTATTGATTCTGGCACAGAAACGGTGCCGATGGTCTTCAATTTCCTTTTCCGGGTGAAGGACGAAACCGCTTCGAGATCCATTGACAGGCCTAAACAGAGGTCTCTGACGTCTCGTTGCTTTTCCACAATTTTCTCCGAGCTTCCTCAAAAGAAGAACGATCGGTGTACAAATCACGTTTTCAACCTTTTCAAACCTACTCCCTTCCAAGTGATTTACCGCGAGCACTGATCGAGCGACCGGGCGAGATTAAATTCGTAAAGCTTCGAATAACTCTGGGAAATAGCAAGCCACTCGTATAAATTGACGGTACACGATTATAATTGGAAAACATATCATTTTCATGCCTTCGTGATCTATTTCAATTATTCAACGACGCTTTCGTTCAACGATAACAGAAGTACCATTTTCGAAAGTTCGAAACGTGATTTCCCTCTAGTCCGAAAGACGCGACATTTGAGAAGGATCCTCGAGAAGCTGATTTCGTCCTTCACACCTAACCTCGAATGATCACCTCATTTCGATACGTTCAACAAGTCACTTGCTACCAGTTCTCGACACTCACATGGGTGAAACGGAAGAAATCTATCGGTGCAAAGAGGAGAAAAGAAGCACAAGGGAATCGCGAATTGAAAGAGACGCACAATGACGCGTCTTCGCGAGGGAACGCGCAAGCGAGCGAGCGTGCAAACGAGCGAGCGAACTAGCGAACGAACGAACGAACGAACGAACAGGCGCGAGAACGTACGCTTTGCGACTGAGTTTGATATCCTCTTGGAGGGTAGCCCGCGGAGGAGAGCTAGTACCCCCACTCGGTTGCCGGTTAGGAACGGCATCGACGGCCGACGGACGAGGGAGGGTGCACCTCTCTCGGTGTCTATAAACCGACATAACGGGTATGCGCGTGCGTCCGGCGATCGTGTGCACGCTTTTGCCCACAAAGTGGCAACCGGTGGCACCGGCCGCCTCCACCGTCTATTTACGCAGACGATGCACCGTGTCACGCTGATCGGACCGGCCGCCGCGTGAACCACTTGCACACACCGCGCTGCATCCTCGAGGACGATGCACCAGGGCCGGCTTAACCCTCCTCTCTTGCTAACGGTCACCCAACGCAACCCTTCCCCTTGCGCGATGGCGCGATGGCGCGATGGCGCGACACCATCCTCTCCCTCATTTCCCTTCTTTTTTTCTTTTTCTTTTTTTACACATCAATCGACACCACTGTTATAAACAGAAAACACGCAAATCTCGAACAATCTCGGGTTCATCTTCGATGGATGAAAAGACCTGTGCGATCGACCGCTGCACTCGTGTCCTTACCGGATATTACGGCTCTACGATAATTAATAAAGACCACCTAGCTAGACAGGTAAACGTTGCAGAAATTTCTATCGTTGGGTTAGTTGCCCAGGGAACGTATTGTTCGGAACGTATCGTTAGATATTACATTACGAGTCGACGGATAAATTCGCGCAGACAACGTTGTAACGCAGCCTAAGTAGGATTTAGATTAAACTCGGGGATCGTGTAGGTACATATAACGAGGGAACGTGATAACAATGTAGCTGCGCTGCGCATTTAGCGGTGCTAAACGAAAGTAAACGTGGCTTTAACCAATTCACCGTGCACGAAACAATTCTATGCCCGTACACATATACATACGTACAACATATGTATGCACGCGCTCTGCTATCCTCCGTAATGACACGACTCCAACGGATCAGAATTGAAACGAACGGCTCACGATTTTCAAGCGTGAAATTTCCAAAAAGCCGGAGAAATGGTTGAGAAAATAGGTGGTGCAACAAATATATCGGCACGTTTCGAGGTAGAAAACCGCGAGTCGGGCCAACGAATTAATCGTCGCGGTGAACAGGGCACTCGATAAACAAGAAACACGATGTAGAACAGCACTCTAAGCTCTCGGGAGACGGGAGACGGGGGAAATTTAAGGTAACGTTGCCTCGCAAATTTAAGGCGACCGCATTGGCGTCTCGCTAACCATCCCCGTGTCGGTGTGTATTTATGGGAAGGATGCACCGTCACGTTAATCGGACCATACCGCATAGTGGATACACACCAGTCTTTACTTGGCGAATAATGCGCTGGCTGCGGTTAATGTTTCCAGCCTGGCCCTGAAACCAACCTCGGAGTGGCTTTTTTTATCGCGCCACTATCGATATTCGATCGACGAGACTTCACCAATACCCGAAACTAGGCGTCTATACACAGTTCCAAACGATTAGAGACCGTTAAATAGAAAAACAGCGAGCAGCCGAAATATCGCAAAGAGCATTCCGATGTAAGAGTAATAAGCGTTCTTTGTTTCGAATAGAGCCGTTGATTAAAAATACGGGTCAATTCGCGCGTTAATTTTGTTTGCGGGGAATAGGTTTGTTAACGCCTGCAATTTAACTTATTTAATATAACGTAACAGTGAGATATTGCATTCCAGCGCGCGCTGCTTGAACGTGGGTGGTACATTCCGTTGGTATTGATTCGCTATAATTCCAGAGCATCTCGGGGAAACAAGGAAGCCTGTATGGAAAACCTACGAGGTAACGATATGTTCTGTGCAATCAGTGTGTCGACTTACGATAAAGATGGGGCCGAGCAGATACGATCTGTCCCGGTGAAAAAGATTTCTGGATAAAACGGACAAACGCAACGAATGTTTCACCTTGCTATACCCTGTTGGGAAAAGTGAATAAAGGGAAATCGAGGAAATGGTGAAATTAAACAAACAGGCCGGTTACAAAGTCTAATTAATTAGATAAACAGGCAATTCGTAAATCCTGTTATTTTTTCTGTCGCGCGCGTCGCGTCGATGCTGGCGTAATCGCAAATTGCTCTACTTATTGACATTCGATAACGAATCAATAAACCACTATACGCAAACAGCTACTTATGATACTATGAAATAAACGATGCAGTTGAAAGATATTTCGTGTATCTACGGGTACATCAAACAGCGACACGCGTTGTTTACTTAATCGTCGTTCGGTGTTTCCGTTCGTCGAGCTGTGATGCACAGATTACCGAATCCGGTTACGAATTTATCTACGACATTCTCCTACTGTTCTAGAAATTCCTCCGTACGAAATCGCTAGACGGTCCTGAATAGAATTCTTTGTCCATATCAGCTCGATAAATGATCGCACAATTACGCCTATTTTCAGGCGTAATTGTTAGAACAGGCAGGCATATTAGAGCAGCTAAAATTCTTCAACTCGTGCCCCAGTCGAGGGTCATTTGTCACAGTTCGAATCGAATTCGCTGCTTCGGAATACGGCCAATTTTTACAGTCACGCCTGTAATCTAATTTCACCGCACGTACCCGATTTATATCGGCTTTAAAGCCAGAGAGTTCGTATTTTCAAATCCGACCAAACGAACGGATCTATCACGCTACCTATCGAAAATCATCCAATTCCACGTCGTTTAATCGACGCGATACTAAAAGATACTAAAATCGTATATATTTTCTCCTCCCCCCCCCCCTTTTTTTTTCTTTCTACGATTATACGTAAATTGTCACAGCTGAATGGCTTCGAAAAAGCCATTCACCTAGCGTACAAGACGAACCGTGCCACGTCTCACTGTCAGCACGTGGTTGCTAATAATAGCGGTAACCACTGTTGGCAGAAACACAGCCTGCAGCCTGTGATTTCGCACGGTGAAGTCGTGAACGAGCCTTTAATAAAGAATCAGCCATCATCTTGGCTGCGGGAGAGCCAACAGAGACGAAAGAACGGGGACGTCGCGTGCTTTATCGCGAAAGAAGCGTTGTCGCGAAGAAACCACCGAACCGTAAAGAGGGAAAATGGTGATACGAAGTAGGGTTAGCAAGAACTCGATCGATTTCGAATTGATCCAGCAAGATTCGAAGAAGGTTTCACGAAGGTTCATCCTCGCTAGATTGGAAGAGCAATCGTTAGCCCAGCTGTACGAAATGTCGACAGAAACGAGCAAGAAGCCCGATGAGCTTTCAGGCTGGCAGTGTCGCGACAAAAACGTCCAACAGAAGCGACAAAAAGTGGAAAAAATGGGAGCAGCCCGCTAATGGCCAGACAACGACCGCACTCGCACACGAAATCGAGTCAAAGAACGGGCTGGCCTTCACCTATCTATCGTCTATTCTTAAATTTCCTTCAAAAAAAAAATCCTAGCAGCGATATATCATAAGTAGGTATAAGTAGAAAAAAAAAAGAAGGAAAAAGAGAAAATATCTGTGTTGGATGAGAGAGGATGGAAAAGTTGCATTATAAGACCTAACCCGCTCAAAATTCGATCGAGCAATTTGCTCGAAGCAATATTTTTCTTCCGCTCGCGTCGATGAACCGATGTTCTCCGGTGGATTTACGATTTCCAGGCTACCCGCGATTAAGTTTTTATCGACGATGCATTTTTGCGGTGGTAAGCGAGGAGGACGCCTCGCTTATCGCGCTTCCACCCAATAACGCCGCGTTCAATCCCCGACAAAACGTTACTCCTCGCCGCACGTTCGAAATGTCGCTCCTCTGTTTGCGTGCACGGTAAACGGCTTATCTGGCCGCTCAATGATTAAACGCACTTATAAACCGAAAAACTGTGACGGGAGCCCTTTTGTTGCTAGCCACGTGTATCTGTCGCATGATTCCAACCTATCATCTCGTCGTCGTTATCGTCCATAGCAATTCGTTTCGTCAACATGATCGAATCCTTCTGACTCTGTCGTTTCTCCTCTCTCCCCCTTTGTCGCGCATTTGCTCTTTTGCTTCTACCATTTTGTTCTCCTCGTTGCATAAATCCCTGCCTATCGAACGCATCACGGCTACGCCTAGCTTCCTACGTTGTCCGCAAGTTTCATAACCTGCAAGCTGCTACCTAACGTTACAACATAAAAGTCTAAACAACGTTGCAACCGTGGTTCGCATCGCCTACACCGCGAATGTGTAGCTGGGCTGCAACGAGTCGCAACAGGTGCACTCAATTCGCGACCCTTTACGACCTGGCTGGTGCTGGTGCTAGTGCTGCTGTTGCTGCTGGTACAGGTATACAGAGAGGAGGATGCAAGCTGCAAAGAACCGAAAATTGCAACGGAAGATCTCATGAAAAGCACATGGGCGCTTTTTCTGCTGGCTGATGCGCGTGTCTACAGCATCCTCCTTCCGACCCTGTTCTTTTCAACGCATTTATTTTTTCTTCCCGGCCGTGGTGTACGCCTCTCTCCCTCTAAGCCGAGTGGAAAATTACGCTGGTTCTTCCTTGGTTCGTTTACAGTCGCACGTTTTGTTTCGGTTCGCTTTCGTTTAATTTCTAACCGCTTCCACTACTCTCTCGCGCAACTTTCGGAAAAACCACGAATTTTTCTCGTACAGCGAAAGCTAAACAAACGATTTTCCCAGCTGTGTAAGGTCTAACGACGTCTATGCGAATTTTCACATCTGAGTTGATATCGCAGAATTGATTCCGTGGAAATAGCAACTCACCAGAGAAGATTACATCGACGACCAAAGAGGGACGAGAAGCAGCTGTTATACGGAACGCTTTTGGCTTATCTGAAACATACGAAATATATATTTAATTTTTCAACTTTTTCACGCAAGTCGTAGTTTGCACGACTTTGCGCAGGTCGAGATACACCCGGAAATTATCGGTCTGATCGCGTTACCGCAACCTTTACGCAGAAACTATCGGTTCCCTCGAACGGACAATCGGAAAAGCGTGGAGGTGGCAAAGTGTAGGAGTCGAAGGGTGTCCCCGTCTACAATGGGGCGAGGAAATTTACCGGGGAGCAAAGTGATGGAAGGAGGGATAGGCCGGAATACCGCATAGATCATGCGTATTCTTACGTTCGCACGCGTGCCGGCAATTCCGTGATTCGCCGATTACACGATGGCCGAGCATTGTTGTCTGCTAATTTACGGACCAATTAATTAGCGCCACGAAGCTCAGATATTCCTGGCTCGAAGCCCCTCCTCCAAACCTCCCTTCTCTTTCCGCCATCTCTCGTTTTCCCTCTCGTGAAAAGATTCGTCTTCTAACTTTGGATGCTGCATCGCGTTAACCTCGAACGCGTTGTCAGACGACGGTGAATTGAATCGTCGCGAGAGTCATTAGGACAGGGGTTATTCTCGAGAATAATCGAGATGCGAAAGGAGACGGTCGTCGAAGCGTACAGCCGAAAACATAGAACGATTCGATTCCATCCCCTTTCCACCGACTCTTTTCGAGTCGGTTGAAAGAAGCACGTCCATTAAACATGTTCCCTTGCAAAAGCGAGTGCTTGCTGCAGCCAAGGGAGCTCCGACGAGACAACTGGCGGGAGCTCGGGCGCATTTTCACAAAGGAGGTATTTTCTTGGTGGAAAAAAGCAGCGCGCACGTGTGTCAGTGGAGGTTCGCGAACGTTATGGATGACAGTGTCAGGGACAGAGGGTCGGACACGGCGGCAGACAGGACAACGCGGTGTCAGTGTCCGGGGAGAGTGTACGGAGTGTAGGAGACAACGAATAATTCATCCCTTTCTGGCGTCCCTCTGCAGAGATGCGTCACACATGTCGTCGGTGCGGACCGAGTATCACCAGGCTGTGTTGCACTCGCGAAATATAATCTTTCGACCGCGTGGCTACTCGTTCATGCCTAGTGAACACGTTGTTTCGGTAGATTTGCTGTTTCTAGGGGTGTATCGCGTACACTTCGACTGAACGTTTCCAATCAAAGTTTCGCAGCTCGAAAGCGTAACACAATTTAATAGGACTTGTTAGATACATTTTTTAAATACGTCGATAAGAGACACGTACTCGATGACGTTTCGGTGGACAGATTAATTTTTGACAACGGTGTGACGGCTCGTCGTGGATGAAAAGTGCGAGCATATAGGCGGAAGATAACGATAACGTCCACGCCAATAACGATGGTCAGCTATGATTATTAATCATGTGCAGGTTGCGCGTGCGAGTGTCAGCGGTGCGTGGGGGAGGCCTGACTAATCGTTCCGCCATTACGGTTTAATATACCCATGGTGGTTGAGGCTCGTTTTGCTCCTGCGTTTCTACAGTTTACACGTCCTGCTGCTCTTACGCTTTGTTTTGCTCGATATGCCTGAGAATGATGCTATTTTCAACCAGAAATTAAACTCTGCCTTAATGCCTTTCGAAACACTTTAACAACAACGAACCTACTTCTACCGGGAAATATTTTCCACAAGAAACGGACACCGGGGGAAGGTAATTCGACGAATATAATAATTCGTCGAAGGGAAGAACTTTCAGTTTGCTAGGCTGTTTCCGGTTATGCGAAAAGAGGACGAGGAAGATATTTTGCGGGAAAGCAGAAAAGCCTCCGGTAAACCAGCGAAATCCTGCCGGCTGCTGGCTTTATCCTGGCGCAGTCTCGCGCTAATGCAGCAATAAACATGCATCTATTTGAAGCACGAGCCTCGCTAGAGGACGAGAACGTTACGGAGAGTAATATGCATCAGTGGGGGGGAGGAAGAAAAAGTAGAAATGTGAAAAAGTTTCCAAATTATAAAGAACCCTGTACTCACGATTAATCGATTTATCAATTGAGTAAGGTATTTTTTTGAACAAAACGCGTACCGTGCAGCCAAGTCGTACGCGGGATAAATGTACAACGAGGAATTTCTACTCGGAGTGTTACGAAATAGTTTACAATGGGTCAAAGCGATGTTTGCGCCGTCATAAAAAGAGTTTCTTCTCGAGAGAAATGGCCGCTGGTCGGTCTTTGAGGCACGCTGTCCACCAACCGGTGTGTTCCGCGGACAGTCACGTTGAAAGGAAAACAGTACCGCCGAGTGTTCTCTGCTTTCCAAAATAATTGTAATTGCTTTGCGATCATACGTTTCAAGTTGATAGGAGATAGCACCGATTCGTTGGCTCGAATAAATCGATATGCCCGTGAGATAAGCATTTCGGAAATTTAAACGAGAAAAATGGAAATACCATTTACGTTCCGAAATATTTCCTCTTGCTCGCTTCCCAAATGATAAAGCTGTTCGAGTTATTCAATTATTTTCGGATTAAATTTCACCGTTACGCCTTCCTTTTCCAATCGAAATCCAGACACGCACGCACACACACACACACACACACACACAGAGTGAAATCGGAGATCGTCGTCTATCAAGGTTGTGGTTTGAATGGAAAAAAAAAAAAAAAACTAGAAAGGTACGCTGCTCCAATTGCAGCGATTGATCCGAGATTGTCAATCGAAAACACGGAGATTTTGAAAGAAAATAGTAACTAATCAATCAAATCGATGCGATACAGCGCTCTCTTCGTTTACAAATGAAACACGAGCTCTTGTAAACAATACTAACAGTGGCATTTAGGTCACCGAATAACGGATCCCCGATTCGTTCATTAGGGGACAGTCTATTTTTATATTAATAACGAAAATAAGTTTACCCGACAGTATTTTTGTTCCGTCTCGTAGCACGCGTACGTGGCGCACAATACGGAAAGGAAGTTAATTACTCCTCGCTCCCATTTCGATTTTTTGAATAGCCAGCCGCTCGACAAAAGGAGAGAAAAGACACAACGTCGCCGCTGCGAAAAAATAGGTTGCACAGCGAAGGACCTGTTTTGAAATTCGCTATACCTACCGTCGCTGAAATTTTTTCATCTCTGAATTTAACAAATTCTTCACGTTCAAACGTGAAAGTTTGCTAATTTTTCAAGAATTTTCCAATTTTTCAACCTCCTAATATACTACCCTAGCAAATACGTACACGCGAGCGTGTTAATTGAAAAAAAAAAAAAGAGAGAGAAAGAGAGAGATAAAACGTTTTCAATCCAATGGATAATACGTCTTCCGATACCAATAGCAATCTCTGGGCATTTTTCGTTGAGTTTCGAAGCATCATCCAGACGCGAAGGGTTTTCAGCCTTTTTTGGAACAAAAGAGTCAAGCGAGGAGCGGTTGATTACGACGAGCGATTAAATTTTTCATTATCGAAGAAATTCTGCTACGTCAGAAATAAGTAATAACCTCGCAGATATCGCTGCGTTCGCCCGAGAGCAATATATCGAGAAAATCGAAGAACGCGCATCGTTTCACGATAGAGATGCGATTTTTACAATTAAAAAACATGAAAAAAATTAAAGAAAAAAGAAAAAAATCCCATCGACGCGACGCACAGTATTTCGAAACAGTCGTTTGACCGTGCAAACCTAGGCTTTATCTTAAAACTGTATAGATCTTTGAGAAAAAGTAAGATCATCAAAGATTATAAACACTTAGAGGACCTAAAAATAGCTACTTGATTGTTAGAAAACCGAAAGGATTGAACCCAAATTACACAGATGTTGTTTCGTTCTGAAAACGTAACGCGCGTGTAGTGAAAAGTTTAAAAACTTAAGGAAATCGAAAACTGAGTAGCAAAAAATAATCGAAATTGTAGGTTTGCGCAATCAGACAGCTGTTTTACAACACTGTGCGACGTACCGAGAAAGATTTCTGGCTTGGGTTACACGCTACATCGTTTCGCGTATTTCAAGTGGACTCGAGTTTTTCAACGGGACAACAGCCTCTATTTGTCTTTTTTTTTTTTTTCCCCCCGATATTTTTACCTCTTCTGTATATTTTTTTTTTTCCTCATGCTCGCGCATTCGAAACATTTTACCGTTCCGCGGCTTCAACATTAAAATGCAAAAGGGAAAAAGTGACGCGCAGAGCCGCAAAAATTGCAACTGTGTCGCTCCCTCCCGTCGTGTCGCAGCATTGCATCTCATTGATGGAGATGGACAGAGGCTGAAACTCGTATTTATCCGCCCTCGGGTTTCTTCCCTCTGTTCCTCGGAAGATCTCGCGGCCAAAGCATTGTGCCATTTCAATTCTGCCGCGATGCAGGACAGCGTTCCTTCCTTCCGCTTTGCTCGCGAATTATATGCAGACCACGCGGTTATTTTAAAAGATTGTCGTCTCCAGACGTCTTTAATCTCGCGATGTGGATTCCCTTACTCCTCGCGCTTCGAAATTTTTCCCCTTTGCTTCGAATAAGAAACGCCGCATCAAATATTCTCCGGTCTGTCTTGCAATAACCGAGAAGACGACAAAACCTTTCGTAATCGAAAAGGACAAACTTTTCGAGAAATATTTAATCGCTCTAAAGGGAAAAAGACACATTCGAACAGGCGTCGAACATCGAAAGAAACCACCCCCAAACGTACAGTCGATATTCCTCTAAGATGAGACGCGTCTACAGAGTTACCAAGAAGCAGGAGCGACAGAATCGCCAGTGAAAGACGGGAAGAAGTTCGTTTTCCCGAAGGCTCAGGCCTGTGTAAAATGGAATGAATGTCAAGAAAGGGGTGGCTCTTGTTCAATTATCGCGCAACGATAGAAACGGATTGCCACGCTCGATTTCGTCGTTTCTGTATTAAGCGACAAGTCGCCGGCGCTGCGTCCGACAACCGTGTAATTCGCCTGCCTCGAAAAGTCATCCCTGTGGAAAAAATGTCGTGGCTCCTACAGCCTGGAAAAACGAAGAAACGCAAGGGCAAAGTTCTCCGTTCCCTTCTTCGTATATGCTTCGTTTCACAGGAACTCGATTTTTATACTTGACGGATGAATAAAGCATCCTGCGAGTGTTACCTCCGTGTAATATCGTTAGATTCTTAATTAGAAAACCATCGTAAAATTGTAATACCGTAGGAAAGTACATAGAGCAATCATGCAAGACGACGAGAAAAGCTTCCATTGGCCAGCCTCTGAAATTAATCTAGCGAAAAGGTCCGACGGGTTCGCGAACGGTTCAGGAAGTTAATATAAGTCGTGAAGTACGGTCCATTTCGTAGGCAGGAGCACCTGCGGCTCCTATGGAATCGTGACTGAACACAGTTTTCATAAAAACAACTTCTATCCCATTATACTTCGAATGGAAAAGATATTTAATTATATGTCTCGCGAATAGACGATAAATCAGCCGTGGACGCATTAACGAACCGTATACCGTTAAATACCTGTACAGCATAAAGTGTACGACGATAAAGTTCCCGATTCAGTGTTGAAACGCGAGTTTTAAGGAAAACTGCGTATGGAAACGAAATTTTGTCAAGATCAAGGATATCTGAGTGACAGCAAAGAGCGGTTTCGCAAAGACCATAAAGATATCTGTGACAATGTGCTTTGAACAACGTTCAAATTTTGAATCTTTGTGTCACAGTTGTGTGAAATTTGTATCGATGCCATGGGAGCTATTACGAAAGATAAAATATGGGTAACAGTTTATCTGAGATGTCTGTGACATTTTATTACCACAGTCCGAGGACTTTATTGTCGGACCTTGTGCGCTGGAAAGAATTGGCGAGAATGAAGAACATAGTGGCGAGTTCATGCCCGAGCTAGCCGCTAGAAATGACCGAGGCATTATTTCTGTTCGGGATACCCGTTGACCCGTATTCCTATTCGCGAAGTCACCGACAGACCGGCGTTCCTTTCGTCGATACTCGAGTTTCTTGGCAGCGGTTTTCTTCCAGCTCCCCGCTCCACTTTGCGAGCAACCCGCTCGATAATCCCGAAAAAAAGAAAAGGAAAAAAGAAAAAGAAACGCGACTGCTCGAGACGGCCAGTCGCATGGCTGATTAACCCGATATCGGAGCGTATCGAGTCGGCAACGCGAAAATCGTTGCCGATCCACGAAACTGGTCGTCACTTTACGCGTCACTAAGCTCTAAGAGAGCCCCCGTTTATCCAGCAAAGCAGTTGGCTAGCTGCTACGGGAAAATTCGAAAATCAAATGTTACATCGGGGGTACCTTCTGTAACTCACGGTCCTATTAATCGTCAAAGAAATCTCTAACAGCGGATATTCTCTATCGATATAAAAAATTCCTCGTTTTCACCTTAGAACACGTCACGTTTTCATTTTTATCGTGAAAATTGTCAATTTTTCTAGTGGAAGATTAAGAAAGCAGTAAGTAACGTCGACGGGAACCAGTGAAAGAATTACTTTCTTGTTTTTCTTTTTTTTTTTCCTTTTTGTTTTTAATACGATTCGTTATCGAGCGCGCGTGTAATTTAATCGAATCCAAAAAGAATTATTTAACACTTACTCGAAGCTGGGTAAAAAAGCATAAAAAAATATATAAAAATATGGAAGCCTTTTTAAACGTGCATCGATTTCACTCGCACGGTTTAATTAAGAACGTGTGGCGCGCAGCTTCGCACACGAGACGACCGTTTTAAATTCGTTCGAGCTGTTTGACGCATTTTTCGGTCGGCTTTCAAACCGTGCGTTTTATCCAGACGAATGGAAAAATGATTGGAATAAAAAGAGGAAAGAAGGAAAAAAGAGAAATGTATGTTGCACCATTAGAATCGTAGAATTTCTTTCAAATGGAAGGATAAACTTTTCGCGTTTCCGATATATCTCGAGTAAAATACGTCGATTGCGAGTTGAAAAATTCCATAGACAAATCTGCGACGAATTATTCGAAATGAACGAAAAATGTTAATTTCACGAATTGAACGTCTGCTAGCAGGAGTCTGTGGCGTAGGTATTATTGTTTCAAAGTAATCGATACATGAACTGAGCCAATGCATCAATACCATTATCACTTGGAACGATCACTAGCGCGTCATGTGCAAAATCAAAGCCAATCTGTCGAGCATAATGCCGAACAGCGAAATATCTGTGCGGTTTTTCATCGTGATTTGACCGAATAAAAATGAACAGCGAGCCCTCGAGGATGACACCGATCCTACCGTTCGATTCGTTCGTCCGTGTCGAATCTATATCGTGTTAAATCGGTTCGTTCTTATTAAAACAATTTTCTACTCGATGGAACGATATTCTGCCAGTTTTGTAATATCTAATAGAAACGAGTAAACAATTTACTCGGAATTAATCCAGGGACAATTTATAACCGTGGCAGGTAGTAAATTGTACCAGGTGAGCTGCAATAAGAACGTTCATTCTCGAGGAGAAATTACAGGAGTGGTTCGAAGCTATTACTAGCAAGCTATCAGAGCGCGCAACGCCGACTACACTCCACTTCCCCATAGATATTACATGTGCACATATCTACTTGCAGTTATCTCTGCCAGTGAATGTCATCCGACAGGAAGGTAATCCATAATCAGGCAATGCCTATATCCACTTGGCTACCTAATACCTAATAGATCCCGCTCGAAGTAGATAGCCTGTGAATTACCGGCAGAATGAGTATGCAGAGACGTGTGCATGTCAGCCGGTGTTTCGTCGTCGGGGAAAACTAGGTGAATCATCGGATGGGACTAGCCCGACAATCTGGTCGAACTGTTCCTCCGCTAATCATCCGCAACCTTCACAGCCTACCACTCGAATCGAACGATATTCCAATTAATAATTAACAAATTCGAGGATGAATTAGAGAAGAAACGTTCCTACGCTCGATACGCATTACCCCTTTTACTTGAAAATTTTCAGTTAAAATGCTACCGAGGTTCGGCAGAGAAGAGCCTGGGAAAATAATTAACTTCAGCACTCAGAGAACGTGTGGGAGAGACGATATCGTTTCCGAGGCTCCTGGTTAAAAACTCGATTCTCATTACTCGAAAGACGAGACGCAGGGGAGCAGTGGTCGTGCCTAATCTTCAGCCAAGGTGCACAAGCCAAGAAACTACCTCCGTCGAAGCTCACGAAGTGCAAACAAGCTCTGTTGCACCGTAAGTATTCCTCGCAGACAATGGAGGGAGGCTGGAGAAACAGGAGGAAGGAAAAAAAGGGAAGGATTGCGCCGAGACTATCTTGCATCGGAAAGCTTCGTAAAATCAGTCGTAAAGATCGTCTACGAAGGCGAAATTTATGCACGGATGCAACGCAACGCGTTTTTACGACTCGTCCTTGTCTTATGGATGATCTTGCGTGGAACGAAACGTTAAGAAAATGTTCTAAATTAAAAAAGAAACGCACGGTTCGAGAAAAAAAAGGGGGGGGGGGGGGGGTAAGAAAGCTTTTCAACTTCAGCATTAATCCCAAGTTCTTCAGCCGTTGGAAAATTCAGCGAGATACGTATCTCTTCTGCGAGTCGTAAAAAGGTCTTCCTCGTCCGCGTAATAAAATCTTCCTCTGTCTGGCAACGTATAATGAGCGTTCCTTCTACGAAGAAAGCACAGGGGTGGCCAGATGACACGAGGGTTAGATTTAACTCCGACGCGGAGATAAAGAGGACGGTTTTATCTTCGCGCGTGATTAAGCCACGCGGCAGTATATCATCGATTATATTCTCGTTAGCCTAAGTGGCGACCCCCTTTTCCCTCAGCTATGCTTTTCCTTCAGGTTGCTCACGCGGAAAGATAACCGGTACCGTTTTCTTCTTTGCTTCTCGCCCAAACACCCGCTCCGCATTATATTCCGATTTACCGACGCCCGTTTCAACATCATTGATAAATAATCGAGGCTCACGGCGGATGCAACCATCCGTAGATTAATTTCTGAATTAACGCGAAACCGGCGAAGGAAACTGCTGAATTCCTCGAGACGACTGACGACTGAACACCACGAAGAAGTGGTCAAATCGAAAATGATCGACTACGAAAAAGACGTGTTGCGTTCTCTCTGTGAAAATCTCAACGACGAAATTAATAGGTGAATATAAAAGTAACAAATGTTTCTGACGCTGGTCAGATGATCTAAAGTTTGATCAACTCCACGATATGGTGGTGGCATCGCGACGAGAGATCGCATCTCTTTAAATTTTGTGGAAACACGGAATCCGTTGAAGTTTCAGATGTCAAGATTTGGTGAGTGAAGTTGATCGTAAAGCAGTTGGCTTAGTGTTACGTCTACCTTTAATTGAAATTCTACCATTCCCCTTCTGCTCGCCCCTCTTCCTAACCAGCTTGCAAATAAATCCTGACGAGAGAAAATATTTCCCGATCAAACGACGAACCGACGAATAATCGACCAGTATCGACTGGTATCCTCGTTAAACGCGGTCTCTCGGAGATTCGAGAATTGTTCTCACTGAAATATCGACGAAATCGATTGTCATGAAAAAAGGAGCAGGAAAAAGAAGGAAGAGAAAATTGAAGTAGACGATAGACGAAGAGAGAGATCAAAGTCTACAGTCAGTTTGAGAAACGACTGACAAAGTCAGCAAATAGGGGTGACTAGCAAAGGAATAGGTGGACGAGCCAGATACGTAGGACAAGTGTCTGTGTCCATTGTGCAGAATTGTTTGATTGAATGGTAGTTTGCACGTGCTAGCGCATTTAGTTTCGACCCTTCTCTCCCTTTACCTTCCTCTCTGCTACTACTCCCTTCCCCCTCCCACCCTTTACTTCTCCTCTCTGTATGCAAAGGTTTGCCTAGTGCATCGCCTAGTGGTTGCACTCAGCGGGTCGAGAGCTTTCCAAAGTGCTCGATGATTAGGAACGTTCGATCGTTACGTTCATGTCGCTGAAAGCAGAAGCCAACAATGTGAGCCGATCTCGATAATAACGAAGCCGTAAAATTTGTTCAGGCTTTGTTGCCGCGCGGAAGAAGCTGACGAGCCGGCGACCGTAATAAAAATCGCGTCTGACATTTTTCACCGACTCTTAGCCGTGGAAAAAAAGAAAAAATTCGGGAAAATTCCAGCCAATCTCCGTTTGTGTAAATCACTCGACATTATTCTGAATAATTTTAATCATCTTGATCCCTAGACAATGGAACGCCGAAAGAAAACCCACTCTATCTTGCAACAAGTAAATAGAATTTAAGCTCGACACTTGCACGTGTGCCGTGGAATATGTTATCCGGAATGTTTTCTAGTCGACGAGCGGCAGATTTCATTATCCGCAGCTTCTCGCAGACTCTGTCTCCTCCGTGACGATTCCATTCTTCGGAACAAGGGTGTGAAAGAACCCTTCGGGATGCTCCAACACTTTAGACCCCCTAAAATGCGCTTGGCACTCAAAGGAACTAGGGCTCAGCATTTCTGCCACTATCGCGTTATTTTCACGGGAACTGAAGGGTACTTCAGGGCGTTAAGGATAGAAGGATGTGTGCGTCAGCTTACCGTGAATTTACCGCGTCGTGATTTTCGCTTCACTTTATACCCCTGAGCGTCATTTAAAAATTACTTTCTATTTATAGTTGACGCGGTAATCTCTTCTATCTCTTTAGCTGAACATGGGAAGGGAACCGATTCAATTGAGAGATCGTGTACATATTTCAATCTAGCTTCGACAATAATTCTCTGCTTCTCGTAACACTCTTGTTTCATCTTTTTACCATCATTTTTTTTTTTTTTTTATCAGTTTTAACTGTTCAACGCTTCCTTGGGACACAATTACCAGAAGTGCCAATTACCTAATTGCTTAAATTGCTGGGATACGTTGGCGGATGAAAAAATTCCGTCGGAGAAAATTCACCGCCAAGGGACACAATCTCGCGTAATGCATAGGGACCATTGCTTGACTATGCGCTCCAATTAAGTTTCGTGACATTTGCACGATAATCCGTGCCGGTTAATTCGATTTAACATTCCAACGTTGTTGCAACAATTCTATTCCTCGAAGATACTTTGAAAATGACGAATTTTTAAATAACGCTCCGAAAAATTGGCAAACTTGAACGAAAGAATATAACGTTTCCGGCACGCAAGTGCTGGAATCTTTCAAGTTTAAATACGATGGCTACCGTTCGTCCATCCCCGTTTCTCAGCGAAGAAGATGAAGTTTCCACGGAGTCAAGTTTCTCGGGTGGATTAGTCATGAGCTGGATTAAACTGCACAGCCTATTGTATCTTGGATTTACTAAACTTCCGCTGGGTTTGCAGAAACCTCGAGAAAGCGAGGGAAAAGGAAAGGGGGAAATTCCCCTCGACACTATTATGATCGAGCGTTCTGAAAGAAAATTCTATCGGTATACGTATTTAATCGAGGAACAAGAATAATTCCTCTCGAAATTATTAATTTCGACGATTGCTCGACTCTTTTCGAAAACCTTCGAACAACAAACTCTATCGAGCGTTTGTATGTATCGTTTAGATAAATCAAAACGAGGTATACGAAGAGATTAGCGTCAACCGCAGAATAAGTCCTTGGCGATGGAGAGGGTCGACGGTTCTAATAAATTCTCTTTCTACCAGTTTTTCTGCCACCTAGGCGACGTCTGACACGAAAGGGGCGGCGATAAACTTCACGAGCAGCTCGCACGCAGAAATCTCTCGTCATATATCTCAGATAGGCGCATTATGCCGAAATTATGAACGTCTGGTGTTCGTAGAGTACCGGCTATTTTTCGCAGAACTTGATTCCCTCCTATTAACATCCATCTAACATTTTTGCTGTTGCACAATCTACGCCAACCGTGTGACTCGATGTTACAAGACGTCGATCGAAGCAAAGTCATCTTCCACAACTTGACTCATGACTCTCATGACTTTGATCTACCAATAAGGTTCACGTACGCTACTCTTCGAGAGTATCATGAGAAGAAACGATATTCCGTGACAAGCGTGAAACGACATTTCCCTGTCTACGTATCCTTAGCTCGTTCAAGCAGTCTCTATTGTGAACGTGACGCGATTGCCGCGAACCTCGTAAAGTTCACCGGCAGTTCCACCCATTATCGTTGTCACCGGCGACGATCGTAAAGAGAGGCCAACCGGCATTACATAAACAAATGCCACCATCTTGGCTTGGCGAGTTACGAGCGTCAAACAAGTTCAACGCGATCAATATTGTTTTTCAATTTACCACGGCATCGTGGACACCTCCTCCGCTCTTTTTCTCCTCCACCGATCATGGCGCGAGTGAACATTATCAGAGTTCGTTACCGTTAAACAATTCATCCTGCTGTATGCTATCGTTATTACTGTACAATTGTCAAGAAAATCGAATAAAGTTTACCGAGCAATTCAGAGCCATACGTTCGATTCGTAGAGAAACAAGCTGCATACGAGAGTGTGCAAAAACTCGCGCACAGGCGATCGTGCTACCTTCAATAATATCATTTTCCACGGTTCCTCTGTCCTTTTCACCCTCGTTTTATTTTTCCAGTGGCCATGGAATTTTTATGAAAGTAAGTCGGTAGCCCTTGTACCCGGTAGCTCGATAAATTATTACGTTAATTATAAAATATCCACCATTCGCCGTACCGTTCTTTCGCCCTCGTCCGTGAAAGGCTTTAAGGCCTCTTTAAAGGTGTTTCAGATACGACGATAACGAATTTTCATCGCGTCACACCGTTTAACGTGAATCTGATGAAAAATATCGCCCACTTTTTTTTCCCCTCCAGAGCTTTTACGGCGGGAATTCCTTTTTAAACCTACTACACCGATCTTTGCTCGATTCAACGATACCCCATATATTTCTTGGGAAAATTACTCTAATACTGGATATAGATCCAGTCGCACACTTCTCTGTTAACGAGGAAATTGAATTTATTAGCAGAGTGTAAATTGCTTCGATTCTAACCTGTTAATAATCAGGATAATAGGTATATAGCTACGAGATATGAACGCGGAAAATTTAATATTATACATTCTGTTCGAGAGGAGAATTTCGGCCGCGTTTTTCGCTGGTCGTTTCGACAGGCCCTTCTGCGATTTCCGTGTTTCGACGTCACTTGTTAGCAGCGGCTGTCGTAATGCAACCCTGTGCTGCGTCGCGTTCAAATAATCGAGTTAAGTGACTGTATAGAAAATAATCTGATTATTTCCGGCACGTGCCGAGTCTCGTTAACGATGATACAATCATAATTCCCGTCCCAACTAACGTCGCGCGTCTTTTAGCGTACGCGTTAGCGATACGCACACACCACCAGGTCATGAACAACTGTTAACTAACAACGTTACGAAGGAAACTACCGTTATTCGTGTAATGAACCCTGTTGCCCGAGGATATGTGTACAGCAAGACCAACCGCGAGTGACGTTGGACGTTGATGTCGATTTTTAAGGGACATATGATAATTAAGAGAGAATTATCGACCGTAATTTACTTTGACGATCATTTACAACAACTACAAGTCACCCGAGTCTATCGAAATTCCGTTAAATTGTTTTTCACGGTGTTTCATCGGGAATATTTCAACACGATACGATACAGATTGCATTTCGTTTCCTCTTTCTTTCTTCTTTCTTTTTCTTTCTCGAAGCATAAACATTTCTCGGGATTAAAAATAGAGGGTAAAGGATAGGGGGAATAGTAAATGGTATCGGTAGAAAAAAAGTTAGCAATTTGTAATTTACGTGGCTTAAAGAGACTCCGCGAAAGTAGCCTATGCTGGAGACACCTGGGTACCCGCGTAAACGCTGGAAACTTCGTTTCACTTTCCGAGGAAACAATCGAGCTGCATAATTTCCCGTGAGTAAGTGTACGAAGTGTTCGCGAGCCGAATACACAAAGTGGTAAACTTCCGAGTATCATGAATGATTCACTCGAAGCTCTGTGAAAGAGAAAAATGTAACGTCGAAAATCGCTCGTCGTAGAGGCGTATGTGACTACATTTTCATTCACGAGTATCTATTAGGACGTTTAATCCTAAATGTGAAGTTCTTAAAATCCTGAAGGTATTGTTTAATCGCGACAATAATAAGCAGATCGTATTGTGTCGTCAGGTTTTTACACATTTTTATTTATACGCGATACCACAGCGTAGAAATGTAACTGAAATCGTGTAACACTTTCTGTACGATCTTAATGGGTGTCGTAATACTTATGAACCGTGTCAGCATGTAGCTGATTTAAGTATGTATAGGGTGGTATCGCGAGAACACGACGCGAACTCCCACTAAAATTTCATTCCCATTCCGGTCTTGACTTTTAAAGCAGTTCGAAGATCCATGAAACCTCTTCGGAATATTCTGAAGCACCGAGCAATTACGGTAGACTTTAATTAAAAACCCACTCGGACGAATTAACATTTCCTATTCGGCTGGGGTTGTAAGTTCAACGGGTGAGGTGTTATTCTCAGAAACGTCTCCGTGTCCACGGATGTTTCCATTTCGTAGATAGAAATAACGACGAAATACCCAAGTCACGGTCTAGCGATCGTAACTCACGATTCCACGGGGATTCGGGTATCGATCCTGCTAGATCCTTTCGCGAAGGATCCAATGGAAAAACGAAAATACGGACGCAGACATGGAGGAGGAAATACTCAAAGTCCTATGATTCTACTTCCTCTTCCTCGTTGCTTCGAAACTCTTTTGTTTCGATTTACCATTTCCCCCTACTATTTCCTATACAGATTCTCCTCTCGTGCACATCGACGTGAAATTTTTTCGGAAAATCTTTCCTGAAGAACGATGAACGTTCGAAAGAACGAGAAACACCTTATTCGGAGATTTTCTTTCGCCGATTCACGAGTACCAGCAATTAGACGAGTCTGGTTTAATTAAACTGATGCTGTTTAAATTTCCGAAGCGTGAGTTATTCTCGCGAGCAATTATTTGCCTAGATTCAACGTGAATTTCGAAACTCAGCAAGGACTTTACCTCGCAAGAAATATTTCCTATATCGATTAATAAATTAACGAATCGTTAACGGGCTGGCCGGCGTTGTTATTCAATTCCGGAAGCTCCGATTCAATCCGAGGGATAAAAGATCCCTTTCCTTTCTAGCTTTGAACGAGGTGAAATAAGGTGAGATTGAGGCCCGGAGAACTGATTAAGAATACCACCTCTACCACTATGAAGATAGAGCTTCAGTCTACAGAAATGAATGTTGCGCATAGTGGTAGGTTGCGAGCATGGAGGGAAGAGGTAGGAACTTTGGTCAATTACGAGGGTCGAGCCTGAACAGCCCCATAAGGGATGATCGAACGGTGAATGTCACGATCGGACCCGCCTGCAAATTGTTTCCTCCCGATTGAATCTCTTTCTTCGTCGCCCTTTGCGCCCGCCTGGAAAACACTCCCAGCTTCGCGCCACTGATTCTTTCAAATCAGTTTCTTATCAAATTCGAAGAAACTACCATTGTTGATGGAATTTAATTTTCCTATTTATACCCTACTGGTTTTACACTGATTTTTACGTGTTTTTTACGTATTTATGATGGTGTTATATATGCTAGTCTTAAACGTAACACTATCTCGGAAGATCCCACTTGCTCGGAAGAAAATTCTGTATCCCCAGGAAGCTTGGAAGGATTATCCCGATCGTGCAAGGTGTTACTTACTTGTTGCTGTTACATATCCAGAGATCTTCGAAGGTGAATACATACACGGAAAGGTAAGCTACATCAAGGATACAGATACATCTTACCCTGGCATATACATTCTGGAATATTTTCTGATACACGGACCAGCTTTGCTGGAATAAAGTCTACGATCTACGATGGTTCTACTCGAGTGAAATAAATCTCCGAACATCTTCGATAAGAATATTCCTAGGTAGAGATAATAAATGATTTACCGTTCTTCGAATAAATGGTCGCACACTAACGGCAGATACACGGGAGAAAGGGGTGGGTGGTTAAAATGCTGGGAGAATAAAGAGGGAAGGAAGCGGGGCCATGAGAGAAGGCTGCAGCTATCTTAACCAGCTACCTAGGGAACGCGTAAATGAACAGAATTCTGCAGAAGCATCTTCCTGGGTGTAGCACGCGGTGAAACAGCCCGCATTGTCTTCGTCTCGAATCTCCATTGTTTTATTCGAGGTTGAAGCCCCTTCTGACGCCAGTCTGAATACAGATTGGCCATCGTATTTACCACATCGACCACGTAACATTGCTCTCTCTCTCTCTCTCTCTCTCTCTCTGGCACAATGTACCTACATTTTCTTGCCACGTAAGGAATACATATATATATACACACGTTGAACAATGTTCTTAAACGTCGAAATTGTATATCGGGGAAAAAGTGAGAGAAATTGAAAGGATGGTAAATAAGAGAATAACGAAGGATGTGTAGCGCGACACAATGAGAAGAGCAGAGTAAAGCTCGCGCCTGTGTGTTTCGTGTCGGTAAGCGTCTGGGACGCATTAACAGGCTCGAAAGCGTTCAAAGAGTGATCCTCGCGGCGAGTAGAGTAAGGCAGACGAGTGGCAACCGGTGGTTCTAACGACAGCTCGAGTTACCGAAGGGTTCACCTTACCATCGTCGACCTTTCACCCCGTCATCGGGGATGCTGGGTCGCAATGAGCTCGGCTTTAAACGATAAAGTGGCAAACTAATCGGTGGTACGCGACCGTGCTGCGATACGTGCGGAAAGGAGATAATGGACTGATGCCACAGGATGCACAAGGCTAACCACAGCCCAGCATCCAGGGTATACAACCCCAGACAAACTTGCCTGCCTCTATCGCCGATATCTACCGATAAAATCAATCCCCCTACCCATTCCACACCCCTTACATCGATTATTATTATGAACGATCCTTCTCTTTTTCCTCTCTACGAATTTTAAACGCACCTGAGAACCTTCGTTTGTCGGAAAAGTGACAGAAATCCATCATTTTTCGTTCAAGTGTCTACAATACAATTAAATTCTCGACGATTTTTCAAGGAAGAATTTAATGAGAAAAATTCTTCGAACGATTCATTTTTGTCGTTGTCTCGGCGACACAGAGAAACGCTCTTATCCTTCCAGAGTTGACAGTAGCTCGCACAATAGGTCCGTTAAAAACCTGCTAAAGGTAAACTTTTCTCGCGGTGAAACGCGCACTCTGTTTACAGGACGCAATTAAAAGCGTCCAGCGGCTTTTCATCTTGATCCTTTTTTAACAAATTACGGGCGCGGCAATATTTGCGCGGGAAAGTAATAACTGCGAGCAACCGGCTCGTTGTTCCGCCCTTTAATAAATTTATCAACCGCGATAACTCTTTCGATGAGCGCGGCAAGTGTCATAACTCACGATTTTCGCGATGTTCCCAAATTCCAGAGTGTCTGGCAGAGAGTACATTTTGCCTGGCAAATAATGCGGGCATGATGCGTGCATACGTTCTTATTAGAGATTCTGATTTCGAAACTTTCAACGAAATATCATTTACGTAATATCTACGGAGAAAAATTAAAATCCAAAAGTCGTGGGATTTTGAAGGTTTCTCGATCGATCGATCTGACGGGATTGGAGTGAAAAAGAGTGAAAAGACGTAGAAAGTTCCGATGTAGAAAGTCGAGGTATTTTTCGTGATACCTGAAGAGGAACTCGGCTATTTACAACGAACGATGCGCGAAATTGCTTCGTTAAAATATCACCTTGTCGTAAACGAGAAGAAAATTCAAGGAAAAACGGAGTGGACGATTATTCGCAAAATTCCGTAACAACGAAAGTTTCTCTACGTACGTCGCGGAAAACAGTAGCAGTCTACGACATGATCGTATCACGACGTGTACAAGTTGTATATACTTATACATAGGCGAATCACGAAATATTAGATCGGTTTGATAATTTTCGCTAATTAGTCGACGCACCGCTTCCACGATCCTTTCAACTTTAATGCCGTTCGTTACTTCATTTTCGCAATAACAAATTCGAGACCACTTTTACCGCATTTTCGACGTCACAAATGCATGCCTTCCTAATTAGTCGTTTCCACTCTATAGATACGTATGCCTACTTAATACGTTGCGCCTTGGTAAATGAGGCTACCTGCGATTCTCTTCCTAAAAACACTCGAGGATCGCGTATTTTCGCGATCTAACTGTTGAAACTTGGTGGGAAATGTCTCTGCGGAGATTCACGAACGCATTACCGATCCGTTGTTCGCGATTTCCCCATGCAACCGTAGCCTTTAGTCGGTTTAAGCGGGGGATCTGGCTCGCTTTTGCAAAAACAAGTATTCCTATATCTCAAAACTTTGGCAATAGTCCTCCTCTCCCGTGCCGGTTGAATCGCGTCTCCCTGCCGAAATCCTACTACCTATTCGTCCATATATGAACGCCGGGAACACATACTCGAACGAAGGGTGTGTTGTTTCAGAACTTTCCAGCGAAACTGCTATAATTTAGAGGCCGGCGGCATGCAGTTAAAAGCACGACTTTTTACCGCCATTTACATTCGCTGCCTGGTCTGGATAGTCGTCCGCGACCCTTAATGAAATAATCGAAATTCACCCAGAGCTTGATTCGACGCCGTCGTCGGGATAGCGTAAAGCGATTTCTCGAGCAACGACGGTTCAATCGGGGAACACGAACCTCTAAATACCGCGCTATTTTTCCTCGATAATGAAAAAACGTTAATGCGTTTTCAACGCAGAGGAGAATTATTAAATCGTCTACAGATGGATTAAACGCGACGATTAAACGCGAAAACCGGAACAATCTTGAAGCATTATACTTAAAGATCGAACGTTCCGCGAATCTCCCTATTCTGGGAATTTCATGCTCCATCGTGAAATTCCAGTGTTCTGTCTTTCAATTAAAACTGTATACAGCCGCTAAACAACTGTGTTCGTTGGCCAAGAATAGCTCGGCGCGTAGCAGTGATTATTGAGGTGGTATGAAATAACGTTCGAACGGCGATAGTATTGATTGCACGTTGGTTACGGTATGGTTTCAGTATTAGTGACTCCCTTGCACTAACAAACTCGTCTAAACGTGACCGGGGAAATCTAATTCTGCGGCCTGTGTGGAAAATCTTGCCTCGTCCCCGTTATCAAATATTACATACTGCAAAATCTTTGCCTCGCGACTCGGAAAAGCTGGAGAAATATATCGCAAAGCTATATTGTTCGCAACTTGTCGAAATACTTGGCGAAAGGCTCACAGTTGGCAGGAAATAAATCGGTATGACGAACGGCGAAGAGACGGGCGAGGCTAGCCCATAATTTGACATCAGTCGTGTTCCGTCGGTAACTCCGGCTTAATTACATTCCACGATGCTCCGTACTCATTGTATCCTCGGACGGAGTTATGTTCCTCAGGACAAGGACGAAGACGCGTTGAAAGTCGAAAGGAATTCTCTGGTAACGCGACTCGCCGCAATGCATCCAAGTCTGCGTACTCGGCGAAAATTAGCTCGGTCGAAGTATCAATGTATTTATTTTTCGCGTTTAAACGACGAAACAACGTAACACAAAGGCCAATGGAAGGGATGAGGAGGAAGAGGAGGAAGGAAAATGTATGCACGAAGCGCTAGAGCTAGAAAAATGGCGCGAGAAGATAGATCTAATTTTATCCGTGGGCTGAGGAGGGAGGACTGTTGCTCTCCCACACAGTGAAAAGGGAAAACGAGAGAGCTTTTGCAGGGCGGCCTGTGCAGGCCGGCCGGGATGAAAAAAGCTGCTCATCGGAGCTTGCGTGCACGGGAAACCGAAGCGATCGACGTCATCCGAGGCGCTTGTCGGGCCTCTGGAAGCTTTGATCGCTCGGCCGGGTGCCGTTTCTCGTCAAACAGAGACAAAGATACCGCTTGCAACCAAGAAGGACACACGTTATGTTTTGCTCGCATAAACTTTGTCGAAAATATATGGTCAATCGGTTTATCACGGACCTCTAACTAAACGTTTCGCAAAATTTTCGTTAGCTGTGCAACACGACCTAACCCGTCCTTGTAATATATATGTACATACATGTGTAGCATGTATAGAAGATATTTCTATTGCTTCTTCCAGCAATTTCTTCCGTAATTTTGAAACACGAAACAAAAGATTCGTTTGTCATTTTTTATATTCGCATCCGCCATTCATCTTCAACGTCTGCTGAAGAATTGCGGGGACGAAGAAAAATAGGCGACATGCCCGATGACCGGCAGCAAGCGAGACACCGGCGAAAATATCTAGCTAAATTGCTTGTCCCTCCCTCTCCCCTTCCTTCCTTCCTTCCCTCCCACCTACCCGTCCTCTCTTTCTTTCTGAAAAACCTACACGACACGGCAGATGATGGTGCGCCGTGACTTTGCGACTTTTTTGCGCAGACAAACGATTAAGAGACCGAAGATAGGAGGCAACCTGAGATTGACTCGACGAATCGAAGAGTTTCATCGTTTTTCGTTCAACGACACGCGCAAGATGTTCTCGAGAGGGTGAACGAGAAGGTTCAACGGCCAATTCTGCGGATGATCTCGAGCAAATATGAAAGTGGCTAATTTTACAGACACTCGGGAAGAGAGTTTGGATGTTTTTATTTCGGCTATTCTATATGAATGGCAGAGGGCTCGAAGATCGCCTAATTACTCAATTAGCGAATGGTCCTCGATGTTCAACAGCCCACTTAGGCAAATATCGATGACGAATCCTCTACCGGCGTGGCCTAAATATTCCAGTTTGCGTTACGAGAGTCCGAGTATCGGACACGTGTGGGTAACAGCCTCCCATTTGTACGTTTATTCGATATCGGTAGTCGGTGCAATGCAGGCCGCGTGTCAAATAAACAGCGAATACCTGATATCGCGAGCTATAACCGTAACGAGAGGAGTTCGAATGATCGTTATCGAACTAACCGCACGATTATTTAAGCCGGAGCTCCTCGGACACCAACTACACTGGCATAGTTCAAAAACTTGTTTCGCCAGATAGGTACGCAGCCTTATAAGTACATAGCTTTGAATGCTAACGTCGAAGGAAGAAAGGGGAACGATCGAAGCTCCGCTTCCTACTTGGAAAGCTCCTTTCGTTTTATCGACTCGCAAACCGTACACACGATATGCCCAAGGAAAATAAACGCTGATGTCGATTTCTACCAATTACCCATTTTGCTACGCATGCAACTTTTGCAACCGATTACTTCGAATCGTTTCCGTTATTCTACGTCAAATAATAACTCCTTTTTCTCCTAACACATATGTATATATATTGTCTGCGAACAGTTAGCAGGACTATTAAAACTATAGAATAACTATAGACACCGAGCATTCAGTGGTAGTTTACTATCGTCACCATTATACTATAGGTAAGGGGTTAACGGTCGTCCTACTATCGTATTGATCGTAATACCGATTATTCGGAGTGCTTTAGAAACTAAGAAGCACAGATACAGTCGTATCGGTGCCATACCGCGCAAATGTGTGAACAATCGTCGCCGTATCTTTTGTCTACGGGGATCGCGTCGCGCATACCAAAGTCGCAATTAGTCCGCGTGTAATTTCACTCGCGGATCGTGTTGTTCCGCGTGCAGAGTTCAGCCGGTGGCTCTGCATAAAGAAAACTGTACAAAAGGGCGAAAAGATTAGAGGGTCCGTAATTAGAGCGTCTCGCAACGCGACAGATGCGTGAGTTCCGAGGGCCACGTGACTCGCTTGCGTCCACACGGATGGAAAGTCTAATTTCTCTGGAAATCAGAACGGCGAAGAGAACATTCGCGACTTGAGTTCGAGGTGTAGCATCTCGAAGACCTACTCGGATAAAGAGGAGGAGGAGGAAGAGGCAAAGGGAAAGCAAGTGTCCAATAGACCGGAGACAAAGCTGAGGAATACACATCGAGGGGAGCCTCGATGGCTTATTAGAATTTTTAATAAGCGACATCGGCACGCTCGCGATTTCCCGCAAAAGCGGAAATGTAAATTCAGCGCTCTTGCCAGGCCGGAAGGGAAAGACTGACTGACCTCTTGTAATGCCGACATTAAAATTGCAAACTGTGCAACCAGAACAGCGAAGCAATCGTCTTCGCGATCCTCTCTTTCTCTCCCTTTCTCCCTCTCTGTCCCTCTCTACGTGGATGACTATGATTGTCCGCAAAGATCTTCAAGTACCAACGTGGAAGCAGTGTTCGAGCAGCAGTAAATGAAAGCCGCAGTTAGTCATGGAAACGCGTCTGCGGATGCGTCATATTAAAGTCTGGTATTGTTCGTCTCCAGTGCAGATGACGCCGTGAAAGCGAGTTAGAATGAAAAAGAGGGACGATGCTCGGTAATAGAGAGACAGGGAGATAGGTATAGGCAGAGGGAAAATCGAGGGATTAGCGGGATTCGCGATTTCGAATTACTATAGATGCACAAACTGCCTCTGGAAACGCGAATTTGTGTTTCATAAACCGATGAAATGTTACGCTTCGTATAAGGATAAAAGAAACAAACGCGCTTAAATATTGAAAATACGCCGCTATTTTCTCATATGTAATACTCTCTATATAATATCTACCTATAAAGCTAATCTATGGATCGTTCGTATACTTTTCGTTTCCTCCTTCCTCGTATAGTAATTCCGATTAAATGAAATGCTGATCAGAAAGCAGCCCGAAAAATTGTTGATACGATAATTCTCTTTTCAAAATGCTTGAATTCGTTAGTTAGGCGTCACAGAAAATTTGTAACGATCTTGCGATACATATGCATAGGTATACATGTATGTATAAATATACGAATGTATTATTTCCCTTTGAGAAACTTCGTAGGTCATCGTCAGATTTTATGTGTGGCATGAAAAACATTTCGCGACGATTGTTTGCGAAGGATACCGTCCTTGGTGAACGAAACAGAATACACGATAAATAAATACTTTCGCGTCCGATCGTGACTAATGGCCGACATAAACAATCGGCAACGCGACGAACACGCGTCCCAACGTGCTACCGTTACCAGAATTGCAACGCGTTACGCACAGAGATTGCAATGATGCGTGAATTAACACGTATAGAAAGAAGAGATCGACAATGATACGTGTAACATTGAAAATAAGAATACACGACACATCGATACCGCGACAAGCTGCAGTTTGCTGTGCGTGCCAACGTGAACATCGTGAAACCAAACGCATTTCAACATCTGTCAACTGTGAACTTACCTTCGCACATCCGTTGACAGACAGCCCGACGAGGCCGACACGTGTTCTGGTCGATTTTTATTAACACTAACAACCACAAAAAACTGACAGCACAGTGCAACACGCGAAACAAACCAGCCGGCCGGCCGCGCACCAACTACGAAAACGCGTTCGCATTCGCGCACGATCGCGCCCAACCGACATGAACGTTTGTGGCGCGCTCTGCCGGCTTCAAATATATCAATCATGTGTACATTCAAAAATCAAACCTAACAAACGCATTAAAGTTGTCTTCTTTAAATGTGTATAAATGTAATTACTTTAAAGGTAAAATTAAAAAAAAAGTCCTTTCAATAAATGTTATGTAAATAAACGGTCATTTTATTTTCGATGAAAAGTTTTATTATAAGAATCTAGGTTGCTTGTCTCTTAAACCATGTGAAAATCACCGTAACAGAGTTGCATAAAAATAGCTTAGAATTAAGGAATATTAGCAAGGTAATCCTTAATATTGGAAGGATCCAATCTTCTAAAGCCGTTTGCGTCGCAAATACCAACTTCTATATTGTCAGCAGTCATTTGACCCTCAAATCCTTCCTTTAGCGTTAAAATAGCGGTGTGAACAGCGTCGTCCAATTCCAAATCCTCGCTGTACCTTTTCTCGATAAACACTTTTCCATTTACAAAGTTTTTACCCATTACAGTAGCCTTCCATGCAAAATATGCCCCAGAAGGATCGCATTGATATAGATATGGTTTGCCATTGTCCCAACCACAAATTAGCAAAGAAACTCCAAAAGGTCTGACTCCTCTACAATTGTAGTTTAACAATAGATTAGTTACATTAAATGTATGGTGAATTGAACGATAATTCGAAAGACATATACCCAGATTGTGTGTACTCTTGCATTAGCATGGCAACTCTTTGTACCAGCTGTGCAGTAGGTATCGATTCCTGGTAGATCAGATGATACTGCTGTGCCATTTTACGTGCTTGTTTTACTAATAATCTATAATCTGGACCCATCCCACTGTATATCATCCCAATATGCTTTGTGATCATTTCTACTTTCTTCACGCTGTGTTCTTCATACAAAATAGATTTGTGCTTATTCTCTGTAGCGAGAACAACTCCATTTGATGCTTTGATGCCAACACTGGATGCTCCAGTAGCTACAGCTGCTAAAGCATACTCGATCTGAACTAGCTTTCCAGATGGGCTGTGTGAATAAAGTAAATTGTTTGTTCCACTTTGATAATTGGTCATAGAAGAAATTGACGAGTCATCGTATACTTCAATTCGATCCTTCTCAATAAAAAATTACATAAATTTCAATTCACAGAGTTGATTTCAAATAAAGGGCATATCGTGAAGCAAATTCGGTCTTTTTTTTAAGGTATATTCAACGATAAATCGTGTAAATTGATGCGAGTAATTTACCGTCAGGTTATGTTAAAAAGAACTCCTAATAACCTATTAAATTGTATGAAACGAACGACTTTATATTAAAATTAATTTTAAAAATATACAAGTGAATAAGTAAGAAAGAACAGTATATTTACCTGAAAGTTGTTAACGAAAAACTATATCGTTCCGAAGCCATGACAATTACTTTGCAATAATACAGGTTACTAAATACTGCGAACTTTTCACTGAAAGGTTCGACAACCTTTAGAAACGAAAGAACGACGCTAGGGACATTTTTGCATACCCAAGAATTTTAGTTACAGATTTTTAATTGATTTTACTGTACGAATCTGCGATATGAACGCGTGGCAATTTGTTAAAATTACTTGGTAACGCGCAAAAATGTTTGTGAATACTAGACTTTTGAAAATTAAAAATTCATTCCGTATCATTGGAAAAATGTAATACCCAACTTCAAGTAAAAGAGATATGTCGATTTCGTGACAGTTTTTACGATTGTATCAATAAAATCTTCCGCGAATCATTAATGCATCGTGCAGAATTCCGCACGACATTGCAGGAAAGATATGTTCAGTATAAACGCATTTTATTCGCCGCGTTTATTGAAATAATTTCGAAATCAATATAATAATAAAAGTATCTACCGAACGAACAGAAATGGCTGATAAAAATATGGAGAATTCGGAAAATCAATTAGAAGAATTACGTACATGGATCTCGGGGATTCCACTTCCAAAACCAACAAAGAATTTAACTAGAGACTTTTCGGATGCCGGTAGTTACCTTAAGAAACACGTTCTTCCTTACTATCGATGTCCTTTACTTACAAATATTTCCTCAAATTTACATATAGTATATGTATAACTAATTAATACCTCCCTTAGTCATGATGGCGGAAATTCTCAAAGTATATTATCCCCGTCACGTTGATCTTCACAATTACGCGCCAGTCAATAGTTTAATTGGCAAAAAAGAAAATTGGAACATATTAAATCGAAAAGTACTGAGTAAAATTAATATGAAATTGTCGAAAGATATGATCCATGAATTAGCAAATTGTCAGCCTGGAACTGCTGAACAAGTGTTGTTAGAATTAAAAAAGAAAATTTCAAAAGATTCCGAGCATCAGGAACATCAAGATCTGTCGTATGATTGCAAAGAAAATTCAACTATAGAAGAGGGTAATAACTGAATAGGATAATAAATCAATCGTAAATCGATCATTTCGAAATTGTATAATATTTTCTTTAGGCAACCTAAACGAACAGAGTATGAATAATACAATGTCGGAAAAATTAACTCCAAGTCCTGTTAACGAATCGACTCTCGAGCCCCTTGAACGTAAGAAATCGGTATTTAAACGTGTGAAAGAACTAATTTATCTTGTCTTGATGTCACTTATAAATTGTCTATGCATCTGGAATTATTTCCCAAGCTTTCGCTTGTCAAATTCCTATCAAACCTCGTGTAAGTTGCCACATACATGTATACGTTATAAATTTCTCTGAATGAAAAATTTCCGGCATATCTGTTAAAGTGCAAGAAAATACCGAGACATCTAGAGCGCAAAGAATATCGGAAAACCTCCATGAGAAAGATACCGCTTTGCATCAGGCCCTTGTACGTGTAACTCAAAAACTGTCTGTTCTCGAAGATGCTGTCCGCAGCTTAAATCACAAGATTACCTACCTCGAAGGCGAGACGAGGCTCGAAGACCTGTGAATATCCAACTTAACATCGCAGATCTTGCAAAACACTGTGAAATCCGAGCAACCTGAGAGCAAACCCTAAAAATGTTTGAGAAAATATAAGAACGGAGGAAAAATACCTACGATATTAAATAATAAACATCGTTACGATATAACGATAAATGAAACATTTGTCGTTTTAATTACTTGTCAACTTAAAGATAAGAAATTTAACTAAATTTCTAACATTTCGTTGTTCATATGTCGCTGAACATATGTAGAACTTAACCATCGAATAGGATATTAAGCTGACAGTTAAACTTATCGTAATTCTAATTAAGACTGACTTACTGAACATATTGATCAGTATTCACTATCTCGTACTTACGAGACTAAATTTCCCATAAGCTAAAGACTCTTCTTAGCCGCGTAAATAAATACAAAAGACGACGAGGAGTTTCGAAATAATATATCCCTAGTATTTAAAGATAAAGGCTAAATAGCAAGCGATTCGACTAGAAATTTTATTCCCAAAATTACCTTACTAATTTAAAAAAAAAAAAAAAAATGAAAAAGGGAATAACAAAACGAAAACGTACGCTGTTCGACTGCACTCGACATCATGAGCAAAAAAGAAACACTTGACATAGACTAGTTACGCGAACGCATGCACCCGTATACAAGACACACAGAATTGAAAAACATAACAAGTTCTTTTTCAGGACGAGGCTACGGGGAACTTGACATTAAAGTTTGTAAAAGCTACTCTCTCTCTATCTCTCGTCGGTATTCTCTACGAGGAGAGAGTGGGGAGATGGTTGGTGCAGGGTCACGTATTGCAATGTTAGTATAGAGGCAACACTCCGACGGAAAAGGCGTGCTAGTGCCTGGACTCTCGAACCAGTTTGAATAAGAATTTAGTAGCAACTGGTGTGAGTATAATTCAACGTTAAATTAACAGAATTTTTCTGCCGACTTCTCACCGCTTGACACTTTTTTTACGCTGCTCTTTTTTGAAATTCGATTACCTGCCGTTCTCGTTTCGATTAACACGAACAGAATTGTGCAAAAGATTTTTCCATCTGCTAATAGATACAATTATTCGTTGGTTTAACACGAGAGTACATATATGTATAATATACTCCGTGAAACTGTTTGCTGGGACGGTGAATTTATAAAATATCGCGAAACTTTATAACACTCTAAATCAGACTTATCGTGCTTAAATAAAATCGCACTTTTCGTCCCATTTATTAACATTTACCCATATAACAAAATATTCATGGCGTCAGTTGTGTGTAATTAACTTTGTACCTGTAATATCAATTCACCTTAAATTTTGTTCCTATGTCTACGATCAAATGTGTATAAATATATATATATTTTACAATCATTTATTCTGAATACTGTGGTCAAGAATGCGCTGTGCCCATTTCATTTGACGAGTTGTTCTGTCAGGTAGAACGTCGGTATCCGATATCTTTAACGACTCATGTTCACGGTCATCGACCTTCTACAATACAAGCGTTCCTTCGTAACGCTATGTACGAGAGACTTCAATGCCAGGTAGTGTAAGAAAGCAGTTAGGTATATACGAAATCTTCGAAAGGATCTTCGAAACTATCCACTGTTACGGAACGTGCATAATTTCAACTCCCAAGAATCCGAAACTAATCAATATCCTATTCAATTACTTTAATTGTCTGTCGCTTTTTAAAGAAATTTGTCACTGTGGATGAAATAAACGCACAATATGTCACGTACCATGTACACTTACCATCCATTTAGATGATGTTACTGAAGATCGTGCCTTGCACGACGCTGTGTTACTTGGCCGCAGCCTCGTTACTCGTCGTGCTTCTGTTCCTGTTAGTGGTCTACTTTTACGCTCAATACACCTTGGGAATTTGCAAGAGCAAGAACAGAATGGACGGGAAGACTGTGATAATAACTGGATGCACTTCCGGTATTGGGAAGGAGACCGCGAGAGACATTGCGAAAAGGGGCGCAAGGGTGATCATGGCCTGTCGAAATATGGAGAATGCGAACAAATTAAAAGGTTCATCTCAACAATTCTATTTTTCCCAATAAATATTTTCTATTCGAAATTTCGGAGAATTAGTATCTGGCTACAATAATCGAATAGCGAGGATTTTATTGAACCATTCAGTCGCCTGGCAGAATAGGGAGGTGTAACGATTGATTATCGACTGAATAGAAATGCGAACAATTGTAGATAAATATATAACTTTTGCAAATGTAAGCGGTAGTTAAGCAAGCAAAGTGTTTGCATTCGCATTATAGACCGCAGCGCGAAATATTCTCAGGTCACTTTCATTAATAATTGCGACACCTTCCGTTTTGTACGTCAGTCTCTAATTAAATGTAAATTTCTAAGAAATGCTCTGTCGTATAATCTAAAGAAGTAATCTCTTCTTTATTCCTTTTCTTCTTCTTTTTTTTCTTTCATCTCAAGCGTACCGATTAAGGAAAAGTTGCGCAGTTCTAACTGCATTAAGCTTTTTGTTATATCTTTATCCTATACTTCTTCGTCGAATTAGAGTTCCTCTTTGTTGGATTATCGTCTGTTAATTTAATTTTAATCGATAGCAGATTGGAAACCTTCGTTACAGGCCAAAAAGCGAAAAAGAAATTTGATTAATTCTGGACGACAGTTAGATATGGTTAGTATTACGCGACAAAAACGTGGAAGCAGTTACAGTTCTAACGCGTAATGTAAGGAAAATTACTAGAATAGTGCTACTTGTTTACACTTTGTAAACTCGAGACAATCTACATAATACGACAAGAGAACATAATCGCTTAAGAAGTAAAAGGAGAACTGTGAAAAATAACTTTTTATACATTGAATATCATACAGTCCTGGAATATATTACATAGAAATGTATTATTCATAACGATGAAAACTAGAATTTCAGTTTTGCAAAAACGCGGTTGGCTAAGTCATATTATGTAAATGAAATACTTTGTTTGCATAGAGGAACTGATTAAGGAATCCGGAAATAACAATATCGTTACTCGAAAGCTTGACTTATCCTCGCTTTCCTCG
This sequence comes from Anthophora plumipes, assembly GCA_951804975.1. Classification (NCBI taxonomy): domain Eukaryota; kingdom Metazoa; phylum Arthropoda; class Insecta; order Hymenoptera; family Apidae; genus Anthophora; species Anthophora plumipes. Next base: position 522,803 of record OX638121.1, read on the forward strand.
GTAAGGAAATTTGCGCAACAAATAAATCGCGAGGAGAACAGGTTGGACGTGTTAATTCACAATGCAGGAACAGCAGAAGTCTTCAGGAAAAAGGTCACCGACGATGGCTTGGAAATGACCATGGCAACAAATCATTACGGCCCATTTTTACTGACGCATCTATTAATCGGTGCGAGAATAATTAGTCTTTTGTACCGCACCTATTGTGCGCTTCTTTCAATGTCAGCGACTTGAAAAATTACAATTTTACAGATTTGCTAAAACAATCGAAACCAAGTCGAATAGTCGTCATCGCATCGGGATTGTACGTTTTAGCAAGGTTAAATCTGAATAACGTGAATCCTACGACCACGTTGCCTGGATATTTGTATTACGTCTCCAAATATGCAAATATAGTTTTCACGTTAGAATTAGCACGACGTCTCGAAGATTCTGGCGTGACTGCGAATTGCCTTCATCCCGGCCTGATGAACACTGGAATTTGGAAGAACGTTCCACCTCCATTCTCGTGGATGCTAAATTTTGCGCTAAGCACCTTCTGCAAAACGGTTGAACAAGGCGCGCAAACAACCATACACCTCGCTGTTTCGGACGAAGTCAATGGACTTTCCGGCAAATACTTTGTGGACTGTCAGGTAAGCAATGTTTACCGTGCAAATTCTTTTTTTCTTTTGCTGAGAACAGCAAGAGTCCAATCTTTTCAACTGAAACGAAATCGTTTAAATCTAGGAGCGGGAACTTTCTCGTGGAATAAAGGATCCGTCAAAGGGCAAGAAGTTTTGGGAACTTAGCGAATCCATGGTGAAGCTCCAGCCGTCAGATCCAAAGATTTAGATAAATCTTTTTCAAGGTGTACTTAAAAATCGCGAACCTTTCATATCGCGTTGACAAAACTCAACGTTTCTTTGATTTTTTTTTTTTTTTACGAATAATTTATATTCAAATTGTACGGTACGATGTTAATAAAAAAGCACAGAAATAATAAACATTTGTTTTGGAGTTTATTATATCGGTATGTTATAATTGAAGAAGAAACGATAAAAGTTTCTACTCGTTTCTATTACATTCACTTGATAATGTTTTGTCGAAAGCATACATACGTTCAGTGTTTCACTGAGTTTGAAGCACGGGGGAGAGGGAACAGTCTTTCCCAAATTCGCATTCTCTCAGGGAAGAATTCGGTTTTCATCGTTGGATGAAGATTAATTTCCAAGAAATTGGTTTGAGATGGAACGTATTTGCTCCATCTTACGTTCCTCAACATTTCGTTGTTCCTAGGTATTGGTTCGCCAGTTTGTACGAAATTCGACCACATGGATGTATAGATTTCTACCATAGGGATTTCAGGTGCGTCACTCTCGAAGTACGGGAAGATATTTTTCATGTAGAAAAGGTACTGCAGATCGTCGTGATGCGACGCGCCTGAAGCATTTAACAAAATCTCAAAGTAAATGTAATCTGTACACTGTTAAACAAATAAAAAGTAAATCATTTTACCGTATGTTGCGGTGTCGTTGAATTTATAAAAGCTGTAGCGGCCTGCATATGTGAATTTGTAAAAGTATACCGGTAACGTTGAATATGTGGCGAATAATTTGGCTGTTCGGTACATGGGAAAGATGATCACAGAATCAGCGTATATCTGAAAAACGTTTGTCGATTTTTTAAATCTGTTCGTTTCTGTTTGTTTAAAAAGGAAAAGATTTAGAATCAAAACGTAGAGGAAACGAAATTTTCTTATGCACCTGTTTAAGTTGTTCGCTGGTAGCTGAATTGATTGGTTGATCTTTGAAATAAAACTGCCTTAGCTCGTTACTAACGTAATTCGATCGGGGCGTGTCACGTTCATACATGAATATAATCGGAGCGAGTTTCTGCCAATTATCGTTTAATTCACGGTACAGAGAACCATTGCCAAGTTTTGCATCCCTTTCGTAATCTACGATTCATGGTAAAACGGTAAAATAGTTAAATTGTTCTATTTGGAAAGCATAACGCCGTAATAAAGAAATACTTACACGCAATTACTCCGCCAAATTCTTCCTGATTACATCCAAGAATTAAAGGAACTTGATGGAATCTCCTTTGTCTGATTAAATCGTAGGGATGCTCGCTCAGGAACCTTTCGACACCTCGAGCTTCCGGTTCCACGGTGGGTTGCCAAAGTAAAATCGGATTTCCTTTCCAATCCTAGTGTGAAATATTAAAATTAAGATTAATAAAATGTATTCATTTCTCCTACGAGATTTTCCTATTACTATGTTGAACGTACAAATAAGGAACTCAATGTGCTTGTGAAGTTTTCTACTGGTTTCGTACACAGACAGAGCAACATAGAACCAGTCGTATCAGTAGGACAATCTAATAGTTCGGCCTGCTTTTTGGCAAGCTGTTTTTGCCCCTTAATTGAAACAGCATCGTAAACTTCTTGCTTGAAAGGCGAGGAACTCATTGTGATAGCTCTGTGGAACAAATTTTTGGACATCGGGGATACCATATGCAACATTATACTGAAACTTCCAGCGCTATAGCCGCACAATGTGACCGAATTTGGATTGCCACCAAAAGCAGCGATGTTCCTTTGAACCCAACGAAGGGCCACCACTTGATCTTTCATACCCATATTTCCTGGCGCCAAACTGTCACCCGTATTCAAGAAACCTGCAGAATATTTTTACTTACGGATTAACATTCTACAACTTGATTATTTGCACGATTTATCTAAAGTTACCTAAACTTCCGAGACGATAATTAATAGTAACCAAAACGATATCATGATCCAATAAATACTCTGGCCCGAAATTCCCGCTTTGCCCTGAAAAGCTGTAAAAGCCACCCGGATGTATAAACACCATAACCGGTCTCGATACATTTTCACGTTCGCAAGGTAGCTAGGAATAAAAAAATAAAAATGAATATAAAAATGTCGGGCAACTATCGCGTGTATTTGCTAGATGTACTTACCTTTGTAGTGTATACGTTTAAGCGTAGACAATCTTCCGATATCAGTTTGCCTTCAGGATGAGGACAGCTGGGCCCTTCTTCGGAGCCATCGAAAACGTTTTGCCAATCTTTCGCAGGGATCGGAGGCTACACATTTGCAAAATGAATTTCTTTCCACACGTTAAAACGAGGTAAAGATAATACTTCAAGGAAAAAAAAAAAACACTGTTTAAATTATGACAGAAATTGATATCGCAACGTGCAAATGAGATCATCTGTACGTTGACATCTTAATAATGATTCACGCTTTTTATGAGTGTCAACGTACACGCATATACCGCTTATTAGCGAAACGGAAAGCCTCTTTAACTTGTTCCTTGAATAATAGACAAGTAACGTTGACACGTAGGTATATCCTAGTTTGTCTCGTCAATTTCACGTCGTTTCCGTCCACACTTACTTTGCCCGAAACCGAATCCCATTTTTCTTTTTTTTTTTTTTATTTAACCGTGTCACATTTAAATCATAAATGACATAAAAATTCGAAAATTCCTCACCTGAAATCGTTGATGTCCGGTGGGTGGTTCACCGTATCTTATACCACGGAACCCGTAAATCTTTTTCCCGAGTCTGGTGGGCCAAGTCGAACCACGAATTTTTCCAATTGGAGCAGCCACCAGTGGTTGATCGTGTTCCTCATCGGAGGAATTTTCGGCAGCAACGATGCCAATGGCACAAAAAAGGAATAATACTACAAATCTTTTCATTTCGACGCTTGAAGCTGAAGCTTCCTTTTTCTCAAAATCGTCTTCTCTGTAAAGAGAGTAAACGTTGATATGTAAGAACAAGTTGATCTAGTTAATATAAACGGCACGAACCGTGCTCATACGAGCACTGAAGAACTCAAGGGCAGGACAAGAGAATTTATATCAGAGCTACGAGGAAAACGAGTGGGGAAACCCAATTATTTTTCTGAGAACAATAATCGTCTATGAATCGTTACGCAAGAACATCCCTAATTTTACCATTCAAGTACATGCTCAAAGTTTTTTTTCAGCGATTAACCATGCTGAAAGGTTCAAGATTCAGAAATTTTTTGAAGATAATATCGGAAAAACTATAAACAATGGTAAACTTGGAGAGTTCGTATTATATCATCGCTGATAAGTAATATTAATTTACTTCCCTCTATCTGTACGTATCAAAAATTATCAGCGTGAGAAGATGAAAGTGCAAAAATGTTGGAAGTGTTATAAACTCGAGACTCTTGAAATGTAAAATGCTGAACTAAACGATAGGGGATATCAACATTGATAAACAGACTTTAACGAACAGCTGATTCCTTATTCACGTAGTTGTTAAAATATATAATTAAAAAGATAAGAGAGAAGTTCAAGAAAGAATTAATAAACATACGTTTATTTTTTCAATATATGTTTTATTTCCCATATGTGTACATACATGTTGTGCAGGACAAATATATTATAAATAAAAATTGATAAGTCAAAGTTTTTATTCGTAATTTAATTGTTCACAGTTTGCGATACAGGGGGCACAGGGAAAAGTTTCTCCCATTCTTGCATTCTATCGGGGTAGATACCAGTCTTCATGGTTGGGTTCAGGTTGATGTTCAAGTAGTTATTTTGCTGAGGCACAAACCTGTCCCATTTTATACGTTGGTATGGTCCGCTCTTGGGAACAGGTTCTCCCGTCTCTATGAAGTTCGACCACATAGATGTATATAATTCCACCATAGGAATTTCAGGTGCGTTTTTCTCGAAATATGGGAATATCGACTCCATGTAGAATAAATATTGCAAATCGTCTTGATGAACAACGCCTGAAATGATTGATCGAAAATTAATACCGACGATATAAATTGATCGTGTATTGTAAATTTACCGTATGGCGTTGTGCTGTTCAACATAGTAAAACTATAACGCCCCTGATACGTAAACTTGTAGAAATACACCGGATTTCTAGAATTTTCAGCTATCAACCTTGCTCCACGATACATGGGAAATATAATGATACTGTCTGCATAGATCTGCGAAACATTAACACGATAAACGGCGACTCTGAGATATTGTAGAGAAATTGTTTCGACGAAGCACGCACATGAGCAAGACCATCATCTTTAGCCGGAGTGATTTCCTGTCCATTAAAATAAAATTGACGCAATTCCTTACTGATATATTTCGACCGTGATGTGTCTCGTTCATAAATAAAACTAATTGGTGCAACGTGATACCAATTTTCGCTCATGTCACGGTAATAATTGTCCCCGCTTTTAGTAACATTCTCGAACACTAAAAAAGAAATAAAAATAAAAATAAAAAAAAAAACGTGAATACAAACTCTTTATTTCTAATTGGCACCTAAGTTAATCGTTATTTCAATTTACCAACAACTACTCCACCAAATTCGTCTTTCGTTATTCCAAATATGGCTGGGACCTGTTGGAATTTACCCTGTCTGATCAAATCGACGGGTTGCGCTGTTAAAAATTGTTCTACGCCTGGAACTTTCGGTTCCACGACTGGCTTCCAGATTATAATTGGATCACCTTTCCATTCCTGAAACGATAAAAGATATGAAACGGACAATAGAACATTTGTATAGTTTCCTTTGACGATAATTCCAATAATATATAATTAACCGTAAAATTGGAGAAAGTGTTGGTAAAGTTCTCGACAGGTTTCGATCTGAGACAACTCAATATCGCTTGACTGGTATCAGTGGGGCAACCTAAAAGCCTCGCCTGTTTCTTTGCAAGATCGATCTGTTGAGTTGGATAAGGTTCTGCAGTCAAAAGTGAGCCACTCATAACGATCGCTCTATGGAATAGATTTTTGGACATTGGAGAAAGCATATGAAGCATCGTGCTCAGTCCTCCAACGCTACAACCGCTGATAGTTACGCTGTTTGGATTTCCACCAAAAGCAGCGATGTTCCTTTGAACCCATCGAAGGGCTACTACCTGGTCCTTCAAGCCTAAGTTTCCTGGCGCCAATGAGTCGCCTGTGCTTAAGAAACCTGCAGAAAATAAACTTTAGCAAATTTTAATACAAGATATTATTGGCTGGTTGTGTGGATTACCTAATGAACCAAGACGATAATTCACAGTAACCAAGACTATGTCTTTGTCCAACAAATACTGAGGACCCCAATACGAACTTTGACCAGAGAAACTGTAAAAACCACCTGGATGAAAGAATACCAATACTGACCTTGACACATTCTGATGACACGAAGGTAGCTGTAACATAAAAAAGGAGGATTATGTTCTTCTAATGATATTCATCGTGTAATTCGATCGTTTAGACACGACGATATAAAGTTCCCAATAAAGATCGGACATACATTCTTAGTGTAGACATTTAAACGCAGACAATCTTCAGACAATGGTTGACTGCGTTCCACATTCGGACATGCTGGACCTTCTTTGGAAGCGTCGAAAACGTCCTTCCAGTCTGCTGCTGGAACGGCAACCTGTATCATGAGAAAATTGCAGAATTTATTCCCACTGGTGTCCCATAAATACTCGCGTAAAAGGAAATACTAGAAGCGTCCTTTGTTTTCACAGTTGAAGGCTGACGATAAGTTTGACAAATGTCCACGTACAGCGGGTATCTTTCCAGGATTAACAAAATTACGGCTGAAGGAAGAACGAAAGATTTTACCTGAAAACGACGTTCTCCTGTGGGGGGCTTGGCATATCTCACTCCACGGAAGGAATAAATCTTTTCACCGAGCCTTGAACGTAAAATAGAACCGCGGATTCTTCCAATTGGCGGTATCGCTTCCGGTACTAGAGTACCATACGAAACTCTACCAATACCAATGATAGAAAAAAAGATCAGACACAGTAATTTCATCTTGTCATTTGCCAGTCTTTTCTCACGTCGTTCCTTACGAACAAGGAAAGTCACTTATCAAAGGCTTAAACAGCACTGAAGACTAACAAGGAAAACAACTAATGAAAATAATGTATCTGTGTCACAAAAAAAACATAATTAACCAGCATTATCTTAATGTCAACCGTTAACGTGACAACAGTTTATCATAATGCAATCATACGAGACATATTATAACGTATACGTGACCGCCTTGCAACGTAGATATGACATACTTCATAAAAATTTTATCAATGTAGGAGAGACTTAAATATTTATGTTGTTCAATTGGCAAACACTTAGCCAAGTGTTTATCTATATGTACAGCTATATTTTCCTTGTTTACTTAAAACTCGTTTCTTTCTTTTCTTTTTTAACGTAAACATTGTATATTGTATCGCCGCAAACTTATGCAACGATCTAGGAAATACCAGGAGGAAGAAGAAACGTAAGAACCCGTGCCTCCTACATTCCGGTCACGTATCAATTTGTATTTGCAATTTCAGCTCGTATTTTTCTCTCCTGTGCGTAGCGATACGACCAATAGGAATGTTCATTCCTCGAGTTGGTACCGAATAAACCTTGAAACCATATGTGAAACCACTTGAAACAACTCTTTTCCGAGATCTCAGCTGGATTACTTTATTTTTTCTTTTTTATTGTACATATTTACTCTTTCGTTTTTTTATCGTGATAAAACTCGCTTTCTTCTCCAACTCTTACTCCACTTCACCTTCAACTTCGCCTTCGCCTTCGCCTTCGCCTTCAGTTTCATCGACTGTCATATCAATTTCTTCGGCCTTCCCTTCTTCCTTTTCTTGGTCCGCTTTTCCATCAGCTTTGGAGTCTTTCAATCTTTTCCTCCTACTTCTTCGTTTCCCTTTTCCCTTTCTCTTCCTCGCCAACTTTTCGGCCCTCTTTCTTTCGAATTTTTGTCTCCTCGCTAAATCTGGATAAATGCAAGGATCGATGGATCGTTCGTAAGCAATTGGATCGATTGGACGTTTTTCGACAACCTTCTTCTTTTCTTCCGTCGGGCATTCGCCCATTTTATATGGTTTCGTTTTGGGTAACACTTTCCCATAAGCCTGTGTTGGACGTGATTTTACAAACTTAAATGGTACTACTTATAATTTGATGGTAAAACGACTTCGAAGGAAGAAAGGAGAATCATCTTACAGGCATCTCGTAAATAGGTCTTCCGAACTCGTCTTTTTCTCGCGGTGGCTTCTTTTCAATAGGACTTCGAGGTCTCGATGGTTTTGCCAAAACTTCGACTCTTTCGGAAGGTGTAGCAGTCAGAGCACCCTTTTTCACGGTAAACGCATCAGTTCTGATAACTTTGCTTTTATGCACGCGTGGTTTCGCCAGTTCTGCCGTACGTGGAGATTCTGAAAGAGACATATAACCGTATTTCCTCCGACACGAAGTACGAATTCTTTTAATAACGACAACACGAATATCTATATTGGATCAACGTCACATCAATGGCACAAACGGACCTTTAGCTGTCAAAGCTCCTTTTGGAATTCGATAAGGATCATCTTTATGCGGGGATGGGGCGAACCTCCAAGCGTGTTTCTCCATTTTTCTTCTCTTAGCTTTCTTCGCATCCTCTTCCGTTTCTTCCTCTTCTTCCTGTTCCGTCTCTGTCTTATCGTCACCGCTCCCACGATCTTTCTCGTCGTCCTCGCACTTCCTCTTCTTTCCCCTTTTTCGCGCCTCTTCCTTTTCTATATATTCTGCCATCGCACTTTTCCCTCTTTCCTCTCCCTCCTCTATTATTTGTTTCTTCCACGTTTTCGCATCCTCGTCCTTCCTCCCTTTTAGCCGAGTGTACTTCGGCAAAGCCAAAAACGCCACCCAAGGTGTAACCTAACGACCAGAAGCCTATTTATCCGCTTATCGTTCTCGTGAGAAAAGATAGACGGATGAAAAGTATGAATTTACCTGATAAGTAAGCGCGCTACGGCGTACACCTTGAGGTGTAAAGAGTTGCTCTATTTCCTCTGGTGTCAATTGCTCAGGGCAAGCGAGTAATTTCTTCTGTAAAGCTAACTTATTCAATCTATCTTCGTCAACCCCTTGTTTCTCGCACAATGACAGCTTAGCAGCAGGCGGCTTACATTCTTCAGGCAGAAAGGCCGAACGAGGCTGACTTAGCGCGAGGATCCTCTCGGACGGCTCGTATGTTAAGGCTCCTCGGGCGACTTTATAATAAACCCTTCCAAAATCGAATAGCCTTATTTTCGGTAGAGCCAATATCAACGTTCTCTTAGAAGGTATAACTTTCAACGCTGATTTCGGAATAGTGTGTTCTAATCTACAATCTGGTGGTGGATCAGGTGCTACTTTTGGTATGGCCAAAAGTTTTATTCTCCTCTTTAACTCGGATAATGGCTTGGCTGGTCGAACCTGAAGAATATCTAGTATATAGATCGTATTTGTACATACGTACAAATAAGAGTAGACGAATGTTAATTTTAAGAAACATTTTTAGCAGATGCTAACTATAGGCTCGGGTTCTGGATACTTCTTTGGTAGAGCGTTGATTTTCGCCCAGGCATTGAAACGAGTCCAATCTGCCGGTGTGGCTAACCATCCCTTCAACTTCAATTTTTCTTTACCTTTTCTAAAGATTAACAGTGTTAAAAGAACCGCGGATTGTGGCAATCGAAAACAAAACGATTCCTCACCTTCCTTTAGTTTTCGATTTATTTATTTTCCTTCGACCTGGCGCTGTTCTAGGAGACTTTCCTTTTCCAGACGGTTCCTTCGATGGAACTTTTTCCACGGGTTTTTTCACTCTCGGTGCCATTTCTTCTTCTTTCTTGTTTTACTTTATTTTTGATTTCCTTTATTAATTTAACTGATTAAAGAGGTTAGATGTTTGTTAGATTTATCAACGGAGAGGATGAATGATAAAAATGTTAGGGATAACATTTTTTATCGCGTTTTATTTTATACGATGTTAAATGATCCATCTTCGGCATTGCTGTTCCACTTTTCATTTAAGTTGCATCATTTCTATATTATGTACATTTGCCAGGTTTTCAAAGAAGCCGCGCCTTCGTTTGTTTTTCCGAACAAAGATATTCGAGTTCAAGCAAAGTCAACAGATAACAAAATATGTATGAAAAATGTTACGCTTTATTTGATATTATTTACATATGATCGTAATAAAGTTGGCATTATCGTTTTTTCGGAAGTAGAGGAGGCTTTGTATGATATTTTTTAATCGTTTGATAATAATTATCCATATCTTCGTAATTCTCCATGCGTGGAGAGTAATTCTTCGGCTTGGCGAGTTCGCGCAATCGTTCCGAGCATTTTTTGTGCCTAGTTGCAGTGATATGAGCATAAGTATCCAGTAAAAATTCCTTCTTCTTTGATTCTAGAGCGGATTTCGATTGCACGTTACTGTTTATCAGTTTATGATGTCCTCGTCTCGCTAAAAACGATCAACAACATAATTTATACAGTTACTATACACGTGACAAAAAAGTTAATTCGCGGATAACATATAACATATACATGTTATAATCGCCTCAAATTCAGGCTACCTGTACTTCCTGGAGAACTTCTCACGCTAAAATTCGATTCGTTGGAGACGTTTAGGCTTGTTTTCCATTTTGGTTGAGCTAATTTGTTTAGAGAATCCGTAATTTGATAAGACAATGCACCGCGTTTTACCTACAGTATCCGAATGAATAAAAAAAACGTTGTATTTGCAAATTATTTTTTATATATGTTCACAATACTCACATCGAAAGCATTATAGTTACTGGTTTTGTCGACCCTTTTCTTCGGTTTTGCTAGTTTAACATACCTTGGCCCATTATCCCGGAGAACATCCGTGTTCATATCGTTTGTTTGATCGTTAAAGTATTGGTATAAGTTGAAGAAATGTTACGGAAAATTTTGTTGGTTTTACCTAGAGTTAAATTGGTGATGTTTGACAATGAAACGATCGTGAAATTCGATCGTTTGCAAACTTCAATTCTTTTTCACCGATAAATTTGTAAAACAGCAACCGTGGACAAAATTTCAAGTTTTCTTCAGCAAAATTATTCAAACGATGCAAAATTCTGTTGTCAAAAAGCACCGTAGCAAACGAAAAACTTACTGGTGTGCTCCTAGGAAGGTAAAAAGCATACATACTGCGGAGGATGCTGACAATTCGCAGATGAAAGATGTAAAAATAAAAAAAGTAAAATACAAAAGTAAATCTTTCTTAATTTGACGATAAGAAATAACCGGAGATAAGTTGCCTATGGGGTACTGTGTTCATTTTTAGAAACCTCGTAAGAAAAAACGAAAACTGATAAAAAGAGTGAGGCGTATCGATATTCTAGCGCAGCCGAAATTTATAAACGGTAAACCAGTACCTAAGAATCAGTACACTAATGTAAATCTCATTCCTTTGTATCACGATCTTACAACGCATCTCGTAATACTTGAAACGTGTAATACAATGAATATTATATTTATAGATAAAGGTAATCGGATCTACTCCAAAACATAAAATTGCAAAAACGCCCGTTACAACGAATCGAACTAATTTCACTAGTCCTCGTAAAATATTGAACATAAGAAAGTTGAAGAAAAAACACAAATTACCTAGTCCGTTTACGTTGAAGGATTCCTCTCCGATCGTGTTACCCAAGAAAATAGGTGTTCGATTAATATCTTTAGGTCTCTATTCGTATTTTTATTAACTTTCTACCTACTGTTTCTATTACTTTACGATTGATTAACCGTTCAGTTATTCCTAACAGTAAAGAAACGGATTAGGGAATTGACAAATTCCAAAAACATAAAATAGAATTGGAACGTGTTTATGAACGAAATGGAAAAATATTCACCACAACAACGAAGTTATAAATGTATTTTATTCAATATGTATAAAAATATTGCTGGACGGCATAAGATACACGTAAAGTTATTACATGCATTAAAGTCTCATTCTATAATTATATAAAATTTCCAAAAAACGGACGGATTAGACTAAAATCTGAAACTCGCAAGGCAACAATACAATACTTTTGTAATATCAGTGTAATCCTAATGCTTATAAAAAACGATGCGCTACTTTATCGCATCCGCTCCTTTAACAATTCGCCGATGTATTAAATATTGTAAATATAATTAATATGTGAACACATCTTTTGCAAATATAAAAAAAATAGTAAATACAGTTAAATACATTTTCTAAAGTAATGTATCGTAACTTTTGTAGTCTATGCTATTCTTTGTTCATATTATACCGAATGTACACGTATACTTAATGGCGAAATTCATTGGTCAAGGAAACGTTGATAAAATCTTTTATCTATCTACTAATCGTGTATGTAAGTATAATCATAGCTATCGTAGCCACTATCGATTGCTCTATAGCTGACGCACCAGCATTGCAATCCACGATTCTTCTAGCTCTCATAAAATCTGGACCTAAATACGCGCTAAACTCTCTCTTTTCTGGCGGTATTACCATCAACTGTTGCGTAGCGTCTTGAAAAATCAGATCGCTATACGGCGGCTGACTGTAAAACATACTAAAGCTAAATTCATCCTGTTCCTTTCTGCCGTAAAATTGTTGGGCATAAATGAACAAGTTTATATAAGCGTTTATCTGGGTCTCGTTATAACCGTAGTATCCACCACGTGTAACTATGGCGTTCGACGCGACTTTTCCTAAGTTGCAATGCACGTAATCGGTCGTCGGCCGACGGGTACCATCCGGGCAAAGTAACTCAAAGTCCTTCGTGAAGGTGTTCCGTGCCCACATTTCTCGTCGCTTTCCATCTGTATTTTCCGCAACAGTTGTATGCTTTACAAAAGCAACGTGTCCTCCGCCCTCGACTAAACACCTAAATGCACCTGTGTAGCCAAAGTAATCTTCGGACGCATCTCTGCGACAGTAACGAAAGCTTGCACCGTGACATAGGTCGCACATGTTATCATACGGGACACCTGTAATACGCAATAAATTCGTTCGATTAAATCTCGCGAAACTTGCGACGACGACCACCGACCGAAAAATTCTAATTACCTGTATTATATTCGGTGCTAAGGGCGCCTGGAACGCACGATTTGCTAAAATATTCTGCAGCAGCGCGAACCGAGTCACAACCGTAGCCTCGTATCCAAGTATTGGATATAAGATACGCCAAAGGATATACCCAACCCGCAGCTGTGTTAATTCCCGTGTGGCAAGTGTACTTATTTTTAAGATAAGTCAGATCTGTGTTGTCATCTTCTTCTTTCGCTACTGCGACCACATAATATTCCGGTGTGGGTAAGTTGTAAACCTCAGATATAAATGGAATCAATTCGAAACGCAAACCAGCGGTATATATGTCACTGGTATCCAATATTGCTACATCAGCAATTCTAACGAAAAACAAAAAAAAAAAGGCAATTTTATCGTAAAAAGTAAATACATATTTCGGATAAACTCTGTTTCTTTTTATTTTCATTCGCTTTTTATACAATATACGTACCCATTTCGTATTGCCTGCATGCAATGAATTTGGCTGTGACCCTTGTGACAATTTAATTCCGGCTTCAGTAGCTGTGCTTTTAACGCTATCTAATGTACAAAACGAAAAATTACAAATTATTTTCCACAACGGTATAATATTTATTTTTCAAATATTCACCTTCATTTTTATGCATTTCTCCATTTCTGGATCAGATGTAATGCATAAAGTCATTCTATTGACAGGGCAACGACGGACTCCTAATATTTGATCTAGAGATCTACCCAAATAACCGGTATACATTTGATCCTTCTCCGGCAACTGAACGAAATCCCGCGCTGAATCCTGAAGTAAGATTAAAAATTAAAGTGATAAATACCGATAGTGTTAAGAAAGATAAAACGATTGTATTTACAGAAAAAATTAAGTTGTGATGCATTCCATATCTAGGTGCAGATTCAAACAAATTGAACGTTTCTATCGGCTGTATGTTTGTTGGATGATTTTCGTCCCACGGATTCAGTCCATTTACATTGTAGCTTTTCTCGTATCCACTGCGACCTTCGTGATTCTCCGCGCTGTATTCGTTAGGATTGAGATGCTCACTCTTGTTGAAATTATTTTCACCGAATCTATAATTAAAACCTGGCCGATTTTCGAAGCGATTGTCATATAACTCTGTTGAATTTTGCGAGCTGCGTTTATTCAGCACTTGAACTGCTCTTTCTAAAAATCGCTGGTACAATCGGCGAGTTTCGACTTTTGTAGCTGACGATGTAACTATAGCACGCGACGGAACGTTACCCCAATTACAATGTGTATATTCATCGATAGATTTGCGAGTACCGTCTCGGCAAAGCAGTTCAAATTGATCTTTCTTTACAGAATCTATAAAATATAATAATAATAATGATAACCAAATTTGTCCAATTTATTATTAAGCATAATATTTAAAAAATATTAGATGGAAAGCATACTAAGGTCAAATGTTGTTGATGTCATTTCATTTACAGTTGTATGCACTAGGAAGGCAATTTCCCCTGCCTCTACCAAACATCTAAATGCTCCTTCATATCCTGCATATGAATCTGCAGTTGTACATTTTTCTCCTGGTGTTTTCCCAATACATAATTTACACAGCTGATCAGAATTATCACCTGAAATTGGAATACAACGAAAGTTACAAAATACCAATGAAATTTACATTGGCCAAGATGTATTAATAATTCTACCTAATGGATTATATTTATCTATCAGTGAATTTACAGCACAGCTGGGTCCAAAGTATTTAATAGCAGATTTAACATGATTATTACAATCGATAATTTCCAGTCCACCTTGTTTCATGAGCTACATAACACACAAGTGACACACTTAATTAATTAAACATATGCTTCTTGTAGATAAAATAAAGTAAATTATATTTACAGTATGAACTGGTATAATCCATCCAGCAAGCATTCCAAGCCCGGCAAAGCAAGCCTTTTTGCCCCTCAAATCATTTAAATTTTGAACATCTGTCAAAGACCCTTTTTTAATAACTGCAACTGCATACTGATAATTCAAACCACTTTCGTATATTTCTTGCATAAATGGAATTAAACTGTGATAGCGTCCTGCCATAAAAATTTCACCAGGATCTAATGTGGTTATCTGTGCTTCCTCCTGATCTAACATAGC
This sequence comes from Anthophora plumipes, assembly GCA_951804975.1. Lineage (NCBI taxonomy): Eukaryota > Metazoa > Arthropoda > Insecta > Hymenoptera > Apidae > Anthophora > Anthophora plumipes. Next base: position 537,804 of record OX638121.1, read on the forward strand.
CATGCATTCTTCTTTATTAAACGCTTGTTTGCATCGCAATGAAATGTAGCTGTAGCCAAAAAACGCTATTTCGCGATCAATTGCTCGTGAAAATGCGTTACATTTATCTTGTTCGGCATTAGATATTGTACACCAGGTAACAGTATTGTTGAGATTCTGTCCTGTAAACAGTTTTAAACATTATTCTCAGTCCTAATTTCAATTGGTATAAGTTCGTTAACATTTTTTTACGATAAAAGTTCTTTCACACGTGCAGAAACGATAAAACACGATTGTTTATGAAATGAGGAAACCGATGCGACAGTTAAAAACAATTTGAAAGTAAAAAAAAATTCATTTCTATACCATATATAAAACAGGTGAACAAACTCAGGGATATAAAAATTATAATAGCACAATTTTGTGATGACATCTCAGTATATTCTTCCTTTAAACATTAATTGATACAACAGACAACACCCATCACCCGATGCTGTACAAACGTACGCCCAAACCAGCCTAGGGAATTACCTGCTGTTTTAGGCCGATTTTCAAGAACAACGCCCTCTTTCTAAAGCCTTGTATCTTGACTTATGCGTCACCAAAACCACACCATACACAGCCGCATACCATATGAACCGCGCCTGACGCGTTAGAATAATATTCCCATAACTAGGATTCCACATTAACCTCATGGTGTACCATCGGTTAATACAGATCGACAGCTAACAATTACTTACGTAATAACTCACTTTTTCAAAAGTTTTCAAGAAACTCATTTTACAAATAAACTTTTCAAACATTCTTTCACTTACAATATATCTCGTCGCCATCTACCAATGAGTTACGGTATCAAATTAACAAATAAAATACCATAGGGAATGTATTACCATCCGTAGAGGTGTTACCACCACACTTTGAAAATCACCCCTTGATTTACCTCCTATGGGTAAAACCATAAGACCGCCGCGAGAGAGCGCCACGTCCCAAAGGGGTGCATGCAGCGCCATTTGGCGCGAAAGACCCATTACTACATTTAAAAATTCAATTTTTTATTTACCCTCTGAGATAGTACCAACGATTCGTCAAAAGAGGGAGCCACGTCCCCCGGGCAGTACGAGCATCGCCATCTAGCGGGAAGGTGCTAGTACTAATTTTCAGAAATCACCCCTCGATTTACCGCATTCTGTAGTACACAAATTCTGCCGCTAGATGACGCCACGTGTTTAATCGTGCACGTACCTCCACCTAGCGGAAGAAAAGGATACTACAGAAGAGGGTAAATCCAAAGTTGAATTTCGAAGTTTAGTATCAGTACCCATCCGCTAGATGGTGCCACAAAACAACTCGACTTTTGGTCGATATTTTAGTTCTGCTTTCCCAGCGCTAGATGGCCCCACATAGCGTCTCTACTTTTAGTGGCTATTTTAATTTGACTTTTCGTCGCTAAATGGCGCGACAGCATATTAATGGCGTGTCCTTTTCGAAAGATGAATACTATGAACCCTAATTGAGTCGTATTATCATAATAAGCAGGTGATTGTTACCTATAAAGTTGCAATCGTGGATAACAGTACCCCAGAGTTTTGTGGAAAACTATGGATGCAAATACCCCTCTAATGCGCCGCGCGTGTTTTATTATGGTACGCACCTCTGGTGTATGGTGTCCTTTTATTGACGCATGGGTCAACATACACGACTGTAAAAAGAGGGCGCTGCTTCTGAAAATCGGCCGGGAAGGCAATTGATTGCCTAACCTGCTCTGTGATATCTTTTCCCCATTCTTGTCTCTCAGATTACCGTAGATTATAACAAACTAGAGTAATGTCATTCATTCCACCATGATATTTTGGCGGGAAAGCAAGAATAAATTACTCGATACAAGTCCTTTTTTTATACCGTATTTCATACATTTATTTCACATTTCACAAATCACAGCTAATAGTAAATTAAGTTAACAAAAGGGAAATTGAACACAATAATTCATATCACAACCTACTTGGAATATTAGATATGTTGTATGTTTGTTCTATTATGAACTCGATAAAATTTTCCTCGGTTCTCTAGAATTATGTTACATGAAATAACTAGTACAAATACCTTTTTAGCATGTATAATATAAAGGAATTTACTTAAATCAAAAGTAGCAGCGTAATATGATCTTCCTTTGTCTGAATTATTAGGAATCGTAGTAACGGTGAATATCATGATATTATATGCTACAAGGCAAACGATGCAATAGATAGTGACACAATTTGTTCGTTGAAATGAAGTATTTAATTACTGTTGGTGCCATAGCATAAGTGTCTTTTATAAGCTCAACGAAGCAATATTGAACATCGATAATGTACAAATTAAATTCCGACGTGTGTCATAATTTTAAATATAATCAGTTAGAAAATGTATGTGTTTTGTTCAAAGAACCTTTCCTCTTCGGTCTAACGACCGATAAATATTTAGCAAGCAAAGAGAGCTTGTATTAAATAAAAACAACTGACTCATTCGCATGAATAATCTGCGAAGAAGTATGTAAAAATGAAATTTTTGTATCTCGCAATTATCCAACTTTCGTGAGTGAAATTATGGATAGCCTACATTTCGCAAATCGATGCAGCGGTAATTTTCGACTATGTTAACAGCAATACAATTTTAATTAAATTCATTTCGAAAAAGGAATGAAAGTATCAAGATTTTATGAATTTTCTTGAAAGAAGAAAGGGTTACCGCATCGATAAATATTTATAAGACTGTTCAATGAATAGTCTGTGTACTTTTACACCTAAGATATTCTACTTACATATTTATCGTTCGGCATGGAACTTTGGAAAAATATAAGATCTAAATATATATTTGCTTGCATTCTGATCACATTTATCATTTCATGCTTGGTAAATATTGCACCTATAAGTATTGGTAAGTTTTTAATGTTCCCAGTGCTTTTTGTCAATGAACTATTAACTGCTTATAATTTTAGATGAATGTAAATGTGAAGTAGCCACCAAGTCAAGTCAATACAGTTATCGTATACAAGAGATTAAGGATGATGAAAGTTATAAAAAGTCTTTGCATCATTTAGCTATACTTGTGCCATTTCGTGATCGTTTTGAAGAGTTATTGATATTTGCTCCACACATGAAAAATTTTTTAGACAAGCAAAATATAAACTATCATATATTTATCCTTAATCAGGTATATTTTACATGAATGTGGACATTAATAGATTTAAGAGTATGGCTTGAATTAAATAATGAAGCATTTTATGTTTGAATAGGTTGATAGGTTTAGATTCAACAGAGCCTCCCTTATAAATGTAGGCTTTCTTGAAATTAGCAAAGAGTTTGATTACATAGCTATACATGATGTAGATTTATTGCCTATAAATGATAAATTATTGTACTCTTACCCTATCAAGGGACCTCATCATGTATCTTCTCCAGAATTACATCCTAGATATCATTATCCAACCTTTGTTGGTGGAATATTACTTGTTAAAAGGTTCTTATTATAAAAACTATTATGATAGAATGCATAAATACAATTAGATCAATCAACCTAATGAAAAAAATATATTTTTACAGGGAACATTTTAAGCAAGTAAATGGAATGTCTAATAAATATTGGGGATGGGGTCTTGAAGATGATGAATTCTATATTAGATTGAAAGAGGCTGGATTAACTGTTACAAGGCCACAAAATATATCTACTGGAACACATAACACATTCAAGTAAAGTGCCTTGCATTACCTAATTTTTTTTTTAAATTTCATACTTGTAAATAAATTGTTGTATTACTTTTATGAATTTTAGGCATGTACACGATAGGAATCATAGGAAACGGGATATGATGAAGTGTTATAATCAACGCGAAGTTACTAGGAAACGAGATCGGCAAACCGGCTTAAATAACGTTTCTTATAAAATGTTAGGTACAATTAAAATGACAATTGGGGACACTCCGTTAACCGTCCTTAATATTTCTTTAATGTGCAATAAAACAAGTACACCTTGGTGTGAATGTGATAAAGTAGTTAGTTCTAAGGATGGAAAATCAAAGGAGAAAAAGAAGGTCAATAATAAGTCTACCACTGGATTGTAATTATTCTAACAAGAATTGTATTAAAAGAAAAGAAAAAATACGTATATATCTATACACATATGTCTAATCAAATATAATCATTTTACATCAATTTTCATTGCATATACACCCCAGTGAAACGAAAAGATAGCTTCTTATAATTTATTGCCATATTTTTAACATATCACTTACACATTAATAATCTTGTTTAACGATGTACAAATATTTTGAATAACATTCACATTTAAGTAATCTGTATTTAAATTCCGAATATGTAGAAGCATTATTATACTGTAATTTTATTGTAATGTTTTTAATAGGACAGTTAATTTATAACTGTCTTTTCATCTTTTTAAATAATTTAATTAAATTCGGCGTACAGTTTCAACATTTTATTGGTACATAAGTGTTGCAATATTACATATAATAATGAATTCAGAAAAACAAAAGTTCAATGAAATAAATTTGTAGCAAACTTGCTCTTTCCTATTTTACTATTAAAATGTAAATCGCTAGAAAAAGCAAAAAATATCGAATAACGATATCTTAAGACAGATCATTATACATAGAAAGTTATTTATGAACAATGATGTAATACTGTGATACATTGATTAAAATGGTATTTTATATTGTACATATAATAATGTTTGTACATGTATTTACATTGAAAATGAGAACATTAAATGTTACTATACAATAAATATAATTATTAAGAGCACACTGGTTGGTATTGTACAATGATGGAAGAAATCTTATCTAAGTATTTATGGTTTTGATATTACAGTCTCTGAGTGGTAAAAAAAGGATGCCCTTGAAGTACAAAATTATGGCTACATAACTGCATTTAATTGCAGAATGAAATGTTCTCTCAGTTCATTTGTACTAAAATCATCACCATCATTATTTTCATCGAAAATGTCTTGCACAGTTCCTGTTACAGTTTCTGCACCTTCGTATTCAGCTGTTTTACCGACTGAATCTAGAAGTTCTACACTCTTCTCATCTATTTCGGACTCGTTATTTGTATCGTGTACTTTTTCTGTTTTAACAGTTATCTTGGTAGAATTTTGCAACTCGTCTGTATCACTTTTATGATCTACAATATCTTCATTATGAATTCCTTTCCTTAAAGCTGGTAACGGTGGTAATGGGAATCCGTAAGAAAGTAATTTATCATATCCGTTTCTTCCGCAAATTTTCCTAATATTTGCTGCCATAGCTAAAACTTTTTCTGAAAATTCTTGTTTGGAACTATCTATTAACATTTCGTTAAACTTGCTCATCTTTTCATCTAGAAGCTTTCTTCTTCTCATAATAGTCTGCATGTTTAACATTTTCCTTCTGTAAGTGTTTGTGTTTTTTTCCGCCCTTTCAAGATATTTCGAAGCTTTTTCTAACTTCCAATTGAGCTCTTTTATCCGATTATCCTTTTGTTTAATTTGACCTTCGAGTTTTCTTTTTTGTTGAGATTCCAGGGTTACAGTCTTCATTAACTTTTTGTTCAATTCTTCAAAATAGTTCACTCTATTTGATAAATCTTCTATTAATCGTTGTTTAGATTCTAAAGTATTCCTTCTAAGAATAGAAGGTTGCACACTAGTTGATCTTGTACTCATTCTAGTTACTTCTGTGTCTCTGGTTTGTATTTTACGTTCTGCTGTTTTATTTCTCATACTATTTTCCAATTCTTTATAAATAATTAACTGATCGGTTAATTTTGCAATAACATTCTCTTGAATCTGTATTCTTTCCAACATATCTTCATAGTCAGATGGAATAGATCCAGTATTACTTTCCAAGGTTTGAACACCATGTGTACAATTTTCCAATGGTGAATTAATCCTTATTTGCTGTCTTTCTTCTTCATCAGAACAGATATGTTTGAAACAGGAAGAATGACATATTTTAGAATTGTTTGTCAAATTTAAATTTGCAAACTCTCTTTCTTCACAAGGAGAGAGATTTACTAGTGGCACTTTTGTACTTGAAAGTACATAGTCATCTTTTGATAGTGGGCTACTAAAATCTCTGTAAACAATTTCTTTAGGATTTTTGGGTGACAGAACTGTTATAATGGATGTAACAAATGTACCACTCTCTTCATTTTTAGAGAGAGTGTTATGTTCATTGGGTATTTGTGTTCCTATTGTATTAGATGATAATTCTTCAATAATTTCAGTCACATCGTCGGGATCACCTGTTACTTTAATGACAAATTTGGCTGTCTCCATTTCCATGTCATTTTTATTATCGTTTGTTTCTTGAGAAAATAAAGATAGGCCCTTTCTAATTTCTATTTCTTCCACGGATAAATCGCTGTTACTCGAAGAATTAATGTCTTGATCAGAAGTGCTTTTAATCGATTTTTTTATCGACCTCATTATTTCTTCCCGTGTTCTTCTTTTGCGTTTCATAGCTGCTCTTATATTTGGTATAACATGGACCTCGTCCTTAGTAAAATTTTCTTCTATATCTTCATTGAAAACTTTCTTGTCATCTTTAGTACATACTATTTCATCATACTTCAAAGAATTATTATCCATCTTATTTATCTTTGATGTAATTTGTGGTACAGATGCTTTTTCATCTCCACTTTCAGTGCCAAAAATAATCTCAACATTTTCTTGTTTGTCTGTAAGAACATGTCCAATTTCGCATTTTGTTGAAAACTCTTTACTTGTATTGGTAGACAAAGTAATTTTATTTCCATCATTAATAAGTTCAGAATTTGTATCCATTTTTTCTTCTTCTTCGTGTACTTTTGAATTTTTAATTTTCATCACCTTTTCTTTCCCCTCCTTTTTATAATTCTCATCTTCGGTGGATCCACCGTCGCAAATCTGTTTCAACTTTTCCTCAATTTCATCATAACTGTCCTCAAATGTATTATGATCCATAACTTCCAATTTAATTTCTTCTTTTATAATTACATTTGGTAGTTGAGTGGCTTCTGAGTTATTAATCATTAATGATAAGCCAACTTCATTCTTGTTATCATTTGATCCAACTTCAAAGTCACATTGCTTCACTAAGCTACTAATATCTGCAAGATTGTCCTCAGCCATTACCTCGATACTTTCTCTTTGACAATCAATCCTAATATTCCTTGCTTCCTCTTTCTCCATGGATTTATGAATATCCTTTAAATTTCCTTTTGTATATCTAATGGATGGTTCCTCAATCTCTTGCACATCCAAATCTTGGTCCTCCAAATGTTCTATGGATGAATGCTCAGTATCATTTTCCATGTATTCTATATTATGTTTATCTTGCAATATGTTTGCCACTTTATTATCAAATATCTTTGTTCTCTTTTTCGGTGATTTCCTAGTGGATGTTACAGTGAATATAGATGGAACTGCATTTTTTCTCAATTTAATTCTTCCACTTTGTGTTATGGACCATTCTTGTGGTTCAAAATGTACGTGACAGAGAAATGAGTTATTCGATGGTTCCCAATCAGCTCTAGCAACACGTTCTTGCCAAATTTTTCTCAATTTTGGATCACGTGGAAAACATTTCATAAGATAACCCTTTTCACTACGATTGTTGCAGCCAACTGCTGCACATCCTGGCATATTTAGACATCCAAAAACTGTTAAGGACTCTGCAAAGTATAAGAAGCAAATTTAGAATGTAAGAATAAGTGAAATACTTGTGAATACCAGTTAAATCTAATAAAAGGAAATAAAAAAAGAAAAACATCTTCATATACAGTAAAATAATCAAAATAACTAATGACTTGGTAATGTTAAAAATTCAATAAATAATCGTGTGATATGTGATTAAAATTATCGGAGTAAAAATAATATACGATACTCATGCCGAAAGGATACATTCATGCTTTAATTTTTGCACGAAGTAAGTTCACAAGGATACAAGAATATTTAGAAATACACTTTCAAGTAAATCAAACCTTTTTTTTTCTTCCGTTATCATTGTTCTTAAGCCAAATAGCGATTGAAAAAGTTGAATGGATCGTACACAAAACATCGTAGAAGCTGTACTATTAAATCAGCGTGTTACGTTTTGTTAACGGATAATTTTAAAAGATTTTTACGCAATTGAGTTTGTTTAAACTCGGACGAAGATAAATATATTTCTTACACCCTGTGATTTTTTCTATCCACAAACGTATGGTGTGAAAGAAACCAAAATTCGTTCACCTCACACGCTAACTTTATTTAGAGCCCATTGTTACAAAAAAACTTATATAAACCTATCGACGTATTATTTACCGTTTGTACAGGCTTGACATTGTTTTACATTTATACAATTTTCTCGAGATATAAAAAAGAATTCGAAACTCAGTCGTATAAATCACGCATTTCCGTTGTACCGACAATGGCGAACTTGTTTCGAGATAACTACTAAATTTCAAGCTCACTACGCAATTGAAACGTCCCAATATAACATGGCTACCTCCAAAATCGAGTATTACATAGGTTAATTATTATCTTCTGTTATCAAATTGGATTAAACATGTGCTTTTTTTCTTTTATCGCTGTTAACATTGTCTACATTATTTAATTTTATTATATCTGCTTTTTAACTGCTATTTTTTAATTACTCATATATATATATATATTTTCATTGAAAATTTATTTGCGACGCACAAAAAAAAAAAGATACAAATCTTATAATTATTTATATATTACATGAGACATTAATTATAGCTACGAATGTACAACGTAATTCAAATGTAATTTGAATTATTAAACAGACTTATTTTTGCGTTCGTTTATATTACACATGGTTTACTATATCCGCAGTTCCGCGGCGTTCCGTATTACCCTACTCAAATAAACTTGTTCCCTGTTTTTTACCTTTATGTTAACGGAAATTATACGAATTATCGATGTATGAAAGTTTTCAGAATAAAAATAAAGAATATGCGTACATTTTATCCATTTTTATCCTTTACAATAGAACGATAGGGTTAGTATCTAAAGAGCGGCTCGTTTCTTTCGCGGGTAACGGCAAATGCGCATTAAACGTCTAATTTGCCAATTTTCTTAAGCTTCGTTCTTTTGTATAATTAAAGCCTGTGAGTAATAGCTCTCAGCGTGACGTTTGAATCACAAATAAATATGGTATCAGGCAGCATGTAGTTTTATATGCACGATGTGTCTGTCATAAATTCGGCCTACATTATTAAAATGTAATTTGTTAAAATTCGTTGATTTGTAGAAAGCAAAGGAACGATCTGTTAAAAAATATTTAACAAAATGGCAACATTAAATAACGTATTAAAAGCTATAGAGGCTTTGAAATTAGCTCAAGAATCGAACACTATTCTGTCAGATTCGGGCGTAAGGTACAAGAACAAATTGTTGTCTTTTTTCTTCGTTTAACGAGTATTAAGATGATCGTATGAATGCAAGAATAAAAAATTTTTGTCAAACGAATCAATCATTTTTTTAATACAATTTATATGTATACACATGCAATAAAACATTACAGAAATTATTCAGTATATTATTTTTATTTGTACAACTATTATTATGTTCGTATGTACGATAAATGTTATTAGGAGAGACATGTCTAGGTCTAGTAAAATGTTTAATTTATTGTTTGTTTCAATAAAAGGAAAGATAAATTAGCATGTTGCATGACGATAGCAGAGGGATTATGTTCACCATCTGTCAGGTCAGCAGCCAAGTTCCCTCAGGTTCTTAGTCTTTCGATAGAAACATTATTAACATTGTGCAATGATGTTGAATCTGATGTCAGAATGGTAGCAGATGAGACTTTAAATAAAATTATAAGGGTATATCTTAATAATTCTTTGTATTATAATTAGCGTGCCAATATCATATTTAATATCTATTATATGTGGCAGGCAATGGCAGATAGTAATATTGCCAAAGTTCAAATGGAACTTTACAATGAAATAAAAAGGAATGGACCAGCTAGAACTTTGAGGGCTGCCCTCTGGAGATTTGGACTTCTTAGTCATATGATTCGTCCTGCTAGAGGGAAAGCATATGTGTCCAATTTAATACCATGTATAATAAGTGTTATACACCGTTCAGAGGAGTCTGTAATTGAAACACTGTCACAATCATTACCATTAATTCTGAAAGCACTAGGGCCATTTATGACAGACAATGATGTTAAGGTAATTTATAAGATCTATAATATGATCAAATATTTCCAATGTCTATGATATTAAACCTGTATTTATATTTATGTTTTTTAGACACTGTTGAAGGCATTGTTTAAAAATGTATTCTCTGTACAAGCAGCATTTCGTAGGGCTGCTGCAAATATGATTTTAGCAACCTGTTTGAATTGCAGAAAACCACAGTTCTTTCTTAATTATGTGTTGAAGTACCTTCTAGGTAAATTATTTTAATGTTACATAAGTATAAGAATAAGTAATTTTGAAATAATTATATATTATTTTATCGTCGCTATTATAGTATGTATAAGCGAGGACGAGGGTCGTATACCAACGATAATTGGTATATTTGGATGCATAAGAATAATTTTACCACATATATGCAATCCTTTACAAGTTGAAGAGGATGATACAGTACAGATAGATACTTTGTTACAAATTTACGAACTATGTTTACATTATACGAAATGGCATTCTGATCATAATGTTATAAATGCTGTTTTGGAAACCCTGACTCAGCTTTTGAAGTCACCTCCGAAAGCTTTAGTATCTTTGTTGTTATCAAATCCAGGTATAACACATAGTAGAATAGCATTGAATCAAAATGACATGTCATTATCCTTGAGCCAAGCAAGTACCTCTAGTACTGCCACTGCTTGTGGAGAAAATTCTGAATGTACATTAAATTTACTTGATTCCGATATACCTGAAATAAATCTAAAGATAGAAAAATGGATATTAGATTCCGAGACGGTACTTCCATCGGGGCAGAATATGCAACCTTCGAGAGAAAATTCGAACGAAATTATAGAGATGAAAGGAAAGATTTTGGAAAATTACAGCGGTTTAAAAATCGGAGTTATCGAAAGTAAGAAAAAACGTACAACACCGAGGACATGTTGTTTTTTACTCGAGAAGTGTGTTACTCATAATACGATTTTTTCAGATGAAGCGATCGAAGAGGGTAGCGATGTCGGAAGTGAAATAGAAAAATCGGAGAGAAATGTACATCCAGGTTTACAAAACTTGGAAGGAAAAGAAACGGACGATTCTGAAGAGAGCACATGGTCGACGGCTTTTACTAAGAAACATTCTTTGGATTTCTCGTCACGGGAAATAGACGTTGGAACTTTTACAGATCCTGATATACCTTTAAAATTTTGTTGTCGTTATTTGGTGTCGTCTTTTCTCTTAACCGGCAACGCTGGTCATGTAATACCAGATAAATATTTCCGCGTTAGTGTAAAATCTCTTGCTTTAACTTGCGTGGCTTATATTTTAAAACTTTGTCCGAATCTGTTTTTAATTCCTGTTGCCAAAGAATCGCATTCTAACGAGAACGAACAAATGATAACGGATATCTTATTGTTTGCAAATCATCCAGATCCTCAAATTAGGGGTAATATATCAATTATTATCGGTACTTTTCTGAAATCTGTGTATACTCAATACGGCGGGTCTTTTAAAAAGTTCGAAGCAGACGTTACAAATAACAAAGTACGAGGAAGTATATCGTTGGAGAATTTAATTAAGCTACTCATAAAGGTAAATACTCATCCATATTAAATTTCAAATGCTTTGCAATATTGTTTACAGTTGTTTTGAAAAGTAGGGTTTAGAAGATGATTCCGCCACGACGTGTCGACAAACGCTAACGGCGCTCAGTTTATGTCTGCCAGAATTGTTAGAATCTGTCGACAATAAACATGGAATTACCGCGTTAACTGCATTACCTCAGCTAGTAAAGAATCCATATTTTTTGGTAAAAGTGAAATTAGTGGAATTATTGAGCGAGATGTCGTACGTTACTATAGAACATATAACTGGTGGATCGATGTTTCAAGAACATTTCATCGACGTTATTATAACGTTACTAGGTGATCAAGATCAAAGAATTAGACACGCAGCATCAGATGCTGTTGTAAAGTAATTATCGAAGTTTACGTGATTCGTCAACATATTTACAAATTTTCTTTCTTCGATTGATACAGAGTCCTTTTTCTAGGAGTATTCCTCTGTTACATTTTCAACAGCCACACGACGATGTAATCACACGTAAAGCTATACAATACACGGAGCAGTTTCTAAGCGCCGTGACCAGAAGTTCCGTAGAATTGTCCTCTTGTCAAGAGAAAGAAAAGTTCTTTATAAACACGTCTATACAGCCATTCGCAGCTTTGAATTCTCACAACGTAACGAACTATCGTCCGAACGTAGAATACTCTTTGTCAATTGTAATCAACATGCTAGCGGAGATCCTTGGGATACAGTCGTCCAAGTATTTAGTGTACGGTTGTTGCGAGGCTCTGTTCCGTTTAAGCGACGTGTATAACACTACGGTATACATCAGAGGATGGGATTGCGTATCACCAAAGACATTGTTGAAAAAGTCTCAGAGAAAAAGCGGTAGCCGATTAGATATTAGCGACTCAAATTTTACAAGCGACATGATGCCATCGTCTGTGAGCAACGGTCTTTTATCTTTAGCATTACCTTTACTATCGTCGTCTCCTATAAGCTTAGACTTATCAACGCATAAACATCTTATTCTACTTGCTGGAAACCTCGCATCCGGTCTGGCATTTTGCAATTTCAAACCGAGCGACCCGACTAAAAGTTGGTGGGGCACGTTTAAAGATAAACAAATAGAATTGTTGTTAAGGCATGTTGCGCGAATGTTAAATATATTTGTTCATATAATTGACGATGTACAATTGACGCAAACCAGTACAAAAACGGCGTTACTGTCCCTGTCGTCCACGCAAACATTATCCCCGAAGAAGAAGGTAACGATGCCGGAGTCAAAGTCGAAGGAGAAAGGAGAGAAATTCGGAAGCTTGAAATTTGGAAAGGAGCAAATGGGCGCGTTCGTTTCGCAACCTCATTATATGAAAATGTACGAGAATCTTAAAGCGGCACACTTGAATTACTTAGCCACCCTTGAGCCGCATGCCAGTGAGATGTACTTGTCCCTGTTAAACGCGATTCTAGACGTTCTTTCCCAAATTCTTGAAATTATATCGATTAACGAAGCTGCTCAAATCGCTGAAGAAATTTTGTATTATCTACAAAGTACCGTGGTACTCTCGCCGACTGCAACCGTTCAATGTGTTCAACAATTGTTGAAGTGTTTATTCAGTACAAACGTGTGCGCGCAATGGAACGAATTGAACGTACAGAAGAATTCAGACAGGATGACCGTATCGTGGGAGGACACCGAAGGATTCTATAATCACTGTTTTCAAAAACCTGCGAGACAAATGGCAGACACTATTAAATCCATGGGAAACAATTGTAGGGGAGAAAACGAGCCGGACACTGGGTAAGTTTAATCTTTATCTTTATCTTCCTTTATCTTTCGCAGTTTCTTCTTGCAGTAGAGTAACTTTTTATTTCAGATGGGTGGGCTTGTTACGCAGGAAGGGGGATAGAAAATTTTCCTCTGTTTTTAAGAATTTAGCGCGGTCGTCTGATCAAAAAGGTTCGGTAGCTTCGTTCATTCGCTTATTCGAGCCGATGGTTATAAAATCGTTGAAACAGTACACCGTAACGAGTAGCGTCTCGTTACAGTGTCAAGTATTGATGTTGCTCAGTCAATTAGTGCAATTACGAGTAAACTATTGTCTGCTAGACTCGGAGAGAATATTCATTGGATGCGTGTTAAAGCAATTCGAATTTATCGAAGAGGGTCATGTGCAACAAACGGAGGACCTTCTGCCGAAAATCTTCAATTTCTTGGTACACCTGTCCTATGAGAAAAACCATTCGAAAGCCATAATAGGAATCCCAAAGATCATTCAACTATGCGACGGGCTTATGGCAAGTGGTCAGCCAGCAGTGACACACTGCATACCGGCGTTAGCCCCAGTGGTGGAGGATGTATTTTTAATTCGAAACGCAAGCTCAAATCCGGTGGAACAAAGGGAACTGGAGACAACGAGAGAAGTTCTAATTTCAATGCTGTTACGACTAGTCGAGTATCACCAAATCATCGAGCTTCTGGCGTTATGCTTGACGGAATCTAGATTCAGCGGAGATGGTAACGGTGAAGAAAAATGGAGAAGATGGTCACGATCGACGATGGACTCTGTCCTTCCTATGTTAGCGTCAGGAAAAATTCGAATAGAATCGGAGAAAGCGCACGTCGCTTTGGTTAAATTGTTGGCGGCTGTTTCACCCACGGTGTTCAGACCAGTTGATCCACTTTTGAAAGTACTTCTCGTTACGCCGGATTCATTAGATACGTCTAACTTGAAATTGAAACGGTGGTTAGGGATGATAAACGTTGTTCTCTTGTCTCTGATTGCTTGCTCGAAAGAGGAGGCAATGCTTGCCAGGCTTTCCGATCTAAGTAGTACAAATGTATCCGAATTAATGCATTCGTTTCTCCTTCCGAAATATCCCTCCTGTCCCGAAACTTCCGATCCCCTGAACGTTTTGGACAGTCATTCCGTTGAAATACCACCCGAGAGAATATTAGCTAGGTTCATATTTCAAGTAATTAGCTTGGTAGGTTCGAAAGTGTACAATCTCGTTGGATTGGTCGATCATCAACGTCAGCAGAACGATCCGTATATTGGATTTTCGGAATCTGTGGAGGACGATTGGTATTTGATCCACCAATTTGCGTTCTTCCTGCAGCTATGCATCCACATGTTCGAGTCTGGAAGCCACTGTAAAGTAGCCAATGCCGCTATACAAATGATTCAGGGACGAAATATTCCCGAAGAAGAGAAACTACCGATAAACGACTTGAACAGTCTGATGTTAAACATTGGGAACAAGTGTCCAACGTTAACTTGCCAGTGGGCCTATCTGATGACTTTATTAGGGTACAATGAAATGAACTTTTGGTCAAAGGTATTGGGTACTCGTACTCGATCCGAGTACATTGTGCACTGTTCACCGAGCGAAGAAAAGACAAACGATCAACAGGCCAGCAGTATCAACATTCAGATCATTCGAAAGGGCGGTATCATACTCTTCTGCGATTACGTTTGCGAGAATTTGAACGACGCGGAGCCATTAACGTGGTTGCTGGTTAATCACACCGAGGAAACTGTGAACAATGCCATCGAGTCTCCTGTCAGAGATCTACTGACAGCTGCTATACACAGAAATGCTGCAGCGAGTGGATTGTTGGTGCAAGCAATCGCAACGAAATGTACAGATTTGTCGCAACCAAGTTTCGTCAAGCGACTTTTTCAATGTATAGAAGGTGCTCATCACTCTCAAAGTGGAGCTGTTCTAATGACTCTGATACCGAGATTATTGTCCATCAAGTACCTTGCTTTATCGAGAATGGCAGCGAAAATAGCTAGTCGAAGAGTAGAGATTTTACTGGCCACACCAGCAGCGGATGTGACGAGGCAATTGTCGAAAGAGGATTTCTCTAAGATCATGGAGACTCTGCAGTCTACTAAGCTCGCGAAGAAACACGGGGGGTTGGTTAGCTTGTTGAATAAATTAGGAGTACAACATTACGACTTGTCTCCTCTGGAACTCGATCAGTGTAGACCATTTAAACCGTCCAGCGTGAAAAGTATACAGCTGGATCGTAATTGGTTCTTGTCTCAGGTGAAATTACGATGCTGCAATCCGAATGCTAGTCAGAACCCGTCAGAGGCGGCGGAGTTATTGAGAGATTTGGATTTCGAAGATTGTCTCGGTATTCTGTCTTCCAAAGAATTCAATCTTACGATCCTGAAGCCTTGCATAATATTAGGCGTACAAACGACTGTCGAAAAGTGCCAAAAGTTCGAATTCGGTGCATCACTGCAGAATGAGAAGGATTTCAACTTCGAGGCTAGCCCGTTGTATAGTGCCGCGAAGCAGTGTTTGTTGGAGCACGTTCATTATGCGACCGATTTAATGCCAAAACCGCATCACGTTTACAATCCAACGGAATTTCATCCGAAGGAATCGAAGTACTCGCTTCGTCTCGTCGAGCTTCTCTCCGAGTCCGCTTATTGGGATATACTTTTCATGTTGATACCAGCTGTGAGAACATATGTGAAAACGTTGAGAAAGCTAGCCAATTATGTAGCGAAAACCGATAGAAAATCTGAGGAAGATTTGGCGAAATTTGCGATTCTATGCCTTGAATTAACGCACTGGTTGATACACCGTGACCAGATAGGTATAAAGAAATTGAGACCAAGAGATATGGAGGTTGCGTTGAGCTGTGCCTCGGAGATCTTGAAACATCCTGGTCCGAGTAAAATCTTTGGGGAAACCGCGAAATATTCGTGGGTTTGTAGCGGCGCTGCTGCATTAACAGGGACAGTAGGATATTTGTTAACAACTGTCGAAGTTTTACCAGCGATAGACACGCGTGCTCTAGATCCAGCACTCGAAGACGAGAATACGAAGGAATACGCTCGAGCTTGCGCTCGAATGGCCAGTCTGGTCGCGTGGTTGGAAAAGTGTCAGAAGGAAGGATCGTCGAGAAACATCCCGCGATATCTCTTCGACACGATACAAGACTTGATCGTGAGCATAGCTCGACAACCGTTGGTAAATTCTTTCATCTTAACTCCGCCATTAGTGTGGAAGCAGAATTGGAAGGTTATTGGTTCTGGTCCAACCAAATGTTACTTCCCGTTGTTGTCCTCTGAATCGAATCTTCTCCAGGAGGTTGAAATCTTGGAGCAGTTTATTTACAGGATCAATTTGTTAGGCTGGGTTTCGCGTTTACAGTTCGAGGAAATATGGATGGCGCTCTTAGGAGTATTGAATATTTCTCAGAATGCGAACGTACCATCCGAGGATATTCCGGTATTGATTCAAGCGAGTAGTTTAGCTCTCCAGGCCATAACTAGATTACTGTTGCAAACTTTGTTTCTCCCTTATCCTGGGAATCCAAGGGCTAGCACTTTGATGCATCATCCGAGGGATCCTCAGCTATCCGTTCATAAAATCAGCTCGCAGAAGTTGTACGCGATTCAAGATTTGCTCACGTGGAAGTACGAGTGTATGAACGATTCAGAGAGCATCGGTGGTTTAAACATGGATCATATTTTCCATCGAGGAAACGTCGAAAGAGTAGCAAACTCGAATAAATATACGTACAGTCAACTCTCCGTTTCTTACTTGTGGTCTCAGTGCAACTTGTACGAGGATAAATTGAACGCCTCCGTCCTCAATCTGAAGAACAGAAGAAACGACGCGTTGATGTCCGCGTCGCTTGATTTAGATTCCTGCCTTCGTTTCCTGGTCGAACTTTACACCTCTTGGATGTCTCCTCAAGCGAACACACCTATACAGCTGCTCACAGAGGTTGTTAAATCTATTCTAGCGATTTCTGAATTGTTCGTCGAGAGAAGTCAGTATCAATGGATGCTGGACACGTGTTTGGATATGTCCAGGATTCATCCCACGGAGAACATTATATTGCATCAATATTTGGTGGTTTCCGTGTGCAAAGCCGCTGCGGTATTAACGCCATTGGTACGCGTATTTTAAAAATCTTCTTGCTCTCCTTTCTTGGTGCACGTGTTCGTATCTTTATCATCTTTGTTACGTGTTCAAGGATTTTGAGACATTGGATAAGGTGAAACGATTAGTAGACGCGAATCTTAAGTCAGGATTTTTGCCTGCAAGGGTATCCGCGCTTCATGGCTCGCTGTATCTGTTGCAAAGCGCCGTACTTGCAAATTGCGAGGAGACGATGAATATTATACATCCTTTAGCGATAGAGTACATACAGAAACATCTCGATGCGCAAGACTCGACCGGGTAAGAATTGTCGTATGTACTTACGCATATCGTTAATTACCTCTCGTACAACCCTGTCGTAATTAAGTCTTCTAATTTAGCGTATTAAATCAAAGTGAAGAACATCAAGGCGTGATGTGGGCTCTGGTATTTTTTTTACTGGAACACGCGGAGGATACACCTCCGGATACAGAAGCTCCGGCTGTGTTAGAATTAGTTCTCACTTTAATCACGTCTCAGAATATTTCATGCAGCTTGCACCAAACACTTATGCAGGTATTCTGAAGCGTATTACACGATCGTTCTTAAAGCCTGTCTAACAGAATACTGATTGTTACGTCTGTGCAATCGATAGGGACTCGAGCGACTCGTGGCAACGAAGAGCGTGATCGGAAAAGTTGCTGAACAGATAGTCAAAGTAGCGATCGATCGGTTGAAACAGCCTAGTCCTATGCTTTCGTTACCCGCGTTGCAGCTGTTGCTGACTTGCATGTACACAGAAGCGGCAGACAAGTTAAACCAACCGGAAGTCGAAGAGCCTTTACCAGACGCGGAACCGGAGGCGTTGGTTCGATCCATAGAGCGCACTTCGGCGATTTTCGACAAGATTAGGAGAGGACATTCGATGGAAGTGGAACTTTTGTGCACGGTTTTGTCAGGTGTACTTGGAGACTTCTTTCCACCGTCTGAAATATTGACTAAAGTCATAGGAGAATTCTTATCGCCGCAGCAACCTCATCCACGACTACTTTCCGCCGTGGTCTTCAAAGTTTGTACCGTGTTTCTCTGTTTTGTTTTTCTTTCCTCTTTTGTTTTCTAGGAGATTTAAATCAAGTACGGTAATTTAAAGAAAAGCTCATTATTAAAAAGTAACTTGATCGAATAGGTTTGCGAAAGAGCGTGCACTTCCGCGCAAATGGAACTTCTTCAAGACTGGGTTGTGTTTAGTTTACCAAATTTTATTCAGAGTTTACCAGTAACGATGTCAACGTGGTGCTTATCTTGTTTCTTTATCAGCGCATCTACGAACCATTGGCTAAGAGCCTTGTATCCTTTCGAGCTTTTTTTTTCTTTTTAACTATTGTTGGATATTTCCGATTATCGTGATTTATTTGCCCATAAGAAAATTTCCTTAATAATCTCTCTAGGTTTCCTTATATTCAATCGAGAATCGGTAAATACGAATACGAAGATAAAAAGATACTGTGTATCGCTGCTTCCGATTTTTATCACAAACTGGAAAAGGTACGAAAGGAACGAAAGTGTAAATTTCAAGATAACCATGGATCTTTTATTCTTTCGATAGTTGCCTAAGGAAACTCAGAGGAAGGCTTTTGTGGAAACTTTCGAAGCAGCAGCAAAGGAACCCGATACACCGTTCAGCGACATTTTAGCGTCCCTCTAGCTAGTCTCATTAATGGATCATCGCCTCGATACGAGAAGGTACAATCAAAACGGGGGAAGTATTCATGGAAACGCTACTCCTAAATCTCCATTGTAAATTGATGTATGTACAATTGTTGCGCAGTGATGGCATTTGTTGCGTGTACACTGATATGTGTATGTGATGATATTTATTTTACATCGTGTCCTGTCGAGGAGAAGCGATTTCTGTACAATAAACAATATTTTTTAAATACTCGCTGTCTTTTTGTGCATTTTAATTTTGACTGTTTATCAATTTTGCTACATTTTTGATCGATCGATCGTCATACTTTTCTTCTGCTTCTGTTTGTTCCGTTTTATGTAGAAGCATACATGCAAGCTGCTGTAATAAAATATTTCAACGAAAGATAAAACACTGGCTCCAAGGAACAGACCTGCAGCTCCTCCAACACCAGCTGTAACAAATGTTGTTTGCTTTTAAACAAATTTTTCTTTTACGTTTAGGGGCCATTTAGAATGTCTTAGATATACTTGGAGGAAGGTACGTACTTAGGAAATCGGTAAATCCATACAACAACGTTCGATAATAGATCACTTGTGGAAACTCGACGATTAGGTTCACGGCGGATAATCTTAGCGGTGTATTGTAGCTGAAACAATTCGAGTAATAATTACTTTATCTATTTTTATATATAGATCCGTGTTAGGTTCTATTTTGTATAAGTACAATTCGGCGCTTTCGGTTTCTCTAATTTGATAACTAACGACGTTGCACTTTGGGACGCAGTTGCAGAAAGATGGTGGATATTCGTAGAGGAAAAGATCCTTGATGATACGGCCGATGCATCGAAGCTGCTTTGCGTTGCACGTATTTATTCCGTCTGTCAAAGAACGAAATGGTTTACTTACATTTTGAAAATAATCTATCTTTGTGCTGTTCTTAATTACGAACTTATAGGTCTGGCAAAGTGTGGACGACAGTTGCAACGATCTTGTATCACTTTCATTCTACATTCCGTTATGCACATATTTTTCGTATAAACTGGCCATGTTTCTAGACCACCGTCGTTAAGGAATTTACACTTTCTTTGTTGAATACGAAGCTCTTTAACGTTTGGCGTTGTTTTAATCTCCGATATCGACATTATCCCTTGGTGCATCATCCTTTGTTTTACCAATTTCATAGGTGTGCCATACACGATTAATTCTGAAGAATCGCACATGCTGATCTGATCAAGGAAGAATCATTTTACACCATAGATCTATTTACTCCTCTCCTCCCAACTGATATCATCCTACCAGAGCAGTGGTCTCTACACCAATGTTTTCTTGTATACCGTCGCCGTTATATTGGGGCAATTTGTCTGGTACCGGAACTGTAGTCCAATTGTTCTTTTGCCAGTAGCTTTTCACGCGTGCAAAAATCAATTTATCATTCTATTATTTTTTGTTTTCTAATTACATAAATAAAAGATTTCGTTGAATTTATACTAACTCTAACGTCGCATAAACTGCAACGATACTTCTCGTTGAAAAGCAGACTCCCCTTTCTGTCACTGTCCAACTTTCGTAAGGATCGTTCTCTTTCAACATGTTACCTGGAATATTCTGTCGCAAGTCGTGAAGGATTTCTAACCACTTATCCGCTGGAACTTTATCGTATAGAGGCGTCTCCGTCATATTTTCGTATGTGACGCTGCCAAGAAACGTGAAGAACCCTTCCGCTTCCGGTGTATGTTCAATGTTATACCTGTAAAAGTTGTGAAAAAGTTTGCAACGCAGGTATCTAACCAGCAAAGAGAAAATCTAGCGTTTCCCTGGATTTTACTTTTTGAATACATCTGGAAGTTTCTCGCGTGCAACGTTTTCTATTGGACAAATAAATACAGCTGGCTTTGCTATTTTAAATTGCTCTTGATTGTTGTCTACCACGATTACTGTGGCGTTATTCTGATATCGATCCCAAAAAAGAAACGACAACAGAATGAGACACACTAGGGCTCCGAGGATGAACAGGAATGCTAAAAAGCTTGTGTGGTAAAATCGAGAAGTGATTAGAAGTTTGTTGCTTTCGTTAAATACGGATAAAGGTAGCTGTGTATTACATCTCGAGAGGATGTCTATTCGGTGTTACCAAATGATTCAGACCGTGTAGAGTTGAAGAGCTCGCGAATTCTACAAAGTACTTTCCAGCGTTTGATTTTGGATTGATAGTTGGCATGCCAATTTGCTTTGGCAAGTCTGTGGCTACGGATTCTTTATCCTTTAACGTAGCCTTCGACCGGGCTTGAAAATCTGCTAAGATTTCGTTCTTGTAGAAATAATTCCCGTCCGTTGCTGACATTTTCGTTACTGTCGCTTTTTCAAACACGTACTCGATCGTTTTTACGTGGACTCGCGAAAGAACACGGCTTTTTATCCTTCTTGGATTTTCATCGATCGATCGACAGTCACGAGAGATCACTGCGCGTGATTATTAATTATATATGATACCAGGAAGTAGATCGACAGAATAGATAACGCGTTTTGATAAGGGTATAATCTGTACATATGAAAATCCACGCGAACGATAGGATAGAAAGAACACACTCGTGGTCTATCGAACGTGTTCGTGATTTTTTAATCATCCACCTGAATTTCCATTGCCTGCTCTGATAATGGATGGGAAGAAAACCCGAGAGTCAATTTTTTACCGCACGCGTTAGATTCGCGGTGTTTGTAATATCATATATAAACTTGACTTTTCCTACGTTTCTTAGCCCTGTTTGTTTCGGTGGTTCCCCTCGATGGCAGAGAAACGAGCACTAGTCTAGCCGGGATTTATTATGAACGAAGCTCAATTCAGCTTTACGGGGTTCCGGGTTGTCCGGGATGTCGAGAGGTGCAAATTTCATGGTGGATTCTGACGACGTCGAAACTATGACACAATTCGAGACAGAATCGGTTAGGTTCCCTTTGTTCCTTCCCTTATTTTTCAGCCGTTGTTCAACAAGCTTTTTCCAGGATTCAGAAGAGTTGTTGGTGGAACGTGACGAGCATTGCTTTCAATGCAATCAGCCACGATGCGACATGGAGCCAACCGAGCTGGAAAAAAGGCGGAACAGAAAAACGCAACATATTCTACGGCATTGTCCCTCGTGTCACTGTTCCCAGGAAACGGTGAAACATTCAACCAGAAGAACAAAGTAATTATGCGACGAATTCGCGACCGAACATCCGGCAACAGATCGGCATAATTTTATCGTTGCGTTAGGACTCCGAAACACATGGAGGCTGTCTTGAATCGTTACGAAAATTTATTGATCACTCCGAATAAAGCGTACCCAAAGTCTCAGAGTAGCTCGTTGTGTCCCTGTAAATATCTGTCGGAGAACACTTATCACCAGCCGAGAAAGAGGGCGACGAGCAGCCATCGACGTCAGTATAAAAACGAGGAAGATCGTATGCTTTCTATGATGAAGAACGTTTTAAATTCTGGTGTAGATTACGTACACGACGTTTATTGCGAATATCCACCGCGGTCCCTGAAAAATAGCTGCAAGAAAGAGGGTGGTAATTGGAGAGACGAGCAGGTAATGATAATCTCGCGTATCGGATGTACTTCGAAGCGTAATTTTCGTTTGCGGGATAGACGGTGATGACAGGGATCGCAGGGAGTATGGAAATACACGGGGAAACTGCAGGAAAATGTGCACTGCAGCATAAGAAAGAACAGGCATGGAGTTCTAGGCAGCATGGTGAAAAAATCAACGAGAAATACGAGTTAGGAGACCACGAAGACAACGACACGAGGTGCACCAGCGGCACATTGAGATTCAACTTGGCTCAGTACGAGGACCCGAAGAAAATCGATTCGAAACGCGTCGAGGACGATCGAAAGGAGCAGACAAAGAAGAAGTCTTCTATCTTGAAAGTGTGCAGCTTGCAATCTTCGTCGAAAACGAAAAATGTTAAAGATCTGGTAAATCTTTCTTATCTTTTAAATGCCGTGCCCTTTTCTTTTCATCCCTGAATCTTATCCACAGTCGAAGCCCAAAGTTTCAATGATCGACGATTATCCGAAAGATAAAGACTTGGCGATAGAAGAACGATCGACTTGTAAGCCGCGAAAACAATCTGCCATATGTCAGGATTCCCTTTGCAGTAGGCAAGAGGAAGAGTCGACGTCTAACAAGGAAGACGTTAAAGAAGATTCGTATCGCGAATTAACCGTTAAAGACAAGGATCAAGATACTTCGTACAGAAAGTATATTTTCGCTGGCGGAGATCTCGATCTTCACACTACTAAAAGTCATATCCTTGGTTTGATCGATAAAGCTCTCAGCAACAATTTCGTTACATCGTCGGAGCAGCAAAAGGTTTCCTTTTCATTTAAACGAAAGCTAACCAAAGTTCGTGCATAAATCACGTCTATCTTTCAGAATGCGCACTCGAACGAAGGATTGATGGAAGAAGTTTGTATAGGGATAACGCGTACTCTACAGGGTGACTGTTGCCAACCACTTGCGGAGGATTTATTCGGTCAATGTGAATCGGGGGAGGAGTACATACAGAAGCTGAAAGTTCTCAAGTGGGAGCACATGAAACTCATTCAGAACGAGTTTAGGAAACTGTGGAAGCTACAACAGTTTCTCGACAATTATTCACCGAGACAGTCATTAGCAGCAGATTTTCAACCGCATTCGAGCGCGATCGAGCAACGAGCCGAGGAACGACAGGAGCAGCAACAGCAACACGAAGAGAAGCAGAAAAATTTGGGAAAGATTTCCTGAGCGTTTCGAACCAATTGTATAAGTATTCGAATAAAAGACTCGAGAATATTTATCGTTGATTTTTATTACCTGTACTTTTTTTTTTTTTTTTTTTTATTGAAAATATTTCTTCCGCAGATTATACGTTACGGTACGAAGGTGCGTGGGATATTTATTTGGGATAGAAAGAAAGAAACGCACGACATAAAATAAAATAAATATATTTCCTAATATAAAGAAATAAATACTTTCAGAATCTTGACATGTTTGGAATGTTCGCGTTCTTATCGATCCATCAGCAGTCTCGAGAAAAAAAAGAAAAATTGGTCGATTCTGCAAATTCCTCAGATAATTCCCACCGATTCAAAATCTCGTATTGTCGGGCATTTTAACAAAGTACGCCACTTTATCCTCGGCCACTCTGTAATTATGGATCCATCTGGAGCCTTTCCTGAGGCTACCGTCAATTCCATCTCTCCACACTCCTGCAGGCAGATAAACCTCTCTCTGCCTGCTACCAGAATAGAGGACAGGTGCCACTATGAGTTCTTCACCCACGGAAAATTCATCCACGACGACGTGGCAAGCTGGATCAGCTGGATCCAGCATCCATAACGGTCGAATGATCGGTAAGCCTGTATCCAGTGTTTCTTTCGCGTATTTCTTCAACAAAGGAGTGACAGTCTTCTGCCTCAAGGTTGTCAGCCTCTTAGCTATCTCTAGCACAGACTCGTCTGAATATTTACTTGGCAAATGAGTGAAACGTATCACTGGTAAAAATGTGGAGAGTTGTAGCCATCTGATGTACAACTCTTTGTCGGGTAAATTCACCTCGAAATCATTGTCAGGATTATTGTCAGACATGGGAAGAGCCACGTCTCCGCCAACAGCGCCTGGCATAATGAACGGGTAACCGATCATCCCATACGTTAAAACAGTGGGAATCACTGTCTTGATGGCCTTCCACGAGGAAGAAAATGGTGGAAGAGAGACGAATACCGGCGCCCTGGGCCTAGAGATCGCGCCAGAGACTCCAATCACTGGCACCGAACCCAAGATAGATTTAGTAAAGATCGTTTTGTAGTGATCGGGATTGGTTAGCGGTTGCTCGCATTTGTAGTAGTGAGGCATGTCTTGAGCGGTGCCCAAATCGAGGTAGAACGAGTCTACGTGATATTTCATGATCAAACTTTCGAGCTTGGACTGTAGCCAAGGTAGAGTTTTATTGTTCGTGATGTCCAAAACACCGACGCTGTTGCTGTGTTTGTATCTGTGGATAAAGTGAAATATTTGCTTGGTTCGATGAACGTGCAGCGCAAAAAACAAGAAAAAGAAAAAGAAAAATAGTATCGATGTAATCAAGGAGACCGTACCTGGTCAAAGCAGGTATCCTTGGATCGCTTCCTCTCTCAGAGATCAGTAACCTGTTTGACACGGCATCTCGGAAATTCACCGACTCTGTGGATAAGAATGGTTGAATGGTAAATACGATTCTAAACCCTCGACGATGAATAATATTGATTGTTTCTTCTATCGAGGGGAACCGTTCTTCATCCACGACGAAGTCACCAGGACTAGGTTGCCATTCTTCGCTTAATAAAACATGCCCTTGCCGCAAGAACCCTAAAGCTATCACATCCTCTGTATAATTGTAAACTGCAGCTTCGTTCGTCGGTGAAATTTGCCAGACAGGCTCGGAAAGTAGCGAGTGAACCGCATGAAGTTCATCCGGCTTTAGACCATCCCATAAAGACTTCTCTGCCATGGAAGAGTGCAGATTTTTCATGTTATCCGTCGCACAGATCGTGTAATTTAATTGTGGGAATGGTGTCAGATGATTAATATAAGCGAAAGCATCATGCCTAGCTTGCAAACAGAAATTGTTGCTTCTGTTTGCATTGATAGACACGTAAAGAGGTGTTTCTGGATCGACCAGTATGGTAGCACCCTTCGAATTCAAGAAGTATCTCTTCAAAACGTTGCCAAAAGGATGTTTGGTGATGTCACCGGTGATAAAAGGGCTGAAATCGAGGCGTCCACGTTCCAGGGGATAGGGCATGTTTTGCACTTGCCCACCACCGTACCAGTGGCCCCTTTTCGGGGACCAATCGAAGCAATCTTTCGGATTGTAGTGAGGATTCAAGCTCTGCCAGGTGACGTGGTAACAGTGCATGTCCTCGTGCTTCGTGTGAGCAAGATACAAACGTGCCTGTTGAAGCCACTCGAGGCAGACCGAGTCTTGCTTCTGATGATGAGCTAGACACGGGAAAACTCCAGTGTCTGCTGGTATTCCTTCGCCTAATCCTGCTGCGATTACTTCGGTTCCAGCGCTACTGTAAACGTGCATCACTCTTTCGTTCTTATTGAACCTGCAGACGAAGACAAAACGTGCCTTTTAACATATGTGCAAAAGTTTTGCCATGTGTGTGCTACATGCACTTGTTTATATACGTATATTTTACGCTTACCTAAACTTCTCGAAATAAGCCCGCTGGAGAACGTGTTGAGTATAATAAATATGAGCGAAGCCTACGAGAAAAACGACGCAAAGGAATAGTATTCCGACGAAAGCTCGAAGCCTGTAAAACATTACGACAATGGTCTAATAATTAAAAGTCTAATAATTCAGGTTCAGTTTCGATGATATTTACCTATAGTCAGCGTTTTGCCTCTTTTTACTGCTGCGCAGAGCTTGCGGGATCGACAATTGCAGTTTCTCCTTGAGCAAACTGCTAATGCTGTTAACGCTCGTTATCGTGGAGTTGACGCTTTGTGCCCCGGAAAGCTCCATAGGATTGTTTCCCAATTTTTGATTCGTCATTGGCGACATGGTTCGGTTTTTTCTTCGAGGCGGAGCTTGCAACGGTACTCTGAACAGGCGTGAAAAGAAACGCGTAAAAATTCCCGTTAATAAAGAACTGTTTCTCTTTTCGTCTACCTTTGCAGAGACACAGCACTGTCAACGTCGTATCTTGGAATCATTTTCTCCCCGGACCTTCACTTTCATCGAATTGATTATCACCGATTAACGATTCGTCAAATGGAATGATCAAAATAGAAGCACAGAGTCTTCGATGTTGCGCGTAAAAGCAACTGGCAGAAAAGCCCGAGAACAAATCGTGCATTCGTGGGGCCTGGAAATCTCTAAGGTACACAGTTTCTTAATCTTGCTGAGTGCATCGTAAATTACGCTGGACAACGATACGCGGCACTGTACCACCGATTACGCCGAAAATGCACGCGCCTCTTCCCACATAGGAAGTGGCAGTACAGAAAATAGAAGTTTGTTGTAATGACCAAACGAAGACTGGCTTGCTACGAAGATTGGGAGAGTATGGAGCAAACTCGTAGAGCGATAACCCTGAAGCGATATAAAGAAGGTCGGACTCGAAGATGATCCTCTCGCAGCGAATACGATTCTCTCCAAACAAATTAATACTAGTTTCGATCGATTAGACGAAGGATTCAACGTGTGTAACCTAGCCCGCTTTTAATTTAACAAAGGCCGTTTAACTTTTTGCAAAAGAATAAGGAGAAGAAGAAGCACATGACGCGAGAAGAAGGTAATTTTGAACAGCTTTGATAGACAGCCGCGATTAAGATTAGACGAAAAAACGAAGGTTTTACTTACTTGGCCAATTGTTCGTCATTCGCTTCTTCCTCGGTCTCAGAGCCGAGCGGACTTCCATTGGGCGTTGAACCGCTGTTGCTGAATGTCACGCTGCTGCTGCTGCTGTCATCGCTTTCCGGCCTCGTGAACTTTGAGGCGGTTCCCTGCGAGAATCAACAATTCCAAATCTCTTTAAGCATAAGATAAGAACGGATATTCAGTCACATTTGAGATTTAGCTACTCATCGTGCAATCTTGTGCACTATGGGCCACAACACAGTGTCGAACCGAGCCACGTTAGAAAGTGAGACCTGTCGCTTCGCGTGACACTATAGAACTGCTTTAGCAGGAACGTAAAGCGGCACGGCACGATGTGTGGATAGGTTGACGATGGTAAGCATTACGTAATCTCCGAGAAATCATGTTTTTTTTATTTTCATGGATCACGTTGATCTGTCATATTGCGAACTTCTTTAAAACTTATCTTTCCAATCGTAAGAAACGTGTTTCTGTTTTCTTTGTTTTTTAATCGTGAAATTTATAATGTAATTAGTAAACAACTTAAAATCCCCTCCTCCGAATTGCAATTCCCCACCACGTGACGCTCACAATCACCTGTTTACAAGGATGAGTTTGCAAGGAAGTCATAGGCACGTTATTTGTATTTCAGAAGATCTACATATAGTGTATGTGAAGAACAACGCGAATGGTAAACGAACCTCTGTTTTTTCAATAGCGGCTAGCGCTCTTTCCAGAGAATAGATAGAACTGTATTTCGAACCCTTGACATCCTTCTTCTTCATGGATAATAGCGGTTCCTTCTCCTCCGAATTGTTCATATATTATAAACAACAAACACGTGACACCGTGTATCAAAAATTGATAGAAAACGCAACTTTGAGACACTTGTTATGGGAAAGAAAACGAAATGTACTTTCAGTAAGAGAAAACGCCGCAGTTTCTATTACGACTTCCTTCTCCGTTTCTGGTAAACACGTGCTGATAATTGCGTTACTGTTGATATTCTTCCTTGCTGTTGACGGTCTTTGATCGCTCGAATCCAGGGATATACGCGCGATATTTGATTTGTGAACGTCTACGAGGGGAGGTGTACATGTTTATCGGGAGAATTCGTATTGCCGAGTGTAAATCAGCCTTTGCTATTTTACTTCTCGAATGTACCTTTTGCCTATCGATCCGTAAATCCTCCATCTCGTCCAGATTACTGGGCATCGAGATACTTGTTTTACGTATACGCGTTGCAGAAAGTTTCCTCGGTACTTCGAGGCCCCTGCTTTCCACTCTCCTATGGTCCGTAATTTCTGCGATTTTCTCCGTCGACGACGTTGTCCTTCCGTTACGTTCTCCCACCACTTCGAAGGTGTCTGAAAAATCGTGAATCGCTTCTTCTTTAAATTTACCCTACCCTTCTATTTAATAATACTTCTGATCAATCGAATTATCAACGTTTTTCTTTTTTTCTTTCTTTTCTTCTCTTTCGTTTTGTTTTTCTCGCGTTAGCGCGCAAATGTGTCAAGTTTGACACGTAACGTCAATCGTAACCAAAAAGGAAAGTGTCAACGAAGAATACCTTTGTTTCTGTACGAAATGTAGAAGTAGAAAACGAAATTAAAAGGAGGGATAACTTTGAGAAATCACGATGTGCGACTGCGAAACGGATAAAAAGGACGGCGATAAAGTCGGTGGTCCAGAAACGGTGATGCTTTTCAGAAAATGTCCAAAATCTTATCGTCCAGGGACAGATATGACCACAGCGTTGATCGATACTACCGTTTTAGATAAAGATACGTTTATACCCGGTGATTCCTCGCAGTCTGCCTTCGCGTTCACAGTTTGCGATTCGATTAAGCGATCTTTATCTACTTCGAGCAGTTATACTAGCTCCGTCAAAACGGTAATTCCACGACGAGACGTTTCGATAACGCTTTCCTACGAGAGATTCTTAACGTTGCGTCAAGTCTGACGATATTAATTGAACAGTACAAGTTCGTCAGTCCGCGTGAATACGAGTCTCTTGGAGAAGGCGAAGAGGAACCTTGGCATCCACCGGTATTCACTTTCGAGCCCTGCGTCGAGGAGGAGGAAGTTGAGGAGAAGCCAGACATCGAGTGTACTTTGGCAATCATAAAGCCGGAAGCGGTAATTTACAGAAGTCAAATCGAGCGACGTATATTCGAGGAGGGTTTCGAGATCTATCAAACTAGATGGCTGCAATTGACGCCGGAACAAGTATCCGAATTTTATTCAGACAAGTATGGACAGATGAATTTTGCTCATCTCGTTGCCTACATGGCATCTGGCCCCATAATCGTTCACGTTTTGGCGAAACGGCATGGCGTGAAGGAGTGGAGACTTCTCATGGGACCAACGAAAGTAATTTGAAAATGACAAATGGAGAAGAATCGTGGAGAAATTGTAAAATATGCGATATACTTTAGGTCGCCGAAGCTCGTTTATATTATCCTGACAGCATCAGAGCAAGATACGGCAGAAGAGGTGAAGATTTTAAAAATGCTGTCCACGGAAGCAACACTCGCGAAGAGGCCGAAAGAGAAATTCATTTCTTTTTTCCCGAGCGTAAGAAAAATTTGGTAGAATAGTTTTCGTAAAGAACTCGGCGATGATTCGAGACGTTCTTTTTCTCAGTTATAATCGAGCCCCTTTTGAGAAACGACACAGCGGTGGACTATTTATGGGAAGTGCTTAATTCTGTTCTCGTGGAAGCTCTATCCTTGGTAAAACGAACGATTTATACGTATGGTACAATCAACTTTGCATTGCTAATAATAATTTCGAAATATCTGTTTGAAACAGTGCTGCAAATTAAAACCTGCAGACCCTGTTCTATGGCTGGCTAATTGGCTGATCATGAATAATCCTAATAAACCGAAACTACCACAAGATCTCGCCATGATACCGATGTAATTTTTTCTATTAATAAACCAAACGTCATCTTACCTGCTGTGGTTGTTTCTTTCGAAGATTCCTGAGGTTGACATGACCTTCGTCTGCTTATTAATCTCCTCTGAGCACCAGTCAGAATAGGACTATACCTTAGGAAAGAACGTAGATCGCGTTCACTAACTACAAACGAGTTTAATCGAATTAATATTATCGAGGTACCTTGAGTTTACCAAATTTTGCACGACATTCACCAATTCTTCGTCTTCGAAAGATCCTCGAGTATAAATCTTATCAGTTCCTTCGGTTAATTTACAGCGTTTCTCCTCGATATTTTCATCGCCGTTTATCCCAGAGTTCGTGCTTTCCCCTTCCGCGCGCCTTTCTTCTCCTCCCGTTGAATTACTTTCCTTAATATGATCGACACTCTGTACATGAACTGTTTTCGTAGAATACGAACGCGGATGATCCTTCTCGCGAACGCGATTCTCTTCGTCTAATCGCGATCCCCAAGTGGAACTTCTGCGTCTAAAAAAAAAAACAAAAAGTAAACGTTCTTGTTTTCTCTTTATTCGTCTGGAAAACGATCGAAGAAGAAGAAGAAGAAGAAAAGTGCGTGATCGAGACTACGTTCTACCTAGGTCGATCTTCGTTCTCGAAACGCACTCTCGCAGTCGTTCCAACGTTGTGCTCGTGATCGAAATCATCGCACGTGATTTCCGGTGTCACGCCATGCCACATTAATCCATTACCGTCCGGAATTGTCTGCTCGTTCCGGAGGCCATAACTCCTGTTCGAGGTCTTCGCCTCGTTTTGCGTTTTCTTTCTTGTCGGTTTCTGCGGTATTTCCGGTGAACAGGATCTCGGAGATCTTTGAAGAAATGAAAAGATCTCGCGTATTCAACAAAGGTTCCAAAACTTGGTCAACTCTAAATCTTCGTCGTTAGGATGAAACTAGGTAAACTGTATATTATGCAATGCGTGTATTTCAATTTCTACTGCGTAATTTCCTTCAAAATCCATATTCAACAAGTGTAACGAAAGGCTGCAATGGGAAATGCGATTTACCTGTTGGGCGACTGCCAAGGATCCACCCAGGTCGGTTCGTAGGAGTTCGTTTGAGGTGTTCCAGAGGTGGAAAGTTGGTCCACCTCGGTGGTGTACGCTGGTTTGTACCAAGGTGACGGGGTCCTGACTATTCTACCTGGGGATAACGATTCTGGCACGGTACTTGCGTTTTGCTGCGGTGGCTGTAAGGTCGACAAAGTAACGCCTCGTCGTTCTGCCAGACCGACTGGCTCGACACTGGCTACTCGGACGTCCCAGGGATCGACGATGGAGAGCAATACTTTCTGCGCAAACAGAATAAGGACGGTAAGAGTGTGTGATGCGGGAGGGAAAGGAGGGACGATTGGAAGAGCAACGTCGCGGGAGTTGGCTAGTTAAGGTTGATTAAAGTTACACACGGTACCGTCGTCAGTACGATCAAGGCGAAACGAGGGAGATCATCTTTACAGTCGTACTTCAAAAAAATCTTTGATATTCCTTTGATTTCTATCTCCTCGTTCAACGGAGAGAGTGTTTCGATTTGAAAGAAAAAAGGCCTGATAGTTTCTAAAGAAAGGGAAACAGATCGATCATTTTACGCGGACATAATCGCGCTCCTGATCGAACTCGTTAAGGAGGAATCAGATTATATGTAGTATTTACACTCGATTAATCATCGAAGGTAGCATCGAACTGACAGTTTGACGTATGCAGGATCATTCGAATTACATAATTGAAATTGATAATGCCTCGTGTGTGTCATTCACGGCTGCTATCGCCGATTGATTTTCTCAGTTAATTCCAGCCTCTAGTAGATAAAGTCTCTCGATCGTCGTAAATATTAAGCATCAAAACGATTTAACAGTCTATGGATTATTGTACTTGTTCAGTACTATAGTTGTAAATATATTTACAAACTGTATGCTGATTAAAATGCGGCATTATCAAGGGAGCCGTATCATGTTTACACTCGGCGGAGCAACGAACAGAATTTCAAACAAAACGGGTCAATAAAGTGATTAAAAGAACCGTGCAGAAGCCGCGATTAACAAACGAACCATTTTCTTAGATGATCTTCTGTTAGCGTTCTTTGTTGATAAAGTAGCAGAATGGTATTTGGTGGATGATATTAGATGAAATAATATCGTATTTAATGCGAGATCTCGAGGTCTACATTACATCGGGATATTTTTACATTGATAATCTGAAATTAGCACAGCGTAATTATCCACCAGTCACTTTAAAAATTGCTATGTTCGTTAAACAAACGGCTCTTGGTTCAACAAGCAGAATCACCATCACAAAGACGTTAAAAAATCGGCGACGTTTTGAACCGCGTGGCTCTAATGCGAGCGGCATTGTTACACGGTAAAGGGACGTTCGAATCTCGAGAATTTTGTAATCGAAACGCGACGGAACAAGGAAGAAAATGATCGACGATGATCTCATTCGCGTTTAGTTTGCATACGGAGATGCGAGTTTTCCGTGAAATTAGGTTAACAGCCGTTGAAACAGCAAGATGACTTTCGACCTCGAACCAAAGAAACGAGTTGCAACTCTACGAGCGGCGAATAATCACGATTTTTGTCACATTTCCGTGCTCAGTTTCCCATGTACGATTAATTGTTATTTACATAATATGCCAATGTTTATTATGCGTGCGGTTTACTACGTCTTTACTCCGGTACATGCCAGCCAATGCATCGGCAAACCTGACTGGCGCCAAATAGTCAAACGTACATACGAACACACCATACGTTGTAACATGTGCAATTTGAAATTTACGTATCTTTAAACGACTTCTCATAATTGTACAATTTTCCGTGTAACTACTTTTCACAGATAGCGCTGAAAAATCCGTAGACCCGGAGTTGATTTGACCGTTTAACAAAAAGGCAAATACAGTAGTCGATATCTCTATGAATCAGACACACGATTTAATGGAAATTGTAGGTAAAATTATTGCTCGGAATATTACTATTTTTTTTCTTTTTAATGTATGCTAGCGTCGAGTAATTGTACATGCTTCCCGATTCCAAGAAAATAGGGATAACTGAAAAAGCTAGATAAGTTCCTTGACGTCAGAAGAATCTGTGGATTTGTTAAGCGAAAATGACACACGATAAGTACTTCTGTTTTAGTAGGAATTATCATCAATCATCTGTGAATACAAACTACAAATTTAGAAATGTCACTATCGAGGGTTTCATGTTTCGTTTTTCAACGAGCACTATTTCTGAACGTATCGGAAAATTTGAAGACAACTTCGAAACGGTGTAAATCAATACGTCAATTGTTAAACGGTGTCAAAGTTACATAACACTGTGGTTTGTCCGCGCAAAGAGTTTTCGTTGAACACACATCGCACATGAAGAGCGAAATACAAACATTCCGAAAGAAAGGACAAAGGGAATAGAGAGACAGTTTGAGAAAACCAATAATCGACGATAGAACTTCCTTGGAATATCCGTCGATTTCCAAGAAAAGCCCGAAAAATTCACGCGGAAAACGAAGTAGATGCAATTGTTACAATAGAACAGACAGAGTGCGATTTGTGAAAAAAACAAAGGTTTAAACGTTTCTTATCTACAGTGTCGAGGCTCGTCGCGGTTTCCCTAAAGAACCTATTAAAACTTCTTATCGATTTCGTTGCATAAATTCGCTGCACAGAGTATCGGAAGCAGGTAAAAAGAAAAAAAAAAAAAGAGAGAGGAAAAAGTGAAAAGTGATTCACGTACCTTTTGACTGTTGGGCCTCTTCCGTTTTCTCCTCAATCTATCCATTATTTCTGATCAATCTCAGAAATCGGCCACGCGGAGGTTAATCTCTTAGATTCCCGAAGAAATTATACCGCGATGATATAGTGGCGATTATGCGAGAGAGCCTCCACCTTCGAAGACAGGTGGTTTTAGACTGATCTTCCGTTCCTTATATCGGCAACCACTTAGCGATATCTTCCAAGACCGCGTTCAATGTATCGGTAACGTGTTCGCGTGCGCTCGCGCGTACAAACTTGCGGATTTGCACACACGTTCACTTATACATGAAACTAGAGACCACATACTTGTATACGTGCAAGATACGTGTCCCTCTTTCCGCCCACGGACGACCGATATCGATAAATCCCGTGAGTGACCAAATCGGAGCGCGTGAGCGAGCTGTTTACTCTGCTCTCATTCCTCGTTGGATACCAGGACGGATACTCAGTGCGCTTCGCGGTCTTCCAGGAGGAAGTACACGTACCTTCTTCGAGGAGAATGTCACGAGGAACTTGGAGAACTCGAGAGGAAGGCGGTTTTAAGGAAGGGTGTGTTGTTCGTGATTGATTAGTTTCAAAGAAGGATCTTCAGTTTCGTAACTTTGGGGGAAGATTTCTCGAGTATCGATTCGCGCAAGTAGGATCGTTTGGAGTAGGAAACGGAACTACCTCGACAATTGTAGACACGAATCTGACGAAACTGCTCGTTTTTTTTTTTTTTTTCCTTTTCTTCCCCCCCTGGTGCAGGTATCGCATAACGATGCGCAAAATCACGACACAATTTATTACATAAGCGATATTGTGTACCGAGCGCACCGTGAAATCTGTCAAATTACAGAGAAGAAATAGTTCCGCGAGCGTTGCAAATTTAACAGCATTATCGTGTTGCACAAAGGAGGCGAGGCACGAAATAAACGTACACATACAGTAGCTATGTTCTCTGCATTCTTTTATTTTTCTTTTTCCCCGATTCTTAGTAATGATGATTCGAAAACAAGTCGCATAATACCGTCGCTAATCCGAAATACCAGTTTTACAGCAAAAACCCGCGAACTGATACATTACATGATAAATCGTTTGGAGCGTTCGTTATTTACGGGCTACGATTATACATAATAGTTTAATTAACGTCTAAGGAGTTAATTGTAATGATATGGTCTTACTATAACAATAATTAAATTATACTACCTAATTCGTCATCCAATTTGACAGGCTTCTTAACTGGTTAATTAATGAAGTAATTAATAATTAATCGAATGTCGCCTATCCTCTGAACTGATTACTTTTTCGAGCGGAGAAACAAATTTTTATTCTCGTTCGATATAAAAATATTCTTCAACGATAGTAGGTATAGTATATAGTATATGTTTACACATTCAGCGAAGTCAACAAACTGATTTCGCCCATAATACGATCACAATGAACGTGTGCAACGTAAAATTGAATACAGCGAAAAAAAATTCCCTTTTGTACGCTATTTTTTTATTTTTTTTTCAATGGTTCGAAACTGACGCTTTTGAGGAATACAACTTGGACGTACTGTTTTTCTTCTTATTGTTCGCTCTATGTTTGTATTTAACATGTAACGATATAACTTCGCCAGAAAAAAAAAATATGGTGACCACAAACGTGGATTCATTCTGGTTTTATAGGCGGGACTTTGTTAATTAATTATGTAATTACTTCATCGATTAATGGAATAATACATTAGAAAATCTCGCAGCCGTTTCTGCCAATCGATGCGACCTTCGGCTAGAACCATTTTATGGCATTTTAATACTTGTCCGACACCGTCGTGCATTGTGATTTTTACCAATCGCGAAACTCAAAAAACTGCGAATGCTTGCGCCTAATCGTTGATGTATATTTAACAGAAACTGGTTAGAAAAAGCTCACGGTAAATCATACACGTCCGAGAAAAGAGGAAAAGCGTATGTTCTTCCGGTAAATCGTATTGGCGAAGTTACAAATTATTGTTCGATGCTTAATTCAGATTTCGAAGCATCGTGGATACAATTTTTTCAGTCCCGAGTCTTGAGATACCGAAGGCTCACATTCGTTCATCTTCGTTCAGACGTAAAACGCGCATCGTATTCTCAGGAATAATTCACAGATCATTTTGCACAGATCCCACAATAGAAATATTGATAGAACAAGAATCGAAAATCGTTATTGTATATCTCCTGTTATATTTTCTTTTTATAATTATACCTATATGTAAATTGGTTAATTTGGTGTTCGTTTCATTAGATTGGCATAAAAATAATGAACACTTCCGTGTGTCGACGAATGTCGCGTGCACGCTTAACAATGATTAACCTCTTGTATTTAAAAAAAAAAAAAAAAGAAAAAAAACAACAGCTTTAACTATTCTTCTCTGGTTGGAATCAAATTAAAGCAAGTAGATACGAGCTTCGATATTCAACAAAGGAAATGTCCTCATTATTTTTACAACATTCTAATAGTTAGGGACAGGGAATCGCAGAGAGACAGCAACAATTAATTCACGGATGAATCTGGTTCGAAAGAGTTGTTCCACCCGTTACAACAAGACGAGCAGGCCAAAATGCTTTAAAAGTTCATCAGTGTTCCCCACTGATATTAAAATTATTTCAGAATATATACATACTATATATTCCGTTTCGTTTCTTTCTTATCAGCATCTTTGTTAACAAAGCCACTGAGTATTATATTTCATCATTATGGCGCTCTTACCGGTGTCTTTTAATCAACGTTCTCTTAAGTCTTATAACTGTAGGATCTTAACATTCCTCTCTCTTTATTAATTACCCTAAGTTATTCTTAAACAAGTGTTCACGTGTTACGAATGTTCGTATATAATGGAGGATGATGGAGTAATTTGTATTTTTGCGAATTCAATGATGCTTTTTCGCCTCTAAGTACAGCTACGGTTTGTTTGGTTTTTTCCTTTATTTATTTATTTTTTCAATTTTCTTCTTCTCCTTCGTTTAAGTTGATTCGCGTGTTTCATCCCGTTGCAACCCCTTAGCACATTCACCATTTGTACACTACCGACTCACGATTACACGCAAACTCGGATATCAAGAACAATAATTTCACTATACAATCTTTGCCTCTTTAATAGTAAAAATATAGATTCGGAAAAAAGTAATCCGTGCTATCCTTCGAGTTTCTAGTACATTTTTTTTCTCACTTTACACGAACAACGTGACATGGATGTTGCGGACAATCTATCTCGCTACGTTAGAATACAATAGAAATGGTTTCGTACGTGGACGAAAGTGAACGAGGGTTGGAAAGGAGAGGGGTTGGTTTAAAAAAATACGCAATGGATCGGTGTGTGAGAAAAAAAAATATATATATATATATGTATATATATATAAATGAAACACTTAAACGACTTAATACTTCTTTGCTTAAGTTCATTTACTCTTTACGGATTCAACGAACGAAAGTCTGCGATAACTATTAGGCTAGTTAAAGAGGAACGTCTTCGTAATTCAATGATTCTCTTCATCGAGATTCAAGTACACGGTGATTACGCGGTGAAGGATAGGCCAAAAAAGATAGTCATCTTAGCTGGTGTTCAGCGTAATATAGTAACAGTATCTCACACGAAGAATAATGCGATCCTTTCGTGTTTTCCCTTTTCTTTTTTTTCTTCAACTAAAATACTGTAATCTACGATAGAAGGGTGTTATCAGCTAAAGATACAACGATACGTCTGCTATTTTCTTCAGGAAAACGAAAAAAAAAAAAGAATATTAATTCCGATGCGGTACTGTTCGTATCGTTGCTAAAACGGTGTGTACAACACGTAACGAAGCGCTGTTGAAGAATGATGTTTCGATACGAGAGACAGATCGTGAAGCTAATCAAACAAACGTCTGATACGATTAGGGTGCTTGATCGATCTCTGAATCGCCTCGAAAAGGTAATCCTAATCAAAACGTTCCTGCTACAAAGATAAGTGAAACGTTCGATGAAACGATATCCTTGCTATTACGCACCGAACACGGTGTTTCTTAACGCCGAACGTTACCCCACAACTCTTGGATCTTCGTCTCCATCGTCTCCTTTGCCTCCTCGGCTATTCGATCGAAGCAATCCGACAGGAACGTGTACTGTGAACAAAATGTTAATCGTTCGACTGCAAATGTAAGTGAACTATATTGCAGCATCGTACAAAATAGGTATCGATAATCAGGAACGTTTAGAATACATCTATATCATACGGGATAAACGGTTTATTTATATGTACTAACTACTACGGGAAGGAACGAATCGTCATCTTGAATTAACACTTTGGTATCAAAACGAAATCGTTTAGGTCACTTTACAGTATCGCATCCAGGTAGAACAGTTGATCTGTTTTTGAAAAACAAATAGAATTACTCACGTAAGGTGTGAAGAGTTTAAGCCAACGCAATGGACGGTAGTCCTGAAGGGTGTACTGAAAGCAGAACGCCATTCCTTCTTCGTCTACCTCCCATCGTTTAATGGTATTCCATTTAAGTTCAAACACATGGGATTCCAAAGTGCCGTCCTCCTTCGCCCGTTGTAACTTAAACGCTGCTGCTCCCACAATGGGAACGAGATGTCCTTTCTTCCTCGAGTCGCACGCGCAATGAGGAAACACGATATCGCCGTAACCACTTAATTCTTTTGCCAATTTTAGGTACTGCAAAGAAATAAAAAGAAGAAGAACAAAGAGATTTAATATTAAATAACATTGAACAGCGGCGAATATTAAGAATAAATAATACCTCGTGTTTCCTCGACACGTCTTGCAACGCTTTCAACTGATACAATCTTTCACCGGCTGTGATGTGACCCCTGTTCACTTCGTCGACCGTCTGCCAGAAGATCCAGGTTAACGCTTTGTCGCTGAGTGATCTGTCTAGATTGAAAAGCCACCTTCTTACCGCCAGACACGTCACGCTGGCGGTGGAGTAGTTCTGAACGTACAAAGTGTGAGGATGTTCATGGGGTTGCAGTTTCCGCTCTAAAGAAGAAACGGCACAATCAGAGGCACGAAATATCTGGAAAAGATTTCACTAGACACGTCTAATTAGCCACGTACCGAAATTGTATTCGACGATCTCGAAGAGATAAAAGTATTTCGCTGTTTCCGTGTCTAAACCTACTCTATTACAAACTGCATCGTACACATCGCTGACGGTAGAAGCTTTAGGGACTGTAACAGTAACGACCTCGCGGTCAGGCAGGAGTATTTTTAAATCTACAGCTGGCCCTTGGTCACCGTCTTCCTCGAGTCTATCGGACAAGAATTCCTGCATGATATCGCTTTCGGCAATAACTCGCACGGCGCAAACCTTTTCCAAGTACTGCTCTAACCCTCGCCTCCTTGCATCGAGCTGCAGCTCGCTTAATCTGCACAAGCGTAACAATTATGCATTCCCATTATAAATCAGGGTATACGATCGATAGATTTAACAGGAGGAGATGCCGTACTGGAATGGCCATTTGCCAGGAAGCTTGGGGAAGTCGAATCCGATGAATTCCTTCTTGAGGGCCATGTGTAAGGCAGCGAATTCCCGATAGCGTCGGGAACACAAATGTCTGCCTGCCATATGAACGTTAAACACCACGTAACGTTCGTGTTCTCTCTCGCGCACGTGATAATCCGGCACGCTGATAGGTAGAGAACGCTTCTCGCTGTAGTCCATCGAGGCATAGCTAAGGAAAAGTGCATTCGTTCTATGTAAATCTATGAAAAGTAACACTTGAAGCGAGCACGTTCTTCGGTAGTGGTCAATCTAGAACTTCGGACTATCTATTTCGACGTGCCATCGTCTGGTTGATATTCGTACCTGAGATCCTCGAAAGGCTCGAGCTTCTCCGCTTCCTGCGGTGTGACAGAGATGACGGTCAACGTGAGAACATCGCCGCCAGATTTGATCAGGTCTACCACCTGCTTATGGGTAGCCCCCTCGACGTTCACATTGTTTCTACGCAACAAATACCATAGTTTATCCTACGTGGAGCGGTGCGACGAACCATGTAGCAGATCTTTACCCGCCAGTGATCGCTTTTAATTGTGATCTACACTGTCCGCGGTTCTCCAGCCACTCGCATTGTACCGCGGTCACGTAACACGTCAACATCTTGCCAGTCTGCGCGTTTATTACCGTGATAACGGTGAAAAAATTCTCACAAAGTTAATGTCTCGCGAAGTTAGAAGTGAAGAGAGAAGGAATATATTCCTATCCAGCCGTGATTCTGCGGTTAGGTTGGACTTTCACGAATCGCGGAAAGAAACAGGTGACCAGCCTTGCCCGAGTTTCGAATTCCACACGTGAAAGGACGAGTGTTATTGGTCGGAAGCGAAGGCACGGCACGGCCCAGCTTTGATTCACGATCTGCGTTCTAACTGAACGCAAACAGCGCACTTTATACTTTTCGCTATCACCTCCTATCCCCCTCAACTCTATTTTATTATCTCCGATTTTGCAGCGAACCGTGAATGCGCCAGATAACGCGCATCTTTCTCGGAATAAAAAAAAAAAATCACCAATATTTGATCACTGGATCTCGCGATACCTTACTTTTTCAACAACGCGGCCTTTTAATCTTAATTGCGGATTAATCGGCAGAGTATCAAGATAGTAAAGAAGAAAAAAAAAAGTTTCTTTCCCGCAAACTTTTTACAAATGAGTTGCTACACGAGTATTTTTAACGCGAGTTCCTATTTTTATAGTTGAAAGAATTGTACGCGTTTTGCCCTGGATGTCTATCGATGCAACAGCAAATCGCCTCGTTCCTCCTACCTACTTGTAAAACCGTAACGAAACCAATCGAAGGAAATAGCAGTGGCTGCCTGTTATTGATCGAACAGCAGAAACAAAATTATCTCTTTTTCCTAGGACACAATCTGGCCAAAAATTAGCCTCGTCGCGATAAAATGGAACTTTCACGCCTGTCACAACTTTTATATCGAAACATCTTTGATCGATCTTGTAAAAATCGTAATCAAGTGGTCAATGACACCGCAAAGATTGTGCAAGAAGAAAAACATCGATTACTCTCCCCTTCTTGATTATTAAATCTAGAGAACGTTTTTCATCGCCGTGGCTTCAATTTGTTCGAATCTCCACGTCGCGAAGTTCGATACGTATATATGCTCGCAGTTAATTGATAATTGACAAGATTTACGACTACGAAGAACACGATCGATACCATCATCGAACTCTCTGCAAAAGAATTCAATCGTTCTTCGACCTTATAACGAAGGGAAATAAATGTTCAAGTTTTCGACGTCTGCTCTATTCGCTTCTATTCGAAACTGTCCAACTTTGGAGGCGTTAATCACCAGAGTCGCCGATGCAATTACGAAGAAGAGAAAGCTGAGCGAGCAGATCGCGATAAATTCGCTGAATTTACGTTAACGTCTCGAAATAAACGGAGAATTGAAATTATTCAGCGGAGAAAATAATCTAATCGTGTGATGTTACTTGTCGTGTGATCAACGTTATCGTCCCGTATTTTTGCAGAATCCATTGGGCATTTAGCGCAACAGATATCGAGACCGAAAGCGGCACACGTAGCGTAGAAAAGGGGTCACGTACGTTTATCTCAATGTATTTACATTTATCGATAGTCTATCAATGCGATGAGTAGATGACACATTTCAACGGGACAGCTAATAATCACCTTGCTATTAATAAATTATCAGGCACGATCGCATCGACGAACATTGGCTATCGTTTGCGATCTTAACACGTGCAAGAGACAATCTAGGATTCTCGTAAGGTGATCGTTTATTGCATCGAACTTGTAGAACAGTACAATCTTCGTAAATATGCAAATAGGCAGGTGTAATTGGCAAGCTGTTTGAAAAACGACAGAAGAAAACAATTTACCGCATGTGGAGCGAGCCACGTGGTGCTTCTTCCTTCCTTCCAGCTATTCATTCGTGTAATTACTCGATTGATCCAATCAGATTAGACGAGGTATTATTAGTAGAGATAGATACAGTCGTGTATAACAGGTGACAATGATAAAGCTGCAAATTTCCATTAAAACTGACAACACATTGGCCTCCTCCAATGTCGATTCGAAACAAATCATGCTGAGACGTCGAAACAGAAATGACTAGCCATTTCGCTAACATGGCCTGTCATTCGTTGTAATTCATGAATGCTCGGACAGTTGATTCGTAACATTGATCTTTCTATTTATTTTCCTCGTTATTTTCGAAGTCCGCTTAAAGACGCGTAGCTTCGAGGCACGTAATCTCCTTGATGAAACTTCCATTTCGTTCTAATTTAATATCGTGCCCTTGGTGGCGACAAAAAATCCATCCATGGGATTGTATACGTGTAACCACTTGTTAGAAGCCGCACAACGGACAAACCTTTTAGCTGGTGCACCGAAGACGAGAATCAAGTTTCTAACGTCGTCTTTACATCAATTTCGCCTAACTCTAGGACATATTCTATCGCCCTATCTTTTTCATACCTGTCACATCTCTTTTGTTCCCTTCGAGATTAGTTCGTACAAGGCTTTACCCATGTATTCGGTAACTATTATCATTGATAAATGTTGAAAATGATAAAAAAAAAAAAAAGAATCTTCGCGAACGTTGCAAGGTAGTAAACACCCGATTAGCTCGAGACAGTTCAAGCAAGTACGGTGACCTATTGCGTGTAAGCTAGATAATAAATTGAGTAATTCACCGTAATGCATTTTTCTCTCGCGACAATGACTTATTCGAATCGTATCCGAACAAAAGGGAAACTACGAAATGATCGAATCACGTATCGCGAGCGAAAATTTTCACGGCTACGATCGAGAATCGAATCTCACGTGAGTCGCTTTCTTCCGTTCGTCTTCGACGATACCACGCGAGGATAACATTAGCAACCCAAACGAGCCTACGATACCGTTACACACCACGCACAGAATCGCTGGAACGCGTCTCTCTCTCTCTCTCTCTCTCTCTATCTTGCTTCTTTCTTTCTGTTCTTTTTTCTGTCTCGCAATTACACCGTTAATTACACAACGATCGGTGAATTTATTTGAAAGCTATTAAAACACTTTTTAATTACACGTTCCAGGCTGACGATACGCCTGAGACTATTCGTGATTTTAAATTCCACACGATACACGTTCTGGACGAAAGTGTAATTTATTTCCGCGGCTGTAATCCCGTTGTGAAAACAGCTGTTTTCGTATTGGATCATTGTGACACTCTATCTGTTCTCGCCTTGCTCGTGAATTACGGCGATGGAGGACAAT
Organism: Anthophora plumipes; assembly: GCA_951804975.1. Classification (NCBI taxonomy): domain Eukaryota; kingdom Metazoa; phylum Arthropoda; class Insecta; order Hymenoptera; family Apidae; genus Anthophora; species Anthophora plumipes. The sequence goes on from OX638121.1 coordinate 581,415, forward strand.
ATGAGAATACGCTTCCATCGAAAATTGGTTTCTCTTTCGTCTTTGATCGCGGCCTTTATTCACCGGCCATCGATACCGGAACACCGCATAAATGCAAAGCTGGTCGATGACGATTACTTCGGTAAAAAAGGACTAACTTCGTCATTCTGATTTACGCCCGTGTACGCGCGTGTTACGGTGTTTCGCTTTACTACCGAAACAGCTACCGATCTTGCGAAATCACTGGCGAAAGATCGACGCGATAACACCGCTATTAGGCACGTTCTTTATTGCGGACGGTGAAAAAACTCCGAGTCGGATGTGCGGCGGTGGAAGTGTGACAACAAAAAGCTAATAATCACGTGTCGTAAACTAAACGTCATCTAAATTGCCACCTAAAGCACAGTGTGTGAACTATGGAACGTATCTTCGTAGTTTCTGGATGCATTATCAAACGACCAATGGAAAACAGCGTAGTCTGATTAATAATCCATGGGTCGATTTATGACGCATGCGTTGGCGGTAATTTGAAAAGTAACAAAGGTACAACTCAAATTGCGTTGCTGTTCTGATTTCGACGCATTTTATTTGAAAACAATTCATTTACACAGCCCGATAAGGTAAGACTGCTGCATAATATCTCCAGGTAAATTCTTCGATTTGGTTCACGATGATAAATACGTAAGCGGTGATTTGCGTTCGAAACAACAAATATCTCGGATATTTTTTTCGCTCGCAATACTCGATACTGTGTCATATTTCAAACACGATAGGCACGTATTGCGAACGGAAATACAAACAAGATTATAGAAATTACCAATCGCTCGCTTGCAGTTTAAAGGTCTTTACTCAGAAGGTTCGAAACGTAGACGTAGAGTATGTCTTTCTACATGTACTGTTATTTCAATTACGTCGGTATATACAACGATACGATCCTAAATCGCGTATAAACGAGGTAGAGTTCTAGAGGTAGCACGTTTTCAGCCGACTGACGCGTTCTATCGCCTGGAAATTCAAATGGGAAACACACGCTTGAAGTATATCAAGATTTTCCCTCGGATAGAGCCGACTTTTTGGAAGGTAATTTCTCCGGTGAACGTACGTAGAGATCTTTTCGTAATGTACTTCCGCGATACTTAAGTACGTTACACGCGTGAGACTTGGCGTCAGTTCGCGCACAATTAACCGCGGAAGAAAAAGGAAAATTGAAGAACGAAAGTATCGAGGATGTCACTCGCGATATATTACTACTATTCGATTGATATCCTGGTTGAACTTCCAGGGTAAATGTAAACCCTGCCAAGAAATCGTCGCGCGTCGTTTCCAACCAGAGGAATCGATTAAAACGAGCATCACGCTATCACGATACTACTTACATATGTGGTCTAACCTTCTCCAAATAAAGAAAATGGGAAAGAAAGATATAAAGAAAAGAACAGAACAGTGGATAGTCCTACGGTGAAAAAAGTCTAACGGAAAAAGCTTTCAACATGCTAGATTTCTAAAAGTATATCAAACAAATGATCTTACGCGTCGCACAGATTTATACCGAACGGGTTGTACCCTTGTTCTTTATCCCGATCAAAGATTCTCTCTCTCTCTCTCTCTCTCTCGTGTTAAAGTTAAGAATCGGTAGCCGTTTGACAGGTAGACAGATCATATCCAAATAGAAACACTTGTGTAGGAACGAAGCAGTCGACGAAGGAAAAAAATGAAACAAAAGAAGGGAAAATGTTACTTACACTTCGAGTATGCGATCACCTTTCCGTATACCGGCTTTCTCGGCAGCACCCCGAGGTAATACAGCGCTGACATGCTGAAGTGGCGCGTACAGTTCCCCGTTGATGCTCCTTAGTTGTCCACCCTCGCTGACCTGGCCCCGTACATTGAACCCAAAACCGGTCTCGGTTTTGTAAATGGTCACGCATCTCGGCCCCTGTCTAATCGGATCGTTCGTCTGATTCACCGGCTGCTGAGGCACGCTCGCGTTCCTAATTACGTCCTCGTTCGCGGCTGGCAAGCGCTGCACCTCCGACTCGCAGTCCGCCATCTTACTCTCTGACCGCCCATTGATCTTCTGCTCGTACAGAGATCCGCCACGAGACTGCGCCTCTGTAGCTATCTCGCTTTTCTCTTTCTGTTCTCCCTTCTCGCGACTTCTTTCCTTCTTCATTCCTCGTCGTGAGTTCAATAGTCGCCGCCAGAGGGGCAGCTTTGAAATCAGCTGTTACCGCCAACCGTAACGTTCTCTCGTGAATGTGCAAATAAATCTATTGTTAAGTATGGTTGCAAGCATTCCTTTTTAATTGGTGTAAATGTATTTGAAGTGTGATTGATCGTTCGAGTTGTGATTGAGTTAAAAGATTCGTTGTCAGATGCTACGTTAGCTTGAATGAACGTTTGCCGATCTTTGGTAGGATGTGCCGTGATTCAACTAACATTGGAGAACACGAGACGTGAGATACGTATTTTGAAATGGAAGATTAACGAGGTATGAATGAACGATACGATTTGTGTAATAGTTTGTTATTGGAAATGTTGCGAATTCTAGAAAGAATCGAAGCGTTGTATCGTTTTAAAATTGTAAAATATAATAGGATACGTTGGCGGTATTGCGCATGCGCGACGCCCCTAACCCCATTACGAAATACGTGCGAGTTAATGCGATTTTGAAATGAAAATTAGCGAAGGTGTACGTTTTAGATGTTTGTATTTTAAGTACGTTCTATGGCGCCGTTAAAAGCCATGCGTAATTTCGGGATTTTGAGTGTGATGAAAATATAAAAACGAATGCCATTTATATCTGCAATATATTAAATAATTATTAGATACATTTATGTGCGGTAGTCGTTTTAAAGTCACGTCACTCATATGTACAACTTTTCGTTCCATCTTAATTTACACCACTGTCCTTCGTAATCATTCTCAGTATGTTTTATTCTTTAATTGTTTAAACGACAAGGATTGCGGTTAATTTACACATAAAATAATCAGTTTTTCTTCCGATAACGATTTTTTGATACAATCTTTTTTTTTTTTTCTTCGATTCACGCCTACCACTTCTTTCACGTTTTGTCAAATGAATCTCGAGTTTTATCGAATCGATATTTCGTGGAGATGCGTAGTAAGGTCGGTGGAATTCTTTACGTTCAACTTAAACCGAGCGAAGGGCAAAGAGAAGAACACTGATCGCGCGGGAAAGTATGATTTTGAGAATATGAAATCGTTAATCGTTAATACTGTTGAGTCGATCGGTTTAATCTATCTATACCCTCGGTTCTCGATAACGCGCAAAGGAAGTTGCTCGAAAAATTTCCGAATATCTCTTACAAAAGCTTTGGTACCTGTACCGGTGGTATCTTTCTTCTTCGTTCACGCATTCCTGAGGATATCATGAAACAGTCGACACACACAAATTGCTATAAAATCACGCATTGACATTCACACTTAGAGAGAAAAGGGGAAGGAAAGAGTAATGAGAGAAAGAGAAAGAGAAACGACGAAAACATCGAATCAGATTTTTTTTTTCGCTTTTTAAAGAAAATCGAGTCTCGACCAAACCTCCGTATTCACAGATTGCACTCGTTTGTAAGGAAAGCATGAAAGTACGAATAAAAAAAAAAAGAAAAAAGCGTACACTCTCGTATGGTGTATTTGAGAAAAGGAAATTTACATATGTCCCTCGAATGTATGTGTGTGTGTGTGTTTATGTTTCTCTTTTATCTCGATGAAAAGGAAAATGAAAATTTCGTTCTTAATTCCTTAACTTAACGAATCGTTACAACTGACATTATGCAACACTCCTTTCCTCCTTTTCTTTTACATCTTCCAGCACGTTCTTAAAAGAAAAGTGAAACCCTGAGAACATGGAGGTTTTAGGTGAACCTTAAGACTTCGTATGATAGTATGTGCGTATATGTACATCACATGAATACTTTGAGATAATCTTTTTAATAAATATATAGATAATATAAAAGGGCATTGTGAACTAATTACAAACGTTAGAGAAATATAATATAATAATAATATTAATAATAATTAATAATAATAATAATAGTAATAATAATAAACGTGATTGTACCGATAACATGCCCTTTGTAAGGTAACCCAAGAGTAAGAGGAACGTGCATACATTAAAAATGTTCGAACTTATTTAAGTCTGACTAAGCATTTAGTACAACAGCGCTTTCCGTTATATAAAATTCGAAGATATTCCTAACAAAAACGGTTCACCGTCGATGAATCTGAGTGTCATCTCGAGTCGAAGCGAACCGCTAAATTTTCTTGCGCATAATATACAGACTGTACATAAAATACACGCACTGGCGTCTGGGCTAAAGTTTTTCTCGATAAAAAGATTCTCGTTCCAAATCAGCTCCCTTGGCATTGTCTAACGTGTTTATGGCAAAATTGAATTTCATAAATTACGAAGTAACGTCGAACGGTAAATCTAGAAATGATGAAATTGAAATAGACGAGAAAGAAATGATAATTAATCGTTATTACTAGCATGGCGACGCGTTCTTAAGAACGAAAAATTACAAGAGCAAAATATCATGTTGATACGAAATTCTAACACAGCTATCACATATTCATATTGTATAATCCCCCGATAACAAATTCACGCGAATCTCTTTCTGTTAAAAGTCCGTATCGTACACGTTGAATTTCACGGCGCAAGAAATACACGGTAATATCATTGTCCTCTGTAACAACAATTTAGTATTACGATTTTTCCTTGCAACTATTTAATATAGATACATTCAACAAACAGACGGTTAGACAGAGTTGATGGCTATAAATCGGACAAATTTAGACATTCATTCCTCGCACGGACATCAATATTTCTGGGTACGCAAGTTGCCCGAATAAGAAACTCTGAGATGAAACATCTATGCAAACGCTGTTTTAAACAGAATTTCTATTATCATTCTCAGGTAATATAGGCGCGCCAGATTTTACGGCGTGATTGTTAAAACATTTCCTTTTATATTCGCTTCTAACTGCTAAAAATTCATTTTTAAAAAAGCATTTGCATCTGCAACAACGCGATTGGATACGTTCTTAAATTATATCAACGTCAACTCTTCGCATACTTTTGTTCGTGGATCTTTTTCTTTCCTGCTTTTTCTTTTCGTTTTTTTTTTTTTTGTTCTTTGCAAATTTGAAATACACCTCGTCATCGATCGACGAAACCACCTTGTTCTCTCGAGAAAAGCTGCCGAGATAGATCGAAATAATTCTGTTCGAATGTACAGCGTTACAATCTATCCTATCTTTTTTCGACGAAGAGAATCGCTTGAAATGAAAAAGTACCCATCTCATGATACCCCGATGATAGATTGCGAACTGAAATTCTGTTCATGCATTGGAAAAAGGGATCCGTTAGCTTTCTAAAAGCTTAAAATTATAAATCACATTGTTCCTTCTCTTATTCTCATATAATACACGAAGGCTTTCATGGAAGAGCATACTTTGAAATTTGCGATATCATTTCACTAAGATTTGTTAAAAAAATTCTAACTTCGCTAGAACGAAGCACGTTTGATTTTTCGAGGTAAACTAGTTCATTCGTCCCTTGCTCATTTTTTTTTTCCTCTTATTTTTTTCTTTTTTCCTTTTTCTTTAACATTAACCTCGCAGGATGATCCTTCTAATTTCCTTAATAATATTTCATCGAATTGGAAGTACTTTTAATCTATGCAGTGTGATCCCTGATTAGCAATCCCTGTGTAAAGGAATTTCTCGGTGAAATGTCAGCCAATTTATTTTCATTCATGTATGATTATTCAATTACGATGTTCTGAGATGGTGTAGGAGATAATCTTTGGTTACCCAAAAATGCCTATTTAATACGATCGTCGATTACTTATAGTTTCTGTATGGCGGAAGCCACGTGTTGTAACACGTTTACAATATATTTGTGGGTCTTTAAGTCTTAGATATCTGTGACTATTCATTGGCCACTTAAAATTATTTTTTCCCATAGTTTGTGATTTTTTTTTCTTTTTTCTTTTTCCCCCGTAACATTTATATTTTCTTTGAATCTTTTTAAGGTTCAATTATACTTAGGTATTCGTTCTCGATAAATCAGTTACCAGTTTAACCCTCTCATATAAAGATTCTATAACAATATCCTTACAACTTTGTACTTGAGAATTTAACATTTAGACTGACGTTCAAAGCATGAAAGACACCCTGTGAAAGTAATTAAGTTCAACTAGGTAATGTGTTGTTACTAGATGAAACGGAATCGTTGAATCGTGTAAGGTTTTTTTTTTCCTCCAACTGCGAACGATTTAAAAGGGAAAAAAAGAGAAAGAGAAAAAGAGAGGAAGAGAGAGAGAGAGAGAGAGAAAGAGAGAGAGAGAAAAAAAATGCGAAGCTAATCACCTGCAACGAATGAGAATGCAGATTAATCGTGCTTACAATATAAAATATACATGTGTTGCGCGGTAACACGAGTAGCGATAAACTAAGCATACGGTTACAAAAGGAAATATTAATCTTAATCGTTAACTTGTACAGTAAGAGTATTCTAATAAATTACTTTAATAAAATGGTATTCATCGGTCGTAGCGTTTCAAGCCTCGTAACTTTACCCCTCCGTACGTACGTGTAACACAGAATACAAGAAAAACCCTTTAAATCTATGAAATAGGATAATTTGCACTTGTATATATTATATAGTAATTTAATTGACATAGTAATTGTTTTCAAATGGAATGTTTATAAAGTAAGGCGTTCCATAGTTTACACGTTTTAAATCACCTGTAGCCACCTTTCAGAATGTACAATAAAATTTACATATGAGAGGGTTAAAGTAGAATCGGACAGTCGTTATTTTTATTTTTCCTTTTTTTTTTCGTTTTTTTTTTCGGAGCGGTGACTTGCTGTGGCACCGTTATTATTTAACGTCGAATTCTTCTTTTCTTTTTTTTTTTTTTATTTCTTGTTCACAGAGCAAAATACCAAGGAACAGAAATTGGAGCAATTTCTATTCGCACATTTGGCCTTGAAAAAACTAGTCTTTCTTTAGATATTCTCTAAATATATGTGCATACATATGTGATATATACACATATAGCCTAACGTAAGAGTAAAAATCTGAAATATTACATCGATGGAGATGATAGCAAAAAATACTTTTCAGTTGTTTAAGCTAGAAATAGGCTATGTAAAGGAGACTATTATGCATACTTCGGGAAGAACATCAATCTGGTACATGACAATAGAGTGTGTCAGACTCTAATCAGAATCTTCTTCTATAGTTGGAGGTAACATAGCTAGATGTTGCGGACTAAGCATCCCTCTGGAAAGTGCATACTCTGCCAGAGCACGATGACAGAAAACGTACTGATCTGGCATTTGAATACTGTAGGCCCTCTGTGCACGGATTTTCTCTACGGTTCCACGAATGTCTACCGTTCCAGTGTCTTCGAGTCGCGATATACAAATATCTAACGTGCAAAACGTTCCTACGAACACACGATTACAACACGATCAATATTTTTTCATTATTTTTATCCTCTTTGATGATATACCCGCGGTATATATATACACACATACCTGTTCTTCCTATTCCGGCACTGCAATGCACCACTATGGGTGGTCCTCGCGGATGTCCTGCCCACGTATCCCCTCTACTAGCAAGTAACTTATTTTGTTGTTGTCTTACTAAGGCTAGAAACTGTAACAAAGCTCTGGCTGACTGTGGAACACCGTAATCTGGCCAGGCTGTGTACAGCATGTGGCAAACTTCTCGTGCCTCGTCAGTCTAGGGTGAGAAGAGGAATAAAAGAACGTTAGATTCGTCGAGCAGAAGATTGTAAACGTGTAGCCGGCCAGTTCTCGATCTTCTTACAAAGAAACAGTACCTTGTTGTTTGTAAGAAGAAGCATGGATATCGTGTAATCGGGATTCGTATCGACTTCGAGAGTGGTTACTGTGAAACCACCCGCTTTTACTTCGTCGCCCGGCTCTGGACCCCAATACTGTGCACATTTCGTACGCCCTCTTTCCACCACTCTGTGAAATTCGTAAAAAAAATCATCCAATTATCCCCTCCTCGTAGAATCTTCACGTTACTTTCGTTCGAAAGTAAAGTAGTACAGTGTGTACCTTGTAGTCATAACGACAACGAGCGTTTGCTGTTCCCAAATCATCCTCCAAAAATCCCCACACGTTTTTGGAAGAGGACCTTGAGTACTGATAAACGCGTTCTTCTGCTTGTAACCATCGACAAAATTCGCATTTATATAATCCGACGTGGTATCTCCGTCTATCTGCGACAAGCACACTCTACTGTGATCGTAACAGAGTACGTCTGTATACCTGTTCTTCGATTGATTCGATCTTAGTCTGAAGAGTGAATTGAAGGAATCGTTAATTGGGGGTTAGATCAATGGGATTTTTTGTTTTTTTTTTTTTTTTTTCTAAAAGGGTATTATGGTTACGTACTTTGCATTATTAAAGGATCCTTCGGGAGGTCTTTGCCTAATTTCTGTGTATTCCGCTATAAGACCCGCACGTCCTCTCGAATGAATCTCTTCGATGAGTTGCTCCATAGTGACGGCTTGAAGGCCAAGATCCCCGTGAAGGCTATCGTCGTCGCTAAAACCTGAACTAGCTGAGGACGGAGGCTGAACTGGAGATGGTGCCTCGTCGGTTCCAATCCAGACATCAGCACCATTCGTGATCTCGATATCCCCGATATTCGAGATACCATTTTTCACTTCTCGCTTCTTATCGATTATGGGACTAGTCGAGCTACTAACCGTAGTTCCATTGGGATTTTGATGAACCGTGTGATTCTTCGATGTGGGCGATAGAGGAGTACCCTCTCTGGGGGTAACCTGTCGATGTACAAATACCTCGGTAATAATTAATCGTTGTTTTTTTCTTTCTACACCTGTTGAATTGAAAGTAAATTAAAAAGAACTGACCTCACAAAGTTCACCCCCGGCCCTGTTTGTCATGGATTTAAGACAGTGGAGCAGCCATGCTTCATGCTGTACCTCCAACGTGCCGCCCAAACGATGCGGTAATGATTCTCGCGGGATATGTAACGTTAATTGGGGAATGGATACGGTGAATACTCTGTCCCTCAATTTTTCACGCACGAATAACCGAAGGATCTTAAAGGGTGCCTTGAACCACAATGGTGCAGTCACTATTAGAACTTTTTTCAGTTTCGCTGGATAACCACCCTGAAACAGCAATCAAATGTTTTATTTCCCTGAAAGATTGCGAAACAACGTGAAGTTAATTTACAGGATTCGTTCTCGTGTGGCAATGTTATTACATAAGGAACACAAAACACCGTGATTACATTTGATCGCATATGGAGCTGTGACGCGTGTCCGTGGAAAAAACAAAATAGAATTAAAAATTAAGAAAAATAGAGAGAGGGGAAGAAAAGAGAGAAGACGTTAAGATGACTGCATATGCAATTTATTTTCGAAACGGAGCGACTTTCAAATTCGACCTTTGCAAGACGATGCAATAATAGAACGGTATATAAACCCGAGAGGCAACGTTCAGTGCCAACTGCAAGCAATGCTCGGATATATGTTTAATGCACGAAGGGGTTTCGTTTTAAAGGAAAATTACGTAGGAGTTACGTAGAACGCGTAGAGAGAGAGGGAGGGAGGGAGGGAGAGAGGGAGAGAGATAGATAGAGAGAGAGAGTTTCGATCCAATTTAACGGGTAAACCACTTTTATATAGTCCAGAGTTGTGGATTGCTGTTAAACGATGGAGAATTCAATCGAACTGGGACAAGCAATCCGTAGTGGCACGGGATCGACGAACATCACGTAGGATTTTGGGTCGATGGGACGACACGGCGCGTTTAATGCGGGAAAAAATGTTTCTCGCATTGGCCCGTATAGAAAATGCAGGAAACACAGTAACTTAACCCTCCGTGTATATACCCTCTGGTACTGTGTGTATAGAGGGCGGAAGTACCGTAACGGCGACGACGTCAGCAGCACACCACTACATTCTCACGATCTTAAGCGCACAAAACCCTATTACGTTGAAACCCCGCGAAAACGTGAAGAAAAAGTGTCGACGGTTACCAGGCCACTGTAGCAACGTTTCGAAATCTCCGATCACACTTTTTCCAACCATCGAAAGAGAAAATCATGGTGGGCCGATAAAGGATAAAACCAGGATCAACCGAGGTTTTATACGAGGGTATATTCTCAGTGGACACGACAGATAGAACACACTTGTACAATCAATCGATAGATTCGAATTTTTAATTACCGTAAGCTGGCTAGATATGCACCGTAAGCGAATACTTTATCGCGCATCGATGACACGATGCTCTCGTTCGACGATCAACCGTCTAATCGAACGACCGATCGGTTTGTTATAACATAGATTGTTATCTTGTAAACGAACGAATCGTCGATGTAACGATAAATCGAGAGCCCTCGATTGACTTAAGATTCGATTAATCACCGGGACATATTCAAGCGTGTTCCTGTTACACGTTGAATCGATGGAATCGAAATCACTGCCGGCACTCGGTCGGTCAATCGATACCGCGAAATTAGTATAACCGTTTTCTACGGTTGACACGAATCGTCGAAGGATGGAGAAACGGTAACGTTCAGGGGGGGGGGGGGGGGACGTAACGCAGCCACCTGGCTCGTAGTTTATGTCTATTTCGACGATATCCGGTGTTCGGTAAAGAGACTCGGACACAGACAAACACGATATCTCGCACTCGAAGAAATTGTGCAAAGAGCGGAATCAAGGCTCAGGTTCTTCCGATCTGTGCACGATAATGCCGCAAAGGGGTCACGATGATTACTGACCGCGAGCGTCGCGACGTTATCCCGCGTATACGCGCATGCGCACCAACGACCCCTTCTTTTTACCACCGCTCTAGCATCCCTTACGCGAATTTCTTTTCCCCTGGCAAAGGTGCGCGATCCTACGTGCAGTGACGTATTATGACAGTGTCTCTCAACCCGCGGCAACTGTCCTCTCCTCTCACGGCTGGACGATGTATATTCAATCAGGACTCGTATTCGTTGAAATACACCATGTGGAGAGGAGGGGGTTATCAACCTCTAATAATTCTCTACCGCTAAAACTAGAACGGTTCTCGGTATTTTTATCCCATCGAATTCGCGGCAACGGACATACGAAATATTACGCTCGCCTCGTGCCTGTTTCTCATTTTTATTTTAGCTTCCGAAAGAATCCGAAAGGAGCGCGAGGTGAATTCCACCGCGCGGATAAACCCGCGAACGGGTTAATTTATATCGAATCGAGTGGTCGATGAAGAGGATTAAGTTCTATCGGAGGGAAAAAAAAAAAAGTTCCAGCCGTTGGCCGATCGATTCCGAGAATATAGATAGGTACGAGAGAGTGGGGAAATAAAAGTGTATCGGAACGTTATTAGGAACGAATAGCAAACGTCGTCTTTGTCCCGTTTTATACCGGGATCTACGCGTTTCAGAATAGAAGTTCAGGTTTATCTACGCTTCCTGGTAAACAACCGACAAAACAGAAGCTTTATTTTTATCCCGAGCATCGAGTGACGTAAAAATGTCGTTAGGAATAATTTCATAAATATCCTATAAATGCGTCATCATCCTGCGGCGAAACCTTTGAAAATCACTTGGTACGCTTGTAACGCGCGGTTCACTGGGCAATTGCAAGTGGGTTTTCGTCAAGCGTTAACAACCCCTTAAGCTTCCCCGTTCTTTGAGATGCACCCCTCTCTATGTACCCCTCTAGCAGACACGCTCGGGAATTACTTTATGTATTGCTCCGCAAAATATATAATTCTCCTTCGTCTCGCCACCGCCGGTTAAAAAAAAAAAAAAAAAAAAAGAAAAAAGAAAAAGAAAAAAAATGTCTCGCTCCTGAACGTTGCGTTTCGGAATATTTTCTACCGTTAATCTGTTCGCAGAGCGAGGAGGCACGCGTGTATTACGCGCACTGATTTCGTTCGTGGTAAGAATAAAAGGCAAAGACGTTGATTAAATTTCCTGTGTAACGATAATGGCCTACATTTGGAACGATCCGTCGGTAAAAGCGGCTTTCTGCCCTCGGCGCACCGTTGTCAAATCCAAACCAGTAAAAAAAGGTGTAGAGAGTAGTAGAACGAGAGAATTGGTCAATATTTTTTTCAATCGCGACAATATAAACTTTTCTGTTTATAGTATAGTTTATTTATTCAATGTGTTAACAGTGTTTATAAAATAGCTGTCTTAAATTTATACGGTTAGGTTTTATAAATTTTGCACTGCTTCGAAACGACGAGAAAGAAAAGAAAAGAGAAAGGAAAAGTAAGATGTATCGGGAAATGATTGTCGAACGCGTGTGAAACTTACCTTCAGGAGGGTGAGAATCTTTTGTGAGAGGTCATAGTCGAAATTCTGGTATTTGCTATCCGACATGTCATAAATAAAAACCAGACCATGCTTTTGCGTCTCGACACTTTCGAGAGCCGCGTCCAATTGATAGACGACACCCTGTAACGAGATAGAGAAAGTTCCATTTATCCGAGATTTGCCACAAAGAAGCTATTAGGCAATTGTTACATCATCTCTCATTACGTGCTATTGAATAGCATTATGCCGAATGGTATCCTGTACATAGATGAATCATACGGTGCACCGATGGATCAGTTTATGGAAATACTCACTTGTAACGTTGTCTGGTGAGTGGTGTTTTGTGGAAGGTGTAAATGTGCTGTAAAAATAGCTATGGCTGCCCCTGTACCATCCCGCGAAGGCTGTAACATTTTTTTTGTTTTTTTTAACGAACGCCTCGTTTAAGTATATATTCACTTGATCAAATACTAGGTTCATTGGACTTTCCGGCGTTAACTCACTTATTAAGCACTTACTAAAACTGTAAATTTTCCTGTGCGTAATTCACTGAGCAATGGTTCCTGAGTAGGATACAAAAGTGCGAGACCTTCTCTTCTTCTGGTAGCTTCGTGCTGTTCGTAGAGAGCCAATGCTCTCGCGACTTCAAATTTCCTCGCTGTCAGAAATTTCACGGCAGTGCTCCACGAGACTGGACCAGCTCTCCTCCCTGCCCGGCATTTATTAACCGCTTCTATGAATTCTTTCGTAGCCTGAAAATAATTCGATTGAACGTTTTTTCCTCTTTCTTAACTTTGCAAATCAAATTTCCTACGCACAATTCCGCGGAAACGTTAATTAAACGGGTGATAATTAGGTAATAGAATGGTACGGTTTCGCATCGATACACCACTTCTATATACCATCGAAACGTGTAAGAGTGATTCGTCGATGATTTCTGTACATGCCCTGGGTACCGATATAACTTCCGGTGTCCGACTGCCTCCCCACCGTCAACTTCCGCCATAGTGCGCTCGCCGGGGACCGGCACGGTAAATGGATAGGTTCGTTCCAGGGTCAAGAAATTTAATATCGCGAATCGATACTTTGAAAAAAAAATCACCGCTTAAACGTCAGCATCGAGTTTACTTCGTTTTCAACGCTACATCCCGCGTTCGTGGAAAACGTACTATATACTTAGACGACCACACGGCCGGGGATCGATTTCGTTGCATTTTTCATTTCCGCTTTCAGACGGCACGAAAGCCTGTTCATTCTTTTTTTTTTATGTCGCCTTTCCTCTCAAACTGTTGACAAGTTTTTTGTTGATCTTTATTTAATACTTTACTCTCTTTCTAATGCAAAATATAAGTCGCGAAACTAGACGGTTGTTTTTTAAATAAAAAAAAGGAAAAAAAGAGGAGAGAGAGAGAGAGAGAAAAGAAAAATCGTAAGAAAATCTAGCGTGAATCGAAGAGGATAAAATGTCGTGGCAGTTATCGTTGGAAGCTATAGTCAACAAAGGAATCAAATGTTATTCCCGCGATGACAGTATCTATGTGTACACGCGAATCTACACATCACGCTCGTTTAACACACACACGATATCAAAGAAAACAATTCCTTCTCTGAATCATTTAGAGGAATTCGTTCTGTTTCGTCGAATATCAAACAGTTTCTTTCGCCGTTGTGTTTCCGTTGGAATACATTGAAAAAAATTCAAAGATTCGGCAAAAGGGAGAGGTAGCGATGTTTGTATTACGCGCTTGTAAACAGGATTGCTATATATAGGGATAATTCGAAAGAAACGAAAAGAAAAATGTAAGCACGGGGGAACGGTGTCGCGACGTTTACCGGATGAAGAAAAATAGCTTTTGAAATTCTCTAGTTTGAACGAGAGACGATTGATAATCGCTTACCTGCTCTTGCTCGACAGTTAACGTGGCTGCCATTTTGACTTAACACACTGACATAACCGAGAAATCAGCACTAGCACGTACTTATTTTCGACTCTAACCAAACGATCCTCTGTCTGTGAGAGCACATTTTCCTTTTTTCCCGCACCGAACGCACCGCGCGATCCTTACTATTGCCAATTAGTTGAAACAACGTGGAAAACAAGTAGTTCGGTCCGGCACTCGTTCATTGTCCGACGCTCGACGCAGAGCTATAGCAGACCCGCTCCGACTCTCTCGTTTCAGACGCTCGATCGTCTTTCTCTCCACAGGTTGAGCGCCATCTTGGGCCGTGTGAGTGTGTGTAGCGTGTGTAGCGTATGTAGCGTGTAGGCGACACTGTACCACGCTATACATTAGCTACAGATTTGCACCATAGTTTATCGGCCGTCTGTCCTTCTCACGCCGGATATGCTATCATTGGCCGAGTATAGCCATCGTCAAAAGCCTCTCCGACTAATTCGCTAGACGAGTCTTATGGGATTTTGCGCAGATTCACCTAGCCGGAAAGGAAACGGCAGGTGTGTTCTGGAACGGAAGTAGAATCGTTGCTAGTATATTATAATCTGGACACGTGCCGATACGTGTTTCAATGCGCACGATCCTGATACCGGAGCACGTATTTAATATGCTTTTAAAGGGCCGGCGGCCGGTAACTTTCACGAGACTGTTTGAAATTTTCTGAATTCGCCGACTCGTGTAACAGGGATTTGTCTGGATGCCTCCGGAAGAGGCGGAAAATCGATTTTTCGTCGGTAATACACGAGGCGATGTACATATATATATGTATATATAGGTGGTTGAGCGACGAGATCTTTTTTTTTGTTTTATTACTATTAAAAACGTGACTTATCTCCGTTTAACCACTTGAATTTATTTTCATTCGAATTCTCAACGTTTAACGAGTCGACCGTTGATAACTTTAAATTGAAATATTCAGACGTTTAGCAGTTCCAAAGTTTCGGTTCAAACGGTACGCTAACGAACGTACTTCAAAAACTATGCAGCCGCGAAAGTGTCACGCGAGAAATCACTATTGAACGTTTGCCAATGAGCAACAAGTTAACCGGTTACCGGGTTAGACGCAACAAGCTTCGAGTAATAAGATTAAGTTTATTCAAAGGTGTGGAGGTGTGGATGAATGATGGTAGCAAATAAAAACTACACGATTTTTTTTTTTTTTTTTTTTTTTTTTTTTTTTTTTTTTTGGTAATATAAACATTTTTCTTATTCAAACGTATGTTCTTACATTTACACAGTACAAAAAATTATACTCAGACCTGCCGGCCCGCGGTTCATAATTGCTATGACTGGGGGCGGCCGGTGGTGGGGTGGTGTGGGACTTTGGGGGTGGATATTTTGTAGGAGTTTTTTAAGGGCTGTACAATTGTCTCATCCATTCCACTCCGCCCCCAATACACGGCCCCTTGTTCTCTCTCTCTCTCTCTCGCTCATTCTCTCGTTCATCCTTCCAGAAATTCGCTCGAAAAAACAACATACACGCAAGCAATCTTTCGGAAACACTTTCATTTATACACTAGACGCTCGTAAATCGTGCTTCTTCTTCGCCGCGTGTTTCAGCAACATTTAAATATCGGTATCCTTCGTAATAATTAATCGTAATAATGATAATAATTAATAATAATTAATAATGGTAATAATAAACTATCTATCTACGCGTGTAAAGTGTATCCTTGTTTTGTCCATGTTTCGTGGAGTGTGTATTCCTTAAATCCTAAAAGTTTCTTCGTATTTATATATGTATATGTATACATATATGTATGTATAAATGTATTTACATACACGTAGCGGGAGAACAAATAATAACTTTGTCTGCAGCAATAATACACAGAGTATGCTTGGTTTTTTTTTTCCTTCTTTCTCTCTATAACTCTCTGTACATCATCGTTTCATTTTTTTTTTCTTCTTTTTATCATCGCTCATCATCGTCGCTCGTGAATAATATGGGTACTTTTTTATTTTTACTTTTTTTTGTTTTATTTCTTGTCTGTTACCTTAATAATTTCTGTAATATTAACGTTACTTATCGACACTAAGAGATATTTTAAAAATTTACTCGTTAAATATTTATTTTAATCAAGTCGTTGTATGCTAGACGAATGTTTGAGATCAAAGAAATTGCGGTTTTCAGTGATTTGCTTTGTTTCTTTTACTTCCATTTATTCTTCGCTTGCCCTTAACACACCATACACACACACACATACATGCATACACACACACATATGTCGGTCTCGAGATTACCAGCCGTAGGGAACATCTGACGATCGATAAGCACACACCAACGCGGCGCGAGACGTTAAATTACATGCGTCTGTCCTCGAAAGTCGTTGCTGCCTCTCCCCCAACCACCCCCTGACCACTTCTTTTTTACCTTTTTCTTTTCCGTCATCGTTTGAAACTGTGACCGAACCGTGAACGTGTTGTACCGGGCAATGATATTCTTCCGTTTTAGCGAGTGTGTGTACGTGAGAGAAACGTCATATCGTTGGAACACAATGCACAACGCGCGAAGGAAGAGGCAATGGCTTTCAAGAATTTAGACGTTGCGCAGCATACCGTGAATAGCAGCGATTCGTTCTATGGGAGAAAAGTTGAATGATAGGAACTCGGCCTCTCATCTGTGAATTCTGCATGACTAATCTGTGTTCTCTCCTTCCTTTTGCTTTTTTTTCTCTTCTTCTACTTCTGTTTCCTCCTTCTTTCCTGTATGCCTTTATTTTTTCTTTTTTTTTTTCTTTTCTGTCAACCTATACGCGCACGATGCACAACGCGATGTACACGTGCGAGAATGTCCACGCGTTCTCAACATTGGCACTTCGAATAATCGTTTTACAACTTTACCTCGCGGTTTAAATAATGCGATACCCATAGGTTTTTATTCGATATTAATTACAATACAATTAGAATATCGCTGCTCCATATCGGTTAGACGGTTTGCGTGATTTGACAAAAATAACAATTTCTCGTTACCCTTTTTTTTTTCTTTTTTCTCTTTTCCGTTTATTTTAACTTTTGTTTCGTTTCTTTTTCTCTCTTATTCGTTATTTTTTTTACTGGGTTATCATCACTGGGCCACAAAAAACGTCGATGCAATTTTACGAAAAAAAAAACGGTTAAATTCAACAAAATCTATTCTTCTAATAGAATTAATAATATCGAAGGATTCGCGTTTCCTTCTTTTCTTCTTCTTATAAAGCAATATTTCGTTATTCTTATTTTCTGATGCCTCGTTTAAAACGACGATAGAATCATGATACAAACCTTCGAACGGACTTTGCTCGGTATATAGCCGATATATTTTTCAAAGAGGAGAAAAAGGATAAACCGAAACGTATACCCGAGAAAATTGAACTGCAACTATTATTATTATTATTAATATTATTATTATTATTATTATTATTATATTATTACGTATATATTACATTATTAGTTAATGTACTAAACGCGTAAAGATCCGTAAACTGGACTGACACGAACAGCTTAGGCAGTGTTTTTCCTCTTGTGCTCTTTATATCGCGCGAGTAGAACACAAGAAACGTGTGTAGCGAGAAACATATATCGGCCATTTGTTGGCAAAGCGTTTTGCGCGTTCGCTTTTGTTACCAGGAAAAGAAAAGAAGAAAAAAAAAAGAAAAAAAAACAGAAAAGCACCAGGTCACGAGAGCACGTAAACGTGGATCGACAATTATCACTGATCCAGCTAACAATTGTGTATTTTTTTTTTTTTTGTTCTTCTTTTAATCGACATCTAATTGCACAAAGGTACCACCCCCTCTAGACAATCCTCTCGTAGTTTCTAGTAAGAATTCATTACACAGCAGTAATCCATTATCTACATTTATATAATATAGACAGTATGTATTGAATACAGGCACGATATAAGTAATTACAAATAATGTATGATCCAAAAAGTCCTCCTTCGTATGGTATCACAATGACAATGGACGTGTGGTGGCGTGCACGACGTGTTCCGCCCACCATAATCCATATTTTTATTCATCAATCGAACGAAAAGGAAAAAAGAAAAACACTCGCGGATTTCATGTCCGCCAAGCACGACGTTGCTCGAAGAGAAAGGAAAGAACAATGTTTACACGTTACATGTGAAAAAGGAAAAATTGGAAAAATGAAACAACGGATAATCTCATTGGCTCAGCCAATACCCGAAAGAAATTATCAAACTTTTGAGTTACTCGTCAAATATCACAACAAATTCTTGCACCTCGATTATAAACAGGCTTCCGGAGCATCTTAGATATTTAATCACCCTCTCCTGTCGTCCCGATTCTGAACCAGGCGTGTGTGCACGCCGACTCGGGAGGGCGAGACAGGGCCGGCCGGCAACAGGTTTCTGCACTCGCTAGTTGTAGCGAGAGACTTTAATCAAACAACGATCAACGGCTCTTACGAGCGCGACAGGGGGCCTAGGGCTACGTCTCCTCCTTCTTCGTCTCGTTATTTGCCTTCAGCTTGGCAAGAGTATCATCCTTCACGTTACTCAGAACGGTCAGGGAATCCTTCACGGCGTGATAGATTATGTTCTTGATCTGTAGCTTGTCCTCGTGGTTCGTGTGCGTGTCAGAGAGCGCACGGAACTCTTGGGTCAGGTGGAAGCAATGGGACACGTTCTCCGGTGACACGAAATCTTCCGCTACCTTTATACAATTGTGAAGATTACGGACTTGATGAGGGGCGCCAGCTGGCACGAACACAGCGTCGCCTAGACATTGTACGATGGCGTATCTGTAACACCAGAGAAAAACATATCCTTGGTTTTACAAAAGCGCCGGCAGAATCTGTGGGAAAAAGTAACGCTCGATCTATCGTTCGAGCGACGATGGCAACGTTACGCGAAGCAGAGAAAACAACGGCCACTGATTTCAAGTAATTTAAACAATTTTTCGAATGCTTACCCTTCGACACCGTATTCGCGATACAGCCGTTCTCGCAGAGGTCCATCGAGATAACAGCTTTGATCGTGGATTGGATCGTGATGAGGCTCCAAGCGAGCCCCACGCTCCAAAGCCACTGCATTCAATAGATCCCGGATTTTGTCGGCATCTCGGGCCGCATAGATGTGCCACAGCGCACCCGGAGCTTCTCCTCGTTCACGAACACGTCGCCGTGTCAAGATATCACAGCCGGCTTCGTCTATCGCCCTTAGTGCTTCTGTAACGGACGTTGATTAATCCGTTAAATTTCGAAAATCCACATAGTCGGATCGAGAAACAAGTGGAATGATCATAAATACCTTTGACGTGTTCGTCGTTGTCGGCATCCTTCGGAATTCCCACGTAAACCATCACGTTAACTGCGTCAGAAATGTCCAGATGAAGATTGGTCGTGCCCTTGTTAGGATGAAGAGCAGAACCGTAAGCGTTGTACATCTTCGGGCCCAAATCTGGTCTCACGAAGCAGTCCGGTAGACGACTGGCTAGATTTAATCTTCCATTTCTATGCGTGTACTCCGACAATGGCAGCACCTTCATCAAATCCGCGAATCTCGATGGCAATAATTCCGCAAAATCCTCGCCAGGTGGCCAATCCTTCAGTTTCAGCAACATAGGATTCCCCCTTTCGTCCTTTAATCTCTTCGAGAAATGCTCGAATCCTTCCCAGAATTTACGCATAGGTTGATTCGGTACGAGATTTCCAGTCATACAATTGATCAGATCGTTCTTCTCGTCTCCAAAGTCTCTGGCGAACGAGTCAGGATGCCAGAGGTTCATGTCTAAAGACTTGGCGACGTCCGACACGATCACCGGTTGTCCTCGTTTCCACTGATCCTGAAATATTCTATAATTGTTGGGGCTGTTCGGGTCGTTTAACCTGAGCAACTTGCCGTCGCAGAGCCAAGAGTGCGGCACGTCGGGGTAAAGGCTCTTACTCTCGGTCAACGTCATAATTCTGATAGGCAATGGTTCCCTTCCTTTTTGCGTCCATTTGTATCTTCTGACGAAGTGTTTCAGTTCTCTAGGTTTCTCGTCGTCCACCATTCCTCCTTCCCTTTCCTTTTTCACGCTGTGCTCGATCACGCTCGAGATCACCTCGTCCAGCGTGTCCATTTTCGACTTCTTTCCAGACTTTGCCACATTGTTCTGCGCGTTGTTCCCAGACGAAGTAACGTTAACGTTCCCCGAATTGTTCGTGGGTGAATTTGATCTGGAACCACTGCCGTTCGATTTGTGAGACGGTCGTATCAGCAGTTCCCTAAGGGTCGAGTAATTTCCATCTCGATCCTCGTCAGAATCGGAACTGGAACCACTTTCGTTTTTATCCTGATTTTGTAGCGCCACGTCTGCCAACCAATTTAACGGAGAATTTTTATCTTCTCCGTTTGTTTTGTTCTCCGACGAACCGTTTGATTCGTTTACTTTTTTCTCTTCTTTCACTTCCTGTTTCACGTTGCCATTCAGAACTGGCATCGCGTCACCCTTCACCATGTTTCTCAGATATTCGTTTGGAGGAGTCTGAACGACAAGGGAACACCCACAGTGTTGAGGAATTCCCCATTCTGCCCTGCACTCGTGTAGTCTTTGCCCGAGACGTATCAAGCTATCGCCAGCAATAATTTGCGTGAGCATAAGTCGTTCAGGTTCGTGTACTTGTCTGTTTGTGCATAGCAGCCACGAAAAGTCGTCCCTATCCTTTCCGCTCTCTCCCCAGATCTTGATCGTCCCGTTCTTGCGTCCCTAATTAATATTCGTACAGTTGTGAAATGCTCGCTCGAGAAAATCGTTCCAAGTATTTCATTTTGCTATGTAATTTTTGTCAGTGTTAAAAAGCTCGATATTATCTAAATATATCACGTGAATTTCATCAACGAATCACTAGTCATCATGTATCATTTCATCAAGTTGAAAACGAAGGAATTTACGAGACCGAAGGAAAAGTATCCTTACCTTGTAACAATCGATGCACACAACGAAACCGCATTTACCGCAAGCCCAGTGATAATTGAACAAGGTAGTCTCGCAGACGTCGCACATCTCTCGGACCCCCTGGACCACTCTCTTCCAAGCTACTGTTCCGTCTACAAGTCCCGAACTTGCTGTCAAGGTGAAGAAACAATCGATACGCAAAGCGTTAAATCATGCGAACAAAGGAAATTTACGAAGCGACTTCTTCTTTTTTTTTTTTTTTTTATATACGCACAATAATTACATGCACGTGAAGGGTTCCAGGTGAATTTATTAAAAATAAGAGAAAGAAGAAGGGGAGAGGGAGAGGGGAACAAAGAGAAACAAGACATGAAAAATGAAATTATCGACATGTTTGTATGACGATGAAATCTTCTTTGCGTGAAATGCACATCAACGAATCGATTATGTCGTGAAAGCATGCGTGAAAATGTATGCAAAAAGAAGAAAAAAAAAAAAAATACTCCGATACCCACGTTTCATTGAAAATTAGAAAAATTAGCTGCATATAGATTGAAAATTTACCTTCTGCCATGTGCTGTTGAAGAGCATCCTTCTCCTGATGCAGCAAATCACAGAATTGATCCCCAACTTGACGAAGTAATCTGTGAGCCATTTCCAAATCTAGATCTTCCTTGTCCCCTTTGTCTTTGTCGTTCTTGTCGGACTTTTCGTCTTTCTTCGCGTCGGAACTGTCCTTTCCTGGTAACCATAACCGAAGATCTACCTGTAGCACAAAGATGACAGCACGTTCCTGTTTATTTCCTACCGTTTCCGAATGATATAATAACGAAATTCGAGAGGGAAGAATGTTTCATAGGTAATCTATGTGCGACGATATTTACCTCAGAAGCATCCTTGTGCGGGTCGCTAAATCCTGCTATAGCCAACTGTCCGTTTTTCGTGTACCGTAATCTACGGAATGCATAAAATCTGCAGAAAATATTTTGTGGAAGGTTTTTGGAGCGCTGGTGCGGTGTCCATCTGCACTCACGACATTTAGCCAATTTCGGGGCGACCTCGAAACAAGCACCGTCTTGCAACCAACTATCACCGGTTTTCTTTAGTTGCGATATCGGTGGTCTACGAAAGGGATCACCCCTTCCGCCGCTTCCACCAGGTCCGTTGTTACCTCCGCTAGCGCTGTCGTCTCTGCGCTCTTTTTTTTGACGAGGCTGTTGATCTTCGCCCCCCAATTCATTTCCCTTCGTAGTCTTTGGTCTTCTGCCTCGTTTCCTGGGTTCCTTATTGTTCCCTATTGAACAAATGACGCGGTCTACGTTAACGGTGTTGATCAACAACGATTAATTAACCGTTTGATACGCGAATCAAGTAAATTCAGTGTTAAAAAGCTCTTTAATGTTACTCGTATCTATCACGATTATACGTATGTATATCAATTGTTTATTTGTCATCATCTTTGAACAATTCTCTATTGCAATGCTAATGATCGAGCAAAAATGTAAAAATGGAAACATTGACGGAACAATCAGGGTAAGTGCGATTACGAGAGAGGAGTTTTATAAGCATGGAACACGGATCACTTACCCTGCAAGTGAATAGTTAGTTCACCTGATGGGAAGTCCATTTACAAGAAGCTACGTCAACTAACCGTTTCCCGAGGAATTGTTGGAATTGGCCGTGGTATGCCGCACCCTCGACGTAGGTTGAACAGAACCCAACTGTTCGCTGGTATCGCTGGCCGAGCCAGCCTCGCTCTCGTTGCTAGACTCGCTGCCTACACCGGCACCTCCGCCTTGTTTGTCTTCCTTCCGCCTCCGCTGATCTTCCGCGGTCGTTTGCTGCCTCCGTGCGACGCCCTTCTTTCGTTTTACCTACCACAGGGCACAGATTATTAAGTAGTCAGGAAGTTCATGCTCTTGCCGAAACTACTGCCACAAAATACTACTAACTCTCAGAGTCTCGCGTCTATGTCTCTAGAATATTTCTGTACTGTAAACAGACGTTTATACCGGTTCCGTAAAAGTCATTCAAGGGAAAAGAAAGGAGATTCAAATTTTTTTTTTTTTTTTTTTTTAACCTGTTAGCTGTTTTTGCCAAGTATACTCGTCACGAGGAAATGGTAATATTTTGGGTCATGACGAGTATAAAACAGTCACTTCGTTACAACTTAATTCTATATTACAACAGCCACGCGTATTCTGTATTTGACGAGTATACTCGTCGTTGCTTATATTTTGCGACACATTTCAGGTACACACTTTTCAAAGGATTTTGCAAAAAAAAAAGAAGAAAAAACGATTGAAAAGTTTCTTTTCCTTGAATGGTTTCTGTTAACCGGACAAGTCTCCACTTATAGTTCAGGAACACTCTATATATAATCTTGTTACACACACTCTATACATCTTCCTATTACAAGCAAATCAATTCCTTTACTAATCTATTTTACATGCACCAGCTTGGATAGGTCTAAAAGTAACGAACTCGAAAGAAAGAAAGAAAGAAAGAAAACAAAAAAATTCAACAATTGCCCCCGGTAGATAATGTCGACTACATTGTTGGATTTCGAATGTCGAACAAGTGTAAGATCGATCAAAACAATTTTGTCCCACGAAGTGTAACGGGAGGAGGTTATGTTCTCTCTTCCACGAGAAATATCTCCGACGATAAATCGTTTTATCTTTTACCATTTCGATCCGTTGAGGAGAATACGTTCGACGCGATAAATAAGCACGAGCGAAACACATATATCCCCGTTAAAACTCGGAAAACTTGTATGAAAATGCTTCAAGTGTACTTTATATATATATGTATGTGTATGCACACACGCTACACACACATACACGCGTTCACATGCACAAACTAGTGCCCTCTTCTACTTTGCGGCTCGTGTTTGCGCCGGTGTTATCAAAATGGCGGCAATGCTAGGCGGGAAATTCAAACGCGAAACCCGCCCAACGGCTTGAAATCTCTCGACATTTTCCGTTCGAGATTGTTTGGAAAGAAACGACACCGAGACGAATAACGAAAACATTTGTGAACTACGTGAAATGTAGAAAAGGGAGAAAAATGACAGAAACATGCAGAGATGCAACGACGATAAGAAAAAATATTTCGAGAAAATAAAAAACAAAAGGTGAAAATCCAAGAAATGAAGAATAGGATAGATACGATCCATCATATAGATACCTTGGGTGGCTTCCTCTTTGGCGGCGACTTCCTTTCCGGGTCGCTGCTGGACGAGTCTTCTTGCAACGTCTTGGTGTCGGTGGCGTGACCGTTCAGGGACTCTTTATTCGCCGTTTTACGGCTGCTCTTCGCGGTCACTTTACTCTTGTTGATGCTATTCACTGCCATGCTGCCGATATTGTGAATGGAATTGACAGCGCTGGGCAGACAGGTGGTGGTAGCGTTATTAGAGACATTCGAGGATGCGTCTCGTTCCTTGTTATTGAGCGATTGCGAGGGTGCTTGGGAGATGTTCATGGGTAACGTGACGCAAGATCCGCTACCCACGACCCCCGTGGTGTCCTCTGTACCATCCTCGCCGGAATGCCTCTGCAGCCAGGCCTTCTTCAGCTTGTGCACAGGGTAACTGGTACTACTGGGTGGTCTGGGTGCTGGACTGTTGGACTTTTCGCTGTCCACTGTACTAGGATTATTGACCTTGGCTGGGGTGCCAGGTGCGCTGGGTGCTGGACTGGGCGCCGTGGAGGGCGCTGGACTTGGTATGGGTGCTGGACTAGGCGCTGCACTAACCGTAGGGTTCAAAGAGCTGACGCTACCGGTGCTAGCTGGTCTCACAGAGCCATCTCCGCTAGCGGTTCTTGGCGCTGGACTGACCGCAGTAGTCACGGTGCGCTCCTGATTCGTCTGTATATTCGGTTGAGCAAGCAAAGCAGCCGTGTTTACCACAGTGGTGATCGAGGTAGCAGCCGAGGCGATCAGTGGACTGGGTTCGCTCACTCTCGACAGTACAGGCGGCCCTACGCATTGCAAGGACAACGGCTGAGGTTCCTCGGTCCTGCGTTTCTTGCACACCTCCAGGGAAACTGGTTGCCCAGGGTGATTATCCGTCAACGAAGGTGTAGACGCCTTTCTCTTGGGCGAGCCAGACCTCTCGACGCCCAAATCCAACGGCTGAGTTTGAAAGGACGCGTTGAGTTGAGGCTGAGCGTGTTGCTGCTGCTGTTGCTGCTGTACAGTTTGTCCAGGTTGCTGATGGGGACTCGTGTGATGTGCAGGATGAGTAATGATGGGCCTCGAGAGCGGCGGCGCAGACGCTGCTGTCGGTGGAGAACCGTGCAGAGGCGGCGGCGGGAGCTTGGTTGCAGGCATCGAACCCGTGTATCCCCTAGGATCGTAGACGGACCTACTGTGCGCTGGCGGAGGCAGAGGTGGAGGTGGCGCCCCGTGATGGTGAGGCACTTGCTGGTAAGGCGAGCTGCCCGCTTTCGAGGTAAGGGGTATGGGTGCTGCAACTGCAGGCTCGGAGGCTCGGCAGACCGGAGTGCCCGTCATGATACCGGAATTCGGCTTCCCGTAGATGTGCGGGGGCGCTGGGCTGCTGACTTTCGGCTTCGAGCCGGCCGGAGTGGCGTAATGCGAGGTCGGCGAAGCCGTGGGCGGATGTGGATGTGGATACGGATACGAGGACTTGGCAGTAGCGTAAGGTAGACCCGCCGGTTCCGGCCTAGTCAGATAACGCGGCTCTGGCGGCGACGGATGCGGTGGCTGATGAGGATGCTGGGCGTGTGGCGACTGTCGATTGTGCGAGTGTGGCGGTGGATGTCCATGGGGACTGGGTAACTGTGTCGTGGTCGTGGGCCCGCTACTGCTCCTGTGGTGGCCTTGAGGTATGCTCTTCGCCGCCTGGAGGCCATCCAGGTGGTGAAGGTGGTGAGGACTCTGCGTGGGGCTCCTGTACTCGTACGGCTTGTGCTGCGGAGGCACCGACTGTACGTTCAGATAGGGCATGATCTTCGGGCTAGCCGAGTGCTGTTGCTGTTGTTGTTGTTGTTGCTGCTGCTGCTGCTGCTGCTGCTGTTGAGACGCAGCCGCCTTTGGCAGGTCTCTCCCCTCGTTCTTCACTATCACCGAGCTCTTGTGGTCTGACAGAAGGGTTGGAGGTGGGTTCTGGAGAACCTCCCGGCCGTGGTGATCCCTTTCGAGACCACCTGCCAACCCACTTTTGCTAGCCATAGATTTGTGTGGCTGGCCCACCGCGTCGCTTTTCACTTTAATGTCGTGCATGTACGACGATTGCGGCTGGTACGTCGAATAACTGAACAGACCTACGTTAGGCTCGACCTTTGGTAGGGAACTGTGCGACGGTCCTATCACCGACGGAGGTTTCTCGTGGAGGCTACCAACCGGAAGCGTGGACTTGGACGTCCTCGAGTGCGCCGGTGGTGGTGGGTAGTCGACTTTGCCAGGTACGCTCGACGGTCGAGACACCTGTATCCATCGGAACAACCAGAGGGAAACTCTCATTAGAATTTTCTCGCGACGTAAAGGAAGAAGTTCGTCGATCGGTAAGACTGGTAAAATGAATATGCGAGACGTGCTCGTGTAACGTACCTGTTGAGTCGGAGGTGCCGTGGCTGCATAATAAGCGGCCCTCTGCTGCGCCGCGACATGGTCCCTGCTGGCTTCGGCTTGCCTATGCAGTCTCTCGGCCGCAGCCAGGTGTTCCCTTATTCCCAGGTTCTCCGTTTCTCGCTGCCTCTGCTCCCTCGCGTCCCTTTCCCTCGCCTCGCGTTCCCGTTCCTCCCGCTCGCGTTGCTGTTGCTGCGCGACCGTCACTGGATGCGCCGCAGCCGCACCTGGCCCCGGATGATGATGGCCCACGTGCGCCGTCATCCCGGAATGCGGCGCGGCGTGCGTCCTGCTTCCTGGCGGTGGTAGCGAGATGAACGTGTTCCACGCCATCGAGGTTGACTGCATGTTTCTCTGCGGAGCATAAGGCACCTACTTCAATAAATACTGCCAATCAGTTTGTCGATGGGACAGTGACACGATCGTCACGCCCGTTCCCTGTTCGTTCCCTAACCCGCTATTCGTCACCGTCTACCTCTGTTCTATTTTTGTCACGCTCTCGCCGTGCTCGTGGAATCGCAAAGCGGACTGAAATATACCGCGTTACAGGTCATATCTTAATTAGCCGCCAAAGTATTTCCGCGTAGCCTTAAAAAAAAAAAACGAAACTCGGCTGAACTTCAACGCGTTGTCGTTGCGACTCGGTAAAAATCGCCGATAAAGCGATTATATCGAGCGAAAGGAAAGAGACCCTGATAAATCGTATTGTGTTAGCTTATTGTTCTCATTGATATACACGGCTAGAGAGTCGTATCACATACCTACAGCTCGCGAATCCGATAAGAAACGTCTGTGCGATTGGGACTTTCCGCCTGTGTCACGCAGCAGACGTTGGTAATCCAATAAGTAGAGGCTGAAGATTTCCGTCAGATTCTTTTCTACACAGACTCTGTTGTCTGACAATGAGAATATTTCGCGATGAGAATAGTAACGCATTACTTTAAACGGGATAACATCTGACACGAAGGACTTTAGTTTTCCCTGTAACCGAACGAAGAAGCAGAGAAATTTTTCCTCGATTCGAGTCGTTTTAATTACGATTTGGTAGACGAAAAGGAGAGTCGATGACGATTCTCCTGCGACGGAGAGAGGATGACTGTGTCAAGGTCGCCCAGCAGAGAGAGAAAAAGAAAAAAAGGAAAGAGAGAGAGAGAGAGAGAGAGAGAGTGAATAAAATCTGTCCACAACAAAGATGAGAACAAGTGAGAGGTGAAGAAGAATTAACGGTGCACGCGGGGAGAGAAAGAGAGGAGAGAGAGAGAGAGGAGGGGGGAAAGGCTTTAAGCAGCCTGTCAAGAACAGACCGCGAATCTAATTATAGTCCTGTCCGAGTAGAAGGTTTACTATGCTAATCGAGTCGTGAGTAAATGTCAACCCACGTGTTTTGTTTGCCCGGTGCTCGCGTCATCGTTCGATGCGTCTGTTTGTATTCTTCGCGCGTATCCTCTTGTCTTGCATACGTACAAGCCACGTTGGCATGACCATCTTTCTTGCTTTCTCGAACTTCTTCCCCGAGCATCGTCGAGCACGCCGAGACAAGAGGAGCAAGGATAAGATTTACTACGAGAATCCGGTAAATTACTAGAGAAACGAAAGGCAACTCTTCCCTGAAAAGTATCGTTTTCAGAAATTCCAACCAGGAATGTGTGGTCGAGCAATCTTTGCTAACTTTGCACGGTAGGTATCGCAAAAAGACGTCCTTTTCACGGCGCGAGAGACGCGTTACAGGCCTGTCTGCTCGTGCGTGTTACATCGGAGATTGCGCGCGTGCTTTGTCCGCGTATTGCATCCCCGACAAAAGGTGCGCAGAAAGCAGTGGGGAGGCGGGCGGACGGACGGGAGGAGCGGACAAAAGCTTGTAAAACGCTGGTTAAAAGCGTGAGACACGCGCGCGCGTGTACGCTCCTGGAAAGAGAGGAGAGGAGAGGAGAAGAGAGGAGAGAGAAAGACGGGTGGGCCGAGAATCCGAGCGATTGCGCGTAATAAAAGCCAGTACACGGCATTCAGGCTCAATCAGGATCTGAGCTGCCATTCGTTCGTTGACTTTCTCTTTCTCGAGTTTTAACCCGTCACGCTTAATCTGCTTTTTGTTCTCAGTTAACCCCTCTCCCTCTCCCCCTTTCTCTCTGTATCGGTGCTCCAGACAATTACAGATCAAATACTGCTAGGACGAATCGATAAACTTTCCGCGAGTTCTCGATGGGTGAAATTTCCTCTGTGAAAAGCACAATTCTCCTCGACGAGTGGAAAAGATTGAAAAATAATCGACCTGTACCGTTTTTCATCGCCGAGTCGATATTATTAGACGGAAGCAATTAATCGTGTTATTCGGAGGTCGGCCGTGGCGTGTGCGGCTATTTCGACGATCGCGTCGCACGAATTAAAAACGTGCTCGCGCCTTATTGATCAACAGTATACGATAGCGGCAGCGCGGAGGCGCGGCGGTCGCGGTGTGAGCTCTCTCGTCCACGAGCGTCACGCTTTTTAAACGTGCATCAATTTGCCCGTGTTTCGCAACAGGCACGACCGTATCGCCAGCACCAAGCAAGTCCGCGCGTCCTAACGAGCACAACGATTCATGCCGGCAGCTTGAGTCATCGTGCTCCGACTACGAACCACCAGCTACCGCTAATATCGTCGATGCGTATCGCGCCAGAACCACCACTACCTGATTCAACTCGTGCTTCCGTTAAACACCATTCCCACGAATCGATCGAGTGCTCACGACACGAATCGTGTCGAAGATAAAACGACACGGAATCGACGATTGCTGATAGCTATCGAAGGAACGATATAACTGTCGACGCAACCATCTGGCTGGTCGGAACGGTGGCGGGATCGAAGCGTTAAAATTATAATGGAAAGCGAAGGACCAACGTGAAATATTTCACTCCTGGCGAAAATAACAGATCGCTACGGTAAATCACGGTTGAAAAGAGGGTTTCCTCGCGGACGACTACTTTCGACCAAGTGTGCCGGTAATCTCGGGTGCAACGATTTCAAATAAAAATGAACCAAGAGAAATAAACGGAGATCGATCGTAAAAATAACATTAATACGCGCACGGCATGCCAAACGAATTTTTTCAACATTTTTCTCTTTTTACCAAATCAAATATAATTATTTCCCGTGTTCGAGGAATCGATGGTAATGTTCCGAGTAAAAACTGACGTTTATTATTGCAATGCTCGAAGCAACGTTTTTTAAACTATTATCTAACCGCATACCTATACTACGAGAGATTCCGCGAACAGCTCGATGACATTTGCAGAAGCATTGTTTTTTCCCTCTCCTCTGTCTCTCTCCCCTTCTCTTTCCGTTCCGCGCGCATTTCCAATCGCGTTTATATCGATTATCTCCGATCACAGCCTGCAATTCCATTTTATTTATTCGCGCGTACGCACGCACGCTAATTGAGCCGGTTGCAGAACGTTTTGATCATCGTCGCGCTTCTATTTTCGAGCGTCAAAGAAAAAAGAAAAATCGGTCGCGCCATGAAGGACCCTTTTTCGATAATTCGTTCCATCGAACCCCGAACACGCCTGTGCACCGTCGAAATAACGCTTCGGAAATTAAACGTAAGATACAAACGTATATCATTTTTTTTTCTTTTTTTTTAAATCTACACGACACTACTAACTGTATCAAAAAATAAAAAAAGCAGAAAAACTTTTATCCGCTCATCGTCAGGAACTTAAGCGCGTGTTGAAAAAGTATTGTGCGTCGATTTCAATATCTCTCAACGTTCCCCGTGTATATCTGCAAGTTCCTACTCAATTAATGGATTAAGCCACATCCGATTCGTGTTTCTTTCATTTCTACCCCACTGTCTAGTCGTACAAGGATATTCGGCCATTCGTTATTTACCGAGCCGCGAGAGCAACGTGAAAAGGTACGTTAATGCGGGGGAGGGTCGTACAAAAGAGGGACTTGTCGTTGCCTATGGAACGAGGTAAATCATCCCCAGTTCATCCTCTCTCGCTTCGATTAATCTATTCGTCAATTTCCCCCTTCGACCGCAAAGGAACTCGCTCTGTCGCAAGTCCATTTAAATTTTAACGTCGATGAATTCCCGAGGGGCGGGCGAAAGGGGGGTTTCTCCTTGTCACT
Organism: Anthophora plumipes; assembly: GCA_951804975.1. Classification (NCBI taxonomy): domain Eukaryota; kingdom Metazoa; phylum Arthropoda; class Insecta; order Hymenoptera; family Apidae; genus Anthophora; species Anthophora plumipes. Next base: position 612,296 of record OX638121.1, read on the forward strand.
TGGAAAATGTAACAAAGACATTCGTCCTCGAATTGCCTGGAATGATTTAATAGGATGAATAAGGAACGATACGGGCAGCACGTATATCGTTCGCGTATTGTGAAAAGCACCTACATATATATGTCTATGTATGTCGCAATCGGTCATCGAACGACCTCAACAGAAATATTGAGAAACTCGACAAACATTTATTATTCGCGATAGCCCAGCCGAGTTTATCGACAGAAATAAGCCTGAGCTTTTATCGTCGCGTTGATTTACGGACCTTTCCCGTAAATAGTTTCCGATACGGGATTAATCTTGCTTGTTTCCTTGTTCTTTTAGAATACTCGCGCCTTGATCTGTTAACCACGTTAAATTAACCTCAAATGAACAAAGTATAGAAACATTTCTTAAATGATAATAGAAAATGAAGTGTATAGTTATGAATGCCGATAACGTTTGAATAAAAGTGTGAAGATATAGTAATTGAAAAATGATCGTATTAGCTAATTACGGTAACTCGTTTTTCAAGCGATTACGATACGCTGATAATCGCACGACAAATTCTTCGATACGAATCGTTGTACCGTGTGACGAAAGCAAAGAATCATGTAATACTGACATTGTGGGGAAAAAAAAAGTGTGCGTACATCCACTATACAGCTCGGGTCTGATCTCATCCGTGTTATCAGCCAGGCCAACAAAACATTTCCATAAAAAATCGCGATAAGATAGAATCGCGTTATCGGGGATTTCTGCTACAAAGACTCATTGTCAGACCTATTGTCGTTAAAAAGGTTCGAAATTTCTAAAAAAAACTGAGAAGCTAACACGAGCTTCGAATCCCTTTCTCGCTACAACACGACCAAGCCTGACTTAGAAAAACGTATTGCTACAAGTTAAGAATTAACTTGATCAATCGTAAAAGTAAATCTACAGCGAAGAATGCGTTCACTCGATATTCTTGCGATATTTGTATCGAAACGTGAGCGTTAAGAGCTGTAATAGTAATTTGAGGAAAAGGGATAGCATTGAAAACGATTGAAATTGTATTCGAGAAGACACCCAGGCGTCGAATTCGAAACCGCGTCGACTATTTGCGAATAATATAACGAAACGTTATCTTATCGCGACAGGCGGACCGAGTAAATGTATTTATACTTTCAGCAAACAGATAGCTGTAGGCGAGATCATAGGAGATAAGAGAGATGGAACCCGAACCTCGCGGATCTTTTTTCATGTATAGACTCAACATTGGACGAGCCTGATAACGATATATTTAGTAATCTTTCAACACGGTTCTGAAACCGATTGATTCATTACGATGTTTTCGAAAGCACCATCGCCGTCGCCGTCGTCGTCGTCGTCGTCGTTATCACTGATACCGAAACAGATAACGATCCAATCGACGACGACCACTGGAGATTTCTGGATCTGATCGTCAATTTGCCAAGGCAGAGCTTTCAATGGAAATTGTCGACGATTTGAAACGAGAAAGAAAAGGAAAAAAGAGAGGGAGGAGGGCAAAGGCGAGTTTAAGAATACGAAAGAGAAGTTGTCGCGGTAATCGAGTCGAAAGAATCGAAGAAGCACAGGCGAGGAATGAGGAAGAGATTCGAAGAAAAGTTGGAGGAACGCCGACTGAATTAAGCATTAGATGGAAGGACTGGAATTTCGAGGCTAGAGTTCTGCATGCTTGTACGAGCTCTGGACAATCGACGATTACCTATGTACCTCTACACCTTCGACAAAACAAACGAGAACTTCTTAAGAACGGAATTGCTCGTCTTTGACGCATGTATCTGGACGAGAGATTAAACGACGCTTGATTCTCGCGAGTCGAAAGTGTTGATCTTCCTCTCGCTTAAACCACGATAAAAACAGTGAAAGAGAGAAATCTCTGGAGGGATATAAATAAATAGGTCGAGCGAAGATAATCAGCGGTGTGGTAAATTCTATGGCAAAACAAAGTATTCGAGGGCAGAAAAGCTCTCGCCGCAGAGTCATAGAGCCAGGCATGCGCACCTATACTACACCAGCTAGCTACAAACGCGAGAGACATATTTGCAGGAGCCGCAGAGCGGGGCGCATTAAATTTCAGACGAGCTACGCCAAACGACTATAAGAGAGCCACGATAGAACCTGCTGACGACGCTGCGGAGAAACTACTCTGGAGGTTTCCTATGTACGTGCCCGGTCAGCAGACGATGGCAGACTTGCTGACTATTCGCATTTCTGTCCCTCCCTCCTCGGTATGGACTGGTCGTAACCGCGTTTCGCTCCGTCGAATTGAAAGGTAACGCTTGGAAAACAAAGTGGCCAGAAAGGATACGGGAGAAGGAGAGAAGGAGAGACAGACACAGGCATTCCCGTAATTTCGAAATTCCTTCCTTCCCTTACAGCTTCTCCTCCGGCGGCAGTTTTATCGTCGCCGCTTAGACGGTGCAAGAAGAACGGGAATTGCATCTCCCCCTCTCGATAGAGGAACGGAACGGAGCTGTGCCGCAGAGCGCGTCTTTTTGTCAACCATCCAACAGCCAACTGTTTCGTCGTTCTTTCTTCCTTATTTTTCCTTTTCTTCTTCCTCCTCTTCTTCGCCGATGGTGCACCGACATAAAATCGTTGGGCTATAAAAGGAACCGTTGTTCCTCGCGTCTTTCGCGAAACCTACGATCCGTAATTTATGCCCTCGCTCCAATCCCGACAGCCTATCCGCGTGCTCTTTTTTCAAACGATTCTCAACGCGACACGCCGCCGCGGCCTGTGGCTTTCACTGGCTCGAGAGAGCGTGTTACCTCTCTCGATATAACCGGTAATCCCGGCCACAGAAGACGAGCAGCAAACCGACCGACTAATAAAATCATTGACGAAATTATAAGCAGGTGAATCGACCGGGGTCGGATAACGCATCCGTCCGCGACGCGCGTTTATCGTTTCATGAATTATTTATCCGAGGCCATGCACGCGGCCCGCTCTCTCGCATTCCCCGCCGTTTCGACGTCTGTTATTACTTCCAGCACGCCGCCGTCGACGTCGTCGTCGTCGCCGCCGCCGCGATGCCTCGTGCGTGGTGTGCTTTTAGAAACGAGATCATTCCAGGCCCCGAAATGCCGAATTCGTGAGCTGTCTTTTCATCGTGTGCTGTTGCTGCTACTGCAACGATTTATCTCCCAATTATGAGGGTCCAGGATCCACCGAAGGACAACAGCCAGAGGCCAGACACAAAAGGATGGAGCAACCGAAGGGGGTCATCACCTTGCCTTTTCATTCTTTCTCGAGTGTTCGGGAACCTTTTTTTCTTTCTTTCCCAGACCTTCTATTTTCTGCGAGAACTTTTCAGGCATTTCTTTTCTTCGAACCTCCGAGAGGTTCGACGAGAAATGTTAACGTTTCAAACTTTCTATCGGTAGGTATATATATATACCGTGCCACCCTGTACAGCTTATATAGCGTAGAGGATAGAGGACCGTAATAACCGTAACCGTAGGATACAAGCAAGAGACTCGTGTACGAGAGCATGTACGTTCCCTCCGTCTCTCTCCCTTAAGAGAGAAATTCTACGGAGGTGGGGAGGAGGAGGAGGAGGAGGGACAAAATATGCTCGTGGTAATTAACTTTTGCACAGGATTAGAAGGCGTGGGTACCGAGCGAATTTACGGCGAACGTACGAACGGAGAAGGCAAACCTTCCTTCTCTCTCTCTCTCTTTGCTTCTGTGGTACGAGAGTTGAGGAGGAAGTCAGGTGGAACTCGAGGCCCTGCTTTCCACCGAGGAACACAGGCTCTCGAGTGTCGCGCGACGAGCTCTCCCGCTTCGATGTGCGCTTTAATTTCTCCGATTCCCTCGTCGCGGACCCGTAACGAGGTAAAACCTCCGCTGTTTTTCGCTTCCCTACACTCTTGCCTTTTTCATTAATCCGGGGAATTGCTGTCGTTAATCGAGCACAATTTCCTTCTCGAAGGAAGGAAGACATCTTGGGAAACTTTGAAATATTATCAAAGAAACTGCGGGAGAATAATTCGAATCTTGGAGAATTTGGAGAAAAAAAAAAAAGAAGAAAACAAGGAGAAAAATAACGATACAGCAACGAGTTGAAAAAAGAGGAGGAAGAAAAAGGAAAAAGAAGTTCTTTGACGAATTATGATACTCGTGCGAGAAAAGGAGGGCGATGAATATAGGAAGAGAGGCAGGTGCAACGCGGGGCATTCCTCTCGAACGGAAAAACAGGCTCGAGTGTCAACCACGGCAGCTAACCTCGTGCATTTTAATTTCTCCGACTTCCTCGGCTCGTTGTACACGTTGCACAACGCGAGGCACGCGAATAAGTGGATGTTCGAGTTTCTCTCGATCTAGATAACCTGCTTCTATCTTTTTACTTTCATGCCTGACCAACGTAGAATAATTTCAACGGATTAAAGACGGCCGACAGCAAACAGTTTCGAGGCTCGTACCGGTGAATGGACGCACTGTGAATCACTGGAACGCTTTCATTGCCGGATAAAATGTCATTCACATTGAGAGAGGAGAAAAAGGAAAGTCGAGAGGTCGGGGAATTACATACATCGAGATACGAGTCAATTTCTCTCTGTATCTTCTTGGGAACCATTTCGACGTCGTCTCGTATTGCTTACAACTCCTACGTCTTTGCTCAACTTTTAATTAGGCGTGAATGAAAATGGAAAATGAAGTCGAAAGAAGAAACTGGGCAAAGTAACAAATTCACGCGTTTCTCTGTGATTCCTTCAATCTTCTGGATCATATGGCGTGACAAGTGTGCGTAACCTCGGCCAATTACCGCCACGGTAACCCTGACTAATTAATCCGTGCACAATTTGCGAGGAAGTACGTTCGTTCGGGTTTATCGTGCGTTTAGAAATAACGCGTTCCAATTAGAAGTTTCGTTCCTCGCGCGAGCCGTAAGTTAATACCATAACGGGCGAGATTAACGGCTGAGTACGCCGAGCAAGAGGAGCTCACGACGTGAATGAATATTTCAAACGAATTTGTCTGCGTTTATTGGAAAACGCTTCCGCTCGGCCTACTTTCGGGTGCAACTATTTTTTTTATTTTTGTTTAAATAAAATTTCTCGAGAGAAAAAGAATTTGTAAGGGAAAAGGTAGGACAGAGTTTCGAACGAAGGTATCGGCTTTAATCCGCTTTAAGTCCATCGACGAGGAACCGACATCGAGGGAGGGCGAGAACAGGCGGGCAGGGTATCGTGGCACGAAACGAAACACCGTCGAGCTGTATTGTTGCGTACCGTGGAGTGCATAATTAATGACCTTCGTGCCGGTCGAGTTTTGCATTGCAAATGCCACTTGGAAACGCTCGCGCACACGCGGCCTCTCTCGTCACATAAATAAACGGGCACCGCGTGCATGTGCATCGGACCCGTTGCTCGCTAGTACGATAAACACCGTGAAAGTTTCTGGATCGAGGAATGCGATGCATCGCTCTTCTACGCTGCTCGCGATAATTCCCAGTGCTCATCTAGAAAACGTTCGTTCATTTCACGATAGGAAGGAAATTGGGCAAGCGAAAGAAAAAAAAAAATACCCTCTGCTAAATAAAACCATTTCGTAACGCGTTCTCTGATATACGTCTCCCGGCAAACAGTGCCATCGTCATTCTGTAATCTTCGAAAAGTGAGAGAAACGAGCCTAGACTTTTATCGAGCCGAAAATAAAAAACGCTAAATCCACCGAGAGAGAGAGAGAGAGAGAGAGAGAGGGCTGCGGCTTTCTGAAGCTTCAACGAATCGGTGGCAGGCAGGCAGCAAGCATAAAAGCCAGCCGGCACGCATAAATCAGGCCAAGTTTTCCATCGCGCAGCCTTCAAAGCGCTCGAGAAACGTATATTTCTTTCCACGCTCGCGTCCGTCCTTGCGGAACGGAATAGTGTGCACTTCGGTAAAAACTACCGAGCGATTTCAACGTGGCCGAGGAAAGAATTTATATCGTTGCTTGCCATGTACATACACCGCTGGCACCGCCATTGTTATCAGCCACACGCCAGATAGACGTTATCGCGTTGCAAACATAACGCCATCAGCCGTTCTCTCCGGCTCTAGCAAACTTTTCCAATGTCACAGATCTTATTCACCCTCGTTCGACTTCACTTTTACCCGATCGATCCACGAATACTGACCTTCTCCTCCGATTCTTTTTTTTTTCCTTTTTTAAATCCAGTCTCCAAGGTCCAGGTGCTCTTCGTACATGTTTCGAACGGCACACTAATTATTCACCAGTATCACCAGAAACGTGTGTAGGAGAGAGAATAGAGAAGACAGAGGAGAGAACGACGATCTTTCGAGTTTTTCTCGAACACTCGCGAACGAATCGAAGGAGTAGTCGTCGACGAGGCAGCACTTTATCAGAACGACGAAATGGAAAATACTTGGGCAACAGGCGGTTATCGGGATTTATCTGAACGCGATGACGGGCAGAAGAGACGATCCATGGAGGGAAGTTGAACGAGCCGAGTCACGCCGCGGTTGTTCGGCAATAACAGATCGTCCAGATCGTCCGTGCAGGACGAAAGGTGGCCAACGACTGGCAGGACATTTTTCGTAGGGTAGGAAGAGCAGGTAGGCCCATGGGGCTTTGCCTCAGCGTGAAACGATCCTCCACTCTCTGGTTTATGCACCCATACGTATCCGCAATGTGTCCGTGGCGCGGTGCTCAACCTCTTCGAAGCTGGTTTCTCTTTCGAACGGATCCAGTTTTACCGAGAGCTTTTCGACGATAACACGAAACCAGACGTTGATGGTAAATGGGAAGAGAAGCACGAAGAAATCGTACGAGGAACGTTCGATAAAGAGATAAGGTTTTCAGAAGTTTTACACCCGTGATTATCTTCCGTTGCGTAAGATCTATCGAAACCCAGCGACGAACGACCACCTATTTACCTCGATCGACAGCTGTTGTAAAAAAACAAAAAAAAGTTCCACGTTACCGAATCACAGGCTTTTTAGTTAACGTAGATATCGAAGATTTTATCGAGCGACACTTGGAAAACCTTGAAATACTAGAGATTCGATCCAAACAAGAAATCGTTGATTATCCCCTTAACTGATCAAGATCTGATCTCGTTTAACGACCGTTCCATGTCGAGGGAGCAACGAGAAAACTGAGAAACGCTGAGGGGCAGCGAGCAAGCAGGCAGCAAAGTACACAGAGAAAGAGTGAGAGAGAAAGAGAGACGGCGCGGGGCAGGTTTTGGGTGACTGTCGGGGCTGTAACACGCACAAAAGGCAGGTGCTGGAATGCATTGATTGCTGCTCTGCCCTCTCTCTCTCTCTCTCTCTCTCTCTTTCTCTCAGCATCCCGTGTCCCTACCCGTATCTGCTCTGGGAACCCACCCTTCTCTCCCAGGGAATCGCAAGACAGGCTGAAACCCAGAGGGAGAACGCGATCTCCTCTCTGCTTTATTTAGGATTATCCCTCTTTTCTAGGTACGAGGGTGATCCCTCTCTTCTCGTCTATCGACCACGCCAGAACCCGGCTTTTTGTTCAACTCCCTCGCACCGTTCACTTCCTTCGTCTGTCTATCTGCCAAGTGTTTCACGTGCGACCCAAAAATTGTTGCGTTTCTTTTCCCTTTCGTTTTTTGCTTCTGCAGGAGGAATTTCGCGGCTTTGGAATTTGATTCGATTTTACGGGATAATAACGGGGCTTTGGATAATTTCCCCTAACCGCACGGTATTTATATATCGAGTACAAAGTTGGTCGGAAATTTTGCAAAGAGAATGTCCGACAATTTTACCGAACTGGGGCGGGTCTGCGGTTCACGAGAGAAATACACGCTTTCAACGGAAACGGTTGGAGCTGGTCGATTCGCTGCGGTGGCGGTAAATGCGCTACATTGTTTGCAGGAACTGTTACAGCTGGGGAATGAATTTCTCTGGGTATTTATATTTAATTGCAAAGGCCGAAAATGCACGGATCTCTGGCCCCCGTTTGAGAGAATCAATAATGGGAAAGTTTTATTCGAACTTTCCAATCGGATCACACGATAAAGTCACGGAGTGTAAGGAATCACCCCTGAAGGACGTTTCGCTCCCCTTGAACGCGGAGACCTTAATCGAAACGCCCACGCTAGACGACCCTGAGGAACAATTTCCCGGAAAACTTGGCCGGCAGATAAGGATTGAAAAGTAACGACATAGGCTGGATGGAAAATGCAACGACGACTTTCCCCTCTAAGGGACTTAACTTCTCAGCTTCCGCGTTATTAACCCCCTTTTTGCACGATAGCCTACGGAAACCGTTCTATACTATTCTTACAAATCGGTGGACGTGAATTTCTCGCGAAAATCACTTAAAAAATAAAAAATAAAAAATACAGGAAAAAGTGAATTGTCCTAGCTTTAGCAAAAAAATTCCTAGAAGATCTGCGGACGAATCTACCTCGATTTCCAGTAAACAAGTAGCAGCTAGTTCTCGGAAACGTCGAGACGTCGCCCTTGGACGTTGCTTGCATAATCGAGCTCCAGCACGTTAAATATTTAACGTGTCGGTTCTTTAGCTGAGAGAACGCGCGATAAAAATATTCTCTTCTGCCTCTTTCCGGCTGTCAATCGACCGCTGACGCATCGCAACGTCCTCGCTAACACCATCGCCGAGATTGTTTGACTGTTTCGGGGACGCGAGAGAAACGCAAGTCAAACTTCCGGGATTCTGTCAGCGTATCTCTGTTACTTCAACGCGCGTACTTATATACGTATCTCTCTCTCTCTCTCTCTCGGTAACGTTATTTCTAACGAATTCGAAGTAAAATTTGGCGACTTGTCATCTTCTGGTTTAAGAGATGAGAGAGAGAGAGAAAAGAGGAAAAAGTAAAAGTAAAAGAACGATTCTTAGACCGGTTTTCGTCGAGAAGACCGGCCGAGAGGTTAAAGACGCGTATACGATAATGTCGAGGATTTTTTCGTCGAGCATCTGTTAGACACGCTGTTCGGACGCGGCGGAGGCCCGTAGTCGTTAAAAGCACGCACACCGGAGAAAAACAGGCAGTAAAGGCTGACTAACCTTTTGTTGTGCCAGCCTGAGGGACTCCTCGAAGTGCTTGTGAACTGCCTGCTCGGCGGCCCTTTGCTTCTCGAGTCTCTCCCTCTCCATCTTGGCCTCCCTCTCGCGTTCACGTTTCTCTAACCGGGCTTCCGCTTCTCGCCGCTCCCTGAAACACGCAGAAAAGTCTTAAGGTTACATACACACACACACACACACACACACACACACACACTAAAGGCCTTCGATCTAATTCGCTCTTCGTACCCTACTTTTCGAGTCATTCTCCGTGAGAAAAAGAATTCCTTGAAACGATTATTTATTCGATCGAAGCAGATTTTTTTCAAATTCCCAACGATCCCGAGGAGAAGAACGCTTCGCAGAATTCGAGATTCGGATTACACGCGAGGAGAATAATAAACACGTGTTGAATTGTGGTCAGAGTCTCTCTCTCTCGTTTTCTGCAACGCCGGGAGCAAGCTTTGGAACGGGAAACACCGGCGATGCTTCTCTTTTAATCGCGATTTACGACCAAATGTAGATTCGAAAAAACACCAGTAATTTATACCGCTGCGAATCAACGTTTTCACGCTGCTTCATATTCATGTTCCTTATCGATTTACCGTGACCACTCCTCTCCGTGTGTCTCCGCTGTCTTTGCTTCGATAACTCAAAGGAAAACGTAGGCGATGAGATCTCCCTTGCATCGCGAATCTTTCGATAATTTTCCTTCCTCGCTTAATAATTTATCAAATAGAAGGAACGAGAGAGAATGAAAGGAGATGGTCAACTTCTCCCAAGGGACACACACGTGGCTGATTCGTCGATGGGAAAACTGTAGGAAGAACGAGCCCACGTGTTCAGCCGTGGCAAACAGTAGGGAAACCAGTTGAAATGCTACATCTGTGTAAAAGAAAAGCCTATGAATCATCACGGGCTGTCCTGCAATCTTCAAAGGTCAAGCCCGAGTTGAAGGAACCGGGGCTTTTACCAAGCAAACGACACACGCACACGGAACCCAGTGAGAAAGGTAGAGGCACCACCACACTATTTCTGTCTGTGCCCTACTCGTTGGGTTCCCCGTGGCGTTTGTGCAAGCGTATATTGCTGGTGCATGTGTACTTCCCGAGCTGGGGAGTATTAAAAGAGCCGCGATAATAACGTCGACGGTGGTTGGGGTATATCGTGACTTTTTTAACGGGCTCAGCCAGATAAGCATTCATTAATGCTTGCGCAAGTTATTTATACTGTTACGTGCGCAACGCGCGTGTTTATCTCAACTCTCGGTCGGCGGACCTTACTTACAATGCACGCGTTGGATTCGCGCGCGATAAATACGTGTCCGCCTGTATTTCGTGCGCGTCTGCCCTGTGTGTGCCTTGCCTCTCGCTGGCTTCTCTTCCCGTCGCGCCTCTCAAACGCTCGTCCGTCCCAATTCTTCGAGACAGAGAGTGTCATCGCGCACACAACTCTTTCCTCGTTCGCATTTTACGAGATGTTATTGTTATTTCAAGAACAGAGGTTATCTTTTATCGCTTTGTTTTTAGTCGCTCGACCAATGGAATCTCGACCTATTCGGTCTCGCGTCGCGCACCCTACCGATTATGTCTTTACATTGTCGCGTTATCTCGTTAAATCAGGCTTGGTCTAATACTTTTTCCTGGATCATGGTACACGTGCTAACAAACCGATTGAAGTTTCACCGATTCGTATCGTTGAATTGCAAAGAGACGAAGAAGGCAGGCTTCTTCGTGGAAAAATCCAGCTTGCCAGGAAAATACGTTAAAGTGGTCAGCGAGCAGATGCATAATGGAGCATACACGGAGAACGTGGGTCGGTATTATTAATGCGCAAACGTGCACAGAATGCACCGCCGTGGTAAAAAAAAAAAGAAGAAAAATACATCAGAGGGCTGTCCGTGGTGAAAAGAGAAATGGGTCGATGTGTGTTTTCCACGAGATCCGGTGGCCAGAATCGCCGAGAAGACTCGATCTGTTCCCATTCCGAGAACGAGCACAGCTTATTATTACGCCTAAGACGTATATACCGGAACCAGTTTCTGCATCCGACCGATTTGCATCTGTGAGCCATGGCTGACTTATTCAACCGTTGCATATATCGACCAGCGCTTTAACTCGTTGCGCGTAACCCTCAATTTCTAAGAAAATTTCATTTTACGCGCTTTCCCCGCCTTTGTTTCGCAGCGTTGGTATTCCTAGTATTTTTTTCTTTTTCTTGTTTTCCTAGTTTCGAGAATGTATTCGATAACACGTCTCGCGATTCTCTCGCTATATCAAGTTTCAAGAAAACGATGCTTGATAAACGTCGTTATTCGAAATGGAACGAGCGAGGTCGATCCCACCGGAAACGACACTTTCCCCGACGTTTCCACGTCAATTCTTTATCTAATCATCTTCTACCGCGTAAAAAGATCTAGAAACCCGATTTATGCCTCTCCTAAAGGTACATCGCGAGTATACACTTCTTTTCTTCCTTTTCTCGTTCGACTTTACGAATTTCCAACCGCGAGAGACAGAAAACAGGCTTAGCCGCATAAAAGTAAAGGGGCTCGCCGGTGGTTGTTACGCATAAATCAAGAGTAGAAACTTTCTTCGAGCCGCGAGCTCTCCAGTTTCTAGTCTGACTTTTCACAGCTTGTACTACACCGTGTAGATTCACCAGCTGGTGAATTTTTTAATTTTACGAGCGAAACTTTTCAGGACATGGGTGGAAAGTAGAAGAAGGAACGTGGCAACGCTGAAACTGCGCCTCGTGTTAATTGAAACATTGGTTACCGGGTGTTTGTTAACGCGTATAATCCTACTTGAGGATCGACAAATCGCAATTACGTTGAGCAACCGGGTGAGAAATTGTTAATGTTCGAGGGAAGAGAGGTTAATCGGCGGAGGCACGGAGGTTGGTCGAAGGCCAACGGGACAGGAATTCCTTCTGTCTCGTCCCTTTTCTTCGTGGTTGCTCAGAATTCGAGCAGAGAGGGCAGGAGAGGAAGGCAGAGTGCCGGTCGATAAACCAGTCCGGTATGGGAACAGGACAGGTACGAGGTGCGGGCAATCTTTGAAAAATCCGGTCGGCCGAGACCGGCCTGACCAGAAGAGGGAGACCGGCTCTACCGAGGCGGCAACACACACGGCAAATATCACCAAAAAAGGCCTTACGCATCCTTGCCTCGCGGCCTCTTTTGTTTTGCTCATCGAACCACCTCTCTCTCTCTCGTGCTCACCTGCCTCTCCTCTGAACCGCTCTTCTTCTCTGCGCGACGTCTCTCTTCGTCGAGTCGCCCGTATCCGCGTTCTATGCAACACCACTATGCTCTTTTAGACGAAATTAAGGGAAAAGCGACGACAAGGTACAGGTACACAACGTTCAAGCCGTAGCTCTCTTCCTGTACTCTCCTATGAATTATTCGAACGTTTCCAATCTGCCGCAATTCGACCACCTTTCGAACTGTTATTATAGAACACTTCGGAATGTTTGCATACGTATGTATATACGTTCGACAATTGCGAAACGACGCGTTTGCAGGAACGTTTCTGTTCTCGGTGAACGCGATATCTTTGAGTTCGAATTGTTTCCTAGGAAAGGCTACCAAACTCCTCGCACGATGGGAACATGCTTCGAACTTTTGTACAACACAGAAACATCTTGCGTGTTGCAAACGTTTACGCGATAGAACCAACCGTAGACGGTCCAGGTGAGAAAAATCGAACGGGACCTATCCAAAGAAAGAAAAAAGAAAAAAGAAAAAAAGATGGACGATAATTGGTAGAGTCCTAAAACGCGTCTCCCGTGAATTTCATTCCGCTGGTTTGTTCGTTTGTTTGCACCTCAACCTTCGCACTTTCTCTTTCCGCGGCGAAACAAGGAATTTTATTTTCATGAAATATTTACCAAACACGATACAGAAAGACCGGGAGGGGGGAGGAGGGGTAACGATCCTGACGCGGTCTCGGAAAACATACAGGCAGACGAATTTCCTGGATGGGCCATTGATCGGTCGACGTTCCTGTTTACAAATCCTGACCCGAGTGTATCTAACATCGACGGCCCGATAGCTTTCTCTTCTACGAAACTACGTTGGAAATTGACTCGAGATTATTAGAACACGATGGTCGATTTTTCGTCTAGGAAGGAAATCTCGGATATTCGAAATATCGATGACATTCGAACGAAAGTAGCTCGTATTTGCTTAACCTGCTGTAATATCTGTAGGAAATATCGGTCGAGATTTTAAATGGAAATGTTTCCTAGGACGATTAGGAGAGCTAGGCAACGCAGAAGAAAGATAATACCGATCCATTTTGTCGTGAAGTATCACCCGACGAGAAAACGATATTTCATTCTTATCGGAGCAGAAGCGATTCGATTATGCTCGAGGTATATGAATTTTACGGCTCATGAATTTTGTAGGATGTGCTGGCTGAATACCGCTTGCTTTCTTCCTGCGCCAGCTTGCCTCTTGCACGACCTTAGCCAGAAAAGAGGAGGCTGACGCGTTCTGAAAGCGCACGAGACGCTGGCAAGATAGCTTCCAGACACCTGTCCGTCTACGTTCTTCCTCGCTCTTTTCCCTTTTCCTCCTTTCTTTTTACCTGGAGCCTTGCCTGTGCGCTGCCTGCGAACGTGAACCAGCTATTTACGTTCTAGCTTTACGCTGCGAGGAAAGAGACTATTTTTGCTTTCATTTTATGTGACACGGCTCGACTCCACTCGACCTCCACAGCAGGCTCTAACAAAGTGGCACGAACGCAACTAGGCTCTATAGTTTCCTCGGTGAAATAGCGTCGAGAGGCGAGACACCGAGTAATAACTTGAAATTCAGTGACCTTCTTTCCACGAGAATATCAAGATGACCCGATGAGAAATAGTAATGACGAGGCTGCTACGCTATTGTACGAATAGTAACCCAATGTCAGATGCAAATGCTCGCGAAATTCGTTTAAATATATTCGGGAAATAGAGGCGTTTCTCGGAACATGTAAAAACCGGTTTACGCAAATTTCACTTTATTCCGAATGGAATCGAACACGCCGCGTTCCGTCAAGGAGAAGACAGAGAATTAGAATAAGATATGAGAGGAATAAAATGCGAAACTGTGAATGAACGATTAACAAAGTGTTTAAAGTGGCAAGCGTTATATGTAACCAGCAGGAATTTCTTGGTCGTCGAGGGACATGTTCCACCTTTTCTTCGTGGCGTAATTGGAGTGGAAAACGAGCTAGCCAAAGGTCACCGGATTATTACCCGCATACGTTGCATTCCATTTTCTGCCTATTCAGCCAGCCCCACTCGACCGCTATCACCATCGCACTTTTCTCTTCGATCACCTTCTCACGCGTATATATCATGCTACGTATAATAACGTAATAATTTCGTGATCGAACAAATACTCGATAGACAGAGAGACAGCCAGAAAGAAACTGGCATTATCAGAAATTCATCCGGCTTTATTGCTTCGAGGCTGATTGACTTCCAACAATAGAGCACCTAATATCGAAAGAGGGAGAAAGAAGATACGACGGCGGACGTCGCGAAATAAATTTACAACACAGACACGCATACGTAGAGAGAGAGAGAGAGAGAGAGAGAGAGAGAGAGAGAGAGAGAGAGAGTGTGTGGTGGTGTAAAAAAAGCACGGACCCGTGGAGATCTTTTTTTTTTTTCTTTTTTTTATCGCGAAACGCGCGTTCTCTGGCTCTATATGTGTATCGTACGGCAAATTAGCGCTTGCATTCCTACGCTTTCTGCACCCACCGTGTGATTACCATGATTTCTACGTGACGTAATTTCCCCGCAGACAGAAACACACCAACGGATAAAAGACGACCACGGTGGGAGAAGAGGTGGAGAGGAGAAAAACGAGAAAGAGAGACGAAACGAGTTTTCGTGCCACACACGTGCTGGTTCGGAGCTCGTCTCACGGACAGCAGCACACCTTTGCGCCCCAACCAATGCATCATTCGGACAGGTTAGCTTGCCTACACGGCAAGCCACGTATATACAAGCTTCGATGTAACGGGTATACATACCGGGTGTACCTCCAACTGTTCTACTCGCCTCTTTTACTACGCTTCGCAGAATTTTACTTTTTACCGCGGAACAAAGACGATAGAATATTCTCATCTTTTTCTACGCTGTTTACGAGCTTCGTAACTTTGTCAAATTGTTTAAAAAAATTCAAGTTTTAACCCCTTTAAAAACCCAGTTATTACATTTAACGTTCTCTTATTCCAAGGCCATTTTTCATTCGTTACGTAAACGTCTGTTAATCAAGGATAATTACTCGCTTGGTATTTGTCTGTTTTCTTTGAATATTTCCCTCGATCGTATGAGAACAGTCCCTCGAAGGTTCGTGTCACATGGGGCTTGAAATAGAATCTAACGCAGGGAGAAAATAACGTTTGCGACTAGCTCATCCTCGCAAGTGGAAGCTTCAAATCGGAAAGTTTGTATACGAAGAATATTCCGAAGCGATGAAAAAAGAAAGGAAATGATTCGCCCATTATCATAACCTTGCACTTCCAAATCTGTGTACAACTCGAGACACGTAATCAACCATGGCAGTTTCAATTCCAAGTAATCACGATCCAGCTGGAGATTGGAATCGCAGAAATTGAAGAATCATTAAGGTAGACAACCTGATGCAAAGCAATTTAATGCTTCGAGAGATACACGGGGTGCTCTTACGTCTGGATTAACGGCTTAATGATTAATGAAATTCAACCGCAACCAGCGAAAAAGAACGAAAGAGAACGAGGGGAAATTCTTTCCTTCTCCGTTCATCGTCATCTTTCGTGTCATCCTCCGATCGATTATTTCGACGACCCAAAGAGCCTCGACCCATAGAAATAGCAGCTTACTTAAAATTATTCCTGTTATACAAGGATTTGTTTCCAAAGGCAACTACGTGACGATAATTTACAAAACGGCAGCGCAGCCTGTCCCTGTCTATAGAAAAGTTAGAGCGAGGTGGATAAATGTCAGTAACCTTGCAAAAGCCAGGCGCAACCGGCGCACCGGACAGCCACGTTTACTCGGAAGCCATTAATATGTCCAGAGGCAACGGGAAACGGTGCGCCGGCCGTGCGATCGTCGTTAATAATACGAATCAGATTTAGTTTCTACGTTCGAGGAGCGAGGAGGAGGAGGAGGAGAAAACACGCGTGACTATTGCTGGCTGGCCCCTGGGTCGACTGTTTTATTGTGGGATCGTAATTGAGACTTGTCACGTTAATGTTACGCGGGATTAACCTGTTGACTCGACACTTCTCGTCGCCATCCTGCGAGATCCTGCGTGAACCCTGACCGACAGAAATATCTTGCGCACAGAGAACTTGGGCAAGTTTTCTCTGTGTCGCGAAACGGATAGTATAGGGAAGGAATTTCAAGAGAATTCGAAAATGAAACGAAGCTATTCGAACCCACATTTCATCCTGCAATTATTAAACGTTAACCGCTAGACAAATGGTTTAGAAACTAGCTCGAATGTTGACTTTACGCGAGGAGCATTTTGGCACCACGAGGGGGAGAGAATAAAACACACGTTTCATTTCTGAACGGCGTAATTCTGCAACACCTATAATTGCTAGACTGCCGGCTATCTTTAGAGATGAAATCCGAGTTTAAACATTTTCAGCATAATATTAGAGAGGCGTGGAAAAATGGCAACTGGCACCAGGGAGAATCGGTTGAAATTGCTGGCAGTGTTGGGGACCCGGAATTACGTGTGCTGTATACGACAGGGATCCGCTGCCGCTTAGGCTTTTGACGAGTGGCTGACGCTCGTAAAATCGCCGTTACCGGCCACCGGTGTGCCAAAATGTCTTACTATCTTCGCGCTATTTTTAACAGACCGAACAGAGGAACGCTCGTTTGGCTCGGGAGCCTGGGAAAACGATGCTCTCTCTCTGTCTCTCTGTCTCTCAAACCTCTCTTTCTCGATTCGATTACCCTTCTCTGTCACGAAATCATCGCGCAGCCGTTTCGTTTATTCAGCTTCTTTTCAGAGATTATTCGTATATGTCTCAGAAACAAATTCAAACCATTTTCTACACGTTTAATCTTTTCCCCTCCGTTGACCGAGATTGGAACGACCAACGTTGATTCACTATTGCCGCGTAAACGTGGAACGAATCGATCAGGTCGCGTTACGATTTTTACTGCTTTCACTTCGATGCAAATCGCTCGAACGATGGTTTATGCATCAGACTCATTATAATTTCATACAGGCCTGATTAGCATGTGTGGCTAGCGGCCGTGCCATAGGAATTACTTTTTCCTAGACTCTTCGGTCGAGTAACGTTGCATAAACGAAACGAGCGATCAATTATAAATACGCATTTCCGAGAATGGGGAGCGGTGCGTTATTGATACGCGCTAATGATCTTTAAAACGGCTGATTCAGTGGTCGTTAAATATTCATACACGTGACACAGCAACGGCTCCGTTCGATTATATGCCCAATCCGAGCATCATCGATACAGCAAGCAGGGGACTTAAGCTCGTGTAAGGAAGTTACACTTTGAAATACGTAGGCAAAAATGATCAAATCACAACCGAGGCAGAAGTTTATTTAGTCGTCGTTCGTTATTTTTGTACGTGTAATCTTGCCGATTACGAAAATTAAAACCGATACTTTTTCAACCTCTTTCGAAATCTCCGGAATTCGAGAGAATCTCCCTCTGGGAATTCTAGCAACGTGTACGTTTTTTCCTCGTACACGTACAGAAGAGGGTGATTAACGAAAAAAGAATTTCCACAAATAGTACAGAGTCGGTTCTCGTACATAAATAAAACCACTGGAGTGTTCGCTTTTCCTACGATTACATAAATACTCGGCCTTCTAATTATAGCGAGCAAAGTGCTGTGTGTGTCTACGACGAGAATGCCTCTACCTTCGCCTTTATCGCTAGACTAAAGTAGCAGCTCTCCCTCCCCTCCTACCCTCTCTCTATATCCGCCGTTTTCTACTCCGATATTCTCTGGCGAAACTAAAATTACCATGAAACCCCGTTCCTCGAGCCACGAAACAAATCTTCTCCTACCGTTTAAATACCTGAATCGAAGGGAACCAGAAAGAGAGAGAGAGAGAGAGAGAGAGAGAGAGAATGGGGGGAAGAAGGACGACGCGGCGGAGGGAAAGTTTGGTCCTCGACATGGATATTTCAGCGAAAACCCGAGGACGATCAATAAACACAGCGAAACCTGGCATAAAAGGTCGAACGAACGGTTGGGCGAGGGTGGGTTGATTCTAAGGGTTGATACGGTTGATCGATCGGAGGGTGATTTCACAGGGAAGTTCGGACGGGGTCTGAATGGAGACTGGAAACGACGTAAAATCGAATAATGACAGGCTTTCCAGAGGGATGAGATTGGGTTTCTAACGTCCATACGCCTGCTGGTAATCGTTCCTGGGGGGGTGGAAGCGGAGAGGAACTCAACATATGTCTGCCTCTTTCACAACCCTTTTTCGGGGAACGCTTAACGTTTAAAGGGACACGAAATATCGGCTGTTTTCCAAGTATTTCTTTCTGTCGAAGTATTAAACTAAATTTCACGGGTTTCGTTTGCGCCTGTTCGTTAAGTCACCTCTGTTATCTCTGCAATTAACGTTATTTATGCTATAAGAAATTGCGATACTTTGACCCGTTACTAGAGTCTGCGGTGCGAAAGAAAGCACCAAAGAGAAAAGAACACGAGGAGGAGACTTGTGACTAATTGTAAGTACTCGCCTCCTCTTTCGTCGCCCTCCTCAATTTTCGACGGGTTTTTCAAGACATCGCGTCGCGTCGCGCGATTAAACGCGAGTCGAAATTTGGGCCATCGCCAAACGGTCGTCGTGAATTTTAGATAATGACGCGATCGAGGCTCGGCTAGTCGCGCGACGGAATCGACACCCGCGTGTTCTTAAAGAAATAATTGCCTGGCCGTGGCGCGGCGAGTTAAATCGACCGTGCGGCACACTGGGAAGCGGCTAGAGAGTCATTCTTTTCTCGCTCGAGGAATATAATTAGACGCTGAAGAAGCAATGGAGCGGTAAATCACTCGGCACTCGGGGAAAGATCAAGGGGAACGAGAGACGTTCGCTCGGTTACCGAACTCCCGTTTCGTCGATTCAGAATCTCTGCAGGAGACCTAACAGCGTTCGCCGGCTTTTCTCCAACTGTTCAAACTCTCTGATTCTTTGGAGTTTTTATTTACTTGCTGAGGAATAACGGGGTTACACATTTTCTTTCCTTTTTCTTTTTTTCTTTTTTTGCAAGGCTTATTACGCAGCAGTTACCGTATAACAGAAATTATATCTCCGCAATTACCGAGTAAATTTCTTTGAAAGAATTCTCGCGCGATGACAAATCGATAACCCGTTTTATAAATTTCCAAATATTTTCGCGTATCTGGTCGAGATTCTCCTTCAGGTTTTTCGACATTTTCAAAAAGCAGTAGCGTTTCCGGGAAAGTAAAATCGTTCTAGCGTGCAACACGTTAGACAAGGGGAGAGAGAAAGAGAGAGAGAGAGAGAGAGAGAAGAGGCCTTGGAAACCGACGCCTCGTATCGAGAACGGAAAAAAAAAAGAGAAAAAAACCGGTCTCGACTGTGTCAAGTCTCGCCGACCTCCTATCGTTGAAAACGCGCAAAAACTGAGTCACGCTCGTCGGTCGGTTTTTATGGGGCAACGGTGTGTGGAGTTTTTTACGCCACGGCGGAACTCCTGTTCTCGAATTTCACAGAAAAAAAGCCGCCTAACGCGCGATTTAACATTTCCTATAGCAACGGATGACGAAGTTTCTCGCAACAAGGAGATAAAAAACGACGATTGGATACTTTCGTCTAAACAGTGCGGCTCGGCCGGCTGATATGCGTTTCGCGGTTGAACAATTGCGCGTGGAAGAAAAGATATTCGGCATGATCCTCGGCGAGAAGAAGAAAGTCGCTGAACAACAAAGTGGCAGGAAAGAGAATCCACTTTCCTGCTCGGATTCCCGGCCGAGACATGCCGCGTATCGCGTTTCCATAAACAAGTTGCCATTTATACGTCGAAGATAGCGTGCGGGAATCTCTTTTGTCTCGCGACTGCAATGGCGACGGCGACGGCGACGGCGACGGCGGCGGCTCGGTGTATCCGTAAATAGAGTCAGTCTTTCAAGTCGACTGCGGGCCTCTGGCTCCTTATCGCGCTCCCTTTACTCGGAGATTTCCGTAAACATATACTTGGCGCATAGCCAGCGCGACGGAATGGAATACATTATTCTAGAAATTGCAACGGCGAACCGATGCCAACCGAGCGTGGCATTGCGTGCGTCGACGATCTAATTGTTAACATCGTGCAAACGTAACTCTTTCACGACTTATTCAGAAAATCAAATCAACCGGGTCAAGTCTTGAATATAAATCTTGAATTAAGATGCGTAACTAATAATAACTGGTTTGGTAATTCTTTCAACGCGATATCGCGTATCAACCGTATCTCGTAACCCATTGAACTTATAGAAGGAGATCAAACTTAACGAGTAAAATCGTGCGGTAGTCGCGGTTCGCACATTTCTCCATTTTTTTTTTTTTTTTTTTTTTTTTTAATATATGTATGTTACTTATCGATTACCTAGCGAATTGGAAAACCATCAAACAGCAGAATTACTCGACTTTTCGATCCGTTGTTCGGTTTGAAGCATGCTCTCAGCCCTGTGGCAATTAACTGTGCCAAATACGGCACAGTTACATTTAACGTAGATCATTTAAGAACTCGTGCGTGCAAAGTAACGACACTTGCGTAAGCTCGCAGCTCGAAAATAGAGCGAGATATATTCGCGTGTGGAATAGCCGAGGAAGGTCACCAGGTTGTTGAACGTGCCCCGCCTGATCAACCAGATCTCCTCCTCTGCACACCGGCGACGAACACAACTACCAGCCTTTGACCTTTTCCTCCCAGAGAATATCGTCTTTTGCACGAGTGCGCTGTGTCTCGTTCCACGACAATCGACCAGTCGTACACACCTCCACCCCGGTAACCTCGGCCTTTTATATTACACGAGTACGCACGGATCGCGAAAGATTCTCGATACTCTTGTTCGAACACGCCCTCCGACTTTCGAAGGTCGATTTTTTAACGGGAAATCGCGGCAACGTTAACATCATTTTCAGGGACGAGACCACCTTTCACCCTCGCCAACACGATATAATATAAATAGCAAGTGTAACGTAAGCAAAGCATATCTCCGGAGGCTAAACCCGCGAAAGATCGCCGATAAAGCGTGCTTGTGACCCGAATATATCGTACATAACGGAAAAAACACGCTCGAAAATAATCTGACACGCCGAAAATTCAGCGTGCCTAACACTCCCACATTCTCCTCCTTCTCTCTTCCCTTTCCGTTCGTCGATATTCCAAATGCGAAATTATTTCGCCCCCGCTTATTCACGCGCAGCCAGCTGGGAGCCGAGCCAACCGAGAACACCCTCCTCTTCCATCTTCTCTTCCTCGAATTCCACGCAATCCGATCCTAACGAACTCGCTGCACTCGAAATTACGGCCCCGCTAACCACGCATCGAGAATAGATCCTCTTCGCTTTTTCGGGCTGTCGACATCGGTGTCGTTGGTCATGGAAAACAATCAACCTCCGATTACGGCTTTCGTTTAATCAGATATCCCCCCCTTTCTTATCGTCCTCGTCGATAAGGTCAGGTAACCACGGGGTTACACTCTACGCCAAGTGTAATCAAGTTATTTGCACATATTTCGATCAAATACTTGGTTGAATAGAGTCGAAGCATGCGAGTTCTCTTCTCGAGTGTAGATTTAAAGATCGATCAGGTCAGGCTCGTGTATTCTTTCTGTTTGCACGAGTAAATAAAAGGCAACAAGTACGTCTGCTTGAATTATACTCTCGAACGACGATAGAAGTGAAAAAACTTTCTCACCGTTCTGCATACTTTTACCAAGTTTCCGATAACCTCATCGCGAGTCCTAGTTTCTTCTCCCCTCTTCAATTTATATCCCTGCTTTGTGTATTCTCAGTTGGAAACAACGATTACAAGAAATACGTGTACAATTTCAGTCCCAACTTGGAAATTGTTTGAAACAGCAGCAAGAGGAGAGAGGAGACAAAAAAAAAAGAAGAGATTGAGCACGAGGTATTGAATAGTCGCGTCTTTATTATCGGTACCGACGATCGAGGAAATATTTACGAAAGGATAGAGAAGAAAAACATTCCATTCAGAAGGGAACAGTGAGCGGCGAATTATTTTTCTCGTGTCTGGCGAAAAGATTGGCACGGTTTGTGGAGGAGGCGAGCGAAAAAGAAAAGAAGAAAAAAAAAGGAGATCCCTGTCGAAACGGAAACTCCGTTGCTATCTGTAATTGAAACAGCCTCACCTCGATTCTGATACATCTCACGGTTTGTTGCTCGTTCAGAATTCCACTCGGTAGAGGGAGAGAAAGAGAGTGAAACCTATGCCAATACGTTTACACGTGGACTGTACCCCCAGCGCGTGTTCGGTCAAAAATATCTCAGCAGCACAACTCTATCGATCCTCGAGACTCGTGATAAACAACGACGTTACCCAAGTAAATTTTCGCCTACACCATTTTAAAAAGCGCTTTTCTTTTTATCGTCCCCTCAACCCTCGAGCGAACACGAATTTCGATCACGGTAGAACTTTCCCACGTCTTTTCACGTTTTACCACAGTTAAATGTAATCAGCATCGAAAAACGTTTCGGATCGTTTTGCCTGCTTATTGGTTGCTCGGTGTTTCGTAACGATGCACAACGTGCGTCAACACAAATTCCCAACGAATACGATACACGCCATTAATGTCGAGAGATAAAACCGAGCGAAACTCTGATCCAATGCAGGCTACGTAGTTCCAAGACGACAAACACACTTGGCGTAGATAAACGTCGAGCCAAGAAGCGATCGATAAGTGTCGACTGTGAAAACAAGCCTGGATGGTATCGATTAAGGCAAAATACTTGGATTATATGCCTTAACATCGTCGCGCGCCCTGTCTCTTCAACTTAAACTTTTAATCAGTTCAACTCTGCCTCTTCCTCCTCAACTTACTCTGACATCTTTACTTGCGAGGGGAAGAGGGTGTGTGTATAGTCACCACCCTTTATAGTATCAGGTTACTTTCACCGAGCACATTTTATCACAGCCGTCAACTATCGGAACTTGTTAATTGGGCTTCGTTGTTCAGACCGAAACGAAACGTTGAAAAGTTTGCAAAAACTTGTCAGCCAATTGTAACAGAGGTGGTGATCTGTTAGACGAGAGTGTATCGAGATTAGGAGATAACGAGGTTAATCGCGGTGGCATATCTCAGAGGAACGAGAGACGTGAACGCGTGGTGAAAGAAGGTCGGGGGGAACGGCATCTGCGTCCGACTCGTTGCCTCTGAAATTGATAATACAACCTGCGTGTAACATTGATAAGATAAAAGGAGAATCGCGATACCACTCCCGATGATACCGAATTTTTTGTCCACGAGGTTGGTCGGACCGGATAAGGAAGAATATAATGCGAAACATGGACATATCGTGCACGATAGCGTCGAGTGCTCGAGATATAGATAGAGAGGCGCAGAGTATCTGCGACCTTCGGACTCGAATCGTAAGGTTGACGATGCTCGAAAGAAATTCGGGATACGGAAGCAGGAGATAACCGCGTTCGGATTCAGCGAGATTCTGCTACGTTCCAATTACGAAATAGAGTTTATCGCGGCTCTAAATCACGCTCGGCGCACGACTGAAATTGTGTTAATTAGTTGCTGAATCGACAGCTTGAACATAGGACGTTCCCCCCTTACTTTCCTCTGTCGTGTCGTAATCGTTTCTGATTTAACTTTTATTCAGAGAAACGAATCGATCCGTACGAGCCTACGATACATGTATCGCTAAATTATATTCCGTAACAGCAACCCGCTATTTTCTTATTTCTGATTGGGCAGTATTACCCAACTAATCCATCACGAATCCATAGGAGGATCGAAAGAATCGAAGGCTGGCTGTACCGCGAATGCATCAGAACTAATCGAAGGAAAGAACGATGGCAATGGCGTTGCGTACTTCGAAATGGAAAGAGAGCAGGAGGAGGGAACAGAGAACTGACCTCGGAGCATCTTGACTTGCTATCGATGGCCTGTAGGCGTAATATGGACACGGGACGCAAGTTCTTACGCGATCCTTAACGAGCCACGAAATTAGATTCACTAGGCCACGTAAGATACCGATAAAACGGAGAGAAACCGACCTCTCTATTGACCTAGATCGTGGCCTCAGCGTGGTGTAGCTCGGCGATTGTAAAGTACTACACGGACTCGTCGGATAGTTGCTAGCTAGAGTAGTTGCGCCTCTCTCTTTCTCGGTTAGATTGCCCCTGCCTGCCTGCCTGCCTGCCGTTCGTTCGTTCGTTCGTTCTCGCCGGTGGTGTGCCACGACGCAACGACGGACGACGACGTCGACGACGCTTCTCTCTCTTTCGGCGAGCACGACCGACACACAGGCAGAGCCAGTTACCGGAGAAGGATATTTGCGGTTGTGATTCAGCGCTGTGCCCGGCTGAACGACCGTCTCCGCCGCAGTCGCGGCGCGGAGAAAGGGGAGAGGAGTTGAAAATCGAGAAAGAAAACCGACCACCGCAACGATCCGCCGGATATATAACTAAACAAGTCATTTGCGAGACTTCGAGCTGACTCTCTGTTGGCGGATTCTCGTTTGCCGAATTAAATACCTCGGGGTATAATGGCTGGAAATTGTACGCAGGCCAACTTTTTAAAGCTATCGAAAATTTCAATGCCGACAAAATCGTGGTAAATGCGGACTGGAAATGGCGAGTAACCTCTCTCTCTCTCTCTCTTGTAACGGATTAATTTCCGACAGAGGTATTTGCCTAACGAACCGCGCGATGAATTTATTCGGGAAAATTTTATCCGGAAATTCGTAGCAGGAAACAGGGATCCAGCTTTGAAACGATCCGGCCACGCAACGAGAAGCAGCGGAGAGATTTCGTGATCAACGGG
The DNA here is from genome assembly GCA_951804975.1 of Anthophora plumipes. Taxonomy (NCBI): domain Eukaryota; kingdom Metazoa; phylum Arthropoda; class Insecta; order Hymenoptera; family Apidae; genus Anthophora; species Anthophora plumipes. Next base: position 637,322 of record OX638121.1, read on the forward strand.
CAGAAAACATGGCGGGGGTTCAGAGTGTGAGAAGAACGCCGCGAAATATTTTCTTTCGATCGTACAAAAATAAACTCGATACTTTTAAACTATACGCAAACGACATGGCGAGTACCAACGACGCAGTATTAATATCGAACGGACAGGCCAAAATTAGGCCAAAGTTACTCCTAACTCGCGACGACGTCTCTATTTTATTGTGAATTCAACCGTGGCTCGTGCCCTCTCTCTAACCACTCTCTCACTCACGAGAGAGAGAGAGAGAGAGGGAAAGAAAGAGAAAGAGAGAGCCAGAGGGGAAAAAATAAATTAGAAAGGCAGAACTGATCCGCCGCCATCTATTTTCATTCATCGAAGGTCAACACAGCGTACTACGCGGGTTATACTTAGCGGGGCTAGAATTCGCGTTCCTCTCGGGCAGGAATTCAACTATGCGACACTATGAATGATTCGCAGAAAGTGCAATCACTGTTACATAATAATCTCTCGAGGATCTCTGTCACGACGGATCGATAGATTTGCGTAAGATCCGTGTTACGTTACTTCTCTCTGTCGTCGTGACCTAATACACATACATCCCCGATTATACACTTTCAATCTATTAAATTCCTTCTGTCCAACCTGCCCCTCCCCCAGCTATTCGGTAGATAATGCCCTTAGTTTCACCCTTACACACCACCCTAGGCAAACTAGTTTTCATCTGTTCATTTACTTCGACCTCGAATGACCTCGAGAGAAGGGCACTGCGTACGCATCGTGTACGAACATCCCCTCCCTCCCCACCCACTTCCCTCTATCTCTCCTCTGACTTTTTCCCGTGAAGCGTTACATTGTTCGCGAGCCACGGTCGAGAAGGGCAGGTAGAAACCCTCGGGATAACAAAAGGACCAGTCGTGCGCCTTTGTGTATTTCCATAGAATGCGGCAGACTTTCGTGATTTCTTTCTACCTGAGGGGCCAAGCTCGACTAACAAAGGGAGCAATGCCTGGCGTCTCGAAATCCTTTCCCCGCTGATCCTCATACACCCCTCGGTCCGATTCCGACCCCCGCAACCCACCTCCGTACACCATCCTATCCTGCTGCTCCTTAGGAAGAAGCCAGGCGCCCGATTAACCGCATTGTTACGTTTTCCCAGAGCCATTATAGCGCCCAGTTTATGCCACTCTCCACTCTCCTCTCTCTGTGTTTCTATCCTTCTCCCTCCATTGCCCGGGGACAAACGGTCTTTGCGAAAATCGTCTGACGACGAGATGAAACCGGAATTCCTTCTTTTCTTTTTTTTTTGTTTTTTTTTTTTTTCGAAGGCAAAACAAAATTCGCGATGGAGGGTCTCTCTCTCTCCTCTGTCTCTGTTTTCGCCGCGAGCTGTTCTTCGTCGCGACGCCACACACAACAGACACCTTTTCAAACGTTCCACGAATCTCCTTTCCTCCTTTTTTCTACGATTTCGAAACGTACACCGCTCAATTATTTATTTTTCTTCCTTTTTTTCTCCCGCTGAAAAGAGGCAAGATGTAAAATTTCGCGAAATGTTTGTTGCACGAAAGAGGGAAATAGAGATTCAATTATCGGCGATACTTCACAATGCATATCGTATTTCGTGTAATGATAAACGAGCACAAAGCTTTTCAAAGCTATTTAATTTCTGCTTGGATTATGCGGGGAGCCCGGAAAATTCAATAAATTCACCTACCGCGAAAAAGAGAGGAAAAAAAAAAGGCTTTGCCACGTCAACTTAATAACTCGATGGCTCGAAAACGAAAGGCGAATGGCTGGCTAATTAAGCGTACCCGGCTGAACCAGTCCCGGTTTCACTCGACTACTCGACCATCAAACGTTTTCTCTCTCCGTGTTCCGGTTCAGGGTTGAGTCGATCGAGAGAGCTTCGTTCCGATCGATTACTATCGAGATTCTTTTCCAAAAGGATTACGACTACACGCGCGCGCGCACGGGTATATCTGGATTGGAAACCTCGATGAACGGCCGAGCGGGTTCTGTTATATACTACGCTCGAAAAAATACGGACCGTAAATTCATGGAAATGTATCTTTCGGAAGGCTGAGCATCCAAGGGGTTATACGTGGGTGCCCTGTCTGCTTTGTATATTCTCTCTCTATTTCTTCGGATCAAATCAATTCCCTTTAATCCACTTGCACGTCTTTCACGAACAGCACAACGTGAAAATTTGATAAAGGGGATGAGAGAGAGAGAGAGAGGGGGGCGAACACTTCTGGATTAGTTCATAGGTAAAATATGAGGAATGGGAAAAGAAAGGGACGAGAAAGTATCATTCGTGAATGAAACAATAAGGGAGAAACGAAAATAAAAGAAAGGAGAACGAATGCGAAACAAGGTTCTCTGTGTACGTATCTCAAGAGAGATCGTTCGCGCGTCACAGCGACGCGATGGAACGAATTCCAATTAATTACGCGCAATGACGCGCGTCGAATAGCATGGATTACAAATCAGGCTCACGTTCTGCCGGACATTACGCAACGGCGTCGACATTGCGAGTGAAACCAGTTTGCAAACATCTAGTTGCTTGCTGCGAGCAGGCAACCGCGGCTCGTTTGTCCATGGATTTGTACGGGGAATCGAAATATCCGGTCATCGACAAGTGTTTCGGCCGATGTACCGTTACCTCGAAACCACGTCACTCGAATCGATGCCGACGGCAAAAGTGAACAACACGCTATAGATCAAACTGTAGCGCAGAAATTTCGAACTCTCTTCTCAGGCAATTTTTCTTTTTTATTCTTTTTTTTTTCATTTTGAACAATAATTTCGATATCAAATACAGAGAAGAAGGATTTGCGATCTTGGATGGTCGTGTTTGAAGTGTAGAAAGAGGATGTATATACGTAGACTCGATCTTCTTCGGCAAAGTTCAAACGCGTCTCTTACGAAGTGCGGCACGTATTGACCTTGGAAGTCGAGGAGGAGGAGGAGGAGCGGTATCGACGCGAGAGGCAAAAGTTTCAACCTGTATACACACACCCGTACACATTCGCACGCACGCACACACACACACACACATCCACTTGAGAAACAAAAGGTTGCCCGCGCCACTTTCGTCGTTCTTACTCCAACATCCGACTCTAATTTTACCCTTTTACGAGGAGCGTAAACGCGAATCCCCGCGTTCCAGGGAACACAGTGACTGGTGTCTCGAGCGAGGCGATTAAAGCAATTCCACGAACCGGTCGATTATATCCTGCTTCTCTTTCACAGAGACACGTCCAATCTATCCTATTATCTTGCATAGTATTTCTTGGAAGACACCAGTCATCGGGTTTCCAACGCACAAGAATCCGAACGAACGACGAACGACGAAAGACGAAAGTCGGTGTTGTAACTCGGATCCCAAAGACGTAACGGTGCTTCCATAAACAGTCAGACCATTTATATTCAGCGTGCGATATCTCGGGAGCTCTCCTCTAGTTGGCATAAAACTCGTAGGTAAAATAGAAGCGGATCGTAATTCACGCGAAACTTTGCTCGAATACAAAGTTTCCTATTATACGTCTGGTAGGCGAAGTTTGCGCGTCGAGAGAGGTTGAATTTCGCGTTTCCAGTTCCCAGAGACAGCGGGGGCAGAAGAGAGGAAGAGGAGGAGGTGGGGGAGGAGGAGGAGGAGGAGGAGGAACGCTGGCCGGGGAGATCGTTCCCAGGAGGTTCGTCGATTTTCCATGGTCTATCAAGTGAGAGAGAAACCAGTCAACCTGAACGGCGATCGCACCTGTGTACCACCGCGGTCAACACACCCTATCCCCACACGCTCGCTCTAGCGCTTCGTTGCCTAGCTAAATCCCTTCCTATTAACGTCTGGTTGGTTAAATGTGAATCACAGGTGTACGTTACACGTACGTTGAAACATCCTATCTCATCCCGTTCTCGGTCTTCTTCACCTCCCAACGATTCTCGACGTTAGTTGAAACGTTCTGTCGCGCAGTAAACTTGTCGAATATAAACGGGAATCGTAAAGAAACGGCTAGATATCCTTGTTGAAAGTGTTGTTTAAAAGATGGTGGAGGGGAGGAGGTCATCCTAGGAGACTTACAGTGTAAGCGTGGTGGCGACGTTGGCAATGTCCGCCGGCAGGAAGTTGCTCTGCTGTCCGGACGGCTGATGATGCTGATGATGATGATGCTGTTGCTGCGGCTGCTGGTGCTGCTGCTGATGATGCGGATGATGCTGAAAGGCGGCCTGGTGGGAAGGGGAGGCACCCGCCGGCATCAAATTATACGGCTGATATAGCAGCTGCGGCTGGGCCTGCGTTGCTGCGCCAGCGGCCGCGAGTAAAACTTGCGTTTGTCCCTGATGTACGTGATGATTATGATGGTGGTGCGGGTTACCCTGCGTGGCCGTCTGCGGGCTAACCGGAAGGACCGCCATTGCCGCGCCTCCTAGCACCGGTGGCATGCTTCTACCTTCGTCCTCGCAGCTACGTTCTCGATCACCAGCACCACGTTGCTCTTGTTGCCGCTTCTCTTCATCGTACGAGGAGCCGCACTCTGCGTCGCGGTGCGGCTCATCTCTCGGGACGGCCGGCGAGACCGTCTCGAGATCGAGGACGATTCGCTTTTCTCGATAGCCTCCTTCGAGCCTAGAACACACCTATCTTCCTCTTCCTTTTCCTCTTTCCCTTTCTCCCTCGCTCTCTCTCTCTTTCTCTCTCTCTCTTCCTCTTTCTCCCAATCCCTCTCTCCCTAAGAAGCTCGTTCTCGATTCTCTATTCTAAAATAGTAAAACACACGCACGTATCACCACGCATATAATACGATCGACACTCGAGTATGGCCTGTACGTTTCACGTATACTCCTTGCTCGATATATTGCTGTCGCTAATCACCAAGGAAAACAAGAAACACCACCACCTCGTTCCTAGAGACCGGCAGCACCCTAGCGCGCACTGCGTGCAACGATGAGATCACTCGTCGTCGCGCGACAGAGAACCGTACGAGCCACGGGATACGATCGGTCACGAAGCTTGCCGAGCAGCCACGAAGCGCTTCGCAACAGACGTTGATCGACCGACGAACAATGGTCGCACGATCCCCCGTTTCTTTTCTCTTTTCTCTTTTCTCCTCCCTTACTTTCGCACGCGTATACACCGCCAGTCGACGATGCACTATACGATGCTCCTCTTTTACCACACTCGAATCTCCTATGAACGAACAAATCCAGAGAGAACGACGAACACTTTCGTGTACAGCCGAGAGGTGAGAGAATCGACTGCAACAAGAAGAAGAGGACGCGTTGGCAAGATCGCGGAGGCAAGCGGCACTTGTCTACGAACTAGGAACGCGAGCACGATACACCACTGCTCTCGTGACCTCTGCGAACAATGGCGTGACGACGCGTCTACCGACCGCCGTCGCCGATTTTCTTCTCACACTATGCACCGGAGAGAACGATTCAAGTCTATTTACCAGCGCCCCAGTAACCACCTCCTATGTATCGTTTCATACATATCCTGGCCTACTGCTTAGTTTGGCTACACACTGCACTGTAAATCCAACAATCTTCAACGTAGACGATATCGTTTAGCTGTAACGAATGCGGCTCGATCGAGATAAAGGAACAGGCTTGCACTGCGTGATCACTGGTTGCCGTTGTCGCGCGTCGAGGTATATACACCACTCGCGAGATACCTTCGACAAATTCCACGAAAGAACGTGGAATAGAATAAAATCGTATAGTGGAATATAATTCGAAGGAGAGAAAATGGCCTGCGTAACACGTTCACACACGACACGCGCGCGCCCGCGCGTACACACACACACACACACACACGCGTGCACAAAAGTCTGAACGCACGTAGGAGAACGCGACGCGTAGCAAGATCAGATCGCGTCGAAGGCCGCTACTCTACTGCGGCATCGAGGAGAGCTCGCCCCCCACCACGCCCACCGCCACCAGACTTCCCCGAATGTCCCTTCCACCTCCAGTGCCGGCAGCAGCCGCCGCCACGTCGCCCTGCTCCCCGCCACGTCGACACCCACGGTTCCACCTAACCTCTCCTCGCTTCTCCACCTCCTTACAGCTCGACCCTAGCCTGCCATCCCTCTTCTCCACCACCCATATCCACGGTTCCCCTCTGCGCTCCCTCTCACTCTCCTCTCTCATCGTTCAATCTATCTTTTGCTCTCTCTCTCTCTCTCTCTCTCTCTCTCTCTCTCTCTCTCCGCTGTTCGAGCGGTGTTTCTCTTTCTATGTATGTGACCGAAGGCGACCGACCGAGCGCGGCCAACTCAAGCACGACTACTCTCCGCTGGCTGCCGCAAAAAATATTCCGCGTGCATTCACGCACACGTGCTCGCGCGTGTTGCTGCACCGCCGTGCCTGCTGAACGCGCCTGCTCGCTCTCCACCGCTTTTTTGCGCCCAAGCGGAATGACGTTCCGTCTCGCAACGCCGAACTCCTCGCTGGGGGAACTCTCTTTCGCCGGTTCTTTTTTTTTTTTTCCCCTCTCTGTCTTTCTCTCTCTCTCTCTCTCTTTGCCATGAAACCTGGCCCGCTTTATTATGCAAAGTCCTCGAGAGTAGCGAGCGTGTAATATTTGCGCACACGCGCGAACGTCCTCGAAACGGACTGTTCCACATGGGGAATTACACTACCGGCAGAAAGTTCCGAACCAAGCGATAGAACTTTTTAAAAGGTGGGGGAAAAAAGGAAGAAATAAACAAGCGGTTATTCGAGGGGTTAAAAAGCGGTGAGGCTCGATTTTAGGTCCGTTCCACCTTTTATCGGAGGATGCGGTTGCTTGATAAGTTTACGAAGGGCAACAAGTTGGGTTAGGTTAGGGATAATTATTATACGTGTACGATAAACGTTTAGCCGAGTGAATCGAAACTTCTCTCGAGTACTCCTGCTATCTCTCTGTTGCGCGTTTTGCAGAAGTGTCCTTGCTTCGCGCACACATCGAGAGGAAAGTCAACCGACTCTCGAGGAGACGCAGGCACGCATCGCGCGTTTACATTTACGCGCCATGTTTCCGCCTTCCTCCTCACCTTCTGAGATTCACCGGTATGCACGGGTTACGTAAAGCGAAATTATTTTCCACGGACGGTGCTTTAAAGAGGTATCGCACGGTGTATCGCGCGCGTTTGACTCTTAGACGCGATTTTATCACGGGATCAGAGAAACGTGGGAGTTGTGTGCGAGTTTAATCGTGCGACTCGATCTACCGGGAGGGACTTCCATGTCGAATCGAGAGGAAAGCGAACTGTAACGCGTACACACACGCTTCTCCTTCGTTGTTAGCATTCCCCGTTTCTGTACGGGTCACGGGATATTTCCTATCTCTAATTGTGACGTTGCTCAATAAAACGCTGATTTCAAAATGATTACTTTGTTGACAAAAAACAAAATAAAAAAATAAAAAAGTTCCCAGACGTAACGAAATGTGTGAATTACCGGCGTGCAAACAAAATCACAAAGAGAAGAGAATGATTAACTGACTTCTAACACGTCATTTCGAAATACATCGAGTTCAGAGTCACCCCACTCGACAGATGTGTAGTATATACCATTCTACAGCGCTCTAATCCAGCGTTGTTATCTCCGGTTAATTCGATGTCACGCGAGCTATATTGAATCATCAACTTCGACGCTCGTAAAGATAAGATGCGTCCCCTTATCTGAGGCTATTCACGTTCTCCTTTCGTACAGTATCTTTCTCTCCCTCTCCCTCTCTCTCTCTCTCTCTCTCTCTCTGTCAACGGACAGTCGTTGTATCGATGTTGCGTGGTGAAAAATGTTTCGGAGAGGGCAGAGTGGCAAAGAGCAGCAGTTTTTAAATAGCGCAAGTTTTTACGCATCACACTTGCGAAAAAGAATGCTTCTTATCCGAAGCGGTGTACCAGGACCTGGCAATTTATCATTATACACCGGTACACGGCTCGTTACGTCTGTCCTGGACGCAATTTGCGCCACCTTGGCAAATAAATATCCTCGATGGAGCGGGACGCGTGCATTTGACGACCCCTATATGTATACCCGGTGCATGCACCTATCGACTCGTTTTATTACTGGATGAGTAATGTTTCGTACCCTTTGGTCATTCGACCGCTCTGAACTACGTATTATGCACCACGGGTCAACAGAAGCTTCCTCGTTTCCGCCACTTTCTTGCAAGTAAACTCTCAGAAGCTAAACATGTTACGCGTGTTCTTGCATAACGCGCAGAGGTTCAATTATGAAAGGAAAAAAAGAAAGAAAAAGAGGAACGGAAAGCAAAAAGAAAGGAAGTAAGAAAAACTGTAAAATCGTCTGACCTCCGTAACGTGTCGGATGTAAAAGCAGATTCTGTCTCGTGGTAATAAATGGATCGCGATGAATTTCAAATAGCCAGCGTCAGCTAAGAACCTATTCCAGGGCTGATCGATACGAGCAAATAATCTGTTAAGTAATTAAGCGTCCGTTCGAGCGTGACAATTTATGCAAATCGTCTGTTTAACTTCGAATCGAAGGTCGCGTATTAATTAACGGAGCCTCGCGTAACTGGATACAACCGTATGGCTCGTAGTAGGAAGGATTTTCGAATTAATCGGGAATCGAACGATACCAACCAGAGGAACAAACAGGATCTCTCACTCTTTCTCTCTCTCTCTCTCTCTGGATGGCCCTGGTGAATAGTGGTAGGGAAACCGAGGGAATGGCCTAGGTTCCAGCGGGCTTTGTAGCAAGTAGCCGGTGCTGCTGGTTTATGTAACGCGGCTGAAGAGGGACATTAATGCCCGTTTCGAGTGTCTGCTGTCTCCCGCATTCCCGGCAGCTGGCTGCATTTTGCATGTGTGCGCGCATGCGTCGTGCATCCTTTTGCCGCGTCACTCGGTCGCACGCATATGCACACGATCCTGAATACACTCTGTCCGTGCGTTCAAGGACAGAAATTTGCACGAGCTCCCGCGTCACGAGCCTTTCGAGCCACAAAGCTGCGTTCGATTCGTGAATTTCGAGTCCTTCGACGGTGGAGAAACGCAGAAAGATCCTTTAGAAAAAGTGACGAAAAATGGTCTACTATTCGTTTTATGTAGAAATACGATTGGTGGTAATGGTCGTAAAGAATCGAGGAGAGACATATTTCGTATGCGTTTAAAGGCGATGTTGCTCGCGTGATCAATGGGTGAATAAATATATGCCCGATAACGTGTTGAAGTTACTGAAATTCGTACGTGCAGTGGAAACGCGCGTTTACCACACGTGCCCAGACACGCACACACGCACCGAGCTGCTATTCATTCTAACAACGGAGAAACATTCTAAGAACGAACTCCGGCTCATTTTTATGGCATCCTACGAGCCACCGTTTCTTCGTTGAATCGCAAATGGCCCCCCTTCAACGTCCGCTTTCGTCTATGCAGGCAGCAACGAAACACTTTTGTGCGGTCGACGCGCGACAGAAATACTTAATCCCCCTATTCTCGACTACGATTAATTAATTAATAACCCCCGTGAAGCTGACGACACGTGTAATTGAATTTCTCGCGGGGATAAATATTCTCCTTCGGAATATTGGATTACGTGAGAAGCACGCGTGTAGAGAACGGGGGGGGGGAAAAAAAAAAAAAAAAAAAAAAGAAAAGAGAAAATGAAAGAAAGGACCGAAAATACCGGCCATTCTTGACGGTGTGTTCACGCATCGGACACGTACATATGTATGCGATGGCTTATCGGGAGAATGTGCAACAACACCGGCATTTTTATGCCGATGTCACGGCTGACCTTGTCGCTTCAGCTATATCAGGCACGCAGACACTTATGCACGCACACACGCGTGCAACTTAGAACGCGCTGGTTATAATTCTCAACAGTCAAGGATCGATAAACAACTATTTGCACGTTTCTTGTATTTCACGGCTACGAGGAAGTTCTTCGCGAGCAGCTAATTTTCCTAATTTACAGGATTAATTGGTACGTGTTTCTTTTTCCTTTTTCCCTGCCTCTGTTACTTAACGCGGCAGCCTAGTTCCTACCAGACGCGAGAAATAACGCAACGGGGAAAAAGGAGGAGCGAACCGTTCCGTATCAACAAGCTCAAACAGCAAATAAATCTCCCACAATGTGAATCTGTTTGAATAAAGCCAGCCTTATCCTCGTGGAGAATTTTAGCAGCAACGAAAGATAATCGTTCCAAGTGTACCAAGAACGGTAGAAACGAAGAAATCGTGTGTGGCGCGTGCAAGAAGGTACGCAGAGCCAGCCATCTTGGAAATAACGATTCCTGCACATCTGCCTTGCTTGGCGTGCACTGAGAAATTACCTTTCGGAAACACTCCTTCCTCTCCTGTCCGTTTGAAAGTTGAGGAAAATTCACGAAAAGACACCGTCGCGATCAATTTTGACTCGTCCTCGCGAAATTGTAACGTTCGAGTTGGTGAAAAGGTTCGAGAGTGGGATAGAAGTTTCTCGAGCATCCTGTATAGTACCTCTGACGAGACCGCGTGAGGTGTCGAGAAGAAGGAGGGGAGGCAAAGATCGAAGGTGGTATACGCTTCCCTCTCTGGTTCTTTGAACTCGCGACTATTGTGTTGGTGAGGTCATGGCACAGTCCCGTCGAGTAACAATATGAGCAGCATCGAGCTTCTCGCGCTGCAGTTGTCCCACAACTTTCGTACAACTTCAGTATCGACCCTCAAGGTCGTGCTCCTTCACCCGTGGGATTTCCAAGAAGTAGCTCTCGAGTAGCGAGGAACCTCCTCGTTCCGAGGAAATTAGAAGCACGTAGAACGAGCCTCTCAACTTTCCGCTCGGTGGAGACTTGTCCGCCGAGCGGAAATCCGATTCCTCAAATTCCATCGTCACCTTCCACGTTTATACCTCCCCTTTCGAGTGGAATTCAATTTGGAAAATGGCAAAAGTCGGCTGAAGATGGTTAAGAAGAAAATCTGAAACATTCTGCGGGAGAGTCCGGTAACTTTGAGAAGGCGGGTAGAGGCAAGTTCGCCGCGAAGGAAAGTCGATTAAACGGCAGCAGAGGCGGGCGGAACTTAAAAACTTGTTCCACTTACACGGTCATTCGACGAGTTCTTTTTTTTTTCTCCCCCCCTCTCCCGGAGCAATGTGTTCGTAGAAGCGGAGAACTTATGATTGGAAGTGGTGCGCCAGCCCATCAAAGTTGGCGACCGACGTAACTCTGGCTCATGCATAAGCGATCATGTGCTGAAACTTAATACGGCCGCGCGCATCAATAATACGCGCGCGGCAGACGCTTGTCAACTGTACTACAATCACCGCGAAGGTTGTGGAAGTTAATCCTACGTGGCCACGGACAGAGAGAGAGGGAGAGAGAGAGAGAGAGAGAGAGAGAGAGAGAGAGAGAGACAGGAAGCTACGTCCACAGCGATTGTGCGATATATTCTCCGAGCTGACTCGAGTGTACGCCATTCGCGTTCGAACACGTCACTGGCTCTTAACCTCAGCTTATAGACGTCCTCTTACAGTCGAGCATCGCCTAGAAATTACAGAACGAATGCTTTTTTCCTCGCCACGGGATATACAGGCACACGGACGTAATCTTCCTCGCGTTTCTAACAGAGGGATAATCGACCCGTGCAACGTCTGGCGCTCTGAACTTCGATTACGTAAATCTCGTTACGAAAGGATAACGCGCGCAGGGTGGACGCGTTAATTTCGAATAGTTCGATTATTTATCGATCTCCGAGTTTTCCAAAACGATCAACGCTTCGCTTTCGAATCTACAGAGTTTTATCGAGGAACTTGCGAAAAGGAGAGAAAGAACAAGTGGGAAACAGGGAGGATCGTGCGTGGTTACGTTCATGGATATCCACGGAAGCCCGAGCGAGCATCAGATGGAATCGATAGTCGCCAGCCTGAACACACCTACCTAGAAAAGGGCTTTTGTGCTTGGGACACACACGCGCGCGCGCGCGCATACACTTGGTGTCGCGCGTGTGGGGTTGAACCTCGATCAAGGCCATTTGTCGTTTATTGCGAGGGAATCGAACCGTTTCCAACTTATTTTATTCCCTCCGGCTTGTTTCGCCGCGATTCAACGGTGAACAGCGTTGGTTACTTTGGTAAATGCGAGCCCGTTACACCTCGTTCGGGCCCGTCACGTTTAATTCGTAAATAGTGCGCTTGGCTTCGTTAATCGGGCGAACTGGGGTGAACTCTGCGTCGTTATTTTCGAAAAGCTCGTTTCGTATAAAGCTTCGAGTTAGTGCGAAAGGGGAAAGTTGGCCGAACGATCGATACTCTTCCCCCCTCGAGTTCGGTAAAGAGTGTGTTGAAAGTTGGCGTTGCAATCGTCGAGTGACACTGGAAAGAAAAAGATCGATAACCGGTGGAAGAGATGATGCATCGATCGAGGGGAAGAAGAAAAGGAGACGAAAGAATTTGACCATTAAACTCGACGCGTTCGATCGAAAGAGTGTCGTCACACAGTAATTCGTTCTGCGAGGGGAGAGAGAAAAAGCTCGTTTCATGAGCACCGGTGAACAAATGTGTGCAGCCTCTCACGCACACGCTTCCTGCATTGTTACTTGGTATGGATCGCCGACGAACGAGCCCCTTTTATTATTACCATTTGTTGCCGCGTACGTGTTTCCTGCTACGTCGGTAATAGGAACGTACACTCTCGAGCATAAAGCTCTTTCTCCCTTCGTCGTCTGCCCTCCCTTGCGGCCTTCGTCAGCCAGCCGCTTCTCCCTTTTTCCCATTCCCCGTTCGTCTTCCTGCTTTTCACCGACCGCGACGTATGCACGGCGTCGTCCATGCGAAATGACCCATATATCCCCGGTGGAATGGAATGTTTCGGAAAAATACCGCGCGCACGTGCGTTACGGTTATTTACCGCGTTACACGTGCTAAATAATCGTTCCTCTGGCTCGGATCGAACGTCGTCCTATATCGTCCTTCGAAGGGAGTCGCTTCGATATCTCGAGGCGAAAGAAAATTGAAATTTCAATGCGAAGAATCAAGTCACGTAATTCTACGCTACGTTCGAGCTAACTTGAAACGTGTCTGTACCTTTAAACCTTCTAATTGTTTTACGCATTTAAACGTGTCGTTTAATTAACACAGCTGAGGAAGAAAGGAGTCGTCGAGGTTTATTCAGGATTATTCGGTAGGAAAAGTGTCGAAAACGTGTCCAATTTTCGTTACGACGCTAGGCACGATGTCTGGTACGCTTAAGAAAATCAATGTTCGACGATCCCATCGTCTTTACACGACATTCCCCTTCTCCCTTGTCGTTCGTGTGGGAAACGACGTTTCGAAATTCCAAAGGGAGGAGGGACAACGTGCGTACAGTTACAGAACCGAGACAGGTTTTTGCAATGCGATCAATTAGCTCGTCACCGGTGCGCGAACAAGTACGCTTCATTCCCCAATCGATAAGCCGGTCGGAAGTGCGCGCGCGTTCCTATCCTGGGATTACATAATAACGAGAAGCCTGACAATGAAGGGACGGCTCAAAAGAATTCCTTCGCGTGGATTCGCTATTGAACGGAGGAAACGTTGTCGTGGCTCGACACGTCGTCCTCTGTGTTAAACGCGACGTTTCCTGGGCGCAACCGGTTGCGACAGGTTGGATCGAAAGACCGGTCGGATCCCCGTGTCGTCTATATTCGTGTCACTTTTCGAAACTCGAGAAGTCTTTCACAGAGGCTCCGGCAAAGTGGATATACATACATACATACATATATATCTCGAGTTTCAGCGAGGAGAGTTTTTAATGGACTGCATTAGTCCGGGAGCTCATTGAAGGGTTGGTAACGGGGTCATGACCCCGCATAACTGGCATTCTCTCTCTCTCTCTCTCTCCCTCTCTCTTATTTTCGACCGGTTATTTTTGCGACAATCGCGAGAGAACTGAACCTTTCGAATACTGAAAGGGAATAAAAGTACTTTTTGACCGGTGGAGGATCGCCGAGGGTGACTCGTTCAAGGTTACCGTCGACATCTCGTGAAACGGAATGGTTCCGAGAAAACGGCGCCGTACAGGGGAAAGATAGGTCAGGTCGTATCGCCGAGGAAAGATAAGATAACGCCACGGTGGACAGGTGTAGCTCCGTGCGATCCTACAGTCGCGTAAAAAAAGTCGCGGCTCGAACCTTTCTCGATGCAATCTTCTCTAGACAGGAAAAACTAGCAGTCAAGTTGTCCAAAGACAGCGTCTATTTGTCCCTGATCGAGGTGTGTCGCGTCAAAGTACGGCAATTGCGGGGCGTCGACATCCGTTGGAAGAAAGCACGAGGAAAGCGAAGGCGTCTATAGTTCGAGAAAGAGGAGGCGCAGGCAAGACACGAACGCACGAGCAAAAAGAAAAGGAAAGAGGGGAAAAGAAGAAGGCGAAGGAAGAACGAGAGGAGGAGAAGGAGGAGGAGGAGGAGGAGGTGGAGAAGAAGAAAAGGTAGGAAAAAAGCAGCTCGTTAAGGCATGACCTTTAGCGGCGGGAACGTGGGAGGTTATAATACACTTAGTGCACGGTTTCGTTTATCGTCGAGAGAGTCGTGGAGGTTTTGTTGCGCGATGAATGCAGGTCGTAGCAGCGGGCTGTACGCTCGACTCGGCTCTGGAGGGGAAGCTGGCGGAGGAAGAGGGGCGTGCGGCGCGAGGGCCGCGGAAACGAGACGAGTAGAGGAGCAGAGAGGTGGAGGAACATGAGGAGTAAGGCGAGAGGGAGGGCGAGCCGATGGAGGGGAAGGCTTGCGCACGTGTATGTACGTGTGTATTCGTAGCTCGGGGAAAAAGAGAGGAGGAATAGCGACGATGAACTGCCGCGCGCGCTGTAATACGATGGAGGACGGGAGGTGAAAGAGAAGGAGAGGCGAATAGAGAGGGCGGAGAGGGCCGGCGAGCGGCACAAGGGAGAGAAGCAGAGAGAAACGCAGGGAGGTCAAAGGCCTCCGTGCACAGCGCCAATGTGCCATGAGTAACCACCGGCTGAGCCACTCCACACAGCATTGGCACCACTACCGCTCTACAACCCGCTCGCCCCCTTCCGCCGCCTCCTACTCGATAACGTATTCCTTTGACGCACACGAGTCACAGCACAGCACAGCACAGACATACGCTCGAGTGCTGGCTCCCTTGCGTGCATCGGCATACGGGAAACCAGTTACACATACGCCTAATGCCAGCGGGGACTAATTCGATGATAGGCTTAGAATTTTCGAGCTACGTGACACCGCTACCTGACCAATTTGTCACACCTCTATACCTACAGTATTTTCGATGCATCACGTTACACCGCTGATGAATGTTTCAACGATGAATCGATAATCATTCGTCTAACGGGGATTTCCATATTGCTATTTACCGAGGCGAAGCTATATACGCGTGTACGTGGAAAGGTTAATCTGTCAACCGGGCCATTTTTAAATCACCGGCAAATGACACCTATACGATGCCCTCTGACGAAGAGGAGGAGCAGGAGGAGGAGGAGGAGGAGGAAGAAGAAGAAGAGAAGCATTTTTCCCCGTCTCTTAAGTCACGTTCCCTCCACCTTCGGGATATGAATCACTTTGCGCGAAACCGTGCAGGATACAGTTTCTGGTTCCCATCGCTTCCCAGAGAGCAGAGAGCGCAGAAAGGAGCCTCGAGGGAGAGAAGGAGAGAGGTCGGAGAGGGAGGAGGGAGGAGTTGCTCGACGCCGTGCGAGAGGAGAGCACGCATGCGCGGCTGCACGCTCGGGAGCGCATTTAAGCGTCTCCCCGGGACACGCATTCGTGCGCGCGCGCATACACGCGCGTGTATGTGTGTCGCGACGAGCGAGCGAGCGCGCGCGCGCTTTTACGAGAGCTCGCATGGCATCCACCCGTGCGCCACGTTCGTTCCAAGCCTCTCCTCCTCCTCCGGGCTCTGGAGAGGGAGAAAATAATGCGTGTCTCGACCTAGCCAGCAAGAATGAAGGCAAGAGTGTTTTCTGGAGAAGGTCAACGGTATCGGCCACGAAAGAGACGTGCATGCCGATGAATAATACCGGAGGAAGGCCGCGCGTCGCTCGATAAGCGTTAAAACCTTCCCGACCACTTGGTGAAATGACCCAATTGCGTTGAAACTGAAATAAACCTATAAACGATGCTTCCTCTGTGCGCGCGCGAGAGAGAGAGAGAGAGGAGAGAGGGAGAGAATTCCACAGAACGGCGATCGCGAATAGAAATTGCCTCGGATCGGCAACCGGAGGAGACGTTTAGAGTCTGGCAATGGGTTTCGTGAATCTTGGCGACGGGGGACCGATTTCCATGAAATCCCAGTGCGGTCTGCGCATCGATCCGTGGCGAAGCACGGGCCGCGAGAGCGCGCACAGGTGAATTTAAACGAGATTGGTGGAACGGTGGCCGGGCGACGGGGCATTTCAACCGGAGAGCCAGCCATTTAAATATCTTTCTTTTCCACATTTGCAAACAAACGCGGCCACGTCCGCAGTTTCCAGAGTCGCTATAAATTATTCAACTGGCTATATCTGTCCTCTCTTTCTCCCCGGTCGTTAGATAGGAATCGTTCGAGCGACGGCAGAATCTCGTTTCTGGCTTTGAGTATCCTTTCCCTCCGATACATGCCTGCTGTTGTCGTCGTACCAGCTATACGTGTATATTTAATACTGCTATGCACAGTGGGAAGTGGCTTCTCTCTCTCTCTCTCTCTCGTATATACCGTTAGGATAACAGCCAGCCAACGACCCAGATCCTCCCGGAGGACCGGCGCCTTCCACCGGGGGGATCTTTTTCCTCCAGAACGAATCGACGGCTGCTTCGAGGAACTCGAGGAGTTACCTAGGTGAAAGCACGATACGCACATTCGAGAGAGACATCATCGAACAATATCCATCTCGACACTTAATACCATTTAAGATCGATCGAAACAATATCGATAGCAGGATAGTGCTCCCTTGATCCAGGGCGAGTCGAGGTTGCTGCTCGCCTCCTTTCTATCTCGTTCTATTTTTCTCCGTTTCCTACCTACTGGATTTTCCACCGTGTTTCACGCACGTTCCAACAACGAGTCTCTACCTGCATGCACGCCGATACGATAAAACATCGAACAGCAAAAAACTGATAACGATAACCCAGGCTTAGTTCTCGAGAAGAAAGGTCAGGTTCGAATCAGCATCGTAATCTAACAACAATATAGATCGATAATGATAGCGATCGATCCGATCGTCCAACTCGCAAATCTCCTTCTCGTGCGTCGTGTTCGATGATGGAACATTACGAAGCCGTGCGAGAGAACCAGCAAGACCTGTCAGCGACAGGACTCGACGAACGAAACAGGTTCTCGACGAGGCCCGGCCAGAAAACCAGTTCCACTGGTTCGACGGGTGAAAAACGGCCTCGCGCTTTTTTCCATCGAACAGGTTCAATTTGAATATCGTGAACCGATTATCCCGCGGATGCTATCTCTTCAAGCGCTATATACAGGCAACAGCAGCAGCAGCAGCAGCAGCAGCAGCAGCAGGGAGAGAAAGAGATTGAGAAAAAGAGCAAGGGAAGAGCGGGAGAGGCTGGTAACTGTAACCTCGACTCCGTGGAAACGTGTTCCTAGCATCTCGTAAGCTTGAATGAATCTCAATTCCAAGCATCGTCCGTCTAGAGACACACCGCGGAGGCAGCAAACGCGTGCACACGGTAATGGCGCAATTTATTGAGCCGTTAAGGGGCTAATGCCTGGCTGTTACGCACCCGTGAACTACTCGCGCGTATCGTTTAATTATACCGTGTTATGCAACGCACACCGGCGAACAATTGCCCAACAAGCAGCCTCTGAGCGCGCCGGAAAATACGTTGTTCCCCATGCGAACCAATTACAAAACGATTCTGATGGAATTTATGCGGCCGATCGCAGCGACGTTTCGATCGATTCCGCGAACGAGTCGTTAGGAATTCCCTTCACCGTTACCGGTCATCGAAAACGAGTCTGCGAGCCTGTAATTAAAGCCCCGTCGATCGATCTTCCTACGCGTGATATCGCGCAACCAGAGGGAGGGGAGCATCGCTGCCCACTGTTGGATCATTTGTTCGTCATCCATCTACGTCGGCTTTCATTATCTTTAATTAGAGACGAGTCGTGTCACTGGGCGTTGCAGCTCGGTGAAAACGAGCCGCAACCGATCGTTTGTTTTTCCTCGAACCGGTTCAAAATTAGATACAACCTTATCCGAATACGCGTACGCTAATTTCGTCGAATTTTCAACTTTTCTGCAATCTACTCTACTCTCTTCTCTTCTCCCAACTTGCTTCGCGTACAATATCCGTTACATAATAGGGAGCAATTACGTATTTTCGCGATTTATCCTCGTTCGCGGTCGCGTAAATAAACGGGAGCGTACTTCGAAGTTACGTTAGGTGGCTATCTAATCGAGTTTCTCGATTGTTCGCGTCACGATAGCGTGATGTGCGAGTCCTCGTCGAGTCCTCGATAACGAATATATCGGGTGTTATTTTAAATAACATACATACACACTTTGAAACGAGAATGGAATGTCTCGCTAGACTTTTATCGAACCCCCGTTTTCCATTAAATGCAACGCGAATGCAAGGCCTGACAAGCGTAACGAACAAAGCAGACGATAATCTGGAGAGGAAGAGGATGATTTTCAAACGAGATAGTTCGATGGTTGACTTATCGACGAGAGGCGACACACATTTGGCATTATCGTCGCGACGCGTTCGCGCGACCTTTGGCCCACATCCTGCTGCCTTAATCGGCGCCGAGAGAGAGAGAGAGAGAGAGAGAGAGAGAGAGAGAAACGAAAAATTGTTTTCCCAGAACCCTCGGAGATAACATCCCAACTATCGCGTACAAAATGCGAGGTAGCGGCCAACGCGATGCTGGTACCCGCATGAGTTGTCAACGCTGCATTCGAGCTGCCAGTAATTGGAAAGCTCGTTGATTTTCGCCGATTACACGTTCCAGTTCGATCGATCGAACGTAACGATAGATAACGCGCCTTTGTCGATCGATCTGCGATACCTTGAGATTTATATAACTCGTTCGATCTTCGGTGTACGCGTTCAGAAAAAAACGACCAGCGTAACTGACGGAAACTGTTTGCGAAATTATAAATAGTACGTAGGCTCGAAGCGTTTAACGTAAGAGAAATGAAAACAGCGAGCTATTTATGCGTTGTATAATTAACGAACGCTCTTCCCCAAGGGGAAGGAATCTCGAAGAACGCAAAGTGTTGCATTAAACCCATGAAAAAAGGGAAAGGAAAGCGAAGAAAAGCTTAGGGTTCGCGTTCTCGTCGAGCTTGCACGCCGTCTAAAAATAAACGAAAGGCGCATTTAAATACGAAGGACGACGGTTTTCATTACGAGCGGTGCGCGATAAAAGAGGTAAAAGCAGGAAGCCATAGGAACCTCGGCATACATAGCGTCAGGGCTGTAAAGTTACGTTAAGGCCGGCTGTAAAGCTCGCGGAAGGCACGCCGGCAACTGTTGTTTGTGTCATTATCGGCATCGTATATCGAGTGGCGCGAAACATTCCAAAGTATACGTCCGATAACGGCAGCTGTTCGCGAGAACAGCCTGGCTAACGATAAACCAGCGAAAACGCCACGCCGACTATTTAGAGAAATGATAGGGAATCGTTGTTGCACGAACAAACCCGTTTTCTCTCATTCATGCACAAGCCGCCTTTTACTTCGCTGCAGCTTCGAAAATATCCAACGTGTAGGAAAATCACGTTAATTCGAACTTTAGTCCCTACAATTTCGGATTACCAAGGTTCTTACATCGTGAACGAAAATACTACGAGAGAAAAACCGACGAACGACGTTATCGCTCAACCTCCTACACGGATAACAGACACACTTTTTATCGAATCAAAGTCCGAATGAAACAAACGTGAAATCATCGAGAGAAGGAAACAGAACCGGTTCGCTCTGAATACTGCTCAGCCCCTGAAGGGTTGGGAAAAATTAAATGTCCCCTCGTGTGTACGCGTGTGAGTATCAGAAACACGACACTGTTAAAATTGCTCGCGATAGCAATGCACGGACCAGCTGTGCCAGCTGTGACGATGAAGCTGTGTGTACACAATGAAACGACGAAGGGTGACACGGAACGATGTGTAAAGAGAGGAAAAGAGAAAGAGAGCTAACAGGGAAGGGGAATGTTTCGGCGCCCCAACGAGTTTAACGCGATGACGCGATACATTCCTAGCACGGGGGTGGAGGCAACTCGCGTGTCTACGATCGTTTCTCTTCGTTCCCTTTTTTTTTCCCCTGCACCCTACGCTCCGGTGACTTCCTTCGGGGTGACGGTCATGGCTACCTGCTACTACCCTTCACAGATGCGTTTCGAAACTCGATCCAGGGCCCTTCTTTTCCTTTCTTTCGCACGAATGGAGCTCGGAGATCTGTCTGCCATCCATCGATCATTTCCCGGGGGAATTTTCGGTGAAATAGGGTCACGGAAAAACCGAGACGACCGATCTGGTACTTTCGAACCCTTGAACGGTGTATTGAAAGTAATCGTCGTCTAATTCGTGGTCCTAGGTCAACGGGAGATCGATCTATTATTGATAAGGAAACGAGCGAGTGTTCAAACTTGCTCGACATGCGGTAAAATATCGAAAGGTCCTCGGAAACATCGTCAAATTACTTTTTACCATCAAAGTGTCTCTCGAGCTACTTTACACGTTATAAAACGTGATTTGTTCGAGAGAGGGGATGAAAGAGGGACTTGGACAGAGCTCCGGCGGTTAGTTGCACAAGCGACTCGAAGCTGGTTCCAGCAGAACCAGTAACAACATTTATTGCCTGCGGTTCGCATCTCCCTCTCCAGTCCCCCTTCTCTTTCACTCCCATGGAACTAGCTTTCCCTTCATCCTCGTTCCTCCACGGTGTCCCAGGCTGTGTGAGTCAGCCCCCTGGCCTGATCTTTGGGCCGTGAGCACCTATTTCGACCGATAGGAAGAAGAAGAAGAAGAAGAAGAAGAAGAAGAAGAAGAAAAAGTAGCAGAAGAAGAAGAAGAAGAAGAAGAAGAAGAAGAAGAAGAAGATGGGGGAACCAGGTTGAAGAAGTTGGAGTTAGAGCAGGGTCAGTTCGTGTGCGGAGGAAGTTCGAAATCGAGTTGGCCCGAAAGTTTCACGGTTGGTTGGCTACGTGTGCGTTCGCAAGAAGTTCGATGCGTATCTTCCGGCCAAGGCTCAACCTTGAAACTCCCTCGCGTACCGACCTGGAACCAACCGGCCAATGCGTTTCTATTACGCCGCTGCTGACGACTTCGACGTGCTCTCCTACCACGTTCTCGTTTACCAGCCTTGAGCCAGCTA
Organism: Anthophora plumipes; assembly: GCA_951804975.1. Lineage (NCBI taxonomy): Eukaryota > Metazoa > Arthropoda > Insecta > Hymenoptera > Apidae > Anthophora > Anthophora plumipes. The sequence goes on from OX638121.1 coordinate 658,572, forward strand.
CCTCTAACTGTGAACTTTTTTTTTCCCTCCGCCGACTAGTTTTTGCCTCGTACACTCCGAGCCTTTTCAACGTTCGTATATACACGGAATTGTCACAGGGTTCTTATTTCGCACGATTGGAAATGGTTAACCATACAATTTGAGAACCGTTAGTGGAAAGGGTTTTAATGGTGTATCCCTTACCTTTTGTTTGGCTAACAGTGGCAATAAATCACCGGTTAATGAAACCAACCTGGTCGATAGGGTAATCGAGACACGGCTCTTTCATATTTCAGAGCGGAAAGTGACCTTTGCGAGGGAAACGAGGCCGGGTCGCGACTACTCGCGTCGTAAATCTTCGGATCTGTCTCGAAAGGGTGTCCTTCAATTAAGAGGCTGCATCGTCGCAAATTACCCTGCTGGTTCGCGTTGAATTAACGAGATCGGTCGAGCATAAAGTCAGAGACGATTCCTTCGGAATCTGGCTGGTTTTGCTGCAAAAGGGGGTCAGCTTCTCGCGTTTATTTCACCCGTAAATCAGTCGAGTACTCGCGAGAGCAAAGTGGAAGTCGAGGCGTCTCAAGTTTATCGCGATCGAATCGGTGTACTCAGCAGGGACGACTTCTCTCTCTCTCTCTCTCTCTCTCTCTCTCTTTCTTCTGTTTCTTTTCGAAAACTGCCTCGACGAACGTGCTCGTGAGCGGAAAGCGGTGATTCACCGGTACATTTTCTAAAAGCACTATCGCTTCGGTCAGTTTGATTAGGCGAATTATACCATCGGGATGGTTATTGAATTTTCCAAGTAAAACTGCGGGAAATTACTCCTCCGTTGAAACTGAAGAAACGGTACCTCGGAGAAAAAGTTACTGCTCCCTCTGAATAGGGGCCGCGAAATTGCTTTCCAAAGAAGCGGGGTGGAAAGGCAAAAAAAAAAAAAAAAAAAAAAAAAGACCGAACGAGCAAAATCCTTTCGCCAAGGTAGGAAAAGTTCGTTTCAGGTAGACAATAACCAAACGAAACGAGTAACGGTAAAAAGTCTGCGGTGCGGAGAAAGAGAAAAACTGAGAATCTGTCACGGTCAACGGCCAGCACAGTAGAAACGCGTCTGGCTCGTTCCAGCGGAACAAACGACGCGGCTGATGGAGAGACACGGAGAATCACGGAACAGGAATTCGCGTTGAAATTCCACGGCGAAATCTGTCCAAAAATATTCTCCTCTATCGAGGAGATATCAAGACTGAGTCATTAAGTTGCTCCGATCGAAACGAAACTGAAAACTGGTTACTCTGGAGAGGGACGAGAAACGCGGTCGAGCGTGTGTTCGAGACGGTGATTCAGGCTGACGCAGCAGAGGCAAGGAGCAGCCTACAAAAACTGGCCAGGAAAAGGCCAAGGCTTGACGTGTGACGCGGCGACGGCGGCGGAGAGAACGTCGTCGAGGATGAATTCCAGATCTCCGTCGTACACACATATGGTGGCTAGTCTGCTAAGAAAAAGCATCTCTCGAGTGTTTCTGATAACAGTCCAATTTGATATTATTTCGTCCTGAACGGATGGATAAATTGAATCGCAAAGTTCCGTCTAGTTTCGATCGATTGCAATTTCCAAGTGTAAATTTCTATAGAAATTGAGGAAGGTATATCGTAGACTCTTCCAATCGGGGATTAAACAGACATTGACAACGGACGATTGTTCGACGAATGGTCTCTCGATTAAGCAACTTTTACTTTCGAACGAAGACAGGTCCTCGAGGCTCTTCCGCGTTTCAAAAACGGCACGTGCCACGAAACATCGGCATGTTCGACGTTTACGTCGGCCATTCCATTTACTCTGTAAACTCGGCCAAGGCAGGGTTGTGCGCGACTTGTACACGCTCGTCTACGACTAGTCATGCACACACCGATGACGACAACGCGATAGCGTCCGCCGTAAACTAGAACCGAGAGAGAGAGAGAGAGACTCGAGTGCAATTTGCATAGGATCCACAGCCTGACCCATTTGCATCACGCGTACGTACATATATTTCTCTGGAAACTTCGTAACGTTTGTCGTTTCGCAACGAGCAAAATCGAAGCAACCACAGGAAGGGTATGTATATTTTTCGAAGTGATCGGTGAATGAGTGGCGCAATATCGCGGCGGTTGCGAAAAAGCCCCTGCTCGGCGATTTAGCAAGAGGTGAGGGGGCATTATTAAGAGGCAATAAAAAAGCAATTTAGCGCTGTCGCGTCGAGGCTCCTCTTTTCCTCTTGAGCCTGATTCAAGGTCAAGTGGACACGTCGGGATTACTGCACTTTGTAGGTCACTTTGTTTCCTCCGCTTCCATCGATCACACGCCTCCAACTGTTCTCGAAAGAAGATTCTGAACTGTCGCCGAGTTAGCTATTACTCGTGAAAACGTTCCTTCGCTTTTGTTTTTTTGTTTTTTTTCGAGCGACAGACGAATTTTTGGCAGAGCCACAGAGACACGGAGCTGACCTCTCTCGAAAGATCGAAAGGAGGAGCAGAGTACGGCGAAGAGAGAGGGAGGAGCGGAGGGATTGTGGAGCGAACAGAGGAGTAACAGCAGCAGGGGACGGAAGGCCAAATAAGGAGTAGGCCGGTGTACAAAGGAGAGGAAACGTCGTTGAAACGTGCAGACCGAGGCACACGCAAAGAGGGAACGCGTTCGAGGAGTTTTGTGCGCTTTGTTCGCGCGCGTGTGCATTCGTAAGCGGAAAAGGGGGTCGCCGGCCCGTTGCCGAGCAAGCTGCACGGGACAAGAATCGCGCGGTGTGGCGCGGTGTGGGGATCGCATCGCTTCGTGCAAGGTAGAAGGGAAACTGGAAGCTCGAATGGGATTACGATAGCAGAGAGAGGCTAATGCCATTTGCCGTCCTCGAGAACGCATCGAATCGGAAGCTTCGCAATTTCTTTAACGTGATACTGGGATACGAAGGGAAGAAAAGAAGAGATAGAGGTAATCCTCCTGTAACACGGTTAACAAATTTTTACGTCGCAACGACTCCGAGCGTTCATACTTGATCGAAAACTAAACACGCTTTTCCAACGAAAACACGATATACATAAATTTCGTGAAACCCTTCCGGGAGGGAGGGAGAGGGAGAGAGAGAGAGAGAGAGATCCCAAAACGGCCACAAGATAGGATTACGAGGAGGAACCGAAATACACGTCTGCACGAGAGTGCTGTCAAACGCACCGCACCGAACTACCTGTAGAAAGTTGGCGAACGAAGCGGGGGTAATTAGCACGAGAGGCAGCAGGGAAACGCCGCGAAACCGTTCCCCGCCCCCGATCTTTTCGCGTAATAACAGTTTCACTTCTATTACACGTTGCCACATGGTTTTACGTGTACGTCGAGCGTAATTCGCTCGATAATGAGTCACGCGCCAGCCCATGCCGAGTTCTGGAAATGTTTCCTCGCTGTATTCACCTCTGCTACTCGAGGTTAACGATATTCTCGATAATTGGAGGAAACTCGTTTACTCGGTTCGCAAATCTCTCTACTAAATACTGGATCAATTTTCGACTCGTACGATTCGTAGTCCAAGATATCCCCAAAGGTTCGCAATGGGACTCGGTCGAGGAGAGGACCGGTTACACGTTGAATTACCGCTCCGAAGAAACCGAGACTCGTTCCCGATGATAACCGGCCCTTTAACTCGTAACGAAATTACAGGCAACGTTCTTCAAATTTTCCAACACCTGTCAAAAACCACCGTCGCGGCTTTACGTTGCTTTTAATCTCTCTAGTCTGCAAATTTTTCGAAAAATTCGCACAAGTGGACTCGAAACCCTTCGTGTGAACGAAACTGCGATAATCAGACGGGAGGAATTGAAAAATGTGAAATTCGTGGGGGTACCGAGCTAAATATAAACGATCCGCGAGGAGGATCGGGCAGAAGGCATCGCTATCCATCGTGGGTAGAGGCTGATGGTCGATGCCGATGGCGCGATCGTCTATCTCGACGAAGAGGCGGCACGGAAGACGGAGGGAAGAGACAGGATCGGTCTGTCGAGGTAGAACACGGCCAGAAGAAGGTGAAGGGGGAGCGGCGAGGGACGAGGAAGAAAACCGGTTCGACAGGTTCGACTTCCATTATACCTGACCATGTAGCGCCTACCTACGTTCAGGACATTATGTATTATGCAGTCTGGCTGTATGTGTAACGCATAACTACGTTGTGTATCCGGCGAGGCGGAGGAAGAAAAAGAGAAGAGGCGGCCAGGGGACCTGAGCTCGGGACCACGGGACCCCAGGACCCCGGGAGAAAGGAAAGAAAAGGATGAGGGCAGACCGCAAAGGTTCGCGGCGCGTACGATGAAAGCGGACCGTGCCTGACCTCCGGGCTGATCTTCACTCTCGTCTGTCCAGAGAATAGCTGACGTCCTCTATCCCCCCCTCAGTGGAAATCTACCGTTTCCGCACTGAGAATCGATCTACGTGGATACGCTGATTCCGTTCGATATATATATATACGATAACGCAGATGCGATTTTTCCGAAGATTTTCCAGAGAAACGTAACGCGTAATTTCTTTCACGTAAAACACGCGAAATGAAGTTTTTGCGCGAACCTACCGTTTCATTCGCTCCGGAAAGTATGGGACAATAAACAGGAAATAATATATGGAGAAATTTGAGCAGCGTGGGAGTCGAGGGTATACATATATATATATATATAAATAATTGGCACACGGTGGGTAACATTCGTTGGTCGAAATCGAAAACGAGTTTGAAAGGCGTCAGCAGGCCTACTTTCCCGAACGTGGAATGATTTCCTCGCGAGGCGAGAGATGAGGCGGCCCGATAAAAGCGCCGTTATGTTAATTGGTCCGGGGCGTTGCGCGTCTCGAGATTAATTTACCCCAGAAAGATGGTATCGCCGCGCCAATTACCGTATCCAGAGGCCGTAATTCGTTGCGCTAGAGGTGTGCAAGTTTGTCTTTTACCACTCTTCGTCTTCCTCCATGACTCATATATTTCTCGCCTACCTTTTTTCTTTTTTCTCTCCACCGAATGCGGTAATTTAAATTTCCATCGAATTTCTCGACACACACAGTCGTGTCTCCGGTAGTAAAACAAAAAGGAGGGGGAGGGTGGGGGAAACGGTGAAAAGGGTGAAAAGAAAGAGAAAGGCGTCGCGTGATACGGAGTGTGGCTTCTGTTGAGGTCTGTGCAATTTCGTGGGGAATCGTTCCATCCCGCTTTAACGCGGAGTTGGGGCTGGGGCCGAGGCTGCCTCGAGCACTCGAGCACTCGAGCCGCGAGACACGCCACTTGGTATTCCGCTCGGCGGAGCAAGAGCGGCGCTCGCGTAGGCATTCCGTTGGAACGTGCTAGGCATCGCGGCCCTCGCCGCTTCTGTGTGAACAAATTCTGGATTCTGAACGCGTTACCCGAAACGTAGGGAAGGGATTGCGAGGATGGCCGGATGAGCCAACTTCTCCGACAACTTCCGCCAGTTTTGGAAGCTGTCGCGCGCCAATTTTATCCTCGTTGCGACTCTCTTTCCTAATCGCACCTCTTTTTCTAACCGATTTCAAAACTCTCGAACGTGTAGCATCTTGGCAAATTCGCGCGATAATCTTACATGTACCGTGAAACGCGTCGCGCAACTGCGATGGATTCGGAGAACGCGAATTCCATTTGAGAATATAAAACCTGATGGGAAATTACGGTTGATGCAGCGTAGCTAAAGGGTTAAGACGACGGAAAGCGGCGTGCATCTGTACCTATGTAACCCAGAATACCCGGCCCGCTCGCCGGCTTCCAGTCACGACTTCGTCGGCGTTCGAGCGAGAAAGAGAAGCAGGGAGGAAAGTTCGCGGAGAGACGAGCCGAGGCGAGTCGAATAACTGGTTGTTCCAGTTTCTGGCGTTACGTTTCACGCTGGATACCCCCGGCTCCAACCGCGACCGGTATTTCTATCAACGAGGATATTCCGCGTCATGGAGCAGCCGTGTTTCCAATCAAAATATCGTCCACACGATGCACGCTAGCTCAGCTACGAACAGGTCTGCTTCGACCAGCTACTACGTATCATAATCATCAATTAACAATCTTATCCCGTGCAGGCGTATGAAAAGTAGGGTATCTTTGAAATTTTATCGAATCGGAGCAACACGCTATTATGCTACAGAAAATAATTTCCTCGGGTTTTCGTCGAAATTCTAGTTGAAAGTTCCAATTCGGTCTAAACCTTTCCCAAGTTCGACAAGACCCGCTTCCACTTTTAGGAAACCTTCAATCTCCGTCTTGATTTTTGTATTCGTGAGAGGTAAACAACCGACGCGCACCAACGATCTCAAAATCGAATTCAGTCGTTCGGTTTTATCTCCCCCATCCGGTTTTCTTTATGGCCCCGACACGCTTCGGAAGTTCGCGTCCCCTTTTCACCAGGCCACCGTGGTTTACTGACACCGTCACGAGACCGAGTTACTCGCGAATCGATTCGGATTTCGTCGCGGTCTCCAGCCAATTCCCACTCCCCTGCAGCCTCCGATTACTAAACCGCTGCTAATTCATATAGAAAATTACTCCCGTTCGAATAACCGATGTTTTCTATGATCTCTCCAAGTCTTAGACGTAACCTCCGTTTATCCAAATTTCTTTTATCACCTACCACCTCCCTATCTACTTTCCTTTCTCTCTAATACCATTTCCAACTCTTTCTCATTGTCAGCGTTTTCCTCTGCTAATGTATTTATCGAAACCTCGTTATCTACGGAACGCGTTGTCACACCTATTTCAAACAAACCGAGGTACATCTAACGGTTAAAACGGATTGTTAAAGAAGGTGTAGCGATCGAACAGCTACGAAGGAAAATTTGATCGCGAGGAAAGTTGAAGGGAAAATTATTCGACAGCACGGCAGAAACGATGATCGTTAATTCGAGAGGCGATGGAAACGCGCGCGATCAGTCGTAGCAGAAGCGAGTTGTGTTTACGCGAGTCGTCACGCTCGCCTGCTTTTAATCGGCCAGCCTTCGCTCCTCGGTCCAGCTTTTCGAAGAAGAGTAACGGCAGCGCGAGGATTTTTTACGAGGAAAGTAAAACGAAACGGGCCATAAAACCGCGCGTTCCGCAGCAATTCCATCTCTCCGCGGCTCCGCCCCGAAATCGCATAAACTTTGCAACAAACTTCCTCATCGCACTCGCTCGAGCTCGAGTCCCTCTCCCTCTCTGCCTCTCTTCACCGCGTTCTCCACGGACAAAGTTAACGAAACGATCGCGTCGGAGTGAACGTGGAACGGCCGTTTAACGGCGGCGCGCTTTACGACCCAACAGAGTCTGGACTTTGAGGAATTTTCAACTTCGGAACTGCGTAGATTACTCCTGCTCGTGGAACGTTAACATTCCCCGTGGCTGACGATGTACCACGTCCCTCGGCTCGCTCAACTTCCGAATCGTTAATGCGAAATCGCGATTCGGTGTCAAACTCTCTGTTCCGGCTCGGCGTCCTTTCAAAGGAACAGAATTTCTTTTTGTCGTTGAACAAAGTCTCGAAAGAGAATTCTCACAAAGGTAGAAAGATTCCGGAAATCGTCCAAACACTGAAAGCCACGTGTTTCATGCCGATAAATATTTATTCGGCTTTGTTGCACGGCTCCCGGTTAAGGGAGCTCGATAAAACTGGCGATAAACGCGCATCCTTTACACCTTGGCAATTTTTCAGGAGAAGCATAAAGACGTCCTAACATAAAGGCGTCAAACAGACGCCTTATTCTCGGGGGTTCGATCACCTCCGAAACGGTACGGAATGAAAAAAACGAGCGAAATTGACGAAAATACGACAACCTTTGTTCCTTCGATATTCCCGTACGAATTAATACGCGATAACAATCGCTGTTATTACGAGGATGCCTGATAATGTCGTGTTGCTATTATTACAAGCACGTGGAAACGAACGTTTTGACAGAAATGCTGGTTGCTTCCCGTGGCGCTTCGCACGTTGTACAACCCGAGCGTGCTCGAATGAGACAAATTAAGCTGTGACGACTCGTAACGGCCGACTTGTCCTGCGTTAGCGTTTCTAATAATGGTCGACGTGGTGCAAAGGAGCACGCGGCTTCTAAATATAATGCATCGGGCGCACGCTGACCGTAAGGACGTTTTCACGTGACAAGCACCTGCCGCGTCACATCCTCCTCGTCGACGTGAACGCAACCTGCGACAAGAATCGCGTGCCACACGCACCCTTTTATCGATACACACGAACCAGATGACGTTATTTTCCGTAGAGAATCAAAGGAGCTGGATCTTTGTAATTTATACGACTAGCGAAAACGAGAATCCGGAGTTTGCGTTCAAAGTTAGCCAGAGTGTGTGAATCGTCGTAAAGGAAAGGAAAATTACACACGTAGGTCTGACATCGTTGTTCTTTCAGTCTGGTAATTGAGGCGACTTCGTTTTATACCATTGCCCGTGGATCGTTCTGAATACGAGGAGTAGAGAAGGAGAAGCACAACTCGCGTGGTCCTCGCTAGTAATTATTAACCCGCAGTGACTCACTAGGTTGAGGACCTTTATGATCCACGCTAATGGGCTCGCCACTTCAGCCACTCCGAGGAGACTACGCACACGTACGCAGCAGATTCTCGCGCGCGTGCACCACGTGTGCATGACGCGTTTTATGGCTCTTGGCCACGCAAATCTCGTTGCGCGTTCTTGCACCGGTGAAAAGCCTCGACCTAGCCCTCCCTTCTCTCTCTCTCTCTCTCTCTCTCTTCCGCTTTCTGTGTGGCAAAGAAAGGGTTGGAAAGTGCGCTCATCTTTCTAATGGTCTCTCGAATTAGAAGCGACCGCTGCTTCGTTTTCCTTTCGCGAGACCTCGGAGAGAGGCCAGGCCGTTACTCACCGCTTCTGGTTCGCTCTCTTTTTAGAGGTGAACTCGCGAAATCGGGAGGAATTTGCTTAGTCTGTGGAAAGATAAAGCTGCTGTCGCTAATACTCGATTTACAGGTTCAACAACCGATACCGTTTAAATCGAAGCTTCTCTCTAAATTGACAGAAATGATCGGTACTCGCGATCGATTCGATTAGATCTTTTTCTACCATTCTAGTTTGCCGTAATGTCTCGGGTAAACGGAGCGAGCGTTACGATTTAATGCAAACGCGATAAAGGAGTTTTTAATTAATTAATTAGACGGTTAATTAAAATTGAACAGGTGAGATGTGTCGGGAATCGTTAATCGCGCTGTCGTACGCTCCGTGGAACAGCGAGAGACGGGGGGAGCGTTTCAAGATGAAATATTTACGTCTGATCCGGCGGGTTCTTAGCAGAACGTCGCTTCAATTATAGCAGACAGGCTATATCTCGCGCATTATTATACGCCGGGCTATTTGTGTACGCGATTTCGAGACGAGAATACGGTCTCGGGACTGTATTCCACTCGTTAAGTCACTGACCCGAATAGAAGAACCCACGTAGGTACGAGGAAATAGGAAGTCATTGACGCAACGGTGATTTTTCTGTGGACACAGGGCCGAGGTTCAATGGAGCTGAACGGACCTTCCGAATCGGTTTACACGCTGAATTTCCTCTTTCCCCCGTCGCGACATTCGCTCTATTAACCGCAAGATGAATCCTTTTTCCTCCTCTTTTCCTTCCTTCTTTTCTTCAACTAACACCTTTCTTTCGCGAACTTTTCTTCGTGGAAGGAGTACCCTTTGGAATAGTAACGGGGAATTTTTTAATTGCCGAAGAGTTTTCAAAAGTTTTACGAATAACTTTTTGCGCCTGGAGCAAATTGCCGTGAATTCGAGGCAAAGATAAATTAGAAAAAGCGTGTGTGTAATTTTTTCTCGAATTCAGCGAGATCGGAGGTTTCTTCGAGCTAGAGTGTACAAGATAGGCGAAGGAGAGGAAGTTTATTAATGCGTACGGGATACGCGCCTCGGAAGGAGTAGTATACACGTTCCAGATAACGTCAATAAGCATTGTTACGCGTAGCGAGCGAGCCACTTCGCGCGTTACGAGTGTAGAAGCGTCGAGATGTTGTAAAGATCGGCTCTAAATTTCCCCACGTGTTTTTCCATCATAAAATTAGCAAAGCATAAGCACAGGTGTTTGCGTAAACCGACTTGTGTTATAGTACAAATGTCGATAATCATCTTTGACGCTATTCAGATCCGTGAAATTAGATTTAGATTGCATTGGCATCTTATTAAAGAAAACTCGTGGCTTATTCTGTGGTACACCTAATGCATAAACCAACCGATTTCCGTGGTTTCACGGATAAGCATCGGTGATTCGGTATAGCGCCGATAGGTAATTACAAGCTGAGAGAGAGCGAGAGAGGAGAGGAATCAGCGGGCAGACAGATTTTGCACGCATGTGCGTGACCAGCGTGCAAACCGTCCTCGTTGATGGACGTGTGCCACGTGAACTCCATAACGAGTGGCGATCATTGGCTGCGTTTCGCCCACTCGGCCTTTGAACGCGTCTCCCGTGAGAGACGATAACGCGATGACCTCGAGATAAATTGCTCCTGTCCGCGAGCTATGTGTGTCTGTGTGTTCAATGGCATCCAGAGCAGTCGAACTGAGTCGACGAAAGAAGAAAGTCTGCGCGTGATGGATACCAATTGGTTGCGTAATGAACTCATTCGAATTGTCAAAGAGGCGAGAGGATCTTGGGTAGTACTCGTTCAACGAGCGCGTGATTCTCTTCTCTGTTTTCAACCAGCTGAAACTCCTTCTTTCCCAAACTCATAAACAGTTCTATTTAAGCTAATTCTGAATGATAAAAAGTGAAACGAAAATAGTAGTTCCTTCCAAGAGGGAGATAGAGAGAGGGAGAGAGAGAGAGAGAGAGAGACTCAACGAACGCCTTTTGGCGCAGAAGAGTGCAAAGGCAGCCGTGTCTCAAGGTTGAGCCACGAACGAAAACCCGTTTGCGGGGATCTAGAGAGGAGCAATTTAGGAAAAACTACCAACGACCAGAGCAAGCGAGACCATATTTCCATGCAGATACGGTCCTTGACGAGGCTCGCGGTGCTCTACACAAGGGAGCAGAGCGGTCTTTTCTTGCCGCTCGAGCCGGCTACGTATTTTTATAGCTTCCTGCCGAGCATTCCACGACGTCCTTTCCCTCCGTGCGTCGTACCGGTTCGCAAACGCTCTTGGACGAGGTCTTCCAGCAGCGTGCGCAAAGAACAAGTGGAAGAAGAGGAAAAAGAGGAGAAGGAGGAGGAGGAGGAAGAAGAAGAAGAAGAAGAAGAAGGAGTTGGAGGCAAAAAAGTAGCAGAGTTGCGCGGCTGACCTTGTACCCAAATGCCAGTTTCTGTAGCCACAGTCAACGATTACCTCTTTCTGCCGCGCGGAAAGGTACTAGGGGGGAGCTTGCATAAGCGTTAAATCGCGCTCGTTACACGGAGAGGCCACGTAATTGCTCGTATTTGGAGCAGAATAATAGCGCGGACTCCGTGATCCGGAGTTTCTTCGAGGAAAAAGCCCGAAAGTGCTGTAGTCTTTGCAGCTCGATCGGGACTGTTCGGACGTTTGGCTCGATACTGCAGCTGTGCCCCCAGCTTAACCGTTTCGCGATGTTACTTGGAGGTTACGTAGCTGCTTACCGAATTTTTCTACCATGCCAAAGAAGCTTTAGTACGAAATTGTGAAAACCGGAGCAACTGCATTATACCGCTGGTTTTCCAGGAATCCCGCGAATCTGACGTTTATCTATCGATCGTCTACCCACGATATAGAGAACTAAGGTTCCTGGCTGTGATCTATGAAGCAGGAAAAGGAACGAAACCATCGGGAAAGTATACGGCTCGAAGAAGTGCGTTCCGACACGAACATCTCCCTCGGCTAATGAAGATTTCGCGTGACATCGGAGAGTAGAAGCTGCAATCGGGCAGGATCTGTGGCCCGTGCGAACGATCGATCAATCCTGGATACATACGTGTTTCAGCGGGACTCGTTGGAAAAATTATTCAAGGATAAGCTGTACCGGTTAAATTAACGTTCCTGGCAATGTACACGAAACCAATTTGCGATAGACCGCTTCGGTGTGTTGGAACGCGATATTTTTCTCTTTCTCTTTTCACGAAAAACGAAACCGGTCCGACAAGTACTAATTATTGTCCTTCCTCGTTTGCTCGTAAATCAGCATGTCCGCAGGGAACACGAACGAATCGTAGAAGTAACGGGTCGAAAAGCCAGAGTGTAAGAGGTAAAATGCACGCGTGTCCCTGTGAGAGTGGCCACGCTTGCAGCAATTTACCCGCTGATGCCCATCATCGAGTCAATGATAGAGGAAAAGTGTGCGTGGGACGGACGACACGGTTTCCCTGATGAAACGAATTTACGCGACAGCGATTCCTCGAGCAACGGGAGCCCGTTTCGCGGAATATTCGCTGGTTTTCGCGAGGAGAAATAAACGATCGCACGCTGAAAGGGATCTGTGGCATGCACAGTCCGGTTTATTTTCGCCGCAACTGCTATGGGCGTACTAACAAACGGGAGGGTGCTGTTCAATACCAATGTCTCGGGGAGAATGCGTAATCGCGATGATTGTACATCACCGTTTTTTCTTACTTTCGCTCCTGATGTCATCGCCTTCGTTACTTCACCTTGAAGTACCTGAATTTTTCTAACGCAGCCCTACCTTGCCACTTTTTCTATAGATCCTCTATTCAGATGTTAATCTCATAAGGTAGGCGCAAACGCGTAGAGCAAGCTAGAAGAGGTGCGGAGGGACTGGATGGGACGGAATTAACAAGGAATTCGAAAGTTCGTTCGATAGAGGGTCCCTCGACGAGGTCAACCCCGTCGGTTCACCGATACCCCGGTGTCTGTCGTCGATGTAGGTGGTTCGAGGGTTATTTATAACCAAAAGCGGCGAGAGTATCGGGTCATTGGTTTCGATCAGCACGCCAGAGTCGGCTGTCCATCGCAATAATCCGACGGAAGTTGGCAGCGAGTTGCAGCTGCCGCCCGGAAACGCAGCCAAGTACACACGCACAGACTACGTCCACGACCACCTTCCCCTACACCTCTGTCCACCGTCGGTTTTTCGTCTCCTTCCTCTTATAGCCGGCAGTCACGCGAGAGAGCAAACAAAGAACTCCTCGAAAGGCTGTGGTCGCGCAAGAAACGTTGCACACGCAGCTGCCTCGCCAGAGACGTTGTTCACTTCCCTGATGGCATTCCGTTTCCTCACCGACGCAAAGTGCACGACGCAAGGTGCAAAAACTTTGCTCTAGACTAGCTATTGGGATCAAGCCAGCTAGCCAGCCAGCTAGCTAGCCAGCCAAACGAAATAGTCGAAGAACTTGAATCCTTCATCCTTTGACCTGCATATTTTTACGCTCAGAATTGGTAGCCTCGTATTCTATAGGTACATATATATCTCCCCAATGCGGAACTTACGCTAGAATTCATGTTGTCGCGAGCCGCGTCACCCGGACGCACTAAACTGTTAAGGGGTTAAACTTTCAAGTGGGACAAAATACTTTCGCCGAGCTTAGTAGTTCAAGGGTAAAACTAGGGCAAAGTTTCGCCGCAGATGGCCGAGTTATTACGATTGCATTATCAAAGCTCGATTGAACCGTGTCAACGCTTTGGCTACGGTTGCATCTGACGATATATAGAGAACATATCCCAAGGTCTGAACGATAAATACAATTGTAGATTCGAGCGAAAGGATTAACGATCTGTCCTTTGAGCTTATCTTATTCTTTCGAAGCTTATCGAAAAATTAACGTTTTCCAATGAAAATGATAAACCTACTCACCGAAGCATCCTTTCCCTCTCCACGATCTCCTCGGTGGTAGGTTGCGCAGGTCCGAGCAAAGAATGCGGCAAAGGCGGATACCTCTGTGACCTCCAGAGCATTTCGGACGCAACGGCGGGATGATGATGGCCCGGTGGTGGTGCAGGATTCTGATATCCTATCGGTGGGGCCGTGGCAGCCGCCACAGCGGCGGAACTAGGCCCGGCACTAGGCGGTGGCTGAGGATGCGCCATTAATAGGGACGTGTGCTGTACACTCTGCACGTGCCAGACCCTGGCAGGCGTCGCGGCGGCCGCGGCTGGCGTCGACGTGGTGGTCGTCTCGTCGATGCTGAGCGCGGAGCTTCTGCTGCCGCTTCTCTCGTCGCCCGAGCCGGCGCTCCTCAGGGAACTTACCCCGCTGTCGGAGCCGCTGTCGCCATAAGTTCCGCTCGCGGCCGTGTTACCGGTCGCGACTCGAATGCCCACCGCTGCAGGCACGCCAGTGAGCACGCCGCTTCCAGGTATACCGGCCCCGGCCTCCACTTCCATGAGGCCGGCCTCATCGCCGACCCTCGATGTGTGAGACTGCTGTTGCACCTCGAGGAGGCCCGACGAGGTCAGCTGGTGATGATGCTGGGGCTGGTGCTGCTGGAGTGGACTACTCGCTACTTGGTGCTGGTGTAACTGTTGTTGAGCTTGATGATGGTGATGATGATGCTGTTGTTGTTGTTGCTGCTGCTGCTGCTGCTGTTGCTGCTGCTGCTGTTGAGAATGATGGTGGATCACAGGACTACCGGCCGAATACCGTTGCTGATGATGATGCGGAGGTGGTTGTTGGTGATGGTGCTGATGGTAGGACTGCAGGTGATGGTGGTGATGACCAGCGACCGGCGGTGGCGGCTTGTTGAGCCTCTCGGCTAGGATGACAGGGCTCTCGTTGTGCCTGTTTCGCTCCTGCTCCCTCTGCTGCTCCAGGAGCAGGCTCTGCCTGCCTGAGCCGCCGCCGCCGCTGCTACTAAGCGGACTCAGCCTCTCCAGCACGGAGCCTGAGTCCTGACTGCTCGACTCCAGCAGTTCGACCACGGATTCGACGCTCGCCGCCCTCGCGCCGCTCACGCTACCTACGCTATCCTCCGTGCCTAGCTCGGTAGTTAGCTCGGGTCTTCTCCGGCCTTCCTCTTCTTCCTCCTCTTCTCGATGTTCTTCGTGTATCCGCTCTGGTTCCTCCTGTTCCGCCTCCTCCTCCTCCTCTTCCTCCTCCTCCTCCTCCTCCTCCTCCTCCTCCCCCTCCTCCTCCTCCTCCCCCTCCTCCTCTTCTTCCTCCTCTTCCTCCTCCACCTCTTCCTCCTCGACGCTTTTCTTAGTCTTCGAGTTGGACGCGGGCTTCAGCAGCGTCGCGCCAACATCGAGGAGGATGCTAGCCTTCTCGTCGAACACCGACGATCCATTCACGAACACCTGTTCCTTGCCTTTCTTCCTCTCTTGGTGCGCCGCGTCTGCTTGCTTCTGTTCGAGAACCGTGTCGCCTCCAGGGTCTACTTTGTTCGGAGGTGGCGGCTCCGGTTCCCTGTCCCGTTCTCTAGATTGACTCTCCTCGTTTTCCTCGAGCTTATCGTCCTCCTCTTCGACCGCGTTCTGTCGCTTCCTCTCCTCTCCTTCCGTTTCCTCTTGATCTGACGCGGTCTCCTCGCAACCCTTGCCCCCTGCTTTTCGTTCCGACCTGAGCTTTCTACTACAAACTATCGGGCTCGTTCTGAGCCTCTTGGTTAAGGGGTCGTAATGTTCCTGCTCTTCCTCGTCCTCTCTCAGCCGATCCTCTTCGTCCGATCTACCACTACTCAGACGTTCTTCTTTCTCCGAGGACTTTACGTTGCCGGAGTGATCGAGATCCTCGGGTTCTGTTTTCGTTTCTTGACCACTAGCAGGTCTCGGCCTTCGTCGCACAGGCCTTTGCGAAGGATTCTCGACGGGACTCTTTACTACCGCGGTGGTGGCCCGTTTTCGCAATTTCGCGGCGCTACTCGACGTGCTATTCGCTTCCTCTAACACTGTTCGCGGTATACGATTACTGGGCCTGCCTGACGGTGGACCTTTGTTCTCTCGGTCCTCTTGTCGCGCCGCGAGGTTGGTCTCGGCTGTGTCTTTCTCCGATTTGTCGCGACTGGCACCCTCGCTAACGCGCCTCCGACGGTTGTTGCGCGCGGTGTTTTTCTCTGAAACAGTTGATTCAATGGTCAGATGGTTGATACGATAGAAAATCGTATTAAATATTAATGCATTTCTCTTCTCCTCGCGCTGACTTTTTTGTTTTTATTTTTACTCGTGATCCTGATTCTTTCGAGACACGTTGAAACCAAGCAGGAAAGTCGAATAACTAACGAGTAAGGCTTTGGCCTAAACATCCCTTGATGACGCGTGAAAAGCATCCTCTAGCACCCTCCGATTCGTTGGAAACATTCACACGAAACTATCATTCTCACATTATTATATTGTCCAATGTATAATCAAGGTTATCGATTACCGGCGGCGTGGACGCGTCGTATCTACACGGTAAGTGGAAGGCTGCCCGTGTACCCTTGTTCAACCTTGTCGATTAAGGTCGATCGATTCGACGAAGTTGCTCGCTGCTCTGCCCGTTTATCAAGAGAAACAGCTACCTAGGAGATCCGCTAATCTCTCTGATACGCGTGCAACTGGAAAACCGATGCTCCTAGATCGTCTTCCTGGAAACCAATTCGTTTCTTCCAATCGCTGACTGACTTTTATCGATTCGATCGTCGTCAGAACGAATAAGTAGGGGAATGAAAAGGAAGCAATCGGCGGAAAAGCCAGTGATTCGTCGACTAATCTCGCGAATGAGTAATTCTCCGGAATCGGATCGACCTTCGAGATGCGCGATGCACCTTGACCCCTATAAGATTGGCAATGTTCGATAGCCTAATGAACACGTTGCACCTGGTGAATTGCCATTCGGCCCGTGTTCGTGCCAGCCCCAGGGATTTCCAAGGCTCTCCGCCACTCGACTCGCTGGAAATGCGATAGCGTTACCTGAGGACAATTCGCGGCAATGCGTTTCTTGCTCGTAGCAATGATTCAGCGTACGAAAGGATTGGGTTGTTTAAATCATACGTATCGTACACCCCTTGTCAATTATTGTTTCGAGATGAAAAAGAGAAAAAGAAATTCACTCTGCTCTACCTTGGTTGCGATACGAATGCGAAGATATCTACGTATCAAGAAGGTTAAACGGACCACCAGAGATATACCGCGTATGCACGAACGGAAACGACAACAGCGAACGAAGCACGAGCAATGAAGAAGAGACGGAGGAACGGACAGGTGGAGGAGGCAGCGCGAGAGAGAGAGAGAGAGAGAGAGAGAGAGAGAGAGGTGGGCGCGCGGCACAGAGGAGAAAGAAGAGGGATTTATTACCGAGGATTTACTGTTATTACCCGGAGGGGGAGAAGCACTCGAGCGGGCAACGGCGTTGCATACGTGGGGTGCGTTTATCCGATGCGCAGACCTCTATGTACCGGAATACATGGAGAAGATGTACGCGCGTGTGCGCGCATGTACCTGGAATGGGTGCGCGTTCGCAAACTCGACGTTCCGCGTTTCCTAGCGACTGCGGTTTATCCTCCGCCTGTCCCTCTGCGTGCATTACGCTCTGCGTAATTGAACAGTACCAACGTACTTTGTTTTACATTTTAATTCGCCTCGCCATTATTCCCGTGTGCGCAAAAGCACACCCCCGTGGAAACAAATTTTCGACGACTATTTCGTCCCGAATGGGAAGAGGAAAGAAGACGAAGGAAGGAGACAATAGGCTAGGGCTATTATTTTATCAAGAGGTGAAATTGTATCGTACACCCGAAGAAGGAACATCGTATTTTGCGATGGTTGGTTCTCGCTCGAATAACGCGACCATCTCTTCTCTCCGGAGATCGAACCAACAAGCCACAGCGCAATTGGTTCCTCGTTTCCAAGCACCTTGTTTGGGTTCGTTTCGGACCGCATTGAACCAGATCACCGGAATTAGACGCGTTCTCAAAGCGGCGGAGACCAGAATCGGTGATTTCTGACCGTATCGAACCACCGAAATTCCTCTCAATTTCTATGTATAAACCCCGAATCTGGCCGTCTGTTTGCTTGAATTTGCTTTTCGATTGCCTCGAAAGTTGCACAGAGAATCGATTCGAATCGGAGGTCTCTGGGGTGCGACTGAAAGCTCGATGGTCTCTATTTATCGTGTCTCTAGACAGCTCGAAACGCTGCAAAATTCTGAAGCAATTAGAATTCATTTTACAATGCCCACTGCCCTGTTTTCCGCTTTCATTTGCCGGAATTACGAGATACACGGACTTTCGCGTTTTATCTCAACGGAGAACGAATTATAATCTGGACAATGAGTTTTCAATGGAAAATACGAGGATTACTGGCTGGAAGTTATTGAAGGGTACGTGGCGGATAATTACACGGTCGGGGATTTCGTGTTCCGCAAAAAAATACGCCGCGGACGGGATATGAATTTTTATTCATATAAATGTTCGTTTGCCTTTTGCATTTTCGCAGCGTTCGCCTTGCTGTTGGCGGATTTTTTGTTCCGACGTGGAATTTTCAAAAAATCCGATAAAACCCGAGAGAGTAATATGCACTTCTGCGACAGATCTGCCCAGACTTCTTCTTCCCAGCAGTTTTCCGTAACGTTGTTGAGTCAATGAAATTGTCGTTGGGGGTGGCAACATGCAGATTTCCATCGCAACTTAATAAATATCGTGTTTTCGACCTACACAGAACGAGAGAGAGAGAGAGAGAGAGAGCCTTCGAGCGATTGGCCTTTCTCGGTAGAAGGGTAAAGTTCAGAAGAACAACTATATGGATCCTCTTTGTCGAGGAGGACAAAGCAGCCCCTGCGCTACGATGGATATCGACTTGTCTCGAGCCAGGTCGCGTAAGGATGAAATTAGACACGGCTGGCCGAGTCTGGCGAGTATTTGAACGCTTTGTCAAAACCGGTACGCCATGCAGGTAATCCTTGGACTCTGCCAATGCACCAATGCACCAATGCACCAGCCTTCTTATCGATTATCTACCCTTATCGATCTTCCCTCCCTTCTCTGCTTCAAGCTTCCCCGCTAACTTTGCACACTTCGTTCCGATCAGAATAAATCCCGCTGTTATCAATTTGTGGATATCGACTTGTAAAACCTGTTCGAAACGAAAGCCTCCTTTCCCGTCCCTTGAAACCTAGTTTCAACTTTGCTCGAACACGATGCGAATTTCCCCTGTCGCACGAGGGGTTGCCTTTAATTAGAAATCACAATCGAAGGCTGTTACATCGACCGTCCACAAATACAAAGGAAGGGAAAAAGAAGGAGCAGAATGGTTGGTGAATGAAGCGTGGAGGGAAACAGTAGGCAGCCCAAAGGGGATCGGAAAATGGTTTCTCGAGAGCGGTTCGCGTCTCGTCTTGCGCGGTTATTTTCGAGCCGCTCTATTTCTGGCCGGTGCGGCGCTCGCCTGCGAGGATCTCCCGCGCGTTTGTTGATAAACTTATTTCGAACTGTGTGCTCGGAGGTGATGGAGGAGGAGGAAGAGGAGGAGAGTGATTTTCGTGCGAAAGCGGGGGAAAATGGCGAGATCGGGGGTGGGAAGGCGGCGAGAAACGACACCGGGTATAAAAATAAAAGGGTTGGCCAGCAGCCAGAAGACCTCCTTTCCACTTTTCTTATTCTTCTTCCGAGACTCGCAGGCCCCATGCCAAGCTGCGCGCCGACTGCCCAATTTACCCGTAAAACGACCATCCACGATTCCAACGTGCCGCTTTGATAAACCCTCCGTGGAGTTTCCATTCTTTCTTCTCTCCGGAATCGATTATTTTTCACCCTTTTTCAACCGACACGTTGCTAAAAACCTAACCTAACCCAACTCAACTCTGTGAATTATGAAGCGGCATTCGTTGAAGAGGCACGCGGGACAGGAAAGCAGAAATTCCGAGAAAAACAAACAGCAACGGGGGTAAAAATAAAACGTGACGATCAACGCCGCGGATATATAAAACACTTGAGCCGGCGTCGCTCGAATTAAAGTGGAACGTCTTTTATAAAGGGATCGACGATCGGCGCGGTGATGAACTGGGTCAATCCGTTCAATTTCTTTCGCCTGCATCGCATCAGGCCGTTATATACACGTATGTACACGCGTACGTGTATATACACTTTCAAGAGAATCCTAAGCAGAAATTGAGAGGATGAGAGTCACTGGCTAATTCTGTTCGTTCTCCGCGACAAATTTTCCCCGTGACAAGCGTCGAGGCTGACGAATTGGGAGATAAAGAGAGAAAGGGAGAAAGGGAGAAAGGGAGGAAACGGTTCCTGAAAAAATAAGAACCGATTCCGTATGGGCAACACGTGACGAATTCCAGCCACTCCAAAGATCACGCCTCGACTTTTTTCCTCTCCCACCTCACTTACGAGCGGCTCTTTTGTTTCCCCGGCTGGAAGGGAAGCAAAAACCAGGGAGATGGTACACGAAACATTATGAAAAACAAGATCTCTCGCGATGGGGAAAAAAAAGCAGATTAACAACCACGGCCAGTTGGGAAAACGTCAAGTGAATTATATCAGCAGGGAGGTTGCGAAACTTTTCTTCTTACACGGCTTATCTACGTGTAGTAAACGTAACCTGCGTTACGCAATCCACGTGATTGAGTAACATTAACTGTGAACGATATCGCCTCTCTCTTTCCGACGGGATTCCTCCGATTTTCCCCGGCAATTCAACGCGTCATCGTTCACGCGTGGAAGAGTTTCACTCGGAGAATTTCCTTTTATCGTATAAATTCTAAAGAATTTTCTCACGTCTCGTCGATAAGCGTATCTCTCAATGGGTGAACCTTCCCGACGATGTTAAACAGGAGGTTAATTTGCAACGAAATATCCCTCGGATTATCCTTGGAGGCCTACGGAGTCGCAGAAAACCTTGAACTTGCCAGGGAGCCGGAAAGCGGCAGTTAATTCTCATTCAGTAATCCCAGCGTTAAGAGGGTTAACGGCACGACACGATGCGAGGAGAGGCGAGGCGAGGCGAGGCGAGGCGAGGCGAGGCGAGGAGGTGATGGTCTCTGGTTGGATTTTCAGCAGAGGCGAAGGAGGCGAGAGATGTCCCCATTGTTTCTGAATTATTTATTAGCCGTAGCCTCGGATCGCAACGATTGAATGGTCAGTGACCGGATGTGACGTGCCTGCGGACCAAGATGGCCGGCTACGATAATTACTCGCGTGTTTACGACCGATAAAGCTTGAATGCCCCACCTCCTACGCGGGCCACAGGGTGCACCTATGTGCCTACTCGTGCACCCAGTTTAACCGAGAGAGGAGAAAGCCAGCGAGGTGGCGAGGGGAGAAAAGGAAGGGAGTGGAGGGTGATCAGGGAGGAGAGGGAAGAGAGGGAGGGCCGTGCGCGTGTTTGGTGCGTACACAAAATGTCACGAGCACGGCCCTCGACATGAGTGAACATAGAGGGGAACATCGATGCAATTCGATGCCTTTGTCACCGGTTATTGTCAGATTTTAGCCGAGCCGACCTGTTCACGTGCCTGTGCAATATCGTCTGATAATTTCAACGTTCGATCATTTTATCCTTGACGTATAATATCGTTTACGATAAATAGAAAGTTCATTCGTGCGGTCTTTATTAGAAGAGGGATCGATTGATCAACCTTTCTGGAAATTAACATTTCTTAAACGAGAACGATATTTTCTGGTCGAAGGGTTGAAATATCGAAAGTTAACTCGATAATTATTCGGCTATTTATATAATCGAAGTTCCCGTGGGCGTGCAAGTCGACGGCCTTGAAAGCATAACAGTAAAAATGATTTTAGCAACGGTTACGGTACGAAGGGTCCGGAATCTTTGCTTTGCCGACAAAATCAGCCAGCGTAACGCGCATAAAGCGCGTCGCGAATGAAAAGTGCCTCTCCATACGTACAATCCGCGTGGTGCACTCGGCCACAAATCACGTCTCGCGAACACGCTATCGCCCGTTTCGATCTACGTCACTGACAAATGTGTATTTAGCTGTAAATCGAGCTCCACGTCATTCCAATACGATTCACGCGTAATCGGGACTACCAACCGTGCGATATTCTATTAATAAATCACCGTTGCCTTTCTTACAGCCTGAGTGATATATCTCGAACGATAATTATGTCGAAGGGAGCCAGGTGGCTCGATCGCTAATCGTAATGGAGCAATAAATATCATCTTGTTTCTAACCGAACAACTTTCCGGAGATAGAGGTGTTATACGGGAAGAAAAGAAAAAAAGAAAAGAAAGAGAAAAAAGAAGAGTAAAGTTTCAGTTAAGGTTACAATATTTCGGTGTATCGCGATGACACGAATAAAGACGAATCGAAAGGCAAGATAAAGTCGTCGTTAAAGTAGAACATCGATAAGGCGAATACTTTTAGGTATAGATACCCTACATTCCGGTATTTTCGATTTCAAAGTTCCTCGGCACGACCCGTTATTTGCGTTTCATTTCGAGAGACTGGAAAGCGTGTAGAGCCGTTTAATTGGTCGTATTACCATCCGGAGAATCACAAACGTTCGATCGACAGTCGTTATTAGCTCTTGGCTTTATGGGGGGCCGTAAACGCGGAAATGGCCGATGGAGCAGGGCCTTGGCTACGTAGGTATACCTTCACGCTCACCTAACCCCTGCGAATAGCTCTCTCTCTCTCTCCAGGGCTTCGATCGATCTACAGGGTGTCCTCAACTTTATCGTTTTCTGCTGCCTTCGAAAGACACGTTATACCTACCTACCCGTATTATGCACGACATGCTGTCTTCTAATAACTATCTACGGATCGATAATCGCGATGCCTCAGAAATACCATCGTTTAACCCGCGCTCGTGTTTTATT
This sequence comes from Anthophora plumipes, assembly GCA_951804975.1. Lineage (NCBI taxonomy): Eukaryota > Metazoa > Arthropoda > Insecta > Hymenoptera > Apidae > Anthophora > Anthophora plumipes. The sequence continues at coordinate 681,199 of OX638121.1, forward strand.
TAACTTTAATTTTCTACGAAAAACTCTTCCCAGTGGGAAGCTCGATCCTTCGTTTCTATCTCGCGAATTTATTCTACGATTTACGAGCATCGAGAGAACGAAAACAATGGTCGTATATATGACACAGAATAATTTGTTGCGATCGATCGCCTCTTTCGAACGTCCGAACAACAAACATCTGAAGGATACGAGGATAGACGGCGGATTGATGAAAAATCAAACGTGATGACAGCACAAAGAGAATCGGTGCGATATAACCACGTTCCACGAAGCACACGGTTATCAGACAATGATCGTGTGTGCCTCCGCGCTAATTACGTAGACTGCAGCCGGATCAGCGATTCCGAGAACGAGAGCCTGTCCATCTTGTCGGAGTCGCAGGACAAATACAGCTGTCTGTTCGACGAAGGGGTCATTAACAAGCGCAAATGAATGACAAGTATGCGTAAAATGCTCGCGATACACGGCTCCGTGCCCCTCGGCTATCCGTTCTGTAAATACAGACACATCGGTGCAATGGGTTCGTCGAGTCGAGTCGAGTCGAGTCGAGTCGAGGCGAGGCGAGGCGAGGCCTTGAAAGGGTTCGCTGTATCGACTTCTTACGGCCCTGACGTGCCCACTTGAAACCTAGGAAGAGTAACCTGTGCGAACACATACCCCATCCGTGCGTGCTTTCAGAGCTACGATTTATCTCTCCTCGAAACGCCCACGCGACAGATCCGTATAATTTTAACCGACACTTTATTACGAAAACAAAAAACAAAAATAAAAGAAAGAAACAAGAGGGAGAGAGGAAACTGAAGAAATGGGCAATTTTACAGAGCCCTTTCCCCTTAAAGAGAAGAGCTACTACGAACGGAAGAAGCGAGGGGACGTAGCTCTGAACGGCGTCTTGTTCGGGTCACGAACCGGTCGCATGTTTTGCTTAGGCTGCCTCGGCCATTATATTTTATTGTGTTGCGCCGGTGACGTCACGACCAATTGACCTCCCCTGAGGCCACTCTCCGTGGGTTTAACGCGAGCCAATGGCTTCGGGGCTCGTGCATGTAACGTGGCAGTCGTTATTCCTGGACGAGACTGTTTCTGATGCGCGCTCCATCGCCGAAACGCAGCTAGAGTATCCTCCGTCATCCGCAAAGAGGGACACAGAAAGGAGAGTCCACATGAACCACTCTTTAATGTCGCGTCTCGACGCCGGAAAGTCTCCCTTGTTTTTTTTTTCCTCCTCTTTTTCCTTTTTGGAACTGCGCCGCCGACGTGACTCTCTCTTTCTCGCTTTCTCCTTCTCTCTCTCTCTCTCTTTGTCCCTCTCCTCGTTCTCTCGAGAACGAGAGAGGAGAAACAGTCGTTAGGTTCAAAGGCTTCTCGGTATCGAGCAGAGTGTAGCTTTTGGCAGGGACCCTGCAGCATGGAAATAGGGTTTCAACGCTGGTAATACGTTTTTTACGACCACTTCTCCTCGATACGCTCGAATTCGTTTCTCGATACTCTCTCCAGCTCGTTGTTGTTCCAACGAGATTCCAAAAGTTCACCTAGCTTTTATGGATAACGCTCCGTTGTTTTGTGCGTGCGTGCATCACCCGTATTGATATAACTACAGTGACACATCACCGAGATAGGGGACTTATCGTATCTGTTACCGTTTAAATAAAATGTAAGCTTATCGCGGACACACCCACATCGATGTACCGTACCAGTAAACATGGTGTGTCTATAATCTGCAAATCCTGTCAGCTTGTCTACATTAAGCGTTGCGCCGATTTTTCGAGTCTCAAGTACTTTTCGATATTGCTCCATCCACCGAGATATGTACTTTGGAGATGCTCGCTGGGAAAAGGTGTTCCTTTGCGGAGGAACCAAACTAACCACGGAGTTCCGAGCGAAGAGAAAGATTGAGAAGTTGCAGGATAGTTGAAAGCTCTTTCGACTAATGGAAAGGGAGTAATTAGCGCGGGATCAGCGTCTCGACGCGCTCTACTCGAATGGTGGTGAGTCAAAGGAGAACGTTGACCTCCGATTTCTGGCTCGGTAGAAGGGATGAGTCATTGAATTCTGGCCTAGGTGGGCTGGCAACGCGTACCTGGACTCAACAGAGCTAAACGGAGTTGCGTGCATTCTCTATTCACAACTCGCTTTAACAATGGCGTGCAAAGGCCGAGAAATTCGGAGGACCACACACTTGCAAGGTGATTCTTTAAGAAGAGTTCGCTATTATTCTTCCTGGGAGAAAGAATTTTCGATCGAAATCCCTCCACTGATCCAAGATCATTTCCGCTGTAATATTTCTCGTAGATCTGAGAAGTAAAAGGAAACGAGATTGCATGCGAGAAGAAGGCGAGTGGCTGGTTATTAGTTAAAAACTTTTGCTTCAGACTTTCTCAGTCTCGTTAGACCTCCGGGGAAAAACTGCAAGTTCATCAAAGTCTCCGCCCTTTCTCCACCAAGCCTACAATTACACGTTTCCGAGATTCGTTAGCCTGAAGTACGCGCGAATCTTATTTGTCCGGCTTTAAAAGCTCGTTTATTGCTGCTATATGCCTGAGCGACTTCAACCTTCGCCTCTCGTACCTATTTGATCAGTATTCATTATTCAATTTAACTTTATGCTCATTTCTATGACTTATCGTCGTCGATGTAAGAACAACCCAGGTAAGTAGCCTGAATGCCTGGTAGATAATTACTCGTAGAATCTGCTTAAATTTCAGTTGGGAATAGAAGTTCTGGCATTAACGACGAGGAAGTATACTTTCGACGCTGTAACACTTTCGATCGAAAAATCCAATAGTTTACGTCGCAAGTCTCTCGTTTCCTACGAAATGATGCGATATCGTTAGATACAATGAGCGCGTGGATCTCTTAATCCGGCAGCTAATTAATTCAGTCGATAAATCCATGCGTGGATTCGAGTAGAATGGAACAGGTGACACCTGATGTATCCATTGAAATAATTGTATTACGTCGTTCTATAGTCGCGAAACGCGAGAGAAGAGGAAGAGAGAGAGAGAGAGAGAGGGAGGGAGAGAGAAGAGTACACGCTGTTTATGCGCCAGGCGAAAAGTTGTTCCTATTAAAAAACAGTCATTACGTGGCGGCCGCGTGCGTTTACTCATTAACGGGGAAAATAACGTTTGCCAATCTTCCTGGCTGAGCTAGCAATTAGAGCAAATAGCGAGATGAAAGTTTCCACCGATAACAGTCTATGCGACGGCCGCTTTCGAATGCCTTCAAACAACGTTCAACGCAACGCGTGTGTATGCCGTAGAGAAGTATTTTTATAGACACTCCGTTACGTTAATGACGCACTTAATTAAAGGATAGAACTGATAATTAGCGACCCCTACGTTGATTCGCGATTAAACGCGTCGGAGCCTGGGAGTAGTGCAACGAGGACTAATTACGGTACAAAAATTAATCTCGGTAACACGTGTGCAGTGTATATTTCGTTGAACGAGCTCGATGAAAAATGAATCAAAGTCACATTCTGTATGCACAGACAACTCCTCCATTTTCCTCGTTATCCAACCTGTTTCGATTGTGTGTACTCTTTTCCCCCTTCAATCCTCCTGTTTCTCCTGCGTTAGCAGTGATTACTGTCACTCAACGCATACATTCGTTACATCAATTAGATAACCGAGCTATAGTGAAAGGGTTAATTCAATCAGGTCATTCTAAAAATAACGTGGCAGGCAAATTCGGCAAAAACGAGTTGACCTCGATGCTACGACGACCTCTTCTTTCACCGATTCATGGAGTGGGTCAGGAAACGTGCCATAGCTGTTCCCTATAGTCACGAATTCCTACACACAGAGAGAACACGTGGAAGGAATCACCTTTACTCCCTATATACCTTTCCGTAGAGGGATAAGGAGAGACTGAATAAGAACAGAATCGGGAAACGTTCGTCGAGTGTGGGATATAGGGAGGGAGGAAGAGAGAGAAAGAGAGAGCGAGAGATAGGGAGGTAGATATTCTGGCGAGTTTGTATCGCGACGTGACTATCAAACAGGGGCGGATACGAGGCTCCCCCCGTTGCCATAATTCTCGACCCAGTCGTCGTGGGTGTATATATACTCTCTCGGTTAAGGGGGACTTGACGCAGACACGTTGCGTTCGTGTACACACGCGCGAGGCAAGGTTACAGAGCCGGGTAGCAGACGAGTGCAAGAGTCACTGGTTGCGATCTGTGTCTGAGATATGCAGTCCAACTGGGAGAGAACGGAACCAGAGGGGGAGTTGGAGTGTGTTGAACGAGCGTAGAAAGAGGGGGAGAGAACAAGAGAGAAAGAAAGAGAGATTCTCTGGATAGATCTCTGTTCCTGCTGCTGGTGCTGGTGCTGGTGCTGCTGCTGCCGCCTCTCTGGGATCCTTTCTCTCTACGCGAATAAGAGAACCCCCGGCTGTGGGAGAACGAGAGAGGCGAGAGAGGGCCAACGTGGCAAACGGAGAACTAGCTGAACCGGTTTGACGGACCTCGACTGGTTTCATTAAACCCCGGTTGTAACCTCCTCCGTTACCTCCACCTCCTCCACCTCCTCCTCCGTCTTCTCCAGAGCTGGCTCTTTCCATCGTCTCGTCGTTGTGTACACGCACGAGCGCGGCTGAAAAGCCGTCCGTGGCTCGTTTCTCGTTCCACCGACAGATTTGCCTCTCCTCTTGCACACCGTGCCCGTGTATAACCTGAAGAACGGGTTATCCGTATACGTGTGCGTGTCCGCGAGGTTGTATGCGCAGGAGACTAGAAAGAGGCAAGGTGCAAAAGGAAAGTCCCGGATAATTGCCGCAGTCCCGTAATGCCCACACACCGGTGCACTCGCTCCACCTTCTGTCCCTTTCTGACCTACCATTATCCGGACGACTCGAGATTCTTTTTTTTTTCCTGCTCTTCGTTTCGATCGACGATACATTTCGATAAAGTTCCCTTTCTCCGTTCTTTTTCCAGGCAATCCATCTCCGGGGAATTCGAGAATCTCCTTTGCTTAAACACGATACACTTCCACGCGGAATATTCGCCGAGAGTAGAATTTCCAGGGAATATCGCGGAAGTTGGCTTCCCTGTTCCCTGGCTCTTCCACAACCGGGGCTTTTTCTCCTTCTCGAAACGAAAGGGTATTCCAGAGCAGGGCAGAAAGAGAGAGGGTTGCTTGAACGAGGGATTCTGCGAACCGTGGGACTGCGAGCCGTCGGATCAATACGCCGTCGAGTAATTGCGGTGTAACGTCCGTGGGCAGAGCCATCGGAGGGAGCGAAGGAGCCCCTCCCTCCCTCACTCCTCCTCTCGCTCACCATCAGAAAACACGTCGATATGCACGCAGATATCGCGCGGATGATTCAGACGCGACGCTTCAATCGAGATAGCGATTTCATTTCTCCTCTCACGCCCCTAACCTCACTCCGCTACCATGTGCACAAACACACACTCACGCCAACCGTATACTGTTCCCTGGTCGAGAGTTTCGTTCCTCGTGTTTTCGCTAATACCTATCGGGAGAATATTGTTTCAGCAAAGCGCGCCGTTTTACCGGTCTTCAATTATCCCCGCGAAATTCGCGATTAAATTACTACCGAGCTAAACTTTTCCCCCTCCGATGTTTCCTTTCATCCTAAACGATTGGCATATTCTTTTTTAATTTTTCCTTTTCTTTTCTTTTTTTTATCAAAGACCCATTTCCGTATTATTTATTCCATGCTCGAGAGGATAAAATTAAAAAAAGGAAAAGGTGGGCGGCTTGATATGCAGCATTAACTTATTCTTAATTAATTTGCATCCGTACAACTCTTCGCGCGATCTTCATCTCCCTCTGCCATTTATTCCTATTCCATTCTCCCGGTTCGCTTCCCTGGAATTAGCAAATTACGACCGACAATTACGCGCTGGTTAAACGTAATCGTTACCACGGAAACGATCTTGACCGTACTCAAGGACCCTACGAATACCACTCCTATTTAAACCGACTCTCTTCCACGGAAACGTACTTTCCATCTATTGTTGTATTCGCTGCTGTTTAATTCTGTACAAGGAAGACCGAAAAGGAAAAGGAGGAAATCGGTATCTTTGTCGGTAATAAAAGATCCGTTTTCACGAGCTTGCAATTTCAATGACAAGGTGGCGAAAAAAAAAGGAAAAAACCAACATTTCAGTTGTCTTTCCCTTATCTAATCGGATTATTTTGCGTGGCTGCACACACGTTCGTGCTCTTTGTTCACGAGAAGGTTCGTGAATTTAGGTTACACCGTTGTACAGCGGTACACAGAGAGACGGAGAGGAAAAGAAAGAAACAAAAAAGAGGAGGGAAAAACCGTGGAGACACATTGAAGCAACGAGGACGTGTGTGTATACACACGTATAAATAGACGAAGAATCGTTTGGAAGCCGAAGGCGGCGGAAAATTTTGGCCGGTGGCCAGACGTCGCGAGATAAATAATTTATCACTATCGTGTAAACGTGAGAGGTCGGGCCAGCTGGTTCGTCCGCGGTGCACAACTACTTATTCGTCATTGTCCACTTTCTCCTTCTCCGTTTTCCTTTCCGTTTCCTCCCCTGCCAGTTCTACATTGCCAAAGTAATCGTTGGAATTTGCTGCCAGAAACATTTCTCTTTTCCGTTCCTTCGGAGTATAACGCCTCCGAATTCTCCGATTACACAGACACGCGAAACTGTATTTCACAAGGTTCTACTTCACTTCGAGATGATATTTTTAACGTTCACCATGAATGACGATCAGAGAATGTACGTAAATCCCGACACGCGTTTCTTCGCGTTCTTCTTAGCAAGATATTTCACGTATCGCTGGTGTGTTTGTTTAAACACGTTCACGGAGATTTAAGCTAGCGTAATCTCTCACATGTCCGCGTTTAATGGCGACATCCTCCTTGTCGTGCGATGATCTCGCAATTACTCTTGACCAACTTTCAGCCCCGGTCTCGTCTCGGAACGATTATTTCTACAACCTCTATTAAATCCTCTATTTTTAGCTCGATATACTTCGAGTCTTTGAAAACGAACAAATAAACCTTCGCCATTTTAGAATCCTCGTTCGGGTGCCCCCGTTCTATATCCTCGAAAATCGCATCGCGTTTATTTACCTCGACTTTGCACGGTTTCAGAGCAGACCTTAATGGAAATTTTTGGCAGATGAAAAATTCTACCGATTCATTGTGTGTTGTGTGACTGCGCTGTGTTTGTCTGTGTCTGTCTGTGTCTGTGTGTGGGTGTGTGTAAGTACGAACACGCGCGTGTGCATCATCGATTCGACCAGCCATTCGCGAAACGATCCCTATCGTTCGGGAAATCTAGGTTAAGTGTCGTTACATACACGGAATTTAGCTTAAGTCAATATTGACTCAGCTTTCGTGGTACTACTTGGAATTTGGAACTGAAACAAAGGTGGAAGAGCTCCACGTGCTTTGTTCGCCAGCCGATAATTAAAATAACTCACGCGATCACCGTGGAAGATAAACGCGATATTAAAATGGGAATGGCTTTGCCAGATTTATCGGCCGGATAATTCCTTTTATTTAAATATACAGCACTGGAGGCACTTAATCTGTTCAAGATTAAACACCATGTTCCCGAACCTGTTATTCTCATACCGATGCGCAAACTCTCTTGTTTTTCCACGAATCGAATAAATTTATTTTCCATTCTTCGATTGATTACGAAAGCTGTGTATCCACGAGTGTCACGTGCCTCGGCGCTCATGTGAATAACCGTTGGCAAAATGACCCGGTTTGAAGCTCGAAAGAAAGGAGTAATTCTTTTTTCTTTTTTTTTTTTTTTTTTTTTTTTATCAAACGCGAGGACGAAAGCGGAGAACTATTATAAGAGCGCGTTCGCGTTTCTGCTAAGTAACGCCAAACATCACCGCAAGATTGTAATTAAGATTTCGTGCTGAAGTTCAAAACAGGTTCTGCTCGTAATTACATGCAATCAGGATGGATCAAGTTTCTGCGATACTTTGAATCGAGATTTCTCTTGGTTAGGTGTACTTAACAGATGTTTTTCTGCATTACGACGCAAATGTGCTGTTTATAACGCACCGAATCACGATCTTCCCTGTCGTCATTTTAATTCACCGCTCGACGAGCGAATTTTGCACAAGGCTAAGATAAAATTACGAATAATTTTCGGAAAGGAGACGCGATATGATAAATAGGACTTTCTAGGAAACGCGTGACAAACAGCCAGGCGAGAAAACTGCGCGAAACTCGCGTTCCGCGTTTAATCTTACGCTTACGAAGTGGGGAATGTGGCATGTTATCGCGTTTCGCCATGATAACCGAAACTGTTATCGCGTTGGTAGCTTCCTGGACGCAGGACGGAAGAGGGAAGAACGATGCGCGACAGCATCTATATGGTTTCGCTTTACGCGGACTTTGCACGTGTAATCGGATACGGTTGCACTTCATAGAAATTCAAGGTGTTTCTCTTAAAGCGAACTCCCAGGTATCTCGGACAAAAATCGCGCCGCGAATCGCACTTTCTATTTTTTCTTTAACTTACGAGAGTTATTTGAATAGCAATTTTCTACTATGGAGCTTCCATAAGTCTTCTTACCTGCAACAAAAAGGAGGACAGTTTTGTTATTCGGGAGCCTGTAAGGAAAAGAAAAAAAGATAGGAGGAGATAGAAAAGGTGTACAAATGTAAAACATAAAATTACGTGTAATTCAGGACGGGAAGTAGGGAAATTCAGGCTCTGGTGTGGAATTTTCGCGCTAGGAGAATTGCACGTAATCCGTGCTAATTACCGTCAACGTAACTACCGAGCAATCGTGCTCAACTTGAACGAGAAACAGTTACGGTGAAACCCGGCGCACTAGTTGCACTCGGTTGCACAAGAGGAACAGGGACGAATCTGTTACCTTCGTCGAAAGGGTAAATTTATTACACGGAGAAGTTAAATACGTGTATTTAGATAAGCGTATCGGTAGATAGCCAGGTAAATTCATAGATAGTTGTACAGGAGGAGACCAAGGAGAAGTAGGAGTTCAGCTAGAATGGGAGAGTAGCGAAGCGATGGTAACAGAGAGCCGCCACAGAAAGCCATTAACAAGTTCGACACGAAAGTCGGAAAGTTAGCGAAACTACCACGAATTGCTCGTTGGTGTTGGTATATCGTCAGTTTATAACAGCAGTTCCGCTCTCGCTGCTACTGTGACGCTACACACCAATACCTATGTACACACAGAGAACTGCGCCGCGGCGGAAAACTTTGTGAAAACTCTCTCGCACTTCCGCCACGGTAAAACTTTTTAATTGATTTTATTTAGTCATCTCAACTTCCTTTCGCCCCCCCACACTCTTCTCTTTCCTTTTATATAGTAGACGCGATTGTCTCGGTGTGTGTGTGTGTGTGTGCGTCCCTTTCACCCTTCCTGTATTTTCAACCATCGTAGAGAAACCCCGTCGTCAGATCTTATCCCCTCAAGGGCTTCGATTACTATGCCCCAGAAAGCCCTTCCCCTTACACACGGCTGAGGATTTAAAACCCAGTGGAACGTGCTACCCCCCTTTTTTCGATGTCACGCTCAACATTCCGCCCACATTTTCGTCATTTTCTTACGCCAGATACGGTTCAATGGAAAATTCCAAACCAATCAGGTCTCCATCGTTCAGTGAGAGTACCTTTTCCGAAACACTTTATCATTCCTCCGATTTGACGTGACAAATCGTGCGTGATTTCAATGCGAAAATGTTTTTTTTTTTTTTTTTTTTTTTAACTGAACGTTGAATCATTCATCCTTTATCCTCATTTTTAGCAGAATTAATCACGTTTTTATCGTCGGAATGTAAACTTGCAGAGGAAGAAATATTAATAGGGAATTCCTCAAGTGTACATATATATACACGTTCAGTTCATCGTTCGCAAAGTATAAAATTGTCGAGTGAAAGTTGAAAACCGAATTTCAAGGGATCGGAATTTCAACGAGTCGTCGTAGTAGCGGAGAAGTTGCGGGGATTTCGCGGCTGGAACGTGACCAATCGGAAAACTTACGCGATACGGGCAAAGTTTTCGACGAGCGACGACGAAACTAGCAAAAGCGAGAGTCATATAGAATTGTGTCTTGTCGAGGGGAAACTGGCGCACAACTTTGCCCGAGGAACAGTCTGCTCGTGCTTCACGCCGGCGAAAAACACCGCTCCCCTTCCGGTAATCTGGCGAAACTGCGATAGCTGATGTTTCCCGCCGCTGTTGTGCGAGTTAACGCTAGTTTATCTATGAACTCCAAACTTTACAGTTCTACGAATTTCGCCGGACTCTCGGAACCATGAAACTTTGTGTACTACCCTCGTGCAACCAACGCCTCACTCTCTTCTCGGATATACTCTTTTCCTCGAGCTTCGAGAACAACGAAATTATTATGCTTCCGACAGAGAATTTACGTTTCTGCTAATAAATTTACGAAAGACCTAGAAACGTAGGTGACTTTTTATCAATGATATATACGTCATTCACATAAATTTCCTATGACGCGGTGGACACGTGGCTCAGAGTACGGGTCTACTATTTCAGTCCGTTGAATACGAACAAAAAGAGTCACTTCAATACCCAGCACACTATCATTGTCCATTGCAGAGAGAAACTGGCACATGCATTTTCCTTGGCAAAAGCGAAACAACGCTTCCCTCGGCGTATCTCTTCTTTTCTCCCTTTACCTTTACCTGGTGTACACGATTCGACGAGCCCCGACACACCGATACAGGTCTGTTCGACGTGGAACAGAAGAGAGGTAAAGGTAGAGAGAGCGAGAGAAAGAGAGAAAAAGAGAAAGAGAGATGTGGTGTGCATGGTACATGCCCGTAGCTACATAGAGCCCCTCCCCGTGCCTATGTGCCCATATAGATACAAGCCCGGTTCCGAGTAGCGTGTCTGGCATCTTCGTATATAGCGTGGTGGCGTGGGCTCGCGGCTGGCATGCATTATTCACGAAGTAGTCTCAGGCTGAACCCGCTCTCCCAGCTCCAACCGGGTCTACCGGTGACTCCGTGCACGGCCACACGAATTTGCTACAATGCACCGTGGAAGATTGAGTTCAGGACATCAACGTTCAACGCTCGCCACTCTTTTCGAGCTTATCAATTCTTTGCCTAGCATCGAGAAAACGTAGAATCTTATCCACCCGAAGGGAAGATCGATGGAACGGTGTTTTTATTTTCAAGCACTTTCTCTTGGAAACTTGTCGAATACGGTGCAGGTTACGCGGAACGAAGAATGTTTGTGGCTTCGATTCACCGGCGGTAATGACACCGGTTAAAGCGGAGGATTTTTGCGGTGGAATTATTTTGTACGCGGCACTCGTTAAACCAAGCCAATTGTAATTCCCTCGAGTTTTTGTAACATGTTCGAAGGACTGGTGAATTAACCCGGTAAAAAAAAAAAAAAGGAATCCGACACACCGTTTACTTATACCATTCCGCGTCCGTCTATCGTTCGTCTGTACCGAGTGAGAGGCTTGTTACAAGGATCGCCGACTTAATTACGCTAATGAGGACGTTTTGACCGGTTCTTCATTATCAATGACACCGTTCCCCTGCCTCTGAACCTCTCTGCCTTCCTACGTTCTCTTTCCTCTGCCTCTTTTTCTACAGGACTTTTATTCCTTTGACCGGCGACAATGCTGTATCGTCACTCGTTACGCGATCTTTTAATCCATTCACAGGTGTTACGTCTACGACTTTTTCATTTTTTACTCGTTTGAAAAATTCACGGGGGGAAAAAAGGCTGACGATTGTTGAAAACGTATTTTACCTATAGACGATTCTACCAACACAGAGCACAGAGTGTTGAAGAACGATCGCACGAGAAGAGGGGAAAAAAAATTGAAAAGGTTTTGCAGAAACGCGAAACCAACGTAGTGGGGAGATAAAGAAAGAAGAATCGTTCTTCTGTACGATACAGGTAGAGGCTATAAAAGCCGATATAAAATTGAAAAAGAAACGCTCGATCGTAAAACCAGCGCTGTATATCCTGGCCAATTTGATTCACCCGTTCATCTATACGTTATCCTATTATTGCACTATTATAGAAAATGCATACGTAGAACTAGCGGGGATCTCGCATCTAGTGCTGTAACTAATAACACACTTTCGCCGTGATACCGACAGGAAAGCTGTACTTAGTGTTCAACACGAACCGCAATTACAGAACATTACCTCGAACTTGTATCCACGTTATTTATGTACACGATCCCTTTCCAGTTTTTGGCCAATAAATAAACCAACTACTACTCCCGAATTATTCTTCTACGTTATTCTTTTACGACTTGTTACACATACAGTACAGAAGCCTGTCAGATATAGGGCAGTCGAGTAAGTAACGAAAATTTATTCCCGTTGCTGAAATTCAGACGTGACACGACAGGTATGGTAATTAATTGAGACAAATTATTAATTTCTGTCGTGATGCGATATTAACGGGCGTACGTTGCACGAAACAAAAGTCGCACGGGAAAAAAGGCAACATTTTTCCAGAGAGCGAGAGAGAGAGAGAGAGAGAGATATTATGAGTCACGTTAACTTGTTAAAAATAACCGCTATAAATGGCATCGAAATATCTTTGCATAATCACGTGGCAGCGAGGTATTATCGTTAACTCACGGACAATTATCGTATCCGATACACGCCTGTCGGAAATTGTCAGGTCATCGTAATTCAAGCAAACAGCTTGAACGAAAAATCACCGTTGGAATCTTTTACAATGAACGTAGAAATATAAAACTGTGAAAAGGAGTACGGTGGTGATCGAATGGGTATTTTATCTTATCACGGTGAGTCAATATTTTTCCACGATAAGGGAACGAATTATTTTATACCTTCCCTTTCTTAGTTTCCCTCCCTCGCTCTCGAACGTGTATTTACACAATTGTACGTCCGCGTATGTATGTATATCTAACTGTAAACTTTCTCGGAACCCGCGTATCGAGTCGTAAATAAAAAAACGAGCATGTCGAATTATATTACATAAGCCTCTATCTCTGTTTATCTACTCCGTGGCCTCGTAATCGCTCTAATTCCTCAGCGAACGCTTCGTTTTCTCGACAAACAAAAAATCGACGAGCTATTAGCCACGCTAAATACGGATTGTTGCGCAACTCATTAATAATTCAGTGACGTTTAAAGAAGCTTGCGTAGTTCGATTGTACAATCAGACTTTACTAGACGAAAGAATTTTTTATCGTCTATTTCAGCATTCACCTATTTATCCATGTCTATCGAGTGTCTTTCTCACTTTTCACCCAGTTTTCCTTATCCTCTACTTTTTTATACCAAGCGACCGAGCGAAAGAGAGAAAAGAGACGATTTGAAAGAAGGACAGCGGCGATTTTCCATAGGATCTCCGGCTAGAGAGGAAGAGAAGAAAGTCTCGACAGCGTGGATTGCGCAAGGAGAAAGTCGCAGCGGCGAAACGAACGAAACACGAGTCTTTTTGCGAGTGTCTGCTGCTGGTCCCTCGCCATCTTCTCTTCTCCGTCGACCCACAATCGAGTTGGTCTGAACGGTGAGAAGGAAGGAGTAAGAGAGAGAGAGAGAGAGAACGCAGAAAAGAGAAGAGAGGAGAACCGGTTCTCCGAAGTCCGTGGCGTGTCTAATCGCGGCGCTACACGAGCGTTACGCTTTGGCTGCGCATGAAAACACGCAGTTGCGTGCTCGTAGTGGCCGTGCATGTGCACTGCTCCTGCTGCATCTGCCTTGGACACGCGTATATCGCATCGTATACCCTCGCCACAATTGTCTACTCTCTCTCTCTCTCTCTCTCTCTCTCTTTCCTTCCGACGTTTCTTCTCGTTTCCTTTCGACTATAGCAATAGAGCAACGACGCCGAGAATGTCCCAATTGTTAATAAGCAGGTAATTTTATTCGACTCTCGTGGCACGATATTCCACGGTGGCTGGCGCTACACGAGCGTTGCATCGCGTGTCTCGGCAGCAACACACCGCGGAGAGAGGTATTCTCGTGTCGGAATTTAATTAGAAGCTGACGTGCAGAAAAATATATCGTCGTGGTATGCGCGACTATGGCTATCAGAAAGTGTGCAGCAGGCTGGTTTACTTTCTGCACGATAAGCTAAGTGTGACTCACTGTCGGAGTGTACGGTCTTTGCGATGAGCTGTATTTTTCTCGTATTTTCATACCATTTCGTCAATTTATTTTTCATTTCGATTGCATAATAAACTTACTATTCACCTTTATTCTACACCGAGCAATTTTAACAAATTTTCCCTTTCTTTTCCTTTTTAATGGATCAACATCGCACGGCACAGCGAAAGACAAACGACGGCTTTCATTCTAGCGGAGAAAAAGAGAAAAACCACGGTTCTCGTTGAACTTTGCAGCATCGAAAACAACGAGCAAACTTCCCTTTCTCCTTCTCCGCTCCTTTCCTCTCGTCCTTCGTTCTCTCGCTCTTTCTGCGCCAACGAAAAAATTTCCCAGAGAAATTCAACGAGCGTGCCGCAAAAAATTATTCACCGTCCGAAGCTTCAACCCTCTGGGGACTCGGTGATACTGTTCGTCTCGACACTTTTTTGCCCTGTTTTCCGCTCCCCTAATCTCTCTCTCCCTTTTACCGTGCAACATCGATGGGTGCATCGTCTCCGTTACACCGTGCTCGCTCTCCCCACATTCAAAGGAAGCAGAGGGCAACGAGGGACGGAGGTGGAGTTTCATTTAATTAGGAAAGGTAAACATTTACCACGGACTTACCTGCCCGCCATTGTTATTTCTCCTATCTCTCCGGCTTTCTCGTCGTGGATCGACCGTGAAACACGGCTCACACATACCCCTCGAGCCTCTCTATTTGCAGAATGTCTGCCGTTCTACACAATCACACAATACCTAAAGCCATCATCCTCACTCTGGACTACGCGTGTATATCTAGCAACGACCGCGGAAGAAACTAATACGCCGGGATTTAACACCGATCCTCCTCGGCTTATACACGCCACTGCGAACTTTCTCCTCGGCGATCATCGCCAGACGAGCCCACACGCTCGCAATTCCATCTATTGTCTGATCAAACGCCAAGATTCCGTTTCAACGGCGAAACCCTGAGAATACAGGCTCTTTCTCATAGAGTGGACGAACATTTTTAAATACGTACGAATGTCTAAATTATTCTGAATTATTTCTGCCTGATCGATAATTCAGGAGATCAAAATTCATCTACGAGGTGGTGACACCTGAAATGAAACGGCACGGAATATCGTTTGTTCGGAATCACCCATTACAGGAGGTAATCCTGTAAAACTCGAATGGAATAATTGAACCGTGTAGAATCCACGACTTCCAATGGGAATTCGAAATGCATTTTTATGTCGATATCGAGGCACGCGTGCCAATAACGAAGCGCAGAACGCGTTCATTACATATTCATGCGGCTGCAACGATTGCATCACGGGTGGGGGGAGATTGCGCAAGCATCGCATGCGAAAGGAAAGTTTAAACGGGCCAATGTTTATTCCCATCGAGACACGTTGCGCACAAAAGGAGAGTGGCTATCGCTGTATCTGGCTGATATTCATGTCCTTGAAAACAGACTTTCGAGTTCAAGGCTTCCTCCATGCTACACGAAATGCCTTCAACCTCCGTATCTCGGGTGTCTTAAGCGTTTCGCGTATATCGTACCATCGAGACTTTTCTAACGATCGCTCGAAGGCTGACTCGATACTTTCGAAGGTGGAAAGATTTTCGTACGTATAGGTGTGGGTAAGTGGGTAAGTACACCGAGGAGGAGAGAAGAAACGTTTCATGGATATTGGACGTCTCCTCTTGGAAAGCTATCCTCGCTACGAATTATTGCCAGGACGATTTAAGAGCCAGTTTCTATGAAATAAATTCTCGAAAAGCGTCGCACGGTTCGTGGGCAAAATAAACAGATAAATTTCCTGGCGAAACGGTGCTCCAACTTCGGCAGATGTTTTTACGCGAACAAACGGCGAAGAGGGGAAATAAAAAGAAACGGACACGACGATTCGAAATAGTGTTAACCACCGAGTAAAAAGGAAAACAGAATCCGTCTGTTCCCAAAAATACGCGCCACGAGGCAAAAAAGTTTCGTTCGAGAGGATATATCCGGAGTTTCTTTCCTCGAAGCGGAGGGTACTTGAGAAGCTAATTATAACGCAAAATGTTTAAAACGTATCGGCTATCGAGGCGAAACTTCTCCGTTAGAAAAGACTTTGCGCACTTTCGCAGAGAAGCAAATCAAGGAAGAGAGGTGTGGAGGGAAGGGGATCGAAGGTGGGCAGCACGCTTTTAGCCCGAAGACGAGACGATATAGTTGAAATTGATCTGAGCGGAGGCGCCACTCTAAATGGAGAGTAACGGCTATACCGGACTTACGGTCTTCCTCCGGCTCTTCCTTTAAACCGTCCACTATCCTTTCCACCGCGTATAGAAAGACGGAGAGAGAGAGAGAGAGAGAGAGAGATCCGTATGTATAGCTAACTGAACGCGCCGCATAAGGATTCAGGCCAGGCTTGGCCATAAATCGAGGATAACGACTGCACGGTGTACGCGCGGCGAATACCGCCATTAAATGGCAAGAGAGCGCGCGAGCTGGCTCGTGTTCCGCAATTATTTCGTCGAAGGACGACCGCTTCTGGGTTCCCCGGGGGTTCTCGTTCCGTGTGCTCCTATCTGCGTCACAAGACCACCTTCTCCCTCGCACTCCCGACCACGCGGGAACGTGCAGGATTTCGAGTTCACCAAGGGGGAAAAAACGAGCATATGCACGCCACGAATGCCTGCCTATCCCAGTCGAACCCGCTTCGGGAGTTAATGTCTTCATAAGAAAACGACCGTTGATGAACCGGGCATCAGATGCCGGGTAATTGCTTCAGCTCGATGCGACTCCAACTGCAGCTGAACGTTTAATTGTCTCGTGGAACGAGTCTACTTCGAACTGGAACAACTTATCCGCCAACTATTTTCCATCTTTTACACCAAGTAGTTTCGCGTGAAATTTTCTTCAATCGGTAGATCTACTCGAACGATAAACAAGGCTATCTACCAACAAAAGATTTCAAATCAAACGGATTAATGGCACAGCGGTTAAAGGATCGCTTCACTTTTCAGATAAATTCTTTTTCAAACATCCCAGCAGATATAAAAGAAAAAGAACGATCGAGGTTCGATATTTGAAATTCCGTCTCCATCGTTGGAATTTAAACTGAGCCGCTTAAAAGGGTAGTCGTCCTGGCCGTGTTTAAATTCCAAACACCACCTGCTGCTTTTCCCGTTTCTTTGCTCACGGAAGGGGCGAGAGGGAGGGGGAGGGGGGGAGATACAAATAGAGAAAGAGAGGGAGAGAAAGAGATGGGTTGATTTCACTCACTGTCCCTAGGGGTTGTTTTCATTTCGTGCTTGAACGAGCACGTACGCTTAATTCGAGGTCGAAGTTCCGCGGGTTAATTCGGTAACAATCGAAAGTCGATCGAACGCGATTAAAGTCAACGTATATTGTTTGCCACCGTGACGAAACACGAGACACGAATACCGTTACTTTCTACGTATGCACAAGTTGCACCTGCGTCAAACAGTACACGGCTCACAATGGAAAGTGAGATCATTCGATTATTCGTGTAATAACATGTAGCTCGAGGTTTCGAGATCCGTTTAGTTTGCCGTGACGATAAAAAAATCCTCGCGTGATAACGTTCCAGGTGGAATATCACGTTCCTTTTCGTAAAAGACAGTCGAGACGATGTTTACTAGTGGTAGCATACTCGTAACATATGCATAGAATGAATAACAATATCCTACCAAAAGAAAAACTGTAAGACGTTTGATTCTCTCTGTCTCTCTCTCTCTCTCTCTATTTGAGGCTGTCTTAACGATAAGGATTCGATAATTATCGAAAACAATCATGGCGGACACTTTTTTTAACAAGCGACAGCAACTTGTCACTTGTTCCCTAGCCAGCGTCACTTCTCGGGCTTCTCATTGACTATAATCGGATCAAACGGCATTAAGAGTTTGTGCAGCACATTACCTGAGAATCCAGACTAGGTTTTCAGTCGAAGGTAATCCCTTTTAGTCGCAGTAATCATCACGTCACAAAATACGGCCGTTTCCACTTAGCACAATCTCGACTGCGTCGATACACGTTCAATGCTGATTCCCGTAACATTTGTTTCGAACTACACCGGTCGAGTACGAGTATATTCAACGAAATGCACGAAACAACTGTTACTTTCAACGACCATAACCTATAAAAAAAAGTCTCCGAAACGAACGAAACCTTCTACACGCACAGCAACGATTCCGATTTTCGAGAAACTCGAGACGCAAGGTTCGCGCGTGGCTGCGACCGCTCGCGAAGATCTCCGAAGATCCACGACGGAGAACGAACGTTACCGAACGTCACCGAACGCTTACGAAGGAGCCTGCACGAACTTGCACCGTTCACGCATAGGTTACACGAGATACTCCTATGTTTTATCGAATACTTTAGCCATTCTAACGCAATATTTCATCGCTCTGTTTACGTTCTGCGTCTGCCTTTTATCATTCTTCGCATGAATTTTCCCCCTTCCAGTTTTCTGTTGTGCCAACGTTCCGTGTTGTTCAAACAATTAGAGGAACGTTCCATTGTAAGACGCACGAAATCACTCGACGAGAGCTTACACTTTACCGGATAACAAACACCACATGTTTCGTATCTGGAGGATCGTGGTACATCGAAAAATGGGCGTCCGCGATACTTGAACGCCGATTAAACGAATATTTCGCAAGGAAAGATGATACGCGTCGCGAATTCTATAATTCTGCAAACTACGATCGCACGAAGCTCTCGTAGATCCTATGACGTTTGACTACAGTCACGTGACATACAGGCAAACACAGAGAGACAGAGAGAGAGAGAGAGAGAGAGAGAGTCGGGGTCAACGATCTCCGAATCGGACGTATCTTTTCGGTAAATTTCGCGGGACGCCAATGAAAAGAAAGGGAAAGATGAAAATGCCCGCGGAGAATCGCGTGGTGCACTGGAAACAAGAGGGGAACCGGCTTTCAGCGTGCCACGAGACGTCGTTTGCTTCTGCGCACGGATTGGTGCGCAACTACGGTCGCACGAACGATTGCTCGACTGGAGATTGATCGCGGACGGGATCGCCTCGTTTTTTTTCCCCGTTGCGCTCGATTAATCCTTTCTGGTATCGGATTGCAATGTAGCAACAAGTCGAAAATCAGTAAAAAAAAAAAAAAAAAAACCTCGGTTGAGTCGGTTTCACGGGGAATTCAGAATACGATTGTTCTACGCGATCTGCCTCTTTGAGGTTAGATTTACTACGCAGAAATGAAAATGTATTTCCCACGAAAAGTATATAAACACAAGTATTCCATGATTTTCCGCGAAGAATATATCAATCGTAAAGTGGAATCGATTCGATAGGAAAATGCAAAAATCGTTGGACAGAAACAGCTTCGTTCAAGTGTATTACAAAACGTTGAAATCCGGATAATAGGTGAGATCCGATAATTTGGTATTGCACGGAGAAAGAAATCAGCCTGACAATTTTCACATGAAAATTTCCCGATGATTGGGTAAGAAGAAAACCTCTCGCAATTCTATCTTTGTTGAAAAAAAAAGAAGAAAAAAGATAGGTCGATACCTTGATGCATTAGCCACGAGGTTAACCTAGCAAATGAGCGTCGCGAATTGAGCTGACTGGAAATAGTATATTTATTCAGAACTGTATTTCTTTTAAAGGAATTGATTCCGTCGCGGTTCGTCAATTTCCACGTTTAAATTTCCCCGCAACGTTACTTAACCCATAAACGTTTCGGGATCTTTTATTGGCATTTTTACGACGGCTTTATTTTATTACCCTCTCCTCGTCTCGCAAGCGGGGATTATTTTCAAAGAGTACCAAATATGGAGAGATAGCGATTGCAACGATTACGCGAAAAATTTCCTTTAATTTAATATAGACGATCTCGGGAAAGAAGTTCGACACCGGAACATTTCAGTTCTATTTCAACACCGTTAAACAATTAACCACAGGCGCATCGAGCAATTTTGATCGGTCGTGGAAATCTCCTACCCATCCCCGTAGCTAAACGATACACCGGAACCAATGGGAATGATTCAGTGACCAAATTGCAGGACTAACAGGCTCTCCCTCGTAATTGCTATCCTAATTGAACCGCGTGCTGGTTTTGTGATATCCGATGCGGCATCGGACTCCTTGTAACGCTGTAACCCTGTAACACCGAGCATAGCCGATACCGTAAGCTTTACGAGCCACGGCTGGAATGAGATACGCTCGTTTGCGCGGCACGGGTGGTCGGATAAGGGGTATCCGTTATCGCGCATTTTACGGATTAAACTTTACGCCAAGACGCTGATAGCGGAGGAGATCTTCCATTAAACGCGATATTGCACTTTCAGGATTGGGCTTCTTTGGCTCAGCCGGCTATCCTCCCGGCAGATTCTGCGTAAGATTGCAGCTTGTAACGTGTAAAACATGAAAGATGGCTAGCACGGTTAAAGGATTTTCATTATTGCCGAGGAAAAAGCTTGACCTCGTATCGTTTGCTTTTTATCCCATGTCGAAATGGATCGAGTATTTTAATTAAAGGTTTCTCGCGATTTTCCTAACAACGAGCCATCTCTTTCAAGTTCACTCGTTTAGATATTTTTGTAATTGTTCAGATGCGTAGAAGTTCAAATTCCGAATACCACGTCCTCGTTCGAGTCTGAAAGTAGTAGTAGACGCGTATATACTCGAGACATCTCCGAGATTGCGTTTATCTGTTACACCGGTATGGAAATTCGCAGTCGTGGTAATAATTTTTAAAGATTAACGTGGGTGAAGCGTACAACGATCCACGGACACACATATATTAGCAATGTCAAGATTGACAAAGTACGTAGGTATCTACTCTCTTGAATTATGCATATATGTATGTATGAACATTTCTGATACGTTTAAACAGTTTCACCTAAAACTTGACTAATTTCTGTAAACGGCTACTCCCGTTTCTGGTTGTTCGAAAATCCGCAGTGAGGAATGTTAAGAAAGTCTCTGTAAAATGTTTCACCGGTTATTACGCAACCTGGGAATTAACCTGGTTTTCTCGAAACGTTCGGTACTCTCGCCTGAACGAACCATAAAGCAGGTAGAAGAGTAAGAGAAAGAGGAAAAGAAAAAAGAAAAAGGGAGAAAGAATCCTCAACAGCATCTCCATCGTTCGCGTTAACGACTTGTAATGGCCGGTACGGTACACGAACCGAGTAAATTTTTTTCTCCCCTGGTGGACTTCGTGACTCGACATCACGGATGCGTTCGTTTCACCCTTTTTTTCCCTTCCCCGGCCAGGTACACGACCGGGCGCATAGCGTCCGCGCGCGAGAGAAGCGTCCTCGTGTTTCAGCCGCGCGTAGAACCGGTTTTTTTTACGGTTTGCCGCGGGCAAACCAGTTTTCGCCGAATCTGACCGCAGCGTGTTTCTCTGCCTCGGCAGGGATTCAGGGACCGCCCACGATCCGATCCGATCGATCGTGATTCTGCGAGTGGCCTGCGAACCACCGCTGGCCAGATATCCGGAGAGATCCCAAAGCAGAGAGACACGGCAGCCCTCCTCCTCGCCTCCCTTTTCATCCTACACGAGCCGGAGAGAGCTTTAACGACCGTAGCCGGGATCGACCTTGTTCCCTCTCCACTCTCTCTCACTCTCTCTCTCTCCCTCCCTCTCTGCCTCTCTCTTCCGTTCGCTCTCTGTTATTTTCACCATCGACCAGAAAATGTTCTCACGTATATACCTACACTCATGGAGGAAGGTATTCGTTCGTTCTGCAATTGCGACGGAATTGAACACTCGAACCGCGAGTGTTGCCTTTAGAACGATTTTCTGGAGGAATTGTGTAGGGTTTGGATTAAGGTGAAATGTCTTCGACAAGAATTCTTTTTAATAAACTTCGCTGAAGTTCGACAAGGGACTACAGTCGTGTTATTCGAGTAAGTGAATAGTCGCTTTATATAGTTGGAAATTTACTCGAATTTTCGTGTCCCTGCGGTGCACAGAGTCTCGAATTGTTTTACTTTTGAGTATATCTACTCGATATACGTGACACGCAAAGTAATTCCCTGTTAATATCATCGTTCACAGGAAGGAGAACTATCGAGCGTTAAAGTGTCTTTAAAGACGATAGGGATTACAGATTTCAGGGTAATTATTACCCTATTTAAAGAATTCTTATACGCAAATGAAATAGTATTTGGGAATTTAGGAATTCGAAGAAATTGGAAATTAAATATCGAGAAATATTCAAAATTGTACATTCTGTACAATCAGGCAGCTGTTTCGAAACACTGTGCAACGTTACGCTGTTCAAGGCTATGCGAGCACCAGATCTAATCTTTGCAAAGCGGCGTGGGGATTAGACTTGTCGCGTCGGGGGCTCGGCATAAAGGGTAACCGAGTTAAAATAGAGCAAAGTTGTGCGCAAGAGGCAAAGCTCCAAGTTTGTAAGGCTTTTCGACACGAAATTCGAGAGTTTGTTTGAGAAAAAAATTAAAAGAAGCATTCCATCAACCCCATCTACGATCGAACGTAACTCGAAGAAAGAAACTAGGACGGGGAGGTAAGAAACACGCTCTCGATCTCGATACGTCCCCCGAGATCTGACAGGAGCCTCTCCAGCGTGCTCTTCCTCCTTTTCGAGACTCGAGAGGTATATAATTCTAAACCCTCCTCGATCAGTGGAGTCGACATGCCTCCTCAAGGTTAACTCCTGTTTCGTCTTGAAATTCCATCCACGGCGAAATAGGTCCGACCAATCTCGTCGACCAGACTACCAGAGGAAGCACAGAGAGAGAGAGAGAGAGCGAGAAAGAGAGGAGCAAATTGGGAAGAGAAATGAGCGAACGAGACGCCACGTTCTTCCTACGTCCTCGTGCCCCAGGAATTCTGGGTTAATGGCACCGCATTACGATCGCGTGACTTTAGTCAGATATCCGTGCCCGCGATTTGGATAGCAGCCGCTGCTAGCCATAGTGGGGATACGCGGTTAAATGGAACGTTAGGGAGAAGGCGAAAAATGAGCGAGCCGCGTGTTCAAATCGATCGTAAATAGAATGCAGGCGCGGCCGAATGTCTCTATGAGAGGAGCGTTACGTGAGCTGGGATTCGATAGGTCGATTTACGGGCCGATTATGGCGTGACTGCGACATAATACGATCGTGCCCCGCCGTTGGAAACTTCGCTCGTTCACGATGCGTTTATACGATAAGCGAAAACGCGAGATGTCTTGCCGCGATACGCGAAAAACCTAATTTCACCCCCATGAAAAACGACTCTTCCTTAATGACGCGAAGAGTTCAGAGAACTATGATGTATACCATTTGTTAGACAATTCGGAATGTTTTTCAAAAGGATAATTATATTTTTCCAATTGAATATCTAACTTTTCAACATTACATCGATGGTAGAATTTCGTTATCCCCGTGGATAACGCAAGGTGTAGAATGCTGGACGATAATTTCATCGTTCAGGATATTTCGTGTCGGATCGGAGGGTTGAAGATATGAAAATTCCTCGATTGGACAACAAATCTGTTCCCGGGGCGTTAACGATGACACGCGAGACAAGGGAGTCGAGAAATGCCGATGCTGAAACGCTGGCCAGCAGACAGCAGAATGATGGGGATGCTAGTGAAACGGGGTCGATCGGCGATTAATTATCTATTTCTCGGGACGAGGGATCGACGTATCGATCGGACGATTCTCTATATACCGTGGTTGACGGGTTGTCTGGACATTTCAAAGTGTAGATCATTTCGAGTGACGATTCGAGTCGTCACGCGCCGCTCTAAATTTCTCGAACGACGCCATGCCTGTCTCAGTGCACCGGGGTAATTAACGCGATCTATGCTGCTTCCTGTCGCTCGAAATTTCACGACCATTCGGTTAATTTACTCTAATATTCGATACATGTTAATTTTTCCAATATTTAATGTATTTCTCGCTCATTTAAAATTCCACGGAAACGTCAAGCTTTTTCAACGATATGCATCTCGAATGTCCTTCCTCGTCGCATTTTAATGCTCTGCACGTTCCCGCCACTTCGCAGGAGATACGCAAGATTATTGCCTTCAGTCCCGGTCTACGAGAAGGGACATTCGAGCTGAGTCGAGCTGTGTTCAGGATTGTGTTTCTCACACGTGTGTACCAGACGTGTGTCCCCCAGCAAGAAGTAGGTCTCCTCGTGAAATTCTGCGTTTCAATTTTCACTAAATCGATCCTCGGTTTTTTACATCCTGGACTGCGAGTACAGACACGACGGCTGTTACCCCGAAACACAGCTCAGACGCTGTGGGTCTATTTGCGTAGCAACAACAAAGTCTTTCTTCCGTGGATATCTACGTATATACGTAGAAAACTATTGCGATTCTGTTTCTGTCTTTTTCCCTTGTTAGACGTGACGGTTCGTTTATTCGCGTGGTAGGCGGCATAATAAATAGGAAGCAGGAAAATAACGCCGTTCCTTCGGCGAGAAGATGTTTTCTTTCTTTTCGGAGAACTGTTTGCAAGAATTTATTGATAATAAGAAACGAGGAGGGAAGTTTTTCAAAGCGGTAAACTTTCGAAGAATTTATATTTCCTTTGAAGCACCTCCGTGAGATGAAAGAAAGTGAAATCGAAGCTTCGAAGTTATAATTGCGTCAGTTTCTGTCGTTATTCGGAGCAACGAAAATTAGAGGGTTCGCGTCGCGAGAGTTCATCGAGCGACGAATGGTCGCGGGAGAAGGACAACGGCACCGAAAGGATCTTTCTGCGTAACTTTAATGGCTAGGCCGGTTGCACATCGGCCAGAAATCCTGCGGTATTCCTCCGGTTCGACCGGGGGGAAATAATTACGGCGCCCATTTAAAAACCGGTTTCTCTCCCCGCGTCTCGACCTTCGCCTTTTTCGTCCTTTGACGAACCGGCCGACGCCATTCCACCCTTGGGGTGGCAACGGGGGAAGAAGGGAGCAAAACGGCGAGAGAATGGGGAGGAAGGACGGACGTGAAATCGCACAAAGCTGGCAAGAAACGGCACGTATAGGTTGCTTTAAACGCCGCCTCGAGATTCTACAGCAGGAATTCGTAGGAAGTTCCTTGTTATCCGTTGGAATCGATCTGTTCGTCGCAAATAATATTCCTTCAGCTTGATATCGTCGTGAATTGTAATAAACTTGCGTTAAGCAGTTGAACCCGATTAATTTGCGATGAATAAAATTCGTATGATTCAGTGGTGAATAACAGGAAATTTGCGAAATAAAGTTGCTCGATCGGAGAAGGACGACGTCGGAGAATCTTGCCTCTGTAATGACGTCTACTGGAAATAATTAACGGAGTCGTTTTTCAGAAGGCTCGTTACAAACCTCGACTCGTTCTCTGCGGATTTTCCGCGCTTTTTCCGCTCGGCGTGCAGAAGAGGGGGGGAATGGAAGAGAAGGAGCAGGGGAATGGTACGTTTGACTTGCAAATCGGTTCGCGTTCCCTCGGTATTCCTTCTTCGCCCACGTTCTTCTACGCGGAATGCAATTACCCTAATTGCCGGCACTCGAAGCGGCGCGTTGCGTAAGGGTGGTCGTTATCGGCCACCACGAATTACATCGTTAAAGCCGCGAGCGCGCCAAGAGATCAAAACTCCTTTTTTCTCGATTGTATGTTGTGTACCTCGCGTCAGAAGGTGGGAGCCTCCTCCTCCTCCTCCTCCTTCTACTCTTTCAACGGCGAGTACCACGTAGGGAGACAGAGAGAGAGAGAGAGAAAAAGGGAGGAGGACGTCTCCGTTGCATATTCGTAATTTGAATTTATGGACTCTCCGGTGTTGATACGTTTATGCGTGTGCACGCGGAGTAATGGGGGAGTACCCAGCAATAGGATTCAAGGATACTACCTCTGCTCTTGAATAACCTGCCCCTCTCTCAGTTATATACCAGAAGAATCGGGGAAACTTTTTCTCAATGTATAATCGGCAAATCAATCGCTTCGTTCTATCGAATACAATGCAATTATCTCGACGTCTCTCCTCTTGTATATCTACGACGAATCTTCTCAGATATTTCTTTATTTCTTTCATCAACAACCGAGGCTCAGGCTTTTTGCCACTCGAGGAGTAACTGTTCCGAACACGATGACGTTGAAATTCGTCAAGGTATCGCTAATCGTGGAACGAATATCCAGGCTGAAAGAGCATCTTAAAGAGAGATCAACCGGTCGCGACATCGTCAAGGTCGTCAACTCATCAAGCCTCATCGGGCCAAGCGATAAAAACGAGCTGTTTACGAGGGGTCTGCTGATGCCACAATGAGAATTAACAGGCCGCCAGATAGCCGGGCCGTTAAAAAAACGAAAGGGAGGAAAAGCAAGACGAGGCGAGGCGAGGCGAGGCGAGGCGAGGCGAAGCGAGACGACGACGAAGACGACGTGGATAAGAAGGAGAAACGATTAGAGAGAGAGAAAGAGAGAGAGGGAGAGAGAGGCCTTAGTCGCAGACGTATTACGAGGCTGGCAAGGTGCCAGCCATTTAAGAGGGCCAAAACCTGTTTCCGGCTGCATTGTGAACGCCTCTTCTTTCGTACGTTCGTGCAGAGCACCCGGTGCTTTCTTTGTAGCGGAACGGCGACCCTGAAGAAAGGATCTCCGAGCCAAACACGGTAGTTGAATACAATTATCGAAATTGCCGCTGCCTTTCTCTCGTCGTGCTCTCCTTTTTACCGCGACATCTACCTTCGTCTCGAACACGCGCTATTCTACACATTTTTTTATACCACTGGTTTCACTTTTTCCATTCCTGCCGAGAGCATGCTCCGTTTATTGGTTACGATTTAATTAAGTTGAAATGGGGGAGGAAAAACAAGATTCTTCAATGGAAGAGAATTTCCAGACGTGTAACGAAATTATCTACTCGACTTGACGAGGTGTATTAAACATTCAGCGAATATTTATGAAATACCTATTCATTCGAATATTCAAATACATTTATCATCGGTCGAGGCTCTATTTATCGGTGTGAATTACGCACACTTTCTCCCTAACCCCGCTCGCTGTTTACACGCAGAATGCAATCCTCGTGTTGGTTCTTTAATTCGATTAAACTGCTCCGCTGTGTGTCACTGTCTTGCGCAACGGAATTATAATTCTTTTAATAAGGATCAATTTCTCAGCAGATGCAAGTTCCTGCTTCTGAGGTAAAGCAAAGATCGTGGAATGGGTAATAAATTTATTATTGCTATAGAAAAGGCACAGTACTACCTATTGAATCGAACGATCGATCGTTCGGAGCAAAGAAAGAGGACTCTGTTCGGTACCTGTTACGGAGAACAGGTTCTCCTGTGCATTGACCTGCTCTCCCCGTAACCACCGAAGGGAATAAAGGGCTCCCTCTGGAGTTGGACGATCCACGAACGAGGAACGAGTTTTGCCAACGTATCATCAACGCACGAACCTCTCCCGGACCTGCCCTCACTCTCTCTCGAGATCTTTCAACGTTGACGAGCAATTAATGTTAATTTCAACCAGGAAAAGATACCGCTCCTTCGCCCTTAACACGCTCTCTCAAAGGTTCAACGTCATCGAAAGAAGCAATAACCAGAAGCGCCGGAGACTAGGCTCGAGAGGAAGATAAGTGGGACGACGTGGAATTAGAATGCGAGATAAGCGAGAGAGACACGTCGACGCTTGATCATGTAGGTGAAAGTCACCGTGGCGGTGGCGATACGAAACAGGAAATAGATAACCCGATAACAGAGAGAAGAAGAGGGGGCGGAGGAGGAGGGATTACGCGGAGAGTAAAAATGCTGACAGATAAAAGAACGCCGCGAGCGTACACACAGAAGCGCGCGGAGAGGAGATCGCGCTAGAAAGGAAAATTTTCTTGTCGATACAAGAGTGACGTCCGTGAAATTCCTCGCGGTGTTTTGACACGTGGACGTGAACGTTCGTTGGTTTCTTGTTTTCTTTCTTTTTTTTTTTTTTTTTTTGGCTGGGGGGGGAGGATTTTTGCAACGCGATCTTCGGTCATCGCGTTACCCGGAAACCGACGATTTCGTTGCACGCTCGCGCTCGAATCGATAACCTCTGGGACTCGCGCTATTTACGGCGAGAAAGGCAGGGTTATCGGTGAGATACGTTCGGTTCATCGCACCCCAGAACCTTGTTGGGTTCGTACGAACATGAGGAAAAAAGTGATGCAACGATCTTTTTGTTTGTTCACCTTTCCCTCGACCGTTCTTATCATCGCTTGTGAAATGTTTATCGTATCGATAGCTCCATTCTTAAACGTTTGCTTTAAATATCACGAAGATGTGTAAGCTTAGGAATGTAGAAGCCGACTTTTGATTTAATTATAAATTGACACGAATATGTGGCAGTTTTAGAAGGTATAAAGTCAGCTTCAGCTCACAAAGATGCTTATGCCTAACAAATCAGCGTCATTTTATTATGTCTATCGATGATACGAGACGGCTTATCGACTCTGGACTTTGCCTGGATATATATTCCCTGCTCCATACGAGTTTTACGAGCTCATCGAACGAAACGAGGACGTACGACGACGAGTAACGCGACGTGATTGCCAGTTTTATGAATCGCCGGGGCGATAAGATTGAAAATTACGACGTGGCTAAGCGCGATGACGGTAAACCTCCCGGATAATGCCTCGTGAAAATGGCGGGGAGTTTGATTAATCGATGGAAAAATTGACATAATACCAACGGCGTGAGATACCGATGAAAATATTCCATTCTTAATACAATTCACTTGACAATTGGTTGGAGTAAAAGAGAGGAGACACAACCGAAGGTCCAAAGTAACAACGAGGTTGACGTACATACATGCAACTTACCGACCCAGGAGAATTGTACGATCCTTACTTAGGAGGGCAACGGAACGAACTCTAGATATTTACCTGAAACAAAAGCGTGACGTTATTCCATGACGAAACGAAGGCAAACAAACGGGTCAGTTCGAGTGGACAGACAAACGTTCGGTTACAATGGTCAGGGAAATAGGTAACCAGTCGTACAAAAGCGTTTGTAATTAGATATCTCGATCTGACCTCGGTCACGGATCAACCCTTGCAGCGCTGCGGGTGCTTTAGAGGCACAGCTGTTCGCTTTTAACCACGCACCGGTCAAATCGAAATATTCCTCCTCATTTGTCTCTGAGAACAGTTCGAACAAAGTGGTAAACTCCTTAATTTCTTTTCTCCGCCGCAAACGTTCGTCGGTTAAAAGATTCTTAGCAACTTTTTCTCCCTTTCCTTTTTTCTACGTTGAACACGAAAGCACACACAGCCAGGTGTTTCCTTTGAGAACAACAGGAAACCATTTGCAAGGGAACCGGTGTCCAAGGCCTCCGCGAATCGTTTCGCCATGAATGCACCCTCTTTTCTCCCTCTTTTATCTAACGTAAATTACCACTTTTACTTTTTATCGCGACGCTCGACACGCGAAATCCAGGGAATTTTTCGCGGCAATCTTCTATCACTTTTCAACCAGCTGTTTCTTACGGCTAATTGACACGGACTTTAAGGCCACTAGGTAATTACGAGAATCGATATGCGGAATTCTTATCATGGCAGCGGTTCGCAACGACGTGTTACGCAACGAATAATTTTCTCGAGGTTGGCTGTGACTCATGCCGTTAACATTTTTAGCTGCTCGTGACAGCATACACCGGCAAAGTAGAGAGAGAGAGAGAGAGAGAGAGAGAGGGAGAAGAAGAGGAAGGAGAAGAAGAAAAAGAAGAAGAAATCTCGCCACGTGGAAATTACACGGACAATCTTAAGGTTGATTCACACGCGAAAATTTCCCCAAACGATAACCAAAACAAAACTAATACGCAGAGAAGTTGACCGAAAGAAAGTTTCCTCGATTTTAAAAGTTTTAATGAAATTGCCGCGAAAGTTGGTCCTTCGTGTGCTTCGAAAGTTCTAATTAACTGGCGCAACATTTCCTCGGAGCAATTCTCCAAACGACGCGACGCGTCTGCGAACAGATTATACCTAACGAACCAATGAACCGAATATTCCATCGTCACCTCGATACTTTGCCTCTTTCGTCGGCTGCGTCGTAAATATTTCTATCTAATATAGAATAATAAATAACCCCTGCTGAGCCGTACAAATGCAGAACGAAAACCAGATATCGAACAACAGGCGTACTTAAACGCGGTCAAGGATCCATGAGAGCAACGTTTATCCAATCGACCACTCGAATGCCAGGAATACTTCGATAAGTAAGAGTTTGAAAATGTAAACGGTCCAAGGTATGCCTCTCCAGATGTTCAAACACCTGTCGTATCCGGTCCGCGTATACCGCTGTTCCTACTCTCGAAACATCGGACCACGTAAACCGGACCATTTCGTCGAATTCCCCGCTATGCTGAATGAACGCTCGAAAAAAAAAAAGAAGCAAGCGCCAGGTTTCAATGAACCGGAGTACTACGATCTAATGAAGCGTAAGTTGACCAGTGTAAAACATGTAATTCGTATGTACCGTGCTTGGAGCAAAAAGAGGGAAAGAAAGAAAAGAACAGAAAAAGAACAGTTGTGTAGACACGAATGTTCTCAAGAAGGAGCGAAGAAGGGAAGAAAAAAGAAAAAAAAAAAGTCCAAGACTCTCGACGAAGCGAAGCGCCACAGGCGAATACGAGGCGGGATAGGATTTCACGTTCGCTGGAGAGCAGCTGATTTTTTGCCGGGCAAAAAAGGCCACGCGTGTCTTGGCGAACCATAGGAGAAGGATAGAGAGACGTCGAGAAGGAAGAATAAAGACAGAGCGAGATGGCCGAGTAGTCACTGGTGTTTCTTTCCCTCGCAGGAACAGGAAACAACTGGATGGCTTGGGTTTAACGGTCGTGCCCGCTCAATATGCGCCAAACGGAGACCACGGACTTTGTTTTTTGCTTCCTCATGTCTCTTTCTTCACCACGTCGTTCTATCTCTGTCGGCATTCTCCGGAGCCTATCTCGTTTACTCGTTCAACGCGTCATTATCAAACCGGTTACTGCCACCGCTTGCAGCTGCAATATCTCGCGGTTCTCTCACGCTCTCCTCTCGCTCTGCTGCCGCCGCCGCCGCCGCCGCCATGTCTCTCATTCAACGGTGGATCGATGCTTTGAAAATCGATCTTCGTGACTCGGTTGAGGAACGATTCGAGCCTTGGATTTCTATCGCTTTTACACCGGTTCAGAGTTCGAAATGAAACCGCTTATAAGCAGGTTGAACTACATTTCCTTTTTTTCGTTCGACGGTTTTTTGTTACACTCGACAAGTGTAACATCGCTGAGGATACATCCTGACGAAAAAGATGGAGGAAAAGAAAAGCAAAGGGAGGAAATAGAACGTGAAGATCGTGGCAACAATCTGATCGCTACACGCATTTTTGCCACGATTCATTATGACATCGAGCCGACGCAATTAGGGCGACCGAACGGAAGCGGATAACAAGGTCGTTAAGAACAGCGCATTCGCGAGAAAAAGGCGAAAGCCTGGGCTCGTTTAAAATCCGCTGCGCAAGGTTGTGCAAAGTTGCGTAAAAATCTCCCTCGGAACAATCGCTATTTTCGTCCCCGGCGTGTGAACACGCCGGCGACTCGAAATAAAAACTTGAAACACGAGACTGTGAAACGTTGCAACTTGGTCGTCGTCGTCGTCGTCGTCGTCGTCGACGTCTACGGATAGATACTTGCATGTATTTCTTTTCTCGAAAGGTCAAAAGACGTTTCGAAACTCTTCAGGACAGGGTCGTGTCTGCTACGTTCAAATCCAGCTGCTCGCTGGGATTTTTGTCGTGGAGCGGACAAACAAGGCCAAGGAGAAAATTTCAACTTGGTAATTCAAGGAGCACCGCATAAATCAGCTGTCACGGTTTTCCTCCGGATGAGAGGAACGAGAAAAACGACTCGAGTAGCGGTCACCGGAGAACCAAACGGGTGGAGGAGCAAAAGAAAAAAAAAAGAAGAAAAACAAGCATAAAACACGAGGGGAATCGTTGAAGATACAGCGAGGAATAAATAAATATATATATATATAATAGATCGGCGCGTCTTCGAGAGTTCTCTCTGGTGACGAAAGGCTAGGTTGCGTTAGGAAAAAGTGTGCTCTGCTTTAAATTCTGCGGAAGGGTGAATCGATGACGCGACGTTGAGTGGGAGTATACGGAAGAGGAGGGGAAAAAAAGAGAAGGGGTGACGACACCGGATAAAATGTTCAGGGAGAAATGTTTGTCAAGCGTGCCGCGATGATATTCGCGAAGATTCGCCACTACTTTGCCCCCTTTTTTTATCGATGATACTGTTGCTGTCACGACGGGAATCGTTTCGTACTGTTTAGCATGACGTAACGGAAAGTTTCGGGAATAAAATAGAAACGGGGTACAGATATTTTACGTGAAAATTTAATCCCGTGTCGGACAGGGTTTTAAAAAGGAGCTGCTTCAGTTATAGAAAGTTATCGATATCCTATGATACGAGAGATGATCGTTTTAACTTCAAGCTGTATTAGAATATTCAATTACGACGGATTACCTCGTAGAGAAAGAATCCGTTTGTCCCTTCGAGAAGAACTTCCGGTAAATACCGTGGGTCAGCGGTGACGCATACGTTAAGCGTTCGATCCACGCGGAGGCAGAAAAAGGTAAGTACAGTCTATTACAACAGACTCTGAGTGGACTGGACGTGGTCATAATGGTCACAATAGAAGTGGTTGGACGTTGTTCGAGGCGTGGGTTACCTCATTCTCTTTCTCTCTCTCTATCTCTCGACTGCCTAACAGAGTCCAACCAGCAGAAGAAACGCATAGGAAAAAGTGTGCAGAAATGTGCAGGAAAAAAAAAAAACAGGAAAGATCGCCGTCATTACAGGTGTTTGTCTTCCACCTCGGGGATCCGGTTTCGAGTTTATGGCTTTATATCGAAAAGGTGGTATAACTCGTCTTTTACGAGTGATCCGGCGCATTTCTGCGTCTGCACGAATCCTTTTGCTTTCCGAGGAATGTTGAAAAATAGAAGAGGAAACGAAAGGTGGTGACTAAGGTGCTTTTTATTTCTACGGTGTACGCGCAAGCAAGGTTACGTCTCGCAATCAGACAGAACTGTCGAAGCGCGAACGCGAAAGGGAACCCGATTACGTACGATCGGAGAGGTTAGTCGGAGAGAGAAAGAGGAGGGAGGAGGAGGAGGAGTATCTAAACTCAATTTGCGGCGAAATAAGTCGAGGTTACCGCAGAATTTCGAGAAGCGGACCGAGATTGGCGGTCAACCGCGGACGCTGAACCGGCGACTTCGATAATTCGCCGTTTACACTGTAATTTCGCTCTGATCGAGCCACGAATTCCTTTTCGCGGAGGCTTTCCGGAATTCTGCCAGGTGAAAGCGTCGAAGGGTTCGGATTAATCTGGAAAGGGGAACGAATACACAGGGTTCACCTAATTATACGCTTGGGCTGTAATCAATTTTCCATTCTAACATATGCACGTTTTTATCGGTATGTTTTCCCTACTCGTTACGCACACGAGTAACTCCAATCTCGTTTAAAATTTCCAAGGTAGCAAAACTCCCTGCATTAGTCCGCCACCCCGTTTAAATCGATACAAAGTTACAAACACGTCCACCACGACCACCGAGCTTTCATACCTCGGTATTTTATCAGGACATCAAGAGAGTTAGAGAGAGAGAGAGAGAGAGAGAGAGAGAGAGAAAGTAACGCAATTTACGAGCAACCAGTTTGATATTTGCGCGCACGATCCGTCGTCGAATATAGATAGAGAGAAAAGAGGGGAAAGCAACGTCGTCCGGTCGTGGGAGTGTTTGTGGGGTCGCAGGCACCCCTTTCGATAAACACAGAGCGCCCACTCTGAATGAGCACACCACCCTTCCCTCCTCTCTCTTCCCCTCTTCGTATTTTCCTTTGTAACCTCGCGTGGCAAGGCTGTGCGGTAGTTAGAATGCACGAGGGGTTGCCGGAAGGGGGTTGTTTCTAGACGGCGTTATCGACCCGTTTTCCCAACTCCGTGGCTGCCTTAAAGAGAATCCCTCGTAAATATCACGCGGCCGCCTTTAATGGCCATGCGCCTCCTTCCTCTCTCTCCTCTCTCCTCTCTCCACTCTCCACTCTCCACTCTCCACTCTTCCGACGACTACCATTCCTTCCTTACTCCCTTTATAACGTTTTACTCAGGATTCCACACCACTTTTCACGGAAAGATACGTTACTCTCCTGATCTACTTGAATGGATGAATCATATGTACTTTCGAGATGCAATTTTCGCTCGCGAGAGATCAAGATTTTTCGTAATATATGTACAGTGGATGGTGTGAGAATGAAAGACATCGACGAGATGAATAGTTTAGGCGGAAAAAATGTTATTCGGTGTCTAGTAAATTTCGAATCGACTTATCCCAAAGTCGCAAGTTGATAGCATCTTATTTCTCGTGCTTACTTAAACACCCTCGTTTCTTCGCATTGTACGCGCTATCTATAGATGGCCCATTAATATTGAACACGTATTATATGATTAAACAATAAAAGAGAGGAGGATCATTTATAAGAAAGAAAGTGCGGAACGGAATGTTTTCACCGACGCGGCGGTGTATATTCGGTTTCCACGAAAAACGAGCCTGAAAGTAACCAATTAATACCGGTAATACGTTTCCAGCGTAAATTACGATGTATGTACCTATATGTTAATTTTAAACACGACGCGGAAACGTTCTCTGATTTTCTAACAATGCGCGTCGACCTGTTATTAGTTAATTAATTTGCTCGCTTTGTACGAAACTTCGTGCACGGAGGCTGAACTACTACCAGCATCGGCCGTGGAAAGAGAAAAAATTCGCAAACGGCTGGCCGTAATTTATAAATGAAATTACACACAATGGAACAATTCGTATTGTTGCGCCGAAGGAATTATTTATTCTTCCCAACGGGCCCGCGCCGCGCGATAAATGCATATTTAACGAGCGAGCCTGTGTCGAGGCGAAATTGTGTGCGAACGACACCCGTTGCACAACGATTTCTTGGCACCTAATCGTGAATCGCTTCTTGATCTTCCTGAACGAACAATGAGCCGTTTGTAACACTTTTCTTCATTGATGCCGGATATTTGCTCGTCGAGGAACGAGATAACAGATGCAATTTAAACCCCTCTTACTCGTAATACCAACAGATTTTTGCCAACGAGTGACGTCCTCTGTACGAGTGTGTCGTTGCAAAAATACTCGCGTTGTCTCTAAAATATGCTCGGTTATTCAGCACACCGGCCAATTACTCAATGTTCCTTTTCATCGAGGCAAATCGCAAACTTTCTCTCTAGTCGTAAATTCCACGAGTGCTCTTGCTAGATTCCAAGGCCAAGCCAATTCGAATACCAAGCACACACACGTCGTCTGATACACAACTCACAATTCGCTGATTCATACCTTATCATTTTTCGAGCTTTTGCAATCTTTTACTTCCTATGTCGACTTTCCTTCCTCCCCTTTGCCACGACGCTTCGTTCGAGGATAGAAAAGAGAAAAATCCTTTCGAGCTACAACTACAATAGGCTGACTCACGCCGATCTCGGCAATTAGGACAGCCTTTTCTACGAGCTTTTCTGTCCAGGCTCGTCGAGCGATAGGTCACGCGATTGTGTGGGTGAGAAGAAGCGTCCCACACAATGGAATTCCGTTTTCTGGATCCTTTGAGACCGATTCAGAGACAGATCTATGTGGACGTGGGCAGCTCGAAGGTTGTAATATCGTACATAGCCGACGAAATTAGTCTTTTTTTTGTTTTGTTTTGTTACAGGGCGAAATTATCGCCTCCCGAGAAGAATTTTCAGCGAAGAGCAGAGAAAGAGAGAAGTGTCTAGAGCGTGGGAGGAATTAGACGGGGCGAAATAATGCAACCAGCGTGAAATTATCGCGAGAATATCGAATTAATTATACGCTGTTTATGCCGCCAGGATTTCCGGCACATTGTGCGGCTCAGCTTGGCCTCAGAGATAAATGTTTTTCGGTGGCACATAATGTCGACCTTACCGTGTCGCGAATCGAACAAAACTGATAGAGGAGAGAAAACTATCGAACTCGTTACATTTGTCCACGACGAGAGAACTGTAAAGTACTTCATTTTTTTTTCTCTGCTCTCTATGGCTGAATAACGTTCAACTGTGAAATTGATAAAAATCTCTGATTTGAACACGGTAGCTTTCATTCAAGATCAAATATATTTTTCGTTTATCCGTTCGACTCTGTTCGTTTCATGGATGCCTCTCCTACCTGTATTTCCTTCTTCCACCCCTCTTCTGTGCGCATTTTTTCTTTTTCTTTTTTTTCATTCGATTCGACCGAACTCTTCCTCGCCCAAGAGAACGCAATTTTGTTTGACTACCATTTAAACCACACGATGCGGGGGCGATGGATGAACGAGAGATATTTTTTTTCCTCCCGATCTAGAATTTCAATGAACCGGCCGGAAATGAAACGAGCTTCCGTGGAAACCGAATCGCGAAACGAAGAAACGGGAGGAAAAAAAAAAAAAGAAATTTAATTAACGATGGTTCTGCTGTTGTTTAACGTGTTCACTGCCTGCTGACGTATGAAGTTAAGGATCATCTCGCACCCGTCTATTAAATTGCACGTTTCTTTTTTCACTACGTGGAAATACTGATCTTCGAAGGAAACACTTCGAAACCGTACGAATAAAAAGCTGAATCAATTTACCCAAAGGAGCCATTAAATAAATTAAATTCGCGATAGGTTCTCGTTGGAAAGTTTCCAAAGAGAAAAAAATAAAAAGAAAAAGAAAAAACTAAAACTCGGGGACATCGTAAATACATCCCATTCTTACAATGTAAACGCAGTTTCCCACCGTGAATAAAATAACCGAGCGGCATGTATCGAACAGAAGAAGCGTGATCTCGATGGCAGAAGGATTTTGACGGTGGTTAAAAAGCCGGGAAGAGAAAACAAAAAAAGAAGAAATCGGGAACAGAAGATAAAAGTTGATCCCAGGTAGGCGAAAGAGAGAGAAGGCAGAGCGCGAAAACGGTGGGCGTGCCAGACTCGCATCGTCGCTGGGCAACGCATGCATGCATAATGCACTGAAAAGCGTGCGCAGCTGCGAGACGCGCGTGCAGATGCATTTAGTTGGCCGGTCGCTCGGCGACGATGCGCCCTTTAATGAGCTGCGATCGTGTGCTGCCTCCGACCATCTTTCCTCTTCGATCACCGTTATCGTCCGCTGAGCCCGAGCCACTTATTAAACGAGGAATGCAATCGAGGGGGCCGGTTTTACCACAATGTTGCATTCGCCGGGCATTTATCTTTCCGACAGACCGCCCAGACGACAATCTCGATGAATCGCGATCGTCATCGATGCACCGGTTTCTCCCCTATCTTTCCATCGGCCTTCGTGCAACCGTGGAAGTTTGTATTGTACGTCGTAAAATATCGTGCAAAACGATCGAAAGTAGATGTACGAAAAGGTGTTACGCCTTATCAGGATTTAACGAGGATTCTAATTGCTTGCCAACAGTTTGCTTCGTTTCTCGTTTATTTTAACTTGGATATTACTGTATAACGCTTTCGCGCTACATTTGTCGTTTGCGACTGGCTACGTACCTTTCAATGGACTTGAAATATTTCGACTAGGTATGTACGTTCTAGGTTCAAAGACGTGTGTTCCGGTGATTCGTGAAAGGCAGAGCTAGAGTTAGAAAATCTCCTGGACGTTTAGTTGCATTCCAAGCGTTTGAAACGCGTCGTTCGTCTATTTTAGGAAACTCGAAGAAAGACGGTAGACGCACCACCGATTATTCGGCGGGCATTCGTCTATTCACCGTGGTATATACACTAGGAAACGCGTGTACACGCAGAGAGTGCCAGAGAGAAGAGGAGAGAAGGTACAGGGAGAGTACGGCGAGAATTTTGCGCGTTCTCGTCATTTAACGACTCCTCTCGTCTCTCCGTTCGCCGACCTCGTAAAATATCTTGCACTCCGCGGCGCCGAAAGTAATTGCTGCCGGCGTGAGCTTAACCTCGCGTGATTTTACGACCGGCGGTGCACGCTTTTGCTTCCGACGAACGTTTTTATAGTTTCTCCCTCGTGCGTATACCTGACGAACAACGTTCATTTCTTCTCGGGGAATTGTCAAAAGTAGCTTCGTCACGTTTTCCTTCTATCATCGGTTTGAATACGAACGAGATATTTTATAAAAAAAATTTTTAAACAAAATTATCCTACCCAACAACGATCTAACGATGTAAAGTTTCATTTTTGAATTGTTCCTAGGCTTGAGCAAATTTCCTCTATAGTTTTGAAATGTAACAAGCTTTCGTAACTCTTCTATGTACCCTCGGAAATATTTTCCCCGCGAAAGGTGTAGCAAATCGAAATGGAACGATCCATAGGCGAGAACATAGGCTGGAAAGCTGCAGAGGAAACGGTTGTTGAAAGGCTTAAATCAGCCAGTCGGTCGCGGTGGCCGCGTCCAATTACCAGAAAACCAAAGTACAGGGGTGTATAGAGAGGAGAGAAAAATCAGGCGCGTGTGCGTCCGCAGAAACGCCGATAAATCCAGGGCAAAATGTGTAACCATCTATAAGAATAAAGCGACACAACACGCTCGTAGTGAGAGGGCCTCCGTTCCGATATATCCGTCGGAGCAAGACCCGGATGTACGGGAATAGCGGATCGCGCGAAATCCGGACCGTGTCTGCGTGCGTGCGCACGTGAGTGCGTGCGTGAGTCCAATAAAACCGGCGACCGGCCAGGGGAAAAGTTGGCGAGCTGCCAGCCGGAACGAAGCTAATCTCACTTTCGGTTTTGTGCCACGCAACCCCCTGCCACCACCACCATCGCCATCACCACCGCACCATCACCGCACCACCACCGATACACCACCTCTGCCCACCTGTGCAAATTGGAATTCGATCGTGTCCATCGATTTTCCCGGCCACTGCTCTCCGCGTTCCTTTTTGCGTCACACTCTATCCTACTTGAATTTGTCTGCGAATAGGCATTTCAACGGAGAGCTCAACGACTGGATAGAAGAGACACGATAGGATGGGTTATTAATAGATGACAGGAAAAAGATTGGTGCATTATGAGAAACTGAAATAATCAGCAGTTGCGTAAGATGGAAGAAACATATGTGTCTTCCGAGGCTTGTACAGTGGCGAGAGAAATCGGTGGAGATCCTCGGCCACGTCCTCATCGATATCTGTCCATGCACCAGCTGCTACCAGCCGCAACCATCGTCAGATTGCACCTGCGTGCACCTCAACCCCTCTCGAGCGTGCACACGGACGGAAGGTGTGCGTCCGCTGGAATTCAACGATCAACAGCTGCTCCCGGAGGGCCGCCTTTGGCTTGTTCGAGCGATTATGCAACCATCGAGGAAACCGAGGGGAACCGGGGCCCACGTAGACGCCATTTAAACGGAGCATCGCGTTCAAATGTCACGCGTGAACATTCAAACATTCGAATTGAATAATTTACCATCGTTTTTTTCTTCTCCTTTATCATTTAATTAACAAGTCGAAGGGTGCACGGTAATGCACCTAAAGAACCGTACAATTTCCACCGAAGCTTTATCAGGAGAAATTCTTTCTCGGAGAGGAGAGTCAAAGTTGTTCGTTACTCAAGATGAAAAGACCGTCGATTTTTCTTTTGTCACGACGAATAGATGGCCCTTCGAGACGAGATGTTCTTCCAGAGGGGCTACTTTCACCAGGGCGTGTATTTTTCCAACCCTGCTGATTAATCTCTCGCGTGAAAGACGGATCGCTGTGCCATTCGTCTTCCGAAACGTAATGCCATTTAAATAAGAGAGGAGGATCAAGGCCACGCCGAACAGAGCTTTTCGCGACGCGTCATCTTTTTCTTCGAGAACGTGGAGAAACGGATGGACGAAAGGAGAACGCCGCTCTGTCCAATTTCTCGAATGTTTCTACACGTCGAGCGAAGGGCTAGATGTAATTCCTCGAGGGCGGAGGTAAGGGCATAACGAGCCTGATATTTCTCCCTCGAAGAAGCTATGATCATCTTGGGTGAACTGTAATCGCTTCGAGGTTTCTTTTTATGGGGGACCGCGATGTTTCAAAGTATTCCCGAAAGACCACTGTTCGATTTCCTTTCAATTATAATGACGTTAAACTAAGGAAAATTCCGCAATATCTAATAATAACAACGATGTAGTTTTATCTGAATTACGTCGCGTCGAAGAGAAATTTTGATCGAACAGGCAATACTAGGCTACTAAAATTAAAGGAGTAATGACGCTGCGGTGTATCGATCCGCGAAGTGAATGCGCACGAGCGTTGTTTACACGTTTCATTCGCGTTTCACCTATCTTTTTGTTTGTTTTTTTACTCGCTGGGCGACGTGGCGCGAGATTAATTCATCGATCGGCCGGAAATTCTTTTTCCACGCGTCCGACGAAATTTCATTAACCGTGGTATCAGGAGAAATTTCTCGGACGCGAAACGCTTCACGACGAATATTTTTCGCGCGTACAACTATTTGCTCGCGACACCGTATTGCGTGTCTGCTGATCCGTCGCGATATCGCGTGACGAGAAATTTAATTGAATTCATTTGCGAGGAATAAAAAAAGAATTCGAAGCGTTTCATTTTGAAAGAAACGAGGCAAGTTCGTTGCGAATTTTTCTTCGAACTTCGAAATCACACGACCGCTCGCTCTGTTTTCGAATGTTTTCCAACGGACGAGAATTACCAGGAAAATTAGAGATAACACACGGTGTGCGGTGTGAATTTCTATCCACACAGATGGATCGCGATGCTCGGGTAATTTAGCCGGCTATATTCGTTTCGGTTTAAGCTCGACTCGCTCGTTTCGCCCACTAGTTACAGAACTTGGATAATTATTGTTGCAAACTAACTTTCGGTTTGCTCGATTCCGCTAGCCGAAATACGGTCATCGATCTTGTGGATTTTACGAGCCGTCGCGAGATCTCTTGGTCTTTGAAACCGGTACTACTAGGTAAGGGATCGTAAAAAGCCTTCGAGTATTCTATCCTCTTTGGCTCGGTCGGTCGAGCTTTTCTGCCAGGGAATTTTATCGCGAACGATCGGGCGAGCACCTTCGCGTTACGAATATTGATGACGTGGACGGCTTCAGAACCGTTCCAGCGAGAAACCAGCCCGGGATAAGCCCGAGCCGGTTCACATTTCGCTCCTGAATCGATCAGCCTTCCACCAGGCTACCTCCCCTAACCCGGATACTCGAGCAACCCGCTGGTAATTGCGTCCTTTAACCCTTTCACCGATTTCCATAGATGTATATGCAAAATGTCACGCGGTTTTAAATAAGCCCTGAACATGCTCGAAGAGGGGAAATAGAATAATCGCGTAGAAGAAAAGTTGATAAACGAATGGTAACGAAGAAGGGTGCCTTTAAAGGATTTCTGCTCGAAGAATC
Organism: Anthophora plumipes; assembly: GCA_951804975.1. Classification (NCBI taxonomy): domain Eukaryota; kingdom Metazoa; phylum Arthropoda; class Insecta; order Hymenoptera; family Apidae; genus Anthophora; species Anthophora plumipes. Next base: position 722,624 of record OX638121.1, read on the forward strand.
CGTAGGTTACGACTTCTCGATCCCCGGGGCATGAGGTATATATATATATATCTCTCGAAACTTTACGGCAAACTTCCCAAGAGTAGTTTCTTCCTCCGTCTGGAGATCTTGAAACGCGCAGAGCGAACTTTCGACTCGTATGACTCTTATGAAACATTTCTCCGTCTCAGTCACGAAGATGTCTGACGATTTAGCGTCGATTCGAAAATTTCTCCCCGATATTAATCATCCTTTGAGAATTCCAACTTGCAAATCTTTTATTCTTCCGAGACACGGTTCGTTTCTTTCGCTCTGTTCTGGTATTTTCTATGTGTACCGAATTCCGTACGGCTCTCGAGTGGCTTTTCAACTTTGAGGTTCTTCTCGAACGATTGGCGCGTCTGCGCGATAGATCGTCGCCTATTCAAGGGATCGTGGATGAGTCACCGATGTCTCCGGGTTCATTCAAAAGTCCCAGCTCGTCCATTCGGGCCAAGCAATGCAAACTTGCGCAACTGCGCATACGTGAGCGCGTATGCCAACGCGATATCGATCTCGAAATTATGCATTCGCCGGACAATGCTTCCTACGCGTAGCTTCGACGCCTGGCGATTTTTCCGCCACGGAACGGCGAATCGAACCCAAGTCCTCCTACCCATATCTCGTAGGGCATCTCTGCTCCGTAGAGTATAACTTGAACACGTTCTCCGACTTCGATGCTCTTGCATATTTCTTCTTTAATTCTGTTCCATTGCTAGGAGAATTCACCGCGTGACAAAGTGTAACATGAACGGAATACGATTGTATTTCACGTTCTAACCAGTTCGTCGCACCGAGAATAGAACGCACGTCCGTAAATCCGGACAGACTCTGGGTCTCTTGGCTAATTAGCCTGGTGTCCGTATTGGGTCGAAAATGCGAGAGATATCCCGGCCAGACAGCGATACCAGCTTTTTCCAGGCCATTTACAGGCTACACGGCGTTCATTGGCCGCCAGATGCGGCCGTGTCGACATGTGGTTCGCCGGATTGCAATTTCTGCATACGTTGCGCGCCTAATGTTAACTGCATATATATTACCGGAATACGACAGACCGCCCACGTGCCACTCAACGACGCTTTAATCTGCCTATATACCTACACCATTCCAGCAAACTATTCTCGTCGAAATATAACTGAACGTCGCGTGTGTCATTTTAACGCGTTCCCCTTTTTCACACACCGTTTTCCACCATTTTCAAGCCAGAGATTACGCAAGCTAAGTGACGAATGCATCCTCACCCTCGTCATCAATCGGGGAACTTACCCCATATTTCTGTCGATATACTCGTGTCGAACCTCGTGACCGACAAAGACAGAGAGTCTAACGAACACGCCTTTACCGATTCGATTCCCAATAAATCTCAATTCCCGCAAGTACTCTCTCCCTCTCTCTCCTCGGTTCTCACGATGTGTAAGAACCACTCTGTCGAGACTTCTACTCCGCGTACAGTAGTAGGGTATTTCTTCTTCTTTCTCGAGAGAACGACCGTTCGCGCTCACGCTTGCGGCTCGACTTTGAAAAGTTGGCAGACGAGGAAAGAGGGAGAACAAGTGTCGACGAGTTGCAAGCAGGATTGGTAGGCTGCCAAGCAACCCGTACAACCAGTAACCGCTATCAATCTCGTTTCCGTGCACATCTTCGTTCCCTATCTCTCTTTCTCTTTCCTTCATCTTTTTCGTTGCTGTTTAGATCTCGGTGCACTCGTACCCATCCGTTCTCCTTTCGGTGAACTGCATTCTCGTTTCACTTTGCAACATTGTCCGACTCAAAAGCGAGAGAAGATATTGCAAATATTGACTAAAATCGAGAACTCTTGGATCATTTTTAGAATTGACAGAAATAGACTAAATCGAAGAATTTAGCAGCGTAACCAAAGTATCTCGTTTTATCTATTTAACCGTACCAGCCTTTCTTCCATGATTAATTCAACTATACCACTGATTCTTTTACTCCTTTCATTGCCGTTTCATTCCTCCAACATTCAACACTCCCCTAATTACGAAGAAGAAAGGTTGAATCTTTTTTTCCTTTTCTTTTCTTGTTTTTATTAGCAGTGGTATGGACACGTCTTTCAGCAACACATATTTTCCTAATTAACGCGTGATATTTCCAAGCAGCGACATCAAGCATTTAACCATTTCCTTCTCTCTCTCCCCTCGTGCAATATTTACGCGACGAGGGGCTTTCCTCGTGTCCAAATAAAAAAGAATTCCTTTCCTTCCTCGCATCTTCCACTGGTAATTACTACGAAATATCATCGGCCGTTGCGGGGAGAACGAACGAACGTTCCTGGGTCTCGTGGCTGTATTTTCAGTAACGTGTCATCCGGTTCACGTTTTACGCGGTGAGTTTATTTTCGGAGGGAGAGCGCGGCGGGTGAAAAAGGGGAGAAAAGAGAAGAAAGTTAGGAGGGACGAGAGAGAGAGAGAGAGAGAGAAAGAGAGAGGAGGAATTACAGTGACGTGCAGCCACCACTTCAAAGGAGCCCTCGTTACTTTATTAGCGCGTGCCTCCGCCTCGTAGTCCCGCGGAAAGAAAGATCGTGGCTTTGAATCTTTACTCGTGAAACACTGGACAAGTTCCTGGAACCGAGAGCATAAATTTCTTCGCTTTCCGCGGCTGTTTCGAAACGATCGAACCTCCTCAGATTTTCTGCTATTCGTATGCGAGAATCATCTTTCTCCGTGTCTTCTTCGTTTCGTTCAAGTATCGAATCGATGGAGAAATATATCTGACGCATTTCTACCGTCGTACACGATTAAGCTTTCTTTAAACGAAGACTGAAAAATCTCATAAAATTCAATCGCGGAACACGCGAACAGACTTTCACATCGATTCTTTCACGTTCGAGAGGTTCAGAGGCGATCTTGTGTATGACCAAGTGCTCTAGAGGCTCGAGTGGACGCGGAGGAAACGAGGATGAAGAAACAGGGGAGCAATCGCGCCGGTTATATTTGCTCGGTGACGTAAGGGGACTTTTGCGATGCACTCTCGTTCCTCTTCGGACTTCCTGCTGTCTTTACAGAGGCGAAGAGAAAAAAGAAATGCGAGAAAAAGCACAGCCGTGGTTTCTCTAACTCGGACAAGAGGTATAGGGTTCGCTTCGTCTGTGGATAATTTTTAAGAATTGAACGATAGGGTGGAATTTAACTTGGACAGGGAATAATCGGGGATTCAGTTAGTTCTGTCAGTTAACTCGAGCAATTTAGAAGTCATTAGGAAAGGGGAGAATGTATCTGGGAAATGAAGTTTTCCAATAGCAGCTTTACTTAAGCACACCGAAAATAGTTTCCCTTCGATGTACGTGTACGTGTAAGAGTGTGTGTGTCAGAGAGAGAGAGAGAGCCGGGTTACGTAGTTGTCTTTCATTAATTTCCCCGGGCAACTACCATTGTGGAGAGAAGCAAACTTCCGCTGGGGCGAATATATGTATATGTATATACATATATATACACCGATTCCGTAATTGGAACGACCGTGCCGCCACGAAAATTGGATTATAGTTGAAATTTCGCTCCTTGAATGTGACTATCCCCGTATAAATCTGACGTTTCCAAAACGGGATAACTTCGTCAATTATTCAAAGATTCTTTGCATCGAACGCTGATCGTTTTAACGTTACGGAAGACAAATTTAATATACCATGGTTATCTAAACATATCCGGGTATTTAAGCAAATGAAATTTTGGTCGATGTCAAGGGACAGAGATAAAAGTGGAAGAAATTCGGCGATACGTCGATGACTCGACTAACCTAGAAAACACAGGAAGGAATCGCGACAAACAGAGATAAAAGAGAAAGAAGAAGAAGAAGAAGAAGGAGGAGAAGAAGAAGAGGTTGAAGGAATATAACGTTGATCCACGGTGAGATTATGGAGCGTTCATTCCGGACAAAGGCTTCAGAATCCCGCAGCAGTCCGTTCCATCAACATCAGCACCCTCTCCTCTTCGTTCCAGAGTCAGCACTTCCTTCCTGGCTGAAATCCCTCCTACGAACCGCGATTCTTTTCTTCGCCCCTTCGCCCCTCCCTCATCCCTTAAACCAGAGAGATTCAGCCAGACCTGGCAACGAGTCTTTTGTTTGTGGACCGGTTCTTCTTGGTTCTTCGAATCATTTATTCCCCTTGGCGCGCCTCCGAGCCTCCCGAGATATCTTTCTTTGCCCTTTCTCCCCTCCTAACTACTCTCCTCCGCCCTCCCTTCCCTTAGCCTGCTCTTTTTGTATACCTTCTGCCTCTAGAGCGCAGTCTCCATCCCTGGGGAGCTGATGCATTTTAAGCCGGCCCTAATTCCATACGCTCTTAATCAATGAACGAGGAGCAAGCCTGCTGTCCGAAACGTTCGATCGTGGCCTTAAAGCCACCACGATCCTACTTCATCTCGTGAACGTGTACGTGTAAAAAAGAGACCCCGGAGAGCTTTTCGTCTAACATTTTTTTTTCTTCTCTATCTTTTACGATCATCCAAGTTATCTTACCTTTTTCGAGATGCTGCGAGATGGGGCTCTGTATCCTGGGCGTAGTCTGCAGCTGTGTGGCGTTTCCAGGACGTCCACGGGGCCTTCTTCCAGGTCGTGGCTGAAAAATGTACGGAACAAGTTGTTATTTCACCAGCTTGAATTGTTCTATTCTAGAACTATAATCCGTGAGAATTTGAAAAGTCGTATCCTTCGGAAACGATTAACAGTTTGGAAGCGAGTCGAACCGATTCGAGCGAAACACGCTTTTGTTACGACCGTATTTCCCGGCGGATGGATGATCGTAACGTCACTCTGGCCCCTTTGTCGTAGCTCGTAAAGTCACGCCACGGGACGCGGCGGAGGCCAAGTTGGACAGGGTTGCGAATAAACGGGGTGCAGGCGGTCCGCGTCTTTGTTCAACTGGCGCATTTATTACCGTAGATAAACGCGACAGCGTGGACGGTGCCAGAGATAAACACCGCCTCTGCGTTTCGTATACAGGGTGAGCCAACGTGAATCGAAATAGCTTCCAGCTTATTCGAGAAATAGTAGGGTAACAATTTCGAAGGGAAATCTGGATGATTTCGCAGTTTACACTTTATTGCGATCTTTCTAACGAGCTTTACAAAGGAAATATCAATGGAATTCCGGGAGGGTTTCGGTCGTGTTGTTTGAACCACCCTGTATAGTGGCGTGTAAAAGAGCCACCAGGTACGCGAGCGAACTACGCGAGGAAGGAAACGAGAAAGAAGGCGGGACGTAGGCGAATTTACGAGCGTGGAAAGGATACGCGGCTGGATTATCGGTCGGCGAATATTCTCGGGGAAACAAGCTTCTAGAGGTGGAGAGTTAGACTGCCTCGGGAGAAATTAAAAGCCGCTATCGCTCGTGAATATTCGTAAAGGCGATTGGGAATTACCTCTGAAGAGATTCTTGGCTGATAAGGGGCTCGACATTCCCTGTAAAGTTACAGGAGAATTGCCAAAATTTTATTACTCGCGGTATGTTACGTGTACTACGGAATTCCTATTTAAACCTGACTTGTATTTATACATAGACTAATGTTCGAAATTGAAATCTTTGCCAGGAACAACCTGACTTTGTTGCAAGTCTATTTATAACGCTCGTCGTATAAAAGGTGTATTTTATCAAAGATGATCATCGTTTAATTAAAGCAGCGAAAGGGAAAAGGGAAAAGGGAAAATATTTGTGAAATATGATTCAAGGGACAGACATCCCATCTCTGATTTCGAAGAAAAAAGCTCAGGTCGTGACTATCCCCCCGGTGAAAGGTGCCAGAAAAGAAGACTCCAGCCTGTTTTATTGTGAATCGAGGTTAAAGTCTCTGGCACGGGACCAGGCATTTCACCTAGGCCGTCGCATTCCACCGGCTGCACATGGCCACGCACATTATGTGGCCCTTATGTAGCTTCGTGCGCCTTCCTCACATACCGGCCACTTCCCCTTATGTAGCAACGGACGCTGATGTACGACTCGTGGTACACACAGAAAGAGAGATAGAGAGAAAGAGAGACTAAGAGGAGGGTCCCCATCCTCGGCGACGTCGTCGTCGTCGTCGTCGTCGACGGCGACTACGCCAAGGAGGAGAGAAGCTCGTGAAATAAATAGTTGGCGCCGTCGCTCCCGGCTTTGTGTCGCTTTCTGTGCGCCAGTGGCGTAGCTGACTTCGATATTCGGCCAACTTTCACCCCCGTGTCCCAGCAGGAATGCGGAATAAGTGGGCCGACCGTGGAATCCCCGCTTCAACTAAATTATTAATGTTCGTCGCACGTTTAATCCCGTTAGGAATACGAGAGCTCGAAGATCGTATTGATCCTGTTGCTGCCTATTGCTCCGCACGCGACGCTATCCTGTTCGATTTCAACGAGAAGCAAACGTAAGGCTGGTGAGAACTTCCCTGCAGATTCCCTCCTACGATTATCCCCTCGCGTAAACTGTACAACTGATTCTGAAAAATTCTTCCTTTATGTGTACAAAGATTAGTCGTATATTAGACCAGATAGAACGTGAAACATCGCCAAGGGATAAGGGTAGTAGCTGTGTAAACAGCGTAAGATTCGCGTTGAAATTGGCAGCCATAAACGTGCCGTTGACATACATAGATAAACGATAACGATAAACGTATCGCGAATGGCTGCAACAGCCTCGCACAATAGCCGAAGGATATGCACTCTGGACTCACGGATGATCCCATAATACCATTAACGCACCGTAGCAACCTCCGCTCGCTGCTGTTTACCGTAGTATCGTCGCCGCGGACGGATATAGGCGGATAGCACCTTCTTCCGGCATATGCTAATTTAATTAATGGCTACGCGAAAAACGGAGGCGGTCTGCGTGAGTATACGCGAGGACATTCTGCCGCTGGTTAAGTGGTTACCGGTGTAACTGGAAAAGAACAGCGTGCAAATAACGCCCTGCCGTATGGAACGAGAAAATATGGACGACGAGGCAGTCGAAGTATTTTATCGACAAGGGGAGATGATCTTTTTAGAATTTCTAGAGTTCCCTGAAAACAATTTCTAACGTTTGGGCATCGATCGAGGAGATAAAACTGGAGTCGAAAGTGTGTCAAACGTGAACAAAGTTTACGGAGAGATGGCCAATGGAGCGAAGAGGCTAGCTAAGTGAATTTTTCGTCTTGGTGAAACTCACGGTCCATTTCACGTTGCTTCGCAGAACGCGAACACCGCGGCCGTGGTCAAACTTTTGATCGATAGTGTATGCAGAGACGAAGGGTGGCGCGATAAACCTGGCCAGCTCACTTGTTTACCGATTTTTACCGCCTACCTTCGCGGCCCAACCGGTTCTCCAGGTACCAGTTGCTCTTTCCTGCCTATAAACTGGTCCACCCATGCACGCGACCCCCCTGCTCCGCGTATCCTCGCCGTTTTATCCTACCCGGTTTCTTAACATTGATCAATTTCTTCGTTTCCTTTCTTTGTTACAGCTTCCACCTTCTCCTCCTCCTCCTCCTCCTCTCTATTCTTCCCTTTGAGAATTTCCAATTTTTTTGAATTTCATTTCATTAAAATATTTCGACTGTTGCCTCTCCTGTTTGCATATTCGAGGAAGGTATCGAATCGATTTGCTCTCGTAACAATGTGACAAAGTATGAAAGACAGTGGTGGAACGGTAGAAAGCATTTATGCAGCGGTGAACGAATTCACGTAACTGGCATATCGTTTTCGCGACACTGACAGGCGACAACAGCCTCTGGTAAATAAGAGAGATACGGTCGACGTGACTCCTTTTATCTATGCGCATACTTGACTCACATACAAGTCAAGTATCTCTCGCCAAAGGTATCGACAGTCACGAGAGATCCGTCTGTTCGGTTCGTGTACCTTGACGCGCGATAAGTGACAACGACTGATAACAGTCGTTTATTCGCGCTCATTAGCACACTGTTTCCCATCCGAGTCTTGCTCGATGATAAAGATTTCAAAGAGAGCAAAGACCATGGCGAAATATTCCAAATATTTCCTCGACGATTTCTGCTACCGGTTCATTTTTACTTCTATCGTGGAATTCTGTACGATACTTGTCGCATAATAAAGACGATGCAACAGTAGGAAATAACTTTCGCGGATACGATAATTGGATTAGACGTTTCATAAACGTGAACTGATCCCCGTAAATTCGACTTCCGAGACGAGATATCTGCTCTTATGAATAATTGTCAGGCAGCCGGTGCCTGGAAGAACGGATCTGGAAATATGAGCGTGAGACGGGCAAAAGCGGTCGATTAAATATGAATGAACATTGTTATTTGCAGTTAAACGGATCTGACATCGTGTGATTCGAATAGGCGACAAACACGTTCGCCGTTCTGTCGTTGGGGTAGTATACGTGTATACTAACCGTTCCGGTGGTCCATTAACCGGAATATCGCGTTGAAAAATTCAACGGACCGAGGGGAACGATTTTAGAAGTGTCATACGTTTCGCGGTGGGAAAACCTCCCGGTTCGAAGCTTCACCACTTCCGTTGCTGCTCCTTCGTACCTGCACCAGTCCATTTTTCACTCCAATTAACGTGTCACGGCTAATTAATATACAGCTGGAATGTAATAATTTACATTCGTCGAGGGAATTTTCGGAAAGTCAGTTAACCGATCGAAGAGACGGTAAAAATGAGAAGGAAGAAATTGATCGAGCAAGTGTAGAAGAGGTGAGGTGGGAAGGGAAATTTGCATTTCCATGCGTTCCCTGAAAAAGTGGCGGCGCGACTAAATCGAGCCACCCCGTATACGCATTCATGCATAGTACATGCGTCCCGTCGTTCGCAAAGAATAGCAGACGCGTTTATGTAGACATCCATACATATGTAGGCGCGTAGGCGCGTATGCGCGCGGCGCTCACGGCACATGGCCGATGTTCTATATATAAGCCTGGTTTCTATGTAAGCGGTGTGTGTAACGCCAACGAACCGGCAGATATTCCGATCGATCGTACCGGGTTATCTGACTGCCAACGAGAATTCATTTTCCCTTCCAGTTCGTCCATCTCTCTCCTCTCCTCTCTCTCTCTCTCTCTCTCTCTCTCCCGTTCCTCTCTTTCTTCTCCCGTGACTCGCGCGCTCCTCTTTCGCGCACCCATACACCCACCCTCTATCTCCGTTCCACTTCCATACCTTTCTCCCTCTTTTACTCGCTCTGTTTCACTCTTCTTCCTACACGCGTATATAATGGATCTCCGTGCTCCGTGTACACTGCCGTTCAAAAGTATCTGCCTAACAATTTATTCTGGTCAAATTTCAAATTTCCCGGTAAATTTCGTGGAACAAATGCTCGCGCTTGGCTCTTATTACCAAGTGCTTTTCTTTTTGGAAACTTGGCCACGTGTCTGAGGAAAGTAATACACAACGCTAGACGTGAGTTAGAGTTGACGTTAGTTCATATTGGAGCTCGTTCATTTTTACGCAAGAGAGGCTTACAGCGCAACTCTCACCGGCGACGAGAGCGATTATGTAACCTGTCCGATTGATGTATTCTCTCATTTGTCCCGCGAACTACCAGTAATGAATACGGTATTCTATTTTCAAAGCTACCTTCGGATGTCTTTTGCGTCGATCTGGACCAGCGTGATAAAACTCCCGTTGACTGATTGTCGTAAATAGAAAATGCAAGGACTCGCGGAACTTTCGAAACTCGACGCTGTGTTATCAAATGTTTGCGCAATTCCCCCTTTGAATCGACGCGGAAATCGCTTTTCTAGCTACACCGTGGCCTATAGCCTCGTATACATTATACAAAGACTCCAAAGACGCGATAGATGCCTAAAGTGCATCGATAAACGAAGAACTTTCAAAGTCATTTTGTTACTTCTTCTTCTTCTTCTTCTTCTTCTTTTTGTTTTATTTCTTTTTCTTTTTTTTAACAAACTTTTTATACGAAAATAGCGACACGCTACAATTTGTAATGCCTCTTCATTGTTTCGACGAAAGAAAGCAAGGAAGATACGCCGCTCTTTTATCGAATTAATCGATCTTACAATCATTGGCACATCTCCCCGTGTTCGTTAGCAGGCGAGAGATTGCGCAAGGAATATAAGAGGGAGTAATTTTTGATTGATAGTGTATCGTGGCCAACTTCGAATTCGTATCCACCCCTGTCATGACGATTTTCGCAACAGTTAATCACGTTACGCGTGTACGCGCGAGCCAAATAATAACGAACTCGTGGGAGAAAGCGTAGGAAATAATAATCGAATCAACCGTCGATTCGTGACACTTTTATTATTCCGCCTCTCCTGGCTTTTTTTTTCTGTTTTCTTTTCGGGGTAGATCCAACCAACAAATTGCTTTTTTTTTCGCGACATCGTTTACGCTTCGAAATATTTGTCAATTTCGAGTTTTCGATGCATGTTTTACACGAAACCAACGCTACACCAATTTCTACGAGAGTACGAAAAATATCGAAGACTGGTATAAAAATTTGCATTTGACTGCTCTTCCAATTCCCCCGTATCGAATGGAACATAGACACCGTAGGTTAAGATTAAAGATGACCGAGATCCTCGTTGGTGTATAGGTGGAACAATTTTCACGAATTCGAGCCGCTTAATCAAAATTGTTAATGCAAACGTGGCAATTTTCCTTCGGCTTGGAGGAAACGTGCACGCAACTAATTACGAATTCCCATTGTTTAACAATCGCGACGCGGTTGGAATTCCTCACGGGGCATGCATCACCCTAGCGGACTATATTTTAATATTCTCGGCGTAATTGGCACGCCGGGGCGATAACCATCGCGATAATTCTGTGGCTCGTCCGATTTGCACGAGAACAGGCAGTTTATTGTCCGCGTACAGGCCGTACCGACGTAGAGGTTAATGTAACTCTTTCTGCCCCGAATGAAACACAATATTATCGAAAAGAACATATTCACGTTGCGTTTCACGCGAACGTCACAAATAAACGAATAAGCTTTTCCCGATTCAAATAAGCTCAAACGTCACCGGGTGAGTTTAATCTTTGGAACGAATTGAAGAACGTTACGAACAAGTTGGGACAGATTATCATCGGGAATAACATTCTCGTCGATGTTTCGCTTAAAGGAAAGAATGAACAAGACGAAGAGTGCAGAATTTCGTGGAGAAGCTGGTACGCTAACCGAAAGGAAATTTTGAGGAAATAGGAGCGTTTTTCGTAGGTAGAGGCAAACTAATTCGAAGTTGTACAATCTTGTTCTATTTTCCGAGCGGCTTGATAAGGAAATCGCATTAAATTCGCCATTAAAGGCGGAGGTGGCAATCAGAGTGAATCTTTAGCGATGGAACACTTACGTCTCGTGGCGGCGGGGCGGTGGAATTGAAACCAGTTCGAGCCGGTCACCGTGGTGCTGCACGTTTATCCATGAAAAATGGCCGTCCGTCGCGTTTGACTTTCACTTTACTTTGACACAGCACATAATCATTCGCCGAGCGGCGCCGGGTTATTATTTAAATCGCGCCACGAGAAATCGATACATATACATATATTACATATGTAGCTATACGTATACATACATATACATATATATATATATATATACATACGTATGTGTATATATTTTGTTTACATACAATTACCGTCTTCCACGGTTAATTACGTTAATAAAAACAAAAAGAAATCCTCCTCTTAGAATGGACGTGTTCCTTCACTGCAACAATCATATCCCCGTTGACCACACACCTCTCGAAGCGGACCTGGCGAAATCGATCGAGCGATTCTCGCGACAATCCCGATATAGCGATACCGTGTCGACACTGAAACCTACTCTAACCATTCTTGAATTCCAAACGCGTGTTCAACTCTTCGAAACCCTATAAATCGTGAGTAATTTCCCTTTAAAACGCTTATGGCGACGCGTCGTGGTCGGTGAGGAACGCGGCATCGTTCGGGAGCACTGCGTCTGGGAATGTTGCCAATTCGAGGCGCATTTCACTCTGAACTCTCGTCTATCGCGTCTACTAAATCACTATTTCTGTTCACGCACGTCTACGCGACAGCTCGCAAATCATCTATCGCGGATTATTAACACACGAGCCGAATTGACCTTGTCTATACCCCCGCCGTGTGAAAGTATTCACCTGAAATATGGCTGGATAACGAGGCGAGAACACGCACGCACACGTCTAGAAGGGTGTCAAACTCGACAAGGGGAGTAAGCACAGTCAGGTTGATCTGGGACGAAACCCTCCGCTATGACACCTCTCAGCCCCCGCCCATACTACGAACCGGTGTATTCTACGAAACCCTCGACCACGTTTCAACTTGAGATTCGAAAGAAATGGAGAAAAAAAAAAACAAAAAATAAAGAAACAAGAAACAAAATCCCGCGATCGCGTGAATCGTCGATCTTTCGTTTCGGGTCCAACTACGACGGCTTTATCCACAGTATTATCACCTTTTTCCTCTTCTTCCTTCTTTGCACCCTCTTTCGTGTGTTCCAGTGATCGTACAACACTTCCTAATTCCGTTTGTTGTCGGTCACGGCAAAGAAAAAGAAACGGGAAACCAGCGAAAAAAGCACGGAACCAACGGATAAACGCCGGCCACGAAGCATCACTACTCCCGTACGCGCCGATACGATACGGCCGGCAACAATAGAAATTCTCCAGGGGTGGGGTAAGAGTGCCGCGAGGGTGGGGGCACGTTCACCCTCGAGACGACGACGACGACGACAACGACAACGACGATGACGACGACTACGACTACGACGATGACGACTACGACGACGACAACGACGACGACGACGACGACGACGACGACGACGACGAGGACGACGACGCCGAGCCGACAAGCGTAAAGACAAAAGCGCGCAGACGATCAGACTAGAGCTGCGATACGCGCGGCCCGCAGTGCTGCCGTCTACTGGTGCTCTACGAGCTTCCTCGAATCGTCTCCCCCACCACCAGACCACCGCCGCCGCCGCCGCCAACTCTGCCTCCCTCCCCGCCCCCGACCGGCCCCACCATTATCGCGGCCCGTCTACCCAGGGACCGCCACTCCTTCCTCGCTGCCCTGCCTGCGGACCAGCTTTCCCCTCTTCGCCCCACACACCCCCTGCCACTTCCGCGCCGTTGTCCCCCGGTCCAACCATCCGATGCTCTGCCACCCCACGCTCCCCGCATCGCACCCTTCTCCCTTATCCGTTGCCACGACCCCCATCTCGAGACCCTAGGCAACGAGCAGCCGCCTTCGAAAACCGGGAGCGTCACGCGAGCGACGATAATATTGCAAACGTGGCTCGTTGATGCATACCCGATAAACTGTCACCCTCTCTCTCTCTCTCTCTCTCTCCAGGTTCCCCATCTTATCTCTCTCTCCATCCTTCCTTCACGGTCCACTGTTTCTCTCGCTTTCCGTTTCGAGGAGCCTCGCTTCAGACCCGCTATCTTCGAGTCTCGGGATTTAACGTTTTAGAAACGTGCGTCACGAGAAAGAACGTTTTCGGTGTAATTCGTGTACGTTAACCCCCTTTAAGGAGCTGGTTACTTCTCCGAGGAAAAATTTGTACGCTATGTATGTCACTGTGTGAAATTTCTCATCTTTCGAAGTTTCCGCTATTACGAAAAATTGCAAGAGAGATTTCTGAACCTGCAGAATTTCCAACCTCGTGATTTACCAAAGTCCTACCGAAATTCCTGGCGTGTCTTCTCTCAGACCTCGAATTCAACGGAAGAAGCATCATTTGACAGTATAATTTTCCATAGCGAAGAAATGTCGCGATCGTTTGCATAACAGTGCACGCCCACAGTCGAATCGTACCGAAAATTTATTAAGCTCCCTTTCCCCGACGAGGAAACACGCCGACGATGAAGAGTAGAAGAAGAAGAAGAAGAAGGAGGAGGAGGAGGAGGATCTTTTGTGCACGAGTCCGCGCGCGATCTCACGGATCGACGATGGTATCTGGAGCAAGTTCGTATCGGTCTGACTCGAACGAGCGCGTCTTCTTTCAACTCTCTGCCTTGTGTGAGAGTGGCTTCGTTAATTTCACCGTGGCGTGTACGTGAACAGAAGCCGAGATTGTACGCGGAAACCCATTGTAAGCCGGCGAACCGTGAACGAAATGGCTACCTTTACGCTTTGCCGGCTACGGCCACGCGGAATTTATTGGGAATCGATAGGTTCGTTCAGCACCGTGATCGCCGCGTGGAACTCCTTCTGCCGCGGAGAATTCACAATTGAAAATATCTCTTGATCTCTCTACCGATTGATAATCACGGTATAATCGACGTAATCGATTTATCAGTCGCGGGGACACCTTTCAGTCAACTCTCGACTCAAAGGGAATCGGAATTTAAAACACGTCGTCGACCTTTCGGTGCTAATCGCCAGAAAAAGGAAAGGGAAAAAAAAAGAAAACAAATTAACTTTAATCGAATCTTATTTTCCTTCGAGATGGATAGGAGGAAGTTATTCAGATCGAAAGGATAAATAAAAGGGAGCGATGCGAGGGCAGCCGTGCATGAGGAGAGACCGCTATGCATAGGCGATGAAACGCGGAAGGTAGGGCGAACAAGTCGCGGAGAGCGTGGCGGCTTTATTTATGCGGCTTGCAAAGTATCGATCCGGCACGTCATTCGGGAGTAGTTCGGCCAGCCGGGAACTTTGTTGTTGGGAACTGAAAGTTTCCAAGCGGGGAAACTCCAGCACAAACAGGTGGAACGGGCGATGAAGGCCTTCTGGCGCCAGCCAATGCTACGTGCTACCCTCTCTATGTGTACGCCGGCTCTCTCTCTGTGTGTGTGTGTGTGTGTGTGTGGGGTGTATGTGTCTGCGTGCACGTTACCTCGACACAGAAATACACGCGCGCGCATAGAGCTAGTTGAGGGGTTGCTGCACGAGACACACGGACGCGGAACGTACACGTGCACCTCGAACCCTCCACGCGTCAACAATATTGAGAGAGTCGGCGCGAGGGAGGGGCCACAAACAACCCTCTGCCACGAGAGATTCAAGGAGAAATTGCCAGGGTCAACCCCATCTATCGCGAGATGCTGCGGAATAAATGATCCTGCGCCCCGGTATTCGCGAATTATCCACGAAACAGGGTTCCGGCCAGCTCCATCGAGCTTCCGTTCGATCGTTCGACTTTCCTCCGAGACGGGCAGACTGTTAACAGTTTACCCTTCAGTCATCGAACGTTCCCTATTTCTAATTTTACCTCTTGCTCGAAAGGTAACGCAATCGCACCATGTGAAATTGGAACTGTGTCGAATGCACAGTTACGCGACAGTTCAAGATTCGACGGTTGTTCGTTTACGGAAAGTGGAATAGTGGGTTAACATACGTGGATGCTAACGTTTATCGTTTAGTCGCATTTCTCTCTTCGCGTGGAATGAAAAGCACAAAATTCGACACAATTAGACACTTTCGGAGAAGCGACAGAAACGAAATTCTCCGGAATACTTGGCGGCGAATAATTTGTTGACGAGCGCGTGCTCGACAGAGGGTGGAAAGGGTGGAAGGGAAGGTGGGGGAGAGGGTATGGAAACGGCTCGTGCGGTCGAACGGTATCGCAATTAATTTACATGCCATTTTCCACCGAGCATTTCCAGCCGTCGCTTCGTTTTTCCCCTGCCGCGCCCCGTTTGTGTCCGGGAATTTAATGAATTACACCAGCTTCTTCTTTTTCCTCTTTTCTCGGGACGTAGGTAATAGTTCGATCTGGGCTGTCTTGTCGCGATGAAATTTTCATGAAACTTCCGATGTAAATTAAATTACCGCGAAATTGAGTCGCGCACAAAGGAACAAAGGCACCGGTGAAAGGAATCCCCTCTGTTTGATCGATTCGAAAAATTCCAAGCCGAGCGAAGCTCGATAACGCGCGTTCTCAGAAAAATCGACACTCGACCGTGTCCCTTGCTTCTAAAAACGTTCCTACGTCCGATCGTCTGAATTCGAAATCAATATTGACCCACCTGACGAGGTGAAATCTCTCGTCCAGCCCCGATAACGGGGCTATTAATAAACGGATGTATCTCCATCGATACGGAAAATAAATGAGAAGAGTCGACTGGTTAACGGATTGGACGAGCTCGTTAACGATTCGTATCCCGCAGACTGCACGATCGTGTTCGCGTGCACCGCGAATGTCTGAAACACGTTTGACTGGGTGAAACGCGAGTGTATCGCACCCTGGTCGATATAAACAGATTACTCGGCAGAGCCGCCGTAAGGGAAGGTCCCGGTGTCGTCGAGGAGTCCCGGAGAATACGAAGGGAAAAAGATAAAAAGTATCAGGAATTTCAGATAGTTGCCGAACGAACGAAATTAACCAATTTGCAGGCTGATGTTTTGCGTTAGCTCCGTCCGGGCAGGGATGTGTTTCGCGCCAACCACCAGCCACCCCCGCTATCCACGCCCCCACCAGCCTGACCTGCCCGAGAATCAATACAGCTACCGACCGCCGCCCCAACCCCATCCACAGCCAGCCACCATGCCCCACCTACTTTCCACGCTACGCATCCCCTTTTCCCATTCTCGAGTGCCGATTCCCATTCTGGGTTCGCAGCTTCAGCTTCCACCCTCGCCAACTCTGCACGTTTCTCTTTCTGCCACTCTAACCCCCAGCCCTGCATTCTAGCCCCTCGAACATCCCTCCTCCCTCCGACTCACTCCCCATCCCCTTCCGTTTCATTCTGATCCAGCCTGGTGTCGTCGCTCCTCCGTCTCTCTAACCGGAACATCCCCTTCTTCTCGTGCTTCTCCTCCACGTGCCACGAGGCTCGCTCGTTTTCTCTCGGCTGCCGGTGCAGACTCGGCCAACCACCCCTCCCTATTGGCTGAACGACCCTCTAAAGCGGCTGGATATCCAGGCGAGTATAAAGATGAGATGAGGCCGATGAAAATGGCAGAGGAGAGGAGAAAGGAGAAAGGAGATGGTTGAAACAAGAGGAAGTTTACGAGGCGAACATTCCGGGTGAACTTGAGCAGAGTCTGAGAGAGATTGGCGGACAGCCAACCATCCCCTTCTGCTCGGAGAACGCCGGGGTGTTTGCCCGATATTTACATTCGGATCAATCGTTCTGTCCACCGGCGAGAGGGGTAGTTTCAGTTTCCTTTCGATTCTTAATGGAGATCGACCGAAGCTTCGCGACGCGGATGAAAATTATGCGAAACGTCGAATTGTCAAAGGAAGTCTACAATGGTTCTATCTTTGAACGGCCAACTTTTCTTCCCAACTTTTCCTTTCTTTTTCCTACCAATGCCAGAAATTTATCAAATTCTCCGCGATTTCATTCCACATTCTTCAAAATTCTTCTCACTTTTCACCCCGTTTAAGAAAGGCAACGAACTCGTAAAAAATCGAGAGGCTGATCTCTCGTGTCGATCTGACCTTGCCGGCTTCTATTCTCACCTGAGCCACGAGAGCCCCTTTTGTCTCGCGCTCCCGATTAGGAAAGCAGGTGCGACCGGTTCGAGGAGGCCTCGAGAGTTTCCCCTCTGCCGGGGAACGTATTTAATTGACGACTCGACCCGCGAGGCCCCCCTTTTAAAGAAGCTGTTCGCCGATTTAATGAGAAACACGAGGAACGTGTCGGGGGGGGGGGGGTAGAGGGGATGGGCAAGCTTCCAATCTCCCCCATCCCCTTTCTCACGTATAGAGAAACGCTCGGTGTAGATAGTGTTCTCTCCGCGAGACTCGATATCGTTAGGGGATCCCATATACCGGGGAACGGAAGACGGAAGTGCGAGGGAAGTTTGTACTGTTACAAGATAGCGAGTGTTTTCTAGACGAATTTCAAACCAATGTGTGTGTGTGCATGTGTGTGTATTATACGTACACGGCATTCGAGTGTAAGAAGCGTCAAAAAGAAAAAAAAGAAAAGAAAAAAGAAAAAACAAGCAAAGACTTGTACGACGTTGGCAATTATGACTAAGCGCGTAATCACGCGTTTATCCTTTCATTTTTCACTATCCGTCCCGATGATAACAACGCAATTAAGAGATAAGACATACTCGGTGCAATAATAAACGTTCCGCTTGGAGGAATTAATCGAATCGATGGAACGTGATAACTCCTCTATAAATACCGCAGGTTTTATTACTCTTGCCTCGATTCCTGATGACACCGAGACGTATGAATATTTTACGGATAATACCTACGCGTTCGGGTAAATTGTCAGGGGGATAGAGAGAAGGAAATTCAGAGGAACGAGTTCGAAAGGCAGCGCAGTCTTTAAAGTGGCTCTCTAATGGCCGTTTCCAAGAAGCGTCTCGAAACTGGAGAGCAAGTTCCATTACGAGCGAGCAGTCGTCGGCTTAATCCCTTTCGGCGAGTTTTCGAACTCGCATAAGCCAGCTCGGAACTTGTCGACTTAGGGCTGTCGTCCCAAGTATCCCGCGAGTCACGAATTCCGACAACTTTCCGCACAGCCCTCGGACCAGCCAGCTTCCGGCAGATTCCACCCTAACAACGGGACTTTGACTTAACCGTATACACAAGTCTAGATGCGGAAGAAGTAAATAAATCGATACGTCAGATTTTTTTATCGACACAAAACTTCCTCGATTATTCCGCGTGAATTTCTTTCGAATTTCGCGAGGATAAAAGTTCCATCTCGATTGTGAAAGTGTACGTAACAGCGGATAAGCAAAATGTGAAGATCCTTTATTTCTAGATCGTTCGAGCGCATCTATTTCCAAGCATGTGCAAGGGTAGAACTAGGGATTTGCACGAAGAAGGTCACGAAAGAATGTAATTTTAGGGGCTGGTTCCTCGTGGATCGACCGCTCGGTATAATCGTGTCCCAGGCGGATGAATTTCGCGGAAAGAAAATGATTTATGAGCACAGCCGGTCGCCGTGGTTCGACGAAGGGGTGGGAGTGGGTGGGTTCTCTCGCATTAACGAGATTGTAAGGTCGACGGATAGAGAGAGAGAGAGAGAGAGAGAGAGAGAGAGAGACAGAAAGAGAGACAGAGAATTCCAGGTTCCTCCGTTCGAACTTTCTTCCCGGGGCACGAAGAAATTTCAAAGAAGGAATAACTCTGTTCGTACGAACGCCGGATCTCGAAACTTTTCGAGAATTACTCGCTAACGATAGAAAGTTTCTAGTCGTCGAAACGCCGGGGACTCAGAACGGGGGGCAACCTGGGTTAACGCTTCTCTCTTGTTGCAACTCGGTCCGAGAGTAACTTTGGAAAGCGACTTTTGATTACTAATTTCCAATGCCCGCCGTTTCGCTTTTCCACCGATCGATCGAATCTTTCCTGTTCCGTGCTTACAAATGGGAATTAACGTGATTTTGCCTGAGTAATTAGAAACTGGTGTAAATGTGTCGGGAAGACGATTAACTCGAGTAATTTAACGAGAAAGGAATATCGATGGAACGTGCGAGTAAATGAAGTTCGTTAAAAGTGAAGAGCCAGGTGGATATAGGGGTGGGATACGTAGAATGGCCGATGACGGAGATTGTCGTTCCGAAGGGACCGTCTGGTATGTTCGATTACCGTCCCGCCAGGAAATCGAGCGGAGAGGACACGAAGAAGGTGGGGCAATCGTGTTCACGAAGAACGGAAGTCGGCCGCCAATGTAGCAACGGACTCTATTCCCGATTCCTGAAAGCTCGAGGGTGCCGCAAACAGGACTTTATTGATTTCCCGCATTAAAGGGAAGCACACGTTCCCTCGGATGTCTTCCCTTCCTGGCCTTACACACGCCGTTTCTTTCTTTCTTTCTTTCCTTCTTTCCTTTTACGTTTCCTGCTCGTTTCAAGGCTGCACTCGCCGCGTTAAAACACTTGCGCGATTCGCTTATCCAGCGCAGACTGATATCGAGTATCGGTAGAAATAATACAAATATTCGGGAAACGATCGTTCATTCGATCGGTTCATGGTAACGAGCGATAAGGCGATAACACGTGATACGACAGGTTACATTGCTAATTATCCGACAGGTGCGAACGTGACAGCCAAGGACGGAAGAATTTTCGAGGTGTACGTGACACGCGTGTTTTCCATACGTATTTTCGCCAATTACAGAGAGAATCGTTCGTTTTTTCTGCTCGATTTCTCTGAAGAGAAAAGTACTCTGTTTAAAGTTCCCGTGAAAACTGAAATCGAGGAAAATTCAATCGAGCAACTCTACATTGACCAGAGGGGAGCTATCTTAACATGAGCTATTATACATGTTTGCCTCGGAGAGGTTATCGCGCTTCCCGATTCCTCGCTCGAAACCTTCTTCTTCTTCTTCTTCTTCTTCTTCTTCTTCTTCTTCTTCTTCTTCTTCTGCTGCTTTTCGATCGACGATGGAAGTCGCGAACGCGGCGTCACGATCCGGGCCAGGTGTATTAATCGAGCTAACGGTGCTACGAATCGTCGAAGAACGAGCTCGTTCCTCCTTCTACTTCCTTAATTTTCCGAGTCGCGGAATTTTTAACATTCGAGAAAGAAGAAAACCCGCGCACGATTCGTTCGTTCGTACGAATAAATTCACGAAAAGTGAATTCAGCGCAGCGGTGCAGGACGAAAATCCGTATAAAAACGTTCCTTTTTTCACGGTTTCGATTTAAATAGAGCCGAAAAACGCAGGAGGATGACACAGTGCACCCGCCGTTTATTATAGTAAACTACATAGCGATTTAATAATAGAACGGAATTGAATTTCACTCACCACAACAAGCGCGTGCGTCAGAGCAGTCGATGACCTCGACCTCCTCGGTGTCATGCCGACGACCTCGCCTCTCATGATGCTCTCGACGACTGCAGAAAAAGGAACAATTGCCACGAGATATTCTCAGAATTTTTGATCTTCTTTAAGGAGGGAAAAAGAGGGGGAGGAAGAGGGGTTAGTTTTTCTTCGCGAAAGAAAGGATCTTTCTCGAGATCTAGATGAGAAAACGTCGAAGGTCGTTCGTCTACTCACCTCCGTCGCCAATCAGCCGCATTTGTACCAGGCTGGGGTCCTCGTTGTGATCCTCGAGGACTGTGTCGTCGGTGACAGTCAAGTCCTGAAATTGCACAGTACAGAGAAATAGTGGATAATTTGTTAACGTTCCCTTGCAAAATTGGTAAGGTTTCGAAAGGTTTGTTTTCCTCCGAGCGAGGCACAGAGCGACAGCATTTGTCATTTTCGAAAATGAAGTTAGAGAGGCTCGAGGGCGTCGATTGAAACATCAGGCCACTTCCGAATGTCGATAAATCTTTTTCACGAGCAATTTATAATTCCTAGCAGGCAGATGTTCCGCTCGAAGCAAGAGGAACCTGGCAATCTCTGTCTTCGAGTGCGGCGTATCTGCCAATTTAAGGGTTAAAGATCGTCCAAGTCGACGGACTGACTGGTGCTCGTTAAGACGTATCACGATCCTAGCCTTCGCTGTCAATACGCCTGACCGATCGGCGACGCCAGACCTTGCGTAAAACTTCTTTTCGCCGAGAGTGAAAGTTACTCCTCGTTTTATTTTCACGTCACGATCATTTAACGTTTAACCAAATACGTATGTATACAGAGGAGATCGAGGGATTAAACTGTTAAAATCGTAGCTTTCGATAGTGCATTGCCCAGTTCAAAAGATCAACCTACATTCCGAGATGAATGGATCCCGGATTAAAGGGCTGTTAAGATTAAGAAGACGAAATTGGAATGGTATCTCACCTTGGTGGACTCGTTGTAACCAACGATGACGGCAGTGTACCATTGTGTGGTGCCCTCGGCCCGATAAACTTCGACCCTGAAGCCGACCAGAACACTCGGCGTGGTCAGCAGGATTCTCTGTCCGTCCTGCATCTCTGCCCATCGCCTAACAGCGCACGCCCAGGGCACAGAGCCCTTCGTCAGCTCCCAGTCCTGCTACAAAAACAACGAGAGGTTCAAGCCTCGTTATGGTTAGGTATACCCGATCAGGGGGAACGATAAAGGAGGGAGAGAGAGAGAGAAACCGCGTTATGCGCGCTTGTGTACCAGGTCCCTTCTCTTCGAATTAGTTTGTTCGTTTAACCCGACTTCGACGTCTATACGACACACGCGATCGATCAAGCGAGGGAAAAGAGGAAGACGAAAGAGACGTCCCGGTTCGCCATCGATCACTTTCTACTTCTACTAATAAATCGAGCTATCCGATACGATACTTGGCCTGGTAATTGCCTGTGAAATACTTCTCCTTTGCTTCCTCGACGGGACACACACGTGGTGTGAACGTCGCGTCGTCTCGAAAATTACCCAGCTCGTATTTTTTTCTGATCGAAGCTCGAATTTACGATTTACCGGAAGGAAACGTCAGCAAATTCGACAGTCGAAAGAGGTTAGGGGATTTAGGAAATCCTGTAAGACGGATCGTAAGAGCGGATCGACGAAGTTGTACACGGCGATTTTCCCACGAGAAACAGAGACAAGGTGCACGCGTGTACACGTTCCAAGGGAACGTTGCGTCAACGTCTCGTTACGTCATGATCGCGCCGTTACGTCAGACGCGTTGTGCAATCACGGTGTGAAGCATGACGGTGATGCACGATAATGGCAGTAATATAACGGCAATTATAACGCTATTACCGAACCGTCGAGAGCACTTAACGGCTGCCACGACTCTCCTCGACGATTTGCCCCACGTTCCACCGGTAATATCGTCCTGAATCAACGTCGTTTCTTAAATAACCTCCTAACGCGATGTTTCGTCTACTCATCCTATTATTTCTTCCCCTAGGTCGCGCGTGTTTAATACATTTCCTGCGGCGGAGAATTTTTCATTTCCATGCTTACTCCTCTAATAACGAACGACCCCTCTAATTGTTTTCAAGAGGAGCTGGTACTCTTATCTAAACTCGTGTTCTGGCGGCAAAACGTAAAAGCAGAAGGAAAAGGAAGGCCGAGGAGAAGGCGAGCGTGTGTCACGTTTGCCAAAGACCGTTAGGCTAAACGGGAATATGTTGGCGCCTCGCGTTGCCCGTTGCCACGCGCGATGCCATGACACGAGTCACCAGACCGGCAGCCGTGGACCAAGGAAGCTTCTTTCCGGGCGTATAGGTATATATCCAAGTGTCGACGTGTCTGCCCTGTGTCCTCTCGCTCGGTAACAGCTATGCGTGCAGCTAGGCGCTATTCGCCTCGAGAAAGAACCCGTTGCATTTATAGTTCAGGGTCGGCAGATTCTTCGGCTCTTTTCGCGGCCTTTCGCGACCAATTCTAACACACCTTAGGCTTCCTTTCTTCCTTTCACCTTTCTCTTTTTCTTTCTTCTTCGACAGTTTGCTCGAGGGCGTTTCATCTGCGCTCCTCCGAAGCTGTTCTCGTACGCGGCTCTTTGCCGCGCGATCCAAGTATTTCTGAATTGAAATAACGCGAGGAAAAAGCCGATCGATAGCTGGTGAAACGTTGAAACGTGTACGGATGAGCGAACGCGTGAAAATTGTATCGCATGAATACGTAGAAAGGAATTGAAAATTCCCGACTTTCGTCTCCTTTGCGTTTATCCCCCTTTCAGATACTCTTTTCCACTCTTTTTTCACTTTTCCGCTGGACTTCGCGCGCCCATTGTCGTTTCCCTTCCTTCTGCTTTTGTAGCACGCTATACGTAGTTGCACCCTTTTGCTCCTCTTCCTTTGTTCATTCGAGGCATACCATCGTCTTCTGTCTCCTTTTTCAATCAACAACTCTTACGTTCGTCTGCTTCTTTTGCTCTTTGCGCGCTCCTGCAGCACGGCTACGCTTTTTTCCTATGGCTTCCCTTCTCTTTTTCTTCCTCTCCGACGGAGGGAAAGTGTTCAGCTGCGACTATCAGAAATCGATAATCGAATGTGCTGGCCGGTGATGGCCACGCACGAACAATTTCCACTGACCCCGATGTCCGCGGTGAAATTATTCTCGCTGCATCGGGATCATTTTTCTTTTTTTTCCTTCCGCTTTGCCCGCTCGCTCCGGCTCAAGTTCAACTTAAAATATAGCGCGTACTTCCTGCTCACCCTGTACGATCGTTTTTATCGAAAATCGATACACTCTTCGACCTTCGAGTGGAAATTTATAAGAGAAAATCCACTGTATTCTCCAGAATCTCTATCGTTCCCCGCTCGTTCGTTTTACCTCGCGGAATAATCGAACAATGCACGCTCGACGAGGATTAATTGATCAACTTGTGGCTTTCGTCGGGAAGAGGTAGGAAAATACGAACGGAGGAAGGAAATTTTCATCGGAGGGTAAAACTTAATACCGCGATGTCCCCGCAAGATTCTCGTGTCTACGACAGTGGAACACAGGGGCCATTGAACGAGACACGCCATTTTCCCCATCGAACGGAACTAATTCCGCGGTGTAATCGTCCTTAATACGTAAGGATCGGCGCATGAAACTCCGGCGCAGCTGATCCTGATCGCGGTCTTCGTGGAACTTCTCACCGCATGTGAACGTCTTACAATCCTCCTCGGCGAACCGGGGAAAACTTTGAACGGTAAAAGTTCCGCTAGTTTAATTACTTGGAAACAATTCCCCGTATCCGCGTCCGCCCGCTCGATCGTAAAAAGCTTTTCAAGCACGCTCACCCGCCTGTTCCGATGCGCGGAATAGGCGCTGGCTAATCGATCGACGTTTTTCTTTTCTATTTTTCATCGGCGAAATCAAATATCGAGAAATTCGATATCGACGGTCTTGGATAATCGTTGCAGATACGTACTCGTTGTTAGATACAATGGAATATGGAAGAAAAGAATTGGAACGTTCAAGTGGGAAAGATAATCGGAGAAATCGGTGTTAAGAGTTGTCGTTGGTCTCTTTAAGAAAAAAAAGGGGAAAAAAAAGGAAAAAGAGAATTGCTCCGAAAAATATTGATCAGAGAGGAGGGAAAAAGAGTGACACAGTCTGTTAAGTGATGGCGTCAGCTATAGGCGATCGGTTATCGCGAACCGAGATCAGCATCCCCCGCTAGAGATTTTCTCGCAGACACGGCAACGGTTCACCGAGAGCTGTCGGATAGGTCAATAGCCTCTAGGAACTTACTCCCAAGTTTCCTCGCCGCTCTAACGAAGTAAGTTTTCAGTTGCGAAGTGGCTCGGTCGATCTAGGAGAAACTTGCGTGCAACTTTTACTCGAACGCTTATCGAAAGGTGAAAGACGACGACGGAGGGAGGGAGGGAGGGAGGGGGGGAAAAAAAAGTGAAGACGTCTTAACGAATTTAAAACCCGTCTAATCGTTATTCAAAGGTGGATCTTTCGGAGGTGGAGGGTTGAATTTTCTATCGACGATAGGTACTCACTGTGAACGGCTTCAGCTTCGAGTAGTCGACGAAGTCGAGCCTTCGATCCTGCATGAATTCGAGGGGCATCGCGTCTTCCGGTAACTCTGCACGCGCCACCAGAGGGTAAAACGTCTGCAAATGAATTTCAATTGAACGA
This sequence comes from Anthophora plumipes, assembly GCA_951804975.1. NCBI lineage: Eukaryota > Metazoa > Arthropoda > Insecta > Hymenoptera > Apidae > Anthophora > Anthophora plumipes. Next base: position 747,933 of record OX638121.1, read on the forward strand.
TTAATTAAAATCGCGGCGATCGACGAACTTTCGTTTCTACTGAAATACATATACACACGTGCGCCCTCGAGGAATATCTAAATGAATAGAATTTCACGAGGATTCCTACCAAGTGGTTAAAATTAAATACCAAATGAAACTAGCTGTAAGACACGAAGTGTTTGAACGTGGATACCAAAAGGTGGATATAAAAGAAGGATCGTAAACGCTTTCGCATTATGCAAACTGCAGAACATTCTCTCCGTCCTACACCCTGCTACTCGAGCTTTCAATTTTTCCTTACGCTGCTCGTTAGAATGGACACTTTAAGAGGGTGGTGGTGGTGGTGATGGTGGATCGAAAAATAAAATGAACGACGTTGGATGAAAGGACGAGAGAGTCGAACGGATGATGTTGGAACGCAAACGGTTCTTTGATCGATAAATGAAGAAGGGCGAGGCTGAAAGAGATGGACGAGAAGCACGAAGGACAAGAAGACAACTTACTAGAGCCGGCCAGGCGACCGTGTTCGCGACAGCAGTGGCACCCCTCAGGGGTTTCCCGTTGATACGATGATGATGCTGGTGGTTATTATTCGCGTGATTGTGGTGATCGATGGCGATGAGGCTGGCATGCCTGGGGTCAGGTCGCTCGGCCCAATTCAGACCCTTTTCCACTAAGAAGAACGAGAACACCGCGTCCCTGTGCGGCGATAGCCATTCCCTTCGCTGCCACTCTACGTCGTCGTATTCTACGAGGATCTGCAAGAAAGACGTTCGTTCATGTTTCCAAGAATGTTCTTCGACAACCTCTGTCGCACACTTCGAATCCTTTACCATCCGCGCCTATCTTTCGTCAATTTTATCCGAATCGAACCTTGCCCTCTCTTTCTTTTCTCACCTTACCTATATTATTCACCTAGATTTCACCTTTTTCCATCCTCGATGGTAAGAAAATTAACGAAGGAAGAACGATTTTCCAAACGAAACTTTCCCTTCTACCTCTTCTACCTGGTTCGAGATAAAGTAGGTAGATACCTACCTGAGAAACAGGAAACTAGAGGCTACGGAACAGAGGTCGATTAACGATATCCATTATTCAGAAATGACGAACAGCGGCGTTAAAAGGGTTAATCGAGAAGGGAACGGTGAATTCTCACGGTCGGTTTACTCCGGGGGCTTCGTTAACGCGATAAATTCGACGCGAGGGTATACGGGGAAAGGGATCGCTAATTGAAGGTCGCCTAATAAACGAGTCGATCACCATGTCGAGAGTGACCTGGTAAAAGTGACAGGCTCTTCTTTTTTTCTTCCCTCCTGTTTTTCTCTCTTTTTTGTTTTTTTTTCGTTTTTTCAAGGTTTTCGGCGAACGTTTGCCCCGTTCGAATTTCAAGCTCTCGCAACGAAGCACCCTTTCGACGTTCGTTTGACTAAATTGTACGAGCGAAAGCGAGCTTCGAACGATCAACATTCCTCCCATGCAGCGCAGCGAACTCAAAGGCGCACGCATGACCCGGCGCGGTCGTGTCGCGTCAGCCAATTAATACATAAATCAACATTAATGGCCGCCGCGGCTGGCGCTTGTGGCGATGTTTTCCGAAAGGGATTTACACACGCTCCACTGTCTCTAACTACGTTTATTTATTCTCTTTTCACGGGAGAACAAACGACGTCTCGTTTACGAAAGGCCAATACGTATCGAAAGGAAACACCCTTATGCCGAATTATGCCAAGATATTTACCTACAGTGACTCCCATTGGTATTCGAACATCTTTTCTAAAATTGAACCAAACGAACTGAGAAGTTAGGATCAGTTTAGCGATTTTTAAACGACTGTAGTTTTTTCAAAATATCTGTAGGCGATCTGGTTTTCGTTTTCGTGGTCTTAGTTAAGAAATTAGGACTATCATTTGTAGAAATACACGTAACGAACAGAAAAGATAATCAGAAACTACCCCGAAACTTGTGTAAACGACTTTAAGAACATCTTGGAGAAACTCCTCGAGAAACACGTTCCAAAACGTGTTAAAATAGTTCAGAAGTGCTCTGCGTGTTCAAGAAATAAGGATCGCGAGACTCAAATACACGCATCAAATGTGATTCACCGATATGTCGAAAATACAGTCATTCTTCATACGTTCGAGAAGTTCCTGTTACTTTTTAATAAGTGAACAAATATATTACAGAAAAAGAATTTTTTTAAGATCGTTTTCTTCAATTGGTAAAAAATTAAATTATGTTTGCGTTTTTATATAAATCATACACTTTGCAGACACAAATTTTTCTTTCATTTGGATCTGTTTCTATCGTAAAGTGCGTTTTTCTTCAAACGACGTGTTTATAGACGAACAATGGAACAATTATAGACGTAAAATTAACCCCGCCTGGTTCAGGGTGTGATTTTTTATTCACCCGGTTCGCGTAAGGTCGAGAAACATTCCTACAGAAGGCGTAACCTGAAAAAAGAAACGGGACAGGTGTACAGGCAAGCACCTAGATCGCAAAGAAGCAAGAAAAACAGATCGATAGACCTCTAGAGCAACGTAGATATTTATTTCGAAGTGTTCCAACGAAGAGGGATTTGCTACACGTGAAATTTGAAATTCGAGGAAGCAGAGAGGCGGCGAGATATGGGGCAAAAGCGCGGGGAAAACGAGGCTGAGTGATTCTAGGATCGGTCGCCAGACGGCGATACCTGTCGGAGTGGGGATCAGTGATGGCCGCCGCGACGCTGAAACTCCGCCTACGGGTGACGTTCCGGCACCGCCCGTCCAGTTGCCAAGGCAACCGTCGGTCGGCCATTTTGCTCTCGCGACCTACCACAACCCTCTCCTACTTTCGACGCGGCTTTCACCCCCACCACTTCCACCACCCTCGAGCACGATTCACCGCGGCTCCCCTCCACGCCGCCTACTCGCGCTCCGTTTCGCGTTCCCCTCGTTCACGAACGCGGACCGAAACGGAACGGTACACGCGCGTTATTCTTCCTTCCAGCGGTGAATATTTCAATTCCTCTCTTTTCTTTTTTTTTTTCTTTTACCACCGTTCGCTTAAAATATACTTCAGCCCCGACGACAATTTCACTTTTTTTTTCTTTCCCTTCCTCTTCTTCTCTCTCTCTCTCTCTGTCTTTCTTTCTTTCTTTTTTTTCTTTTTTCGCGTTTTCATCTGCTTCTCTTTTTATCTGGAACTTTTATTGTTTCCCTCTTTTCCCGTGGCGAAAAAGACGGGCCCGGTTTGATAAAATAAAACGCCATGGAACGGACACGAATGCATTTGCATTTTATTCCCAGCCACTTCCTGCTCAGATAGAAAGCACGTATTATATACCACCGGCACCCTGCGCGTTTCTTCGTTTAAGCCTTTAACAGGCGAATCTGAAACGAGAGAGGGCCATTGGCCAACTTCCTTCGGAACTCTCTCGTGACTCTAATCACTGTCGTTCCCACCTTCTGCCGGCCGGCAACAACGATCAGAGGCGTGGAGAAGGGAAAAATGAACTCGCGGTGTCCACGGATTCTAGATCGCGGATAATCGACTGGCGCATAGCTCGTTTCACGATCCTTTATCCAACGAAAATTCGATCCTTTATAAATAGGTAGGCATAGGGGAAGCGGGCGAAGGGGGGAAAAAAGAAAACGTTGAATTTAAATTTAAAAGTTCGAAAATAAAGCAGCCGCGTTACAGCTGCTTCGACGAGAAGCGTCCCAAGGTCACTGGCAGCTGCATTTTTAAGCTGTGCATCACGCGTCCTGTTTACGTGGCAAGTAATTTAGCCACAGGTAGAGGAAGAACAACGACCCGCGTTTATTCGTATACGCAAGGTGATTCAAGGTTGTTCGAAGCATTTTATCGAAGCCACACGGCCCGTGCATTTTCTTCCAGATCAATGGACCATATTAAGACGCACGACTCGGTTTCAAATCGATCGACGAAACGCATAAATCGTTCCGCGTCGTACACGAGACACGTACGCGTATAGGTACGTGTCTTGTTTCGATCCAAGGGAGGAATGAATGATGTGAAAGAAGCAACGATGACGTATTCCACGCGGGTTAATAATCGCGGCGAACAGAGCGCGGGAAATGGTGGCGAGAATTTCGATAGGGGAGCTGTTAAGGTAGATATCAATTAAAGGGTTGCGTTAGAGGTGGGACTCTAATTACGCGGCTTATTTTACGCTAATTTCACGCTCGCGTTCACTTTTCCGCGACCTCCGGCAACTTCTTTCCGTATTCGCGAGAAATAGCTTCGACAGACAGTTTTAAAACGAATTGATTCGCGACACGTGAATCGACGTTTTGATCGTTTACGACAGATAGGTGGAAGGTGCCTAGAACGATGTACATCGAGGATATATTCGTAAAGGGAACGACAAGAGGAGAAGGGTTCTGATATTTGATGCTAGCATTCAGCGACTACGTACATGTGACCCTGTCTGAGAGACAAAACCCCAGGACGTCGACTGATGAAAAACTGCACGGCCATCCAGAGCGACTTCAACTTCGCCCGTTGGAAAAGAAAGGAAGAAAGGAAGAAAGGAAGAAAGAACGATACGCATTGTTTCAACCCTTCGCGTTAACAACGTCCCCCGCGAATACGCGCGAGAAGAGCCGAACACGGAGGGCGGAAAAGTCACGGTCCATTCTTCCCTGCTCGTGGGCTTTATTTCGCGGCCGTCGCTGTCCCGAATCCCTCAGTGTGTCATTAGTTTTGCCTTTATTCACCGCACGTGCTCGCGGCTGCGTTCTCGGCCGCCATACAATGCCGGAAAGCACGCTGGGAACACGAGACCGAGCCTCCGAGCTCGCGAGGTACAATGCACTCGGCGACTCGTCTGGTGCATCTCGATATTGCTTCACCCGGCTAGCTGGCTGCTTCTCTTCTCTCCCGATTCCACGAAACAACGCGTCTGTACGATCCATCGATCGATTTACCGGCCCGAACATTCTGACTTTCCTATTATTTACTACATCTTTTTCCATCCTTTAACGCTTTCGTTCCTACGAAGGACTACAGTCGTTCGCGATAAAACGATCTTTGTATGCTACGGACGACTGTGGTCGTTTGTTCGTGAAATAGTCCCTGCATATCACTCTTTTATTACCGTTAAATATACAGTTAGACATTTTTTTTTTTTTCTTCTCAATTTCAATACCATTTAAACGTCCACTGTAAAGCAACGATTTTTCGGTAGAGAAGAACGTAGCGAAAGGGTTAAAAAACTTGCTACTGAAATTAGTTGAAATTTACAATTTCATATATGTATATGCAATTCCGTTTATTGAGGAAAGAAGGAAAATTGGATCGCGATAGGAGAAGAAAGCGTTCATTTTCTTCGTATAGGTACTTATAGTGGCTTAAACGGAGAGTCCCCGTTGTTTCTATGCTCCCGTTTCCAACATACGGTAGGTGTCGATCCGATATTCGATCAACAGACGCAGGTCACCCTTTAAACCTGCATTTCACGCGAGTGGAATGCCTGGTTGACTCGTCGCAGGAAGCCAACTTTCCCCGCGTCCCTATTTTCCACCGAACGCCGCCCTATTCTTCCCCTCTTTCGCCCTATTTTCCCATTTGGAAAGTTCGAACTCTTCGAGAAGTTTACTCGCGATACGATCCCTCGAGTTGCTTTTTTTTTTTTTCTTTTCTTTCGTTCCTCCTTTGTGGGACACTTGTCGCGTCGCAGATTCAACTTTTCATTTCCCGTTTCTTCTTTCCTTTACTGTTTTTTTTTTCTTCTCTCCTTTATTACCTGAAGTAATAAAGAATTATGCATCTTCGAGAGGAGATTTTCTGCGAAACACTTTCACAACCTATCGCAAATGAATCGTTTCTACCCTAGGGAAAAAGTTTCATACATCGCGACCAACTTGATTTTTCTTCCACGGTTAACTGTGATTACTAGCCTGCTATTCGTCGATTTCCTTTTCGTTACGGCTAATTAGCCTACGTACGAAGGAAAAAACAGGGACGAGCCGTGGTAATTTATTCGTATATCGGTGGGCCAATCGGTGGAAAAGGTGGGGAGAGTTGAAGAAAACTCGGTGATCGCTAATCTCGTTAATTTTCTTGGCCAGAGGCCGTAAGTGGAGCAACCGTAAATAAAGTAAACGTAATTAGGCCGAGCGCAAGCGAAGTAAACGTAATTGTAGCGACCGCAATTTGCGCCGCCCGAAAGAAATACCGTTCGAAGTAATTTCTGACGAGGGAAAAATCTCCGATCTGATCGAACGAAATATGAACGGACTCTCGATCGAGTATTTCGATCACGGAGAAAGTTTTCCCGATCTGTATATATCATTGCTGTTACTTCACTCTCATAGAAATCGTGACGAACGCTTTTCGCGATAAAGGAAACGATATCGATCGTCTTCTTTTCCCCAGAACGTTACACTTTTCCACGATACAGCCTAGCCAAGTAGAAAATGCAGAAACTCGGGAATTCTGGAAACTGAAAATTACACTCGGAGACGAAAAACAGAGAGAAACGAGGGCAACTTGAATCTCCGTCTATCCTGAACGTTGCTCTTTCTTCGACAAGAAATAATTATTCCGCGATACATCCTGACCGAAGAGAAAACTGTAAACTTCTTGGCAAAAATGAGAATCGTGGAACGCGGCAATCGAGGCAACGCGAGGGAAAACCCGAGGGAAGAGAAAAGTACACAGGCAGAAGAGAGAGAGAGAGAGAGAGAGCGGAGAAAGCAAAAAAAGAAAAAGAAAAAAAAGAAAAAGACGAAACGCGGTGCAAGAAGGGTGCAAAGGGAGGAGGAGTGCGCAGTAATACGCACGGTAGAAACGAGATATGTGCGCGGACGAGCTCTCGTCGAAACGTGAACCCTATTTCCCCGGGAATTACGAGTGGACCGAGGGGTGGTGGTGGCGGCTGTGGATGAGGAGAAGGAAGAGGAGGAGGTGGAGGAGGTGGAGGGATGGTTGCACTTCTCGACAAAAGATCTTTTTTCCATTCCTCGTGGCGTCGTTAGGTATACGCCTCTCTCTCTCTCTCTAACGAACGAGCGAGCGAGCTAGCAAGCAAGCGCCACCCTCTGCCGCTCGACCCTCTTTTCCTACCGAGCCTGTTTCTCTCGTTCCTCTTTTGTCCCTATTTCGCTGCTGTTGGTGCAGCGCGCGCTTTTCATGCGCGCGCTCGTGTATTTTTCGCGAAAATAGGCCGCGTGGAGAGGACCGTGGCGCGCGGCGTGCGGCGCGATGCTGTATCAAGAGAGCCGAGCGGGAACGAAGGAAAAAGAGTGGCGGCTGGTTGCGGTGACCTCTTTCTGGCCACCTAGCTGACGAGCTAGCTGGCTGGTTGGACGATCGAACCGAGGCGTACGCCTGCTTGCCTGCTTGCCAGGTGTTACAAAGGGTTGCTTCTTTCTACCTCCTTCCGCACCTCCCTCTACGGTTTTCGCGAAATCGCGAGATCTGTATCGATCGACGAAGAAACCCCGTGATTTTCATTTATTCTCGACACTTTGTTCTGCGAGAAATGGAATCTAAGACGATTTGTTATAGCCTTTTTCTTACTCCAACGATAAAAATTGATTTAGCTAGCCTACATACATCCCTGTCGTCGAATCTCTGTATTTCGACCATTATATCCCCCATCTCCAGGTTGAAATTTCGTATAACAGATGCGGTTTCGATGGAAGATTTGATAAATAGACCACACCGATCGTTCGGAAATCATTTCGAATTAGATTAACCTCGTCCACGTGATTCAGCGTAAATGCTAAGCGCTCCAGGTGGGCTAGCGTGCAACTAGGTGCGTTTTTCTGCGCTGTCTGCTGACGTAAAGAGAAAGGAAGACGGGCCGCGAGTGGCAAGACCGCTCTACGACCGAGGAAAACGCCATTTCGAAACGGAGGAAGAGCTATTGCTCATACGAATCCTCACGTAGATCCGATTTCGATATTTTTCACACCACCTCTCATCCCCCTTCTTCCCCCTATCTTCTCCCTCTTCGTGCGTCGCTTGAGGACTCCCTTGCAACACGTCCTCTCTCCGATGAAGAAACCCCACGGAAATCGGAAAGATTAGAAATCGTGTAACCCGTACGAAGTGAGCAACGGAAAAACAAAGGCAACAGATACACGGAGAAAGTGAAGAACGAAAACGAACGACCGATCCAAGGAGGCGAAGACAGTTAGACATCTAGGAAGTCGAAGAGCGAGCGAGAGAATCGCGCTCAGACTTTGAGATATATAGATAGGTACATAGATAGATGGATAGATGGATAGATAGATGGAAAGAGAGAGAAAGAGAGGGAGAAGGAGAAAGAAAGAGAGGCAGAGAGATGGAGGGAGAAGGACACCTAACGAGAAAGGAGGAGGAGGAGGTGGAGGTGGAGGAGGAGGGGAAAGGGAATGCCCCCTTTTATGCTGCGTACGTATGATGTGTCTATGTGTGAGAATACCACCACCGGAAGTTGGAGGCCACCGCCTGACCTTGCAGCGGTCGGTCGGTTTCAACTCCGGCTAGCAGCCCCGTTCAACACTCGATTATATACCGGGTGTCTCATGTATTTGGATGAGCACGGCTCGTGGACACGCCGAAGCAAAGGTTGAACTCGTGTCCTTCGCTTGGTATCGACACCGACGAATGCAACGCTCGTTTCAGAGACGCACTGCAATTTCGAATAAACGCATCGAACGACGGTGTAGTTTCTTTTTCTTTTTCCCCTGGAAACTTTCGGGGAACTAGAACGTTCTCTTCCACCATAGAGTAGAGGAAGCTACGAAATTTTTAATCGAGGTAAAAGTGGATAGAGTAGATTTTTTCCCTAAATATTCCTAGGAAATTACGGTCAAACTAACGAAACGGTTGAATCGACAATTCTGAAACGCCCTGTACAATAAAGTATAAAGGTGCGAGTATCGATCAGTCGTACCATAGTTTATCTATAAAATAACAAGGTTGCTATAAAGTTTGTTAAATGTAGAAACTATATCGCACGAAATAAAGAACGCGTCGTTGATTTTGAATACTTCGAAAGAATTGAAATATTTGAAACGAATCTAAATCGTACGATATCTCGAGAAGAGGGGATTTTGTTACGTTAAGAAAGCATTGGTTAGGGAAAGTTCTCGCGAAACGAGAGGAACAATCTTCTTGCCTCGATAGCCCGCCGTCAATACTATTCCCTCGATATCGAAGAACGAAACGGGGACAAAACATCGCCAGGCTCGCAAGATCGGATATGGACCCCTTTAACAGACTGAAACTACAATATGGGCCATTCAAGCCGATAGCACAATATTTGTTTGCCGTTCGAACGATCCTCTACCACGTCGATCGACGTCGAAAAAGTGTGTTCGCAATTAGAAATTGGACGATCGCTCGTATCGCGTGTCCGAGAGGCTTCGAGATGATGAACGCTTGAGGACGTTTCAATCATCATTTTCTCCGCGGTTCGTTTCTCAGCGGACGAGGAAAATACACGTGAAAAATACTAAATTACGCTGGAGGATAGAATGTACAATTAGAAATCATTCCTTAAATTATTCACGTCTCTGTAAAAGTACATATTTTTATTGGAAAAATTGACAAGATAAGTGATGAAAGTACTCGTTTGTCCCTGAGTAAATAAAAATCCATGGAAAGTGTGTTTCGACAAACGATCATCGATAAGCAAATAAATGCTGAGTATTTGAAAGATCGACGACTCTAACAACCGTAGGCACAGATGCTCGTTAAGGTAAAAGACGACGAAAAGTTTAAGCGTGTACATCGATTGGATCGAAATTTTTCTCTCTTAATTCCACATTAAATTTTAATCGTCGTTCCTTCGCTCTTCCTTCGAACGATCGCCGCTGGATGAAACATCAACGATTGAATTCAATTGCTATATCTTTATTATATCTCCGCCTCTAATCTTATCGTAATTCTCATTACGCAACGGAACGCTATCTGACACGTGACGGATCTAACTAAAATTTCACGGTACTATCGTCACTAACGCTATCTCCGATCTAATTCAAAAATAGAAACCGTTCGATTAAAATACGATCGAACTTAAAGAAATTGAATTTGAAACATCGTAAGAAATTTCGAAGAATTCTCAATGTTTTTTCCTCGAGAGATGCGGTTGCGGTTTACGAAAGGTTGATATGTCTAATGAGTTTCCTAATGACGTACCTATCTTTAATAAATTACCCCGTACGGTGTTACTCGTGACAGAGGTCGTCACGGTGTTGTGGCACGAGTGAATATGGGCGATATGGTATATTTGCGGGGGTTGGAGAAACCGGCCTTAAAGGGGATGCAACGGTATTCTCAACCTTCCATCGAAAACACGAGTCGTTCTCCTAAACCAACCACCGCTACTCTCTCTCTCTCTCTCTCTCTATTTCTCTTTCTCTTTATATACATACATGGATCCTTTCCACAAAATTCTGCTCTATTTTTCCCTTTCAAACAGAACGGAAACAACTGTCCCTCTTTTTTCTTTTTCATCTTTAAAGTACATGATGTAGCGTTAAGATAGATCCTCGCACAACCTCCATTAATCATTCCCAACGAGCAGAGCCAGGCTGAATTTCTTATTGGCATCTGAGGAGGGAAAAAGTGCAGGACAGGATGTAAGCTCGAAAAGGCGAGACGCGTAAAAAGGAGAGAAAATTTTTCGCGGTGAACGCGGCGATGTAACTCTGGCCAGAAGTTTCACGAAGCTACGAGGGGTTTGATTAAAACGAATCCAGCCGCCTTTGGCCGGAGCATACCCCTATTCCAACACACCCGCGGTTACTCAGCACCCTTGAGTACTCTCCTTCCACCTTCGCTCGTTTCTCGTCGAGTCCACCTCTACGACAAGCTTTATCGGGCAACGCCCAGATAGGGCTCGAAATATCGAATCTCCACCCCTACGAGGCTTACATACGCCGGAGTTATTTCTAAATTTACATATATATTTCCATCTTCCGCGAGTATCTCCCTCTTTCGAGATTTCCCTGATTAAAGGGTTACAGCTACCCAGGGAACTGAGAAATGGCCTTGTACATTCGGGAATCGCGCGTCCTTCTCTTTGCTTAATCAGAAAAATCTAGCGGGATTGGAAATTTCAAAGGGACAAAGAGTCAAAGGACACGCGACACTTGAACAGCTTTGCTGAAAAAAAAAGAGAGATCGGGAGGTGGTACACTCGGTGTAGATGAAAGAAAATCGTTAGCAAAGCGGTGAGCTGTCCCGTTTTGCCACGACGTGAGTCGGTCACATCTCGTTCCGAGAACAAACCTTTCGCAGAAATAACCTTGACTTTTCGGCCACGAGCGAAAAAACGGCGAGCGCACGCCGGCTGAATAGCAATGCCCAAATGAGTCACTCTCTCGGTTTGTGAGACCGAAGCTTCATGACTAACGGCTTGTTTACAGCGCCTCGACCCTCTTCTTCCTTTTCCTTCTTTTTCTCTTCTCTCTTTACCTCTGAGGAGCTGGTGAACGAGAAGGGCCCAATAACGGAGGCCCCGTGGTTCAACCTGTCGTTCTACAGAAACTTTCCTCCTCCTTAAGGGAGAGCTTTCTTAATTCAACATAACAGACGTGAAAAAATGACAGGAAACACGGGGGGGGGGGACGTTTGAGAAAAAGTGTGGCAGCGTATTTCTTTCAGCTGGACGAGAAAAACACGGAGCAAGGATGTCCGCGGGCGGGACGAGAATAGTCGGGAAAATACTCGAGAGGAGACGAAGAGCAGGGATGGGCACACGTGCACTGTCCGGCTCTATTTTTATGTATAACTCTTTCGAGAGATGGCCCTCCGCGAGCTACGTGGGAGTCCCTGCACTTTTTCCACTCTCCCTCGGAACAAGCCTCTGTCGTTTCAACAAATTTTACCTATCCCAGCCTGAACAGATTCCTCGAATCGTCGAATTTCTGACAAACGTTCCCTTTACCGGTTTTCCTTCGCGGCGAAACGCAACAGGCCGTTTTCCATTTCCGATCGAATTCAATCGACGCATCGGACAAACTTGTAATTCACTTTCACGTCTAAAACATCTGCGCCACTCGTTCCTAAAGTTCAATTATACCGGTGTAAGTTTCGCGAAAGCTGGACGATAGTATTCTCTCACGTATCAACCGTGAGTCGGGTTACTTTCTTTTTTTCTTTTTTCTTATCGAACAATTCTCGGAAAAAAACAGTCTCTGTCGCATAGAAGAGAATTTGATCACGAATCTCGTTGTCTGGGAAGTGTCTCCCCGTTTATATACGTCGAAGGAGCTGAAGATGAAAAGCAAATTGAAGACAATCGTCGAAAAGTCGAAGAAGTCTGCCGGTGTGTTCTATCTTTTCAAGTCGTCGAAAGGATGATCCTTTCGGGGTCCTTTCAATTTCGAAAATAGTTTCCGCTCGAACGATGGTTGGAAAAGCAGAGGAACGGACTAGGAGTAAGAGGATAGGTGGGGATCAGAGGGGTAGAACCTATTTCCCGGTTGGTCGTGGCTTCTGTGTAACAAAGTCGACGGTAAAAGGGGACTTTATCCCTTCGTGTCTGATCGACGCCTTTGATGATCACCATGGCAACTTGCCTCTCTTCTTCTTCTTCTTCTTCTTCTTCTTCTGCTTCGTTCGTATGCTCTTTGCTTGCCTTTTCTTTTACCCCGGTAAAGTCCAATCTTCCCTGAATGTACATACGTGATAAAAATGCACCGATGCAATCTTTCATATTGTTTCGAGCCCTCCTCGTTCTTTTGCTGAAGCAATTACCTATGTACGTTGTAATTATTTCGTAGATTACATTTGCGCCTCGAGCTCCTTCTATTCTCGTAACTTTCGCGTCACTTTTCTTTTTGTCTTTTTTGTTTCCTCCAAACCCTGCATTACAGTTTCTCGGTACCGTTTCTACCTATCACCTTCTAATTCCACAATAATATCGCGTTATTATTCTAATCAGAACTAAACTACAGCGATGGAAGTTCGTTTGGGTGTGGATAGTGGGTAGGAAAACGAAGAACAGGTTCGGTTATCGCGGTGCCTGGCGCACGAGTCGCTTCGAATTGCCTCCGCAAATTGCGTTCCGTGCCTGGCTAATGAATTTGCCCGAACTCGATCGCCGACACCGGATTGCTATATTGATTTGTATCGCGGAGGTAATTGAAGATACCGCGGACCTAACGACGTTAATGAAACGTCCATTCACGGCTCTGGCTTTTCCGATAAATGGGAACGGGTTATCCGTGGAAAACAGCCGAGCCTGTATGTATACGTCTTTACTCTTGTTTACCACTGCTGGCTACCTGGATCGAAGAAGTAAATAAGGAATGCATTCGTGACCCGTTTCTCTCGGTTTATTTTACACGAGTGGAACTTATTTTTAACCCGCTGGACCAATTTCCTATCGACAACAGCCCTTGGATATCGATCAATTCCAACAAGTGGATTCAGAGTGGTAGCCTGATCTTAGAAACTCTGTTCGTTCGCCGTCTGGCAACGAGAAAGCGAAAACGAGTTCGAAAACGTGTGACAGGATAATTTTCCGAAATTTTCTCTGGGTGAACGGACGTTGAACGGAAAGCAAAAGTCTAGAGTATCGGGTGAAACAGATAGAAAGAAGCGTAGAATCGCGTGGAACGTGGCTGAGAAAAAGAACGTCCAAGTCCAGCGGAGCGAAGGAAGCACGGTGAAAGCGAGTCGCAGTCAGCTGAGCGAGAATTAAACGAAAGAACTTGGTCGGCTGGTCTAGTACGGTGAGAAAACTTTTCTGCTGGTGCTGCTGGTGGTGCTGCTGCTGTTCTATGTGTTACCAGCTAGCCTAGTTGCCCGTGAAAGAAAGTGAAGCCGGACAAAGAGACAGCGCGACACAAAGCCGCGCGCGAGCGAAAAAGGGAAAGGTAAGGGTGGCCTGATCGGACATGACTAGCCCATATCATCTCTTCAGCCTCTTTTTTCGACCGCTGTGCGTGTGTGTCTGTGTGGGTGTGTGCGTTTTTTTGTTGTCTCTCGCACGGCATAGCTGAATAGTTGCGAGCAAAGTTGTCGTGGACTCTGTACGATCGAGGAACACGGATCAACAGATTGGGTAGTGTTTGCCTGGGTAAAGTTTGATTCAAGAGCTCTCGAGGGAGACCAGTTGCTATAATCAACGTGATTTGTATCACAGACACTGGCCACGCGATTCGAAACGCTTCTGGAATTTTCATAACGTCCTTGGTGGGTCCCTCGAGTGACAGAATGACTGGCTGATTAAAGGTAAATCTCAGATGAATTGACGGCGCAACCCTGCTTCTCTAACATCTCTAGTTGACGAAAGAGAGAATGTTTAAAATTCGAGGATATTTCTATCAAAACCAGAGGAATTAATAGGGGAACAGTTCGAACATTGGATAGAGTCAGGCTGGTAGGCCCAGAGTAACAGCGCGAGGCTTGAACTCTGAGGGGACGAAGAGGAATTTATTGATCACGCAGCAGCAGCCCTTTGGCCTACATACGAAACCGTATCCCTCGTTTCTGCTCTTCGTTCTCTTTCTCCCGGACTTTTTGTCCGTGTACACATCTTCCTCTCGGCACCCTTTTCTCTGTCGTCATTCTTGCATGCATCACGAGGCCCCCGTTCTCCAGCGTTCTCGCGAGCTATTATCTCCTCGCGAAGCTTTTTATGCTTCCATAACGACCCCCTTCTCTCTTCTTCTTCCGAGCTTTCTTTCTTGGCCCGCTTTCCACCCTCCCCGTCCCACCCCGGCCGCTCCTTTGTCCGAGTCCTATTCACCTGAAGACGATGAAGCTGCTGGAACCACCTCCTCCGCGGAGAAACCCTTCGTAATTTGCTCCAATATTTATTAAACTCACTCTTTCCATCCGTTTCGCGATTTCTTTTTTTTCTTTTCTTTTTTATTACGTTAAACGTTTTTCAACTCGTCGAGAGATAAAATGTTCAAAACGTTCAAACAACGACGGAAATATCGAACTCTCTAACGAAATATTTGGCTGATAATCATAGAGGGACATCTATCGGAGGGTTGTTAGCATGGAGGTGTGGAAGATAATTCATCTGTCGCAGGAAACGTGACTGATCAACCCTGTGACACTTTCATCAACACCTTCGACCCGGCGAATAAACGAAAGTGACTAGCACGGTGCAGGTTTCTACCGTACATTGGTTTAATATTAAGCCCGTGTTCCGTAATGAAGGGGCCTGGTGCCAACGAGGAATAACAGCGAAACGATAGCGTTATAATAATAGTTGGATGTCGAGAAGTTGATTAATAATAGAAACGCGGACTGAAAGGGATCAATAGGAAGGAGGTGAAGGAGTTGTAGCGTGCTGGTTAACTTGAGACTGGTTGAGTAATATGTGATAAATTAATGACAAATGCACCCGTCGACAGGGTTCGGAGAAATAAATTTTAATCTCTGAATCAATTTTCTTCTTTTTGTTCTTTTGTTTAGAAAAGATACAGCGAATAAATTGTATCTTTAAATAGAAGAAAGGTTCTTTTCATATTTCTATTAAAAACGTGTTCTTAAAAAAATACCGAAATGTAGGTATAATCTTTTCTTTCGAATTTCCAAGTACAGAAAACAACGATTCCGCGAAAGCTCCGTTGAAAGAAGGGGCCAACCGAGTGTGCAGCGGGCTCTCTGAATTGCAAATGATCGCAAAAGACGAGCAACTAATGAGCATCGCGGAGAGGTGAACGTCGAACCGCGTCCTCCAGCTGGTTCGATCGTTCCCATTTTGCGATCCAACGCGAAATAAGACGTTCGTCCCCCGTTTGGTCGAATATCCGAGCCGGTAGACGGTTGTTCGTGTCGCGAGGTGAGCATTCCTCTCACGTACGAAGTCCCCCACCCCCGTCGAACGGTTCGAAAGCCGCGAAAAAAGCCCAGAAAAGGCTGGGAAGAAACTGGAGCGTGCACTTTTAACACGCGGCCACTTCAGACATTCCGTTTTTGTTCGGAAGCGTGCCTCTCGTGCAGACACACGCCTCTATCCGGCTGTTTCGCTTATAAACCAGCCTCTTCGTGGACTTTTCAAAGGACTTTTCTACTCGAATTCCAATAAGAACCTGCGCGACCTTTATCAACAGCTTGCCTTTCAATTCTTCGATATTGCTGAATAACGGATCGAAAGTAAAAAAGGAAAAAAAAAACTTAATTACATACGAATAAAGCTGACGTAAACCATAAGTGCCTGGAGAATTTTTAACGATCGTTACCAGCGCAACCTTTCTCGATAAAACAGAAATTTTTGCTACAACCACGAGACCATGTGGCACACCGAAGAATTTAAAAATATCTAGCTCGTTAAGCGTATTTCCTGCTTTTATTCGGGTAGAACGGAGAAGCTTGTGACAAAAGCGACAAAAAGACAGAGAAAGAAGACAAGAACGAGGAACAGATGGAATGAAACTACGCCACTAAATGAGGGCAATGGATTTTGCCGGCAAATTGCGTTTTCCACGAAAAGTCTGCGGGATTCTTCTGAAGCTATCATCTTTTTCAAGCGGGTACTTATCAAGCGACATTTCCCGCTGCGGTTACCGATTCTTTCCTTTCTTTCCTTCGCTTTTACTACACCCGCAAGGAAATTTAATCACAGGCGGTGGGGAGGAAAGTTTCATTACAAGATAATACCATTGTTGCGTGTAAAACACGAAGGAACCTGGCACGAATGCCCTTGGAATGGCTTTCGAAAGAAAGGAATAGCCTCTAAACAAAATAGGCTAGATCACCGATGTGATTATCATTTTACTCAATTACTGAACGAAATACTCGAGAACGTTGCTAGAAATTCTATAATTCCAAGAGAGCAAGAGAACGTCGAGCGAACCCGTGAAACTGAGGGGAGAAGGTGACTTCCTGGGAAAATCGTGGGTTAATTGGACACAGACGCGAAGATGAAGAGAAATAGTTGGGCAGAGTTGTGGCGTGTTCCAAATTTTGTTTTTTCGAGCGGTGTTACGGTGACCGGTGCGCGTATGGAAATTCGAGGGTCGTCGGCACGCTCCGTGCACACGTCAGGTTCATTGACCCCGATCTGGTGGCGCACACGCGCACGCAGACACGGCCACGCTGTGACATAATACGAGGGCGGCGCACACGTGCACCTTGGACACGCATACGCACACTAGATAAACGCACGCTCGTCCGTACATATCGGCGCACCCTCGTACACTGCACCCTTGCACGCACGAATCGACCGGAGAAAAAGGATTAGCTGAATTTTTCCCCCTGAAAGTTATACCTCGGCGTTGAAACATCTTTCGCGCCAAAAATACATCGATTTGTCAACAATGAACATTATCAATGATCTTTGACGACTCGAACAGACTAACGTTCCCCCATTTCCTCGTGAATAAAAAGAGAAGCGGCCATTAGAACGAATTACTTTGGAATAATTTCGAGCTTACGACCCGCTGGATCATCGGCGACAGCGACGAAGAAGAAGACAGCAGGCGTTTAAGTGGACGACGATATATATTCGCACGACAATAAAATTACAGGCCGTGCAGAGAGGCACGTGACTTGGAATGCACCAAGAACTGCATTCTTTCGCCTTATACCTCTCTTCGTGGCTTCTTTGCTCTTCCCCCACCCCTCTCGCGGCGGTTTCTTCCGCTTCGTCGGTGGTCACGCTGGCCCCATGGCGCAAGCCAATAAATACCGTGCGTCGGCGTGACGTTTTTATTTTTTAACGTTATTTTAACTCCAGACAAGGTCGACTAACTGTATATCCTACTGGATATCTCCAGGTGTTTCGCCGTGCGTTAGGTGCCCGCGCACGTTCGCTGCACCGAGAGATAAACCTACATACTCCCCATCCGCGAACGCCACACTTTTTACCGTTTTCTTTAACTCCGTCGCGCCTTCTTTTATTAGAAAATAGCCTGGAACTGATAGAATTTTTACAACGGCGTCGCTAAACTGCGAAAGAATTTTCTATTCTTCTACCAGCTCGAAGAGGAACACCGTGTATTGCATCCAAAATTCGAATACTAGCAACGTTCGAACGTTAAAAGATGCTGGATTCGTTGGAGGATTAACGCTAATCGCAGGGTCAAGAATGGGCTCGAAAGCGAGGGATCAGACATGGCCAATTTCGAGAGATGTCCGTGTTAACGAGGCGGTTTAACAAACAGAAGTCGGCTGAGACGCGAGGGCAAAGAGGTCGTCGAGATAAGTTAAGCAATTGGCGATAAGTTATCGTTATCGTGGCAGGTCGGTGCGGTATTTGGCACGCGTTCAGATAAAGAGACAAATGAAATTGAGAAACCCTTTCCGAGGAAGAAAATCCCAGACGACGTACGCGGTAGAAACGCCACAACTAATTCCCGGTGTGTAAAGCGCGGCGTGGCCGACTGATAACGCGTGTCATCGACCATTTTTAAAACCAATAAACCAGTAGATAAAGAAAGTGTGTCATTAAAGTGGACTTACGATCTTTATGCGTCTACCGGGGATCTTGATTGTAATTTATTAATATAAAACCGAATGTTTGTCTGTCTGTCTGTCTATAAATATGCTCTGTATTAACTCTTGTCCAATCTGGATCAAATTTTGCATACTTGCTCTATAGCACTATGCGAAAAATATAAGCTATACCACGAAACCTGGACCCTCTACGCTCTCTCCAACCCTCTCGACTTGACAAATGTCGATGTTCTGGATAGAATAAACCCGGGTTAACACCGGGTAATTTAACCTGGTATTGTGTAAAACGAAATCGGCGAATAAATCTAGGAATAATGGAACGGGATAAGTTTCAGAAAAATTCTTAGAAGTTGGTTCGGGATAATATTCTATTAGCAAGAATAACACGGTATAATTAGAAAGACAATAAATCTATACGAGAGCACGCGAGTGGAGCGCATGCACCGTGGTATGGACGTGATGCAATTACAGTAGCATCCCCGGTTTATGCCGCCTCTCGTTCGTGCACGCGTGTGTTACCCTAGAAGCGAATGTGGAGCTCGGCAAAGTGAACGATAGGAAAGGTCTTGAGCCGCGGCCAAATGTCACGACGGGATCGATCAAACGTCATTCACGGACAGTGGAAGAAATTTTTCCAGCGGATTCCAGTCGGCGAAAAATTCTCGCTAAACTGCGTACGTTACACTCCGATAAATTCCTCGGTGATCTGTTTAACCCTTGAGTAACGGGGTGAGGTCAAAACAATTCGTTCATCGTCGTTGCTCGATTGCTGGGATCTTGTGACGTACGTACATACGTACATACGTACCTTCGATAGGACGTGTTGCATTGTGAATGAACAACTTGGAGATAACGTAAACGTAATTAGAAACAGGTAGCAGATCGAAATAACCATGAAAGCAGTATTTTCAGCAGTACTTCAAACGAAAATCATTCCGAAAGAGCAACCGAAATTGCGACTAAAATGACAACGGGCAGTCGTAAGGCCCACTTTTCCTCTGTTCGATAAAGGAAGGTGGTAATTATACAAAAAGTATGCAATTACTTTAGCAAGACCGACACGAATGTTACCCACCTACGGTAGCTAGCTATCAGACTTTCATCTTTAAGGTAAACTTATAGCAAGACGCGCGGAAATCCAGCGTGCGTGAAAATAGACGAAGACGACGGATTCCTGGCAACCTTGAGGTGAGACGCGCAAACACAGTCCTCCTCGTTTCTTCTCACTTCCCCTCTCTCTTTCCCCCGCTTTGTCAAGTGCACGAACGCTAATGCATACCGAGTGATCGTCTGAAGCGTGAGCACGCGACCATTGCATTACTCGCAATGAAGGAAAAAGAAGAAGAAGAAAAAAAAAAGGAAGAAACGAACGATTCACTGCTGAAGTTGCATAACACGGTTGAAATACGCCTCGTGGAATCGTCTATAATACCAGACATTCTCGTGTCACCGCGTGCACCGTCTAGCAGATCCCAAAAAGAGCCAGCCGTGAACTCGTATACGTCAGAATATTCGAGGCTTCCCGAAAGTTAGAGAAGCGAAGGGAAGGGAAAGGAAGGCTCGAAAAGAGAGGAGTGCAGCACAGACAAACGAAAAGGAGTCGAGAAGGAGAGGTCCAAGTGTTTGGCTGTTTGTAGAATCTGGGTGAGTGACCTGGGTCCCTGGCGGTTAGTCGCCTGGTCTGCTAGGAACCTGTTCTCCCGACCGTTTCTTCTCTTTTCCTCTTTTCTTCGCCGTCTCTTTCCTCTCGGCCAGACCACGTCGTCTTCCTCTGTTTTCTGCGGCCTCTGGCCAAGGTACTCTACACGGTTGAAAACCGTGCAAGCGGAACCCTGGCGAGCTTTTCGCGGCATTGTCTGCTCGCGTCTCTGCCGGAGAGACCCGCTGCAGCTGACTTGCACGGATGCAGATTCGTGCATCAGCGCGAAGAAAAGGCGGCCCCCGTTAGAGGGACACGATCATCTGGGTCGTGATGATCCGGGTGAAAGTGCTCGGCTAACGGGAACAGCTTCTTCCCTGCTAGACGATACCGACAGAACGCGAATATATAGTTACAGAGCTACGATGGATTTCTTTTCTCGGACATTCTTATCTTTGGTCCTCCGTGTTACGTTTTATTTACGTCAACTATGCACGATATATTTTTTACCGATAGTTTCTTTCGAGAACTTGCAAAGTTCAGCTGATAAAGTTTGCCGATGGGGGGGAAAGGTATTGGTTCTCGGAGAAAAATGAAAAGTGGAGGGAATCGATGAAACGTTCGTATAGGCACATACAGGTATACACTCACGCAATGTGGGTGTCCTGTACAGGTGTAAGGCTCGTCTAGAGTCGTGAGGTCGGCACACGAACTACGAACGCAGTCTGCATCGTGGATATATACGTATACACCGCGTTCGGATTATGCAAGCAAGTCCGCTTTCTACGTGGGCTTAGAATCTGGGTCGGACACGAAGTCATTGTTTACAACGAGTCGGCGTTGAATAGGTGGGCTGATGCTATGTGACGGAACACCGAGTCTACCGAGACTTCCAGCCGGAATGCCTACCGATAACTTCGAATCCCTTCGCAAATCTCCTTCTTGCGTTAATCAATCTTAATACATCGCTAAATTCTATCAGACAAATCTATCATTTTTCTCTAGAGTCTAATAAATAACACTTCCTTTTCGTACATCATTCCAAAGAATTTTCTTACACAATACAGTTAGATATGTGGATAAGTATCGTATAAATTTGTAGAGATTTTTTCGTTGATCAAATTACCGGTTGAACTATAACTTGCTCCGTTGTGAATAAATTAATAGCATCGACGTGTACCATGCACGATAGATGGACGAGGTTTTCTCTTATTCTTCGCAACAGGAGAAATATTATAAAAAGCAGACCGTACGATTGTATCTGACGTACGTTAATTAAAAGAAAATAACGATCGGAACAATGGAAATACATCCGATAAAATAATACACGATGGCCGATGATTAAAAAGCGACATGAAAATTAGACTATCGTCTTTTGTTAGAAATTCCAGTGCGACACGAATCTCGGAATTAACGTACCGGTGTCAGAATTTTTGTTTTCAGATGAGGCATAATGAAATGCACCGATGGAATATTTGAAAAATAAACGTCTCGATGTTTTTCGAATGTTCCGCGAGTGTCAGGCGATAATGTTGCATCTTGCAGAAAATCTGCGAATAAAGTAACATGCTGCGTATCAAGTTTCCATTCAATAACAATATTCTTGACATTGTACGATAAGATTAACCGTGAGTTGATACGCTCTGCTTTCTGACTAATGTATGAAAAATACGAAAACGCGTATGTGGAATTTGTTGTTTAAATGAAATTCTAAATATTAACCGATCGTCCTACGAAAGCACGATGCAAACGAAAATCCCTTCTGAAAGGTAATTTTCAGCGTGTTCACGCAATTTCCCGAAGCTTTTCAACAGCAACAAGCCCGATATTCAATAAATATCGTATGCTCTGCGATTGTTTAAAAGTTCATTAAAACGCGGGCAAAGTGTGATGGATCGCGAGGGATTGTCCTGCGTGGCTTTGTCCCCGGAGGACACGGTACCCTCTCTCGAAACTATACGGAGTGAACAGGATTGTTTCGCGGACGAAAACGAGCAAAATGTAACCGGTGCCATTGTCTACGGGCGTTACAGTTCACCCGATGAAAGAGTCTTGCAATTTTTCATCCTGGAATTTTTTAAAATCCGCCACATCGCAGCTACGGGATATCCGGCGAGACTGTTTTCGCCATCGAAAAACTGACTTCGACATTTGTCTTCTCTTAACATGCCTATCTTTCCTCCATCTCCTCTCTTTTCCATTCCAAAACAGCGAGCAGATTGAACGCTAATCGTCCGCAGAGTGATAGAAAATTCACAACCCTCTAAAATTCATGACACCATTGCCTGAATAATTGACCAAAGTGTTACAAGATCTAAGGATACCTATAAATTTCGAACGCGAAGAAAACGGTGCCCCGATCTATGGTAAAATTGTAAAAAGTTGAGAAAACGGAGGAGGCTTTTCAGATGAGGATCTTTCGTAGTAAGAATAATAAGGAGAATAAGAGGGAAATGCTTTCTAGGTGGTTTGCACGCGTTTTTCCGGAATCCCCGTGGTGAGTCAGTATGGAAGGAACCGCGAGTTGCGGTTTTCGCGCGGGTAGAAAGTCTGTTGCGAGCGTGTCTGGTCGCGTGGGTGCTGTTGGCTTGCATAACCAACGCGCGATATGTATCGTCGAGCAAAACACAGAGAGACCGAAATATTTCTATTGGCGAACGCAATCTGTCGGTCTCGCGACGCGAGAGGGGAAAAAAGGAATAATATCGTTAGTATAACGACGCCACCGCGATCCTGTAAGGGCGTGCATCGAACCGCGTCATCTTCTAGCCGCGTATCGCAGCGGCCGTTGCACTCGGATTTTAATATTAGAATGTTCCCGATAATGATAGGGTCCTCGAAATAACGCCGCCGATCGGTTTCGACGTCAATTATTACGGCTTGGATATTTTGCACAACGAAATTGATAGTCTTCTCGTGGAACGTGTCGCGGTATTTCACCCGGTTCCGCTGTTCGATCGCCGGGGTCGTTAAACCGCGTGTACCCGTGAATCTACGCGTGTCCAATTCGTGGATTCCTGTATATTTTCCTTTTTTTTTCTTTTTTTTCTTTTTGGTTTTTTACCTCTTCTTCAACATTTATACCAGTGTATTTCAAAGATTACCGAGGAAGTACAAACCACTGACTCGCGTGATAGAATACCGCGATGGAGGTAATGTACGGCCCCGTTTTCGCGGTGTACTTTGAAATTTATGGGGCAGGTGCTTTTTTATTTTTGCTGGGAGGTGCGTGGGTGGAATTCTTTACCTGAAACTCTCCGAGTGACCTCTTAATTCTTTCGAGTAACTTTATCGATACGAGTTCAACGAAGAATTGATAATAAAAAAAAAAACAAAAACAACGATTTGTAAGATAAAATACGTAAATTATTCAGGATGAAAAGACCGGGACCATTTTTTATTCAATTTTAAATTTATATGTACTGTACGTTTTATATTTCGCTTGTGTGTTATATATATTTTTTAAGCTGACTTGAATAACAATTCTGTAAGGTCTCGGCAATTCCCTGATAATATTTCAGATATACTCCTCATTTGGTAACTATTCTAATACATGTAGATAGGATTGTATGACGTTAAAATCAGCAAGCCTTCGCTCCTTTATTCTTATCTCGAGTTACGCTCTTTATCGAAAGGTCTCAGCTGCTTCGTTTTCTTCATTTTTTCTTTCTGTCGAAGCTGGCGCCCGCAGAAGGCGCCTGTAATTTTCATTCGTTTTCCAACGAAGATATCACGCCCCCTATCATCGTCGAATATTTCTGGGCCACGACCGATTCTCGTAACGCCGAAATTGTGACATAATTTCGGTGACGTCGCGCGTGTTTGGTGACACCGTGGGTCGGATCTCGTGTCAGATTAAGATGACAGGAAGGATGCTCGATCGATCGCGATATTTCAAGCGTGAATATCGTCGATAATGAAATTAAGGAAAAAAGAACAAGTTCAGAGGCTGAAAGTATAGGGTACCAGCGAAAAATAACGACTTGACCCTGCTACGTCGCTTCGATGAACGCGAGGAAGGTCAAATTTAAATTCCATCGATAAATTAGAGGAAGAAGTGGAGGAAGATGAAAAAAAATTATCCTTGAATTTTCATGCTTCTACGTTTTATTTATACGATCCTCTCGTTAAAGATTTCGCAATCCAATCTAACGACGAGGTAATAAGGCGTCGACGATCAATTAAAGATACACGTCGGCGAATAGACGATGAGTCCTTACTCTTCGTTCGAATGAAATAAGCGGGACCAATGGCTAACCTATTCAGCCTGCATTATAGTTACGTTGGCTAACTATTTTGGTCAATTAACCGTTTTAGGCAGGAAACCGTTTTAGTTGGTTAGCCGCTTTATTCGGTTAAGTGGCGAAATCCGTTACCCTTCTTGGCCAGTCAAATCCGTTCGCAAATTTTGCTCACCTCGAAAATTAGTTAATCAAACGTGTACCTACTTCCACTTTCAGGGGTAAACTAGGAACCAACAGACTCGAAGCGTGCTCATCGAAACCCTATCGTTCGAACTGTCGGTGAAATTTTTAACTCTCATGCTGGGTTAGGTTTCGCAAGAATAGATTTAGAAAATCTGTAAGGAAGTTGTTGAGAAAATCAAGATAAAAGGGTAAGACGGGGACGAAAAAAGGTTCCCTGTCTTCCTGCTTACCAAATAAAGCTCGTTAACTGGACGCGGTCAAACGGTTAGACGATCTTCTTAACAAGCTGAGCGAACCACATCGCTCTGTCTACGAGCTTCTTTCCTACCGAGAGTTTTGGAACCATCCGGTTGAGTCAGTCCTCTTCTGTGAGCAACAGCGTGTAAGGGACGAGCAGAGATGTAATTTTGTAAAGAGGATCCTAAGAACAACATCTTCGAACCCCATGGCTAATCAAAAGGACTCTTTCGAACGCGAAAAACGAGGGGAAAATTTTGCATTCGCTTTGAACAGACATCTCACCCATTCTCAATAAGCATGAAATGATAACTGCTCGGTAACTTCGTAAATCTGATCACTTTCTCGCGTTCCTTTTCATTTTTCGTTGCAATAAGAGCGGATCAGAGAAGTGACACTCTATTTTACGCGGCGGAGTCGTCACGTTAAGCGCTATTCCTCGTTTTATCGCACCTTAAAGTGAATGGAATTCTTCCATAGAGAAGAGGCCGTGGAGGCAGCATGGAAGGGAACGCCGTTCGAGAGAGGAGAGAGCGAGAAAGAGAAAGAGCGAGGAAGAGAGAGGGGGGAAGATTCGAAGGAGAACGAAGGAAATCTCGGTCTTTCCACAGCCAGGATTCTCCTGGCTTTCCTTCGAATTCCTCTTAGCAAATGGAGCATAAATTACAAAAGACCTCGGCTTCTTCTTCTCTCTCTCTCTCTCTCTCTCTCTCTCTCTCTCTCTCTCTCTCTCTCTCTCTCTCTTCGTGGAGGACGTAATTGTGCGGGTGAGGTCACGACTGTACTACTAATAGAGAGTTTGAAAGTGGTATGATTCTTAAAGGATAAATCCAAGTGTGTATAAGTACGCGTTTCTCGTAAAAATGATCGAGCTATCGAATCGTTTTTAAGGACACCGAAAGGTGCTCCGAAACCTCTTAAGACTGCAATTCGAAGTGGAATTATTCCAAAGGTAAGTAATTTCTTAACTGAAAAAGCACGAGTCACTTCTACGAAGTCTCGTAAATCGGCTACGAATCGAAATAAGGCATTCCAAAGTCGTAAATTCCGCTGAGTCGGCCTTATCGGCAGCACGTAACACGGTACAAATTAGCAGAAACTCGCATAACACGTTGCAGGTGCAAATTGGACCGATTACCAAGATTGTCACCGATCGAGAAGCTGCCTGTCGTCGGTGTGAAAAATTTCACGGACCTCCGGAGAACATTGTACGATATCAAAGATTGATCTGAGACGAATATCAACGTTCCATCAATCGTAAATAGGTCGAACCAGTTCCCCCTCTCTTCCCCGCTGCCACAGAACTGGTGGAACAGACCGCCTTTTTCGTGCACCTGCCACGTCCACCGGGAAGCACCGTTATACAGCACGTACGAAGCGCATCGACGTGCACGGATCCTCTGTATACGTGCTCAGGAGAAAGAAGGAAGCCGGTAAAGAAAGGCGATACCCCCGAAATTATTGCCAACTCTCTGGACCCCGAAATTTTTGCGGTCGACGAGTTACGTACCTCAGGCCCCGTGAACCTAACACTTTCCCGTAATTTCATATGGTCGGCCGTTCTGTTCCACTCTCGCGCTGATTGCTCTCGAGAATTCGGAGGTCAGCTGCTTCTTCGTGGCTACGAAAAACGAACTGTCGAAATTGTCCCGTGCGTGGGAAGCGTTCTATTCTATGGGAAGCTACGGATTAATGGTGTTGGTTTTCGTTTGGATGTTCAACTTGCAATCAGAGTAGAAATAAACCTGTACAAGTATCTTACATCTTTCGAAACTACCACCGATACAATTTTAGAGAAACGTAATGAACTTCGCACGAGTATTAATTAAACCTTGATTGAATATCCCCCTAAATGTCGTACAAGAGAACGACAACTACATCTGTAATTTCCATCGGGTGCATTTATCACTGCACCAAGGAAGATAAAAAGAAATTGACAAGATAAGATTGAAACGAGTGGCACGGGCGTTAACCAACTTTCCTAGAGCCGGCGTTCGCGAAGGAGAACAATTAAACTTCACGGTTTAATTAAATTCTAATCACATTCCATAGTTCGAAATGCTCTCGAAGAAAAGAGTAGGTACCACCTCTAGCAAGGCTCTTCTCTTTTCATACGAAGATCACCGAATTCCTTGCGCGAGAAATAATTTGCCCGGCTAATTAAACGCGATAAAGCGGCAACGAGAACGCGACTCGAGAAAAAGAGTTGGCTTCCTGAGAAGGTAGAATGCATCTAAAGTGCATCCGCCATGCCGTTGAACCGCTTTCGCTCAGGAATCGACACACCGAGACGGTGATGGCGCGACACGATCCATCGACACCTTTACTGCGTATGTTCTTTATAAGAACGCCATCGTTGGAAAATCGTGTATCATTTTCGAGAGAAGGAGAAAGCGAACGCGACGACGAAGCGGCTCGCATTCAACGACCTCGGACCAAGGCTCGATGCCAGCGCAGCGAATGACCTCCGACTGGCAAATAGTAAGCAGATGTCAACTAAATTCATTCCAGAGAGCAGATACTGGTTGGCGCCATCGTGAATTCGCAGACGAATTCGACACACCGAGTATCGAGGAGACAGCCGTTGACCAGACAGACACGATCGAACGTTGCATTTATATATTTATTCTCTTTACAGCTCTACCTGTATGTTTTATAGGAGGAAGTGAACGCTAAGGAGTTTTCCTTTTGGGCAAAAAAGAGAAAAACGAAGGGTAACGTTCGACGAATGTAAAAACACGTCGAGGAAATATAGCGGTATCCTGGATCTAGAAAAGTGGTGTCCGAACGAAACAGGAATCGTGTGCAATTCGAATATCGCGCAGATCAGAGCCTTAGGTGTAACGAGTATCGGTAATCTACTTGCAATGCCAAATTAGTCACAGCGTCTGAATATTCAAATGCTAATAAGCATAATGCGTACAACGCCTAGAATATCCAGCCAATCTAGAGTAGTATGTGCAATATTTAGAACAGCTATAGTGCACAGGGTATCTGGAATAACCGACGATTCACTCGATGCCTGAAACATTTAGAATGTCTACCTAGTGTGGTGAGTTAAGAAGGGGAGTTGTAGAAATGCCTAATAGGATGCCGATTTCGATATAAATATTACACTGACGTGTAAGAGGCTATATATATGGCACGGTGTTTTGTGTAACGCGAGAATAATTAATCGTAACGACATGAACGAATGCTATCGCCGGCTATTTATATGCGTAAAATATTTAAACGTAACCGTATAGAAAGTATTTTCATCGGGGTGGTATTATATATACGGCGAATCGTTGAATTACATTTAAATGATTCGAACTGAATGGTGGGGAAAATTAATGTCGCTTTTCCGCGGAACAAAACAATTTTATCGGTCGTATAATTTCCAGTGTTACGTAGATGTTCGGTCTGCCCTGGTCGAAACGTGGAATATTAATGTTTGCGTTATAATATCATAAATATTAATGGTAATATTAAAATTTCATTTCGAATTTAGCGGACATTTATTTTAGAGACCGGTGGAAACGTATTCCCCTTTCGAAAAATATTCATTTTCCATTAAAGTTTACAAGCGTTGCTTTCGGGATTTACGATACCCGAAAAATCCTTTGAGAGAGAGAGAGAAAAAAATAGCAAAAATTCAAACGAAAAGAAATGCTTCGTGTAGGAAATTTTTCAAGCGAGTCGTAACGAAAAACGTGACCACTAGAATCGAGAACTTTGCACCTTTAACTAAGCACAGATACCATCGGATGAATAATTCACAAGTGTCAAATTCCACGTTAAAAAAAGAAAAGGAAGCCGTTCCGCGACAAAATTTGAACTAACAACGGTCGGTTACGTGGACCCCATTCACCGCTATCACGGTGAAAATAACTTATACAGCGTTAAATGGATGAACGAGCGATTGCAAAAGACTAGCCACAATTGTTATCTACACGTTGCATAACTGAAAATTATTATTACCAAAGACAAGATCTTAATTTGGCCGCGTTGAAAACGTTCGTCATGCTCGCGATAAAGAAACGAAGGACAAATACACCCTCTGTCCATGAAACGTTTAACGCGGAGAATTGAAGGAAACGGCGCCAGGTTTAAAAGTCTCTTTCCTCCTCGAGGAAATGAAATTTTAAACCGGCAAAGAAGCTTCGGTTCAAATACCAAATACCGTATTCAAATTGAACGGCAAACCTGAACCTACGAATAAACGAATCCGATCTCCCTGTAAATCCATGGCGTCCAAAGCTCCAGTATCCATCGAAAACGATTAGAAAAAAAAAAAAAAAAAAAAGAAAAAAGCGACTAATAGAGATTGTCGTAGCTGGTGTCGTATTTAGAGTGACACAATCATGGCCTTTGGCCACGCTGAGTGTAATTGACAAATACCAGTCGCGTAACGCGAGCTGCTTGCGTTTTGCGACGCACATATGTGTGTATATATACATATGTATATACAACACATGTACATGTACCAGCAGCGTCCTCGAAAACTGAAATAGTTATGACTTGACGTCGCGATAAAGGAAAAAAAAAGAAGCTCTCAGGTAAGCGGCTCGCACGATAGCTTATGTAATCTGACAGAAGCCGCGTTAGCTTCTTCTGAGACGCCACTTTGCCCCACTTCGCGTTTTGGCAGCGGCTTCGTGGCCGTTTAACCTTGCTTATCGCCGATCAAGTTCGACCAACAGCTCCTCAATGGATCGTGAAACGTGCGATAACTATACAAGCTACACCTACGGTTTCGTGCGACACATGACGCAACGATTCCGTACTTCTGATAACCACCGTGTATAGACGTGATTTCCTCCTCGTGTTTCTTCATGAATTTTCTTGCCACACGGGACAAGGCCAAATGAAATTTCAGATCTTACAAACAATAGAGCTGCTGTCCGCTTGAAAATGGTGTAACGAAGATAGAAAGGAGGCAAGAAGTTTTTTTGGTGTTTTGCAATAAAAAGAGGACAGTGGGATCAACAAGTGTTCGATAAAAAAAAGATGGTTAAGACGTGAAGTAATTAAGAATCGTGTGTCTTAAGTATGTTTTTTACAGAAAAAGCTGTATCTACGGATAAAAATAAATTAGAGTACTCGAAAATTGAACCTTGAAACTGTACGATAATGAGACAAAGATCTAGCCTATAAACGAAACTATCGAATCACGTGGAATCGAGATTTTTAGACACTCGGCATGCCGGGTTTAGTCCCGGCTCTATTTTAATCCCACGACGACGGAGACGGCGAGCAATCGCGAACCGCGTAATTGAAGTACAAAAACATTCTACTATTCCGTTATCAGTGAATAAATCCCACCACTCGTTAACCTTGTCTCTCGTATCGTGTGCTCTCTGAAAATACGTGTAATCTGGGAAGAGGGGACCCAGAAATTCGACGCGGCACCTATCGAGGAGGACTTTCGAATAATATTCGACAAGTCTTTCCGCAGACAGAGCGGAAAAAATATTTACAGAGTCTGCAGAAGGAGAAACGGCTCGCGATATGTTTATAAAGGTTACAGCCGACTTGATATTTAACGGATAAGCCAATTATTTCTGCCTTTCGGCAGACGTGGCACGTGGTTCTTTCACCAACTAGTGTTTTGATTGCACTCGTGCAGGAAGACATCATATGTTTCGGAGTAAAGTACCATTGTGGAGAACAAATTTCGTTATTTTTCTCGACTATTTTTGTAACAGCATTTCAATGAGGACCTCGGTGTGGTAATATAAAACTATGGCACTTATCAAATGTGAACCATGACATTTTTCCGAAACTGAAACGGCAATTAATACGTCAAGGATACGAGTGAGTATTAATATTAATGCCTCTAGAGACGATGCTTTGTATATTTGAGGTAAACATACATTTAAAGCGTACAGATTCAGACAGTACGAAAATACACGTGTATTACGCGTAGTTATAGTTTCAGACTAAAAATTTTAATAAATTGTCGAACGAAAATTTTTATTTTTCGATCGTTGACGTTTCTTCTCCTTTCTTCCTGCCTGTGTATACGAAAAAGCATTGCTAGGAGAAGCTTGTACTGCCTGTAGAAGAATCGTAAGGTAACCTATGAAAAAAATGTCGAATTCACAAAGATGAAACTGATCCGAATGCGACGTCTGCTGTAAAAAAGATTCAAGGGACAAGGTTCGGTCGCATTTCGAAAGAAAGGGGCGCGATGGATTCTCGAATCGAAGCGAGGTAGACGATAGAATGCGAGGTTCGAATATTCGAAAGGTCGGTCGCTAATGTAAACAGAAACGGCGTGTCGCACGCGCGATGCCAGATAGGCCGCATGCATCGAATCCGAGCTGTTCTACGTAGTCTCGCGGCTCGTGTTTAAAAGCTAGACGCCGTTCCAAGTCGGTTCGAGCCGAGAATTTCTGTTTTATTCGTATGAAACTCACCTGAAGATCATGACAGCCGTTATCCCTGTGACTGGCAGCACGAATCACCCCTGCACGCCACCCCCACTCACTGATCTTATTCACCTTTAGCTTGGTGAAACCACTCACCGAGAGAAACCTCTTTCCCACGATCTCTTCGCGAAACTTGTACGCCATATTATGGATCGGGAACCGCGGCGTGTCGAATCCGCGAATTCGGATCGCCAGCCGGGTCTTCCAATCACCCTTTCTCCTCCTCCTCCTCCACCACCACCTCCTCCTCCACCACCACCACCACCTCCTCCTCCTCCTCCTCCTCCTCCTCCTCCTCCTCCTCCTCCTCCTCCTCCTCTACCTCCTCTTCCTTCTCCACCTCCTCCTGTATCCGTCTACTTCTCCTTCTCACTCCGTTTCTCTCTTTCTCTCTTTATCCCCTTCTCGCTCACTCCCTCGATTCTCTACCTCTATCTCTATCCGGCGCTATCCTCCTCTCCCTCTATCCCACTCTCTTTCTCTCTCCCTCCCTCTCTCTCTCTCTCTTTCTCTCCCCCTCGAACCGTGCGCCGTTCTCTTTTCCTCTATTCCGATCCTCCGGCGAGCGTGCCTCTCCCCCAAAAAAGAAAAACCCCACGTAGCACACTGTGAACCTTTCAGAGAAGAACAACCTTAGCACCGATCACCACTTCGTGAAATTTTCCACAAAAAAAAAAAAAAAACACCAAAGGGAGCACAGTCCACACGGATCTATACGTCCCCTCGTGATCACGACGGGCCAACAAACAACAGGGCCATGAGGCGCGCACGATACTCCTTCTTCTCCTGTTTCTCCTTTCTCTCTTCTTTCTTCTCTCTTCTTTGGACGGTCGGCCACCAGCAGCCAGCACCAGCCACTCCTTGCTCCTACATACGTGTGTCCACCGTCACCGTCGTCGTGTGTCCACCGTGTCCACCGAAAATTCTGCCGGGTTGATGTCCCTTCTGTGACGACGACGACAACAACACCACCGGCACCGCCACCACCACCACCACGTCCTTCCCCTTTCTTCTTTCTTTCCTCTTTTCCTCCTTTTTTCCTTTTCCTTCGTCGCACTCCACCACGCAGCCGATCTTTCCCTTTTACAGTCCTCTTCTCCACCTGCCACCCGCCCCTGTCCACCTCTTGCTCTACGTCGTTCCCTCGATGATGATCCCCGCGCCTCGACAGGATTTCTTCGCCGCTCGCTGCCCTCCTGGCCACCACCACGTCCAGGACACCGAACGAAAGAAGACACTTTAAACTTCCGGCCGCACACCGTGTATACTGGGCACACACTGCTCGGTTGACGGTAACGGCGGCAGCGCGGTAACCAAGCACTCCGAACGGTACCAGTGTGAACGTGAGAGTGACACACACATGACCGGCCAGTGATATCGCGTAGCGCGCACTGCGGGCGGACGGCAGGGAGGCACGGCTCCTTCCCGCGGCTCGTGCCCCCTCCCCCTCACCCCGCCCCCACGCCGCGATGCCCGACCGACCGCCAGCCCGCCAGCCCGCCACTCTCCGCGCCGCCCCGCGCCGCGCGCCACCAACCCGCCCCTCGCGCCCGGCCCCTACCCGAGCTCAAGCGTTCGCGCCGACGCTCCCTCCCGACACCCGCGCACCCCTACCCGCTCGACGCTCGACGTTCGACGCTCTACGCCGCACCGCGCCGCCACCGATACTCTTACCCCCCACCCACTACTCTTCTCCCTTCTAGCCACACACATCTCTCGCCTTTCCCTCTCCCGCTCTGCTCATCTCTTCTGCTTTCTTCTCTTCACTTCTCTCTTCTCTTCTCTTCTCTTCTCTTCTATTCTCTTCTCTTCTCTTCGCTCTTACCACCCTCTTCTCTTTTCTTCGCCAAGCTCCTCTTCGACTCGTTGCTCGTCCCTCTGTTCGCCTCAGCGGCATCTCAGCGGTCGTTCTCTCGCATTGCTACGACCCATCGCAGAAAGGAGCGTGAGGTGAGATGCTGTAGGACCGTAACAGCAAGGAGACGAAGTTTTGGAGATGAAAATAAGATGATCGTTCCTTCTCTCGCCACTTTTTCGCTTTTTCAAATACTGGTCGAAGGGGAAAGGGGGAATCCAGAAAATCCATAGAAATGTGGGATTTAAATGACGACTTTGTCGTTGTTTTTTTCTACCGATTTGTGATAATTGAAAGTTGTTTCGTTTGCACGGAGTGACAAATTTCTCCGTTGTCGATTTTCATGGGTTACCCGGTCTGAAAGACCTGCGTCAACTGCAGTAGATAACCAAACACGGTATTTGCACTCCTTCTTTGACGATGATTAATTGCGAAAATTTCACGTGACACACTGTTGTTTCGCGTAAGCTGTCTACCTACCAGGATAAGTTGGAAATTTATCGACGAAGTTTACGTCGAACTGCACGAATTCATTTTGACTTTAAGAAATTTAAGCGTATAACTAAACCTATAACCTCTTCCATTCTCAATGAGGCAACTTTTAACTTCTTCAATTGTCGATAAAATTCTACGTAAACATGTAGAATTAAATCCCCCGCTAGCGGTATTTAGAGATACCCATCGTTTGTACGGCCCTGCAGTCATGTGACGAAAACACGACGTGACGTCACACGCGCAGCAGCAGCCAGCTGCCAGTCCAACATGGTTGACCTGTGAGCAGCGGTGCTACAAACGGCCGTCCGCATTAATCGTTCGTTTCTTCCGATCGCGCGCACCACGTTTCTCCTCAAAAACCGTTAATATGATATCTTCGATCGTCTCGCGACTTGTCATGTGAGTATTCAAAGTCTCAGTTAATCGGGAGCGGAAGGAACAGTGCGGAGAAAAAGTCAGCTGCGGCTGGATTCTCGCCATCGTTAACCCAGGGTTGTTCGATTCTGTTTGTCAGTTTACCGTTCAATTTGCATTTACCTCTCTCTCTCTCTCTCTCTTTCTCTTTCTCACTCTCGTGCACGATTCAACTCGAAACAATTTTTCTTTTTACTCTCCCATTTAAGAAGAAAATATAGTGCACGCGACGACACGTTTGGCTAGTATCAATACGTTCTTGTTTCAACCCCCGTTTTCCCGACAAAGAAAAAGCGCAAATGGTGACTCGGCGTTGTCGTGAAATGCGAATCGGATCAGATGTGCAGTGTTAACAGTGAAAAGTTGTACGATCGTTCAGAAAGAACCCTATTCTCAACGTGAAGAAATTATGTCATCGCGTCGTCGCACCACGGACTCGAAGAAAGATTTCCATGTTTGGTTATGAGTTCTACGACGCTGTCTAACCGATCGTTATTGCGTTCGAATATTTGTAACGGTCTCTCGAACGAGGTATCGATTTATTAGTGAGACTAATCGGCGAAGGTTACTTTCTGTGTGTCAAGGCAATTTCGAAAAAACCTTGGTCGTCAAAGGTAAGAGAAAATATATCTTCAGTTACATCTCCATATTAGGCGAGAACGATAAACAAGGATTTTACGCGTGCAACGAGGACACGTAGATTTTCTCTGCAAACGGAGCTCTATTTCAGAAAGAATTTTCCTAAACGGCTGCTTTTGCGGATAGAACGTTAATGCAACAGTGAGAATCGTATTATGTGTCCAGTGAAAGTGTGCATATTTTTCGCGCAATACGTGCATTCGTTTACCTACGGTCGTATACAATACGAACCGAACCTAACCTAACCTAGCCAAGTTTCGGGTCCCAACACCAGGCGCCTGCCCCACCATTGCGGACGTACACTCGTGTTACGACACCTTGCGCATAAACCGTGACTTTTACTGGCTAGTTTGTAAACTACAGTTTCGAATCTAACTATAAAAATTCGTCCGGTAATTCTACAACAACATCGCCGTAATTAAATCGTCGTTTGAATTTTCTCCGCGATTCGCGCCATTATTCCTTATTTGAAATTTTCCAAATTTTTCGATAATACACAAATTATTGCAGAAAATAGCTCACGTTGAACATGAACTATTGTACAAAGTGAAACTGTGCAACAACCAATGAAAAATAATGTTCGATATTTGAAAGAAAGAAATAAAAGATTGTTGGATTTTGTAAAAATTTAATCGACTCATGTAAAAATGCCCTAGATCGCCGTCTGTGCTAGTCGGATGGCACAATAGAACTTGCTCGAGCACGTTTGGACATGTTCCATGGTCTGGATTGAAGCTTGGTCTTTATTCTTTGTACCCATTTTCTACGCGCGGCATACCGAACGTTCAAAAATAGCCCGATGTACTCGAAGGAGGGCAAAATACATTCCCTTAGTACACAGTGGGAATCGTAGCGCGAGCTCTTGTTTTCCCAATGACTGCTGGTCAGCTGATTGCATACGTATATGTCTGCGTCACAAAGCGATACGAATATCGGCATAATTATTTTATCTATCGAGAATTGTTCTTCGTTAGTCAGCACTGTTATTCTTCCAAGGACATGCTCGTGATTTTCTTTTCGTTGTCCATGTCATTTCCCGCGCGCTTTATTCCTCGTCGAATAAAGGAGGCAAAGATATAGGTGGCCTAGTTTCGAATAGACTTAGAAGTAAACGTAGAAATCGAGGTCTAAATTCGGGAATTTCGTTTGCTTCGTTTCAATTGAAAGAAAATGAAAGGAAAGTTTCCTTTTCTCTCGTTGAAAAATTCCCTCGAAATTTGCTATCGAACCGCGAAGGAATCGTAGCGTGAACTAGGATCGAATATCGCAAGAGAACGGTTTCACACGGCTAACCAGAGAGGCAGTCATCAAAGACGAGCGTCTGGCCGAGCATCAGCTGATTGGGATGCTACGTCACAATGATGGGGGAGAGCCGTTCCAGCGTGACGTCGTGCGTTCTCTCGTTAGGAAGCACGTTTCGTCCGACGTCGTTGGCAAACTTACACCGGCGATAACACGCGCGTGTACACGTTGCCCTGACGTTGTGACTCACGCTCGTCGTGCTTGACAATAAACTGGAACGAGCTGGAGAAACGTCGAGATCGGATCGAGCACAAGGCGAGCCTCTTGAAATTCGCCGATCCGACCGGTTATTCTTTCGAGTATCCTTCGATAACGAGACATTGAGGATTCTCTATGAAAATAACAAAGCTATAGAAGAAAGAAATAGAAAATATCTATGAATGTTTTCTCCAAGTTTTCCAATGGAATCTGTTCGTTAAACGTGACAACGAGACAGATACAAAGATTTCCTCGCAAGAGAGAAAGGAAACGTGATAGTTAATGGTAATGGCGGTGGTCTAAGTCGCGAAAAAATTTCGGTAAAAAAGATAGCTGACATCGAGCGTGATTGCAAAATACGACCTTGTTCTTTCGCGAACAGTTGCACGCTCCCTTTGGTACACACGCTAATGCACAGGGTGGTGCAAATCTCTGGTACAAGCGAAGGATTGCGTAATGAAACGTTATTCGTTGTTCGAAAATTCTTATTCATCTGTCGGAACAAGGTTTCGTTGGTAGTACACCGATATCTTTCCGATCGCGATAGCGAGGACAAAGTTTGATAATTAAGCGTGATAGTAGGACGAGTGGAAACTTTGTTCCGTAACGGAGCGGAGTCGCTTTGTTCCCACACGTATCAACAATTTTTCCCTCCCTTCCTTACATCATGGGTATCTCGTGATGGAACGCACGGTAACGCTCCCTTGCTCGTGACGAGCCTAAATATCCCCGTAATACAGGTACATTCTTTTTTCATCCGTGCTCGAATTAATAATTAGGCAAACGGAAGAGAAAAGATAGAGTAAGAGAACAGGCCTACGCCATATGGTTGATTCATTCGTGCATCCCGACGTTTCGCCTTTCAATAATGTCAGGGAATGTGTTATCTCGCTCTTATAATACGTACATATTGTTTAAGTATCATGACTCACGTCTGTGTTCGATGTGTCTTTTGTGCGCATTGTCTTTATCTTCGCCTTGTTCAAAGACACACGAGTCCCCCATTTTCCTTTCACCTATCTACAGTATCTCACGTTGATAGGAATTTTTGTAAAAATAGAAGCAACGTTGGACCGAACATAGATCTCTATGAATAAGGAAGAGGTGACGACAAGTTTTAACGTCAGACTCTCCGGCAAAAAGATAAAGAAAATTGGATCATGTCCAACGCTAATAACGTTTACCTCCGAGGTATACAGGTCGAATTTTCATCGGAATAATTCACTAGCACTCGGTGGCGTGTGTCTAAAAGTGGCGGATCTCGGGCGGAAGGAAACGGGCACACCGAGAGGGATGGTTTCTTGGTAGACCAGAGGAACGTGGTCGGTCGTTGGATCGATTCCCGGTTGGCAACAGGAGGGTGGTTCTCTTCCAGCGGTGTACACGAGCAAGGACGCTTGTTCCCTCTTTCTCCGCCCTTTCTCTCTTCTCTTTCGCCTCTCTCTTTCGCCACCCTTCTATGCTCCGTTCTCTGCTTCTGTCGTTACAGCTGTGAGGGTGGCACGGTTCTCTGGCTGTTTCGCGTGAATCGATATTTCGTTTCAGAAGAGATCTCGCGTTAACCTCTCCTCTGTGTGTTAGACGCGCCGCAGCCGTCTAACCAACCGTGAAGGGTGGCTGTTGTCTGTTTGTTTCTCCCTTTGCTCTTAGGAATATCTATGGAGGGTGGTGCACAGTGGTTCGAGACGAGAGAAACGAAACGAATGGTCGTAGGGGGATCAAGTTTATTGTCATCTTTACCCTACGAGAAATAAACATCTTGCTGCCTGCATTCAACGCTTTTCTACATTTTCTTGAAATATTTTTGCATAGAATTTCTTGTTCGAAATCATGAGCAGAATTACAAACTTTGGTATAATAGTTCAATGAAGTATTCAGCGGTCTCAGCGCCCTTTCCAATTTACCTGGGGGAAGAAAGGTATTGAAACACGAAGTATTTATCCGCAGCGACGCAGCGCGAATGGAAAGGTAGAAGACGGGGTGCACGCGCGACGATTAATTTTGCAAATGCTATCGGTAACCGGGTCGAGATAAAACCTATCGACTCTTTCCTCCTTTTTTTCTTCCGTTCCTCCACGGTGACACCCCTCGATCTATTTACCCAACCTCTCTCTTTCTCGCTGTGTTTCATTCCGTGACCCATATTTCCGACGTTACTGAAAGGTATTCCATTTTCTATGGATGCAAACGTTTCTTTCGCTTGTTTATTTTTTCTTTTTTTTTTTTTTCTTTTTTACTCGTTGTCGAACGTTGCGGAACGTGGTCGCGTTTGAAAACGTTGCTGGCGCCTAATCGTAGGACCAAAGTCGCAAAACCTTCGAGACCGCGAAGCACGTCGTTTTCTCCGTCAGGCAGAATTTTGTAGAATTCGGTAAAAATAGGATGACTTTTGCCAAGGGAAAATAGATTACCCTCCCCAGATCTTCGCTTTTTCGAGTCGATCAGCTGAATGAAGTGCACGTGACAATCGTCACGAGTATTTTCCAAGGTTCGAAGCGAGGTTCTCTCTCGGCTGTCTGACGTAAACTCAATTCTGCCGCGTTATTACGTCGCGTTCGGCTAAGCGTACGACGCGCGCTGCCTCGACCCGGGAGAAATCCACGTAAAGAGGCCTCGAGTATTTCAAAAGGCTGGCAGCGACTGGAAGGAAAAAAAGAGAAAACCACCCGACGCGGCGGCACACACACACACACACACACACACACAGAGAGAGAGGGAGAGAGAGAGAAGTGGCGCGTCGGTGTTGCGGTAATACGCTTGAGTACTTAGGATCCTCGACCTCGTGACGTCATTGTCCTCATTAGAATAATTAAGAATGCCGTTCGCTAATTACGATACGGCTCGCTCGCGGTACTTTTTCATCCTCCCCCTGTGCACGGTTTCTGCCGAATTAACGCGAAATTTCTGACTGACCAGCCAGAGAATTCTATAAACTCTCTGTATATGTGTGTCTGTATTTGCGTCCGTTATTAACGACTATGTTTGTCATACTAAATATTTAAAATCACGAAGCACTACCATTCTTTTCACGAGTTGAACCTCTCTGACCCGGAGAACTCATTACTTCCGTGCCTTTGTTTCCTCAATTTAGCCGAGTTCTTTTTTTTTTTTCAATAAGCATCGTTATATTCGTGCCTGTACTAAAATAATTGTTCAAAATGAACAATGCTGGTCGAAATGTTATTCCTTACAATGGAGAAATGATTTTCTCATTCGTTGTACCTCAGCCTCGCCGAATCACGATTTAGCGGAATTGTGTCAGCCGTGTGCACGATCTTTCGGTGACGCTCGAGCTACCTAAGGTCAAGGAAAACTATTCTTACGAAGATTCCGAAGAAAGGATTTCCTCGGCGAAAGATCTTTCTTCGAGGTGTTATCGATAACGATTCCCTCGAGGGAGGACACAAGAGGATAGCGTAGCGGTGTTCCGCGGATCGAAAGGTTCGAACAGATAACAAGTTCGTGCTCTCCTCTCCTTCCACGATTTCTCCGAGAGCTCGGAGAGTCGAGTGTAGAACGCGCCGTTTTGATTTACACCCTCCTTTTTCCCGCCTTCCTATATAATTACGCCATTTTCTCGCAGGCCAGCCCATATTTCTTCGTCCCTGGAGACGCGCCAGGGAGCAAAAGTGCACGTCACGAGGGTGTGGTAAAGAGCACGAGGGGAGAACCGAAAGCATCCAGGGCTGATGACCCTTTGGGCGTACCCCGGGACCTTACGCTCCTGGTATCGCTGCGATATATCCCTCCTTTCCTTACCCCCTTCTTTCACCCTTCTGTTTCTCTTTTTCGCCCGACACTCCTCCTCAGAGGCCACTTTTTATCCGTTTTGCGGGTGGGTGGTTGGTAGAGAGCTGAGCCAAGGCTAGATGACCAAAGGGGAAGAGAGGATTCGAACGACGCGGTGGAATGCACCGACGAACTTGAGAAAGTTTCTTCTACTTGCTTTGTTTTCACCCCTCCGATCCTGCAGGGACACGCGAGATAATTTGTAACTCGAATCCCTTTTTCTTTCCCTTCTCTTTTTCGCTGCTGTTCCTTGACACATGCAAGGATAGAGTCGGGGTCAGAGTTCAATTGCTTTTTCTTTTTTTCGCATTCTTTTTAGAGAAGTAATTTTCCCTTTGCGAGAGTTCGTCTCTCTGACTTTTTGTCACTTTTATTTTCTTTCTCTTTTTTCCTCCGTTCTTTTTTGCGTCGCTCGAGAAAATCCAGACGCTACTAAGTGTGTGGGAGGTCCGTGATACATCGGTCTCAATGTTTGTGGATCTTTTATAGCATGGATTTCCCAAGATTCTCCGACTGGGGAGAGCAGCACGTGCGCAGCCAATACCCTTTCTTGTAAATTCAAGCTCCGAAACTCGCTGTATGAAAGGAACAAGAGATGTTCCTCTTAGGATAAGTTTCTTAATTTACGAGCTTTCTGAGGATACAGAAATTGCTCCTTCCATGACCAGACATAACAATTGAATTTTTTTTTTTTTTCGCTGTTCAATAGTCGTACGTTTAAGTCGAAGAAAATTGGTTCGAAACTCGAGAAAGTTCGTCCCGGCAGAGATTAAATATCGTCCAAATAATATAAATCAGACGTGCTTGCGCATTTCCCGTGGAATGTTTTCGCTGCGAAATCTTCTTTTTCTCTCTCTTTTTCTTTTTCTTTTTCCTTTTTGCCTTTCCTCAGCTATTTCTCCCTGGTTGCTCTCTTTCAATTTCCCCCTCGCCTCACGCTCCTCTTCGTCTCGTTTTGTCTCTCTCGTGCTCTCGACGAAAAGACGATGCGTCGACGGTGTAGCTGTAGACCACTCTCCGCTGTTTAAATATAAACCCAAGCGCAGAAGTGGCCAGCTTCCAGTTCGGACGTCGCGACGCTCGTGGAACATACTACATCGGAGAAAAAGAGAGCTCGAGTACTCTCGTGCGTCAAACTTAACACCCCGTACGCCTAAAGATCGTTCGAATCTTCGTGAGTTTCTGTGAATCATTCTTCAGATTCCTCCCACGTTTCATCTCCGATTTTTACGGCAGCGCGTCGACGAGATCACGTTGATCGAATCGTATTTTCTTGCCGAAAAGAAAAGAAGGAAAAAAGAAGGAACGAGCCGATGTGTTAAGTTCATCGGCCAAGTAGAAACTTCGAAGCGAGACGTTCGAGTAAAATAGTCAAATCGTCGTTCCACTTCGAAGAGAAAGAATGAAATGAATCGGCAACATCAACTTCACGACTCGATTCACGTAAGAGCAATGTTCGAGCTCTGAACACGATGGAAATTGCAAAATGGTTTACCCGTTAAGACAATCGACGCGAAATCCCTGAGTTGCGAGAGTTTAATTGGGATCGGAGTTTTTAATGTTCGAAGCTGGCTGCGAGTATCAAGGGAGCGTTGAACGAAATTTTCAATTGGCGCGCTCGCTGAGTTCCCGGAGAGTTTGGAACTTTTCGAAAAGTACCCAAGTTCCCCCACGGGGAGGCGTACCACGTTCAAAACGTCGTATTTTCCATGATTGCCGAGTCTGCTGCTATGCAGAAAAGGGGTTGATTGTCCTCTGCGACCTAAGTGTTACGTTTAAAATGGATTCGACGAAGTCGGTGAGAGATTCTGGCACTCGTTAACCTTGATTCCTTCGTTGGCATCACGAAGAACATATTTCAACGCAATTTCAACGGTAATTCTGAAGATTCGAGGAGTTGTCACGTAAATTCGTGGTGTAATTAATACTCGATCGAAGAAGAGCGTAAAGTTGGCCACCTTTTTCGAAGACACCTTGAAATTCGATTGATTAATTCGTTCGGAGGAGGAATTCTCGCGCCATTTGTCTTTGTCAAAGGGAGGAAGGACAGGGGTTCGAAGTGAAGGAGCAGAGAAAAATAGTCGAAAAGGGAAAGGAGCAAGAAAGTAGGTATATAACCGCTGGGTCGAGTCGCCACTTAGAAAACGTTAGTCGAATCACTTAACTGGTCGTTGCACCGGAACGACATCGAGTCGGCGTGACAATAAAGAGACCGGTCGGTTCGTACGTGCGCGATCGAAGGAACAACGCGAGCCTAGAACGAGGAAAAAAGTCTCGGCGACCTGATCGAGAGAAAGCGAAACGTGTCTCCTTAAGCAGTGAAAAATCGTCTCGTTGTGAAATCCGATCGACCAAAAGCACTTACACCTCGGAGAATTAAAGCTTCGACTTTAAAGTCTGTCTATGTGAAAGGAAGGACCGAAGGAACTCCAAAGATATCTCGAGAAGTATCCAGAAGAGAATAGAAGTTTCGAAGAAACGCATATTAGAGGGACACCGTGAACAAGAATCGATCAGTTGGCCAATTTTCTCATACGCAAGAACGTCTTGGAATATACTTTCTAATCTATTGTTCCACGATTGCAAGTTAATGGTGAACGGTTCGAGCGATTCAGGCCAATGTTTGACTCTGTTTGAGGCAAAGAAGCTTACACGTCGAAACCTCCGCGCATTTTCTACCCCACGAGTTTCGATCGATCTCTCATTGCCAAATAGTCACGAGACTCCGAGCATTTATTTTTCGCCCAGATCCTAAATCTCGTTAGTTTTAAGCTAGAAAGTAGGGTTTCTATCCGATTGTCCGATAAATTCAATTTTCGCTAGATTTTACCCTTCGTTATGACGTGCCCTTTGCCTCAGAAGACCTCCTCGTCGGTCGCTGTGCCTAACGTGGTCCATTATTATTCGAGAAATATTCATTTGCCAATTCTTAAGAGGGTGACCGTAGTGAACATCGTTTCTGTGGTGTTTCTACCGTCACCGCTTAAGATTGCGACGAAATCATGAATATTTTCCACACGATTGAACGGTATACCATCGGATATTTTGGACCAAGTATGAAATAGTATTCTCGTCAGACCCAATTAACAAGAATGATTGTTGTTAAGAAGTATATTTTTGTTGCGACGAAAGACAAACTGAAGGCGCCCGTGTTCACGTCGCTCGTAATTTTAGAAAATTTCATTGTGTAACCGCGAAATTAATATGTCGCGGTGACAGTTTTAAAATTCACGAACTGGTATATCCTTCCGATGCAGTTTCATTTCCCTTAAAAATAATATCCACTCTATCACTGATAATAAGTCGAAAGAATTTCTTCGAAGAATCAAAGAAGTTTTCACGATTGTTGCAACCACGTAAATTTCCTCCCCTAGAGTTTCACACGAGGTCTCTACAAAGTGAACTTTTTTTTCCAGTCTTTTCCGAAGACCGTGAAATTTTATACAATTAAAACTAGTGGCCGTTTGGTCGTAAAAAAAAAAATGGAAAATATATCGTGTTGCATAACGTGCAGATACTCATGGTATCCGAATGCTGGTGACATCGATCCAATGTCGGTAAACAAGATTGTATAACATTTCAGATATTCGCAGCGCGCCGCCTGAAACTTCGAAGAAGTTTGTCCGAGATGATATTCGTTAGGGGTTGTCTCGTTGAAATAACATGGAAATGCAAATTGTATTGTGCGACTGCATCAATGTGACGTTCATACAAAATTGTTCGCCGAGATTGTGCAACGTTGTAAAATATCTTCTGGTTCCATACGAAACTTCGGAAGATGCGAAAATTATATTCCCTTGCAAA
The DNA here is from genome assembly GCA_951804975.1 of Anthophora plumipes. Classification (NCBI taxonomy): domain Eukaryota; kingdom Metazoa; phylum Arthropoda; class Insecta; order Hymenoptera; family Apidae; genus Anthophora; species Anthophora plumipes. The sequence goes on from OX638121.1 coordinate 791,496, forward strand.
AATTAGAATTGCATCAACATGTTCACCGACTCGTACCTCGTACATATTTCCTTGGTACGATAAAAACAAAACAAAAAAATTATTTTCGAATTTTTATACGAATGAGAAATACGAGAAGATTGTTGTCAAAAATAAATTTGAGACGGTGAACATGTTAATCACGTTGATTACTATATCGGAAGAATCTTCGAGCGCTATGGCGTTACGACTAATTTTCTACCTTTTTTTTTGTTTTTTTCACAAACGTTACCTCTACCTGTATGAATAATTAACTACGAAAACGATGTCTCTAAGGTATCCAAGAGAGTAATAAATCGATCAAGGAGGTAAATGAAAAATTGTTATTTTTGGATCTCCCTGTAATCCCTAGCTCCCCTTCGTAACACAATACTTGGTCAGGCAAGTTCGTGAGTCCTTCGACGTCGATTTCATCGCATCACCGTTATGGATTACCCGCATGATTTTTTGTCGCGCCCATTAATCTTCGTAATTAAGCGACCGTTTACATGCGACGCGGCAATATCTCACGTGTAAATTATCGCCGCGAAGGTGAAAGTTATTAAGTATTTTTTTTTTCTTTTTTTTTTTACATATATATGCATATAAAACGTGGCACGAGACATGGGACAATTTCGACAAATTGGAAATACCGGATGTATCGTAGAAAAGGCAAGTTTCCAGTAGGAAAATTCTCTTTCGCCGCGTCTCTAGAGAGCATTAGCACGTTAGAAACAAAGGATCGAATCCCCTGGAGTTCCTTTTTCTCGTTTTTCCGAGGAGCTTTGTCATCGCCTCCAAGGACGATGAGCTGGCTGGCAGCCTCGTGAAACGCCACATCCACGGTGTTTCTACGTGGTTTCGAAGTCGAACGACACTTGGCGAATTTGGAAAAGTTCCAGCGTCACTCGATCAACTCTGTGTTCGAGTGAAAACTCCTCCAGATCCTTTCTTTTTTTCTTTTTTTTTTTTCTTTTTCCCTTTTGGCAACGAATCGCCATACTAGCGTGGGCTAAAAGTATCGCTGTTTTTTTGACGCGATTCTTTCTTTCGTGGAAAAATTTGCACGCTGCTCGCGTTATTGTTCTCGGATGAATATTAAATTCTTTTCGAATACGTTTCTTTCTGGAATCTAACAAGCTAATGGTAGTTTGAAGACGTAGCTGAACACCTCGAGGTTAAAAGAACCTCACTTTTCTTTTTCGTTAGTTAGTAGTTTGAAGTATGTAGAACGAGACAGATGAAGAACTTATAAATCCCAAAAATTAAACAAATCATGGAAATTGAAAAAACTACGCGTCACCGCGTATCTACATACGCTTCCGTTTCAAAGTGTTAGAATATTCATTGCATTCGTATGATAAATATCACGATTTTAATTATAAAATTAAAACACAATTCGAACATTTTCAAGAACGTAAAAAGAAGTCGGAACAAAATGAGAAAGAAAACTTCAATCCTTAAAAGAAACAAAACCAAATTCCGAAAGCAGAAGGAAACTAAAAGAATTGCTTAATGCCAATATAATACGAAAAGAAACTTGAATATTATAAGAAATAGAAACAAATCCCAGAAATACGATGAAACTAAAAAAAACTGCTCAATTGCAAAATAATTCGGAGTACAAAACGAAAGAAGCTTAAATAAAAATAAATAAAAACAAAAACTTAAGGCTTAATTAATTACTTAAAAAACTCCAGAAACACAGGTGTTTGCGTGGTTTTCAGAAATATAAAGGACATTTGCAACAATTGTGTACACCTGCTGTAGGAGGGAATCGTTTTGATGTAGAACTTTTTTTTAATCGTCACACCCGTAAAATGTAAGATTCTTTACATCGTCTGGCTGTAATCGAGGACCTCTCTTTACGTACAGCTACTTGCATTTAGCCTATTACGCACGTATGTTGGTATGTATCTACCTCGGAGCGATATGCAGCTCGATGGATCAGGTTGATGCTCCTTGTCCCCGTCTCGAAATAACCGGACACGCCCCCGTTACGATGTTTTCGTCGGGTCCCTTGCTCATTAGAGCTCTAAGCATACCTTGCCACTCTCTGTTCCACCACGTGGAAAATTAATACTCCGCTTAATAACGACACCGGGTTCGGCTAGAATCTGGTTCTATCCATCCATCCTCAGACAGCCTCAACCTTTGTTGAAAAAGGAGAAAAAAGAAGAGAGTAGAAGGGAGAAAGGTGATCGTGATTTTTGTATCCGTCGGAGTTTTAATTAATGGAGAAGAGATAATAAAGAGGGACTCGAGGGAAATTGCGGCTCGAGAAGGGCCACGATTAAAATAGAAAACTGGGTCGACCCTGAAGCGCGATGAAAAGTTACCTCGATGCGAGTATCGAGCACGTATTCCCGTTATCTCTTACCGAACGTTATTTCGGACGAAATGTTTTTTTTTTTTCTCTTCTTCCTTCTTTCATTCTTTCTTCCCCCCCACCCTGCTTTTATCATTCGACTATTTCTCGTGTGTTTTAATTAGAAGATGCACAGGCTCGATGTTCCGCCGGTGGTAAGCTGCATTTCTTTAGCACAGACAAACGAACCTGCTTCCACGTATCGATTAACGAACGAACAGTTGAAAGTGATTTATCGAGAAGTTATTTTGTTCTAATAAACAATGATCTCCAGTGGATAAATGTCTTTTCACTTTTGTCACGGGGTAAAATAGTACGAAGGGGATGCAATTTGTTTTTTTTTTTTTTTCTTTTTCCATCGCTGTAACGAAGTTTCGGAAATTCCCTCCGAAAAGTTTTCCAAAGAAAATGGCAAATCACATGCCGAGTTTAGTTTTTTCTTTCTTTATTTTTTTCATTTTATTTATTTCCTTTTTTACTTACCCGCAGCGCACAATGGCCGCGAGTTTCACAGCGGAACCTGTTACGAGAACACAATGGCAAAGTAAATTTTCCTTCGACAATATAAAACAATAACTATTCTCCTTTGGGTGGTGGCTTTGTGTCGTGTTTTTGCTGTTCGTTGACAACGTTGTTCTCTTGATTCGAGTAGCTTCATTTTGACCGCTCGTAACTTTCTTAAAAATCGTGAACAACGTTGCGTTTATGTGTTCTCACGCTGAGAATACGTTTGCCAAACATTTTCTCTCGCCCTCTATCACGTCAGAAATTCACCTGACATTTTTAACAATTTTTTAACAAATTCAACTTGAATTTTTTTCTCCAAAAATGTCGCGAGAGATCGCGTTCCTCCTAGCACCTATCACACGCCGCTTCAACGATACACGAAATTCATCAAGGTTGAGAATCATCGTCATTGTAATCAACTCGTTCATCCGGACGAGTTTTTGCCCTCCGGTCTCCGGTTTTTCCAAAAGAAAAACCGTTACGAAGCAGCCGCTTCGCGCAAATCCATCAGAATTGCGAATCGTTGCTCGAGAAAGGTCAAGTCTCGAGCAGAAAATTCGAGATTTTCACTGCAGCTGATAGTAATCGTGGAAAATTCGCGACTGAACGTGACGGAATCCAGGCTGAACGAGCGAACGACAATGATCTTGACCTCGTACGAATAAACGCGTCGTCGTAGAGAACGGGGGGTCGCCTCTGCGTTTCCGCGTGCGCGCACTCGGTTACGCGGCAGCATTAATAAACATGAAAACGGCGATGCACGGCGGTCCGGTAACAATTGGCGCGAATCGCGCTTCAAGCTTTATCGCGCGAGCCAGCCGTTACGACCGGTCGAATTTCTACAGATTTTATCGACCATCCTCCTCAATTGTCCCAGCCTGTGTTTAATTGCGCATGAACCTGGAAATTGAACTGGATTTTTCTACCTTCTCTCTCTGATATACCGTTACCATTCGTTCAAATCGACGGATGCTGAAATTTCGACAGACCTAAACCTCTATAAAAAATGAATCTTTCACTCGAAATACGTTTGCTCAGCTATAGTTTGAATAACAATGTCGTTACCATTGATGTATCTACTAAACACAGTTATACTTGATATTTTTATCATTCCACAGGTAAACACAGCCTAACTTACACGTGGTTTTTCTAATCGTTTAATAAACTCTCCCCGCTTGTATATTTATAAACACACCTGTGTGTAGTTCTAAGAACAGTTGACCCGGTACACGTACCTATTCTAATTTCGTCTAGAATTGTCGATGAAACTCAACCGAGCTAGTCACCGTTGGTCTCTCCTATTATTCTTCGAGTGACTAGAGGCTCGAGAGTAACGTTTGCCTAACAATTAGACTCGGTGTGTTCCGTTCGAAAATAAAGTTCCTCGTGATACGGAAAAATCCAGAGTATAAAAGTTGGTTAGCGCGCAAATAATAAGCGCGAAACTGCGAACAAAGGACGGCCTGTTACGCAATTGACGGTCGGCATTGGTGACAATCATTGAATTACCTACCTGTGAAGCGCGATCGATCGTAGTTTCGCGCGATCCTCGCTGAAAGAACGAAACGATCTCTCTCGCTCGATGATCGTTCACCAAGGTTTATAAATCGTCGAACTATCGAAAAGTTCGTTGTCGTTGATAAAATTGTGTTTGTGCAAACAAATGAACATAGGGCAAGCGAAGTTTGTTTTGTAAATCACTTGAACAATAGTTGACAATGGTTAAAAACGAAGGACTCTGTGATATTTGTCGAAAGAATGAAATCGTGATTGTCTCCAGCGAAGGAGAGGAGAATTTTCGACGATCTAATCGCGTGACAGCGACTTAAGGCGCTAAAATAGAGCCCGTGGAGCATCGTCAGTGCAGTCGACACATCGCTGCCAGAACACGGCTACGCATTTAGTCTTTAACTGGAAGCATCCGCGGGCGGAACAGGCCGCGAGAAGTTCGCTGGCTAGTGCAAGCACGAGCTTTTCGGGCCGCCACCCATTTCCGTTTGCCAATCCTTCCGTTGTAACGGCGATCGATTTGTAGCCGTGGAACGACGCGATGTGAAACTGAGAGGATGCAACAAGTGCTTCGTTGCTGGTGCGAGTAAGCCTATGAAAACTGGGCCCGTCATGTAGAAACTGTTCACTGTTGACAGTTTCAATCGTGAATCGTCTTCCTGATCCCTGTCGGAAGACGGTGAAAGTATTTATTTCGTTAATTGACGAATGTCGAGAATATTATTCTAGATCAGGATTAAATACCCCTTCGTAAATTCTGTAAGCTTGATTTTAGTGATCGACACGAAAGAGAATATGTCTGAGTGAATTTTCAAGCGTGCTCCGCTTGGATGTTGCAGTTTGATACGTCGGATCAGACCGATAGTCATCGAAAAGTGTTCGAAGGATCGTACAGTCTCACGTGATTAATCGAGTAATCCAGAGAGGGAGGTAAAGAAGTTCCGTTCGTGGAATGGAAGTGAAAAGAAAGGAGTCCAGGCCAGATGATCTCGAGGAAACTCCAGTTCTCTGGACGATTTGTAAAACGGGCATCCCACGAATATTGGCCACAAGTTTACTCGCTATAATTCAATACTGCGCTGATCAGCTACCGAAAAGAATGACCCTGGGCTGGCTACGAATCCTGGCCGTGGTGCTAGTGATCGTGATGCCGCGATCCTTCACTTACGTTCTCCTCTATCCGATTTTCAGATTAGTGTTCGGCAATCTATATCCGGCCTATGCATCGTATAAAGCGGTGAGGACGAAAGACATGAAAGAATACGTGAGTATCAGAGGCAACACGCTGTGAAAAAAAAGAAAAAAAGAACTCGAGGTATTCTTGACTTCTCCATTGCCTCCATTATTGCCGATTATGTTTGATGATCCTAATTAATGGCGCTGGCTCGAGCGGTGGCTTGGAAGCGAGTTCGAACCGAGCTCATCGATAACGCTTTGGCCAAACATAGCGCTTCTATGAAAGCGTAAACTTCCCCCGAGCAAATATTTGTACTACGGATGGATAGTTGTAATAGGCTTTCTTTTCTTCAAAATGAAAGACTTATCTCGACGGAACTTTGCCTCGGGGAATCGCTTCCAAGCTAAATTTTACGCATTGGAGTAAAGTAGAAAGTTCCTCTGTGTTGGAATTTTTCCGAAAATTAAACGGAACAACAACCGAGGATAAAAAAGGTTTGCGTTAATATATTTTTCTGGTTTGCAGGTGAAATGGATGATGTACTGGATCGTGTTTGCGCTGTTCACGTGCGCGGAAACCTTCACCGACCTCTTCTTTAGCTTCTGGTGAGCAGCGTGTTCATTTTAACACTCCTGTTGCAATTACGGAAGAAACACACCGTGTTCAAAACTCAAAGAGAAACCATACGAATCCCAGTTGTAGAAGAAATTCCCCCATCGTTTCATTGTCCATTTCTCTTTTTCTACATTTTCCATGTATATGTATACCTTTTTTTGCGGTGAAAATAATTTACTCAGCCTATGGAGCAGGTGAAATACACGATGCACGACTGGTTCCTCCTTGTAACTTGTTGATCCGGAGAGTTTTCGCGATGAAATGATCAGAGGGCGGGGAACCGCGATTGCACACGTTGCTGGGATGGAAAGGGTTGAAGTAACTGGTAGCCTTTCGGTCATGGCCCCGTTTTCGCCGGAAGCGAGTAAAATCCGAGCGAGCCGAGGCCAATAAACCGAGGTGAACCGCGTGATCCGAGGCTCGCCACCGGGAATTCCGAAAGTCTAATTTCGGCCGGGATGGATATTGGCTTACATGCACTTCTGAGGATTCTACCGGCGTTCTCGTCTTCCGTCTCTGTTTCTGGTGTTCCTCCCTGCTGTGCCAGATCTCTCCCTTCATACTCGGGTTACAACCAAAAAGGAGAGCTCGTGTATTTCTGGCCGGGAATCCCCTTTCTCTCTTTCTCTCCTTTCTCTTCCCTTTTTTCTTCATGTCCATCATCCACTGGTCACAGTTGGCCACTACCCTAACGGACGCGATTTTTCCTCTTTTTCTTTTCATCGACCTTCGATGATGAGGCTTCGCGGCAATGTTACACAGAAGGTGTTTCGAAGAGAAGAAAAAAGAAAAAATTATTTCTCGAGAATCGATAACGATGAAGTGGTAAAAGTACGCGAGGAGGATAGATGCATCCTTGCTCTATATTCCGAGTGAATTTCAGCCTATAAGCTCGAATAAGCGTGATTTTATAACGATTCATCCCGGATACGAGGATCAGTTCTCGAGAAAGAAACGTTCAGTGTCCTTTTCGGCCGCGTAACCACTGCTTCTTTTGCTCTTTTCTCATCTAGGTTTCCGTTTTACTATGAAATCAAGACCATCTTAGTGATCTGGCTGCTCAGTCCAGCCACAAAAGGCTCGAGCATCCTCTACAGACGTTTCGTACATCCAGCCTTGATCCGCCGCGAGGCTGAGATCGACGAAGCTCTAGCACGCGCGACAGAACAGGGCTACACGGCAGTCTTGCACCTTGGCTCGAAGGGCGTCAATTATGCCACCACGGTTCTCATGCAGACCGCCATCAAAGTAAGCTTCGGGCCTCGAGTAATCGACACTTGCTTATCGATATTGTAATAACGAAGGCGATCGTATCGCTCGAGGAAGAATTAATTTGACATAAACAGGGGTGATTCGGCAAACCTCGAGGTATTATCGTGAAAGAATAATCGCCTGTTCTCTTCCTCGCAACGAAACGATCCACGTGTTCACGTTAAATCCTAACCCCTGAAGCTTCAGCAACCGCTTCGGCGAACCTTCCGTTAATTATTCGTTTCTTTTTTTTTTTCTTGTTTTTATGTTTTCGTTGTCCCGCACGCCTATCCTGCACGCCGTCACCGTCTCTAATCAAACAAACACCAACGTGATCGACCAACCATCATCACTACACAACATGTCGTCTAACCACTGCCAATCATCGCCGTCCCTCTTTAACAATCAACCACCGTGGCTTATTTAAAACAAACAAAAAAAAATAAATAAATAAATGCAAAAAAAAAACTGTCTACCATCTGGTCGTACATGTTGTGTCGACTTGTATAACAATCAAATACCACTCCACGATGCTCCGTGTGTCTCTCTGTGTACGTACTGGGAATAAAAAAAAAAAAAACAAAAACATGTCGGAACGCGGGGTTCAGCACTTGCTGAAGCAAGACCAAATTACGATGAACGAACTGCCAGCGATCCAACCAGCCTCGGCGATTTCTAGCTCGGACAAACCTCCTCCAGCAACCTCGACGCCCAAGAGGGAGATGGATCAGCTGGACGACGTCGCGATGACCAGTCAGCATCCCCGGAATCCAAACATTAGCTTCGAAGACTTCGTCCCTGTCGAGCCTGCGCCCAACTTGGAAGAGGATCTGAACACGGACGACGAGCTTGAAATGGACGAGGTGGTCTTCAAGATCCCCGAGCCAACGAAGAAGACCCAGAAGACAAGAAAGACGAAAAAAGAACAAACCAGTACCACCACCAGGCGACTGAGGTCACGCGCTCGAGAATTGGATTACGCAATCAGCGACGATGACTCGGAGCAATCGAATTGGATAGATTATTACTGAATGATCAAATGATAGGAGAAATCGTCGAGAAAGAGTCGAAGTTACCGGTTAGGATTAACAATTAGCATTGTTAAATCTGTACATCAGGAGAAGGGAGAGGTTAGGTCCAATTGTATGTGTGCGTTTGTTGAAAATCATAGCGTGCCAATCTTCTGTATTTTCCTTTTCTTTTTCTTTTTTTTTTTTTTTTTTTTTCTCTTCCTTTCTTTACGATTGAGGTAATTCTAAGGGAGATGCGAACCCTTCGGGTGGATTACGAAACCAAGTGTTTACGCAACAATTATACGAACCTATATAATTTTAGCTTTTTATCGTGTGAAATTTTATAGGAATTTTTATCGATTTTACACTCGGAGGGGTGAATGTCATTAGGGAGGAAGGGACACGATTTCCAAAGAAGATTTTAACCGCGCAAAAAAAATGTTGTTCCTTTAAGACCGGCAAAATTTTACGTTTAAGCGTATCAATACGTTCGAGTATTTTCTTTTTTTTTCTTTTTCTTTTTTTAGTCGACGTTAAACACGAGGGCCATATTATAATCTCGGGTTTGTCAAGACCCTCGATTAAGCTAGCCTTAGGTGAACATTGTGAAATTATTACTGTGTGTCTTTTTTCTTTTTTTTTTTTTTTGCAAACTCTGCGATTTGTACTCTTTGTTATACCACGTAGGATTAAAGGATAATCTCTCGCGTCGTTAGCCGCGAGTCGTGATAATTTTAGTGAATCGTAAAGAAATATATCGGTGCCTTAACGATGGAAATCTTCGAGACGAGAAGAGATTCTGTCGAATACTTACGATAAGCCTGACAAAATCTCAGTCTATTGTTGCATACTATTTTTTACGAAAATAAATATATGAAACAGTTCTGTCGAATCCTTCTTCACGAGTAACAAGAGTGTCGATCGAGTGTACTTGTTATTACGCCGCCGTATGATTTATACCGTCGAAAAGCCGGGACGATAAGCACACACCTGTTACTGTCTCGATCGTACGCTGTATTTCTTGTTCTTGCACAATCTTCGAAGAACATCGAATAATACCTCAAAAGACTTTAGCAGTAGAGCGTATCTTTGCTAGAATTTCTACAATTGTAACAGTTGTTGAAACCATGCATCGGATCGATGTCGAAGTAACGCAAAATACCCATGACGAAAAATCTCTTTTGCTTTACTTCCACATTAATCGTATATACATCTATTCGAATCCCTACGAATTTAAGAAGACCTAGTAGTTTGCCATCGAAACGCTTAGATAGTAAGACTTTTTTATACTCGATCCCAAAGATTTTACGCAACAAATGATATGATATGTTTCGTTCAGTTTTTTTTTTTTGCTCGAATAAATGCATATTCTATCGTACAAGGACGTGCTGTGCTCCTCTTTTTCATTCTCACACACACACTCTCTCTCTCTCTCTCTCTTTCTCTCTCTTTCTCTTTTACGTGGACGATCATTCGCGTCGATCGATTCCTCTCTGGTTCGAATCCCGTCTAACGAGTTGGTCCAGTTAATCAAGACAGAACCCGCTTCTATCGCGTGGACACGCGGAACGCTAGCCGTTAACCCGTGCCAGAATCCAAGTCGGAAAAGAAAACGCAAGCCGGATAGGCGAGAGAGACCGCAACTCGTTCACGTTGTCGAGTCCAGGCTAGATCGATCGCTAGAGACGCACGCTCCGGTGACGGCAGATAACACATTAACACCTTTTTCCGGGTTAGTAAGAATTATGTTTTTTTTTTTTATTTTACTTTCCTTCGTCATTTTTCTTTTATTTTACAGGGTTTGATTTCTTTCTCTCTATTTATCTATCTATCTATCTATCTCGTTTTTGCACTGACACGAGCCTAGCCTAACAAGCGATCATGAATTGTAAACATTTTCAAGAAAGGAGAATAGATGAGAAAGGAAAACGAAATGGAAAAAAAATGGTTTTTTCAGGGCGGTGGCGGGTTGGTACAGCAGCTGAAGAAGAGCTACAGCCTGAGCGACCTGACCGGCGAGAAAGAGGACGAGAATAGAAATACGCCGCACATGCACGACGAGACGGACATGGAAGGTTATTGGCCGATTATACCTCTGCTAATTCCCGCGAATTTTCTATTTAAAATACAATCGTTTCTTCGCATATTTCACCCTTTCCTGGCTAAAAGAATCCACAGGAATACCGAAATGTTTGCTACGATTTACAGTGGAGCCTCGTCGAAGGGAACACGTCGGGAGAAGAGGGTACAGTCCTCGTCGGACACAGTCGAGCAATACACGCGTGGAGATGTATTTCTCCGAGGTGGACGTGAACGTTAGACAACCTGCATCTAGGGAACCAACTACTAGCCTAACGTGTGTATCTCTCGCCTTTCGCGAATAATTCACTGTTTACGATTAGGGATGCTGTTATCAGGAAGGAGACACATTGTTCGTTGTTCGTTGCAGTAATATAAGGTCCTCGGACGATATATCGAACGTATACGGCAGCAGGGAAACGCTGCAGTCCACTCGTACGTCTCATGGCGATTCGTTAGTACGAACATCGAGCGTTGGTGCTAAAACACGCGCAAGAACAGCACGCTCCACCACGAAGAAGACCCCAGAGGTACTACGTTCAACCGTTCGAATCCGTATAAGAACGTAAATCAAGGTTTAATTCCACGCATAGAGTCCTAACTTCATTTTATCCAACTGTTCCACTTTCAATTCTGTCTCGATGGTAAGATAAAAATATTTACACGAGTTCGATCTGTTACGTGTTGGGAATTAAACCTCGATCAGGATGAATATCGTCGCGAATTGTTACTTCTTTGTAATGTACATTGATTTTTATGGTATTTGAAGGACTCGGGAGAGGATTCCGACAGCATCGATCCTCCTTTCTCCAAAAACATCTCATTTCCGACACCTTTAAGTCTTCTGACCCCCGAACAAGCTCTCGAGCTCTTGCTTCTGCTCTCGCAAAACAGTAATGTTGCTGATTATATCAAATTCGATCGTGACTCCTTTGTCGCAGGTAACGAGAATCTACTCGAAAATACCAGTCAATCAGGCCCGGAACCAGAGCAAACAAAATCAGAGGAACGAGACGAGAAATCGTCAGACTCTCTCCTGACAGCGGAGGTTCAAATAATTCAAAGTATCGAGACGAAAGCTGTCCCCGAGCACGCGTCAATCTTAGAGAAATCAAATGATACCAAAGACCCAAATAACAGTACTCAGGTAAAGCAATCTGTAGTGGAGCAAGCCGGAAAGTCTGAAGAAGCAGTCGCGGATGAAACTCCTGCGGTTCCTACGATAACAGATGAACTCTGTCAGAACAAATTCGACGAACTGAAACAACTCCTGAACGATGCTCACAGGGCTGTTAACAACATAGTTTACACGCAAGAGAAATTCAAGAAGAGCAACACGTCTATCCCTGAGACCCTGCTCGAAAAGAAGGAATTTCCTGAAAATGTGGATGACAAGAAAGGTAATGAAAATGAAAGTAGCGAGATAAAAGGTGTCTCCGAGGAAACGAAAGCGTCCTTGGGAGAGCCGAAAATTGCTGAGAATGTTGTGACAAAGATGATAGAAGAGAAGAAGGGTGACACGTGCCTGGACCCTTGGACAGATCCAAACGTGTCCCGTAGCAATTCCGACAGCTTTGGCCGTGCCGGCAGATACAACAAGAGACCCGCGCCGAAAGTGCCTCTCGCGAAAAGCGAGGAGAACTTGAACGAGACTGATGCTCAGAACGCGTTGAAGGCCACTTTGGTAATTAAAACCGGAACTTTAAAGACCTTCTCAAACACCGGCACGACGAAAGACGTGTTTATCGCTCACGCGACAGAGAAACCGAAGGGGAAGAAAACCAAACGGCAGCGCACGAAGGAGGGCTTCTCCAAGCTCTTGACTATCCCGAAAAATATTTTTCACAATGCCTTTTACAGGGAGCATAAGGGTTCTACGAAGGCAGATGACTCTTCTTCGGATATCAGCGTAGATCAGAGCAGATCGAACAGCATCGAACCGCAGGAAACGATCATTGAACTCTCGCCGAACTCTAATCGGGAAGCAAACGTTCCGAATGACGATAAGAGCGATAACGATACATCCAACAGCTCAGATACTTACATACTCGCGTCAAACGACAACGAGGACGATAAGAACGAAATTGAGAAAGAGAAAAATGTTGAAACGAATAACGATGAAAAAGTTTTGGCAGCGAGCGTTAAGTCAGAGATAAGAGAGCTGTCTCATTCGCCAAAATCTGTCAAGAGATTGGAATCTGATATTTTTTAATTGCTTTTCATTAAGATATAAGAAGTTGGACGGGTCTCTTTGACTGGTTTTCGCAGAGGAATTGAAAAAAAGAGATAGAAAAACGAAAAAAAAAAAGAAACACCCTTGTCACTGATCCTTCCTGATCCTCCTCGCCTATTATACTAGACACTTTACTGTACCGGAAATCTGGAGAAGAGAACGGGAATGATTCGTTCATATCGTATGGAAATGGTTTCTAAAGTGTTTTGTGATTCGTTCTTTTAGCCCTACTAATCGATTATTGCGTTTTCTAAGCATTGCATGCCGTTAACAGTCGTTAGCAGGATAAGAATTGCCGTGAAAGTTAACCGTTGCTTTCTAATAAAAGGAAGTCTACTTTGTCGAATGTTTAACTTTGGTCCCTGTGTCGTGTGGTGTGTAAATTGTCGTCAAAGTAAAAAAAAAAAAAAAACAGAAATTTGCCTGCCCCCTCCTTTTTTTTATTTATTTCACGCCAAAGACTCTCCGAGATGCTCTAATAAATCGATCCACAGAGAAATTGATTGGTTGAGAAATGAAAAGCTCTGCCCAAATTGTTTTTGTTTCTTTAAACGTTCGATTACATCGTTGATGAAATGTGACTCGTTTCTGACTTCCAGATAACAAGCTTCGCTACCCTCCCCCGCAGCAAGAAGACAACTAAGAAGAAGGTGGCATGAAATTTAGGGACGGCTGCTGATCACATCAAGGAATAAAAAGATCCTTTTCTTCGAGTGCGATTGATTTGAATGTGTCTGAACGCAACTGGCCTCGGCCAAGGTGCAGCGCGATTCACGAGATCAGCAGCGGAGGTGATACCGAAGGTGATGCATAAATGCATAAAAACGAGATTGTGTCCTAGCACTAGCGTTACTCAGATCGTTTGTACATAGCTCTCTCATCATGCAAACGAAATCCAACCATCGAGATTACGTTTCGAGCAGACCTGATTAAAATAGTAGGATAATAGAAGAACAACACCTTTCATTTCGTCGTTTTACATTGAGTTAAATTTAAAAGAAAAAAAAAAAGCAGTTGTACAGTTGGTTGATCATCACGACGGATCACTATAACACCGTTGCTCACGGTCATCCAAAATGATTTACTTAGATGTTATGCTTTCGATTGCGTGTCCTCCCCCCCCAAGACTCACGTGTAACGTCGTTTAAGTCAACAGTAAGGTTCGATCGAGTTTTTATATGTATAATAATAATGTAATGATAATATTAATTAACGATTATAAGAAAGGAGAAGTTGGTGCTTAATCTGCACTCTCGATCAGTGTTATTTACGATCAAGCATAGATCACAGGCCGATTATCCAACAAAATCGCATGGAATTCCGTTTCTAAGCTTTTTTCTAAACTGTAGATTTTGGCGTTTTGTAAAAAAAAAAAAAAAAAAAAATAAGATACAAACCGATTGGATCGTTGTAAAAAAGACAAAGAGAAGAGGGAAAGAGAAGACAGTTGAGTGCTTTTTCTCGCGAAAAGAGATGAATTCTAGTCAAAGGAGGGCAAAACTTACTCAGGCAACTCTCGACTAGTGCCACTGAACTTTCTATAATTTGTCTATAAACAACCGTAGCTAGCAGTGATTTTGATGGTGTGCGGTGAAAAACAAAAAAAAAAAAAAAGAATCGACGAAATGACTGTATGAAACGGGTCATCGCCCCTATTTTTTCTCAGAGGTAAAACAGAACTCGGAGTGCTGCAAGTATGTTTTTAAGAAACGTAGATTAACTTACAAACGGTCCCATTTACGACCAAACAACTTGTACGCAATTTACGAGACGCTATCGAGGTTTAACATTACAACCGTTCGCTTTTCTGTACTCTTTTTTTCAAAGGTGTAGACAAAGAATAATTCCTTCGGTTAGGAGAAAACGGTTCGTTTTTGTTTCAAACGAGGATCAGTATTTGAATTTACGGCGAAAGAAGTTGCGACTAAAATCGAACCGTATGCGAAACCTCATTCGAGACCCGAGATACGTGTTATATTTTGCTTGTGGTTTTTCAACTTTAGAACTCGTCGACTCTTGTTTTTAGATATCGTTTACGCTTTAATTTGTCGCGCACGGCGTAGCGTGCCCGAGAATTTACGCACAAGTACTCTAACTATTTCTCAAAGGAGAATCGTGATTACTGACGTTATCGAATTCGTGCATATAGTTTATTCATGCTGCGCTCTAATGGTCAATCGTAAACCTTGAGCAACAATTATCGAGATGTATCCATCGGTTAAGAATCTATTGTACAGATATAGTTGTTGAGTTTTCTCATGCACGTTCTTTACAATGTTCACGGCTGAATCACTAAAAGGGAAATGCAGCTAATGTTAAAGACGGGCATCTCTTTATTGTTTCTCTGTTTTTTTTTTTTTTTTTTTTCAATGAAACAACAGTATTCACAGTACACGTAGAGAATGTAAAATTGTAATTAGAGATAAACGAAGCTTTCGATTATCTAGACGTTCGTGTAAAATGTTTCGTAGCGCGTCGATAATATCATTCGCTGCATTTTTGTCGGTAACACGTCGAAGAGAGCTAATCGATTGCTATTTCTATATATCGTTAATCCTTAGCTACCTTGATATTCAGGTGCGACTGTCGTATGCGTGAGAGGGAGAGAGTGAGTGAATTTAGCGAACATGCTCAATCTTAAGAGATTTCTGCCCGTTTTATCCGATTGGGGGAAATGGAAAATCTTCAAGACTCGTAACGGTACCTCTCGATATTGTTCGAGCTTTGTTCTTTGTAATCATTGAGCCTATTCGCGGTGCACAGGCCGATTTGTACGCCGCGGAAACTATATGGTGCTGCGATACTTTTTTCAGTTGTTTTATAGTTATCTACCCCGTAAGGCAGCATAAGGGAAACGTGTTCCGAATTGTAGAAAAGAATACCGGAGAATCTTTATGGAGGATGTGGATAGATCGGTTAACAGTATTTCGGTTTAAGTATGTCTGTAGTCAATAAAGTGACATTAAATGCATTCCAGTGTGAATTTGTTTGAAGTATTAATCGTTCGAAGTTTCTCTAATGTGTAAGTATTTAAGGTAACGTAATGTTCAAATGAAATATATCAAATAAAACCAGCCCTTACATTTTTGCCGAGATAAAGATGGTTCCATATTGGCATCCGTTTCTTCATCTTTTCAGTTAAGTCGAATGTTTTAACACGCGACTATTATTCTATTCGTACATACACATGTCGTCGTATATTACATTGTAAAAGCACAGCTAACAACTTCTTGCGTTATTACATTCACGTATTTATCAATTTCAAATATTTACCACGCACTTACCAAATAACCGATACACTTTTAAATACGCGTTCCGAATAACGTACGTAACACTACTTTATCAACTGAATACTTAAATGTATTTCCTGTTACGTCGGTAACATAAATTTATTTCTTCTTCGACAATTGCAACAGTCCCTTGTAAATTCGTATTATTACTTAACAAATAATTACGTGTACGCACAATGTACATAATTATAATTATTTTTTATTGTAACGTAATATTTAAAAGCTCGTCTAAGCTACGATTGTTTTTTGTATTGAACGATCAATATGGCGACTACCACGAAATAGTGAATAAAAGTGATAGACTTTTCTAAGCTTCATAATAAATTTCATTGAAAAGTGCAGCTGCTTATTATTTTTATTTTTATGCCCACTTCTAGACGATAGTAATAGACAATGTTCATATTGCATGAAGTGAAATTCTCGTCATTCCTGTATGTTTCTGTCGAAACTCATGTTTAATAGCAAAACATGTGCACACGCATTTCTAATAAATTACAAATTTTAATTAATACATTGAATCAAAACTGCCGAGCTGAAAAACATGATACTCATTGCTAAAATAATTTTTAACCGTCATTGTTTTGCTACACTTTATTCCCTTTTACCTTTCAAAACTGCCTCTATCATATTTTATAATGTGCGTATTTAATATAGATTTTAAACAATCTGCTAAAACATCCATTCAAATTCAAAATTTTGTTTTCGTTGTACTTGCTAGTCTTTTTACACTATCGTAAGATAATACGGAATTATCCGCTATGTACGCCGAGTATATAATGCCGCCTTTTTTCAGTTCTTAATAAAATGCGCAAAGAATTCGTGTATCATTTTTAAAATTAAAATCGTCGAAATATTTTTCATGAAATGTTACGTCAACGTGAATTTTCAAGGGATAAAGTACTTTTTCGGCTCTTAAAAAATAGAAGTCCAACCGCTAGCAGCATATGCGAGAAACTGGTATTTATCAATGCTTAAAAATTATACATTTTATTTACAATATATACTTAATACCGAACTATAATTTATACATATATTTTGTACACGTATCAGTCAATTTTTGTGATAACCTTGGTATCAAATTTTTGAGTAACAAAGTTTCTTCAAATTTTGTTGCAATACAATAAGAAATTTATTTACAAACGAATTGTTATTTTAGAATCACAATGTGAAAAACATTACTTTATTATCTGAAGATGAACTTTGTGAACTATGGCAGCATATAAAAACTATATTACTAGAAGTTCAAAAGTTAGATGAACTGGCATCAAATAATAAAGACAAATATGTAAAAGTAAGATCATTTGCATAAATTTAAGTAGCTTCTATGGTTTTTTTTTTTTAATTTTTTGTCACCAATACAATGTATATATATATATATATATATATATACATATATATATACACACAAAAATATATGTGTGTATGTATGTCACAATTTCAGGAATACAATAATATGATTAAATTAATATGTACAATAACTGCAATTGCTCTTGAAACAATTGTACAACGAATATTTATACCCAATGTTCTATTACAAAGCATAATGTTACTACATTCTGTTTTCCTACCCAATATTAAAGATGAACAGGTTAGTATTTTATTATCATCTTCTGTCTCTTTAATATTTGCTTTTCCTAAATAACTTTAAATAAAAAAAATCTTTCCAAGGCCAAAAATGAGATATCATATCTGCTGGAAAATTGGTGGAAATTAAACATGACATGGAAGGAGAAGGTGATAACAAATGCATTGAAGTATCTTATCCAGAATTGTAATTCTTCATTGGTAATTATACTTAATATAACATACAAATGGATGTTTAAGAGATTCATAGATGGATTGTGTTTTTAGCAAAATATAAAACGTTTATACGAGATAAGGTCTGCTATCACGTTACTGAAATGTGCAGAAGATGTGCAAGAGTTGCTTAAACTTGTTCGAGAAAAAACTGTGATGTCACTTGAAGAAGGTCGAATGTTGATACTGCACTTGTTTACACTTGGAGAGCAGTATATATTGGTATGAGTTATAATTGCATACTCGGTATTAGTTTTGATATCAAGCTTAAAATTACCTTTACAATTATCTTCCTTCAGGGAATTCATAATAATGTAAGGGTTGTGTTACAAAGTACACAATCTACTTGTATTGTTGCATATGCGGATTTGTATGTAACCGCATGGTTGAATGCAACGAAAAAATTAAAAGTATTTATCGTTAAAAATTGTTTGCAAAATATCGTTTTCCATTGTTTTCGCGCATATAGAGATTCCGCAGGTAGGGGAAAGCTTGGTCAGAATTTGTTTTTATTTCTCGCCGCTATACATGATAGCAAGCACCAAACGGCAAAGTTAATGATCCACAATCAATGTAAACCTTTACTTTGGAAACACTTGGAGGTATTAGTAAAGAGTTAATATGCATATAACGCATAACTTGTGAAAAGTACTGAGTGAACTTTTTGTCACAGGCACCTGGTTCTCTTGTTAGATGTAACGCGGTAGAAATTCTTTTCATGACAAGCTCCGTGCAATACGCGGGCGTTTCAAAAGACCGAAACAAGACTTACCTTCAGAAATTTCATCAAACGGTAACCGATCTTTTGAAAGATTCAGATTCTGAAGTGTGCATTGTTACCATGAATGTAAGGCAATTTATATCCACATTCTGTTAACTATCCTAAATATTTCATAATGCACTTTCATTTAATCGTGAATATTTCACAAATCCGAACATCGTTTAGGGTCTTTTTAAAATGCTAGAGAAATATTGGACTTCCTTTCCAAATGATATTATTCGCAATTGGTTAAACATTTTACTTCACTATACAAAAAATGCCAGCAATTACAAAATAAGAGCAAACGTTTTCAGTGGCTTGAAAAATATACTGATCAAAGGGCGTTCTCATAGAATACTTAAAGATTTTCTGCCACATTTCGCAAACAGCATTTATGACGATAATAAAACAGTATTAGAAGAGCTAATCAAACTTCTTTGGCATGCACAAAATGAACTTGGAATGCCATTTTGGAATATAGTACCTTTATCCTATATTCTCGATCGTTTAGAGGTACACACACGCAACTAAATAATACGTAAACATTTATAAATGCAAACAATATTAAATATAACGTTTTATCGTTATTTTTAGACCACTCAAGATATGTTTTTATTGCGAGAATTAATAAAACTTGTTTGGTTGCGCGTATCTTCAAATGGCGCGCAATACGATAAAATTAAGGATGAAATAGTATATATAGGAATAAACAATATAAATGCTATTAGAAGATTTTGCCTTTACTCGAAACCTGTTATAAAGTGGAAAACGTCCTCAAAACTTATTCAAACCATGTTACCTATGATAAAAGAGGAAATGGAATGTTTACCTCTGTCGCAAGCATTGAAAAACAGTAATAAAAAGGCTAAGCATAATAACGAGGAAAGGAAACAGAAAAATGGTAAAATTATACGATTACACATAATATTAAATTTAGACGCAAATAATTGTGCTCGTTTTAACAGACCGTGTAAGTAACTGCGACGAAGATATCAATAGCTATAGAGATGTACAGATATATGTCGATGTTATTGCTATGTTATTGATAGCAAATATTAAAAATATAGAGGAAGAAAAATTTTGCAACGGAGAGATCAAAATTTTACAAGAAATTGCACACTCTCTGCCAGAATTTTTCAAATATTTTAAGGTAAATATTTTAATTCCGTTACCGATACTTGTAACTGACCGTGATTCTTTTTTTTCAGGAAACTTCGGTAAATGAATCGGTAATATTTTTATTTTCTTTAATACCTTCGAGATTCTTCCTTAATCAAATCGAAGTGATCGAAACATTAATACAACAACTATGCGATCCTAATTCCTTCGATGATACACTTCTTACAATTATATATGTTCTCGTAAAATGGAATAAAGGAGATACAATATTGTTCGCATTAACGAACATTTTTACCGAATCTTTAAACATAAATACACAATACAATCAGGTAAATATTACGTAATAAACGTATCCGTGATAACAAAATATATTGATGCAAAATGTTTATTTTAGGGTGTTTCGAACAATACAGATACCTTTCAAATTAACGAGAAAGGTTTAGAATTAAGTTTACGTATTTTGAAACATTTGTTGCATGTTGAACATCGATCAGTTTTAATGAATAAGTATCACAAAGACATACTTAAATTTTGGGAAAATTTACATAGACTGAAAATCTTTATAGAAATGGAATTGAATAACGAGTGCAATATAAATATGATATCCAAAGATATAATTGTACAATTTTTTAAAGAATATATATCGATGATCTCGTTATTACATAAGAAAGATGTGTTTGACGCGTCGCAACATTTCTCAGATATTTTATTATGGGTTAAAAAGTATGGAAATCAGTTGTATATTTTTGTTGGATTTATTAATGTATTATTATTATTACTACTATATATTCATTTTAAATATAGGGCAATGGTACCGCACATATCGCGTATAGATATGAGTAATATAGAAAACCATAAAATTTGTATAGATTTAATGAAAAATACTTTTGATATGTCGAACTTACTGTTGAAAGAGTACAATAGTACCCCAAAGTTATGTTGTGATATTGTACTTTTGTACTGCAGTTGTTTATCTCCAGTAAGTGGCATAGTTTTTTTAAATGAAGTGTTTGATGCGATAATGGTACTATTAGATTTTAGTCAAATGGCTTATGAAAAACAGGAATCGAATTTGTTAAACGTTGTTGTACCAAATTTTGTATGCGTTACAATGGTAACTTTAACTAGGTACGACGAAGATATTTTACTTAAGTATACAAACGTAAGTATTCCGTGAATTATCGAAAAAAAAGAAAAAAAAAAGAAAGGGAAAGGGGGACAAGTATCGCTCAATTATCTCATTTATTAATTGCAGAACTTAAAAATATTAAATGAAATAACACAAAAATATTTTCTTGTGATTAAAAATACTTTTAACGATCAAACGATGTATCTTCCGTATATAACTATTATGGTTAACACTGCGATTAGTAGTATAAGTACAGAAATGAGTCGAGTGTTACAA
Source organism: Anthophora plumipes (assembly GCA_951804975.1). Taxonomy (NCBI): domain Eukaryota; kingdom Metazoa; phylum Arthropoda; class Insecta; order Hymenoptera; family Apidae; genus Anthophora; species Anthophora plumipes. Next base: position 812,616 of record OX638121.1, read on the forward strand.
GAGTCGCGTGCGACAAAAGCAAACATTTTAATTACCAAATTTCCATATTTAGCGAAGACGATATTAAAGATTATTCTAAATAAAAAAAGATACCAAAAATTAAGTGTTCAAGTACTGATAAAAACAATAACAAGTTACACGAAAGTAAGTATATTTACATTATTCAAAATATATTATCGATTACGGCTAACTCATTCATGAATATATTTTAGATCGATATGCTATCTGCTCTTATAGTAATACAGAAGATACTTAAAACAAGCAATAAAACAGTTATTAACAGACTTAAGAACGTGACTTTAGCATCCAAAGTACACAACCAAATGCAATCTTACGATACTCCTTTTGAGAGGTATTATCAAAATGTTTATTTTAAAAATAACAATATCTTACTACTAATTATACGATAAAAAAAAAAACAAATTATATTACCTTTCAGATCCATAAATGATGCAATCAACATAGTTACAGATGCAATATTGAAGCAATAATACATTAATTGCCATTTCTCAATTCCGCATAGGTAGACCAAATAACGTATTATTTATTTAACACGCGATATACTCTCAGTATACTTAAACATTACGGCTATATTTTTGTTTTTTTTTATATATTGAAAAGAGCATTTAGTTATATATTTTTATATAACACGAAAGAATATTTTTCTATGAAAAGTGAAAGTACAAAAATTGTAGAATTAGTACTCACAAATTAGGACACTGCACATAACTAATAAAATAACAATTCTAAAAAGATATGATGTCAACATCATATATATTTTGTTTAAAGAAAATAAATTTTTTTACAATAAATACGTATTATTGCACGTATTTGTGTATGTATGTTACATTTTTATATAAACGATTTAAACGAATCGGAAAATTATAATTACCACAGTTGATGTTTATTTATAATTAAAAATATTTTTTTTTTCACCCTTACCTATTATTTACCCAGAGGATGTTATGTTTCTCATCTGTCTGACACCAGCTACTACTCTGGCATTGCATCCCGAGCTGCCACTCTGATATTCTTCCGGCGATAATCTCAATAAAAGAGACATGTGTTGTAGATTTTCGGATAAAGATAGACCAAGTTCCTCTAATACATTGCCAAGATAATCTGTAACATGTATCATATAGATGAAAACAAGAAATGTTTCATATGTAATTTTCACCTGTACTAAACATACCTATGTCAGTTGCAAGTTGCTTGCATGCTGCAGAACTTAACTGACAAATTCCTAACGTTTGATCTAGAAACATTTGACATGTTCCTTTAGCAATGATATCTAACAAAATCCCAGTAAACCCAGATTCGGTTGAACTTTGGGCATATTGCGGGTCTGCCGCTTTTAACGCTTGGGTGAGACTCGGATTTTCTCTGAGCAGAAATGGTTCTAAGTGTTGTGGCAATGTCATCAGATATTGTCCAACTTGTGTTATATATTCCTGAGGTGCAAAACTATAATCCGGTAAGTCTGCGCTCAATTGTGTCATTTTGTTAGCCTCTGTTGACCATGCTGGTGCTTTTTGCACTAATAACAATTGAGTGAAAATGGGAGCAAAAATTACTTCGTACGTTGCGTGGTGTAAATCGGAACACAGTTTGTGAACAGACTTTATTATCGAACCAAGAATTGTTTCCTCTTCTGTAAGGATTAACAATTGTGTAAATATTAAATGATAACTTTGTATTCCTATAAAAATCGATTAATACGAATCACCTTTCTGAAAAGATGCAACTAAGTTTTCTAACTCAGTATGACTTGACGTATTTAAAAGTAATTTTTTATATTGATGAAAAACACTCCCACTTGTGCTTTGCAACTTTTTATTAGCCTCAGTGATATCAATTATCAAAGACTTTTCAAATTGTTGAATTTGTACCAAAAGATCACCTACATACATTAGAATTGACCACTTTATTTAAAATTTACTGAAAAAGGACCAAGAAAAAAAAAGAAAAGAAATGCTTAATGTGCTACCTATAGTTTGCATCAAAGTAAGACACATTTGGAACAAATTCCAATCTTCATGTTTTACTTTTTTGCGCTCTAATTGCCATATAGCAGTTTGATATTTTTCATGATATTTGTTAAAGTAACTCTGTGGGAAAAATAAACATTTTACCGCACGTGTTTAACGGAAATATTCTTTCTCTGAAAACTTTAATCTCAACATACAATTAAAGACTTTAATAATCCTGGATATCCACAGCCATCTGTAAAAAGTTTACATCTTTTATTGGCCTCGTTTGCATATTCCATTACTCTTGAAATGCTAAGGGAAAGAGTGTTGATTGTGTCGCTCAGATCATCTTGTACAGAGCCTACAGAATGCAGCTGATGTTCAAGTTGAGCTGTTTCATAGACACTGTATTTTACAACATATGGGACATATGGTGCATATATCGCTTGTGCTAATGACAGCAACTTTGAATTTTGTAATTTTTCGTGCAACGTTTCGATTGCACCTTGAAGATTTACCGCGAAATGTCTCGTAATTTGTTTAAGCTCGAGTAACAGAGACAATTGCATGGCGTTTGAATGTTGCTTTAAAATTGCCTCTATGCATTCTGGAATGCCTGGATCTAAACTTCTCAAAAGATCAGCATATACCTCAACTATTATATCAATTGAGGTATTTGGAAATACTTGATGACACCATTTTACCTACATGAAAATTTAACAAAATATTCATATCAAGTGTTCCAATATAACAATACTGTCAAAATGAGAGCTACCTGATCATTCCAATTGGACAATAATTTGTCATAATAAGTGTGTAACCAATAAGAAATATTCTCATCCTGTGCTAATTCAATGGTTCTACGCCATTCCTGTCCTAATGACACTTTCAAACAGTTGTGGTAATACTTAAGAAGTTGTGGTAAACGATCCATTTTGTTAAAGATGTCCACATAAACTTTGGATTGCTCTAAATATTTGATAACAAACCATAAATGATTATATCAAATGGAAATTCCATAAAATGGAAAAATATGCATTTCCAACTGATATAATTTACCCAAATTTGCAGCAGTGAATGCTTGAACTAATTTTGGACTGGCCATTGCTTCTAAACGATTTTTCAAACCTTCCAACTGTAATTTTTTATCCTCATAATCAACAACATTTATAAGCATAGCCAATGACTTTTGCATGCTGAACAATTTATTTGCAATAGCTTCTATGTCTCCTGACTCAAATACCTGAAAGATTAAAAGTAACATGAAGCAAAAGTTTAGCAAGGCTTCTCTTTGTTCCTACTGTATATTATACCTCTTCAACATCATTGGCTAATACACTCCAATTGTCAGCCTCGTGTAAACCTTGTTTAGCAGTCTGTAAATTTGTTTTTATCCTATCTATTCTTTCTAATGTTACCATAGAGGAGGCAGTACCTTTTTCAACCTATTAAAATAAATGTTATTGCTGTCAGACTTGTACTAGTTTAATTACTTTTGGAGAAGTAATCAAGGATAAAGAAACAGGAACCTTTTCTATTTCATGTTTAACAACAACCATTTTTTCCCTCAGAGCTAGAGCCTCTTGTTGCAAAAGTTGTGTATCCCTTAAAACCCTTGGCAAACTTGAAAGAACCGATTGACTTGTTTCCTCTAAGGCACCATTGACTTGTTGCACATATAATTGCAACTTCATTACCAAAGACGAGACGAATGCCTAATATCGTAATACGTTTAGAAAATATTATTTAAACGATGACACGATAAAAAAGAAAAAAAGTTTAAAAATGCACAAAACTACATGATTTTTTTTTGTTCGAATGTCGTAAGGATTTCACGTTCGAAAATTTATTCTGGCGGGAAATAACCAACAAAGGAATGGAATTATATGTTTTTTTTTTTTCGTTTAGACGATAGAATATTTTTATCTACGATATAGTGAGAAAATGATCTTCGAAAGAGATACACGGTGTCATTGACCGCGGTGCAATGGATGCAGTTTAGTGACTGACTGTACTTAGTGCAACTGAAATTCAAAAACTGTGTCGAGGAAAGAAAGAGAAGGCGCGCAATCGGAACCACCATAATAGTACGACTTACATCTTTATTTTCTTGTGCCTCGGCGGATTTGAACGTTTTGTTAATCCAATCTTTCACATCGAAACTATCTTCGGAAAATGCGGATACGTCCTGAAAGCGTCAGTTTAAGGTTAGGATCTCCCTAATTTCTTATTTCGAGAATTTTTTCAGTTTTCCAAGAAAAAAGAAACGTAATATCTTCGTACACGAATTTCGCGTAAACCAAGCGTAACGGTAATTCTATCCCAAAATTTCCAAATAAACTCAAATTGACGAACGTCGTAAAAAAAAAGGTTAAAAAACGCACTGATCTCTCGCTGCTTACCATGATAAAAATCGAATCGTGACGAATTTCCAAATGATTTGTCGTTAATAAAGTGAGAATTACCGAAGGTACAGTACTGTAGCCTTAAAAACAAAAAATAAAATTTAGTCTCCGTACTGCAACTACTTTTTGATTATCGCCGTATAGCGCAGAAGTGCTTCGCTATAGGAGTTCACTTTGTTGTTGCACTTTGCGCGTAGTTTCGTGACGCCAGAATCCAAAGGAACGTTTTATTGCTAATACGCGAAATAATTTCTCGCGTATTTTCTTGTTACATCGTTGTATCGTTACATCGGTATCAATTATACATTCCCCCGAAAATCATAGTGTTTGCAACCATACGACGGCCATACGGATCGATCGTGCGAACGTCGTAGAACATTTATACCTTGATAACGGTACGCGGTTCTAGGTTAACGGATACCGTTTTATTCGACGAGAAAATACGAAAATCTGAAGGAAGAAAAACGACAAGAACGTAGGAACGTTTATACGAGAGAACCGAAGAGGAACGAGAAGAAACGTCGAAATATAAAACGAGTGCTCTGTTTCTTAACAATAATTGTGATAAAACGACTTCTGTATCTCGGATTGCAGACGGATACTAAGCGGAGAAAAGGCGTTTCAACCCCTCGCAACGATCGACTCGGTTCCGTCGTCGTGACACAATCCACGTCTCGGTATTCCGACGAACTGCCTACGAAGTGGTCGTAAATCGAAGAGGAAAAGGGAGAGAAAATGGAGAACAGCATGTTATCGGCCGCTTCCGGGCCCTTTGTTGATTGCCACGCCTCCGAATCTGCGTTTGCGCGTGACGATTTGCGCAACAGTTGGAAGCTGGAATTTTGCCTCGAAATAGCCTTTAGTCTGCTCGATGAAAATAAGGATAGCTAGCTAAGAGTGGAAACTGCAACAACTGTACTTTGCCCTTTTCTTTGCGTACGTTGAACGCATCGTCCGATTGAGCAAAGGCCTATCTCCCAGCTTTTGCTAATACGAACACATAAACACATACACACACATACATGTATGCATACAAATATGTTTCTAATTTTTCTATGTGACAACACATTTTCGAAATTATTACGTACATATTGTTATTTATTATTCGATACCTTATTTACGCTTCGGTTTGTAATTACGCTATATTTTTCGTTGCCGTAAATTTAAAACGAGATCGAGTGGAGATTTCGCGTTCACATGCGTAACAAGGAAATTATTCTTTCGCATAAAGCTGAACTTTATTACGGACGCAATCAGGCTCAATCAGTAGAGCATATTAGAAGCGTATGCATTTAATGTCGCGTATAAAGTGCGCCGATCAAAAGTCCAATTTTGTAATCTTGCTGTGCATATGAATGCGTGGCCGCTGATAAATTGCCCTTCAATTCGACTAGACCGAGACTTTTCGAAAACCACCGTTTCATTTACCCGATCGTTATTATACTAACAGAGCAGTATCGTTCTTCGTTTGTTCTTTCTGTTCATATTAATACTGTTAAAAAAAAAAAAAAAAAAAAAAAAAAAAAGAAAATTATCGTTAATCAATTATTTTATATTTGAATAATGGTGAAATTTGATATTATACAGTGTTGGTTCGATAATTTTCTATTGTATGGAACAGCGTTAATTTGGTAGTCAAATGCAGCGCGATGTTTGTTGCAAAGTGGAAAAATTATAGAACCATCACCCTTGTACGAAGAGAGACCATTGTAAGTACGTATGTATGTACTTGGTCAGAAGACGACTATGCGATGCGACGATTCGTAAGGAAGGGTAAGAGGTGCCCTCGGCCTTGAGGCTTGTCCCAGCCAATCCCAGGCCTTTGTTCGCTGACAGAGGGCACGGGATTGGCTGAATGTTCACCACGGTATCAACCACTTCCGAGTGCTTCCGGTTGCTAGGACAGATTTCCCAAAAAAGCGGACACCCGGTGAGTTCATAGAACAGGTAACTACTCGTCGAATTTCTTCTATGTTCTTCTATTTTTTTTTTTTTCCATTTATTCCTCCACCAAGCACTATTCTTTTAACGTACCGCCGACATGAACAGCGCGGGAAAAAAGAGAGAAAAAAAAAAAAAGAAATGTTTATCAACACGAGATAACGAGCCGGTGAACGGGTACGCTTAATCTCCCTTCCTGTACAAAAAGGTGTGCGATTCGAGCGGAAAAAACAGTTTGCTTGGCTCTGATTACGCATTACGCGCTACTGTGTAGCACAGGGAACCGAATCTCTCATTGGAACGATCGATTAAAGTAACACGTTAGATCTGAAAATGTTTCGTCCCTGTGACACGCAGTCGGGAACGTGGAAAGTATTTGGCATCAGCCTCTGATATTGATGCTCGTGTTACATCTGGGCTGCGATACGTTACATTGGACCAGCCCGATCTGTTGCTCTAACTCTCCATACGCACAGTATAAGCACACATTTATAAAAACAGAAATTAACACGCTTCTCCAAGCTTTTCTCCTTATCAGCGTGTCCTCGACAAAGCTCTTAGACAATTACTCACAAGGTTCAGGGCGAGTACTTGTGCTTAGGCTAAACAACATCCTAATGCACGAATTTTTTGCTAAAAAAAAAAAATATATATATATATATATATATCTGCCTCTTTCCACATAGCGCTCTCTGTGTCACGTTGCATTTTCATTTGAATAATAACGATTGACGGAACACGATTACCTTGGTTCTGTGTTCGTTTGAACATCTCACCTCTCTTCGATGAAAAACTGATCATTTCGAAAGTTCCGGGAACAATAATAATCCGACGGTCGAATATGTAACCCCATTTTCCAATTCAACTAGAACCTCGCGGAAACTTCCGAAAGACAATCAATGGCCTCGTCTGCCACTTTGCAAAGTAAACGTTTCCCGGAGCATGTCGGCGGATGAAATTAATGATCTTCTCTCAATCTCGTTTGATTGCGGCCCTTTTCTCTCGAATTTACAATGCCCGTATTTTACTGTACCAAGATTCATTACAAGAATTTCCATAGTATACCAGTAGAAACGAACGTTTCGAACGTGCAAGAAAGCAAGACTCATGCTCTGCAACACGATCGACCGTTCCAAGGTAACAGGTCCTTAACCTATCTGAGAATGTCGAGAATCGCGAACAATCGTCGGGTCGCGAAATAAGAAAGAACGTTAAATTTCTTGAAATCAGTTAAAAACGATATTCACCATCCCCCTCGAAACGAATATTTGTTAAAGTAAATTGAAAATTGCAACGTTCGTGGAAGATGCACGAGGCTCAGGATGGATGATATCTCTGTGCCGTGTACAAGAAGGATGAAATTATTCAGCCGGTAACGGCAGAGACTGTACCGAGTCCGCGCTACGCTTCTGAGAAAATAAACTCTCCCGCGCTTCTTCGGTTCGCGCAGAGCCACTTCCTTCGTGAATTCTCTTCCTCGAAGATCGAGTTGATTCGAATGGCCATACTCTCTTCCCCCTGGGGACCATAAGGGGACGGAGTCTCTCGACTGCGCAATTCGCGTTGCAGAAAGGAAAGAAGGAAAAGAAAAAACGAAAAGCAAGAATAAAAAGAGAAAGGAGCAAAAAAATACGTAGAGACGGTAAAAAGGTAAAAAAAGGAACGAAGCGAACGGGATATCGAATTTTTTTGCTGCCCCTCCTCGCTTTGCGCCTATATTGATTTTTAGAAATTCCTCGCGAGACGGCCGAACGAAGGAAAGAGCGAGGAAGTAAGAAAGGAAGGAAGGAAGGAAGGAAGGAAGGAAGGAAGGAAGGAAAGAAGGAAGGAAGGAAGGAAGGAAGGAGGAAAGAAAGGAAAAGAAGGAAAGAAAGGCAAAGCAGGCGGGAAAGAAACGGGGCCTTCGAGCCATCGTGCGTTCTAAAGCGGTGCACCGGCGTTTTACGAAACCTTTTAACGGGCAACGTCCGATAGAAACCGAGAACGTAATTAACTGGGAGAGTTATCAAGCACAGAGGAACGTCGCGTGTTTCGCGTCTTCGCGAAACGTCCGAACACAATTGTGTCGTCACATTGGGGATTCTCTCTTTTTCTGTGCCATATTTCGAGGTGTTTTCTTCCTTTCAGCATTTCTATACGCAGAGCTGACAGCGATGTGAACGAACGTTCCTTACATAATTCATTAATAGATATTCTACTGTTTTTCATAAGCTCTCCTATCGCGGTTTATCTCATTCCGTGCGTGTTCAATTATGTTTTCACATATTCAATAGGTTTTTGTTCTCTGGAGACCTTGGGAGAGCATTCACCACATATTTTTAAACAGTGGTGAAAAAAAGAGGAAACGAAATACAATTATTATTTAAGAATTTAATCATTCTATATGTACACAGGTTATATTAAAGTAGGAAATTTGAATCTCGTAGTGTGTGTCGTAAAATTTCAGCGAGAGATGGAAGAGAAAGCAGCGGTAGAATAGCGGAAATAGTGCTATTAGTCGAACAATTTATTTTCTATGATAATAATACAGCGAGGTTCGATAAAAAGCGGAGAGCGCAAGAAGGGAATAGTTTTAAATGAACCGTTAAAAATTTCATCGAATAAAACAGGCTAAATAATAAGATAAGAGAGAGAGAGAGAGAGAGAGAGAGAGAGAGTGAGAGAGGGGGGGACGTTATAGGAGTAAGAATATTTACGGGATTCGTTTCTAACAGCGGGAAAATTCCCACCCGCATTAGACATAATGCGAGACGGCCCTGCTTCTAGTCGAAAGCAATCGAAGGTAGTCGAAGTCGTCCGAGGACAGTGGAAAATAGTGGGATGTTTCCCCTCTTTCGGTTCTGACCATCCCTCGGTCCCCACCATCGGCGCGCATCCCTTCCTTCGCGCTCGGTATCACCGTCTCTGTTGCACCGATGTCGGTTGACGGTTCTCCCAGTCGCTTCCTCCTCCCTCTCTGTCTCACTCCTAGCGGCTGTCTCCCTCTCTCTTTCTTTCCGTCTTTGTCCGTCTCTGTCTCTCTTTCTTGCTCGTTTAGCTCGTTCTTAACGTCAAACCACTTAGGGCCGCGGACCTCGGCAGTCAGTCGATCTTTCCTAGCAGCAGCATTCCGGCATTTTCCACCTGATCGCGCGCGGGCGGTCCGGTAAACGCCATTTTGTTCGTCACACACGTCTGATCGTCACGTCTCCTCGTTAGAGAGAGGCTCCTCGTGCGTACAAACGTTTGTATGTGCCGCGCACCCTTCCACGCCCCGTCGAACACCTGCGTTATCAAAAACAACAAACGAGCGAACGCGAGACGCACTTTGTAACACGGGTCGCGTTGTTGTGTGGTGTGCCGGTGGGTTTACATTGAACCGTTCTCGTCAACCGACAGCCACGGCCAATTCGGGAACGGAAAAGGACGCCGGGTGTTGTTTTTCCGTTGAACGAGACCCGCACGGAACACGGAGTGCGTGACCCCGCGTGGTGTTCTCTCTCTCTCATTCTCCACGTTAGTTACATCCCGTAGCCCACCGTGTAAGGACCACGCAGCGAAACAGATACATGAGAACGTGAGTACGCACCAGATTCTTCCTAATATACGCGCGCATCTCTGCTGTCCTCCCGTCTATCGCACGCTCGAACGTTAGATCTTGTTTTTTCCTGCCTGCATGGCATCGTCTGCCATGTTAGACCGGCGTCTCTTTCTCCTTCTCCCTCCTTCGCTCCCACCATTTCTCTCTCTCTCTCTCTCTCTCTCGCTCCCTCTCTCCGACTACTAACTCTGTTCCCCTTCCTCACGCTACGTGTAAACGCGCTCTCTCCCACCGTCGACTCGCTCTTTCGCTTTTTCTCTCGGTTTCTCTCTTTCTCTCGCTGTCTTTCTTTCTCTCGCCCTTTCTCTCTTTCTCGGGCGCGCATGCATGTGTGTGTGTGTGTGTGTGTGTGTGTGGTGTTTCGACAGGAGCGTCGAGACGAATTTTCCGATTGGGAATTTTAATGATAACGAGGATAACGATGACAGTACCGGTGAGAAACGATGAGGACGCTGCCTGTCAACCGACCTCTCGCCTTCTTCATTGACCTGCTGCGCTCGTGTCTGTGTTTTCGCTGTCGCCGCGTAATTCGCGCTTGTGTGTATGTGCGAGAGAAAAACACGAAGAGAGGGAGAAGAGTGGTAGAGAAGAGAGAGATGGAACGAGCATGTTCTCTCGTAGAACAACACGGGACTAAACGAAACGTCCTGCCCCCGTGATTCTACGTAAGTGTGGACGAACGATTTTTTCGACATTTTTTTCTTCTGCCCTGTTTCGATAATCGTTGCTTTTTCGCGGACGGCGCGCGTCTTTCGGGGAGGACGAGCATAACCTTAAAAGCTAGGGAGGCGTAGGCGCGGTTCTTGACACTTGGTACGTTATAACAGCACGTGCACGCGCGTTCGATGCTCCAAGATAGCACGTCAAAGTATGTAACCAATCAAAGTAACCGGAGTTTTGTTTATTTCGTTTGCTCGTGCAAAAGCGCGGGAAGCGCGGCAACGGGAGAAGGGGGCGGGTGTGGGGGTTAGACCATGAGGTTTTTAGAGTGTGTCGTGACGATTCGCGGGAAACACGTGCATCGAAAAAAATGTTTCTCTCTACAGAAACAGAAATTGCGCGTTTGTATTGCGAAATTTCGAATCGGAATGACTTTAAAATGACTCATCATTACGAATCAGATTAAGGAAGGAGCTTTCCATGAATAACGCGGCGCGCAATAATCGAGGACGATAGTTAACTCAACGCGTTATCTTCACGCGGAAATTTTTCGTTCTAGGAAAACCTCTAATCAGTTTTGCTGCTCTTTTTTTTCCTTTTTTGTTTTTGCGAATCACCACGGCAATTTTCATAATGATATTTTGATATCACCTCGGTGCATGCACGTTTTCCGTTCCTCCTCTTTTCATTTCTTTTTTTTTGTACCGTTCTACGTGACGTAGATTGTCACCGACCAATACCAGCGCGCCTGTTGCGTTCTTGTGAAATATAATAGAACGTAGTGTTTTTTTGCGCGCCGGCGAATGATCGCGCGTCGCACTTATCTGTCGATCGTGCGCGACAAAAATTTTTAACCGAGGAAATCGTTAACCGCCGCGCTCTTTGTCAATTATTATTATTTTTTTTTTTTGCCACAATAAACTATAGGCTTAAGTGCGATTTCGCTGTGTAATATTTTTCGATCGAAGTTGCGTTATCTGAAACTCGAAGGAAAATTACAAAATCCCGTTGCATTTTTCACGTGCACTTTTCCACAGGAACCGCGTGTTATCTCGTTTCGTATCTCGGCGTCAGTGGTTCCTGTGGACGGATGCGTCATAGCGATTTATTAAACTCTTCGAAAAAGAGCAACTACTTGACGTCACGGCAGACCACCTGCCTTATACGCAATTTTCTCTAACACGTGGATTCGGCGCGTTAGTCGTGCTGCTGGTAATTTATGTCATCGCTGTCGCCGTCGACGGGTTTTTCCAAAAATAAAACACGAATAAGCCGATCGTTGTTCACGATGCGATCGGAAAATTACCGATTGACATCACACACTCGTTGCATCGTTTCATTAAGATCGACGCTTTTTTTGTTTGCAGCACGTTTTTTTTTTTTAGAATTTTTATGGATTTCTTTTTGCTACGTGAAAAATAAGACGTGCAAATGATCGGAGGAAAAGAAACGCTCGCTTCTGGCGTTGCTTTCGCGATCGTTTCAGACACCGCAGAGTTGCAATTACGCAATCGTTCTAGTATCAAACCTGAAATTTTCCGAATGAAAATGCAAACCTCGTTGCACGTTCCTTTCACGCGTGTTCCTTGGGAAATGGGACATCGTTGAAAGCTCTGATCTCGTCGTATACAAGGTTCACGTGGTAGTATATGAGTTTGGTAAACTCCGGACTCTCGTTGGCCGCGTACTTGTTTGAGATATAGGGATTAGAGTTTATGTTAGCTTCGAATATTTGTATTTTTTGTTCCTGCTGTTTGTAACAACGTCCTTCCTTTTTTTTTCTTTTTCCTTTTTTTCCCCTCGCTATATTTGCTTTGACCAAAATTATCTTTCTTATCCGCTTGTTCTCGCCTCGTTCTCTCTAACGGCTTGTTTGAATATTAAACGAGAAACTACGTCAAAAATCGATGGAAAAAAAAAGTTCCCTTCCGGCAAACAACGTACGGTGCATATGCCGATGGGGGGGGGGGGGGGGGGGGGGAATTGCACCGCGCTGACGATAATTGCTACGAGCAGAGAGGGGAGGGGATTTAATCGAAAAGAGAGTAACAGCAACGGCGCGAGAAGAACAAGTCGATCGGTCGGTCGATCGAGAAAAATAAGGACGATGTCGAGCAACTCACGCAGCCATGCGGTTCCGAAGCATACCGGCGCGGCGGCGGCGTACCCGTCACGGTGCGAACGACCTCTCTGTTCTCGTCGTGTACGACGCGATGCTGAAACGACATCGAGACTCTGCAGATCCCGCGAAAATTCGGCACCGGATACAGCATAGGCGAGAACGAGAGTCGCGAGAAGCGTGTGCGCGATTCGAGCACAGCTGCGACACGATGCTGTGAAAATATACTTTTAAAAAGCAGCTTGAATTTTGAAAAATTCCTGTTGTTTCTTTTTTTTTTTTTCAAACTCTTCTCGAGCAAAGTTCGAACTTTATTAGATACAGAACGAGTCACGTAAGTAATTGACACGGTTAACGAATGTTCGAAAGAGATTGAGGGAACACTTGAACGGTTTCACAATCGTTACGTTTCTTGGAAAATGGGCAGATGAAATTTTCGTATAGCTCGGTAAAAATAAGTGTACATTAATTACCAGGAAATCTACCGATAATACAATAGGTATGCTCATTGTGTACGTGGGCTACTTGTACGAAACGCGGATTATTTCCCGCGCGAATAATAAATTGCGTATTTATCGAGGGTTTCTCGAACACCAACGAGCCGCTACACACGCCGCAGAGCCACGGTATTACAACCACCACTATGGATGCAGAGAAGGAACGTGGTGGGGATAGGAGTCAATATCGAAGATAACCGTGCGAACGTCTTGACTCGGCCCCGTTCAATCTTTTTCCATGCCTGGAAAAATGTGCTCTCTCGGCTGTGGGCGCGCGCGCGCGTGCACTCACGCTCGTCTCTTCTTCTTCTTCCCTAAGCCCGCGTATTTCTGTTACGCTCGGCGCGCGTAAACGTTCGAAATGTCTGATATTATTCGCCTTGTCTCATTGTTGAAAGCAGCTTACCCACCACCGACCAGATAATTAGCTGTATCGTTTCTCTTATTATTTTTCTTCTGTCCCCACCGGTATATACATATATAAGTACACTCTAGTGTTTCACTCGTCTTTATTGTTCCGCGCGTAAATATCAAACGAAAAGCCACGATATAAGTAGCAGAGCTAGTTGTTGCCTAGGGATTTTCGGTTCTCAGTCGTCGTTTCGTGCGTAAGAAAACGAACCTAAGGGGTTTTTGCGTCAATTTTTTTCATCGTTGTGTGTACACGACTGCTCGATGACAAAGCTTTTGTCTTCGACGTGTATATTTGAAATATATCGTTGCTCCGTTCTTTTCCCCTTCCGCACTTGTCTAATTTCAACTTGTACGAACGATTTATATCATCAGCGTTACTGGCATCTTTTTTCTTGGTAAACGTTAATAAGTCGTGACGAACATGTTCCCCTGCTTTTGTTTCTAAGGCTACGAAGAGTTTGAAGTTCTCTTTTTTTTCTTTTTTTTTTTGGTTTTTCTTCTTCTTCCTCTTCTTCTTCCTCCAGCAACGTAGTAGTTTCACGTTTACGAGGAAATTTCTGTTTTCGCTGAAACGAAATCGATTAAGAATCGTGCGTCACCGTGACGCTTTGGTGCCGGTGTAGGAAGGGAATATACATATACGTGTATACATATATATATATATATATATATATGTATATATATATATGCACACATGTGTGTATCTGTATATATATACATATAAGTTTCTTGAAAAGGCTTGCTACCTTCAACATTATGTTTAATTCATCAGTTCTTCATTAAACGCGAATTAATTTTATAGGCAGTGTAGCGGTTAAATTTTTAACGAGCTGTTCGTTTAAACTTTTCCTGACCTCTAATTGGACACCATCGGATTTTCGTGATTACACTGGACCTCCGCTTATTCCGGATTTTTCTTCCAGAATCGAAAAACGAAAAAGAAAAGAAGAGTGTAAAAAGGGGGAAAACACAGAAATAATCCACCCGCTTTTGAAACCGGTAATTAACGTGTAAACATCTTAGTCATTGACACATGTCGTCTTTCTTTTTTTTTTTTTCGATGCAATTACTTTAACGATGTTGATAATTCGTCAAGGATCAGGTTATACCTATATACTGAAATAGTTACTAGAAATAGTTAACCGAAGGGTTGGCTATCGTTGAAAATTGAAAATTGAAATACCAGATAAATCGTCGATATTATCGAGAAGCTATATAAAATACGCGAGAAAGATGATGAAATCTAGCAAACTAGATCGAATTTTAAAACACAGGCCACTGTGTCTGTCGTCGAGTTCGCTTTCTCTCCCTTGCGGTGCGCGTCTGGGCAAAAAGTTCAAATTCCGCGAGCGGGATAACGCCGCGGGCAAAATTGCCGGTATGATTAATACCGGCGGAGGCAAAACTAACGTTGGCGTGGCCACCTATGGAAAAGTCGATAACTAACAAAAAAATCAGCATGAGTGGAATTAAGAGAAATTCCGTGAGCCGTCCGTCAATTTATGTACGCGAGAAAGTTACTAGCGCGAGTACCCAATACCTCTAACGCTTTTTTAGCCATCGCGAAACCTCCGGAACGGTTTTCAATTTATTTCACGGATTTCTCTGTGACTCGTTTAGAAGTGTCATCGTGGGAATAGCTCCGCGAAACACCTGTATAAATTCATCCTCTTTCGTCTGCACATATATACACTATATATACCTAATTTAACAAAGGAAATTTTCTGAATGTTCTTATTAAGCATGAAACGAACGGTGGAGAAAATTGAAGAGCAACAAGCGATGGAAAAAGGAATGAATGAAAATGTGTGAAAGAAAGAATGTTCCATAAATAACGAGGGGGGAGGGGGGAGGGAAGGGGAAAGAGAAGAATAATTTTTAGGATAATTGAAATAACATTTCCGCGTCACCGGGTTGAAGATTGGAAAGGAGAAACGGATGTGAGAAGGTTGTTCAAAGTTGTAGAATAACGACGATTTCTCGATTTTCCATAAAATTGTACCCTGGCTTTCCCACGTGTTCCCTGGAATTCTACTTTCGCACGGTATAATTTCACGGAATGATACTCGCGCGTGTTGAAGAACAGGCAGAAGAATACCGTGGCGACAATTAAACGTCAATAAGAGCGTGTGTAGAACCGAGGTGTCGAACGATGTGTACGAGAAACGTGGCTAATCTCCGGGAAGGAAGAGAACTCTCGGGTTGTTGCATGCTCGAGGATGTGCCGCCGGTGAAATCTCTTTGATTTTCACACGTTGCGTCCAAAACAAGTATTCAAGCGACGTTCACACGTCGCAAACCGAATTGATTTCCCCTTTTTACCCAGCTTTTTCCTACTCTGTCCGATTTTCTATCAGCCTCGTACTAATTCGTTCCTTTCTTTTTTCTTTTTTTCTTTTCGTTTCGTTCTACAAACGTGTTGGTGGTAGAGTTATTCGGTCAGAGATACACAGTTTTACCTTTCCTCCTTCCTTTTCGGTCAACCTGGACATCGTTTTCACTGATAAGAATGATTCGTAGGTTATAAAATGTGCATTATCAAGCAGAACTTTGCTAAGAGCGCAACAGAATTGGATATCTTTGTGTGCAACCAGTGTAGACGTATTATTCGATAGATTAGAGGGGGGCAAAGAAAATAGGAATGGTGGAAAATGCGTAGAAAAATATTGGAAGAGTGCGTGAAATCGGCGGAATATCGTAGATTGTATTTACTTCGCGGTGTTTCGCGAAGAAAAGAAATAGAGGCACGATTGGCGTGCCGTGGCTGGTTCTATGGGCTAGGCGTCCAAGGAGGAGAGGCCACTTTGGAATATAAAGCTCAGTTCGCGAGGAGAATAATCGTTCTGGGTTCTTCATGGCGCGCCATAAAGCGTACTGAATCGCGTTACTTATTTTGCACGCGGTTTTCTTACCTTTCTAGAGAATTCTCGTCGACTTTACCAAAGAAAGAAAGGGCAATTTCTCGTTAGGAGAATAAGGGGAAAATGTCGTTGTCTATTCTGCAGCATTGTTGCATTCGCAATCATTCGTTGGAACGTCTTAAAATTCCAGACAAGTTCCTCGAGAGGTTGAGTTTTCGATGAAGCTGAATTAACAGGGTTGATTGACGTTAGGATCGGAAATATAATTCGAAATGAAAAAGAAACTTTTCGCAATCGTGATTCGAAGATACGGTGAACACTGGGGGCATTTTCACAAAATCCTTGTATCGAATCGGATTACTTCTTCTTCGTTTTTTTTTTCCCCCTCCTTCTTTCTTTGCTTAACCTAGATCGAAGGGGCAAGAGGTGGAACGAAGAATGACGAGTATAGAAAATTCGAGTTCACGATGAATAGTTTGAAATACGAGGTTCTCGGAAGTAGAGAGTTCCTCTGGAGTACTTCTTCTTTTTATCGACCGGTTAGCCCCAGTCCAGGCTCGACGAGTGCTTATTAACGACTCGAAGAATCGCGATTCCTTATATTTTTTCTCGAATAGCGAAAGAGGAAGAATGGTTGACGATTCTGCACAATTCCAATGAATAGAAAAAAAGAGCAACCCTCGAGCACAAAGGTGTTCTCCCTGAAATGTAACCACGAGACAGAGAGAGAGAGAGAGAGAGAGAGAGAGAGAGAGAGAAAGCGAGGGTCGGAAAGAATCACGAGGGAGCAGAAGCTACTACTCGTGTCCTCGCGAGCTATCGAAAGGATGTCCGAAGTAGCCTCTTTCAGGAAAAAGACACCAATTCTGTTCCCTACTTCTCGGCATCTGTACACGTGTGTGTGTGTGTGTGTGTGTGTATGAAACGAAAGGAAGCGTTGATCGTGAGGAAACGTGGTTGGAGGGATTATCGATCGCTAGAAATCGTTTTCCAATTCACGGCTAGTATATGCCTAGAATTTGACTCGATTCCGCTGGCAGGCGTTCCACGTTAAAACGTTCGACGACATAATTACGAAGGATCGATAATAAGAAACGCGAGCAGCTTCCTGCACGGCGAACCTTTGCACCGAGAGAGAAGATGCCACGGCACATTAACCGAGGAACTTGTGTCGCGCTATTAAACAGAAGCGAAAGATCCTCCGGAGCAGCATGGAGGATCGGTTTTTCCGCGTAAAGTACCGTTGATAATGGTACTGATCTTCGAGAGGTTATTGTACGGCTGGATGGACATGGCGATGATATCGACAGAGGGTGGGAGAAGGAAACCTATCGTCATCTGGAACTTCTCTTTGATTTTGGAACATTTCCAACAGCGGTCTCGTGTAAGTTTTGGACAGGAGATTTTTGAACGATTCACGTGTAAAGGAGACACCGTAGTTGAGTTCCTCGTTAGCAACACGTTGATAAAAAAAAAAGGGAGATAGAGAGGAGAAGGGAGAGAAAAAGTGAATGAATTTCACGAAAAGGTAAACGAGCATCGAAAATCGGAGATTCGTGCATATTTTAGCGAGTTGTTCGAGTCGTAGTCGATGGAAACGTCCATCGAAACGTTTCGCCTTAATTAAACCGCTCGATGAACATCGCTGTGTGTCCGCGGTATCGTGTCGCTGTAAACGCGTGTATCGCGACTTTTATCGCGAGTCGAAATTGAAACGACACCGTGCCGTGCGATTATACGCGGTAAATTGAGTTCCCCACGATCCCCGGGATTTTTGCGAAAACAGACGCGCGGAATCGACAGGTGCTCGCTCGCTCGCTCCAAATGAATTCCACAGTGAACGATGAACACGTCGATCCCTGTGATTTCCCCGCTCCATTTTATTTATTTGTTTATTTAAAACGGGTGAGAAAAGGCCGCGGGATACGAACGAGAAGTAAGAAAAAAAATATATATATAGAAAATACGATTCGATAAAACGATTTTGCGCGTGGAAGTGAAACATGGTAAATTTCTTGGAAGATATTCTCCAACTTTTCCTCTCGTCTCTTCTGCTTCTGCTTCTCCTTCTTCTTTATCTTCTTCTTTCGAGCCTTATCTTTTTTTACGGATCAATGCTTACAAAAATGTTGAAAGAGATGGTACTTTTTCTTTTTTTCTTCTTATTTTTTCTTTTTTTTTTTTTTTTTTTTTTCGAGAATGCCTACTCAGAGACCGTGTTATTTTCGTCCTTAAACGACATCGACAGCCGACCAGAGCAATTTCCTCTTTTTCCCTGTTCGAGGCGGCCGCGAGCTAGCTCGCTAAAAGCAAAACTTTTCCCATTTAACTGGTACCACCTCTCACCGGTTCGTGAGAGGAACGTAATGCCGTAAGATTTATAGAAAAGCGTGGCGAGGCTGATTTTTCGAGATAATGACTTCTCTCCCCTTCGCGCCTGTTCGCCGATCGCCAGATCGTTTCTTTTTCTTGAAACAACAGTCAGTAGGCGTCGAAGATCTGGCTTAACAATTCTTATCGTTATTTCATCCGAGAAAAGAAGGAATATTCCACGGTCTTATGGATCGAAGAACAGGTAGACATCTTTCTTCCCTCGACAACTCGGGCAGTTCATTCTCCGTTTCGAGTTGTTGCAAAGTTTCCTCTAGTTGGTTACTTCTTTCCGGGGGAATTTCTCGTTCGAGACACGAAACTCGATTCGACGTCTATCGGAGCTGGTCAAACGCGAAATCTCACGGCGTCAGAGACGGATTCGAGGAGCGTAGGGAAAAGGAGAAAATTCTCCGTGCTTGATCCTTTTCTCGCAAGAAGAAAGCTCCGCGATGTTTCGGTTGTCTCCGGCGCAAAGTAGCATCTCTAATTACAGCGATAATTACGTCGATTCTCGTAGAATATCTGGAATGATAGCCGGTTTGGCGAACACGCCGCGCCGTCAGTCTAAAGGACAGAAGTCTCGGTGGGCTATTAAAAGCAACACAGCAGGAGGGAGCCGTGTCGCGAAATAACTTTCATTACAGAATCAAGTATGGAGAAACTTGGTAATCCTAAGTAAACAGAGGGTTAAGGGTCGCGTTCCAACAGAAGAAGAGAGAGGGGTTAGATAGAAAGAGAGCGTAGAGCGTAGAGAAAGAGAGAGGGAGAGAGAGAGAGAAAGAGGGAGTACATAGGGCAGTGTTTGTGCGTGAGGGAGAAAAGGCCGCGGCGTGAGGGTGGTTGTCGCGAGAACAGCAACGGGGCTGGCGGGGAGGAAACAGGGGGGTTGCATAGGCTTCGATGGCTAAAGGACGTATACAAAAGTATGACAAAGGGGTTGGCTGGAGGGGTGGATCGCGGAGGGGGTGTTATCGGTGACTCGTCGGAGGAAAGGGTGGGGGTAGGCGGCGGTGGTGGCGGCGGAGGCGGCGGTGCGATGGGGGTGACGGCGCCTAGGTGGTGGAAGTGGAGAAAAGGGATTGTTTGAGAGCATCGACGACCAGACGAGGCCACTTGCCTCCGTTCGACACCCTCTTACGCGCCTACCGCCTCCCTTCCCCCACCCCGTGTCTACTCCCCAATCCTCCCCAATGCCTCCACCCCGTCCTCCTCCTCCCTCTGTGCCGCCGTGCCCCGCGCACCGCGCTGACGTCACGGACCAGCACACTTTTAAACGAATAATGCAAATTGATTTTGCGATTGTCGTCGCCGTCTACGCGCCTAGATGCCATGCACCGATGCTTCTGTCGCCCCGTTGAAAGACGACCTTTGTTCCTGCCACCTGGAGAAAACTGTCTACCCTTCCATCGTGAACGTCTGCCTTTTCACTTTCGCCCCTGATAAACTGACGCTGGAATTTTTCCCATTGAAAAAGGGTATTGGTAAACTTGTCTCTGGTGTAACGACATTGATAAAACTATAGTAAACAGTTTTATTTCGTTTTTTTTTTTTTTTTTTTTTTTTTTTTGGTTTTTTCAATCGAATCGACAGACTTGCTAGAATTTCCCTGTCGTCGATGGGAAAGAAAATTCGATAATGCGATTGTGTTCTGCTAGCGAACTATATTTGTTTTTGTTTTTCTTTTCTTTTCTTTTCTTTTCCGTGTAACAAATTCACAAAGACGTCGATAACTTTTCACGAGCGTGTAACGAAGTTTCCTTTCCCGTCTTTCTTTTCATTTATTCATCGTACCCGCTGCGCATCGTTGCATTTGCAATTCGGGTGTTCCCCGTGCATAACGATAGCAATCGACTTTGCGGTTGCAACATAAGAGCTGTCGAGTATCAGCGTGACAATATTTGCCGACAGATACGATCAAATTTATTTAGCGGTCTTAAACAAAAATGTTTTCACCGTGTTTTTTCCTCGCTGATTTATTTGACTTTTGCATCGAATATTTCTTCCGATTTAGCCACGATTTCAAGACAGGAAAAACACGTGGAGAGGGTTAAGGAACTGTGAATGACGCGGGAGTGTCGCTCAGGGACCCGTTTTTGACGATGTTATTTCGAACGCGTGTCGATCGTGAGATATTTCCGGAGTTTCCTGTTTTTCAGCGAATTTTTCATGCACGTGACGTTCGTGACCTTCGATCGGCCCTAATGCATTCACAGACTGGATTCCGTGTGCGCAGGGCAAAGAGAGAGAAAAAAAATGGGGAAAAAGGCTCGTCGAGCCGCTATTATCTTTTCGTGTCGCGTCGAAATTAAAATTTATACGGTGTACAACGAAATGGAGCGATGCATCACTTCGAGTTCGTGCCAGGATGGCTGAGAGAGCAGGAAAAGTAACGCGAAAGTCCTCTTTGCGATGGATTGGAAAATATTATGCCGCGAGATGATCTTGCATGGAAAAGTGTCTCGCAATTGTCTCGATTGTAATTCATCCATCGGAGTTTAAGCGAGTAATATCGTTTACACCAATGAAAATGCCGATAACCGATGCACGCAGCACACGGAGTACTCGTTCAGAAATCAATTTAGTAGAAGTCGGGTGCACTCAGCTGCGCATTTTGGCCCGGTGGAACACTTTACTACCATCCAGTGCAAAAACAAGTTTCAGAAAGTTGTGCCACGCATACACCTACCTACCTACACTTGCCTTGTGCGTTCAGCTGAAGTGAAAATGAGAAATCGACTATGCGTCAAGGGTCATAAAGGGGTGTATAGAAAGAGTTTACGAAATGACGCTGCAACGAGTGTTGTCATCGAGTGAGCCACCGGCATACGGCGTTCACTGTAAACGAAACTAAATTGTACACACTCGTGTATCGCGAGCATTGGTCGCTCGACTGTTCGGTCCGACTGTCGAGCGTTAATTATTTAAAAACCGTTTCGTCGAGATAAAACCTACGAGGGTAGGACAGAGAGAGAGAGAGAGAGAGAGAGAGAGAGAGAGAGATTGCTTTGAAAAGCAACTTTTCCCTTGTCGAATGACGACACGCCAGCCGATTAATGATAGGTATATGTATAAACCGCGCCTCTGTTAACTCGACGTGACAACTGTTCGTTATCGTGTGCGTTTGTTAATTAATTGATCGCGAAAAGACGGTGACAGTCGTCGTCACCTCGCCAGAAATAAATTAGCCTATCGTGAAACTGTTATCAAAATCCTCGATTTTAGATATTACGCGAAGAATCTTGGTTGCACGAAATATCGTTGACATTAAAAGGAATCGCCTCGCGTAATTTCAACTGGCGACACTGTCTTGTGACGCAACTACCATAAGATTCGAGTTTAAACGTTACACGAAACTGGCGTGCTCTCGTGTTCGGTGAAAAGATATCCCCTTATAATCATTACACCGTGTGTCTCCCGTTTCTGTGTCCCCGTCCGTTAAAAGGCAGGCCCCGTTTCGCAATTCCTCGAACTAGCTGGCTGCATGGCTGGCTTGGCTGGCTGGCTGGCTGGTGGCTGGCTGGTGGGCTGGATGGCTGGATGGCTGGCCCCCCTTTTAGTTCTCTCGGTTCTTGCAGTTTCCTCTCGATCCCTTCGGAATTTCAAGTATGCAATAATTTAATCCTTCGCCTTTCCTTTATTCCCGGCGCGGCAGAGTAGAAAGGTTAAATAGATTAATTGCTTAGGTCGGATCGATCGAGTATGACAGGGGTGGCTCTCTCTACCTCCCTTCCCGCTTTATTCCTTTTTTCCTGCGCCTGGAAATTGCTATCGCTTTGAGAATTAAACCCGGACTCGGTTCACTCGCTGCGAACGAACAAAGGGAGTGGGGGTGGAAAGACGGAAAGAAGAGGAGGGGAGGAGGTGGCGGAGGAGGAGGTGGTGGAGGAGGTGGAGGAGGTGGAGGAGGGTAGCGGTAGGAGGCCGTGAGGTGGGGGTGGGTGAGGTAGTGCCATAACGATGATGCTCGTTATTCGAAAAAGAAAGAAGAAAATATATCGCTGCCGAGGACTGTGATGAACGAGAAAGCAGAAGGCCGTCTGATGTCGTTTTTTCGCTTTAATAAATCCCTCCTACTACACCTCTTCCCCTCCTCCTCTTCCACCTCCTCCTTCGGTGCACTTTTTACTTCTACGATTTTATTCCCGATGCTTTTCGAACCGGCGGTCTTCTTCTCTTCCATCGAGAAACGGCACGGCAACGACGGCGGCGGCGAGTCGCGTTGCTGCAGAGTCACCGTAAGAATGGAGCTGCCTCCTAATCAAAATTCCTTTCCGTAACGCGATAAGATACGTTGTCGTCGGTTTGGTAAACGCGACGTCCTGCTGACGAAATGGAACGCCAGAGCGTCGTCTCCGTTCTACTGAATTTATTCGAAAACCAACCAGTTTTTCACTTTCTTACGTTGCCTCCTTTTTACAAGAGAAGCTTGTCTGTAGACTCGACGCTTTCTTTCCTATCTAGACAAGATAGAAATTCTTCTCCTCCTTTCTGAGTGTATCCATCGGATAATCTAATACTGGATACGATAAATGATACCGAAATATCACTGACGGATTAGTTCCCAGCGAAAGGGCAATCTAAATCAAGCCAAAGGGGAGGAAACGGTATGCTTTGTTTAATTAGACAGAATAATCTTTACGTAACTCGTGCTTCAGAGGTAGATGATTGAAAAGCTCATAGTGCTACATAATTTCACGTTTATAACAAAATGGCCTTTAAATCGATCAGGCACGATTTCCTCGATGGTTACTTTGACGTATATACGTCAACGTATAGTAGTTTCGTTTCCCTTCCAAGTTGCTTCTCCCTGTAGGGCTTCTGACTCGCGCAGCCAAGGGCCAGGCGGCGGGACGAAATACAATCCCAAAGAGAGAGGAGCTTCTTTCCTGTACTTCTACCCGGAAGTCACACGCGCGCACCCGCAACAAGATATGGGTGACCCACGTTTTTTTTAGGGCTATCCCTCTTTTCCCTGAATTAAACCGAATTCCACGTTTTCTGGTAAAAGTAAAAATATCTCCTATAGCGTTTTATTTGTCGTTCCTTTTTTTTTCTTCTTTTCCACGTGAGATCAGCAATAACTTCTACTTCTTTTTTCTATTGAAAAACACTTGGATGGGTTGGGTTGTCGAACGTTTTTTGTTTCTTGTTTTTTTTTTTCAAAATTTTGAAAAATTGAGGGTTCGTGGAAAATGTGTAATTTTGCATGGAAAGGAAGAAAAAGTTCTCGCGTAAATACGCATCGGTAGAAAAGAAAAAAAAGATCGACGGGGTTAGAGGCGCTGGTGTGTGGCGATGGTGGTGGTGGTGAGGCACAAAGTGTAACGTTACAGGCCAGCGTGCAGGGTTACATGGCCCGCGCAACCTATACAGATCGCGCGTTCGTGGTAATACGAAACTGCGAGAGTTTCTCCTCGCGAGGCTCGCGACGATTAATCGCCGCCACGCACACACCACACCTACCTATCGATGATTAACGACCGAGCAATTAGTCGATCGTGCGCTTGTTTATGAGCCGAAAATTAGTTGCACGCGTCTTATCGGGGCTCGCGATCGTTGCGTCGCGTCGGGGTGATTCGGTAATTACGAGGCCCATGGAATTCCACCCCCCTCGATTCCCTCCTCCTCCTCCTCCTCCTCCTCCACCACCTCACCCCACCTTCATTCCCTCCCCTCGTTGCAGTCATCTCGAAACGAAGAATCGATCCGCCGGTTCGCATCTCTCGGTTCGCTCCCCCTGAAAAAAGGAGAGGCAGAAGAATCGAAGGAAAAAAAAGAAAAACGAAAGAGAAAGAGTGGAACGGGCGTGGAGGAGTAGGAGGAAGAGCCCCGTCTAAGCGGGGAGGGGTGTCGGGGGCTGTGCTCTCACGGCGGAGAGGGGTAAGGTAGAGTAGAAGCGGAGCGAGCGAGAAGGCGGTACGTAATACTCCTTCGAGCTAGCGCAAGATGGATTTCCGCGAACTTGGAGCGGGCCTTAACTCGCGAAAAATGTCAAAGCGAGTAGAAGAATAGGTGGCAGGGGCAGAAGTAGGAACAGTGGCCGAGGGGAACAGTGGGGGCGGGAGGGAGGGATAGGCTAGGGAGACTGAAAAGGGTGACTCAGTGCTATAGGTGAGGTAAAAGGGGCGCAAGACGAAGCTTGGTCGTCGCCGTCGTCGTCGTCGTCGTCGTCGTCGTCACCGCCGCCGTTGTCCGCGCGCCGTTCCTCGTATATCCGTGTGTACCCGCGTACTTAAGATCCAAAAGCGCGGCAGTTTTGGTAGGGGAGGGGATAGCCCTCGTGGGGAAGGAGGCCGTGCAGCGTAGGAGGAGGAGGAGAAGGAGGAGGAAAAGGGGGGATCGTGTGACGGAGGGGCCAGCGAATGGTATTGGAGGGGATGATTGTCAAAACAGGGCTGCAAGACGCTACGAAAAATGTTCGTATTTATGGCACTATTTCCGCCGCTTTGAAGCCCCAACCTCTGTAGCTGGATCACCCACCCCCACCTCGCGCCTTGTCTCGGCTGGTGCTCGCCTCCTCGCGAAACCCTCTCTTCCCCCCTTTTCTTTTTTACTTCCTCCACCTCCTCAACCTCCTCCGCCTCCTCGCCCCCCTTCGGCAGTCCGCCGCCGCCGCCGCCGCCGCCGTCGCCGCCGCGTCGTTTTCCAGAGTGCGCCGCGCGGCCGTTCTTACTTTTCTTGCTTTCCTCTTCTCCTCTCTCTTCGCTTCGTGGACCGACCCCCCACCGCGCGTCTTCCCGCGCCTCGTTTCTACCCCACCCCGCCAGTTTCTTTCTATATATCCTGTACTCTCTACCCTACCTTCGCGGCCTGAATCCCTACCCCCCAAACACACACAGAACCTCTCTCCCCACCCGGAGGCGAAGCACAACGACTCGCCGGCGGGAGTTCTCTTCCCCCACCTTCGCGGCGCCACTTTAATGTTACATTAATAAAAAGCAACAATCAATATCTTCCCCGTAAAAAATTTTAATCTATAACAGAGAGAATTCCGGCCCCTCCCGCATCTCCTACCACGCCGTCCTCTCTCGCGTTCTTCCTCGCGTGCGCTCGCTCTTCTGCCTCCCGCCCTCTTAAGGAAAGCGCCGCTACGAGCCGTGCCGAGCCCTCAGTATCGTAACCAGGCTCTACCGGTACCCCGTTGTCGTCTCAGTCAACGACGCGCGAAGTGCGTGTTGTCATTTCACTTTTCACGCCGGAGGACCGTCAGCGCCGCGCGAACCGCCCTTCGTGTCGCTACACGTGCCCTTCTCTCGCGCCCTTTTTCTCTACCGCGCTGTCGCCCTGCGCGCCACTCGTCCCGCTTTTCCTTCTCCTTCTTTTTTTCTCTTTTTATTCCCTCGCCTCCAACTTGAATTGATCTTTGTTTATCGTTTCTCTCTCTCTCTCGCTCTCTCTCTCTCTCTCTGTCGTGCGTCAGTGTGACATACACGCGTGATATTCGTCAGAGGGGGGAACGCGGTTGTGCGTGTACACGCAACATACGGAAGTCGAAAATCTGAGGGTGGAAGGGAAGGGGGGATACACACGTTGCGTGCGTTAGCAGCGTCTCCTTTCAGCGATCTCACGTATATTCGACAGCGTTAGAAGGGGGAGAAAATACGCGACATAGACGAGAGAATGAATAGCGTGCATTGTTGCGTGTATCGTTTCGTGTATTGAACTCTGAGCATCGAGGCTCGTGGCCGCGTCTCCGTGTGGCAATAAAATTTACTCCCGTCTGATTTTAAGTAGACGCCGAGAGGCAAGCATCGACCGTAAACGGTGTCGATCTCGAGAGTCGGTCGGAGTCGTGTGGAGTCGCGTAACGAGCGCTGACCTTTGTTATCGCGTGTTCGTCGAATTGTTTTTCCGCAAAAGTTCACTCGAATATTTTATCTCCTCACAGATTGGCCCGATCCGAAAGGAGTGTTTAGTTTTACGTTGGTCGTGTACCACGACTGAGGGTACGAGCTCTCTCGACCTGCTGCGTTTCTTCTTCCCGGACAAAAGGGTACGGGAGCAAGAGGAGACGCGACCAGAGAGAAAGAGAGAGAAAGAGAGGAGAGAGCGAGAGGGTGAGAGATAGCGCGCGCAGGGAGTGAGAAAGAGTGGGAAAGGAGGGAGAAACGGCGGGCGGTCTCGCGCATCTCTGCGCGCGACGAAGGCAACTGAGCTTCTTCGGACCTCTAGAGACTATAGTCGACTATTTTAACTTGAACATTATGTTTTGTAGCGTATCTCGCCGCTGACTCGACGGAAATCGTGCATTGTTATCTCTCTCGGTTCTTCTCTCCCCCCCCTTTTTTTTTCACGCGCCATCTCGTTGTTGCGTATGTGAAATCCATTGACGTTGATCCATCGGAATCCTTTTTTCACTTCGTGTACGTTGCCTGTCGTCGTCTTCGTCGTCTTCGTCGTCTTCGTCGTCTCCTCGTGTGTGCGTGCGCGTGCGCGTGCATGCGTGTGTGGCTCTGGTGTGCGTGGTGCGTGCGTGCGTCCCTGTGTGTGTTCAATTTTCGCGGTCGAATGTCGCCGTTCGATCCACGATCGCGACTCGGATCGCGTCGCTGTTGGATCCGCGAGTAACGACCGTTTTTTTGCGCGCGTGCTTTCGTAGAAAGTTCCGAAGTTGTGCCAAGTGTGTCGAAACGGAAAAAGAGAGACCGTAGTTTGAATGAAATTTGCGACGCGAAAGGGCATCGAGGTGATTCACGTCCGGACTTCCTCGGATCCGAGGACTTCCAACTTTGCCGATCATTCTCTCGCAGAAGTGGCGTTTACCTCTGACAGGTGGCTTCAGTAAACAGCGTACGTAACATTTCATTCTTACCTCTATTTTCTCAAGATCAAAGAAAGAAAAGAAAACACAGAATAACAGAAAAAACAAAAGAAATAAAGGAAAAATTAAAATCAGTTTACGCGCGAAACTATTCGCGCGATTGTTTTTTAACGCGTTGAATATTCGGAGGAAACGGGAACTCCTTAACCGGATGACATTGCACCGGGATCTCTCGCCCGTGGCCGTGCCACGCGTAGGTCAGGTTAGAAACCTGTGCGAACGTTTCCGCGACGCATGTTGCTCTGTTCTTCTTGTGTGCGGAACAGAGTGACAGAGATGGACAGAGAACGATATAGCGCGCCACGGACCGAGACAGTCCGCTAACAACACGTTGTACGAACGAGCGGAAGAGAGGGGGACAGATGTAAGCCTAATGGAAGAAAGAGAAAGGGAAACAGCAACGCGGGGAGAGAGTAAGAGAGGAAAGAGAGCACGCGGTATGGTCGTAGCGTGGTAGCGTTCGAGTTCGAACGAGTGACTGAATGGAATGAGTCGTCCGCGGAAGCGCGGGGAAGGGTAAGGGCCGGACCAATAGAGTCCGGAGTTTCGTCAGGGCCACGAAGGGAAGGGGGATACTCGCACGTAGTGGGGGATAGCTGACGGACTTACACACGTGCGTTCGAACCTACGCTACGCGTACGTTCGTTGCGTTCACGCACGGCTTCAATTCTTCCCATTGGGACTGACAATGAGTCAGCGATCCCCTTGTGATTCTCGATCGATCTATCTATCTACTGCGGAGGAGTTTCATCGTTAACCAATTAATTCCTCTTTAATACTTGCTCATCGTCGTCGACGGGATTCGATCAAATTTTTAACAAGATTTCTCGAAAAATTGTTCAGAGATTCAAGCGTTCGAGTAATTAACAGGATTGATGGAAAAAACAAATGTATGTGAAAATATGAAAGTTGGGAAGTAGGGTAGACTCTATGTTTAACGTGACCGATATGAAAAGAGGAAATAGTAATGCTAGTTTGGAGTAGCGTTCGTTGTACTCGTCGGAGTACAGTCAGCGTCAAAGTTCATTCAGTAGTGTCGACGCAGCTCGGAAAGAGCGTCATTCCCATCGGTTGTCCCGCTCTGTACGCGGCCCATACACGCACCCACACGTGTACAACTCGTTGATTCTGTCTCTCGTGTACGTGCACGCCGTGGAAAACCAGCTGTGCGAATCGATCGGCCGAGGATTCGATTTTTCTCCGCGCCGTCGATGTTGCCGACTGATAAGTAGTCACGTGATGAGATTTATTCACAGGATTCGCCGGAGGGAACATCCGCCACGCTGATTTCGACGAAGCTTCTCAATGCGTGTCTAACGTGAATAAAATTTAGGGGGTTGGAAGGCAAGGGTACGTCTCTCCTCAGTTTTTTTTTTTCTTTTTTTTCTTATCTAGTCGCGTAGGATCAGATTTAATCCCCCTCAAGTTTTCCCTTGGTCATTTCTATCTAAGAACAACTTTCGAATGTTTTACGATTCGTCAACGAAATGAAATTCTCCATTTCTAATAAAATCATTGCACGAGTTAAGTATCGTGATTTTTTGCATGGCGAATCTCTTTGATACAGACTTTTGCCCCGATCGTAAATGAACGTGATGTAGGATTTTCAAGGGGGAAATAGGTTAATGGTCAGGTACGATGGAAAAGTGGTAGGATTTAGTAAGCTTAACGATGCGTATCGATAATTGATTCCAATTACACGTGATTGTAATAATCGACGAATAATAATATGTCGATCGAGGATTTTTCTTCCTCTCGCACAATGCTGTTCACTTCTCGTTGGCAACAAGAGGAGAACAAGATAAAAGATAACCCAGCGAGGAGAAAAAAATCGTTGTGAAACATACGCATTGCCGTTTTACCTTCAATACTTTTCGATGTCTATCTACTTTGATCGACATTCTCCCCCCCCCCCCCCCCCCAGAAAAATCGTGTAAACGCCTTTTATTCCATCGTTCAGGCTGGTCTGGATGCAGAAACGCTCGGTCATTGTATCCCGCATACCGCTGCCAGAATTTTATGAGCTGTTAACGATGATCACGTACGATTGTAACAGTGTGGCTGCACACAGAAACGAATACAAACTACCAACTATATCCTATATCGTCCACGCGAGAGAGGAAAGACTTTTAAAAGTGTTCGCATAAGGCAGAAATATCGCGTAGAACGCGAAAAAGAACAGCGAAAGAGAGACGGAGAAAACACGCAGAACGTATGAATTATTTCTAGAGCGATGGGAAAGGTTGCGGAACTTAATTGGAACACTTCTATTCCGGGCGTAACGTTTGATGGCCACCGTTGTTATCCTCATTAAGCAGAAAGACGGCGGCGGAGGTGGCGGCAGTGGCAACGGTGGCGGCGGAGCCCGAAGTAAAAGTGTAAAAGGCGGCACGGGTCATCCGGAGGCCACAAAAAGGGAGAGGTTCTGATCTCTGGAGGAATGCACCCGCCGGATTCAGGACTCGAATCCATCCGGCGTCCAGTCTCGAAAACCTGTTGCATTTTAACGGCCACGACCGCGATTCTTTGGAACCGACGAACGCGCAAGCCAACGTCCGGGGGAAAAACTGTTCCTTTTATACACCGGCGAGATTACAGTGACGTCAGGGATCGTTCGATCATCTGACATTTAGTCGAGCATCATCAGCTCGACTAAAATCATTAAGTCGCTCGTACGATGAATATGAAAATGTCCGTGCATCGAGCAAACACGAACGCTTGTTGAATGTAATTTTTCAATTTTCCTTCTTCTCTCTCGGGCATCGTCGTTGTTTTTCTTTGCCTTCTTCTTTTTCCCCTTCCTAATTGCACTTCGATGGAAATCGATAAAGTGTGAACCGAGGAGAAAGAATAACTTGCACGGTATATATCGTTCGCGAAAACATTCCGCAATGAACAGTACGCAGAATGCTCTGTGTGTGTGTGTGTGTGTGTATATGTATGTATGTATGTATATACATATATACGCACACAGTAGGAGAATCAAAAAGAGTTGATCGATCGTCGAGACTTCATCCGTCGACTATAGTCACTCACTGACTCACAACGTCGACTAACGCGCAGCATACTTGCACAGATGGTTGACACGAATAATGCGGGCGAGGATACGGTGCAACGGTCGACGTTCCACATGATACATAAAATATTAAGCGGAATTCGAGCGTTTTTGCGGTAAGCGATCATCGCTCGTATGCATATGTGTTTCCGCGTTTCGGTTCGCGGAATTTTTCTGGATCGATAGAGCTCGTTGAGGAGGAAGAGGAGGAGCGGATGGAAGGAGGAGGAGAAGGTGGAGAAGAGGGAGGGGGAGGCGAGAGGGGAGATTCTACAGTGCATAAACAAACGCGTATGCATGCTTATTAAATAATTCTGGGTGCTCACGCGACGCCGCGTAATTTACGGCGCAATTTAAAAAACGCCCGTAATCGTGCCTCTACCGGCCGCGATGCAGAGACCACGCGTCTCCTCCACCTTGCCCCCTTCTTATTTATAACGTGTCAATAGCGTATCGTGTTACTTCCGGTTGTTAACACCGATCAATAGTGTATATCTTACTTTCAGGAGAACGGCCGCGCGTCGTTTGCTATACTTTTCGCTTTTAAAATTATCTCTCGATCAATCGGAATTGCAAACGTTTCTCTTTTTCTTCTTCCTTTGTTCATTTCCTTTATCGATTTTCCACCCTTTCGTTAATTATCAAGTATCGTTTAATTACGAATGGTAGACGAAAGTTTTCGTCGGGTCGAAAATACAGTGACCAAAATTGACATCTTAAAGGATTAAAAGGAGATTCGTAATATATGAGATTTCGACGAGATCGAGATACTTCTATCGTGACCGCGAGGTTCCTCTTTTAATATTCATCCCCCGCCTCTAGAACCGCGAGGCAGAGAGTTGCCCTTGTCGGAGGACCAGCTGTTTACAGAACAGCTTCAACGATCTCGTTCTCAACGGGCAAACAACGATCTCGTTCGACTCGATCGCTTTGAGAACTCTAAGGCACACTTCCGTCGTTGATTCTGGTGTCATTAAGAGCCCGCCGGGAGCCTCGGGCCTAACCGGCTCGAAGTTCGAGGCCGCGGAATGCCTGACTCGTCGGATCGTTCCACCGGAAGTAGTTCCCGCACTCTTTCCCGCTCTCGAGCTTTGAACTCGCGCCGCTACGTTGGCCCAGGAAGCGCGAGGGAGGGTGGAGGACGGTTGGGAGCGTATGTGGCTCGTTGGGTACGTGATACCCGCGAGATTCTGAAAAGGACAACCACCGTTCGTCTCGACTGCTTTGCCTCGCCTCGGCCGGAGTTAACTTGTTCCATTTCTCGGGAAGGTATTCAATGAAAAATCAACGAAAACTTGAGCCATTTACTCCTTGATTTGATCCTTGCAAATAAGAGTTCAACGCATTATGGGGAGTATCTCTGAACGAGGACATTTCCCCCTTTTGTGTTTGATTTCTATCGCAATTTGTATTACGAGTCGTACTCGTGTTAGTCATATTTGACGACGACTCGACGGTGTATAAGGGGAGGGGTTAAAAGGGTGCAACCCGGCCGACGAAGGACGTGGCCTAGTCTATATCACGTGGAAGACGGACAGCCCAACCTCCCTGGATGAACATATTTTTATAATGGCAAACGGGCCATTTATATTTGACCCGCGCCAAATCCTGCCGCTTCGCACGTCATTCAAATCATAACGAATAAATAGAGATTGCTCTCTCCGAGCGGTATATACATATCATCTCGTAAACGAGTTACACTCTGTCGGATGTTATCAGAAGATCTCTATTCGTATCGTTGAAACTTCCATTGGTATGTCGCATTTACATATTATTCCAGATAAAAAGGGGAGTGTTGGGATAGGGTACTTATTCCTGGCGTCAAGTTTATGCTCTTCGATGCTTGAAGATGCCACGAAGTGGTTGAAGTATCGAAGGTGTTTGCAAAGGATCGCGGATTACTTTCTGTGCAAACTTTCTTTCGGAGTAGTTGTTGGTTGGTCGCCACGGTACCGTGTTGCGACTCGAGTTCGATTCGAAGAAGTTTCCCAGCACGGGTCTTTCGCGAAATTCGAAGAAGCGTTACCTGAAGGCAACGAAATAAGGAAGACGCTTAGCCTCGAGAATTTTTAAAAGATGAGCGAGCGGACGTCCCTGGAGCCAATTGGTCCCTGAACGTTCAACAGGGGTAGAGGCCTCTACCTGATTCTAGGTCAGGCAAGGATTACCATCGAGCAGTTTCTATGCAACCGGGATTTAAGGAAATCAAATTGTCCCCGGTTGCTCGAAAAGCTTCTCCTTCCTTCGGAGAAAATAGTCCGCAGGTGAAATAGCGTTGCTAAATCGAGAGACATGGAGAACGATTAACGTAGAGCGTACTCTCCGAGCCTTTCCGCCACTGTACAGCGATGAACACACATCCTGTGGTGCATATCCAACCAAGACACCATAGGATAGCCAGGACAACGAAGAGAAGAGTTAGAAGAGAAGACTGGAAGAAGGACAGAGTTGATGGTGGTGTGTGTGTGTCGTGTGGTACTACCGATGATGATGGTGGTGGTGGTGTGGTAGTAGTAGTGTAGTGGTGGTGGTGGTGGTGGTGGTGGCGGCGGCGGTGGCAGCGGCAATGGTGGAGGATGAGAGATTTTACAAAAAGCCAGGCAGAGCGGCCCCTTTCGTCGCGCGGCCGCGACGTGGGGGAGGAGGGCGGGGGTGGGGGAGCAATGCAGGGGCTGGGGAGAGAGGGCGGACGACCTCGACGATGATACGACAAAAAATCAGATGCACGGCCATTGGCTGTTCTCAATTCGAATTATTGGCTTCCCCGGTCGCCGTTCGTCAGAGCCTCCCCGACCTTCTCGATACTCTTTCTCTCTGTCTCTCTCTTTCTCTTTTCCTCTGGGTCTCTCCTACCACTTTCCCTCTGCCTGCTCCGCCACCGCCGTCGCCGCCGCCGCCGCCACCGCCACCGCCATCTCCGCCGCCACCGCCACCGCCGCCGCTGCCGCCACCGCCGCCGCCGCCGCCGTCGAGCCTCCATCTCTTCCTCCTCCTCCTCCTCCTGCTCCTCTCCATCCCCCTTCGGGAATGGGCGCCGGCGAGAAGGGCCGAAAAAACTTCGAAAAAAAAATCCAATTTCGTTGCCATGGTGACCAGCGTGCGTTGACTTTGATAAAGATCCCCCGAACGAGCCACCTCCGCTTTTCTGCCTCCTCCGCCTCTTTCTCCTCCGTCTCCTGTGCTTCTCCGCCTCCTCTCTTTGCTCCTCGGCCTCCTGCTGCGGCTGGTTGCCTCTCTGCTATAACCCTCCGCGCCACGACGCCGTCGCTTTCGCAGTTTCTCCAATTCTACGTCCGTCTTCTCTACTTTCTCTTTCCTCTTTCCTCTTTCCTCTCTTCTTCTCGCCTCGTCTTCTCTTCTCTCGTAGATACGTTGTCCATGTGTGTGCGGCTTGCTGTATTGTGTGCGCGCGCGAGGGAGTAACGGCGGATTCGTCGCGAGCCAGCCGACACAAGGGGGTGGCAGCGACGGCGGTGGTGAGCCCGTGCTGGAAGCCGGGCGGCGGCACGGTTTTGGTTGACCCATATCAAAGGGGGGAGGTGCATCCGGACATTCCGACGGCCGGACTCGTTGAGTGGTTTGTTTGTTTCGAGCATCGACTATCGGACAGAAATTTTATTTACGCAACGAGAGTAATTCTACCACCGCCAAGTCTCGCCTTCCTCCTCGTCCCTTCGTAGATCCTTTACCCTCGTGGGTAAACGTCGGAGATCTACATGTGGTACCATCAGGTTGGTTTCCACAAATCCTCCTAATCACCTGCTTAACCTACGCTAATTCGGGAGGACTAGGAGGATTCCAATTTGTTCAAGGATCCCGCAATATGTTTTTACTAATTCTTAATCGCGTACCAACGCGGCTTAATCTCTGTCTAAGAAATGGATTCTTTAATTATCGAATAAAGAAGCATCACAAAGAACATTATTAGCTCATCGTTATAATTTCCATCCAATGCATGTTTTCACGTTTTCCTCTCCTCTCTCCCCCTAACCCCCGTGACTTTACACAGCATCGTCGCTTCGAAGCGTACACCTCGTGCAATTCCTCCTGTGCACAGAAACTCGAGAGGACCTTGTATATTCTTGAGCAGGCGTGGGTGTAGCAGAGTCAGAGAGAGAGAGAGAGAGGGAGGGGTACGGGAGGTGGGCCGCGTGTCTCTCCCCACCCGGTGGCGTGGTTGATTTTTATTTCGAAAAACTTTTTTAATAAAAAAGTTAGCCGCACCAGCCCATGGCACACGGTTGGCGCGGAGGCTCGGTTATACGGCCAGGTGTATTCTATACAACGGGGAGAAAGGGGCAAGGGGCGAGAAGGGGAGAAGCAAGCCAAGCCACCGGACCTCGCATTAAAAGTTTCACGGCGCTCACGATATTTCATAACTTTCCTGTATTTCGAAAAACGTGCAGTCGACTAGTCGGATCCAGACAAGCCTCGGAGTTTGTGTGCACACGGGCTTCTTCCTCCCTATCCACCCCCGGTGCTCGTGTGTATCGCGATCAAACACGTATGTCGGCGGTACTTACGCGCGAATAGAGAGCCTGTTATCGTTCTCTAGGCTACATTTCGCCTCTTCGTTCGAGACTGTACACTTCTCTACCTAACCCGCCTCTACCGTTCCCTTTCCGCTCTTTCTGCATCTCCTTTTATCCTCCTTTTCCTTTCCTCTTTCCTTCTTCAGTGACCGCTGATACTTCTTTGTTTCTCCCTCTCGTTCTTTGCTATTATGCTCCTCCTCTTCCCCTTATTGTCTTTCTTTCGCTTCGCGGCGACGCTCGTTTCTTGTTCTTTCATTACGTTAGAGTAGAGTAAGCAGAGCTCGATGCGGAGGAGGCGTTTTCCGATCGATAGTTCGGAAAACGTGCTGGAATCTCGTTTACGATCGCGACGATAATTGTAGATGCAAGCGCGCACCTCCACGATGGGAACGTTCCTTTAGATTTCCGTAAATTGTCTTTATCTCTCCGATCAAACAGACACTTTCTGCTCGTTTCACTTTTCTTTTTTCTTTTTCTTTTCTTCCTTTCCTCGTTTGATTTATCAAGGTGCGAACACTTCGATATCGTTCCACGTCAATTGTGTTTCGATTTACAGCCTCGAGCATCCGATCCACGATGATTTCGTTAACCCTTTTAGGAGCTGCTGAGGGTAATCGTAGTGGATGGGTTAAATATAACAATTTACTTTTTAATCGAACTTCATGTCACTGTGCACAGCTGTGTTGACGAGGAGAGTAGGTCTCGGTGTGGCCGAAATTAGTTGGCCAGTCAAAGTGTTAAACGCGTCTCGCCAGGGTACAGTCCCTGGTACGAATCGCATCCGTTCCGTCTCTGAGCATAATGAAGCCACGCGGCCTGTCCCACCGTGTATATGTTATATGTAACTGGCCAGACGATACGCAGCCGAGTGCAGTGACAGCTGCATACAACTAACCTCGTATTCTCATCAGTCTGTGTTAAGATGCTCTTAACATTGATGGTGCTCGTGTTCACAAGCCTTTGCCGGTCGGTCATTCGCATTCGCGTACCAGGGAAATAAATTGCCCGGCGAATCTTGATACGCCTCGCCTATACGTTCATTCCACGGCCGACGATCTCGTGTGAAATTCGCGTTAATTGAAAACGCATCGTTCATCGCAGTGGCCACTTGACGGAGTATATACTCTGCATCAGAGAATTTTTACAAGGCCTACCTATATACACTTGCCCGGCCGGTCTCTCGAATTATTTCGTTTCGTAAAAATCATGCCGGTTTACCGAAAGTATTATTATTCGAAATTTTCGAACGGAGTTAATATGTACCAAACATGCGGTGGCCTCAGGATCGGTCATAAATACGCATAGGATCTCGATATTTGCCTTCACTTATCGGAAAACCGTTAACGCATCGAATTTTTCAACCTAACTCCCTGAGTCTTTCACGATGAAATTACTCGATGTATAATCTCCACCATCCTCCACCCGGTTATCGTCGAACTTGCAAATTGCAAGTGGAAAATTCCAGATTGAAATTTCCCAGCTCTTAATAGAACACGAAACGAAGTACAAGGACGAGAAGGTGGGCATTATCTCGCAGCGTTTCCAATCGTATTCGCCGTAGACGGTACTTTTATGGTTTTTTAATTCGTCTCATCCCTGAGGAGCTTTTATATTCTTATTTTTCCGCCGCCGTTAAGCCGGGATCTTAGTGGGAAGAGGAGAGAGAAAGAGAGAGAGCCTGCTACTCCTTCCTCGATATCTTTTCTTCGTTTTCTTCTTCTTCTTCTTCTTCTTCTTCTTCTGTCCGGCTTTTCGTTTCAGTTCGAGACTCCTCTAGGCACACAGGGTGGCGGCGGTGGGTCGCCGCGCATTTCTTTCCATGACCAGTCACCATCCCTC
This sequence comes from Anthophora plumipes, assembly GCA_951804975.1. Lineage (NCBI taxonomy): Eukaryota > Metazoa > Arthropoda > Insecta > Hymenoptera > Apidae > Anthophora > Anthophora plumipes. The sequence goes on from OX638121.1 coordinate 849,686, forward strand.
TCGATTTCGAAGCGTCTACCTGTGGACCACGCTTCGGGCTTGCCCCCCCTTTCTTTTTTTTAGTTTCTTTTCCTTTTTTGCAATACCCTCGCTGCTCCAGTCAGCCAGGAGTAAATGCATCCAGTTCACCGACGACACACCCTCTTCTTCCTCTCGCTGGAGGTGCGCAAAGATTCTGTGCGTTGTAAAAAGAAAAAGAAAAAAGAAAACAGGATAGCCTTCGAGCTTGAGAACATTTCTGGAAAGGGTGTTGTCCCCCTTTACGGTAATCGTGATCGCGACCGACTTTCGCGAACCTCTTCTCTCGTGTTTTAAAGGGGTAGAGTAATTCGGCTGTGGGTAAAAGTGACGTTGATCTCAGCAAGAGTGACACTTTATTTCGGAGTTTTCCTTTTTTTTTTTTTTTTTTTTTTTTTTTTTTTTTTTTTTTTTTTTTTTTTTTGGAAAAACTACAACGGAAGTGTAGACAGAGACATTAAGCAATCTTTTAGATACTCGTTCGAAATTTTGTCGATTACGTTAGCTCGACGCGTAACAGCAGACACTTCGATCTCTCGTTCTCTCTCTTTCTCTCGAAAGAGAGAGACATGATTCACCGAGTGAATATATTCTAACGGTGTTTGTATTAATGAATTGCTTAACTAATTGAAATCAGGTGAAAAGTATGCGGTTGAAAAAAATGATAGACGGAGCAAAGGAGAAAAATTGTGTAAGCGGCAAAAGTAGACGAAGACGATGGGCAATTAGGTATATTTTCTAATGAATTTGATCGGAATCGCGGCGCGCGGTTTCGTTCCCAGAGTCGAAATGCTCCGCAAAATCCGGGCAACGGTGCTTCTTACTTTCGCACGATCTATCGCCGTGGAGAGGAAGAAAATGTAAAAAAATGTAAAAAAAACGACGCCAGTATCGACCGCGGGAAAATGGGAAATAAAAAGCTGCACGGACTCTCTCTCGTTCCTTTTACTTGCCGGGTTAGGAAGCTAACGGAAGTTTTTCTGCCCTAGTGTGTTGTACGTGTCCATTCTACATGCACGTACATCAGCCTTTGTGTGTTTGTGTTCGTCTATATTTACGTCTCTCTCTCTCTCTCTCTGTCTCTCTCTCTGTGTGTTTGTCTCTGTCTCCTCCTCTACTAGCCTGTGTTTGTGGTATGCGTGCGTGCGCGCGCGTTGCGTATGAGTAACGGTGAAGTTGTAACACGTCCTCTTATCGTAACAGATTTATCGATTCAACGTTTACGTGCAGCGTTCAGTTTTTGCGCTGTTCTATGTACCTATATAAGTACGTACCTCCGGCCGGGAGTTAGAAACGTTTCGCATTTGTCGTTGAATTTACAATCAACTTACTAGCCAGCTGAACGCTTCGAGTAAACTTGAATCTCTTGTACAGCGTTATAATTAAGATCAGGAGTAATTATAATCGACGGTATACGTGATCTGTAATTATGTTGATGCGGTTAATTTACACACTACATTTATGTCCCGCATGTATCCTTTACGCGGCTTACGCTACTTTTTCCTTCGACCCGCAAGTGATACCTGCTGGTTCTCCGGCTTCTTTTCCATTTTTTTTTCTCCCCCACCCCCGCTCTCTTTCACGAACTGATACATTAAAACCGAGCTAATTGCATTCAGCTACACGCGGTTGCGTAATAAAACAGCAAATAACACGTACATTTATATGCTGTATCATCGGGGTTTAGTGAATCGTTTCGCGGACGGTTTTTGGATTATGGTCACTCGTTTAATTTGTAATTCACCGTTGCCGACAGGGTAAACGTATAGGTTGTCTTGTATTATAGGAAAACAATGTGGAGAACGACATACCTTCTGTCTTAATGAGTTTGAAAACTATACTTGCTCGGTTCTCTCTCGTTAATGTAGATTCCACAGTTCGAGGAGTTTCTTTCTGTATTTCTCTCTCTCTCTCTCTCTCTCTCTCTCTCGCTCTCTGACCATTAACGTGCTTCAGGAGCGCGTCATGTGTGTTAGTAGGCGGTAAAACTTGCAAAGATAGGCTGGATATTCTTGTCGGCCGATAAACAGAAAATGGAGAAACGCAGTTGCGATTATAAGGAACTCGGTGGCGATCGATAAGAGGCACTATAGCCGAGGATCTTGAAGCTAAAGTCGCGTATTAGAGTCGTTTATGTTTGATTAAACGCTGCGCTTTCCGCACTCGGACCTTCTGGAACTTTGCGTTCCACAAGAACCAGCTGATCGAGAATTGCAGAAAAGATCATTTCTTCCAACTTGCAATTTCCAATGGAGACTCTATAGTAGAGTGTCATAAAAACTGCTGACACGTTCGTAAAATGAAGAATTATCGAGTATAAATTACGCGTTATGTCCGAGACAATATTAAACCGATTTATAACTATCTATCAGAACAATCGTGCAAAGCAAACGGTTAGAAGTTCCTTCTATCCATCTTGCACGGGCATCAGAAGGAAAAATAGCAATATCTACGTGTATATCTCACCGTCGGATTTGATCCTCGTCTGAACTGTTTCCATCGCGAGGTCCGGATCAATTTCGTAGAGGTAGAGAAAGGATAAGAGGTTAGATATACGGAAGAGAAGATGTATAGAGTTTTGGATGGCAAGGTAAAGGCCGGATTGACGAAACAGGCGTCAAGGAGTAGCCACTCGAGTGGGAGAAAGGGGAAAGGCGATCGTGCAGAAGAGAGGAGCACGGTAGCCGGTGCAGGGTACGAGATCCGTCCAGTTAGGACAGGTCATGTCACGGCACGCTCGAGGATTCATGCCTCTTTTGGCTGAGATACCGCGCACTTTTCAAGTGGGATCTCGCCTGTAGCCCGTCGAAGCAAGAGTGGCTCACGCGTTTCGGCCCTATCTCCGAGTCTCGAGGAATATCATGGACAAAGAGACGCGTGTACGACTTACTCTCTTTCTCTCATTCACCCTTTCCCTTTCCCTTACCTCTTTCTCGCCTTTTTTCCTTCCCCTCTGCCCTTCCCGCCCCTTTTTTTTTTTCCTTCTCTTTTTCGCGCCGAGGGAGGAGCGCAAGAGGGCCCGACCAGGCGGGAGGAAGGAAAGAGAAGAGGAATTTGTAAAAAGAGAGGAATGCGACGCAAGATCGTACGTCATTCTGTCCGCGGTGTGCTCCCTCTTCTTTTTCGCCTTCGTCTCTTCGTTCTCCGCTCTTGGTGGAAACACGGGAATTTTGCCGAAACGCTTTTGATCCTGTGCGAGAAAACCTTGCGGGAATTTCTGCAGAGAAGCGGAGAATTTTGGGAGACGTCGATCCCCTCAACTGGTTTAACGTTGGACAAATATTCTAGGAGAAGTTTTGTCTAAACATTTTGATTCTCTAATTGGCAGACCGAATAATATATCTATAAGCTAATTATTCGGTGATAATTTTCTCCTACGGTCACAGAACGAATGGTAAAATGCCCGGAAGAAAGTGTCTCGTCGGTATCTCGGGGTGGCAAAGGCGTTAAACACCGTTTCTCGTGGCGAAAGCGATGCCGAACGGGACAAGGAGGGTAATACCCTCCCGCCGTTGGTATCGTTAGCACGCTGTAACGCAACGAGAGGAACGAGCGGTCGTTCACGTCGTCGGCATCGTTGTTACACGAACACCACGTACAGACAGAGGGAGAGAAAGAGAGGGGTAGCCTGTTATGTGAAGGTGCTCGGCAAATGACAGAGAGGGAGCGAGAGAGAGGGAGAGGGAGAGAGAGAGAGAGAGAGAGAGAGGAGGGTGCAGAAAAGGTGGGGAATGCGTCTGTACACACTCTTCTATACACGTGCACACGTACAGACGCGTGTAGACGCGAGATGCTCGGCCGTCGGGCGGGGAAATTGTGCTTGTGTTCGACGAGGGAGTCGGGGCAGGGTGAAGTTGGCCCCGACGGGTGAGAGAAGCCTAGGAGAAGCGAGAACGGAAGGGCAGGGGCGGAAAGGTAGGGTGGTGAATCATGGTGGGGTGCTCTCGAAAGGGTGGAGTGGGTGCGGGGTGTCTCTTTTGAGCCGCTGAACTTTGCCAAGTTCGAAACCGTCCGAGGCCGTGGCGACTCACCCTCTGACGTGCATTCGGCTTCCACCCTCCTTCTTCCTCCTCTTCTTTCAGCCTATCTCTCTCCCCCTCTCCTGCTCTCTCTCTCTCTCTCTCTCTCTCTTTTTCTATCATTCTCTTTCTCTATCTTTGCCGTGTTCGTGTATATAGAAATATATATGTACATACATATACGTATGAGTGTATAGAGGGGTGTACGTCTCTTTTTGTTTTCTCTCTCTCTCTCTCTCTCTCTCTCTCTCTTTATCTCTTTCTATATATATTCTCCTCTCTTACGGCCCCGTCTGTTTCTCCCGCTACCGCCTATCTCTGCTCCTTCTTGCACGTCGCCACCCTCTCCTACCCCACAGCCGCGCTTCGCTGTGTACCCTCTCAGCCGTCGTGGTATTATGGAAATTTTGAACCAATTCGAAAATCAATAGTCCCTGCCAGGAAGCCTCGAGGCGGCCTACTACGTTGCAACCTCCTCTCCCGGAATATGTATTCAGGACCGTGGCGTGTTTTACGATCGAGCGCGTAGGCCTCCCGCGAGCGCGCGCGTTCCGCTCCGAGCACGCACTGTCACTCTGGCTCACGACCAGGCATTTTGGTACCGCGTCCTCCTCTTCCCTCGCTATTTGAAAAATTCACAAAAACATAGACAGAGAGAGAGAGAGAGAGAGAGAGAGAGAAAAGGAAAAAGCTGGACGTAAATTTTGATGGAAGAGAAGAGAATTATTACTCGTTCGAGACCGAGATACGGAGAAAGAGAGAGGAGCGAACGGGTCAAAATCTTGGCAACGTCGGAGGCTTTTTCATTTGATGCGCATCGGATTCCGGGACGCCTGGAATCGCTTCGGTTCCCATGAGCCTCCGCGGCAATCCGAGTAAAGAGATAGAGTGGCGAAGGAGGACGAAGAGGGGCGGCCACGGGATCTCGAGTGGGGCGAGCTTTTTTCGTTTTACAAACTGGTTCAATTTTTTCTCAAAAAGCGGGTGAACACCGCGGAAACCGGTTGTGTCTACGCCGACTCGGGACACGGCTTGCCAAGGAGGTGGTGGCGGTGAAGAAGGAGGGGAACGCGCTCGGTCTTCTCTCTTCGGGAGCTCCAGGTTCGTGTAGACTCCGCTACGTAGCCCCGTTCAACCTGGTATCCTTCTTCTTAATTGAACCAACTGGGTTCCCCCGTTTTGTGTGCCCTCCAGCACGAAAATCCAATTTCTCTTACCGAACTTTCCTCTGAATCTGCCTGTCGACGTCTAACTCGTGGAAAACCACCGATTGCAAACATTTCTCTTATCTTTTCGACAAACTTTCCTCTCTTTCCTCCTATCGTTTTTATTATATTTCAGCCTGTACGTGGTCGTCGTTGTACATAGATCGATCACAGTTTAAATTAATCACAGCTAATTCGAATTTTTCCTTGACACGAGGTTTTTATTATTATAGACAACCGTAGTAGGCCTTCGTAGCGACATAGTTTGCCACATTGTGGCCGCTGTTGACTTCACGGTAGAGGCACAATTACGGCCACCGGCGCATGACCTCTGAAATGTAGCACTCCCATCCTATGATAGTTGGAGGAAAAAAAAAAAAAAGAAAAAAAGAAAACAGCTAGAGTTACGAAAAAATACCGTATGTATTTTCTCAGGGTATCTGACATCATTATGATAATAGTGGCGAAGCTTTAAGACGATTTGGAAAAGGCTTTTGTGCATGACACACTTTTCCGTTTCGCGAAACCTACTCTGGAGAAGCCAACGCGAAGTAGGTTTCCATTAGCAACGACGTATTATTATTTACCAGGCATGCTCTGAGAATCCAGAAGTCTCTTTTCAGTAGCGTAAGTCTAGCGTCACGGGCCTACGGATGTCAAAGACGAAGATACACCTACGTCGGTTCGAGGCCTAGTTCGCCCGATCGCGTATCCTTTTATTTTCGTAATCGTTCCCCCTTGGCCGTTCGAAAATCCGCAATTCGCACGCTTTTATTCTCTTCCAATAGAGAAAAGGAGAAAAGAAATAATAAATGGGAGTCCCTTGAAAGAAAAAAACCTTGGATCAAACTTTTTCATTTTCTACGTGGTGTCCTCCTTTTGTATTTCTGGGAGGGCCTGCTAGATTTGTGTTCCTGGTAAAAGCAAGGCTCTTAAAAAGAGGGTCTCGAACCAACCAGACCAAAAAGAGGAGGAACCCTTTCCCGGTAAAATTTCCCATTTCGAAGGTGGTCGTGTTTTATTTTCAAAAAGAAAAAAGAAGGAAAGAAAGAAAGAAAGAAAGAAAGAAAGATAAAAAATAAAAAATAAAACCCTCCGCCATCGTCCAATCCTCTCTACGTGTATCGACGATAAAAAAAAAAGAAAAAGAAAAAAGAGAATACGCAACGAAGCCACGAAACGGTCTCGTGGTGTTCTAGATGGACGGTATTAGTTGACCTTCCATTCCGTACCCTTTAGAATTCACTCTCTAATTGATCAATACGTGGGGATCATTCAATTTTAGCGCAGCCGTTATTTCCGCACGGCGTTGGAAACGTTCGATTGCCATAGTTGTGATGTGTCGCGCGGATCTACGCCGCAAATACTCGTCCCTTTTTTTAGAAATCCAGGCCAATAGGTATATAAGTACGAAAATAGAAGGAAAGTTCTTTACATGGCTTTCGGCAGTCTTTGACTGGAGGAAAGGATGACTATATATACGAGGATCGTTGGAGTATGTCGCCTAGTAATCGTCGAGTGCACTTGACTAACGCTCGCTTTAGTGGATCTCTGAACACTCTCTCGGTGTGTGTACCTACACACCTGTGTGGCAGCGGGTAATATACCTCACCTGAGATCACACGTCGATGCATGGGCTAGCTCGATGAAACGTAACCTAATCCTAGATACTTCTTGCTTTTACTCACGCACACTCCTCTAACCGTTGCTTGAATAAAATACTCTCTCATGTCCACGGTTATTACGTTTACGTGGAAGACGAGCTCTTATTAGCGGTGGTTTTGCTAATTTTTTAGCCACGAAATAGAAACCACACGACACGGCCTCTCTCTCTCTCTCTCTCTCGGCGTTGCTCTCGAAGATCTCGCGTGCGAAATTCGTTCGATTGTTGAGAGAGAGAAACATCAATTTGCCCGTGACGTTTGCTCGAGGCACGAAAAAGGGGGGAAAACAGTTGGTCACCGTCCAACAACCGGAAGTGGTGGCAACGTCCCGACCAAGGGACACGAAGATAGTCGAGAAGTGTGTCCCATCTTTCTGGGGCTCGCGATTAACGTTCTCTCTCGTATCTCATCGATTATCGTTCTTTCTTCACGCGTTTGTTTCACGGCGTGTAACTTATTCGACGATTACTCTCCCGTTCACGCGTTCGGTAACACCGATAACGATGTCTGTTGTAACGTCGAAGCTCGACAGGCTGAAAAATAAACGGACGTAATCTCGATCCTATGGGAATTGAACGGGGAACGCGATTATTAAATGGCCGAATGGGAAAACGCCTTTTTTCAATTGTACTTTTGTTTTTTTATTCAATTAGTAATGAACATTTCTAAACGATAGAAATTCCGTTTGAACCTGAATAGGAAAATCGAAAAGTCCGATCTATTCGAAAAATCATCATCGTCATCTTTTTCCCTCTCTGTAGAAGAGAAGAGGAAACCACTTGTAGCTTCCACGCGTTTGCTCGTGTTTGCCAGATGCTGCCTGTTGGAAGAGGAACGTTTTAAAAACGGTGGCGGCTACGATAAACGTGTATCGTTCTTCACAGAGATGTTGATATTCGCGGCGGGTTTATTATCGAGGAGTGCATCGTGCGACTGTAGGAGATCGAGGCTGGCCTAGAACGGAAGAAGTCGTCCCACTTGAGAGCCGTTCCGCGAGCTTCTGGATTGTTCTTCTAGATCGTTTCGCACGCGAGCTACGTTTCCTAGTGTGGCATTTTCTGCTTCGAGTTCGCTGTCAGATCCCAGAGAGAGAAAAAAAGAAGCCTCCTTCTACTCTCTTTCTCTTATCGGCTGACAAATTACAAGAACTTATCGATGAACTTTCTTCCTATTCGAAAAACAACTGCTCTTTCTTTCTCGCTTCCGTGAACGAAAAATTAACCAACGACGCGTGCACGTTTGTCTGAAAAACTGTGTCGTCGTCGTCGTCGTCGTCGTCTCTGACAGCCAGCCGAGGTTCCACGCTAAAGGTTATCAATGTTGTTACGTAGTTGTTGGGTGGCGGGGAGCTGTGTGATAAGGCCTACTTGTAAAATTCCGATCCTTTCGAAAATACTCTTTCTGTTTGATTTTCACTTCCAACTTCTACTTTGTTGTTGATCTCGTTACAAACGTTCACCGAGTCAGACATACTTTTCCACCGGTATCGTTCGCGATAAATAATATTTCGCTTACCCCGCTGTTCTATCAAATTTTCCTCTATCGCCATTTCCTACATCTCTATCGAAAGCTAACCAAGTGGAACTAATTAGGAAAATCTCTCGTTTAAATCCAACATCCTGAAACAAACGGGAAGATTTTCATAAATCTGTGTTCAGCTATGCTACGCGAGGTTCGATTCGAAAGATTTTCGCGTGAAAGAAACGGAGGAGAATAATTGAAGAAGATTCTGAATGCAGCATCGTCTGGATTCCAGTTGGTGGTTATTTATCGGTGCACGCACGAGCCTCCGTTTTCTTCGCTTATCGGCCATTCGTGACGCATGTTACGCTTCATCTTCGACCCGCCCGCAAACGAACCTCCATTCGAGCAATTCCGTAAAATCATGGTTGATTAGAGGAGCACGATGAAAGTTTCTCTACCAAGAATTAAATCGTTCCTCGAATTGACAAGTAAAATTATAACGATAGAATAAAGTCGCCGAGATCTCGTACGTTCCTGACTATGGATGCATGATACAGTGCCGTAGTCACTATCGGGAGTTGGCGGTGCATCGCATCGGATCGCATCGCAAAAGAAACGTAGTGGGGCGGCGGTGGTGGTTGCCGAGAAGGCTAGCCCATGATGGAGGGGAGGCAGTCGGTCTAAGAAGGGGCTGTCAAGGGGAGGAAAAAGCCAAAAGGAGGAGGGATAGACATCGAACGAACGAGCGAGCGAGCGAGGAAACGAACGAACGAACGAACGAACGAACGAACGAACGAACGAACAGAAGAACGGAGGAAAAGGAGGCAGTGGCGATGGCAGCTCGTCGTGCAGGGGGTGGGCGAGCCGGGGGAGGCCAGAAGAGACACACGACGGTTTCGTGGCATTTGTAGCATTGTAGGCCGTTGCGCTTTATAACGTGACTCCTTAATTTCCGCGAGTCGTGCCCCGCGAAAAAATTCTCTTCGCCCCTCCCGCCACTCTCCTCGTTCTATCGTTGTCATCGTCGTCTCGCGTTTTACGGTGGTGATTTCTCTTTGGTGGTCTTCGTGGGTCTTCTTAGTCAGCTCTGTGTATTGTTACCGGTCGTTACGAATGCGAAGCTCCTTAAGCGGCGATGAAGCGTCTACGAGGACGCGGCTGGTACCCTTAATGGACCCGCGAGGCTTTTTTGCTCGAGTCTCCTTCGTTTTCCACGGTTTCTGACTCGAATCACAGACGGGACGGGACAAAGAGGCAACGCGTGGTCGACGCGTGGAAACGAGACTCGGTACGCGGTAATTGCGTATTCTCTCTCTCTCTCTCTCTCTCTCTCTTTCTCTCCTTCTTTGCACTCCTCCCTCTTTCTCTGTTCCTGTGTCTGTTGTTCTTGCCGTTGTTTTTCTGCGGTTACACGCGGTATGTGTGTGTATGCATGCGCGCACCGGGATTCTTGTTGAACTCGTCGGGTTCCCTTGAACGTGTTCCCCATGCCACGCTTCACCCGTGTCACGGTGCTCGTTGAAAACATCCTGACGAAGCTTGCTGAACGATCATTTTTACCCGGTGAACGCCACGTTTTTCTCTCGCGTGTTTTTCGAACAGGTGGCAATTATAGACGTTCCGTGGTTGTGTGTACCGTTGTTGTCGAAAATTGTTTGTTTTAACCCTTTCGATGTCGGAACAGTGTGTCATGAACGTGTGATATGTGACGGGCGTTACTATGAAAACGATGCCTATTGATGTACTAGGGTATCGTCGAATGAAATTACACCGTGATGCTTTATCTGTTTTAAACGTCCCCGTCGATGGAACCGTAAAACTGAACGGGTTAAGTGATACTGTAATCTGTTACACTGAAAATTCAGTTAAAAAATCAGTGAAAATTTTATCTAATTAGTTTATTGAAAATTCGTGTTAATTCTACTCCGGTTAACAGGTTAAAAAGCGAAGATAGGGTACGAAAGTTTCTGCGCGTTTCGTAATACAGGAGGAACGCGAGAGTGTCTGTTGGTCTTCGAGAGAACTTCCGGCTGCACGGCGCATCCCGAACGTGACCAACGAGCTCTTCTCTCCCGTTTCCTTTCCCTTTTAACCGGCTGTCGTTTACTTCTCACCGTTGCTTTTCAAAGATGAAAGCCAGGAGGAAGTTGCGATCCGCAGGTAACTTGACCACACGTGCACCCTGCTTCTCCTCGTTCGATATACGTGACTAGAAAGTCACTTTTCTTTTCTCGAAACCCACCGTCCAATCTATGGACGAAAAATCGAGACAAAGACGTTCCGCATACTTTTCTCGCACTTCGCTCGAAACGTCGTAACATGGCAAAGTTGCATTTCTCTGGCTCACAGTTGTCTCTCGCGTTGTGACTGGCATGATTAATTAATACGTCTCTCTCTCTCTCTCTCTCTCCTTTCACCTGCGTGTCACCTAGCAGCGCTTAATTGCACTGATTACTTTATACCGTTCCAAATGGAATTCCATCGGTGTTCCCGATGATCTCAAAGAGTATTTAAAACTCTTTTCGACAAACGATTTAGAAGGGAGAGTTTTTTCAGTCACTTACGATCCCGTTTTCGGCACCACTCTAACGCGATCACAAACCCTCGCGATTGCAGCACGCTGTGGCACGCAATTGGCGAGCACGGGAACTCAGCGCGCGTAATTATACTCCTCTTTGATGTTCGCGTTCGGTGCGCGCCAGAGAACACAATGGAGATAAAAAAAGAAGAAAAAAAAAGAAGAAAAAAGAAGAAAAAATGGGGGAGAAATAGAGAGGGAAAAGAGTGACGCGTTTCGCGTTTACGGCCGTTTTTCGAAAAGACGAAGTCGCCTGTTTTCTTTTTTTCTTCTTTTCCTTCTTTTTTTTCCCTGCCCACCCGCGCGCGCACTAAAAATGGAGTTTACGCTTTCATGTCTATTCCCCGTGCCTTCTTCTCTTTTCGACTACGAGAAATATCGCGTAATAAAGCAAAAAGCTCGCCTTTTTACGAATTTATCTCGCTTTTCCCCTCTCACCTTTCCATCTCTCGCGCTCTCTCTCCCTCTCTCCCTCTCTCTCTCTCTCTATCCTCTCCCTGCAGAAAGTTTACGAGCATCCCGTGGAAATTTCGTTTTTATGTAACAGGTAATTTCGAGAATTTACTTTCCCCGATGGACCGCGCGCGCTCGCGCGTTCCTACTTTTTTCTCTTTTTCTTTTCTCTCTCTTTTTTTTTACGCGGATTTTTAGAGCTGGAAAAAAACTTTCCAGAGAAAATATACAGTACACCAAGTGAATAAGGCGGTTTTTTACTTTTCATAGAGAATGGACTTTCCCCAAGTGTCGTTTCTCTGACCCTTCAGAGAATCGTAAAATCTCTATGCAAAAATATATGTATATAAATATATATAGATATACATATAGTTCGTGCGATTTTCATCTGGTATTCACGTGGAATATTTTTCTTTTTTTTTTTTCTCTCTCTCTTTTTTTCGAGCTCGCGATTGGCCTGTGGAAAGTGGTCTCGACGAGTTTCCAAACATTCATACTGTCGGGGAACGGAAAAAATTCTACGCACGTAGATCTAGCTGTAAACATTGTCGACACCTCGAACGGTTCGATGCGGTGCAGGAGGAGGACGCGACTGGAAACGGGTGATTTTCAATTTCCACGCGCGTTTGTTTTCGTCACGGACTTGGACTGACGGATTTCCTCACCACTTGTTGTGTCGGGACCGTTCCATGTGAAAATCAATAGGGAATCCACGGAAACGGGGCGATCTTCTTGCACATATCGACGAGTGACTCTCCACTCGGCCAATTATCTCCCTTTCTCTCTTTCCCACGAATCCAAAGAGAACTCTCGTGTGTTCGTACGATGAGATGGCATGTGCGTGCACGAGGGAAAACAGCAAACGGTGTGTGTACGCCCCCTCGTGTGTAAAACGGAGAGAGAAAGAGAGAAAGAGAAGGTTTATCTCGGAGCGCGCACGATAAAGCAACTATCGTAGTTCTACATAGTTGCTCGCGCGCCACCGTGTCTCTCGCTTTCCATGCTAAAATGTCTCTCTTCTCCTTTTTATCTCTTTGATAATAGATTAAGACTCTCCAAGTGGAGCAACAGAATTGTGTACTCGTTTTAGGCTTCGAATTGATCGTGCGTTTATATATTATTTCTCACATTTGCTAACGTTTTCTCGTTAGAATCGTGACGACCTTCTATCTAATTAAGATAGTCTCTTTTTCTCGTCGTACCGGTTTAAATTAGAATTTCGAAAAGAAAAAAAGACAGAAAAAGAGAAAAAGAGAAAAAGAGAAAAAGTGAAACATCGAACGGAGGATTGTGTAATTGAAAAGGTTCGTTTGAAGTATCGGTGTAATATTTTAACCCATATTTCACGTAATTTCCCAATTCCCGAGAAAGCGTATTTCGAAATACGCTCGCTGGTCGCTCGCCATGAGATAAGTCTCTAAATCGATTTACGATTGCCACGATGTTGGATGACGGAAAGTCGAGTAGCAACCTGGTTTCTTCGTTTGTAGAAAATAAACGGGCCGTAGTGAAGAAGGAACGGGCAAAACGTTCCTGTTTCTCTTCGTGCAGTAACTCGCGACCGCGGAACCGTTATGCCCAAGTATCGTTGCGCGTATATGCAACGAGGATCTTGGTAGCTGTGCAACCAGCGGGGAGGGAAAGGAAAGAAAGAGGAAGGCAGTGTATCGCGATAGAAGAACGAACGTACGAGCGAAAGACTGTACGCGAGAAGTCGATAAAAAAGGCGTCGAACCTGTCACGGTTAAGGAACGCCCGCAAATTTTCGTTGCTATTCTACGCGGAATTGAATTGTACCGATTTTCTCTAACTCTACGTTATCGTCGCGAAAGAAAAAATAAATTTTCCATCGAAAATCACGGGGATATCTCGACTGGTACCGACGTATTTGAACAGGTTGCTTTTAGGTAGGTAGCTTTCTTTTATCGAAAAACGTAATTCCCGCGAACTTGCCCGAATTATTCGTAGTTGTTCCACAGTTAATTGCAGTCTTGGAAGTTTCATGGCTTCTCGTCTGCCAAAGTTTCGACTTGGAACGATTGTCGTTGGCCCGGAGCTATTCAGAAGTATCCCCGGAGTTATTTTCAATTGTTGCCCCGCGAAGTTTCCAGTAAGGCTTCGCTGCGCTCTTCCAATTTTTCTTTTTTTCTTTTTTTTTCTGCTCCCCTCCTATCTTTTGCTTTTTCTTTTCCTGACTCGAAATTCAGAATCCGCCACCTTTGTCTGACATTTAAGGTTAATTAAACCCTGGTTCTTCCACGCTGATCCATTGTTTGAACTTCTCGAAGATTTTTCTTTTTCCTTTTTCTTTCTTTTTCTTCTTTCTCTACCTGTTTCCAGACTAGTCTGAGGTTCTTCTCTCCCTCGAGCGGGATCGGATTGAAGTTTCTTTCGGAATTTTACTCGACGGTGGCAATTTTTCATTCATACCTCTTTCCCTCGTTTCCTCTCTTATCTACGCTGTCATCGATAGCATCGAATCGTTCGTCGAAGCGGCACGCACGGTCCTTCTGTTTTTCGACGCGAAAGCTTTTTCGATTAGGCGAATTACACGTAACAGTATTCCGACCTCGCGGCAATGAACGCTGGGTGAGACTCCGTCGGCGGAATAATCGAAGGAGAAAAGAAGGAGAAAAGAAGGAGAAAAGAAGGAGAGTGGTCTTTCTCTTCGGGATGAATCGACGAGTACCACTTGATAGGAAGGGGAACTGTGTACAAAGTTGAGGGAATTAGATTAATTTTCTGATTAATTTGTAGAGCTTCGACATAGAGAAATTTCGCGAACACTGGAGAGGGATAACCGGTTGGATTTTCATGCGAAAAGAAGCGGCACCCGATACGTACTTGGTTTCGGTGTATTAGTCCCGGTATCGGCTTAACGAGAACTTGGAGAATTAATGTGCCATTGATTTTAACGCGTTCCAGGAAGGAATTGAAAAAGAGGAGCGACTTTGTACTCCGTTTCAATCCTTTCTTTATTGATTCAGAGAGACCGAGTGGTTTTAGCAGAGGAACTATAATTAAAATCGAGCTTCTCATTTTTCTACTCTTGTTCACTTCATCCTTTTAATTTCGGATTTTCAGTTTTAATTATCTCCTTCAGATGGAGAGGGGGCTGAGTTGGGGAGAGGAGCGTGGGCGGGGCGAGAGTTATCCTCTGTTCTTTCCAAGTATTTCGCGAATAGAAATTTACTAAAATTCTCTGTTACCGGTACGACGGACAGAATATTCGAAGCATCGAACGTTCTACCCGTTCTCGTTCTAAATACCAAACGTCCTAACCGACGAAACGCCACGATTTTCCACTTCACATCTCGAATCATCAATCACAAAACCGTTGAACGAGATCTCTCCTCTCTGCTTGTATAACCGTATACGTTTCGTGTCGTCGAAGGCTCAATCGATAACAGTCGATTCGACAATAGACACAGATTAACGTTTCGACACTTGATCAATCAACCATTCGATCCAGTTTTAATTAAATGCATGCGGTCTGGGTAATTAACGAACGACTGTCACGTTTCTCGTGCTCGTCGTATCTGTCGAATGGGATCGAATCGCGAACGTCTAATTTGCCGAAGGAGGAGGAGGAGGAGGAGGAGGAGATTGTTGAGAAGGGGGTGAGGGGGGGTTAACCTGATTTCCCAATTTGATCCGGATTTCCAAAAGGTCACCGTGCAGAGTCCGTGGACCCCGTTCCTCCTTGTCGAGAGTTTTCACAACGAAAGGCGAAAGGTACTCTAATCCGATCCGTAAACACAATAGAAAGTATCTCGGGGAATCTAGGCTACCGAACGAGCGTCGTTGCTCGCTCCTCTCCGCGTTTCAGCTGGTACACTATGAGACCTGAATACCAGGCTGCCCTCTGGCCTCGGCAAAAAATCTTTGACATCCGGTTACCCCACCGGAGAACTATCTCTTGACGCGCCATCGACATTTCTTCGCGAGAAGAGTCGAGGAGGAGGAGGAGGAGGAGATGGTGGCGGAGGAATTCGAGGGATGAAAATTATAAAGGGGTGAAAAGATCGTCTGGAAGCTCGGTGGAGGAGGCGGCACGAGGGAGACAATAGAATCTGGGAGGGGAAAGAGAGAAGGAGGAGGAGGAGATGGGTATAGGGAAATTGGTAATAGGATGAAAATCGTGTGGGGCACTAGAGTGAATAAAAATTGGGAAAGATGATGAAAAGGTGGAGAAAGAGAGAGAGAGAGAGAGAGAGAGAGAGAGGAGAAGATCGTAATTTCGCGTTTGAATTCGTGGCAGGCTCGTTTTTTCGCGTATTGTACCCACAGCGTTTTCCGATACACGGAATTTATTGATTCCCACGATCCACCGGCGTGCTCCGTGGAAGCTAGCTAGCCTGGGGGGAATTTTAAAACCGCACTCGAGCGTGCAGCCTAAACTGTGCCTTAGATATTACCCTCGAGCCACGATAAGAGACGCGCTGACCAGTCTACAGACCAGAAAATAACGCGCGTTTCCTCTGGAATTATTTTCAAAGGATATAGAGAGAGGGGGAAAAAGAGGAAAATGTGGCTAACCTCGATGTAAATGAAATTACAGCTTTGTTTGCTGACACGATTAAGAAATCGGACAGTTCCGGCAGACGAGGTAATAAACGAAGTTACACTCTCCTGGCAACGTGTGTCGATTCTGATTAGACGATAACGACGAGCATAATCGGATACGTGACTGACTTCAAAATTCACCAGATCCCCTGCAAATCAGCTTTCCGATCTATCCTTAATGGAACTACATCAACGGTCTTGCCGCCGCGCTAATCAAAGTTGAACGTTGGATATCCGCGATTTTGCTCTCGCGATTTTACAGAGTCACTCTCGATTATTATGCTAATAGGTACAAGCGAGCAACCGTTAATCGTTTCCAGATAATGCAGCCGGGAACTTCTTTTTCCGACAAAGTTTCCCGTCCGAAAAATCGCCTTCGATCCTCTTCGGAATCTTGGCATTCCGCTCGATGAAACTCGAGGAAAATGAACGAAGATATCGTTTCGATCTTGATTACCGTTCGTTCCTAACATTCTTAATGATCCTCTATAAGATGTTTCTATTTATGCCAAGTATTCAGTTTGTTAGACAAGTTCGATCCTTTGTTAGGTTCCTCGGGAAAGGGAAAAGAGGATCGATCGGTTTAGTCGGATTACAAACAAGGGGTAGTCGACGATTTAACGCTAATCACCAGCTTTCATTCCGGTTCCCCGAGACAAACGATCGTTGACACGGTAGGAAGAAGCAATCGTAGCCGCCACTCCGGCAACGGAATTTCTTATTTCCCTTCCAACGCTATACTTAACCGAAGTCATAGGCTAGTAAGCATCGCCGGTAAATTGCTTCATAAAAGTAGTCTACCGGATCCCTGGCACGAATTAAGCAGTTTGCCACGTCGACGTTTGCGGCCGATGGAAAACTGGCTGCAGTCTGGATCGAACTGAATCTAATCGAACTCTAAACGAGAATCGATCGAAATTAGCGGGGGAAACAGGGATAAACCTAATCGAGCCAAATAGAACCTGTTTCGTTGTAATTGAACTTCACCTCGATGCAATTGGACCTCGAACACTGTGTGTAATCAAACATGAACCGAGCGACTCTCTTGATGACCAATCCCTCTTGCTCTCTATGTTCCAGGGACTGAAACACGCGAGACTGAGCACCGTTGGGGGAAGTCGTTCGAACTGGTTCGCGCGTAAATGCTTCGAAGATCACCGTGTTGGAAGCGTTGAGAGCATTGACAGAGGAGGCCCGGGGTCGGTTTAACATCGTGAAAGCGCCTGACTTCCCACCGATCGACGCCTGTAAGGAGCTTTCTTAAGCTTAGAATTTAGTCATCGATACACACAAACTAGGGAGGGGGGAGTGGGTTATCGCTGGAAACGACGCAACAAGACGTTACTACTTGTATTATACGCACATACGCGAAACGTGCTTTTTCTCTATACCATTCGCAGGCTGAGTTCGTATCTCGTAGTGCAGGTGGTTCTATTATGTGTACACAGGTAGAAGTTAGTATCCGCGGAACGGAAGAACTGAAAAAAGAAACGAAACAAAAAAAAAAAAGATTGTAAATGCGACCATTCTACGACCCCCTTCGGGCGTTCCGGAAGCGGATGAAACAAAGTGGTTCTCTAACAGGAAACGTAAATTACCGGCGGCTCTCTCGAACCGATCGCAATTTCCAACCTGGCTAAGAATGGCTAAAGCTCAAGGATAATTGATTAGCCCCCCGAGTATCGTGGGAACGCGAAAAGTATCACCGTATGAATTGTTGAATCGTCGTATCTATCACACTAGGTGATTGCGCCGGGTCCAATTAAGATAGTTCCTCCTCCTCCACCCCCCCCCCCCCCCCTCTCTCTCTCCTCAATCAAAACTATTCTCCAATGCTAATTGCTCTTTATCTCATCTACTCCCTTCCCCTGCGCTTCTTCGTTACGAAGAAATCAGAGATAAGAAGCAAACGATCGTTCCACGTGTGTAATTTCTTTCAGCATGAATTCGTCGGAGGGAAAAAGGTACACGGTGTACTGATGTTTCTCGATGTGAAATTATTGTTTCAGAGGGGAGAAGGAAGGCGGTGGGATTACGGTGAACCACAGGAAAGGATCTTGGCGGCGAAGAAGCTGGTGGCTGTACCAGATCCGCGCATGCTTCAACAACGAGGCAGTTCAACAACGACACCTCCCGCGACGTCATCGTCCAACATGTTCCCCCAACAGTATTGCCTACGATGGAAGTACCATCACAGCAACTTACAGACCATGTTCTCACAGCTCCTCGAGCGGCAAGCTTATTGCGACGTCACTCTGGCCTGCGAGGGCAAGACTCTCAGAGCGCACAAGGTAAACAGACGGAGAAAGATATAGAGTTCGAGGGGTTGCATTTACCTAGAGGGATGAACGTGTTTTCCGATCTTCGTCCTGGCGGAAAGAGGGAAGTTTTGAGAGTACGTTGCGAAAAAATTCGGATCGATATCTCAGAGACTGATAGAGTTATGCGGATTTGAACGAGTTCGCGTTGTGAGAAATTCAGACGGTACATGGAGATTTGAAAAACCATTATACAAATACTGTACGATTATCTGTATTTTGAAAAATATATTTTTGAACAAACTAGCAAATGTGTGCCTTTCAGTAGAAAAAGGTTCCGCTTCGAAAAGATTCCCGAAAGGTAGATGTTCTCCTTGAGAAAATCAGTTTAGCCTGATTGGCCTGTTTACCCTAGCCGGATATTTTCACTCCGGTTTTTCTCTTTTACATCTCGAGCAAATAATTGTACACACCGCGGGGATTAACAGTCTGAATTAACAAGCGTTTGTTTAGCCGGTTAATTCCGAAAGAAAACGTGCCGGCAAACACGTTGCTCGTTCCGTGTCCCGCGGTAGTGGTGGTTGGCTCGACGAGTTAAACAAGTGGCTAGACGTTCGACGGAAAAGCACACATGGCGCTCGCTTTGAAAGCGCCAGTGAACGTCACTTTCGTTGGAATATCTGCCGGCGTTAAGCCGAAAGAGCAATTGTTACAGCTCTCGCCCGGTGACCCTTTAATAGTGACAATTTTGCCCTTCGTTGAATTCGATAGTCTCTTATTCGCTTTAAAATCCCTTTACCACGCGTCACGACCACGGTGTTTCAGCTATTTTGCGCTTTGAAATTTGTCCCCGTTTTCTACTCTACCTCTCGTTCCCTCTGCGTCGTTTAACGCGTTTGAACGCTGTAAACGCGTTAGCCCTCCCGCTTTCACTTTCGGTACATTGGACACGCGGCGAATTTCCATCTATTACAATCTATTTTCACCGATCTTTCACGTTCTGAAACTTGTCAACTGGGTGGGTTCGTATCTCAGTTCGTTCGTAGACGTTCGAATCTCTCGAGTAGGAAATTAAAGTGTGATTAAAATTTTGGAGATTCTTCGAAATGTTTCGAATGAAAAATTGGTCGAATCCGAAACGTTTGATAATTTTCTAGCTAACAGTTTACCATCCGTTCACTGTTCTCCGCAATTCATCGTCATTTAAGGGGGCTACACAGCTTCATTTCCCAAAGACCCGTCTCACGCGTGGCAGAAAAAAGCTCCGTTCGATAAGCGCGTTTCCCCGTAATTAAACTTCATCCCCGGACAGAAAAAGCTAGCAGCGACGACGAGCAGACGACGACAACGGAGGAGGACTCACCCAATCTCGTCGTCCGGCTTCCATTGACTTCCACAATACCCGGTTCCTCCCTTCTGACCACCCCCCGCCGTTTTTTCTCGGTACACGTGTCTCTCTATCGGTCCGCACAGCCCCTTTTCTCTCCCCCTCTCTTTTTCCCTCCTTTTCTCTCTCACTCACCTTCTCTACGGTTTTTCTGCGTGCCCACCTCTTTCTTGGCGGTGGCGGCGGTGGTACCGGGCGGAGAATTTCCTCGATTCGTCTTATTGCCCGTCGCGAGGCAGCGAAGAAAAGAGACGGAGCGACGCAAACCTGGCGTTAGATAGAACAGGAGAAAGGGAACGAGAGAGAGAGAGAGAGAGAATGCAGGAAGGGTGGGAGAGCAGCAGACCACCCTCGCCTGCCCCGGGGAACATAAAACTTAACAAACGATCAATTTTCTGTTCTTTGTTTCTTACCAGGCTGGAACTACGGTATTTCGTTCGCCACTCTCTCTTCTCTCCCCTTACTCCGTTGCGTTCGCCTTCGACCCCCACGTTTCACTTCACCCACCCACACGCCCCTCTGCTCCCCCCTTATTCTCCTCCAGCCTTTCTTTCTTTCTTTCGTTCTTTCGTTCTTTCGTTCTTTCGTTTTTTCGACGTAGTAGGTCTACCCCGCACATCGCTCTCTCACTTTCCCTGGCAATCGCTATCTTCTTCTTTTCTTTCACCGAACACCCCTCCGCCCCACTCGTCCGTGGGGGCTGTTTCCACCCCTCCGTTTCCAGGCCGGCGGCCCGCCGCCCCCACTATGTTTCCCTTTTTGTATCTCCGTCTCGGCCGTGCGTCGAAACGAGCCGCGCAGAGGAGAGGCACTCTATCAAAGTAGAGTACGTTTGGCTTGGTTTATTTTTTACTTTGGGAGGGGTCCAAATTGTAAAATCAATACTTCCTCCTAAATTTAGAATGCCGCCACCGAGCGACGCCGACGCGCGCGGCCTTTTTCCTCTTCGTTCCTTTTCGGCCTGTGCGCACACACTCACGCGCTCACACGCACACACCAGTATCGCGAACGGGGAGGTAAAGCGACGGTGGTGTGGGTGGAGATGCTCTCTCTGCTCGCTCGCGCGCGCCTAGCGTCGCGACGCCGCGCCGCCGCGCCGCACGGCGCGGGAAAACCGGCAAGAGGGTGATTCGCGCGACGCGCGTCCTCTCGTTCGAAAAACAAAGAGCGCGCGAGAACATTCCTAGCTTCTCGCGATCAACTCGTTACGATATCCGTATCTCTCATCGTTCTATCATCTCTTTCTGCCCGTTCTTCGGTTTCCAGATCTTTCGATGCGTAATGTTTTCGTAGGAGAACAATTCGTAGCGTTTGTCAAGCGTGCAAAGTAGCTCGAGCTGTCTAGATCCCATCAACGCTCGTCGTGGGGTCGGCAATTACGGACAGCTGCTTCCTTATCCTCCGCCACCTGTGTCCAGGTGTGTTCGTTGATCGTTGATACGATTGCTTCACAAACGGGGAGAGAATTGAAATCATCCTTGGTTCTTATTGTTGGATAAAACTTGACGGAGCCGTTGTCTGGCCGTTTTTATCTCCTTTTCCATTCATTTCGTAAACTTCCCGTCTCGAGAACTTACTGCAAGGGTTAAATATTTCAATTTCGACTGGTGACCAATCGGAAGAATTCTGGAAAGACTGAAAAATAATTCGTTTGAACGCTTCGATAATTACACACGCGATAGATGTTAGGATACGTAGACTTTTATGACCGGTTTATTTGTCAGTGGTCTTTCAGAGGGGCGAGTATAGATAGATTGACGAGAGAGACTTGTCACTGTTCCGAAAGGGAAACGGATAAAACCCAGTTGGGGCAACGGAAGATGCGCGCGTGAATGACAAGCGTAGGTGGTGATATTCGTGCGATCAAAATGCAACGTCAGTCGCGCTACAATGTTGTGGTTTGTTTTATGACGCTGTTGCGTTCGCTTTCTTGTTTGTCCGTTCCAGCTCGATCGCCGCCGCGCCACGTCGCGCCACCCCGTTGGGAGGTTAAATATCGATTGCCGTTCGATGTAACGCTTTTGGCTTTGCTCGTGGCAGCTGAGCTCGTCTTTTTCGTAAAATAAACCGATTTCGAGTGGTACGGGACCGGTGATCTCTGATGCAGACAGCTTGTGATTCCCCGGCATTGTTATTAAATGAATAGAATCGTGTCTGTATTTCCGAACCAATTTCACTGGACCTCGATGCCACACGTGTCATCGGGGAAAGAATTACCCGAGATAAGAAAATAACACGAGGACGCATTAGCTTATCTAAATTTCTTCTTCGTCTTTTCTCTTTCTTTTCCAGAAGTGGCAGATCTCTCGAATTATACGGAATTTTATATTTAATCAATTCTCGAGTCTACAAGTTGATATTATAAATTGTAACTGTAGTTCGTTACAACTGGTTTTCATAGTAATCCGAGTCCGCCGTAGAAAACAAGTTATTGGAAAATACAGGTAGGATTGACATCTGTCGTGTCCGTGGAAAAAGAGCGAAAAGGAGGATAACTCTGGCTGTCATCCGTGAAAACTCGCTTAGCACCGTTTCTTCGATCATCGGCAAATTGACTGCCACTGGTTTAACGAGGTTAAGTAGGAAATATAATCGTTGTAGCTGTAGATTCAACGTTTCAACGAATTATTTCGCATAAAGTACCTCCCACTTTCCTATCTGCTACCATGTCAGAGACGAACAAAGACGCGATTTATCAATTGCACTATGACTAACGTTCTGTTAATCTCGAGTTTGCCGACGAATAAGCGCGATAATAAGTTTCTCTCTCGCTCTCTCTCGCTCGTCTCTGTGCAGCCAAACACTCGAAAAGCTCGTGGCGGTACGTTCGAAAAGTTGGAAGGAGAGAAAGGAGACGAGAAAGACGCCTCTTGTCGATGAGAAGCCTTATTGACGACGCGCAGAAGCTCGAATGTAAAATTCGTCGAAACACTCTGTACATCGTATCGCGTTTCTTCTTCTCGTGAAAATTTCATGGAGGGAATCGTGCAACGATACCGACTCTCAAGGCCGACCGTACGTCGACTAACCGCACCGCGACCTATTTTTTCAAAAGCAGTTTTTAACTATAGACCCCGCGGATTCTATGTACCTACGTTCCGCGTTAGATACAGAATAGTTTCTAGGTTAAATTCATTTTTCATTTGCGCGAAATTCATCACCAGTTATCGTACGCAATTTGCAGTCAGCCGAGCAAATGGTAGGTATCAGGTTCTTCGTGAATCTGTTGCGAGGATCAATCGTGGCCATCCTTGAACGCTGTCGAGCAATTAGATCTGTTGTTAGATACTCATCGGTCGATCTACCCCAGCCAAGAAATAAACTAACGAAGAACAACATTTCAGGGAAAAGTTCGAGTGTTTTTGTTACGTTCGAATTATTAATATACTGAATTTTCTAATTAATTACGTTCGTATAATTCCATGTAGCGACTTATTACTCAGGAATAAGAACGATTTCGAGGGTAGATATAAATGTTCTGATTAAACACCTGAACGAAGAAGTGCAAGTGATTTATTAGAGAGCGGTTCCACTGTGTGACTTCTAATCGAGGGGTTCTGAGTGCGAATCTCAGGCGGAATATTAATGCTAAAAAATTAGAGGATCGACGGTTATTTCTCTTGAACAATTGAGTAACTGGCCAAGGTCCAGAATCGAAAGAAATTCTAGACGGTTAAGTTGTTGGTTCAAGTGGATCTAAGTGGGAATCTTCCTAAGTTTTCGAACGTTCTTTCCAAACATTTTCGAAGCAGTGAGATATAGTTTCTTCGAAATTTTTCAATTTCCTATGACGTAGAATCGCTCCAAGAATTTCTGCCTTCGAAAATTTCGGCTTCGATGATTCCTCTCGAGTGTGTTTTATAAAAATCTTAAAAACTCACAAGAATAGAGGAGAAAAAGAATAAAGAAAGAAAAAGAACTTTAATCCTGGAAGAAATTAAAGCACTAAATTCCGAGAATAGGGAACATCAAGCAAGAATAAAAAAAAAAGGGGGGGGGGGAAAGCATAAACAGGACAGAAAATAGAACGAAATTCCGGAGAGAAGAGAATCTAAAACGTTACTCCGTTTCAGAATAATTAAAAATTTTTGAAAAAGTTTCGCCAAGCACAAGCGAACTTGTAATTATATACAGGAATGTATGTTGCATAATGTCATTTTTAAGGTTAGATCAATTCTTCCAAACACAAGTGGTAACTCTCACCGACTCGATTCCACAGATCGAGAGTTCGCGAGTGAACTGTCGAACAGAAAACCACCCTTCTCGAGGTAGAATGAGAGGATCATGTTAAAATCAGCACGAGTCGTCTGACGATGGTTACCGCGTGTTACGTGTTATTTTTCGATCCGCGGTCACTATGTGAACCGGACAATCGGGGTCACTTTATCGATCAAGTCATGCCGCGTGGTGTACGGTGTGGAAAATGCGAAGAAAACGACAGTGGGATTCCAAGCGTTCTACGACCGTGACGACGATGATATCCATGCCGCCGCGTTCTCAGGTTCGTCCGCCGCCGACAGGAGATGCACATTACAACACCGTGTGCCTCACGGGTAATTATATGCCGCGGCAGAAGGGTTGCCAGGTGGCAGGGTCGTTAAACCCGGACATCCTGTGTTCTAAAAAACACGACGCGCCGCTTCCTAACTGTATAAATAATAGTAGACGCTTTTATTCCGCCTAGCGCGAGGCTACGTAACCAGGAGCGTTCTCCATCCCGAAAAATCTATGCGTCCGCTCGGAAACCGCGCCGGCGGATGCGTAGGTGGTGAAACGTGGGGAAATACAGAGGGTTTAATTGACGGTAATTAGACGCGAATTATCGCGGATCGAAGAAATCTGAAGGAAGGAATCGCGACGAGTTTATTTCGAGGCTTTTTGTACCGAGTGAAAGAAAAGTTCTGTTTCAATTTACCGAACAATTTCTTCGAAATGAAAGTCTCTCCCTCGGAATAAACGAAATATGAATTTAACTATAGAGCGATAATAGGGAGGAATGTTTTTTTTTTTTTTTCGGGGGAAAAGAGCGGGAAAAAAAGAAGATTCATCGTCCAGACCTAACACGCGGCGGACAAAGACTCGATTAACAGTCACGACGACGACGACAACCCGGTAAACAAAGCGTTCATTAAACGACGCGCAGTCTGCGATGATGAAACAAATGAAAAAAGATAGAGGGAACGAGTGAAAAAAAAGTAAAAAAAGAACGAGAAGAAAAAACGGAAAAAGGGAGTGAGAGAGTGAGAGCGGAGGGTGAATCCCAGTGACACTGCGTGAAAAAGTGAAAACGCAGTCAGGTCCAGACACCCGGATGAAAATCGACGCGCGGGTGATCCTTCAAAAGCCCTAGGATGGAAAACGCGCGTGCACGAATTTCCCTCCCTCCGACGGCGACCCGGCAGCGAGCAACCGGCGAAGAAAGAGTGAGACGGGTCGTGGCCGGTGAAGAGGAAAAGAGGGAGAGAGAGGGAGAGAGAGGGAGAGAGAGGGAGTGAGTGTACGAGTGCTCTCTTGCACGTGTTAATGGGATTTCACGAGCGACGCGTGGCGAAGGAAAAGCCGTTTCACGAAATTAACACCCGCCGAAGGGAGTGAACCTGTAAAAAAGTATAATCGATATTTTCGTACGGGTGTAAGTACTTTTTTCCCCTCCTCCCTTTCTCTTGCTCTCCTTTTTCCCTCTCTTGTCGTCTGCTACGCTCACACTGATTGTGAGTCACGCTTCTCTTCTCCCTCGGAAACACGCACAGACCAATTCACTCTTCTCTCCCGACACCGACAGTGGCGTAGAAGATTCAGTTTTATATTAACACTTTAACGGCCGCCCCTATCGTGCAAGAACTTACACATGCCCGCCGGTATTTTTCACAAGCTTGCAACCTTATGTAGACTAAAAACTGTGCTTGAAGACGAAGATTCGAAGAAATGAAAAAGAACAGCTAGAATAAACGCGTCTTCGAACATCTTTGAGTTTTAAATTTGCATTTTATCACTCGGAGAATCTTGTCGCGAGTATTTTTCACAAATTTGAAGACAAATGTCGCAAGACGAAACGACCAAGCGAATTAAAAACGAAAGTAGATAGTGTAATATTGATCATCTTCGATTTGTAAATGTTGCATTTGATTACTCGTTATTTACACGAGAATCGATTTTTGATCGTGCGAACAAAATCACAAACGTGACAGCGGCCGTCAAAATGTCAACTTGCTGCAATAAACTTTGTCCGCCTATTTCTTCGTGTGAGCAATCCCTTTTGACAAACTTCGAACATAAACGACTATCTCTGGTGCCTAAATTTTTGATGCGGTCACCGACGTCATTCGACACCTTCAACTTAGTCACAGAGCCACTTGACAAAGATGCTGCGACTGTCACTCTCGTTTCGCAGACCGTGTTGCTTCGCGATCGACGACAATCGCGCCACCTATGTGGAGGCCCTCAGGGAACCACTGTATGCTCGAGAGTCTGTGCCGGAACTTGTAATTTTTTCTTGCACGCGATGGGAACACTGTTTTCGGTCTGTGGATCATAGTGTTTTAAGGACATTACCGCCTTCGCGCTTACTCAGGAGATAAATATCGGCTATTGGTTGTTGAAGGAACTTGTTTGGTTACATGATGACTCTCTCGACTTGCGATATCTTTGTGGTAGCACATTTCAGTACCGAACGTGTACAATTTACTTTCATCACACGAAACTTTTCTATTCGGCAACGCCTACGTGTTGTTGTATTAAACACAATTTTTAATCTAGATCTCGAGTGTTGGCCGTTATTCAGGGATAATGAGTTAATCGAAGAATAGCGAGTAGAGTCTCTTCCACTCGGATGGCCATAATTTTGAACCTCGGTGAGAGAAAGAAAATTATTCCCCGAATATATTCAACGCTTTTATAATAAAATACTACGGTACATTTCACAATTTTTCCGTTGCTCGAAAGATATTACAGCATGTACTCCGTAATAATAAAATACAGCAAGATTTTAATTTATCGTAATTCATCGTAACTCGTTGTTAGCACTCTCGGATTATCAGAGCTTGTAACTCGATTTACAAACGAGCGTGACAAAACCGACAAACGGAGAGAGAGAGAGAGAGAGAGATCGTTCTAAGATTAATCGTCGAGATGCAGCGATAACACTCTCGACGATCGAAGAATGTAGTCGTTAAACCTAATAATTAAAGTTCAAGAAGTCAGTCACGCGGTATATTAATCGTCGAAACGTAACATTCTTTGCGCATTGACGTTAATTGTGTCTCAGAAGTATTTCTTATATTCATAGGTGTGGCGTTTACGTTTTGTGTTTTTTCTATCACGTTCCGAGTAATTGTCGCTTGAAAAAAAAAAAGAAAAAAAATTCGAATTTCAATTCAGCGGTTCGAAACAAAAAGTTAAGCAAAAAAAAAAAAAAGACAAGAAACGAAAAAGAAAAATGGTGGGGAACGGTGAGTTGAAACAGTATACGTATTGCTTCTGGTATCACGGGAAATGTTCGAAAGGCGGCCTGCAATACCAAACGTTGTCACTCCCATTAGTTTTTCTCAAGAAGAGAGAGGCGGTGACCGCCATATCGGCCTTCGCATTGCTCGAATTTTCCCGAAAACTTTCGAAATCGGTGTCGAATAGGTCGCGGAGTGTGTCTTGTTCGCGCACGTGTGCCCGATTTGTTTCCCACTGGTCTCGATCTATCGAACGGGTCTCGCGTTACGTTTGCTCGGTTGTTAACTCGTTCGAGCGTGACGATTACAAATCAATGAAATCTCCAGCGTGGCGCGGCGCGGCGCGGCATGGCGAGTTATTAGAAAATCAGCGCGTGACTACGTTCTACTTTGTACTTAGATCGGCGAGTATGTATGCAGAGTTCCTTACGCCACTGCGATCATGGAGGACACGCAAGCCCATATGCATGGCGGCGGTGTAAAAGTGGAGGTGTCGTGTACGTAGTTCGGCCGTGGTACAGGCACACGCGCGTTCATTTCAGACAATTGCGTTTGTCTTCTCTCCTTCTCGATTCCGGTTTCCTCCTTTTCTTTCCTTCTGCACCCTCGCTGTTCCTTTCTCTCTTTTCCATTTTTTCCCCTCCCCCTTTCTTTTCTTTTTCTTTTCTTTTCGTGCCTCTCCCCCAGCGTCAATTCTCTCTGCTCGCTCTCCCCTTTCCCTCTTCAATCCTCCCGTGCTGCCCTTCCTATCGCCTTTCTCCCGACGTTGGCTTTTTTATCATTTTCGTCGTTACCCCCACTTCTACCTTTTTCTTTTTTCTCTCCTTTCCCCTCCTTCTATTTTCCTTTGACTTTGCCCACTTCTATTTTTTTTTCAGAGAGAGAGAGAGAGAGAAAGAGAGAGCTGCACGGAGTTCTATTTCTGCCTTCTATCTCTCTTTATAGCTGCGACGCTACTAGTTTTATTCTTCTTCTTTGCTCTTCTCCACTTTGCCCTTTATTCCCCTCTGTTGCTCTATCTTTCCGTTCGAGGTATTGTCTCTTTTGTACCTTCGACCCTCCCTTCTCTCTCGGTTTTACTCGATACACGGGAACATATGTGCATGCGTACATAGAGAGTATATTACAGCAGGTTGTAATTGTGAAGAGGGATTACAAAGCCGGACGAAGGTGAAAATTCGAAAATTTCCGGGTGCTCGCTTTGTCACGGCCCTGGCCTTCACGCACGGCCGGTTTCTCAGAATTGGTTCACTCGTCAGTTACGGTCCTTCCCTCACGACCCAGAAGCCAGCCGTCGTGCCACCAGTTGGTCCCGCGTTACAGCTGGGACCAACCAGGCGAGCTTGTAACGTCAGAGATGATTGCTCCGTTCGCGGATACATACTCGGTGTAATAACGTAGCCTGTAAGAACCTACACTGCCCCCTTTCTTCTTCTCCGTTTCCTTCTACTGTCTAGAACCATTCAAATCGATCGCCTCGGGCTAGATTAAAACCCCTTGAATTGTAACACATTCGCAATTGTGAATTTCCGTGTGACAAGAGTGACGAAACGTGTAGATTTCTAATGATAAAATATTCCAAAGAGTGTAAAATTCTCTCTCTCTCTCTCTCTCTCTCTTTTCTTTTTTTTTCTACCGTCCTTGGTCACTTTCAGTGCGTCGTTAAATAGTTAAAGAGTGGCATCGAGAAAGCGAAGGTTTTCCGCCGTAACGTATTCATTGCCATTACCAATAGAGGAAAAATAATAAACGCGATGCGGACGTCGCTTCACCGTGTAATCCGTATTATTTCCGTTTTACGTCTGAGAAAGCGTAACCGGGACGTTTTCTACTTGTGACGTGCCGCTGGATGGGAACCACGTGGGAAACTAGTCGATGATTTTCTAACCGAATAATTTCGTTCGATACGACACATTCTCGCTCGTCGTACAAAAACCTTCGTCGATCTATCGCTCGAAACGACGATAGAACGACGAAGAATTTCGGAGACGTTATCCGAGGATCTGACACAGTGGTTAAAGGGTAGGAGCTGCGAGGGATCAAAGGGCGGAAGTATAATGTCTACTTTTACACGAGACGACGAAATATGCCGCGCGATTTGCACGACGCGACCGTAAGGCACATTCGCTCTTTACGAAGTTCATTAGAAAAACAAGATTACCGGCCTCCACCTGCAGTTACGTAATTCGATCGATAGTTCAGGCGTTTCCCGTTTCTGGCGAGAGAGGAGAGGAGGAGAGAAAGTGGAAGAAAAAAGAGAAGGCGGGAAAAAGAGGAGAAGAAACGGAAGGGTGAAAGAAATTCGTCGGTGCGTCGAAGGGTGTGCCGTCGCAGACGGCCTTGAGAAAATTCAATCGACGCTGGATTATATCGCCACCATTGTCACCATTGTCGCCTAATATCAAATAGTCGAACCTAGATCTGAAATACCTGGCTGAAAGTAACTCCAGAAGTGAAATTCTAATCTCCTTTGGTGGATTTCGTGGAAGTTACCTGGTAGAGAGAGATTAACGAGCCCGTAATCGAACGAATTCTTCACGGAACGACGTAGGGAACGAGCGGATCGGGTTGAAAAAATTTGGAGAAAAGAACATTCGCGAGGGAGGAGAAAAGAGGGGAAGGTGCAACGATTACGGGCTGTGAGACACGGCGGTCCAAGCTAGACGCTGAAAGTGATTGCCAAGAAAGGTCGACGACACTGTATGGTGGCTAGTGACTGTCGTTTACATTAGCGAAAAACCATTCCCTGAGCCGAGATGAAATTCTGGCCTCGCGAAGAAAAAGATCGTCTTACGTAATTCCATAAATAATGCATGCATATGCGCGATTTCCATTTCAGCGGCCGACTGTATACGCGGAGTTCGTCGTATTCTGACCGTCGGTGAATCGGTGAACCGAAATTTAACGGAAAGAAAAAGAAAGAAAAAATACAAATAAAGAAAACGCAGACCGTGACGAGTGCTCCAGTGCCGTTTCGCCGCGCGCTCTCTTAGAAGAACGATCTCTAACACTCGCGATCCATGATTTCTCTTTCCACTTTCGGATTTATCGTACAGAGGATGTTGCATAATTTCCAGGGATTCGATATCAGACTGCCAAGTTTTTCCGATTCGGACAAAATCAGCGAGCATTTATGTAACGCGACGGCAACAAAGTCGACACGCAAACCGTTTAACGTTTTAACGGTGCGCTCAAAGCGATCAAGTGTGTGTGCGTGTGTATGCTCGCAGTGCGATCTCTTTATGCTTATCATCTAAATGTCAATTTTTTTCCAACGATTCGAACCTACTACAGTCAGCTACATCTAAAACGAATACGACGAGCGAGGAGTAAAAAGTGGAGACATCTCCTCTCCTAGGAGGGAGGCGTTTAAGTCTCCGTGGATGCTCGAAAAAAAAAAAAGAAAGAACGTTACACGTACTAAACTCGGTGCTCACTGTTTTCCAACGGAGAGAGAGAGAGAGAAAAGCAAAACCCTTTGCAAAACCAAAAGAAAAAAAAAAAAAAGGAGACGGAAAAAGAGGGGAAAAAAACAAAGTGGCGGTAGGTAAAGAGAGAGGAAGCCCGCTAAAGGGGGTTAAAAAAAAAAAAAAAAATCCGCAACGATCGCGTCTCCGTCCGACGCGGGTCGACGTGGCGTTATTGCATCGAGGCAACGAGGCCGCGCGCATATCAATAAATAACCGTAAGGCAGCGTTGTTAACAACAACAACGATACGTCGCCTATCATTCCGTGCTTCTTTCCCACCCACTATCCCTCCTCGACGTCGGTCCGCGCCACCGCCACCCACCACGATGGGGGTGTGCACATGTAGTACGTACAATCGATTGCGTCTGCCAAGCTTTTACGCCGGGGAGAGAAAACCGGCGAATCGACAAATTCGACGCGGCGTGGCGCACCCCCGTCTCCGAGGAGGGGTCGCTCACCATCGGCCCCGTCCATTTATATCCTCCTTTCGTCCTCCTCTTCCTCCAACCACCCATTCTCCTCCACCTCCACCACCTCTTCCTCCTCCTCTTCCTCCTCCTCCTCCTCCTCTTCCTCCACCTCTTCCTCCTCCGCCAGTTTACTCTCGCTCCCTCTCGCTCTCCTTCTATTTTTTTATTGCTATTTTTTTTATTCCCGGCGAAAGACGAAGCACCCCGTTATGCACGATAAAAAGTTTAATGTCAGAGAAGACGTCGTGAGAGGCGGCGGAAGGGGTGCGCGAAGGGGGGCTGGGGGAGGGCAAGCTGGGGGCGGGGGTGGCCGAGGAGGGGTCTGCAACGTGAACAGGGGGGGTTGGGTGGGTAGGCGCGGGTTCGACGCTTGGGAGAGGTTGGGAGGAGGGGGTGAAAGTGCCCGGGGATCGTAATGACTCGATATGAAACCCGGGCAGTGCAATTTCTTTCTTCTTCTGCCCTTTCCTTCCTCCCCCGCGCGTCTCGACGTCTTCCTCTTTTTTCATCGCAGTATTTCCCCATAAAAGCGGCCCGGCATAATAAAAAGCGTTATATAGCTGGCACTGAAAAGTAACGCGCGTCTCTTGCCTTCTCTCTCTCTCTCTCTCTCTCTCTCTCTCTCTCTCTCTCTCTCTCTCTTTCTGGCATGCGCGCGCGCGCGCACACTTTTTCGTCCGTGTGGAACAGACACACTCGGCCGGCGTAAGGTCTTTTATGGCCTTATTTGCGGAGACGTAAAAATCGCGAAAATCAATACGGAACTTCTAACATTAAATATTCAAGCTATTGACTGGGCGGGGCCGAGAGAGCCAGACACTCTTTCGTATACCTGAGAGTTCCGAGGCTTCCTCTTCATAGGAAACCATTCTTTCGCGATCGCGTCTTCCCTGCTGTACACCTCTCCTCGATTCTCTCTCTCTCTCTCTCTATTCTCATGGTACATGTTCCGTCCCTTTGCGAGTAGTCTATGGAACTTTCGCGTTACTCCACCGCCTATTATCGTGCGAATGGTTAGCTCTATCTCCTGATTTTTACGTATCGTCAGAATGTTTCGAGGTTGGTGTACAGAGGTGTGTATATCCTGTGACAATTTTCGCATCGAGTTGTGGAAAATTGATAGGGTTGCATTATTAAGTTTGAACGGGAAACAAAGGCATGCGAGAATTTGGCTAGGTACAACCTCCAAGATGATGGATATATCTCGAGAACCGATCGATAAATTCACTTGAAATTTCACGTGAATATTCGCGAAAGCGCTATACAACGATAGGTTATCGTAAATTTGTCAAAGTTCAATCCTAATTATTTTCGTTGTTCGAAAAAGCGGAGGAAAATCGCGTAGAACGAACTTCGTCTCGTCTTTCTCCGTAATTATCGATACTTTTCGATAAAAAGTTTAAAGTACCTAGCTAGGAAATTTGTCTTCCGATAGGTAGAACTGTCGTTCCAAGTTTTCCAGGTTTCCCCTTGAAAAAATTCTCATATTTACACCCTGATGCAAACTCCTGAGAACACTCGACCGCGGTAACTTTCTCTTTGATTACATTGATACATCCGTTGACATGTTTTCGCCATAATCGAATTTTTCCATACGATCTATCACAGGGATTTCGTAGTAATGCTTTTCATTCGTATCCGTACGAAACGATTAATGCGTGTTTTTTTCTTTTTCTTTTTTTTTTTTTTTTTTTTATTTTCGGTCGAGAAGAATAGGATATTTGATGGCGGTTCTGATTAAAAACGATTTGCTTGCGCGTGTACACGGAAAAGAGTGGTCGAGGGGTTGCGGGGGGGTAGAGGTGGGCGAGTGATCAATGTTGCAATGAAAATTTTGCAGCGGGCGAGGAAGAGAGAGGCAGGATACATTCGAGGTTCCTTTTGACGGAAAATTGTTTGATATATGAAACGATTAACGCTTTAACTGAGCAATTATTTCCAGGGAAAAGCGCAATATCCGACGTTCTTTCTGTAACCGGCAATCAAATTCGACGTTTCAACAATTGGTTGAATTGTTTCGGACTCGGGTTATGTACAAAAATCGGACGATTCGATACGGTCAACAACCATTTCTAACGATAATGCCACCCATACAGCCCGAGTCACATTTGTTTTCCCCTCGAACAAAGACAGAACTGCCGGGGGAGGTGAAAGAAAGGGTTGAAAATCGGGAAAAAGCAAAATGGCAACTGTGGGCTGGCGGGGTGCGGGGTTAAAAAATAAATGATCCGCAACGAAAACGAAACGGGCCTTTTGCAACGCAACAACAATACCATGCTACGAATTAATGCGTATTCAGTTGCTTCATTTTACTTGCATGTAAAATTCCATTGTTGTTCCGTAGAATAATTTTCAAGGAATTACGCGAACGTTCTCCTCTGTGTGTGTGTGTAGTATGTGTACATAGAAGTAGTCGATAGAAACCTCTGGCTCGTGCGACCAAGGAAAAAAAAAAAAGAAGAAAAAGAACAGAACGAACAAATAAAAGACCTGACTGAGAGAAAAAAAAAGAACAGAATTTACGGGGGTGGGTTTATGTTTCTCGAAATAAAATGTAAATGGTTGAAGAAGAAAAATTACAATTTACTCGCGTTCGGTTGACAATTAGCGTACATGATCGAAGAAGAGAGAAAAAGAAAAAAAAGGCAGCAGATTCTGTTCGATTCTTCTCATTCGAAATATTCTTGGTAATATACCTCGTGTCATTTCCGTGCATTTTTACTCGACGCAAGTTTTTATCGACGGCAAGTCAAACGTCTACTTGGAACGAACTGCGGCTCTACGTTGTTTCACGACGTTTTAAAGAACTTTCGAGTGATTCGTGGCCGGTATCTTTCGAATTCCGGGTTGAAATACCGCCACGTCAAATTTCCTTCCTTTTTTCCCTTCTGTTTTTCCTCCGCGGAAAGAAAGTCGAAAGAAAGAAAGAGAGTGGAGAGATCCTCGATCGATGCCCAGGAGAAATCACTAGGATAATTCCTGTGTCAAACGCGTTTCGATGGAAATGCGTTTAGTATCCGGCGATCTGTAGACGATAGCTGCGAAATCTGGGCTAAGCCATTCTGATTTACGATTCTGTACAAAGAACTGTGCATATTCTACGTGGAAGCTCGTCTGACAAACAACTTAATGAACGAGAAACGAAGGTGATAAATTTCCGTGAAATTCATAACAATTTATACACCGTAATAATGACGATGTCGATATTTTTCGAAGTAAGTACACGAAAGTTGTGTATTCGAACGAGCTGCTCTGTGCTCGTCGCTAGAAAATAAATTATCACTCACGCGAAACACCGCTTACAAGATTACGTCGCCTCTTCCTCTCTCTCTCTCTCCCTCTCTCTGTATTTCCAGGATAACCAGATTACCGTTTAAAAAGAAAGGGGAAGAGAGCAAGAGGGAAATTACGATCGGACAGGATACTGACGGAGGATGTGTCGTTTATAAACGACGCGTCGGGAAATAAAATCACGATTGACAGAAATACCGGGCTGTTCGACTGCTCTGCTAAAATGCGTAGGCGTGCGAAGCCGTTCTTCGAGCGCGGTTTTAAGCCCGTTTCACACTTGAACCGATTCGCCCGCGCCGTGAGCCTCAGTTTATTCCATGTCTAAACTGATCTGACCTGAATCGTGCATGTTCGAGCTCTTTTTATATCGATTCGATCCAATTTAACGTTGCTTCCCCTTCGATTCGCTGTTTCATTTATTAAGATTGCTCGAGTAAACGTCGAATTCACCTGTCCTTCCTGCTTTTTCCTAGTCAACTCAATTATCTACCTGAGAAATTCGCTGGTCTTCTTTAGATTCCGAATCGCTCGATTTTCTTCCGATCGTATTAAACGTGTCAATAAATAACGATTTTTAGTCCCATTTTCATTCTTACAAGTCTCTCCTACACTTCTTTCTTCTTTTTTCTCCCGACGCGCTCGAAAAGCTTCGAATTCAGGCAGGTGTGTAACGAGCTTTACCACGGTTGGAAAAAGAAAATCAGCTCGGTTAGGGATCGAGAGAGTAGCCTGTTCGTCGGCTGCTTCATTGACTTTCATGACAGATCTGCACGTGGTAGCCGGACTCGGGCGTCGAAGCGGAAATAGATATTTTATCGGCGCTATTCAGAAGCGCCGCTTAATAATTCCATCGTCTCTACGATCTACGACGCCGTTTGTTACGTGTGTATAAATACCCATGATACGTGCACACCGGTGACAATTTTCCTGATGGTTAACGAAGAACGACAGGACGGGAATTCGCGTGCCCTTTACATCCGAAACCATGAATTAACAGCGTCCTTGATTTCCTCCGTGTCCAATGAACTCGAATATTTGTCAAGGACGTGGTTCCCGTTTGTACAACCGGTTTTGCCCCCTTCTTTCGATCCTCGATTTGCAACACGTCGAAACTTTCGAGTCGTCCACACAACACTCTTCATTAACACTCCCTTTTTTTTTTTTTTTTTTTGTTTCTCGTTTCCCATGGATTTTCCAGGTGGTTCTGTCAGCATGCAGCACGTACTTCGACACAATTCTGTCCCAGTACGAGGAGAAGGATCCCATCGTCATAATGCGGGACGTCAAGTTCTCGGACATCAAGGTGCTGGTCGAGTTCATGTACAAGGGAGAGATCAACATTGACCACGTGAGTGATACACATCGAACTTCTTCAACCCTGTCGTTCCCAAATTTATATCCGAGAAAAGATAGTCTCCAAGTATGCTTTCCCGAGAATATACAAGCTGCGTTCACGTCGATGGGAACCAGAGGGTTTAATTATACAATGTTAATTGAAAGCAGTCGCAGCGCGATCCTTCGTAAAGAAAAAAAAAAAAAAACAAAGAAAAAAAGAAAGAAAGAAAAGTATATATCAAAGATGTTAATCGCGAGGCATTCGAGTTAGACCTAGAAAGAAACGTTGAGGCGGTGGTTTGTCGAAACGATCGAGCGACGAAATTGCGACTGATTAAAAGAAAAATAAATATCTCGGAACACGGCTGTTTTCACCCCTTTTCAGACTCGATAGACGACTTATTTACATCGTGGACATTATGAGGGCACTTGTGCCTCGCTGACGGAGGGAAAAGTGTCGCGGGGAACAGCGCGGGCACGCGGCTGTCCTCAATTTATTAATAATTGAAGACTGGTGCCGCTTCGAGGTTCGAGCATGCTGTACTTCGTTCAAAGTAAACCTGGAGTTCCCATTAATTCCCAGGCAAAAATCCTCGCGAGGATGCAATTTGTTTCGCTGACGCACGGTCAATCGTCGTCGACCTCGTCGTCTACCTTCGGCTTCTCTGTCTTCGTCGACGAGACGTCGACGAGGGAGAGAAGCACCGCTTTGAAAATCGAGTAGCCTGTATACAGCTAGTTCGGTAAACTGAGGGCTAATTAACGATCCTAAAGTACCGGAAACGAGACTTTCGTTTCAGAAATTAACTTAAACGCGGATAGGTCCGGTAATTCAAGTATCTTTTTCTTTTCTTTTATTACCGAATTCCTTTTTCTATTTGTTAAATCACACTTGTGCCACTACTAGAGGAATAAATCTTCAGCTAATGTTACGATAATACTCGTCCTCTCCGTAAAAGATACAAGCTCCAGTTTTATGTCTCGATTATTCGTCCCCGACGAAACTGGTATCGTCAGAAGCCTCAGACGTGTTCGCGGGTGTTCCCTTTCACGAACGTGTGTTTCACTCAGCTGAAGAAGAGTCGAATTCAACGTAGAAAGAGGATCCTGCGAACCCCGTGGCTTCTTGTTCTTCCGTGTTTCTATTCGTGATCATCAGACACGGAGAGTCAGACTCGCGAGCTTTCTCCGCGTCGCTGTTCTAGCCACGTTTTACCTATGAAAAATCCACCTCCGATGAAAATGCACAACTCATCGAACCAATGGATCCAATGGACCATTTGTTAGTAAGTCTGGTTCCATCGAATTTACATCAGTCCATGGTTTTTCCGCCGTGCTCCTTCGATATCTACACAAACGCACGCTCACACGTACACGCGGCTGAGCAAGAAACGAAAGCAACGGCAGTAATGGCCGTTTCTGAAATACACATTATTCCCGGTGCGGTGCCGGAGACGCTGACCCACATAAGCATTTTTCCAATTCCGGCCGTGGCCGATAGAAAGCCACGGAGAGCCGTTTGTAGAAAGTTCCCATATTATTTAGCATTCTCTCGGTCGCTCCGGCATTATTGCGGTGAAAATTGGCAAATAATAATTGGACCTATTCCACCGATCCTCTCTGCTCTACAGGGCCACCCTTCTGCCGATATATCGGCTGTTCTTTTTTCTTTTTTCTTTTTTCTTTTTCTTTTCTTTTCTTCTTCCTCTTCTTTTACTCTTTCTCCAACACGACCGATCTGATTTATTATTCGCCCCGTCTCGAAATCCCAACGAATCGGCCAGCTAGGTAGGATACGCGGGTGGCGCAGCAGCGCGCGTTTCCCGGCAAATTGAAGCAGCCGAGATTAATGGAATTACTAATTTTTACCTCTGCCTGCTCGCGTGATCGTTTTTTCCTACGGCTTTTTTTACCGAGCGGATAATTAGATTTACCGAGCTCCGCCTTCTTTGCTCTCTGGCGAATTTCTTATTGCTACTACCTCGGAGGAGAATCCCCCTGAGGAAGCGTGTTTCACGTGAGAAAACGACACGTACCTTACCTACGGTCTGTCACAACGTAAGAGCGATGTTTTCGAAAGTTTGTCTATTCGAAATTATGTGCTTCCTCCACCTCGTTTACCTCTACCAAAGGCTCGCGAGTGCGGTACACGTGCTTTTCGATTATCAACGCTGTTCCTTCCTTTCTAGTACATACGTCTTCCTTTCTTTTTTTCTTTTTCTCTCCTCTTTTTTTTCGTTACACCAATGTGGGATTAACGGTAGCCAGCAGATCTCGTGCCAAAAAGCGTTCGAAACGACGACGATGGCGCGCATATTATACCATTTATATACCTTGAACCTTCGTGGAAATATTGAAAGCGGATCGGTTAAAAATATTGCTCGGTAACTCTTGCCAGGAACGGTTAAACCACTCCGGCTAATATCGAGGGAAAGAAAAAGAAAAAAAAAAAGAAAAAAGAAGCGAGGGGGAACACTTACCTTGATTAATCGCAGGATATAGAAATCCCACTTTCTTTCCACGTTTACATTTTCCTGTTCATGATTTTATTCGAAATGCTTTTTTTTTTTTTTTTTTTTCTTTCCACGAGTATCTATCTGCAACCTTTGAAAAGGATTAAACTACAAAAGACCTTTACCTCCGTCTGTCAAAGAGTCAGGGGAGAAAAAAAAAGAAAAAAAAAAAAAACAGCAGCACGTGTCTAAGCGCATCTTTTCAAAGAGGATATTCCGTGTGTTTTGCTGGGCGTGATTAAAAGTCGTCGTCCGTCGATGGTTTCAGACGAGATTGTCATCCCTGCTGAAAACCGCGGAGGATTTGCACATCAAGGGTTTGGCCGAGGTGAGCTGGCGTAGCGATTCCACGCAGAACGATCTTGGAAACAGCGGTCACAGTCCCGGCGCGGCGACTCCAGGTGTCGAGACGGTCCTCAGGGAAGGTGACGCCGACGAGCCTCCGCCTCCAAAGCAAAGACGCAGAGGTCGCCCGCCTCTGGACGATCCGCCCTCGGCACACGACGTCTTCACCCCGAAAATCACCTGTATCACCGGAAATGTACGTCAAGTATGGCTGAGCTATTTCAATTTATCGTAATATCCTTCATCCACCGCTCTCACCCACAAATATATCGTACCCGCGATATTCTTCCTCTATCTTGCAATTTTATCTCGGAAATGAATTTCATTTAATCCCCGAGCGAAGCGGTAGAAAATAGAAAAGAAACTGAAAGAAAAGAATCGACGGGGGAAAATATTTGTGAGTGATTAACCGTAGATATTAATGTACGGATTGCACGATCGATCGAATTATTTGAATTTCTTTATCACTTTTCTTCGCTTTCTATTTTCCTTCTTTTTTTTTTTTTTTATAATATTTCCATGTCGTGTGTGTGTGTGTGTGTGTGTATCGATCGCAATCGACAGTAACGAAATGGTGTTTCCCTTTGACGCGTCTGTTCAAAAACCTGTTCGATTTCCCAGGAGGAAATGATGAGCGAGGGCGGTGACCACGAAAGCTGGGACGACGAGATGATGATGAACGAAAGTAACGAAACGCCACTGCCGGTGGTAAGATACTTCTTCTTAATCTCTGATCGCTTTATAACACGCCTACGGTGCTGTTTTAACGGTCGTGTATCATACTTTGCAGCTATCGTACATGTCCAAGGATGACAACGCATCCGATCTAGAAAAGAAAGGTACGTGACACTCCACATTGATCAGTTTGGAACGATGTGTAAAATAAAATCAACGTGTCTAATAGAGGAGAAAGAGAAAAAGAGAGAGAGAGAGAGAGAGTAAAGAGTAAAAAACAAAAAAAAAAAAGATTAAAGAGTAGGAAAATGAGTAGGGGTGTGTTAAGCTCGTTTGATTTCGCTGCAGCGCCTATCACTCCCTCGAATTCCAACGCCACGAATCTATCGATCCCCGAACAATTCCGAGACGTCGTGAAGATGAACGACTACCTGACGACGGGACGTCGCCAAGAGTTCTGGGAGGAGCCGTTCACGCGACGCGTTATGGATGCCATTAAAAGCAAAGAACTGGAAATGAAGACTGCCGCCGAGATACTCGGCGTGTCCTATGGAACCCTCTACGGCAGATATCGCGACAGTTATGGTTGCCTTAAACATCCGTATAGGTAATGGAAGACGACTCTTGACGGTTTTCTGCTTCTTGATTGCCTTTGTCGCGACCGGTTACTAGCATTCTCCTTTCCGACCGTTTTTTTTTTCTTTCTTTTTTTCCTTTTTACGAGCGTATCAACCAACGTTCAACATTTCGATTACCCAGGAATTTTTCATTTCGACACGACACTTCTGTCTTTCATCCTCTCCTTCATTTCCCTCCTTCGTCGTCCTCGGACAATGAAGTTTTCCTGGGAACGAATTTGAGACACGCGTCGCGCTTAGGTGAAATCGTCCGTTGACCCGCTTTCTTCGGCTGCATTTTTACCGGAACGATGGGACATATCGCGAAACAGAAAGATACTCGTGTTCGTTCGTTAAGTCGAGATCTATGACCTGAATGTGTATGTGTGTGTGTGTGTGTGTGTGTTTTTTTTAACCTGGTAACCAATCTGTTGACAGAGTAAGGGACTTTTGGTCGGAACCAGGCCCAGCAGAAGTGTTGGCGAAGCTGCGAAGAAAAGAGATCACGTTATTCCGCGCTGCCGAGTTCCTCAACGTCACCGTCCACACGCTGGCGACTTACCTGTCGACGCTTCAGGGACCAGACAGAATTTCTCTGGCAGGTGATCTAAGCGTAGCGTCTGGCGCTGTCGATGGTAACAACGAGGCACCAGAGAACAACGACGCGATGAACGACATCCTTCAGAAGATCAACGCGAACGCAGCTACGACGGCAATTGCAACCTCCACACCGATCAAGAGAGAAGGCGGCGGTTACATAGAAGTGCCAACGCCTGTCCCGAAAGCAGCCACCTCTGTCCTCGAGAACAATCCAGACATCACGATCGTGAAGACGGAGAATATGCCTCGTAAACGAGAGTACGCGAAAGTCTCGAACACGGAGAACAACAATGCGAAGCTGATGAGCGGCGGTGCGGTTAGCGAGGTGACGCAGCAACAGCAACAGCAACAGCAACAACAGAAAATCACCGATCCGTTGTCGTTAAACAACGATAACAGTAAACCCTAACTATTCAGGCCTTATCTGCAACCGGCGAATCCCCGTGCACCGAGCGCTAGCTACAGATCCGAGCTGTGCCCGCGCAGATTCTATTCGAGCGTGTTTACTCGCTTTCTCACAAATTTTCATTTGAAGTAGAATGAAGAAGTAAAGAAGATGTAGGAGGAAATAAAAAAAAAATAAATAAAAGAAAGAAAAATGAAGGAAAATAGGGAAGGGTGGAGAAACGCGTCCGTGTGTTGTCCGTATATAATTATTGTTCACATCGTCGTCATCGCCGTCGTCGAATGTGTTTGGCGGCAGTAGACGTCGCTGCCTTGGCCTGTTCGTTGACTCTCCGCGCACGCCAGCCCACGCCAGCAGAGTAGCTTTAGACAATCTCGCGTGTACGATCGTCGTTCGTGGCATTGTGGCTGGAGTTGCATTTGATACACCGACAGAAAGAAGTTTAACTGGCAGATGAAAATGACAGAGGAGGGGTTCGAAAGGATCTAGAGAGAGAGGATGATCATTCTGTGTTTTTTTTTTTCTTTTTTCTTTTTATTTCTTTTTTTTTTTCACACGCGGATCTTTGCCAATGTTTAAGAACGTTTCGTTCGATCATTCTTGCCTTTGGATCCGGCTACCCGCAGTCTCCCGTTGCATGGATGCAACGCCAGCCATGTATATTTTCCGAGTAAAGAAATGAAAAGAGAAAAACGAGAACAGAGAGTGTGTCGAGAACTAAAGGACGATTCCTTCTTTACATGAAAAGAGTTTAGTACCTAGCGATACGGTTCTTCGTTACTTCAAAATTGGTTCACTTGTAAATCTGAACGTCGTTAGCCGATATCGGTCGAGTACGTTTCTGGCCTTCGTGAGAAGAAAAAGAAAAAATGGGAAAAAGAAAGAGAAACATGGAGAAAAGGGCAAAGAGAGGGGAAGAAGACGAAGAGGAGAAATGAGGAGGATGGAGGTGGTGGAGGAAGATGAAGAGGAGAAAAAAACAAAAAAAAGAAAATGAAAGAAAAGAAAGAAACGTGTAATAAAGTTCAATCGAAGTTCCTTTTGAATAACGATGTAGGGTGTATCGCGAAAAGAATGCCTAGACTATTTTCTGCCGCATGTGTCTGTATGGTAGCACGTAAAGAGCGACAATATTATTCACCCAGTAGAACCCGTCAGTATAGTGGTCCCAGACAGAGTGACAAAAGTTCTTCGAGGATAGATATGTTCTCTTCTCGTGCGATCGTCGTTTTAAACAAACATTGCACGAGCGTATGCTTCACCGTTTATTGAAGATACGCTCATGCAACGCGAGCCTTAAATCGTTCGAGCGTTAGAGACGTTTTTCAAACGATTATGCAAATTCGCCGACACGAGATTAATTTGTACTATATACAATTCTGTCTCTTATGTTTTTCTTTCTTTTGTCTTTTTCTGTTTTCTTTTTCTTCTCCCGTTTCATTATTTCTTTCTTAGTCGAAACACGTCCATCGAATGGCGATTTTGCCAATCTCGAAGATGCGCCCCAGCGGGCCATCATTTTCTCGCGAGGAATTTCTTTCTGAACACGCGAAACGGTTCGATAAAACACGATTCTACGCGTGAGGAGAAAAAAAGAAACGGTACAATACTATTTCTCTCGACTGCATTTTTTTTTATTTTCTTTCGCTCCAACTCTCTACTTCTATTGTTCTCTCTGTCTCTCTCTATCTTTCTCTCCCTCTTTCTCTCTGTCTCTTTCTCTCTCTTTCCTCCCATCTGTTTTTACAACAGTATACATGTAGAGTTTATTGCACGTAGAAGATGATATATTTTAGAAGCGTCGTTTAGATACATATTATACGCGAGCTTTCTTTCCTTTTTCATTTCTCTTTTCCTTTCTCTTTATACGTATGTCGTAGACATTTTAAGGGGCTTTTATTTAAGCATTGATTGCTGGATCGATATCAAAGATCGCTTGGAAAGGAGGTACATGCATAAACGTCCATTGTAAATATCGGTGCAATAGTAAGACCTAAAATTAATAATCTTATTTGTCACAAAGTGTGCGTTTAACCGCTATTTTAAAGAAAGAAAAAAAAAAGAAAAGAAAAGAAAAAGAAAACGTACGAAAAAAGTAAACGAAGGATGAACGAAGAAGAGGCACGCTGTTTTTATTCAGTGTCGCGAGAAATCACGTTCGAGTCTTTCGCTTGTATAGAGAAGAAAAAGAGTGAAAGAGCGAACGAAAAACAAAAAAAAAAAAAAAAGAAAAACACGAATGGAAAAACGAAGGAGAAGGGTATCGATGCGACGATTCACGCGAATCAATCGATAATGCCTTTCGGTTGGTGCGCAACCAACTCGCGAAAATTTCGCGTTTAAGTTTAACGTTTTCGTAAGCGAAAGAGATTGTTCGAGGCGCTGTTAAAAAAGACGCGAATCGAAGGAAAGAAAAAAAAGAAATGAAAGAAGACGAGGTCGCCACTAGCGCGTCACTTTAAACCGTACTCTCCATCCCGGAGACACTTTTGACTGGATATAAGAAAAAAAAAAAATGAGTATTCCTGTTCGCTGAAGGTAACAAAAGAAAAAAAAAAGAAATAACAAACAAAAAAACAAACACTAAGTAAGAACTAATAGTATAGTAGAGGTATTCTCGATATGATATTTTTCGACGATATAAGACTTAGTTGCGTTCGAGAGGACTCGTACGAAGTGTGGAGAGGGGTACTTGTAAAGTAATCCAGAGGAGAAATTTTGGTGTGTGAAACTGTGTAAAAGCCGGGCACGTTAGGGAAGAGGAACGCATGCGTGCGTCGTTTCGAGAGATTCTTCGTCGGTATTTAACGAGGAGAGGTGGAAACGTAAAGGGAAAAGGAAAAAAAAAAAAAGAAACGAAAGAAAGAAAGGAAAAAGT
This sequence comes from Anthophora plumipes, assembly GCA_951804975.1. Lineage (NCBI taxonomy): Eukaryota > Metazoa > Arthropoda > Insecta > Hymenoptera > Apidae > Anthophora > Anthophora plumipes. The sequence continues at coordinate 893,339 of OX638121.1, forward strand.
GGTACTGTGAAGTGTGTACATACAGTAAGCGTAGGTTAAATAGAGCGATGGAATGTATGGAAAAATGTGAGCACGCCGAGAATATTATACATATATTATACATATATCTCTTTGTCTCGAGAAGAAAATTCTAAAATCGACTGACTATTAATGATAAAGATGATGTTTAAAAGAAGAAAAAAAAAAAAAACGGTAAATCGCTCCGCGAGAAAGGGATGAAATAATAGCGTTAGACGTTCAAAATAATGAACCCTAGTATTTTCCAGGAATGCGAGGATGCTGTTTTGCGTTATTTCTTTTTTTTTTTTTTTTTTTAGTGGATATATTATATTATACATATATACATATATGTGTACATGTATCGTTTATCGCTGTCGGAATTAAGACAAGTGGATAATCTTTTCGATTACTTTACGAGTGCTCTGGACCGACCATTTTACCACGTATAAGTATATCATTTTATACGATAACTTTGCACCGTTCGATATTTTTATTCGTGAACTATTGAACACCGTCGATGATAGATCTGTTCATTCTTTCACTACTCATTAATTTAAAACTGTCCTCGAGTTTCATTGTGTGTCTCTCTCTTTCTCTCTATCTTTGTCCACCTATCTATCTATCTATCTATCTTTCTCTCATTGAACCACTCGTATTAAGCGCCTATTATATAGCAGTTTCTTTCATTCTCTCTCTCCCTCTCTCTCTATCTCTCTCTCTCTCCCTCTCTTTTTCTCTCATTCTTCCATTCATTATCATTATTACTACGGTTTATTATTATTATTATTATTATTATTATTATTACTGTTATTATTATTTTCTTTTTTAAGTAAAATAAGACTAAGACATACCAAATGAGAAATGTAAGGACAAGTTTTGTTAGGTTAGTACTATCGCATATCAAGAACGCAAGAAATACAAAATGCGCCTGAAAGCACTCTGTATTGCCTATGCACGTCCCGGTGAAAAACAAAATGAAAAAGAAAAAAACGTAGCTGGGGCGCGACAAGACCACTTTTACTCTAGCAAGAGTATACGACTAGAAGTATTAATATTTAATATTAATAATCAACGCGGATTGTCCAGAATGGATGGTCATGTTTTTGAGGATCAACGTCGTCGAGAGCCATTGAACAAAAATGAAAAGCAAAAAGAAAAAAAAAACGAAAAAAATGTATTTAAAAATGAACAAACGAAAAGAAGAAAAAAAGCGAAGAATTCGATTCTTTTCAAATTTTCGTTGTTTTATTTTTTATTTTTACTTTTGTTTTTTTTATTTATATATATAAATATATATATATATATACATGTATATGAAACATATTGTATATATATATACACACACGTATATACATATGCGCGTGTGCTTGTATACGTAGACATCGGCCATTGATCCTTGGAAAAGTTTTCCTACATTTTTTTACCGTCCATGCACAGGGACACCAAGCTTTTGTAATAACTTTGTTATAGTCTTCTCCTTCTTTTTTTTGTTCTTTTTACGCCGCCTCATGTTCTTTTCTTTTTTTTTTTTTTATCTGAGACGCGAGACATATTCATTTTGAATGAAACGGCGAATCTTCTTTCTCGCGAGAGTACAAATTACAAAGGGGACTTTTGTTAACCCTGTTGGTGCCATGGGCAACTTCGAAAAGAAAAAAAAAGGAAAAAAAATATACTGTTTCGCTAAGTATCCCGTGCCTACTTTGGTATGGACGCGCGAGCGTTCACGCGCGCACGCTTGCCTCCGTTTCTTTTTCTTCTTTTTTTTTTTTCTTTCCAAATCCTGAGCACCAAAATGGTTAACGATTATCTTTAGACGAATTAAACGATTAAATGATAATAAACGAGTGTAGTATCGTTTCGTTTACGTTGTTTCTCTTCTTTTTTTTTTTTGTTTTTTTTTCTCTCTCTCTCTCTCTCTCTCTCTCTCTTTCTTCTAATTAACGAAGAGATCGCGCGTATGCCAAAACCTACGTACGTCTCAAAGACTGATGGCCATTCATTTGGAGGTTCTTGTAATGGTAATCTCACGCCGCCACGGATCTTGTATTTAATCGTTGGCAAACAAGATCCGCGGGGTACATCGACAATGTACGAGAAGACAGGACAAGACTAGCCTATTACTGGCGAACGATGCCCGAATCGCCGTTGAGCATCGTACAATGAGACTAAAAAAAATTGATATCATAATTATGTGTCGTTTGATATAAAAACGAGTAATGAATATAGTATGTATCATCGTTTTATACACAACCTAATTATATCTACGTACACTGTGTACATTCCTAGTATACACTAATGTCACATTCATGTACATGCATACACATACACACACACACACACACATACATTCACACCGTTGCATTCACACGCGAATTAAGGAAAAGAATGAAATTAAACGAAAAAGAAAAAAAAGAAAAAAAATATATATAACGCATGGACCTATTGTATACGTGTACCGCGCGTGTGCGTTACGCACGCGGAAAGAAAGAGAAAACAAAGGAACGGCGTGTGTAAAACGTGCGTGTGCACGACGCGCACGCAGAGACACATAACACGTATAAATATATTTATAATAATTATATAGCTATTTCCAAAACGGACCACCGCGATATCTCGACATACGAATGATCATATAACAAACAGTACAGAACAGAACAATTAAACGAATACAAAACGAGATAGATGGAGGAAGAGGAAGAAAAAAAGGAAAAAAAAAGAAAGAAAGAAAGAAAGAAAGAAAGAAAGAAAAAGTTACGGGGAAATATTGTATAGGAGGAATCTTATAAATTTGACGATACGTGCGTATTAATGAAGAAATAATAATAATAATCGTCGGTTAAATTTAACCAGCGTTACACTTTCATTGTTAAGAGAGAATAGCAGCGCCGTTATCAAGTGTCTCATGTATAACAACGCGAGTCGAGTCTGTCAATTTTTTGAAGCACACACACACACGGGGTAAAAAGACGAATCACCGAGTATATACGTGTATACATGTAATAATAATAATTAAAAAAAAAAAAAACAGAAAAATGAAAATTACGACGAAGAGAACAAAATGTAATACAAAGGAAAAAAAGAGTAACCGCGCATGTATAGCAAAAAAAAAAAAAAAGAACGAAAGATGTTGTTACACTTGAGCACAATAGAGAGAACAAAGTATAATGAGTAATATAGTTTTACACGAAAGGCTTTAATCGCCCGTTTAGTTTTATACCTGAGACACGAAGAAAAGGCTGAAAAAAACGGTTAGACGATAAAGAAAGAAAACAATTCCAATACCCCCCTCCCTTTTATTTTGCGTTCTCGTTCTTTCTCTCTTTTCCGCTGCTCGTGCGAGACAAAAAAAAACAGAAAAACGTAGCGAAAAAAGAAAAAGAATAAAGAGAGTAATTTCATTTCTTTTCTTATCTTTCGTCATCGTTCCGAATCATTGTCATCACAGATACATACACACATGCACAGACACAACCAACACAGCGATCGTCGTGTTTACATATACGCGCGCGTTTTACGCGCATGCGCATTTCATGTTTCATCCTTTTTTTTCGTACACGAGAACTTTCTCTTTCAACGGCTCGATCGTCCGACTTCTTTTTTCTTTTTTTCTTTTTATCCCCCCTCCCTTTTTTGCAAGACCAGCGATTCCAAGTTGGATTTACTTTCGTGATTAGTAACAGTGCGTGCACGTATTTTTGAAAAGGATCCGCAGAACGCGACGGCGACTGCCGTAAAACAGTTGGAACGGCGTGGCGTTCTCGTTATCGTTATCGTTAAAATATCGTTTCTTCCTAGCCAAAGTTTAGAATTTGTGTTTATTATCTGTAATTCTTCTTCCGCGAGCTGCATCCTCTTTCGATCTGTCTCTACTTTTCTGTCTCTTACCGTCTGGCTCCCTCTTTTCTCTCTTTCTCTCTCACTTTCTCTCTGTATCTTCTGCCTCTTTTTCTATTCCAATGCCTGAAACCCTCTGTTTCATTCTGTCCTCTGTTCCCCCACCTCCTTTTTTTTTTACACTCATACACATGGACACAGGACATATACGTTTGACATATTAATATTATATTTACTATTATTTTTAATTATAATTTCCCAGAAGTATATATTATCTTTAATAATCGTGGTAATTTTTAGACTAGAAGAACAATATATTTAGCGGATAGAGATTAAAGTATACATAAACAGAATAAAATAAATATATATATATATAAATAAATATATATATATTATATATATATATATTGATAAAATATTGAGATCGTAATTAGAAACTGGGTCGAGCGCATACAATGCTGAAAGACGATAATGGTATTTACGCGTAAGAATGTTGAGAGAACAAAAAAAAAAAAGAAAAAGAAATTGAAAAGAAAAGAAAGAAGTGAAGAAGAAGGAGAAGGAGAAGAAGAAAAAGGTCGAGCAGATGGATTAAAAGCGGACTTGGTCACAAATGTGTGTTGGCCAAGCTGCTCGCAGAGAATATTCAATGATTGAACAAAAAAAAAAAGAAGAAAAAAAAGAAAAAAAAGAAAAGGAGATCAGTAAATGTAAATGTTTGTAAACAAATTATGAAACATTATTTGTTCAGTGCCTACATATTTACACAGTAACAATAAAGATGAAGATTAGTGAATATCCTTTTTTTGTCTCTTTTTTCACCAAGAAGATTCGATTTCGATCCATCGGTCGCCCGTAAGCGATACGCTTTTTATAAGAATAACAGCCACGCATCGGGATGAATCGTTGAAAAGTACCGCAACTGCGAACTGATCGTTTTTCACAGTATTTTTATATACACATAAAGCTGATATATGCGATACTTGACATTAAAAATAAATAAGCGAAAACCTGTGTCTTTTTTCGTAGCCTGGAAATACGTTTATGGATTTGAATTACAATTTAACGTCACTGGCGTTACCACGGGGACAGATCAAAGCGATTTCGTCTCTTTCTCTATATATACAGTGTAGATAAAAGTATACCGATATCGGAGATTCGTTTGATCGTAACCCGATCTTTTAATGAAAGACTATGTTGGAAATATCGCGTTGCTAATATTTCACTCTTCACAAAACTTCTTGGAAAATCTAATTATCGAAAACATTAATTTTCTTTTTTCAAATACACGAAAATCTACCAACGTACAGTCTTTGTTGTTCTTTCTTTTTTACACGTCAACCATTGCCAATAATATTCAAACTAATTTTCAATAAAATTATACGAAAACCTTTCATTTACACGATCAATCTGTATCGTATCATATTTTACTTACCCTTTCCATTAGACAGAAACCGTATAATCCGAAGTTTAGGTGTATTACAAAGTTAGGTGAATTTTCTAATTTAAATTGACCGCTTTTTCTTACGACAATGATACATTTATGAGGACGGGCCCAAGTAATGGCACCATCCCCACCATCGGACCCTTTCTTCGCGATCGTCAGCCACGATGACATCGTAGCTCGGCAGTTGAATTTCGAAACCCGCCTTTGGTAGATCGTGGCGATTCTTTCGATTTTTTTTTTTTTCGCGACCTTTGTCCTCCTCGGCGTCTTTTTCGCGAGAAATCACGTGGACACGGTTACTTTGTGATATTTTACCTCTCAGGGCATTCTCCCTCGGTTCACGATGCATGTCTCGCTCATGCAGAAACTTCCGATGCCGCAGGTGTCGAACTTCTTTTACCCGTTCAACACTAGCCTCGAAGAGGAGCTCAAAAGATTATTCGCCAATTTCACGATCGAAACGCAATCCACGCCTCTTCCGAACAGTAAGTCGATTTTAACTATCATAATATCGATATAGAATGAATGTTGAAATTGCTGGGAAACTTTTCTCGAGTGTTACCGATGAAGGAAATCGTTCGACCAGAAACAGTTTATGCAAATTTATTTCAGCTGTAAAATAATTATTTCGTTTCAACCGTTGCTTTTTTTTTTAGCGATTACTTGTACAGCTTCGAGGATTGAGTATTTGTGTAGATCGTGTGACATTGTGTTACGAAATATAGTATGATCTTTTTGCGTCGTAAGTTATTACGCGAGAGATTCTGCTTCGTGCGACCGTAGTCGAATTTAGGTATTTTCTGTTAAAAATTCAACAATTATAAAGTTTTTGTAATTTACAACTGTACACAATGTGTTTTGTCTCACTGAAATTCCAGCAAGATCTCTCATTTATTTCGTCCTACACTTTTTTCCATCTCTTTTTGTTTTTTTCCTATCGTTAAACTGTCATCGTCGATTTACTTGCTTCGATGTAAAACGAGAAGTTGTATTTGCAGTTAAAATTTTTTTTTTAATTCTATTTCTCTTCACAAGTCATTAAACCCTTTAAATGCCACCACGGTGGTAGCATGTTTCAGTTTCAAAACCGATATGCTAAGATTATATACTTGATTATGCGTCATTGAATTACAGCTCGATCGGCAGACGCCTTCCATAGTTTGTAAATAAACGAATGAATCGATTTAAGAGGAATTCTATATTGTAAAACGTGCCGTAGAATACAAATGATCATTGACGGTACTCGTTGCCATGATAATTTACGTGAATTTCTCAATTTATTCCCGAGAAAAATTTTTAATAGTACATTCATGTCTTTTGCGTGTTTGTTGTTTCGCGTGTTATACCAAACAATCTTTACACGTCGATTGCTAATTTTTTTCAAAAGATAAACTAGAGACGAACGTCCTCTCTACCCTTAGGTATTCGTTAAGAGAAATGGAAACATTAGACTTTGTTTTTTTTTTGCTTGCTTCGAGTTCAGGAATGGGATTACCAGGAAAATCGATGCGAAAATAAGGTTGGGTGTAATAACAAAACGTATTTATTTTGTCCAACCTATATGTAGTGTATACATGGTATACACGCCAATAATAATAATAATAATAATAATATAGGAATGTTTAGAGGCATATCTAGACGAAATTGAACTGTATATCGTCCCAAAGCTTTTTTTGTATATTTCGACTAGGTTTTAAATGGAACGACGATACAGTGTTTATAATATTTATTATTTATTTTCGGTTGGAAACTATAACGCGGTACGGCGTCGTTCGAAAAATCAGGACGATTCTGTTTACAAACCGTGTAACTCGATACCTCGAGGCGGTTATTTTCTTGCGTTTCGATAAGTGGCCGACAATCCTTGAAAAAGTCTACACGAAAATAAACAGAACGATTATTCCTCATCTGGTAATATTCGATTATCGTCGGGAATTTTTTTATAACATTCTTTTCACGTTTGTTGAATATATATATTGTTTAAACTATATTCATCAATAAATTACATGGAACTTTCTTTTTCTTTTTTTTTTTCTTTTATACTATCGTTTTATATATCTTTTTATGGCTTCCGATGAAGTGTAATCCTTGTAATGTCACTTGATGATTGTAGTTGAAGATGTAATGGAGGAGTTCCGTCATAATGGGCGCGATTTTGAATACTGTCCAGATTTGGACAATGGTACAATGCCAGAAACGACACAGCGCCGCAAGAAAAATAAGAAACCGTTGCCCACGGAATGCGTTTTCTGTAGAAACAATGGCGAAGAGGAGGCTTACTACAGGAAACACTTGCTGAAAGATGCTGATGGCCGTGTCTCTTGTCCGATCTTGAGGTAAATCGAAATTTCCCAACTTTTCTCTTTTCCAGTACCTTGTTTTGCTTTGAAAAAAAAAAAAAAAAAAAAAAAAAGGCAGTCTCCTTCGGGAGAGGAAAAAAAGTGTTATCAACGTCGTTTTTTTTTTCTTTTCTGATTGATCATTAGGGCCTACACGTGTCCAATTTGTGGCGCGTGTGGTGACATTGCCCACACGGTCAAGTATTGTCCAAAGAGCACGAAGAATCCCGAAACATTGACAACGGTGAACGCGTTCAAGCTGTTGAGAAACTCGATGGGCAAACGACGCGTTAAGTAAAACGCATGTGGCATGCGACCACGTGTCACCATCGTCGCTGTGTGCCATAAAACGTCGAGTATCTACTTTTTTTTTTTCTTCCGAGGACTTCAAGTACAAGAGAGACTAGAAAAGTTCAACAGCTACCCGCGTGTCTCGGTATCATCTGCTGGCAGGTATATTCTTACCGTCTCACACTTTTGCAAGTATGTGCACACATAAACGGAACCAGTGTTCCGGCGGGAGGAACAAGCGTTTTTCTATTCCTAACAACGATTCGTGCAACAATGTTACCATTTATCATCGATGGATCAACACGAGTCATCTTATCTTTTTTAACTACGCTCGAATCAGCGAGAGAAATTTATTCTGCATTTTTTTTTTTTTTTTTCGTTTAAACGCCTATACATATGTATGTATGAATATTTTTTATACACACGAAGTGTAAAATAAATTTCTAAAGCTGCGAAGTAAGATACGATTGGTATCATAGATCCAACACGAATTGTTCGGATAATTAAGAGGCTACATCCAAAGATCATAATTTAGTTGTAGGAATTATTTATGCCAAAAAGAACGTGCCATATATTCGTATTGTGGATTCTTCTTATTGTGTTTCGAGCCAGCATTTGATACTTCAAATCTTTTGAAAGAAAAAAAAAAATGAAGAAAATCCTGTATGTAAATTTACACGTATTGACCTCAATGTAGTTTAATTGCATTAACAATTGAACCGATAATTTGTTAGTATATTTTTCGACAAATTTTTACGTCAGTATGCAAAAAGTATAGTACTGTGATAATGCGAATAAGACTTTTTACAAAAAACATCCATAGATTAGACCTCAACAATAAATCCCTTTATTCAAAATCATGAATAACAAGATTCTCTATAAATCATCTCTTTTTATCGGGACACGTGAATCGAAACACGCCACAATTAATTCAATCGAAGAAAGAAAACATTTCGTAGACAATTTATAACGATTTCTCCACATATTCGCGCAGTTTTATTTATACGAAATCTATACCACAGAGACTGCGTTCAGCTAAACTTTAAAAAGAGAAAGAAAGGAAGCCTTTGCATTTTAAGACACGTCTTAAACGGTCGACGAGTTTGACCAATGAATAAGGTGAAGTTCCTTTTAAACCGTATTTTCTTAATCGTCGATAGCATTAAGAAATCCTCGATCAACAGTTCGAAGAGTTTGCATTTCGTTTGTTTCACTTTTAATTTACACGACTTATTCTACGATGCTCGTACTCCACCGAGCTGTAATTAGAAAAAAAAAAAACTAAATACAATCTCGACGTATATCTGGATGCATAATCATCTGTTCAGAACAGCGAATAAACGATGGTAAGCTCGTTCTCCTGTGTGTCTGACCGCGTGAGTCTTATCGAAAGTCATCGGAGAAACAAACATCGATCCTCGATGTTTACCTTCTCTTACAGTTTTCGATATTTCAATGACCGACGGGGCCAGTCCTGCTTTTTTTCAGGTAGCCGGACTTCCTCGTGTGTTCGCGACTGAAATTCGACGAGGAACAAATCGATCATACCCAACGAACATTTGCAAACTTAGTCTTCGAAATTGGCGATCTAGATCTCCACAGTTACACGTACACTCGTCCCTCAATTAATGCAGAGTATCCGTTCCACTCGGATTCGTTTTACGTGAATATTATCTCGTGCAGCACTGACACGTTTCAACATCGCCGAATAAGTTACTGTGTTAGGTTACTCTTAAAACTTCTAGGAAAATATATTTTCTGGTTGCGTAAATTGAGGGAGAGGTGTAATTACAAATAATGTTTTCATTGTATATTTCCATATGTAGATTTAGGTTAGAATATCCGGGGGATATTGTATTAGATTTAGAGTGGTGGTATTTTTTGGCTTTTCGGTGATTTACGAACGTATTCACGATCATTTAGAAGCTCTCGTTGTCAGATGTACAATTGGTTACTGGACAGTTGTACGCATCTATCGAGATTGCGTCCGAGGAGACGCGTATATCGGGTTAATATTGTTTTGTGCAATTTAATAGTAGCGGAGAGTTGGTGGGCTGGCTTGTTTGTGCACGCGAGCCACGTCCCCCGTCGGATAGGAGAACCTGAACACAACTCGCACGCTGTGTATAATGCTCAAGCACGTAACCGAATTTTCGTATTGTAATTTTTAATTGAAATTCCGTGAAGTTCTTATCGAACTTTCTGTAGGTAATCCGAATTTTTTCGCTAATTCTTTCTTTTATAATGGCCATGTTCCTGTTCATAAATATTTAAGATATATATATGATTAAAATATCGACTTAAGGATGACAATCGATGCATTCACCTTATCGAATATATAATATACGCTCTTGAATATTCTTTTTTTTACGCTAGACTCTCTTGTTGCGTCGACAACAAGAGAAGAGGAAAGATCTTATCTCAGTCTTTTTTCTTTATTCTATCGTAGGAATAAATCCACAACGATACTCTTCGAAGTATTTCTTTTTTCTTTTCTTTTTTTTTTTTTGCAGTTCATTCGTCGCGTAGAGTGTAGGATTATAGTTCCGTAAAGAGTTTAAGAATATAAATCATAGACTGCTGTTTCTATCGTAAGATACACGTATTATTTATAAAAGTTTACTTAGAGATATTTATACGCCACAGTTTATTAACTGTTCGTAATTAATGATTATTGATTGAGAATGATATACATATAATATATGGCAATCCAAAGATTTGAATTTAACGTATTAACGAACCAGTTTATATACTCGTCGGTACGCGACGTATAGAAATCGCGAAAAGGTAGAGGTTAGAAATAACGTAAGAAAAAAGGTTGTTGCATTACGATCGCGCCGTGTTGGTTACTGCTGCTAGCCTCGTCGTCACGTACAGTAGATGATTCACAATAAAATACGAGATGACGTTACCGTAATCCTACGCCAGCGTGGTTTACGATTATGAGCGGCAGGTGATAACGTAATAATAGCAGCTAGAGGAGAGCCCTGACCGTACCGAGGTGGCTAATTCGGATGGTTATTGCGTTGTGTATTCCATGCCTGGTTATACAGCAACGATTCCGTGTTTTTTCTTTTTCTCGCCGCTCTGTATATGTATATCATGAATCGTAACAAAGAATTGTACAAATGTTAATTTTTCAAGCGATTATTCTCCGGTTACAAACCTTTTTGATACTTCAACAAAACGAAATGTGCGGCACGACGAGCGATCGAATATTATTGTTCACAGATCTCCAGCAATAATTATCCGATTTCACGATAACGATAGATCATACGATAAAATAACGACGATGTTTATTTTGAATTTTATTTTTGCGAATCAGAGAAGAAAAAAATTGTGCGTTTAGTTTTTTTTTTTTTTTTATCATTTACCGATCGGCTCGTCGTCATTGTATTATTATCGTTATATTTAGGTATGTTTTGCGTACATCGTCATAATATACGTATATATTGTATGTATATATCAATTTGTATCTTCGTTAATTTTTCTTATCATTCATGTTATTTGTATTATTATATTATTATAATGTTATTAATTCAGCGTGTTATTATTTAACCGTATAGGTATATATATGTAGTCTGATAATTTGTATCATGATTATTGATGTTTATGAAAGAATTATGCAATTTACATGATCTCAAACGTGTATTTACTCCCTTTATTTCCTCTCTCCATCTGTATGAACGAAATCCTTCGCGTTTTCGAAGATTCCACAAGGAGACGATATTGCATCGAAAAGAGAAAGATGCTGACGCTCGCAGCGGAACCGTGAAACATTGCGTGTCCATAGATTTCGTGGAAACTCTCCATGTTTTGTACCCGTACACGAGTCACCGAGCACAAACCGTTTCGCGCGTTTACAACCGGTAGAAGCAATCTTGTCGCTGCTTTTCGATGATTAATCGTCAGATTTTTCGTGTAATACCTATTGCACAGAACGTTGATCGTAACGAAATTTTAATCTACAATTCAATATCGGAGATTCGATCGTGCAAAGAATAAATTTGTCAGGCACTTAGTTAAACGCGATACAGCTTCGTTTGTGGCAGATGAATATTCGTCCTCCGATTTACGCGAGTCTTTTTTTTCACGCGGCATTATTAAAAAGAATTTACGCGCGATTTTAATCATTTCGATACGACTGTCTTTCGCTAATATGCTTTCTCGCTGCATGGATACTTGAATCACGAATACTCGAAGTGCTACTTTACAAACCTGTTTCGACGCGAACGTACACATTATCGTGACAAAAAACGAAATAGTTAACGAAACAGAATGCATTAGTATCTGTGAAGAAAAATTATGCTATATCTGATTAAAGTTGTGAATCAATGTGAAATTTTAACGGGCGACTATAGTCACCAGTAGCATCGAAAGGGTTAATTTACGTAGCCAGAAAATATATTTTCCTCGAAGTTTTAGAAGTGTATACTTTTAAAACCAATTAAAAAGGAAAGATTGATCGTTTTGAATTACAGTAGCGATAGTGACTTGGAATAAAATTTACTTTCGTTTCTTGGAACGTCATTTTTTGTTTAATCTATTGAAATAAATATGTATTTCTAAAATTTGCATGTACCAGTTTTTATTTTCAATATTCTTTCTTTTGTACCGACAGACTTCGCGCGATTTTCATTCGCGTAAATCGAAGGACGAGTATAGGAGATAATATACACTGATTCAACGGTTACGGATATTTGTTCCATTTTGTAGCAACACTTGGACGTTTTCCGTGGTATTTTATTAGGCAAGTAGGTCATCCATTGTATTCGTTACGACGGGTTACTCGAATAATCGTTCGCGTACGCATGGATTACGGCGGCGAATTTGTCAAAGAATGGTCAATTAACTCTGTAAACCGAGTGTTAAGTATACGTCGCGTAATACTGGTAAAAATAAAAAAAAATAAAAAAACGACTATCGAAGCTGTAATGGAAGAGTTTGCAAACACGGGAGAGGCAGGTAAAGAAATTAACTTTATCTCGTTGCATCTTCGAATCGGTGGGACAAATCGTGTCGCAGGCGCGAGCATTGTTCGTGAAATCGAGAATTGGTCCATGCAACAAAGGCGGCAATTAGACCTCGTGTCCGAATCTGGACATTCCCCGGTGTGTCAGGAAACAACGACGCATCCTGTGTTGTACATAAACGTGGAGTCGCGTTAAAAATCGTTCAATAGCGAACGTGCCAGCGGATAGGAAAGTAGTCATGTCGCGATTCTTCGCGTTCACCTGCGTCGCCGCGATCCTCACGATGAACTTCGAAGTAGCCTCGTTGGAGGAACCGATGGAAAGGATGGTTAGAAACGCGAATAGTTCGTTTCACAGGGAATCCTCGACGTCTTTGTTGCTGTTCCATTTGTTAAAGTTGAAGAAGAAGATCCAAACGATTGAAAAAGTGCCAACAACCCCGCCCACAGCAGACTGCATCTGTGTCCCGTACTATTTATGCGACGCTAATCGTATGATAATTACGGATAACATTGGAACGATTGATATTAGGTGAGTGATTTTTACGATGATTTCTCACTCCTACAGATCAATTTCCGTTCGAACGGCAATTGTAAGAGGATCAGAGAGCAAAGAAGGAAGATGAGAAAGTGTTGACCTAGTTTCCGAATTTCGAAACAGGTATCGAAGGTGTACCGGAGATTTAGAAGTATGCTGTCGACCACGAAACCCAACGACAACCACTCCTCCTCCGACTACTACAACTACTAAAGCCACAACGACAACCATGAAAACCACCCCGACCACAACAACTACGACAACCATGAAAACCACCCCAACCACAACTACGACGACCACTTCGACCCTTCCTCCGGTGATCTTTCCAACCACAGACAAAACTACCGTGGTCTGCGTCTGTGTCTTGGTGTCTCAATGCGATCCAAGTGGAATCATCGGTTCGTCAGGTGAAGGTGTGATCAATCCTCGTTTGCAATACGTCTCTCGGTGTACAAACACCGAGACAGTATGCTGCAGGCCATCCAGCGTGATCCAGTACACCTATAATCCACCGGTTATCACTCAGCAAGTTTGCACACTCTGTGGAAACACCATTCAGTGCAACAATGGTGTCGTAGTCCCTGTAAATGTAGGAGTGGTGAACCCTGTAGTGACTTACGGTCAACAAACATGTCCTGTGCCTACCGCCTGCTGTCAAGGGTTGAATCCATTGTACGGGAACGGGATTCCAATAGTGATCGGTCCTGTTAGGAATTATGGTACTTCTCAGGCGTGTTATTGTATGAAAAGTTGGCTCTGCACACCGGGCAACTCGGTTACCTCTAACGGGGTTGGCGCCATCGATCCAAGGTTCTCCGCTTGTGGAACTACGGAACAAGTTTGCTGTAGAGCAACGACGATTAGCGCGCGAAGCAGCGGAGATTTGCAGGGTCGCGGGGAGAGTATAGTGAACGGAGAGGCTTCGTTCTCTCAGCCTGGATGCGGCCTTCAGAATAAAACGTACGCGCCAGGTATATGCTGGAGATGATTTACTACAGATTTACGGGGGGTAAAAAAAAAGAAAACTGAACGGTATTCATTAATATGTTGAATACCGGTGATTGGCGAAGCCAGGATTATTAGAAACCCGTAATTCGAGTAAATTTCGGTATTTTTCAATTTTTCAATATTCTCGTCGGTACTACAATGGTGTGAAGAAATTGATGCAACGATAAAACACATAAAAATAGCTTTATTTGTGTATATGATATGTATGTTTAGATATTATGCGCTTATATTGCGATGTGTAAATTCATGTTGGAGCTACAGGCAAGCCATGTAAAATTAGCGTGGCATTCAGCGTGTTAAGAATGAAACCTTTTCATACTTCAACCGTGCAATTTTTCGAGGGTTCGATATAGAAGTGGCGAATGATTTGTTAACTCGTTGCATACGGAGTCACGAGATATCTCGTATTTAGCAAACTTATCGTTGAGATCGGATGACGAGATATCTCCTTTTAATGCCTTCTTATACGACTATTCGACGAATTGTATATCACTTGATCCGTTTCTTACGTTGCTATGATAACGAAGGCTTGCAGTAGCTAATGACAAAAGAATCACGAATTAACGCATGTGTAAATTCAGAAAGAATAGAAAAGAATCGGTTAGTATTGTCGTTGGATCGGGAAGAATCTGCTCGATTTGTGTATCGTACTGTACAAAGCATTTCATTCATTTTATTGTGGTACAACATTTGATTATTTGAAAACTAGCCTTCTAAATGAAGAAACAGCTTCTAAATAAATTCATTAGTTAGACACTAATTCTAGAAAAATACAAAAAAGGTCTTACAGCAATAAAGAGAACGAAAGTCAAATTGACGATTTATCGGATATACCAAATGACACGTTTCAAGTGAAACTGAGCTTAACGATAACAGCGACATTATTGGAATAAGCGATGCCATTAAGAATGTATAAATGTTTAATTAAGAAAGTGCTTGCACACATTGTATTAAGTTTATTTGAGGTCCTTCGAAATGTGCGAGCTCTGGAAGCACGTTGAGCGAGCAGAACGCCGTACGCAACGAGTTAACTTCCATCACTGACCTTGCTTATTCTTTTCCCTTTTTTTTCTCATCTTTTATAGCACAGCCCTATCCTGTGGACACCGGTAAAACGTACTTTGCGGAGTTTCCGTGGATGGTGGGACTTCTAACGGTGCAAGCGGATGGTAAATTTCTATTTCAGTGCGGTGGATCTATGATCACGAATAACGCGATCCTCACAGCTGCCCATTGTGTCTCAAAGTAAGCAGATCGCGCAATAGAAACCCTCTGTGTATTGAAATTAATTACAGCTACGTTGAAAAATGTATTTAGTCGAGAGAACGGGAGGATGATAGCACGTTTCGGTCAATGGGACTTGGAAAATCAACCGAGCGATCAACCATTGCCCTTTCAAGACGCGAACATAAAGGCCATAGTGGTCCATCCCTTGTTTTACAGCGACGCGCTGTTCAACGACATAGCTGTGGTGATATTAATTAAGCCTGTTAAAGAGAATGTCAATGTCGCTACCATTTGCATACCACAGCAGGGATTAACTTTTCCTGTTGGTACCAGGTGCATCGGCACTGGCTGGGGAAAGAACTCGTTTGGTACGATTCTATTTCAGTTTTTCCGCTTCGACTATCGCCGTTTCTTACTTTTTTCTTTACTTCAATATCATCGAACTTCTGCATACATTCTGACCAGATGGAACGTATCAGAGAGAGCTGCGAAAAGTGGAGCTTCCGATCGTGGATATAGCTGACTGTCAGAATCGGCTACGAACGACCAGATTGGGTCCGTATTTTCAGCTGCATAGTTCGTTCACTTGTGCAGGTGGTGAGGCGAACAGAGACACGTGTCGTGGAGACGGTGGCGGACCTTTGGCCTGTCCAACGGCAACAGGGCAATACTTTCAGGTAAATGGATTAGTAGAAAAAGTTTGAAAAAAGAGAGGCGTGATTATGGGATATTTTATGAGATGTTTCCTCTTTTTCTGTTTTTTTTTTTAATTTCTTTATTTATTTCTTTTCAGGCTGGTATAGTGTCTTGGGGTATCGGTTGCGGTTCTTCGAATGTTCCCGCTGTTTACACGAACGTTGCGCAATACACGCACTGGATCGAACAGCAATTGGCGACCTACGGGGTGTAACAAAGTGTTCGAACGTTTTCAATCAATTGACTCCATCTAGTCGATTTTGTTCAACTACAATTGCGCGTTTTTGTGCAATTTGATATGTGAATTTGTACGAGGTTGTTATATATGTATATGTATGTAATAAACACGTTTGCTTCTACTCACTTTGTGTAAACAAAATTTGAACGTTTTATCAAGTCTTCCAATAGCCGTGATCGTCTAGTGGTTAGGACCCTACGTTGTGGCCGTAGTAACCCAGGTTCGAATCCTGGTCACGGCAAAGTCGTGTGTTTTTAATACAAAGTCGTTACCGTACAAATTCTCACGATGGATGTATCTTTTTTTTTTTTCTCGTTTGTGTTTTATAGAATAGATTAAAATTTGTACACTCTAGCATTATATTCTACGTCGAGTTTTCGTCCTGCGATAATTTCTTACGATTTATAACGTGCGAAACGTTGAGATTCGAAGTAGACGTTACGCAAACCTAACCTGAAAAGTGTAATTTTTTCGATTGCAACAAAATATCGAACACGAGGCGAAATGATGATACAATGTATATTGTAGTCGGAATTATATCTGATTGCGGTGTTGGTATACCAGGCAGGTATCACACTGTCACAGTACCTTTACCTTTTACAGCATTTGTGCATTCGATTCGCGTGTCGCGCAACGCGATGGAATCTCGCGATGTAAACTATCATAAAATATGCATCCTTCGTTAACGATCGTTAAGTGACACGTACTTTTCTGACCTATTTTTGAACATGCAACGCTTGACCACTCTTCTTTTTTTTTCTCTTATTCTCAGAATTTATCGAAATTATTGCTTCTACGAATACGACATCTAGCGTGAAACGTACAAATCGCTGCGAATCGAATTTATTCGATATAAAAATTCGAACTGATAAAGAATTTGGTTAAACAACGAATAATCCGTTCGTTACGAAACTTGACCACTCTAAGAAACAAAGATCGAGAATTGATAAAGCTGATTCTTGACCTTAGCGAAACGAAAATGTGATATTCCACGAACGTACAGTTAAATTTCAGGACACGTTCATAAAGTGGACGATGACTAAAATTAAATTGAGCTATGTAGCTCTTGAAGTAAGTAAAAAGTTACCGACCTTTCGCGACGTTACCTATCATTGACAAAAAGAGCACTTGGAATCCGAGGAAAGAAATGCAAATGTTATCCTTGAAAATGAAAAGAACAAAAAAAATATTCAGATTGTTTCCTTATTTCTTTTTTTCTCCCGAAGTTCACCTTCGTTCTAGACATTTGTCAAGCCTATCGTCCACTTAAGGATCGTCGCGTTAACGTCGAATACGTAATGCGTTTCTCTCTCTTTCTCTCTCTCTCTCTCTCGCAAAATTTCCCAGCCAAACTGACGAGTGATCTCAGTTTAACGGAAGGTTGGCGCGAGGGAAAAAGGGAATTCTGGTCGTTCTGAAAAAGCTTCTGAGAAATCTGTATCGGTCCTATGGTCTTGCATGGGGAATACCACCTGTCCCGAGGCTGCCGTGTCCAATGGGTTAAACACGTAGTCTGGCTGTTCACGACCACGATCGAGAATCGAGGAATCGCGATGATTGGTGGGGACGATTCTCATAAATGCTTGTACCATGGCTGCTGTGTGTGTAAACGTAGAAATCGCAGTCTGAACGCCTGACGCGTCGCAATCGTGAGTTGTTCTTTGAAGAGGAAACTCGTCTTTTGATTGTAACCAGAATCAAATCACACGGTAAGTGTTTCCGTTACTTTCGTTCCCTTCGTAGAATATTCATCGAGCGAAGTGATTATCCATAAGGATAGGAAGAAAAAGAAAAAGACAAAAAAGAAGTAGCGGGAAAACGACCGTTAATCTTATTTTCATATAGAAATGGAGCGTAACCTCTTGAACTTTTGACAAACTGTAGATATTGATCCGTGTCGTAGTGTTTATTTCAAATGAAACGGATTCTAACTGAAATATCGTTCGTTGGTAGGATTCTAAAGGTCTTTGGAAAGTGTGTACTAGGTTGGTTACCTCGAGATATAATATTTACCATGATTCGAGCCGTTTTAAATCACGCGAGATCCTGTGAGTGCATCGTCAACGATTAATTGAACGATTCTTCGATAAAATAATATTCCCGCGATATATCCTCGAAACATATCGGACGAATTATTCGTTCGTTCGTTGAACTGATGTATTCGTTTAAATAAGATCGTCGTAAAGGAATACATATTGCATCGTTGATGATATTTTTACTGTAACCAGTTTCGTAATCGCGGTCGTAATCAATCGTGTGAAGATTAATGTCGTATAATTCGGAATTGATAAAAATATTCTGTTTTCTTTTTTTAATTAATCATTTATTTATTTATTCGTCAGGGGTAGCGGAAAATGCTTACAAGATTAGAAAGAATCTTCGTTGAATTTTAATGCGTCTATAGATTTCGATGCTTTTCCCCTTTATCGTTCCGAACACTTTCCGCGTTGATCATTTCTTTTTTTTTTTTCCTCTTCTCTTCGACCACATTTCTTTTCCTACGATTGCGATAAATCGCGGCGGGAATTCCGAACAGGAAAATTCTACTATCGAGGACAGACGGAGTAAAATTAGCTATGAATATCTCGGACAATTTGGAACTCCGTTTAGGTACAAGTGTATACTTGATTTTAACGCGATTTTGTGAATTATCGAAGTAATTTGGAGTGGTGTATGACTCGTCAAACGATACTTCACGCTTCGATTGGGAAATAAGTCAATAATTAGGTTTGTTAAACCATGAATTCATCGAAGTTTCCACTACTCCTTCGAATAGAATATCTCAAAGATGTTGAATATTCATTAATAATAAAAAAAAAAAAAAAAAGAAAAAGAAAAACAGTTTGCGGAAAGATGAGTAAGTCGATCAAGACACGCGATAATTATATTTATGCCTGTCGCTATCGTTTCCATCCTCGATCTCTAATTAAGACAGATTTTCCTGTTTATACTACACGTCCATCTTGAACCATTAAGATGCACACACCTTGAAAGCATTAGAAAGAATTAACATAAAACCGAGCGGAGAATCATCAATCATACAGTCGGGTCGTCGGAAGTTGAGCCTACTTGGCAGGTAAATTTTTACGAAATCCTCCTGCCTAGGTAATGTCTTATTTTTAATTTTTCCTCACTGCCGGTTACCGTCGAGAACGAGAGGGGATTCACGCGTTTCTCACATCGTCAGATTTTCATTCACGGGACCGTGAAGTCATCGTTATTTAAATGCGAACAGAAAACGAGAACCGCTGATAATGTACCGATGATATCCCGCGATGCCTCTTCACGTGGATTCACCTTGAGATACTCGTTAAAATCTCGATTTCTTTATTTTGTCGAGTACAAGGTAACGAATAAAGCGCTCCGGCAAGTTTTCTCGTGTGAAAATATCCTCTGTGTCGGTGTACGTTCGACTCGCGTACCTGTTGCCAGGAAAACGCACACTGTACATTCCCTCTGGACGAAATACAATTTTAAATAAAGAAAGTCGAGACGTTATATACATCAATTTCTATTTGAATGTCCTCTATCTTGAATTCAAACTGAAGTTAGAACAAACATACAAATTTGATAGACAAATACTTCTTTTCGTCACACCTTGATCATAATCTACTTCACGAGTGAGACTCGTTATTATGATACGACAAGGGGTTAAACGCAATTATCTGTGAAATATATACGAGGTGTCAAGGGACACGTTCCATAAAAAAGAAAAGAAGAAAAAACAAAAACAAAAAGTAATCGTCAATTCATGGTGAAACGAGAGTCACACCATTGACGTACAAGTGTCCTCCGTATTTTACACCTCTGCCATTCGAACTTTTAAAGAACCACTTGAACGCCGTTTCAGGATCTACAGCATCGCAATGTGGAGAGTACTGTTTACGCTGGCGTTAGCCAGCTATTCGTTGGGTGTACCAGCTCCTCAGCAAACGGATAACAAATTCGAGGACTTGATATCGAGTGTCTTTGGAACAGGTCCTCAGACCACTCAAGCTACTCAACCCTCGGTTGTCGAACAAACTTCTAACGGTAACTTGGATTCGTTGGTAGACAACGTATTCGGCAATTCGCAATCCAGCACCACTCCGGTGACCATTTTGGGGACACAGAACAGGCCGACGAAGCCTATGGAGGACTGTGAATGCGTGAAATATTATCTATGCCGCGAGGGGACCATTTTGGAGAACGGAATGGGAGTGATTGATATCAGGTCCGGTTTCGATGACGATAATTATCTATTGGGGTGAGTTCCAAAGACTGGTCTCGAAAATGGCTAAAATTGGCAATGGTGCACGGCTGAAATTATACTGGGATTTCATCTTTTTATTGTTTTTCGTTTTCTTCTCGATATATATGTACATATGTACATCGTATACCGATGTGTCAGTCTCGTGTTCTTTGTTCCCGATGTGTTCGTCCATTGTGCAACGTGTACATTAGAAAAACCAAACACAGCCATTACTGTTACGTGTGTGTTTCTCGTTTTTGTCATGATTCTTTCGCAGGTCAAGTTTATACGGTAGATCGAGCATGCACGCCGCATGAGACTATCTTTGGACCACACTCCCCGATAATTTCCTCGTCCGAGCACTTTGTGTCTTAACATATCGCCGACTAAGTAAATTACTCTCGAAACGAGAAGTAAAAAAAATTCTAAGAAACTTACGAAAGTGTGAACAGTAAAAGAAAAAATATTACAACGATCAGTTGGCAATGTGTTAAAACCGTGCTCCATGTTTGCACGTAGTAAAATACCAGAGTCTGAGGAACCTAGACGATACGAGTATATTTGATACGTTTGATTCGTTTCTAATCAACGATACAGAGCGTTGGGTAGTTGCGCGGATTACTTGGAGGTCTGCTGCAAAGCGCCGAACCGAACAGAACCTGGACAAAGCGTTACACCGCCGCCTATTCAAAGGAAAGGCTGTGGCCAACGACACGCCGACGGTGTCGGTTTTAGAATTACCGGTAACAACAACAACGAAGCTCAATTCGGTGAATTCCCATGGATGGTGGCCATCTTGAAGGAAGAAGCTATCGGTGATAATAATCAGAAATTGAACGTTTATCAATGCGGAGGGTCTTTGATTCACGCACAGGCAGTTTTAACCGCAGCTCATTGCGTTCAAGGGTAAATGAACGATCGCTTCCTCTCTTTTCTTCCACTTTCTATTTTCTCTCATTTTTATCAATTGTTAAAAGTGAATTTCCGAAACAGAAAGCAACCGTCAGAATTGAGAGTTCGCGCAGGGGAATGGGACACTCAGACTAAGAACGAGATCTTCCCACATCAGGATCGTACCGTGAAGAATGTGATAATTCATGATAAATATTACGCTGGAGCACTGTACTACGACTTCGCTATTCTGATCTTGTCGGAACCGATGAATTTAATGGAGAACGTAGATCTTGCTTGCCTTCCAGATAGAAACACCGTTTTCGATGGCTCTCGATGCTTTGCCAGCGGATGGGGCAAAGACGTATTCGGTAAGGATATTTTCATTTCGAGACTAATCCAGATATTTATTTAACAGACTTAACACGTTGAATTCTACGGGGAAAATTTCAATACTATTAAATTTTTCTATATTATCGTCGTTACTATAAAATGGTAAAAGTATAGTGGACGTTATGGGATTGTCGAACACACTCGACAAGAATGAACAAATGAAACAACGACTGAGATGAACAATTGCAAAAAAAATGAAAAAAACGTGCAAAAAGAAAGAAACGCATTTCAACATCGTCATTTCAAAATAATATGTAACATAATATGAGTCATGTAAAATTAGCGTGGGATTGAATGCGTTAGCGAGACATGTTCTAAGATTACTATGCTGTGGTCATTTCAGGGCAAAAGGGTCACTATCAAGTGATCTTGAAGAAGGTACAATTGCCAGTGGTTCCACACGCTGAATGTCAAGAGAGTTTACGGAAAACTAGATTAGGAAAATACTTCGTTCTCCACGATACATTCATGTGCGCTGGTGGAGAAGGTGGAATAGATACTTGCAAGGTATTTATCACGATGGAAAGTTATGAAAGGGACATCTACGAAAGTTTTACTGTTTCCAACGAATTTTTCAAATTTTTCACGTAACCTTGATTTTCAATTAGGGTGACGGAGGAAGTCCTCTCGTCTGTCCGCTGACAACCAATCCTGGAACGTATCTACAAGCAGGTATCGTAGCATGGGGAATCGGTTGCGGCGACGACGGTACTCCAGGTGTTTACGCGAACGTAGCTACAGCGCGAGATTGGATCGACGAGCAAATGGCATTCTACAATTTAGACAACACTGTGTATAATCCTATATAGACTGACTGGTTTTTATTCCGAACCATTTCGTAGACTTTCATGCATTAAAATTACCATTGTTTTCTCGTCGAAAGGCTGCTGTATCATTTCTATTTTACTTTAGAACTAATAAAGTGCGCGAAAACCATTACTTGAACCTTGAATTTTATTTATTTCATGTTATTTCATTTTTTTTTTTTTTTTTTTTTTTTTTTAAGAGGTAGTATTCCCTTCCCTTTAGTATTTTCAGAGCATTCGTAAAGAATGCTGTGTTAAAAAGACAAACAAATTAACCGTGAAGATTTATACGAAGATTTATAGGGTTTGCACGTGTTCGACAAATGCAGCGTTTTATGGCCTATCCACTCGAATGATTCTTTTCAGATACCCTGTAGGAATGGCTCAGTCAATTGACTCTGAAGCGTTTGTCCCTTTTAAAAAAATACGCCTGCTCTTCGAAAACAAACCACTCGCGTTACACACGTCTATATTACAGCTGTCGAGTGAGCTACGTTTTTTTCCCCCCACTTTAACATCGAATAGTGTACTCGGTAATATTTTCGTATACATTAGAAGTTGAAGTTCCGTAGGAACCAGTCTGTACTTGCAAGCATACTGGTATCGATATATCGATCTTGATACACTTGAATATTTTCGCGGTACACGCCTACGCAAGTGAAGTTGCGTATTAGCACGTGTCATTTTTCTGTAAATTAAATCGTACACGGTGTTCGAATTTTAGTCCCGGAGGATAGGATAAATTCGGCTTGATCAAATGCAGCTCAATGAAATAACGTAACAATTGCAAGAACGTGAATGATTGTTTTTTGTGTGCGACAGTTTGTACGTTGTTTGTTTTGTTAAACACGTGCCCGTGTGTTTAGTAAACTTGTTTAAAATTGCAGAAAATATTGTAGTTTGGTAGAATTTTTACTCGATACTTTTTATCCCTTCCATCGGGATATTATTTGTTTCAACATAGAAAAGCGATATAATACGTTAGGCAATTTGCAATACTGTACGAAAAATGAAAATGAGAAAAGCGAGTCGCTGTCAAAAGGAGGAATATCGCAGATCCCCTGAAAAATTGAACTCGAATGTTGTTAAAAATATCTGCAACAATGTAAGCACATTAAAAGAAGAGAAAAATGAAGCAGATAAATATAAAAATATCCTAGGTTCAAAGAAACCTGTTCTTTTTTTGAAAGATTGCTTAATGTCTGGCAATCTGTTGAATAAAGAACTGAGAAGCTTAAGCAATGGGAAACATGCAGTTACTAAAACTTGCAAAGATATTTCAGCAAACATACATTCACCTTGGATAGATACATCTAGCAAATATTCTGAAGTAACAAAAAATAAGAATGAAAATACAAATGAAAGTATAGTCTTTGAGAGACAAAGCTCTTTAACAATTATGGATGAAAGCACTTGGAATGAAGAGTACCGTAAGTTTCTTATCTCTTTTTCATGTTGTTTCTTTTCTTATGAATAATTTTCAGTTTCATTTATCCTTTGATATTTCAACAGGTAAAATTATGAAGAATAAAGCATTAAGAGATGGTAATAGGCTAAAGGTTTGTTTGGAGAGGATAGAGCAATATGATCAAAATTCGAATGTAATGAAAACTTATAGCAAATTGAAAACTTTACATAAAGATAATGATCCACAAGTTTGGTGTGATTTAAATTTATTGTCAAATAGAAAGGAAGATGAAAATTCAACATTGAATGAGCAAGCAGTGCAATGTATAAAGTCTAAAGATAATGATATAAATGGTAAAGAAGCAAGTTCCCAGAAAGAAAACAGAATCTTTGAGAGCAATTGCTTGTTGGAAAAGACTAATGAAAAGAGTGAAAATGTAGAATTGCAAGGAGAAAGTAAAGATGCAGATAGAATTACAGATTATGGAGAAAGAATTAAAATAATTAGCTTGGACACAAGTATAAAAAAAGATTGTTCATTACTTGATGAACAAAATAAAGATGATAATTTAATATGTAATAATATGTTAGATATTGAGAACAATAATGAAAACATCGAATTCTCATGTGTTCCTGCACTTTCAAAAAAGACTACACTAAGTAATACTAATAGGATAAGCGACGAAATACATGTTGAAGCTAAAAATTTCTTCAGCCAAAAACGAAAAGATATTAACCAAAATATCGATGTGGTAGATGATGAAACTACCAAAAGAATGAAATTAAATATATGCAATACCGAAAGAAATACCGTTTTCGAGACGAACGGTGACAAAACGGTGCATTCAAAGAACGATGAAGGTAATTTAAATACCACACAGAAGTTAAAAATTAAAAGTTTTTCTGATTCTATGCAAAGTCAAGACTCTGAAGTTCAGTCTTGTATTTCAAACACCAATAGTAGTAAAGAAGGAGAAACAAATATCGAAAACGACGATACTGATTGTATTTCTTTATTTGCAGATTCAGCACTCATGCAGGAGTAAGTATTTACAATTTTCGAAAAATGTTTTTCAATAAAATTATTGAAATTTATTACATAAATATTTCTAAGAAAATTGTACGTTATTGCTTGCTTTTAACGTTTAGAAATTATATTTTTGCAGGTATGAAACACCTTCTTTGTATAAACCTATGTGCATGGAAAACTTGTGCGACATGGTAACCGACGTGTCTAAAATTAATCACAGAAGTAGTACACCTAAATGCAGAAAAATATATACCAACAATATTAATAATATGGAAATTAATATTTTAAAAGAAAGTCAAACCTACTCGGTACTGAAGCAGCCTGATTCGACCACTGTTTATAATACAAAACCTTCGCAAACAATAAAGGATAGATTAGGTTCTAATTCCTTGGGAATGTTTGCAAGTATTTTTAAAGGCTATTGTTTCTTAACTATAACCACTGGTAAATGTTATAGAACAAACTGTAATTTCAATCATAACGTATGTGTAATTGCAATTTGTTTTATATTCTCCAAGTTTTATTTTTATATATATACTTCTTTAAAATATACGTTTATTTTGCAGTTTATGTCAGCTATGATTCAATTTTATTTGTCTAATGAGCAATACTATTTTTATATACTGGACAAATTAGCATTGCATAAATTTACATCTTTTATATACAAATTTTGTTATCCGTCGTTACTATATTTCTGTAGTAACTGCGATATAAATTGCACTCTGAAAACGATTAAAAAGTTGTACACGTTGCAAATTATAAATGACAAAGACTTAACCGATACTATTAAAATATTTCTCAAAAATAGCATTACTATAAAATTTGTTGTGGATAAACTAGTAACCATTGTAAACCCTTCTGACTTTAAATTCATCAACTGGTTTTCAAGAACATTAAAGAATTACATTGTGCAAGGTGAATATTGGGATACATTGAAGGCTTTATTACTAAAAATCGAAAATCTAGAAGCAGATGTTGTGGAGATCATTTTACAAGAATGTATAATTACACAGAAAAATATTCACGAAGTAAATGTGAATATTATGCGTAAACTCAGCAATGAAACTCGTTCTCAAGTAAATCAAGAATTACTGTCATCCTTCAGAAGTTTAATGAAGCGTACGGGAAAACGCTTGAGCGACGAGAAACGTCTTCCAGCATCAATCGCGACCAGCGTTGAACCACCGGTCGATTCTTCTACAGTAAGCAAATCGGAGCCTGAGAAAAGCTTAGAGAACACAAAAGATGAACATATGGAAATACTTGATACAGTAAATACGGTTGAGGAAGGAAAAGAAAAATGCGATAGTAATAATGGAGATGTGAAAGATAAAAATTCGGACTTCACATTACATAGAATAGGTATATAATGTTACGTTATTTTCACATAATTTTCACGCCCTTCTAAATGTAATACCACCCTCGTTATTCTTTGTAATTTTTAGACGAACTGCCCGAACCAAATTCTGCACACGGCAGGACGAAATTTTGGAAATTTTACGTAGATGTCCACAGTCTTCAGAAAGGACTTGAACATAACGATTACGATTACGTCATGAATATTCTTAATTCGGCAAAGGAAGATCAGGAATCGTTCTTCAGCCGTGCGTGCTACCAAATTTTGTGCAACGAAATCAAATACTCTCAGTATTATTTGAGTAAACTCATTTCACACACAGGTAATATATCATTTAGTGACACTTAATAATTATTTTCTGTAATTTTTTCACGAAAAATGTACATATATCTACATATATGGTACGTATTCGTTTTATATTCAAATTTTATGTTTCGACATTCATATGTTTAAATTTATTTCGAAGTTCTATAAAAAAAGACGATACGAATGTTTATTCGCAATAATTTTATTCGTTGAAATAATTATGTATATTTATATAGACTATACGTACAACGTTTTTAAACTAGAAAAATTACGACGATTAATTTAATTTATAAATGTGTTCATACAATGTTTCTTTTTATATTCATACTTTACAGTAGAAATTCTTATTTAAGTCCCGTAACTGATATTACCTTAGAATCATCTGTGTATTCAAATTTAAGTAAATAAATCAAGATACTACAATAAAATGTTACTGTTTATTTGAAAAGTATACCTAAATTTATTATATTTTTGGACATTACAGTCCACTCTGGAGCAACACGTATATTTTATCGAATATTACTCGACGTTGCGATAAGAATTTTGGCTCGTTTAGTTGAGAAAGATCTTTGGGTGTTAGCGTATATGCTACTTCAAGATATTTTTAATGTGCTAAACGTAAAAGACATTTGTTCAGATGATTACGATGCTGCGACTATTATGCTCTTCGCCGAGGTGTATATAGGAAACGGCAAACCTGTAAAGGCCTTTAGTTTACTTAAACGTGAGTTGATAATTCACTCTGGATGCATTATCCAATAAGATAAACATAACTATAAGAATAATTATTTAAAATAAGAACGATGATTAATTCCGTTTATTTTTAAATAATTAATGCATTTTTAGAAACCAATATCATTTATACCGATCCTAATAAGTGGAAGGTGAAACGTAATGAGGAAGATAGTTCAATTAGATCAAAGATAATAACACTTTTATTAGACGCCCTTTGCAAAATGTTTCCGGAACACGCATTTTTCCTTTTTCAATTTCTAATTTCAGATCAGTATGAGAATTTTTATCCAATAGGTAAGAAGATGAGCTTTATATGAACGTATCGTAATTTTTATTAATAAATCTGATACCAGTCACACACAAATGTACAAGTATGTATTTAAATGTGCGTTATTCCTTTTAGATCTTGTGCATTTCGCCAACAAAATGATATCGTTATGTTTGTTAAAAGAAGATCACACGATGGTCGTACAGATTATCAAACTAACTGAAGAATATAATTTTGTGCTAAATACAGTTACATATCGTGCACTGATCTCTACGTTAGTTCATGTCGACATTGCTCTGGCTAAGCATTTATATCAAACTGCAATTTCTTTAGGTATATATTTTAAAGTACAGGTAGGTCAACGAACGTGTAAATATTTATTTTTATATTTAAGAAAAATAAAGCTATGTTTCTTTATTCTTAAGATGTGTTCATATTAATATACATACTGTATATTCATCATCTTTTGAGTTTAGTTTCATCCAACAACATATCTTATTATAAATACCGATGGCACAAACGAAGAAATTTATCTTGCCCTACTAAATTTAATAGAAGAACTTTCATCGCATATTGGACATGCGATTAATCGTCTTAGCCAGAAAACGTTTAAAATATATCTCATTTGTGAGGTCAGTTACGTTTACTATAAACTTTCTTTTGTCGTATTTTATTTTGTAACGTAACTTGAAGAAAGACAGAGTGCTTTTGTTAATAGCATCAATTATGAAAGCTCGTTAATTTAATTTTAATTGTTTCTTGTTTGCAGAATATTTCTTTCAAACAGCATATTTATAACAAAAAGAATCGACAGTGCAAGGAAATTTCACGAAGTGCACTACGAATTCGAGATATATTACGAGAAAGCTTTGATCCGCCCATTTTATTATCAAAAATATCAAAGAGAATAATAAAGATACAGAATCGAAGTATCATAAAATATTTAAAACATAAATATTGTTAAGTAATTTTGTTTTCGCTTAATTCGGTTAAGAGTAATCAAAAGAAGCCTATACAGTATCCACATTTTTAGATTAGCATTTCTCCAGATTTTTATATCAAAGCTTTAATTTTAATTTTTTGGTCTGATCGTTTTACATACTTTAATCATTGTTATAATATACACGTTTTCCGTTTTTCTTTTCTTCGTTTCTCGTTAACTTTATTTTTCAAGACAAACGCACATTGCTACGATTATTTTATATACAATTTCTCATAAATACTGAAATGAGTTTGATATTTTTAATTCAAATACTTTTTGACAGATCGAAACAGGTTGTGCAATAAAATTATATCGATCCTTAAAGCTATGTAATCATGTAGTAATACCGTATGTACATGTGTATGCATTATTCCCTTTAAAATTATACGAAATTATTTTCTATTGTAATGCGGTGAATTAAACTTTTGCTAGTTTTAATAATCTTTACATACTTTGCGCTTCTGTGCTCAATATATCGATAAAATGGATATTTTAATAAGATATTAAATTGCACAGGTGTATCGACACATACTTGACGAAAACGTAAAATTTACGCAAAGTAAATTGTATGTCATATTGATAAAAATTTGAAAATTGTAACTATTATTTTGTAAAAAAGATATTTGATTAATCAAACTCTGGTATATCATCGAACGAGTAACCTGGCACCTTTTGATATGCTAAAATAGCTACCCTCATGTGATAAGCCCCTGGTATAAACATCAGGATCCCTAAAATTATCACTGGCCACATACGATCTGAATACTGTAAAAGATAAAACAATTATTAAATATATGTATATTGTGTTAAATCATTGTGAAATAATTACTAATGTACACAGATTTGATGGCTGCTTCTTCTCAATATGACAATGTGTAATAGTAATAAGGCTACATACTTTTGGTTTTTCAATTATTGTAAATATATTGTGAATAAATGTTACCTTTGAATCGATATGTCCACTCACAATTAGGCTACCCATGATAAGCATTACGGTACCTCCAACAAAAAGGAGAGCTGCTAATGTTATGGCCTTCCATGGTATTTTTACAGGTGGGTTGACAAACTGTTGGAAACAAATATACCTGATTACCTAATATCTGCCTCTGTATTATTTCCAATTTAATTTTACAATATCTCAGTTTACATTATTTTAAAACAGGAGTTAGTATCGAAAATCTACGTGAGAAATAATAATATTTAACCTGCGAATCAACAAAGCCATTGTCAGTTTCTGTGAGCTGTGTGTAATCCACGTTGTTAAATTGTCTGTTACTGCCGAGTTTCCTCCTGGACATACTCACTTTGTGAATATAACCTGTGAAAACGTATAAGACGCGTGCATTGCTTTTTCTTTTTTATCTAGCGCAAATAAAAGTTAAGTTAATCGCGAGGATTACAGGAAAGGTTTACGATAATTTTTGCAGCGTAACTATCGGCATTGCTAACTTAAATTATCATAGCATTACACTGGTAAACTTGTCTTGCGCAGATAAGTTATATGCTCTTTCAATCGTTATCTTCGATGATTCGTTGTACAATTATTTATTTTTAACGAGATAAATGTTTGAATTAAAATAATCTATAAACAAAACGCAATTACGATCTGGCGAATCTTAACCGAACAAGAATACAGGAAAGTTTCATCCTGTCATGACAGAAATTCGAAAAATACAAATAGGTCGCTTTTCAACTTTAGAATCTTTCAGATGTACGAGATCTGTTTACTTGTTACAGTACACGTATTCACTGAATACTTAATGCGCAACGTACTATTAATAAATGTATTATTTTGCAAGCATCTCAAATACAATTTATTCACATATGTATGTTGCAAGTACAACGTACAATTTAACACATCCTGAAAATACGTCGCGGTAGTAATTATTTTATTAAGCGAATTAATTCGATACAATATTAATTCCGTGTAGATAACTTTCAACAAATAAGCGTCATCGACGATAATTTGGAAAAAGAATTAGAAAGTTCGCATTCGTTCGTTTTATCTCGAAGGAAACGAGCATGAAAACCTTAGAGGTTATGTATCCGTTAATATTTGATAACGTGGTTCGAGCTCAGTCCGCGTGCGCACTCGTTAAAATAGGGACACGATCAGATTCCGAGGGAACATTTAAATACCTGATTTATTTATCATCGCGTATTAACAGAAATACGAAAGAATAAACTGGATTGGAGCGATTTCACTTGGAATTGTTTCGTATTAAGAACTGAAGAGCAGGATAGCGTTGTTAGGAAAGGAAGATTACCTGTGCCAAACCAGCTCGTCCACATATCAATCAACGATTGCTTATCTTCGTGTTTAAAATAACATGCAATTATTTTTCCTTTCCGCGTTTCGTTACTGACAAGGAATACGTTGCACGATCTTCGGAAAGAAAGAGCATCTTTCTCACGGCATATTTTCTTCTTAAACGAAACGAAATTCTCATAAGCCTTTCCCCTTTACAGACACATTTCGAATCGATTCACAAGATTCAAGAGGTTCTATCGTTTCGTTAATGTGCCTGGTCAAATTATTCAAGGCCCAACAGTCGTGCACGCGATTGGATAAAATCGTATGCGAGCATTCTGGGCTCGACCTTCGGTTTCACATGACAAGCCTGTAACGTACGACTGTATTTTCCATGTGTGTTTTGTCGTGAAAGAGCAAAGTGTACCGTAGCTTGTCCACTAGCTGCGATTTTTAGGCCAACATCGTCGGACTTGCGAATCGAAGGATTACACTCGATAGAAATTTCTCACACGGAACTAATTTGGGCTAATGTTACAAGTAGTTTTCTCAGCGTGTCTCACGCGCACCACTAGCGTTGGCAACTTTAACCTCGAGATTTTCGATTATGCTGCTTGTCAGTCAGCCGGATCGATCTGCGAAAATGAAGAGGCGGTGGAAGCTGTGCTTTCCTGCGTCGCGACGTTCAACGCAGTACCGTACAATCGTGAGGGTACGTATGTACATAGATGCACAAATAATGCGACATTTTTCAAATGAATATTTTTTCTTCGTAATTTTTTTTTTATTTTGTCCTTACATCCATGTTTTTAGATCAACGATGAAACGAAGATTTGCGAGAAAGTGAAACACGATAATACACGGCAGATATTATTTTTCCATCCTCGTGAAAAGTATAAAAATTACGAGCACTTGACCTTTTCTTTTTCTTTCGAAGCTGCGCTTTAACCTCCACGTTTTATCGGGGTATAATTACACGTCGTTTCGATTCACGCGTAACGCCAGGTTGAAAATGAAAAGAAAAACAAAAAAAGAAAGGGAAAGGAAAAAACAAAACCGAGTACTTTAATTACCCTGTACCTGTTTTCTTACGAACTTTCGGTTCACATGATCGTACGTGTAATTACACAAGGCGATTACGTGCCTAAAGAGCATCGCCCTTCGAACTGAGCCGAGCACGGTTGCATCGGTAACTTGGAGCAAAACGCAAGGGTTGCTCGAAGGGTCGCGAGCTTTATGTATGGCCTAGGAGGGGATGAAGGGTCGAAGGAACGATGGGAAGAGACGATACGTCTTCTCTGGATGGAAATTGCGTGCTAGGCGCAGTAAAGAGAAACAGCTTGATAGATGTGGCTACGTTTCGGTGATATCTCTGCAAAAATATCGATCTCAGCTTGTCGGGCCTAGGTTAACCCTCTCCAGGCCAACCAATTTGGCGCAGTTACTATTATATGTGTCCTATACATATATGTATATGCACATTACATATATATATATATATATATACACACACATATTTACAAAATCTGCGAAATCTTCAATTCGATTAATTTTTATCACACTGCTATTTAACGAATAGCAACAACTTATTATATAAATTATTTAAAAAATTATCATTATGTAAATGAAATAAATATTAATAATAAATATGACGTTGATGTACTAAATACAATACTTTTGAAACTGCCCTATTGCATAAAGAAAGGGATACTTCAGGTTCGTACGATTCGTTCGAATTCCAGTTCGAGGATGTTTCTGGAAATCTGAAATCGATTCGATCGATGTTTATTGAACTGAATTGAACGTAGGGTTCCGCAGTGGAGGGTACCGGAGATAAATGGTACGATCCTGGGGTGGAAGGGCGCTTGCGCATCGACTGGCACGACGGTGTTGGGTGCATGGAGGGTAACGGTGGCCCAGGAGCAATAGTGCGGGTTCAAGGGGCGGCGAGGGCGGGTGCCTCCGTTGGAACTACCCCTTGACAACAGCCCGCAACCATTCTCGCCTCTAAACGATCTCACGCCGCGTAATTCTCGTTTTTCTCTCTGGACAATCGAACGTACACGTCTGTTTCAACCACTCCGTGGAGTAGAAGGATCGTGCTAACGCGGACGACACACGTTCATCCAGGTAAAAAATAAAAAGAGAGCAGTAAAGGATAAGAGAACGATAACGGAATGTAGTGTTCGGTGGGAATCTTGTAAGTAGTACGAGGATTGAAACGGCGCGGCATCGTCAACCACGAATCGTCTAGAAAACGATTTGATTCGCGGTGGTGCATCGTTTGCAGGCGTTGTTTGTCGCGCGTCGTCCTGATCGCATAGTGCTTTCTGTTGTGACGTTACCGTGACACCGGCGTGATTCCCCGCAGTACTCGTCTGCAAGTAGCCGCCTCTGGCTCGTCGATAAATGACGATTCCTCGCACGCAGTCGGGGATGCTGCTGTAAATGTGCCACGTTTGGATTTATGAAGGATCAAGGCTTTTCTCGCAACTCGTCTGTGCTCTCTTCATCTTCGTAATTCCTCTCGGGGAGGAATCGCCCTTGGTAAAATTGTTAGAACCACGCTATTAAGTAGACCGATATTCGATGGAAACACGGTCATTTTGTTTGGGAAAATAATATAACGGTAGTTGATCGTATAGACGACAGAGGGAAGAGGTAATCTTACGTTGATAGACTAAAGAGTAATATTAATCTGACGAAATATTATCACTTTGGATGAACTAAGAAATAAAGTAGACCGAAATGAATTCGAAAGAATTTCTCTCTTTCTTTCTATTTCTTTTTCTCTTTGTCTGTCTCTCTGCTTTTAGCGTCGTCGCGATTTCACGGGATCATAAGGGATAATCCTATTACATTTCGTTGGATTTTCGTTTATCTAAACTTAACTCCTTCCCGTGCCGAGTCATTTTTCTTTCGCCCCCGAGGTTTCGTTATTGTTTAATCGAGGGATTAACATAAACGAGGAGGATAAGTTATTCATTATTCACAAGAGGATTAAGTTATTCATTAGAGAAATTTGACACCGTGAAAAAGAAAATGTATTTTACCCAATATTGTGAAATTAATGTGTTCCCATTGATGTCGATAACGTTGTTAATATTAAAGTTGTTATTGTACGTATAAATGTTAACGCTGTTTTATGGTTTAACGAGGTTATCGAGAGGCACGCTTAACGGGGTTCGAGGGAAATAAAATTCACGAGAGAG
Source organism: Anthophora plumipes (assembly GCA_951804975.1). Taxonomy (NCBI): domain Eukaryota; kingdom Metazoa; phylum Arthropoda; class Insecta; order Hymenoptera; family Apidae; genus Anthophora; species Anthophora plumipes. Next base: position 927,801 of record OX638121.1, read on the forward strand.
GACACAATTGCTTATCGACAGTCCACGGGTTTTTTTGTTTGGATAAAATATTAAGCTCAATAAAAATTCAATGCTTCCGTGCGATTTCCCAACACACTGTAACCGATGTTTATGTCGTACATATCGTTCGATCGATATTGCTCATACGCGTTTTCGGTTCGTCGATTATATCAATAATTAATCTTTTGCAGCGAAGGCTGTCATGTTGACGGTAATGTTAATAGCCTGTTTTTAATAAACTCGATGCAGCATTCATGGTATAATTAATTTGTCAACAAAAGGAAGGTAGAACAATTCAGAAAAGGAAGAAAAGAAAAAAAAACAAAAACACACACAGCTTTCCATTTCATTTGAAATGTCCGAAAATCAGACGCATCGAATACTCAAAATTTTGCTTTTCACCATCTAAGAGATAAATTTCTCCGCTGTACAAAATTCTCAATCAAACTTCAAAGTATCTTTCGCTCTGTCGTTTGAAGCTTCTCCCAAATCCCACGCTTCTAACTAAGGCCAATACCCCTACGGTATGGCAATTTTCCTTTGTACCATTCGTGCGAAACAATTCGACCAGTTGAAATAGTTTCGCGAGAGAAACTTGGTTTCCCGAAGCCCCGCTCGAATTAATACTTATACATCGGTTTGTATCGAATTGCTCCACTGTTTCGTGGAAACGTCGAAGGTCGTGGCGATTAACGCGAACGATGATGGATACGCGTCTGATCGGGTACGGGCGCATTCTACTTCGCCGCGATAAACCGAAATATCAAAGGCGGATCTTAAGGGGGAAAAAAACATTTCTAAAGTTGAAAAGTAGCTGCAATTATGCGATCACCTTTGCGAGAACGAGGCACGGAAACATGGTATAGCTAGGTGAGCTTAATGATTGTAAATTACGGGCCAATTTACCTGACTTTATGACATTTTCACGCGTACGAATCGATTGTTCTCCTCCCCCTTTCTCGCGGGCCACTGTTTGATCCGTTCGTGGAAAAATAGGGAGTTTGATCGTTTCAGTAGGGTGGAATGGTGGTTGTAGAAGTGCCAATGGAGGAGGGGAAACTCACCATTGCGTGTAATTCGTCGGGGATATTTTCAAAATGGTGACGCACCTTCGCTCGTGCAACGTTTCCGTGACTTCGAGTAATTTTAGGAGGAATTGGAAAAATAATCAAGGACCTAACCTTGAAACTGTACTTTTCAAAATTGACTTAAACGAGAATAATGATAGACGAAACGAAAACTCCGGATGTTACCAACGCGATCTTATTCCCTGATCATTTTTTTTTTTGTTTTATTTACTCCACTTCCGTTTGTACTAATTGAACAATATGAACGGGTGAAAAAAAAAAAAACTTGTACGCATTTCCGAAATATCATCTCGAAGAGCGCCTTCTTTTTTAGCGCAATTCTCGTCGCAATTTAAACACGCTCAATTGTGTTAGGTTACAATTGACATAGTATAGTAGACGTTACTATAGTACACGTGTGGAGCAAAATGAACAACGGCGCCGCGACGGCACCTCAAGCTTCAGGCAACAAGGTCGGTCAAGGTTATCTGAAGGGCATTCGAGTTCAGTTTAAAGTCAGTTTAACGTCACCGAAGGTTACCGGGGAGACCGTTCAATTATGCAGTCCACCAATTTCAGCTGAACAAGTACCCGAAATGGAACGAATATTTCTTCCTCATATTTATTAATGTGCATATCTAACGATCTTTATCAACGAATAACTGACGTTTAATTCTGACGAGGTTAGGTTAGTTTAAAGTATCAAAGGTTTCGGAAAATTGTCGTTTCTAGGAGATCACCGATAGGGAAAAGGAATTTCGACGGGGTAGGTTGTAAGTAGACAGGCAGAGCCACGTGTTCCACGGGGTTCGGGAATTCAGTGGCACAAAATGATCTCTTGGTAATTAGTTTCAGCATGGAGTGCCCCGAAGCGATTAAGCCAGGCCGGAACTTTCGTCCGCTCGTCGAGGAGGAGTTGCCACAGCTCTTGGAATTCCTTGCTGGCTACTTGCCTGAATCCCTGAAGGTGCGTGTACAGTTTCTTTTTTTTCTTTTCCATCGAATTTTCTTTCAGCTCCCTATCGCTACGAAATATCTCCTCCAATTATCCTGGATCCTAAATCAAACCTACACTCTACTTCGTCATTCGATAATTAACCCTCTTCTCTCTTCGACAAGATCCAATGAATCACGAGTAAACGCTGTAACTTGTTGGAAAAACCTAATTTCTCACGTTACACGTGAAAAATAGCTCCCATCCTCCTTTATCGCATCTCTGCCCCGTTCACCATCCGGCCAACGATCGTTTCGTGTTTTCCCCCTTCGTGCTTTCGACTAATAATAATTCCGAGACGATCGATATCGAAAGGACGGTCCGCGTTGTTCGAAAAGGAAAACAACCGGTTTTGAATAAAATATCTCGGTATTCGTGTAATTACAGTGGTTCTCCGTGAATTACACGATCAGCTTGGAATTTTATTATGGAAATTTGCGAGAGCAGGGTTGATTCGCGTGCGTATCGCAAGGGTAGTTTTCGCGGATTAAATTCAATTAGAATCTCTTCTACGTTCTTTATTCGCTTCGAAGAGGAAAATAAAAAAGCACCGATCGAAATCACGTTTGAAAAGGTAGAAACCTTGGACTTCGTTCGGCACGCAGTAGATCGGTTACGTGCCGCGAGAACGGCGAAGCGTAAATCTACGGCGACAAAGAGGATGCATACCACGATTAGTATCGTGGCAAGGTTAAGGCCCTTTGGATTCATCGTGTCGCGTATAAACTAACTCTGAAGGAATTTAATGCCACGAACAAAAGGGGGACACCTGCTTGCTGCCTTTAAATCATCGCTCTGAAGCACGAGGTCCTTGAAGACACCTTCAGCGTCACTTTAACTCTCTTTCTCTCTCTCTCTCTAATCTAATTGGTAAGCATGGTGGGCAATTCGAATGAATCTCCATGTCGAGTCGATTCCAAGGAAAATGTAAAGTGCGACACGCGTTAAAAGGTAACCGTTCGATTGGTACAGGCCGTTTCGAAAAGTATATCCTCTTAAATGTTCCAAGTAGACTGCAGATTTTTATGCCGATTCATATTTTATAATACGAAAAGACAAAATAGAAATTTGGTAAAAAATTAGTTCACATATCAGGTATAAAAAGCGCTATAACTTCGATATTTTCTACATTTTTTCATACTATTAATCCTTTGCGCTCCACTGACATCGCTAAAGCGACATTCGCAACATAGAGCGTAACTCAATTGAAATTTTATTCAGATCGAAGTAAAACAAATTCACGAAACAAACGAAAACGAAGAAGCCTACAAACACGTGTAATTTTCCCTTTTCAAAACGGAACTTTTAATTTTCAAAAGTTTCACCGCGAAAGTGTGTTGAAGCTGATCGATCATATACAAAAGAGAAATACTCAAAGTTCAAAGGGTTAAACGTAGAAATGAATTCTTCTCGAGTGAAGGCACACAATCGGGTACAGCCGTTCAAATCGAAATATTCACGAGCTCTCAGAAAAGTAGGCAAAAAATCAACGATGATGGAAATGATATCGACGATCGATCCTTTTTATCCGTTCTTTTTTAATAAAACCGTACTCTAGTTGCAAGCAATCGTTCGTGGATGAACCAGTTGCGAGGCAAATAATTTCCGTTTGATATTCAACCTCCTGAATACACCGTATCGTTCGAGCAACCACGTTTTTGAAACAGCCTGTAGAAGTGTTTCGAGGACACTTGAAATAACGAAGTAGAACGAAGAAAGGGGTTTGTCGCAGGTCGGATGGAAAATTGGGCGGTGGGGGTGAATAGATCGTAGGGTTCCCCTGGGAGGATGAGGAGGACGAGGAGGAGGAGGAGGTGGAGGAAGAGGAGGCGGCGTGGATCGACGTGGGATAAGATTACCGGGACGAAGGAAGCGATCCTGAGCGTAGTATTTCCGCCGTAACCCAGTATAAGTGGTCGGCCGTTGTGCTAGGTTAGTGTCAAGGTCGCAGCTGGTACAGGTCGTTTTCTGCGGTGGCCTTCTCCGCGTATTTGCACGCGGCATGGCAGTCGTAAAGCGGCACGAACGAACGACGCCAGTCGCGCGATTTCTTTTTTTAAACGGCCGCTCGCACGGATCGCGCGCACTCTCTGCAATCTCTTTTGCCTCCATACCTTTCGATGGATCAGCTGTGCGCAACGATTGCGCCACTTCCGTTGTGCTTCTTATAAACACGTCCGCAGGGACTGTGAACGCTTTGTGAAAAAACTGATACAAACGCGGTTTTCCTCTTCTATCGCTTTCAGAACCGTTTATTTTTTAAACTCCAAAGACTGTGCATTACGGTTGCGCGAAAATGTGACCGTGATATTTAGGAAGGATGATTTTTAGCAAAGGAAAATATAGCAACATCAGTTTCGACGCGTTTAGGATTTCACGAACGAAATTACAGAAACAGTTGCTACTTTCCAGCAACTTTTCCCCGCTTTTATCAATGGAACGATACGAGTTTGATAGTATATTTGAGAAATTAAATCGACTTTTTGAAGAAAATATTCGGTTTCTCGTTCGTTCAGGAAAAACTCGTAAATCTAGTGTCAAATTGTTACGTATCCTGTGTGATACCTATCGTCGAAAGCTATCAGGTGTTACGAACCGATATCATTACGTATAGCGGCAATAGACCCCTGTCGAATGATACAGAACAGTACTTGTCCTATTATTCCACTGGTGATTCGTTCAGTAGGGATGTGTAGCTTCTCTTTAAGACGGATTAAACGATATCGCTTTGATTTCACTTGATTCCTATGACACTGATCATACTGATCCCTCAGAGGATCGGGACAGATGTTATTTATGACCGTGTCGCTAACTATATCTCCGTTTCATCTCGACTCTACCTGATACCGTCTCGTTTAGAACAGATGTTTACAAAGCTCCATTACCGACACACAGCTGATGGCTATATCGAAGCGTTTTTCTTTTTTTTTCTTCTATACTTTCTGTTAATTCGCGACAATAGCAATCCTTGTGCGTGAGCTAATCTACTTTCACTTCTATCGATCGTTTAACATACTACCGTTGACACGTTTCCCTTTCTATAACCCTCTCCCATCTGTATATGTATATCGTGTAAAACCGCGAGGATCGAGTTTGGTATTTTTTTGTTTTTTTTTTCTACAGGTGCATTTATCACCTCCGCCAATGAAATCTCAACGTTTGCACACAAACGAAAACACGGCGATTCCGATGTACGCGACGGACACCTGTTAACGCAAATGATACTCGCGCCGCGGTGAACGCGATAATCGGTCAGCGAGCATGTACACGAGAGAAAGTTGTAACAAGCCTCGCCTACCTTTCAGTCTTCATTTATTCCACGCTGAGGAAACGATTTATTCAATATTTCCCCCTCGATCGAATCAGATCCTGTAAAACATTTTTAAATATTTCATGAAATTTCCAACGACAGAAACTAGTTCTTATTTCTTTCTTTTTTCTTTTTCTTTTCAAGGCTTCTTTAGTCTTCCTCGTTATTTTCTAACTGGCGAAGTTCCCGTTACCGTGAATTCATTAGTTTATTAGAAATCCATGGAAATAAGGAAGTTCCACGTGCGTAATTTCGAAGGTTCTTTAAAAGAAGGAAAAAAAAAAAAAGGACGAGGTATCAGCGCTGAAATTTCACGCATCAAAGAGTCGCGCGTTGCGCAACGGGCAATAATCATGATTCGCGTCGACGTTGTTATGACTTCGATATCGCTTTATGTCAGTTCCGCAATGCCGGTCGATATTCGAATCTCGTACACCGATCAACCAAGTCTGTGATTATTCCGCAGATTTCTGCGAGAAGCCATCGGAAGATAGGCGGACAAAACGGATCACAATAGATTTGTCTCTTTCTCTCGAACCTTTCCGCTTCTTCGATCAACGAAGCATCGATCTAAAAACAGCTTAGTCGTAACTGTCTCTGTTACGAGTGACAGCCAAGCCGTGCCATTTCGATTCCAAAGATACATCGATGTGCAAGGTGTACCCAGGTGTCAAGGTCAGGGTTGTGTTCCCATAATCCAGGTAATGGTGTCGATCTCGTAATCTCGCCGCGATATCGGAGAGATTCGTACGTTACGACAGCACGTTGAAATTCGACGTTGCGTAACTCGTTCGACGTTATCGAGTGTGTCGTCGATCGTTTTATCTTCGATCTTTAACTCTCTCGTGTCTGACATAATGTTCCGCGGCGTATTCAAGAGTTATCCTAACGCTACTGTAATTATCTCAGTTGTTACACCTGTTCAGAGTTTAATTCGAGCAAGGGAATCGAAAAGAGAAACCCTCGGTGTACTTGGGAAACATCTCGCAAGGTGTCCAGTACTGGTTCGCCACTGAGAAAAGTAACTGTCAACGTAATTCTCTCTGCACGGGTGATTCGGAGAACTTGGCTATACCCATTGTTCGTGTTGGCCACGGTATTATACCTGAGTAACACGAAACGATGCCGTATACCGGGGCTACCGCGTCATTTATCCTCGAATAAAGCTGTGCCATCCAGCGAAAAGAGCAGGGTCAAGGTTGTGTCCGGGTGTGCACACGCGATGCTTGCCTGGCTGGCGTGTAGTATCGTTTTTTCCCAATCCGCATTTGAATCGATGCTTCTCGCACGCCTACCAGTCGTCACGATGATCCTTAACGAGCTGCGGCAAGCTGGCTGGAAGAAGCTCGATAATGAGTAGAGCTTTGATCATGGACCACTTTCTGAATCGTGTCCTTTCTTTCGTTGCTCTCGCGGTGACAATGAGCTGCTGCTGCTGCAACTACACACACCTTCGACTTTTATCCTCTTTTCTTCTCGTTTGATGACACTTTGGCTGGATCAGGTGAAATTGTTCGGGACTGATTAACAAGGTGCGATGTGAGAAGAGAAGTATTAAATGTTGACACCTTCTTTTCTGTTTCCTTTATTTATTTTTGATTTTTATTCTTGCTCGTGGAAATAGACGTGTAAACGAACGAGGGGAATTAATCAATCAGTTATCGAGTAACGACGAGTTCTCGCCGAACTTATTTCTTAGACCTGTTTCATTAACGCGAAACATGCGCCGTGAAGCGTGTAACACGCGAGCACACGTACACAGACGGCCACGTTGGTTAGGTTTAAACTTAATTAAGGTAAAACGCGTTTGTACATCGAAAATAATAAGGCTGGCATGTCTTGGTTATACTCACAACCGTCGCGGTTTACGTGCCGTTCTATTATTAACCTTAAAGCAGGTAAATTAGGTTGCATGACTTTTAATTCGTTAACCAACTTGCCGAGACCAAGTTTGTTCAATCCTGTTTAACTGAAATTTCCGAAAGTGCTCGCGCTAAGTTTAAACAAACTTGTTTCCGCCGAGATTTATTAAGAATAGGGACGAAGAAAATGAAACGAAAGACGACGCGCGAAATTAATAATTATTCCAACTGTTCCTACGAAGATTTATCTCGCTCGCGGTATGTTGTACCGTAACGAAAGGTTTTCTTGTGTCAGAGACAACCGCACGAGCGGAGACAATTCGTGCTACTTTCTCATTTGCATTATTCTTGCCGCTTTTCGAGATCGAACCGGAGATATGTAAATTTACCCCGGTTATACCTCACGTGTTGCGTGAGAAACATTTGATTATACGACACGTGTACCCTCGAGTATTTCGAGAATGGATAAAGCCTTCCTTCTTTTCCAAAAAGGACGAAAATCAAGCTTATCGAGCAACTCGAAAATACCGCAGGATTCGAAAACAAGTTCGCTTTTGGAAAAAATAATTGTAGAAAAGTAAGGAGCGAGAGGGGTGACTGATAAAACACGCTTAGCTACACACCTTTCACCTGTTATATGTAAAACTTCGAATCGACACGACGTGTGAAATCGTTAGAACGTTCGTCAGGTATATGATATCCGAGCATTCTGACTGGTGCAACTGTTATATAAAATCTAGGACAGGCTACGCTGTTCCGCAATAGCTTCCACTGTCGATTATTTACTTACTTTCAACCGAGAGAGAGAAAGAGAGAGAGAGAGAGGGAGAGAATTTGTTACTTGGTTGATACGTATGATGGTTGAAAACTACCTTCGATACGTTTATTCTACGACTGAAGGGAGCATCTTTTTTTAGAAATGTTGATTTTTACGTATCCTTGACACGCGAAATTGATCGAACGAAACGTTTTACACGGTGTAATTTTCACGTATAAAAGCGTGGGAATTTTTGGCGAAAATGAGGGAACGCTTTAAACACGTAGATATCAGGGGGTAGCACGTGGTGGTTTATTTTAAGAGCCGACGTCTGGAGCGTCGCCCTCGGCCAGATTTCTCTTTATCCTGCAGCCTCCTCGTAAATATCCACCCTTTCATTTCAGACGTTGCCTTTAGTCAATGCGCGAGCGGACCGCGCGAAAGAAAAGCTTCCCTTTAACTACCCCAAGACCTGTGAGACTCCTCTAATTTTTCCGCGAGATGAAAAGATTTCCAACTATTTCCTCGCGGATGACCTATCGCTTTGTGGATACACCCTGTGCAAAGGAATTACTTGTCATCTTTCCTTCTCTTCCATTTAGGATTCTTTTTTTTTTTTCACTCTTGTTCTCTCGTTTTTCTCCCTTTCCGTCTTTCTGTTTTTGTTTCCCGTTATTCAGCTGGGGAAACGCGGCACGAAAGAAGAAAAATATAAAACCCTCGCTCACTCCCTTTCAATTGTCGAGAGCTTTGAAACGTAACGTTATCTCCTCTTTGCAGTTCCATCAAACTTTGTTGACCTACATGCTGGACAGAGTATGGGACTTTCATTTCTACGTGGCTAACGGCTGGCCCGACGATGCGATCTGTTTACATTTCCCTGGCATGACATTATCTGTGAGTATAAAATAAGTCACCATTCGTTTTAGATTACGCTTTAAAAGCGCGATCGATAATGCCCTACAGCGATGTTGTACTCCTGTATATATATATATACATATATATATATATATATATATACCGTGGTAGCAGATACAGCATTCTCGTTTTTCTTCTTTTTTTTTTTCCCCCTCGAGAACATCGGAGAAGGAAGAAATGTCAAACGTCGCCCACACGCGATTTATATATCTTTCTTGGACAAATGATCGCTGCAACCCCTTTACCCTTGATAATAATTTCTAAATGATTCGAACGGGAGACAAAAGTCGTCGATAATCTGTACGCGTGTATGTACACGTACGTATGTAAACTGTTAACACGAAAGGACGCGTGCATTGAGGAAATTCATCTTGTTTTCGAACGTATCAGAAGAAGATGCAGAAAAGTTGGCCCAAATCCTTGTTTGGCCGTTGGCCAATCTTTTGTTTCACAGCCTTGCCAGTCCATTTCCTAACCTCACTCCCTCTAATCTACCCCCAACGTTGATTCGAAGCTCTTTACTTAATTAACGTGTCCGCAATCTTGTCACCCCCTTCCCTCCTCCGAGCGTTGTCATATACCGGTGTCCTTCCAGGAATTTGCCAGTTCGTAAATCACACAATGGGCGAACTTTGATATTTCTCGAGTGAGAGAGAATTTATCACGTCGATCGCGCCGAAAGCGTGCCGGTTGTAACTTCATTAGGAGGAAGATTGAATCTCCAACCGGAGGATTTCGCGTGTACGAGAGAGTAGCGAGAGAGCGGGAGAATAAATCGGGCCTTGGTTGAAACGACAAAACGACCTCGCGATAAATAATTCATGCGGCTCTCGCAACTTCTCTCCTTTTTCAACAGCCAAATACAGAGATAGAAAGAGAGAGTGAAAGAGAGAGAGAGAGAGAGAGAGAGAGAAAGAGAGACGAGCTGTGTTTTTTTTTCTTCTTTGACGTAATCGACTTTCAGCCTCACGGTTTGCTGTTCGAAAGCGTGGGTGTCTTTTGTCCGAATGACCGGCTGGAGCTGCTGAAGCTGCTCAGAGAGGAGGACGTTCTGATCGACTGGTCGAAGCCTCTCTACATTAATTTCGTTCATTATGACATCGCCGACGAGTTGACCCGTCTTTACGAGAGTACAGGAACGATAGAAAGGGTTGTAGGGGATGTATTCGCCTGCGAGAATCCGGAAAAAGTCGAGTACGCCGTGGATACCGAGGAGGATGCCGAGGCTGACATTCAAGTGCAGCCGTTGCAAGCTGAACACGCCGAAGGCATCTACGAGTTGTATCCTGCGAACGATATGGAGTGTCACGAGATCTTTTTACGATTGATCAAGACACTACCAGCAGCTGGAGTGTTCGCCAGAGGTAGCTTGGCTGCCTGGATGGTTCAGTCTTACTACGGTGCGATGTTCTCCATGCAAACGAAGCCTGAATACCGAAGGAAGGGTTACGGGACGAAATTAGCAAGGTAGAGAAGTATTTTCGTCTTATAAATTAACGGTAAAGCACGATTCCGATATTCTTTTGATGAGACAGTTTAAAGTTGATGATTTCGAACACTTGAAAAAGTCTCTCATCAATGATACTTCTTCATTCATAATAGCGATATCGTAGGTACCTGACGAGGCGAGTCGCTGAGAAGGGTTACAAACCTTTCGTGGTGATACGTCCAGAGAATAGCGCGAGCCAGAGCCTATACAAGAAGCTGGGCTTCAAGAAGCTTTATCAAACTGTTCGTATGACGTTCATGCCAACGATGTGGCAGGAAGAGGAGAACGAGACCAATCGCGTGTTGAGGGAGAATTTGGAGAATACTGTCAGGCAGTTAACCATAGAACAGAAGGTGGTAGACGCTTTCAGAAATGAGGAAGAGATCTCTATTCACGAGGAGCTTGACGAAAACGAAGAGGACGCTTCGAACGACCCGGAGAATCCTAATTTGGTGATCGAGGAACCTGACGAGAGGACCGAGGAAGATGAAAAAGGGGAAATCGCAGACGAAGAAAGAATAGAAGTGACTGAAATCGTCGAGGAAGAGGAGGCTACGAAGGTGGAGGGAACGGTTGATCAGGAAGAAACAGCGAACGATGACGATGGTAGCAATCAGGATGACGGAGGATGGACAGATGCTGTGGATGCGGAATAATGAAGTACACGTTCGATTATTCGACAAAAGGTCCATGATTCACGTCGCGTTTGCTCGCTCGAGGGTGTCCTCTTCTTTTCAAGATTGACGGGAGAACGCTTCTGTCGATAATCATCCATTTATTTCTACAGAAACGTCTAATCCTCCCCCCGGTATATAAAGAAATCATCGATCAAATCGTTGGAGGAGTGGAACTAGCAATCTTTGCCAACCAATGACGATCAAAATCCAGTCCAGTATCCATTAGCGGATACAATTTTTAAATATGAAAATTCTAAAATTCATTTTATACCTACGGAAAAGCTGATTTCGAATACTCTTCCAGCTAGCTACAGCTCTCGTTTTAGAAGATCTTCTATAGCTTTTGTAAAAGCAGACTGAATCGAAAGGTATATACCAATTGAAAGTACATCAGTCATGCAATAGGTATGATTTTGGACATTTTCGATCGATGATGCGTCCTATGGAGGCGGGATTTTCGTTAAGAAGAGCCCTCGAGCGGCTATCGATGCGGCCATAGAAGCGGCTAAATGACACAGAGACATAAAAAGAGAGAAATTATTTTAAGTAAACTTAACGACATTAAACACGGCACCACGTTCGTGCGAGGCTTCGATTCGCGTACAAAGATTCTGCGTACGGGTTCCTCATATCAGACTGTTCAATGAACGTGTCGTGAAGATCTCAGGAATCAGTTAGACGTATCCTTTAAATTGCCAAGGTTAGATTGTTTCAAAGTCTATCCGTACCGCGTCAGGTATCTTCCTGTTGTATTTCGTGAATCTATTATTTCACATGTTGTATTTATCCTGATTGTATCGAATATCTAAATACGTTGCGTATATATATCCGAGAGGTTAACTTCAGCTTGTCCGTTGTGTCGTTTATAGAAACGACGGGTATTCTTATCGAGTAGTACGTGAGTTTGATTGTTGTTTATTACATTAAATGAAAAAAAAAAAAAGAAAAAAGGTGGGAAGTGTTATCAACGGAGAGAAATAGTTCGACGAGTACAAAATTTCCACGTGTATTCGGTTTCTTGTTGCAGGAAGAAAGTCAAGAGTGTTGAGAGAGTCTGGAAATATCTTAGCGACCAAAACCCATACGATAGACTTTGAATGATGAATCTCACACGTGTCCAAACGACGAATCCTATCATGTGAATAAAAGAAAAGAAGAAAAAAAAAAAAGAAAATAAAAACGAATAACAAAGCGAGAACGCGCGACCACTTAGAGAAAATTTTCGCGCTGAATCAATCTGTGATTATAATTTCCCTATACATGTAAAGTAGCGTTTCGAACAAAAAATTCAGAAGCCTCGTGCGACCTCGACACGCTTTCCTTAATACAAGTAGAAGCCAATTACTGTGCCGGTGCGCTCGACCCTAGTCAATTTCAGGCACATTGAATTATGGGATAACAGCACCGATCCGACAACATTGAAACAGGGTACTGAAAGAAATTTTGCTCGGAAATTTATCTACAAGCTTTTAGCGCACTGTGCACGCGACAGTGGCCCCATTTTTTCGATAACGGTATTTCAACAATTAGTCGAAGGATTGCCTAGCGGGTCACACGTCACTTTTACAATTCCAAACGAAAAGAAAAGACAAAAAAAAAAAGAAAGAAAAGAAAAAGTAAAAAAAGTATCTCTCTAATTCCATATTTTTTTATTCGGGACAGAATAGTTTCTATCAGTACATAAAAAGTGTTTGAAATAATCCTGTGAACTAGGCGCACAGACACAGCGATCGGTCTAGCGTGCGAGCCAATGATAATAATATTAATAGCGATCATATGATTAATATTACTATTAGTTACAGAATATACATGTATAATATGAATATACCGCGCAAAGGGAACCCCGATCAGCCCAGTTCGCTTAACTTGAGAGATCTTTTCTTTTAGATTTATAGGATAGACACGTTATTTGTTTTTTTTTCCACGTTTCGTAGATGATGCGACTTATCGACGGTATTTAAAAAAAAAAAAAAAAGAATGAAGAAACTGGTAAAAGCGAGAAAAAAAGACACGCTACGAACAGCGTCTAAAGAGAACAGGTCATATGGAAAAAAAAAGAAAGATCGAAGCTGGGACGACCGGGAGGTTCCTCAAAGGCCCTCAAAAGTCCCTCCTTTATTTTGGATTTTCGACGTTTCCGGGGGCCAGCTGTGATATTTTCCCCATTCCACTTAAACGCTCTGGTCTCAGTACCGAAAAATTTAGATCTTAGACGAGAAATTGATTGTTGTTAAAACGGAACATGCCAACAACTCCTTGAATTCCATTGATGTTTTGTCAGTGACGTGCTTTAGAGTAGCGGATAAATTTGTTATCTCGCTTTCGTCGTTTCAGTTACTATGACTCTTGGAGGACCAACGGAACCGGTATTGGCAAGAATGGCGCAAGAAAAAAAAAACAGTAACGCTCGAAAGTATAACCTGAAATTTATCCAGAGAAAAAGTTATCCTAGCGTATAAAAAAAAAAAAAAAAACAAAAAAAAACTACTGTCCTCTGAGTGTGAACATACAACACAATGTGTCGCGTACGTTACTTTGACCGCGTTAACAACAAAATTATAGTAAAATAAACTTCGTTGCACAATTCGTTGCCTGATTCCAATTTGTACGATTAGCTTTGCAATTAATCTGAAGTAAAGAATAAGCAAACCGTTTCGAAAGAAAAAGATCGATCGTTCGAACGTACGCGGCAATGTTCATGTTAAGTGTCTAAGAAGAAAAAAAAAAACCAAAAAAACAAAAAGAAAATAATCTACGTAATTTCCTGTATCGCTTGAACGGTAATCTTGTTAAATTTATTTCGCCATCTTGAGTCGTTAAAGTAATCGTAATCTTACCTGAGCTACATTTCGTCGTGATTTCGGACACTTTCTTACACAAGTGCACAAGCTCGAATGGAATTCGCGAATATCCTTTGAAAACGTGACGGTTATTACGAGAAACACGAATTATTTAAATCGAACAACGAAACGAAAAATGCACTGATCTCGGTGGAGGAAGAGAAACACAAAAATGTACGAAAGCAGATCACTGGTTTAACATCAAACTTCGAAAGCTATGATTGGTAGAGAAGATTTCGCGAGCGAAGAGAAAAATTCATCGTAGTTCCTACTTGTAAAACTAGATAGCGGAGGTGTTCCAACGGCGTTGACGTCACTAATGTTTCCCTCTAATTTTTAGATTTCCCGCGCAGTGCAGTTTTCGGTTCGGTTTGTTCGTGTCATGTCAATTACGATTTCATGTGTGATAAAAGTGTTATTTCGTGTGTCACAAAGTCGCTAATTAGTGCTGGAACGTCGTTAACGGTGTATTTCGTTTACATTAAGCGGTTCAAGTATAAATATTAAGTATGTGTTCGGTTATAAAGTTTTTACAGACGAAGAAAACCGGCAACGATGTGGACACTTACGTGACAGATCTGCCAGCAGATTTATTTCCCTACTTCGTTGACAATTTACGGGATTATTTGTACAACTTTTGCCCTGTCCTATCGACTACTATGTATTAATCAAGGTAAACTTTGATTTTGTATTTATTTCGACAAAGTATCGGTCGTTCTGGTGCTAACAAATTTCCAACATTTAGTGACACGTGCATAATTCGCACAAAACGATTTCTCGTAATGGCCGATATGTAATTCCGTTGCATAAGTTTGAACCAATTGATTTCAAATATTGTCTTTTTCTTTAAATCCTCAATATTGTCACAGAAAATGAATAAAAAACAGTGACTGTTTAATTATGAGAAATAATTTCTAGGATAATAAAACATGTATCTATTATTTTATTTAAATTTTTTGTCCGATTTTTTTACGAACACGACGAGTCCAGTTTCGCAGTTTTAACGTATTTGTAAATCAGTTCACAGTGTTTTCAAATGTGGTTAAAAAGAAGGGTTTTTTTGTTGTATATTATTTATTTAACAGTTGAATAATTTTCCCACTTAACGAAACTGTTGCAACGGAAAATGTCTGACCGGAAAATTAAATCAAAGAGCAACAACGAAATAATTACTACATTTAAATCTATACCAGCGTGCATCTAGTTTGCTAACCTTAGCGCAATGCAAATCAGTCTCGCGAAATAGGCCTAAAATCCGTCTGTCGACACTTAAACAACACGTTTCTTCTACACTTATTGTAAATATATATGATATACATACGTATACATCATATATTTCCTATTTCCTTATGCACGTTGCCTTCCGCTACAACAAAATCTTTGTCTGAAGCAACACTTAAAAACCTCTGTCGTATGACATATGAAAGTTATACAAAAAAAAAACTGTTGAATAAATGAAAAAAAAAAGAAGAATTATATTGCGAGCGCAAAATTATCGCAAGTTTATTCATTGTACGGAACGAGAGAAACAAGGTTAACGTACGAAGCGTAATGTCTGAGAGGTGTAGTTTGCCTACTATACAACAAGTAGGCATCGATTCGTGTAATTTGTATGTTCGATGAGGAAAAGTAGTCAGAACGTGCGAAAATACTACTTTTGTGAAAACTGGACGTTGGAAAAGAGCTTTGGGTAATAAATGGAACAAACAAATATGATTTTTCAACGGTGGTGTAATTTATTGTGCACTCTCATATCGACCACCTTTGTTAAGTTAAAGGATGACTTTTCAGTAAGGTAAAATAGTGTTTCAATATTTTATTTATTTTCTGATTTGAACCACTTATCGTTCGGTTGCGTTAGTTTCACACAAGTTTTAGTTTTTCTTTCCTCTTATTGAAAAAAACAAAAATTCAGATTGTTCGAATTTGTTTTCGTCACTGCGTTTCGCGCAATTCAACCAAATAAAAATATTGCAGTGCCGTAACTTTTGTTAATGCATATATACGGTTATTCGTCTAACAAGGTAGTAAATAGAACCGCACTTACGTTCAACGTAAAGTTTAATACCAATTCGCAAAATACAATCGGCGTATGGTAACGATTCACCAATCGTTGTTTCGTCTTCGTAGACACCATTCACGACACCTTTCAAATAACATAAAAACTTCGCGTTCATGGAACGACGCCCTTTCACTATCAGCCTACTATCACCATACTTGTAGCTGTCAGTATTCACAAACAATATCCATAAATAGCAAATTGAAGTTCGATCGATTGCACAATGCTAATATCCAACGCAGGTGTACACCAACATCACAATATATTTCCATCCGATGGTCCTAACGTAAACGTATCACCAAGTAGCACAAATTCGCACTTCGGGTTAAGGTTAGAGCACAAAAATCTGTGGATCGTTTTCGCGCATAACGTTCTTGTTTCTCGTGATAGGGGATCACATGGTATTCTAAACGGTGTATAGTGAAATGGTAACGATATCAATGTACGTAAAGGCAAATATGAGAGATCGAGGAGAGAAAGAATCGGACGGGTGTGCAGAATTGCAAACGTTTCACGGTGTACTGCAGCAAGCGTTCTACGAGAAGGAGAAGAGACGACAGGTGACTGGTGGCTTCGCCATGCGCGTTGCACTCCCGGCCTCGGGATCGCTCGTCAGCGGTCGTCACTGCTCGGGCGCCTCCGGCGGCGAGTGGTGGGGCGAGCAGTGTATCCGTGACGTCACATAATTAGAGTAAATACAAAGTAGTCTTGATGGGACAGCGGCGTGCGCCGCACCGTGAGTCGCTGGTCCGCGCGCGTCAAACCTATATCGTTTCGATACACGCACACCGCGTTTGTGTAGCCCGTGATATATCGCGCTATGTGCCGTCAGTGTGTGTGTGCCAAAGGATCCTAGATGACTGTGGGAATAGTGAGTGACAGTCGTGCAGCAAAGCAATGGAAAAGATAGAGGTGAGCGGATAAATTGTTACAAAATGGAAAATTTATAATGAAAAGTTGATCCGTGCCGTGGACGGTGCACGGGTTTCGCGCGGCTCCGTGCTTTTTTTTTTTTCTTCCCTCGTTCCGTTCGTCGAATTCACCCGACGTGTTCTCGCTCGTCCGTAATGCAGAAGTGACAGCGTGGTGACGAGTGGGGGAAGGGGAAGTCAGTGGAGGGGAGGGGGGGACGACGATCGTGTAGTTAGACATCTGGCAACGAATGCAATTGTGTGTATCTTCACGGTGCCACACTATTAGACCGACTGATTACCTCTCTCTCCCCCCCTCCTCCACCGTTATCATTGCTTTTCGTCGTCTTTCTCTGTTTCATTTTCATTTCTCTCTGTCAACTTTGTGATTCTGCTTTTATATCTCTCTCTCGCACGTTTCTTGGACCCCCCTCTCTCCCCCTGCTCCACCACCACCGTCAACCCCCCTCCATCCCCCATTTGTTCACCCCCCTGGCATTCTTCTCTTTCTTTCTCTCGCTCGTTCGTATACTTGCTTACTCTTTTTCTCTGTCTTTCTCCGTTTACATATCTCGCTCGTTTCTTCTTCGTTCTTCTTTATCATTCGTATTCTTTCTTTCTCTCTCTTTCTCACGCTTCCACCAGCACATTTTGTGTGCTTCTCTCTCTCTCTCTCTCTCTCTCTCTCTCTCTCTTCTTTCTCCGTCTATTTCTCGTGTTCTCTCATTCTCAGTTAGTGAGGTATTTATAGATGTGCCTTAACCCGATTTAACACAGCCACCTCGACTAGCATTGTCTTAACAACGATTTAATGAGAAATTACATTTTTCGCGGAATTTTTTTGGCTCCAGCTTCATTTTTCTCTTTACACGCTATCCTTTTTTTTCTCTGTTTTCAAAGTTATTTCTTCGGGAGTAAATGGAATTGCAAAAAAATTGAGAGGATCGAATGGGAAAACACAACAGCACTATTCGTGCACATGTCCAAGAGAGTCGAATCGATAAGTACGTCCGTTATTATTAGGATGAAATATTATGGTACACGGGCGAATAAATAGAGCGTCGTCTGTTTAAAGGAAATTTCAAGAGCTTATGTTTGGCCACCGTGAGAAATATATTTAGGAGTGTTTCGTGGAAAGGATGTACAGTCGGATGAGAGGTTTTTACGACAACTTTTATTATCGGCAGTTTCTTTTCTTCGCCTTCCTCTGCTCCTTCTTCTTCTTCTCCTTTACTCTTTTCTCATCTTTTATTTATTATGCGAAAACGATTAAGCTGGCGTTATTTATTTACCACTTGAAATGTAGCTGTAATTGACCCGTGAGCTCTGACGATTCAATTACCGATCTGCTTGCTAATTTTTTTTTTTTTTTTTTTTGTTATTTTTAACATATCTCGCATATTCTTTTTTGTCGTCATCGCCACTTCACACACACACACACACACACACACACACACACACACATATATAGAAAGGCACACACAAGCTCGTGCGCATATATACACACATACATTCATTCGCCTGCTCTCTGCCTTTATTACTAGCGGACGAATTGAAAGTATACATTTGAGAATTAAATCGATAATGTGGGGTCGCGAGTCACGGTTGGTAATTATTGTATCAGGGCTCAAGCGGTGAGCGTCATTTTTGTTATCGACTGAGTGCATAATACACGTAAAGCAACTTCTATTGTCTTTTTCTCGTAATAAGGAGACAACAAAATTGTGCAGTTTTTCGTCGCCTTTGTCTCCCCACCATCTCTTCGTATAACGACTTAAAATATTCTCTCTGCCTTTTCGAATAAAGTGTGCTTTCCCGACGAGTTATTAGCGTCCATAGAAATTTCTGTTTCGTTCCTTTTCTTGCTTTCTTTCTTTCTTTCTTTCATTCTTTCTTTCTTTCTTTCCCTCTCGTTTTCATCTTGTTGTTGAAACGAGAAATACAAACTGTAAGAAATGCTACTGGTAGATACAATAATAATCAGTGCGCCAACGAAAATTCCCACCCCTCTGCGACCTGTACTCGAGCGTCTATGACGTAATAAAATTATATATTTATACGACGCGAAGCTATTTGGAGTATGATAAGTGAGGCACGGTGAAATGATGTTATTATGCAACATTGAATACTTATCTTATAAACTAAGTAACACGTTCTCGCGATAATGTTTAATAATCATAGAATCACAAAGCTTAGGTATAGCGGGACGTGTAAATATATTTAACGTGGCAATGGTTCATGATAATACGTATTTTTCAATTTCGAAACTCGTGCACGCCGTTAATAATTTATATTTAAATAATTCACGCCTGTTTAAATATCCAAACTTGTTAATTAAATTTGAATAAATAATTAGCAGGGAAACAGTTTAATAATTTAATTAAATTTATATCAGAATAAGCAGAATTCAAGCTGGGAAATAAAGGAAATTTTATAAATGATGCATTTCCCTGGTTCTATTTATTAATTCCTGCGCGTAGCATTAAATAACAGAGGAATCGCGATTAAAATAATACTCTCCGCCATTGCGGCAATACAAACGCACACACGTATATTCATTTTCTATGTGCGCGATTCAAGAGTCGGAAAAAAAAGAAAGAGAAAAAAAAAAATAACAAAACATTGATTTTACCTTGACTGTAATTTCCACGAGACTCGTTTTTATATATACATATCTGTATATATATTGAACGACGTTCAATTTCGTGCATGAAATATAAACGCGTTATCTTTCTACGATTTTCCGCTCGGAAGCGCAACTATTCGCCTGTGTGCTGCATGTGCGTTACATTAAAATTTGTTTCGAACGAAGACGTCTATTTTTGTATCGTGAAAATTGCGTCATTCGCCAACTATGTCGCACTATTTACGTTTAAGGATTTCAATATTATACAAACGTGTCATCTCCGGAGTGATTGAAATTTAGTATTGTACCTGCACGCGCATCGGTCGTAATTCACGTATTTGATCATTTTGCAACCTTCCTCTCCAGGCTTCGATACGTTAAAAACACTTCTCACGGCAATCATTTTCTTTCTCGGGTATTTATGTAATATAATATTCGCTTGTTGCTTGTTCTTGATTTCTCTATTCGTGAGTACGCGCTATACGGATCGACCGCAAATATAGCACCGATAAAAATACTGACCGTGCACGTAAGATAATTATCTCGTGATTCACCGACTGTTGCTTATTCTCTTGGTTACAGATCGTTCATCGATATATTACTCTCTTACAGAAACTTGTATATCTTTTTTCTCTCTTCATTTTTTTTTTTAATTTCTTCTATTCATTTTTTAATACTCTCGTACAAAAACTTGTATATATTTTTTCTTCTCTCTCTCTCTCTTTTTCGTTTTCTTTTTTATTTCTTCTATATAGCAAATATAATTCCAATTCATCGCACGTGTATTTTTTCTCGATCCACTGTAGATTCTTCATCGTATACTTTGCTCTATAATTTCACATCGCCTGGAAAACTGCGAATTCCTGTTTTACATTTGTAATTATAATTTGTTTCGTGATATACACACACATATATATGTGCACGCGCTAGCTCGGTGGCACGAACGAACGTAGAAGTATGTATTTCCGAAGTTTCGAGCGTATGTAATTCTCTTGCCTTCTTCATATTACTAATATCTACATATCTTTTTTCTTCGTATTTTTTTTTTTTTTTTTTCTTTCTTTCGTCAATTTACTCGATAATCGGTCGTGCATACGTATTTCGTTACATGTGACCGCATACTCGCGCTGTTTACATGCCTCTCCCTTTCTCCCGCGGCTCGTGTATCTTCGCGCGAGTTGATGTTGGTACGCGTGACAGGATGCGCGCGCAACTCACACACGTATACAGCACGAGTCAAATTCAACGAACCGAGCGGGACAGGTGCTTCACTAACAATAGTGGTGCGCGCCTTTGAAAATGTACTTCAAATAATGATCGCGACGCTAAGCGCACTTTCAGTTATCGCGTAAAGCTACCGGCGCACGACGCACAACTCACACACACCCACACACCCACACATATACATACACGATATATAAAAAAACCGTAGCCGCCAGATAAATTTTACGATCTTTCAGCAGCAAAGGAAATTAGCCGATAATTCATCCGCGTGTTCTGTTGCGCGCGCACGCATGCGCACCAGTCAGCACATACCAGTGTCCTGTTCGCCAGAATTCAATTGGCGATTCATAATTAAAATTTGTGTACACGCGACCGGGTCGTATTTATTCGCGCTCACACGCGCGTGCCGAGTGTATGTATCGATCTTCGCGCGTTCGACCGAACCAAATACTCATAATCCGTGAAAAATGAATTTAGGTTAGCCTACGCGGCTTTTCGTTTAATAACGCCAATAATAGAGCCGTTATTAATCGATATTCGTTCATTAATCATCCGTTCCTTCTCTCCGATGGAAATTTATTCAAGGTCGATGATTCATTTTATTCTTCTAATATGCACACGTGGTATTTCTTTTTTTTTCCCCCCGTTTATTTGTCGTTTTTTTTTCTTTCTTTCTTTTTAACGATGAGTAAAGGGATATATCGGACGAAAATATTCGTGTAAATCCTGCTCGTTGATTGGGAGTGGTTCGTTTCTTACTCCTACCCTTATGTGGATCCCCTCTGAACCGTCGCTTCTTCCCGCTCTTTCCTGCTAACAACATTAAAGGAAAGTACCCCGTTGCTGCCTTAATGGAATTTACTTTTGTAGCTTCTCAGAGCTCACCATGCTTTACAGAGTAAATTGCACCGCGAGGGCGAATCTCGAAAAACAAGTGTCTCGATTTGACACGAACAATAGGACGTTCTTTCGCGACGTTAATTCGCGAACAGCGAACCAAAGGGTGCTTTTATATCCTCGAAAACTTCAGTTCTGCGAGAAACGAATACGCTCGAATTGTTTTTCAAGGGGTTGTTCTCTTTATTCCGCCATCTTGGTAAAAAAAAAAAAAAAAAGAAAAAAGAAAAAAAGGGAGGAAAGAAGAAAAAACGAAAATTATTATACCGATTTAACGCGTGTAGATTTTGTGGTGATCGTGTGCGACGACGAGTACTCGTCAAAATAAGAGCTGATAAGAACCTCTTGTACGATCAAGATAACAGTGCGTGCGAGAAAACAGTTGTTGAATGCAACGGATACGCGGCGACTGTAGAATGCAGTTTAGGAAAAATATTACGGCCGATAATGATATTGTTATCCGTTTGTGGAAAGTCGAATCGAAAATAAAGTTCGTTGTTTACACGCGGTCTATACGCTCGTCGTGGAAACTTCATATTCCGGGAGAAAGTCGTTTTCAATTCGTTTGCATGTGTCTCGCGGTAAGTGTGCCTCGAACACGAAAATAATTGTATATAAAAGAAAGAAAAAAAAGATAAAAAAGAAAAGAGGAACGAATATAAAGTATCCACGAAAAAGTGACCGCAGTTTTCATCACGGACTGTACATCATGCTAAAATTCTAATCGGCAAAATTAGTCAGGAGGGGGTACAGTCGTGCCAGAAAGTATGACTGACCGCGTTTCCAAGTAGAAAAGTTATGAAATCAATTCAACGTGTAGGGATTGCCCTGTGTGCGTGTGTACATGTGCTGTTGGCTCTGTTATTTCTTTTCCTAGGCATATGCTGTTTGCACTCGTTACACACGCGTGTATACATACGCACTTACACAGAGATATACCAACGCATGTACGCGAGTGAGAAATGTCTTTCGAACGAGAAACGTTCGTTTTCTCTTCCTTTTCCGCTTTAATCAGTTTCCTTATTAAATTCTCTAGATTAATTCCGAGGATAGATAGATAGATAGATAGATAGATAAAGAGAGAATGAAAGACAGAGTGGGAGGGAATCGATAATTAATATTGTGGAAGTTTAAAGCTATCCTAAATAGGAGGAATCGAATGAAATCGAACGACCTCCATGTGCTTGGTGTTAGTCAACACAATACGAACGTTTAATTATGTTTACGTAATTAATAATGGTAATTGAACGGTTGCGTTTTAAAGTGACACATTGTTAAAAAGCAGGCTTATGCCAGTAATAATATGTGAGATATACGGTTGTTCAGCACTGTGAACGTTAGAACAATTGCAACCGATAACGACGACTAGAGCCCGTTATCAATACAATACTAATAGCCCGTTATCGTGCATAAGTAATGGTAGAAATATTTGCCATGGAGAATCTTGGAAAAAATATAAAATATTCGACGTACGTTCCTTCGTTCGCAGTGAATATTTATCCCAATTAATTGCAAAGATTTGTATTTTTTTTTCTTTTTTTCTTTTATTTTCACTCTCTCTCTCTCTCTCTCTCTCTCTCTCTTCTGATAATTCGGTAAAAAATTTATTTCCCTTTCAAGCGAGGCAGAGATTCGTATAAATAATTGATAAAAGAAAAAATTGTTGAAATGTTTGACCTGGTTTAAAGCGTTATAAAGTTGCCTCATTCAATTGGGGTCGTGATATTGATTTCGAAGGATACGTGAAAGTAAATAGAAGAAGAGCGATATAGCGATACAACGATAAAATATTTATCTGAATAATTCTGTCTCCGAAAAATAGATATGTTATGTATTAAATAAAATCGATCAATCGAATCGAACGACGTTGTTTTTGTCTTCTTTTTTTTTTCTCTCTCTTATCTAAACTATTCTTTTCTTCGATACAAATTAAAAGGAACAACGTTCGCTCGACTGTAAATTCTCGCTCGTTCGTTTTTCCACATCGTTCATCGTCCATCGTCCATTTTTCTCCTATGAGTTTTAATACGCTTTCGTCGTACATTTAGTATAGCGGATGTAGCGCGTAATACCAACATTTGCGGGAGTAGTTATCACGATTATGGTCAGGAGCAGCACAACAGGCAGCGCTACGAATTTCACTATAATAGTATTACGGCAACGAAAGGAAGGACGACAATTTGTTCACCAACAGATAAGCGTTGTTCGTAAACTTTAAATACCGGTAGAGTATAAATCCTCGTGTTACTCTTGAAGTTTGTTCGTCGATACGTTAAACGAACGAATTAATTAGACGGAAGTCTAATCTGGTTGACACATCGAAACGACTGTCTTCCGTTTGCCCAGAAGAAACTCGAAGAAAACTAGGATCGTAAAATAACCAATGTTCTTTTTTTTTTTTTTTCAGCTTTCATACGTGAACTTTTATATACTTAGTGCACTCGTAATCGCAACGCTCTTTAACCGAAGCATCTCGTTAAATCCCTTTGCGTTCCACTTTTTTCTATTTTTTTTTTCTTTTTCTTCTTTTTTTTTTTACCACTTAACCGTTCTGCTTCCTTTTTCCCCTTCCCGATTCGTTTGCCACATATTTACATTAACGTGTGCACTCATTAATTTTGTCGCACCGTGAATTCTGCTTTCAATGTATCGAATGAATAATTTATTCCGGTGCAGCACACACTCGTAGAGCGTGGAAAGAGGGGAGGGACGATGGAGAGGTATTAATATTCACGGGGGCGAAAATAATAAACGAAGAAAATAGTTGGAACGATAATCACGACAATAGAGCACGAGACAATGAAATACCGAAGGCATCGTTTGAATAATATATGTATCAACGCGATACGCATTACATCGTTGAACAGTAGCGAATCGTGACCTCGAATCTAACCCTTTCCTTCATCTTCTCGTTCGGTTTCGAAAAAGGTTGCAAACGTTGTAAGAGGAAGTATTTTAACATTTATTACACGACCGATACACGGCGTTTGTTCTAACACGGATACTCGTTAAATCAACGCAAACTTAATTGAATTCCTACGCAGCGGCGCAATTTAAATGTAATTTGCACTCGCGCTAGGCTACACTTTCCACGCGGACTGTACTCCACTGCTGTACATAGACGCGTTCACGCGATTAAGTACATTGCTTCTTTCATCTGCTGTTGAAAACGAAAAAGTTCAAAAAAGAAAGTCTCTAAGAGAGAAGGAGAGAGAGAGAGAGAGAAGAGAAAGGGAAGGAAAGAGAAACAGATGTGTTTCGTTGTGTATATATATATGTAGGCGCGCGCGTTCCTCTGCATAAGTGTGTATAAAAGAAAAGCAAGCAACCTTTAACTGGATTCCACCGCTTTATCTGTGTGAGTTATAACCGGGCGACGCTTATCTGTGGCTCTTTTTAAATGTATTATCGAGTAAACAACAAATAACGGGACAAAATCTAGCTGTGCGAGAGTTTCTGATTTCGGTATGTGTACACGAATGAAATTGATGTTACCGAGAGAGAGGTAATAATACAGCGAAGGACGGTTCTATCGATTCACTCGGTTCCCTTATTGTAAGTGTAATAATATTATTTCGTCGTTTCGTTCGAAAGTGTCGTTAGGAAGGCTTACTCTGTAATTTCCGCGCGATTAAATTTAGGTTAGGTTAAGTTAATCTGGTTGCAACGACAAAGAGTGTGTTGAGTTGTTATAAACGTTGAGAATGTTTACTCGTTAGCCGAGCAACAATGTAATAATATTTATCCTGTCAAATGATAATATGTTACCATGGTAATAAATGAATAATAACAATCGCGATGCTATCATATTAATCACACGTTAAAAACAACACGCAAACTCGCTCTCCCCGGCGATAAATTTACTTCATACATAATTGTGTAATTTAAACAACTTTGTTGGCGAGTTATCAAGCTGCGTATGAAGTATACCGTTTTAGAGGTTAAACTTTAAATCATCGTTTCGAAAACATTCGCGTCCCTTTTTTCTTTATCCTTTTTTTTTCTCTCTCTCTTTTATTTTTTTCATTTTACGCGAACATCGAGGAAACCACGTTAACTAATCCTCCTCGTGCGTTGTAACACGAGAATTATATCGTTACATCATCCTTTCTTCAATTTTAAGAAACATAATACTATATATAGTATACGTGCGTGTATCTACATATCTAGAAACTACTCAGCTTCGATATTAATTCGCGGAAAATACGTAATCGCGATACGTCATAACGACGCTCGTTCTAACGAACGTTGCGATTTCATTTTTAAATGAATTGTTTCATCTCGAATAATCGAATGCGCGAACTTGCCGCATCCTTGACACAAATTGTCCGGCTATAATGAAAGGAAGTATTTAAACTTGCACCTGAAGATCGTTTAGAAAGATAGCCACCACCCACCACCCACCTTCTCCTCCTCCTCCCTCTTCCCCTCCTCGTATAAATATTCCGCTCACAGATCTTTCATTATTTCGCGTAATTCGTCCCCAGCTCGGAGTGCACTCGCGACCAAAGTTTATCCATCCTTGACACGAATTGTCGAACGGTAATCAAACGCACAATTTCGAAATGATCGCTATAAAACCCTAATTGCCTCTTCGCTTTTGTATAGACCATTTACGACGCGCGATAAAAATAAAAATAAAAGGAAAAAAAACGAAAAAGAGAAACAGGTAGAAAAGTGTAGTGTTACAAAAAAAAAAAAAAAAAAAAAGAAAAAGAAAAAAGGTGGGAGGAAGGAGGGGGAGAAGGAACAGAAATGAGATTGGGTTTGAATAAATGATACAAGTGGTAATTACACGGGTGAACAGTTCATTAATAACGATGCCGTGTTTCGTTGGCGTCGATGAATAATCGACAGGCGAGATTTGTTGAATTACGAGTTTTGTTCTCGCGAAATAATGCATTCGCGAAACGGATCCGTCGTGGATGAATAATGGCGCAAAGTTTCAGGGATCGATGTGGCTTAAATAAATAAATAGAATTTTCCGCGGCCCGTGCAAAACAGCCAGCCGCGCGTAATTTGTAGACAGTCGTGAAATTCAATCCGTTTTGTTACTTTAATTAAAACTCTCTTCCCTTCTCCCCTTCTCACACTCTCCTACCCTCCTGTTGTTGTTTCTTTTCGTATCGAATAAGCGTCAAATTGACGAACATCTCCTGTAGCTAATTAAACCGAAATTATACCAACAAATTTTCTCGATTCGACGTGATATTGCTCTCGATGTTATTACATAATCACAGACCTACGTTAAACGTACACAGGGTATGTAGCGATGGCTCGTAACGCGTGCGATAAATCCATCAGCATCGATTACGATTCGTCGATATAACGCGATATGTTAATACACGAGGATTCCCCGTTTCCCATTGGTAATGTGCCAAGATGCTGAATACGTTCCACCGTACAGTTCCAACAGTACAGCGAGTTGTGAAAGTGTTCGAATGTTTGCAATTAAGATCCTCGGGGATCGGTTCTCTTTCATTCATCTGGCGAAAGAAGGCCACGACCTGGACCTGACTCAAACTCGTGCAACGTAAACAGAATATAGAACTCTCTTGCAAACAGTATACCTGAGCTAAACTCACGTCTCTTTTGAATATATCATTTTCGTTTATTCTTTTTTATCAACTAGTAATTTTCCCTATCGTTTCGCATTTACATCTAATTTTTCAAGTGACCCTCGGTTTATTGTATAAACGTGTCGTTAATTCGAACACACATTTCTACCTTTTCCTCTGCTGTTTATTCACGTTTAAAATATCGTAAATACTGTTAGAATGGTTATCAAGATTCTCTTTCGAGGCTGGCACGATCTTGATATCTGTTATAGTTAGGATATTTCTTCGATAACTCGCTTCTGACATGCATATTCTGGTTATTAATCATCGTAATCGACCGCGTTGGAACACTTTCGTCATCCAGCGTGACTGTTAAGCTTCTCATCTTCTTCCTTCCTTGACTCGTCCGTCCCTTCTTATACACCAACCTAACTCCTCACCGTCCTTCCTTTCTTCGTCAGCAGGTTTTAGTCGCGCAGGTAGACGCGGCAGAATGTAGCGAGCATACGCGAGAGGCAAAAAGTAATTGGCAGTAAATTTTCTCGGAGTCTGGGCTACGGTGTGTATCTCGTTGACGCTTCCATGATCCATGCGCTGGGAAATACTTAGTTCTTAACCCTTCACGGTCGTAATTCCTCTCAGGCTTGAGCATTGTGACGTGTTCACGGTCACTGACAGACCCGGAGAATTGATAAACTTCGTTTCGACGATTTGCTGGCGTAGTTTCTTACCCACGATACTTCTCAATTTGTTCAGGCTATGTTCGAAGAAGGAACGAAAAAGTAAAAAAAAAACAAAAAAGCGAAAAAATATCAAGGAATATATCGATATTTTTACACGAAACTATACATGTAGAAGTGGCTGACTTTCTTTTATACACTGTGTAAATTTCTTGTTACTTCTCTTTCCATCCAATTACGTTGAAAATGCTGTTCGTACGATCGTAATTGAACGCAAACATCTCTCGAAAGGCGAACGGTATTTATAAAAGAAAAAGCTGAACCGTGATAAAGAAGAAACGCGAAGTCATTTGTTAAATCAGAACGCTTGCTGCCCGGTCGCCGCGGAGAAACGTGAAAAAATTCCTGTCAAAATGCAAGGGGGATACAATCGGTATTTTTAGATGTGATTCGTGCGTCGAAAGAAGAGACGATATACGCACATTGTGTTTCTCATTGTGACGGGGCATTCGCATTATGTAAGCAATCGACAAGGTATATAGTGTCACTTGCGATCGCACGCCTCGCTGTATCATCGGTTTAGTCGGATTTTTTCATTTTTTCCCTCGAGCTCAAGGGGAAACGTAGGTGAAAATGCATTATCGACTTACACAGAGAGAGTCGAATATTTGAATATTTGGATACGGGTGAGCTGATAAGATAGCAACCGGAGAACGTGGAATTTTGGGGACTAGGGGATATGCGTGCGTTCTCTCTCTCTCTCTCTGAAAGTAAATCTTTATCTTTTTATTCTGCTCTATAAGCGTGTTTATGAATATCGTTAGATAGTATGATAAATCGACGCTCGTGAACGTCGAGACTTTTAACTGAAATAAAAGATTGAAAAAAAGACAAATGTTACCAAGTGAAAAAAGTTGTAATATCTATCTGGTGTTTTTTATCAGATAACTGCCAGAAGTTACTTATCGATCCAGTTATATCGATAATTAAAGTTTCTTTAACTAGCCTGTATTTCGAACACTTTTAACGATATAGAATAAACAGAGAATTTTTAAAAATTGTTAGTAAAGGTAATTAAAGAATTGAAAAGATCGACGTGGTGTAGATTCTCGATGCATCTCAATGCCAAGACGAGAAGGTATACAATTCGAAATAGTTGTCGCACGCGTTTGTCCAAGAGCATGTCGCGAATGCGTAAGGAGCGATTCGTAGTTGGCTGGTAACCGGGTCAAGCAGAAAATGCTACGACTAACAATAAGTCTCGTTTACCAGCGGACAACAAAGATCCGGTCTTACTCCTCTCGAAAACTTCCTGGAACGTCAACCAGCTTCTACATGGTCACGCGAGAGTAGCATCTAACTGGTTTCTTAGTTCGATAAATTTGCCAACTTCCTCGAGATTCGCTGTCGTTTGGGGAAATATATCGCGGAAATTCGATTATTCCAGTCTCTCGGTTTCGGATACATTGTTTCGTACCTCGGCTATGCCGAATGAAAATAGCAACCGTGTGTCTGTGCACGCGTTGCTTCGACTAAAGGCATCGAGCTTCCTATTGTTCCCTCCATTAGCTTCTCCTGTGTCACCTGCTTTTACTTATCCGCTTGGCTAATTTTTTTCTGTCGAGATAAATCGAGGCTATTTTATCGCGATCTATTTCCTTTTCTTTTTTTCTTCTTTTTTCTTTTTTCTCCTTTTAGTTACAGTACGACACATGCAATTCTAACGAGATCGAATCGTTGAAATTGTTTTTTCAAACGCCTCGAGTGAAACAGCTGACAGATTTATCGCGGTGGAATAGGATTTGAATATCTTCAACGGCGGCGAAGTGAATACTTTGATATCACGTACTATCGAGATTCGCGGCGTGTTTTGTTAAGAAGAAGCTGTATCACGGATGATGCAACTTTGATGCCGAAGTTCGTTGCTTTTCAACCGATTTTCTTTTCTTCTTTTGCGCGGCAACTTTTCACTCGAAACACGAATCAAACACGCCCATTTTTTCCATTTCTCTCTCTCTCTCTCTCTCACATTCCATGATAAATAAATTTGATATTTTTCCTTGATAACTGGTGTAAATTCATTCTGAATAAAAGTCGAATTGGTACGAGAGAGTTTTAACTATACTCCGCCCCGTTCCGGATCTTTCATTTCATTTTTAGCTGAAAGTTTTCTTGCAACTGTGCGGAGAAAAAGTTTTCCTAGCTTTCGCTGCGGAATTCACCTGGCTTATTCCCTCGCCGAGCTTTTAATTTTCGAAAACGTCGAGTAAACAATGTGGCAATAAGAAAGCCGACAAGATTCGTTCTCTCGAATCGAAAGCTTCGAAAATAAA
The DNA here is from genome assembly GCA_951804975.1 of Anthophora plumipes. NCBI lineage: Eukaryota > Metazoa > Arthropoda > Insecta > Hymenoptera > Apidae > Anthophora > Anthophora plumipes. Next base: position 958,003 of record OX638121.1, read on the forward strand.
AGAAAGAAAAAAGAAAAGAAGGACGATTTTACTTCTGCGTAATGTTTGTTCTAGAATTTGTTTCAAATTCTCCTTGCACACGAGTGAGAATCGAGTTGAATTTTCTACTTTTCGCCCTGTTGAATGAAAAGGAGCTATTATAGTTCACCTGGAAAATCTGCTTTTTATTTAAACAGCTGCCCTTAGCGTATGTAACCGCGTTTGTCGCGTAGATAAAAAGTACAGAACGATATTCGAAACGTTTTCATTCCGTTTTTTGATTTCTAAAGAAATTTCTCCTCTTAGTTATAGAGAAAAAATGGAGGGAAATAACGTTGATACAGCGGAAATTAATTAAAAGGGATGAAATTAAGGAAGAAATTTAATTCGATCAATTGAAAATTACGTGTACCCTGGTTTCTACTATGCGATCATCGACCAAATATTTGCTTTAGAATTTAAATTTAATGTCCCGTCATGTTTGAGATATCTAAAAGTTAGTTCGACCTCGTTCTTTTTTTTTTTTTATCGCGTTTCGTGCCGCCTATGAATCGAGCTGCTTGAACTTTTATGCTCGGCCATTTTCTTCGTACTTTATTCAGATAGAACAGTGTCTCTAATAGGTTCCTCCACCTCCCTCTCCCTCTCTACTTTATTTAACCGAATAATTTTAACCGTGGGTCGTTCAATAATTTCACCGGTGTCTCTAGATAGAGCCGAAATCGCAATTGAAAAACCAATTTGTATTGTAATTCCGTCGCAGCGACAGCTGTTGCACAGGAAATCGTTTCGAAGCAATAATAATTCCCTGCATGAGGTAAAACATCATAAATTTAAATTAAAACACGCCCGGTTGTTCTCATTTAGTTTCACATCGATGCTTCGCGTCGCCTCTTCTTTTTTTTTTGTTTGTTTTTTTCATTTTTTTTTCCGCGAAACCGTGGCTAGTGTTATCTGTTCCCTGAATCTCTCTGTTGTATATCTCCGCGGGAAAGTACGCGATTAGTTCGAAAAAGATTGCAACATTGTCATCGGTAATCGAGAAAATTATATCAATTATCGCGACGCTTTCAGGAAGTTAAATTATCCCTCTTTTTGAAGTTTCTAACGCGCGCGAGAGAAAGAGAGAGAGAGAGAGAGAGAGAGGGGGAGAAAGAATTCTCTGTAAAGGCGATACGTAAACAAATCCAAAGCGCAAAGTGTCAATCGAGCGCGCGACAAAATCAGCAGCCGTGCAGAACGAAAGATTACGGTCCCGCCGAGTGAATCGTACGTTTTTTCTTTTTATTTTTTCATCACGGCCAGCCCCCCGAGGCCATTATCGATCCTCGAACGAAGGGTTTACAACTATGAGCGGCGGTTGGTCCTTTTTTTTTTATCGCCAGTCTCGATTCCAATCGGCCAGCTATGGGATCAAATCCAATGTGTACTTATCAATCTCTATCAATTTAATGCTCGACCATGTATTTTTTCTCTCTCTCAAAGTCATCGTGTCTTTAATAAAAATTATTCCGTATATAAATTAAAGATAAATGCATTTATTTCAAATTTTTCTTCTTTTTCTCTCTTTCTTTAATATTTCTGTAATACAAACGACACGTGGACAAATTTGGACAAAGCTGTGTATAGAAGCAATTTTTACTTGAATGTTGGGACTCGATTCACAATCCTGGATAGAATGGTGGCAAAGTGGATGCGGGGTCGGGTGATTCAAACCCGATAGAGAGAAGTCCAACGTAATTACTGTTGGGAATTGAACAAATGGAAAATGCATTCTATTATTGTAGCAACTTCCTGCAAAAGGTGAACAGTTGCCTAGTAGTAGACTTTTCACGTGTATATATACGCGTGTATATTGGCGTGCAGTATTTTTTCCCCTTTTTTTTCCTTTTTTTTTTTATGACACAACTTTGCGCTTTTGTCGCGTTTCGAGTATCAACCCGGCTCTATAGGGGGGAGAATATAAATTTTCCATTATTCGGGCTCGTGTGCTGCGCTACGAAGGACAGCTTGTTTTTCATTAACCCTTTGCATTCGTACGCGTCAGGATCCTCTTTCAACGTATTATAACACGACGAAATTCATTTTCATACGATCGCAAGGAGAATTTAATACATGTTTCCTCGGCGTATTTGAAATATTAATTTTTCATTCGTTCTGATATACCGTCGTTGCTTAAAGGTAAAAGAGAGAGAGAGAGAGAGAGAGAGAGAAAAAGTTAAAAAAGAGGAAAAAAAAAGTGGGAAAATGTTTCTGAAATATTGTGAATGTTATTTCATCGTTTCCTCGTTCGTTTTGAAATTCATACAGAGTGAATCATTAGTAAAATTGTAGGAACGTCCTCGTTCGGAGAAATCCATGAAAAGCTGCCCGTTGGAATTAATATTAATGAGTTGTTAATGATCATTGTTGTTAATCTAGGTATATATTTCCCCTCTTTCTCCTACGCTTGCGAAACATGCTTGCTTTCTATCGGGCTTAACCGTTGCTAGCAAGAATTTCTTAAACCTTATGAGAAAGTTTTAATTAACCACGCACACTGATAATCGTGATTTCTTCGCTTTTTCTCTCTCTCTCTCTCTCTCTCCTATTTTCTTCTATATTTTTCTTTTTTGGTTTTCTTCGTTATTTCAGTTATCGTTCAATTCGAACGTAACCGTTGAATGGTCGCAAAAGCCTTTCCTAATTTACACGAAACTATTTATCTGAAGTGATAAATTGCAAATGCCAAGCAACGCAGTGCTTGGCCCCGCTTTGCTATTTCCATACGATTAAAACTTCATTAAATTGATATAGCGATTTTGTCGAGGCGACATGGAACCGAAATATGTGTCAGGAAATTCGATACACTCCCGGACCTCTGCTGAACTAATATTAAATCAATTCGACGTGGCCAAGATTGGTAATTGATTAAATCGATGTTTCCAGGTTAATTGAAATAAGTGAATTTTATTATTCGAAAGAATAACAACACTTTTGAACGTTCAACTTTATAAAATAGAAAATATCGGTTTAACTTACTTTCTTATCGGTCTTCGTAAACGTTCTTCTTTTCGCTAAAATGAAACATGAAATTCCTAATTAATCGAACAAACAACGATTCCTTAGAAAACGTCCGAATAGACGCGTAATAACCATTATTGAAATTTTCTTTTCGGTCGTAGCTCAACGGTGGAAACCGGTTTCTTCGGGGCAAACGTGTACGTGTTCATACGCACACACACACACACACACACACATACAGACACACATAGATACATACGAACGATACCCAGGTGTCTCGCGATTATGCTAGAGGTCGAGACACGCGGCTCTATCCAGATACAGCCTCTTTAAATAATACTCTCTTCCCTATAGTCGATCGCGATTGCTACGTAAAGCTCAGGCTGTATAGGCAGGTGGATCGTTTCTGATTAATCGCAACAATCGCGACGATCTGACGTGAAAGAGAACACGTTGTCCCGTCCCTTCGTTCAAATCTTTCGTTCACGGGTTATACACGCAGGTGAACGTTTATTATTAACAAAACCGTGATATAATAACGGATCGTTCGAAAGTCAAGGATTGATTCGCGATGTGTTTTCACCTACGATCGAATCAAGTAGCTTTTATTCTGTCGAACGTTTCCTTTTCAATTTGTTTTCAGGAATTATTCAAGTGTACACGAGTTGTTCGTAGTAAGTTAGAAATTATAGAAACGTAACGAGATGATTTTTCGCGTGTGCGATTCTTTTTTTATTTTTTTCATTTTTTCATTTTTTCTTTGTGTGAAGGAAACGGATATGTAAAACCGTGGCATTAAAATTGTTAATTTCCCAGTGGCAGTTGCTTAGCGTAAACAAGACTGAAATTTAATTTGCCAACCAGCCAGCCGAGTTTTGAGCTCGTTAAAAGTATAATCTGTTTTTCAAAGGGATGAGAAATTGTGATTTTCCGGTTGTACCATTGTAACAGGTTATTACGCCACGAATTCGCGTTTCATTTTTATTATTTAACGTTAATTCCGTTAAATAAAGCACCGCTGTTAATATATATATATATATATATTTTTTTTTTCGAGAAAGAAAAGGTAATTTTATTTTGATCATAAATTCTATTTCCACCAAGGTTCACTTTAGTTCGCTGAAATTTTTAGCGTACTACGAAATAACCAATAACTTTTAGATTTAGGTCAACCTGCCCGGTTCGGAGTATTCTTGAAAGTTTACCGAACAAAATGGAAAACGAACGCACGTCCAAATATTACTCACGTTCAACTTTTAATTACATTTTATAGACCGTCGATAATTTATCTTAAGTTGTAACTTCGAACCGGAAGCCAGAAACTTCATTCAGAATCCTATAAGTATAATTTTAACGTTCGGATCGATAAAGTCCTCCGGTAAACTTGTTTCGGATTACCAACTTTTCCAATTCGAAAAGCCCTCAAATCCCAGCGTGTACAATTTTCGGTGGGAAATATCCTATCCCTTTTTGTATAGATTCTAACCGTATCTGAAAATCAATATCGCCTTCCAATCTCAAATTTCGAATTTAAGATAATACAGCTTTCTCCGAAAAACCAAAAAAAAAAAAACAAAAACAAAAAATAGAGAAAACGCTCAACTGAACAAGTGAAATCTGTGAAAAAGTTCGAAAAGAAAAAGCAAAGAAGAAAAAAAAAAAAATGTTCAAAATGAAATTGCTTTTAAAATATTGATGAACAAGTTAGCGTAGTTTCAGTTGTTGCCATTTCGAGCGATAACGACGATTTACATTCCACGGGACCCGGCGAATTAATTAGCGGATCGCAGGCACGAAACAATCATGCACACGGGCTACTATCACGTTGCACACCGATGACTTTCCAGTTCGCACGGTCATTCGAACATACAGCTAAACGCAAAACGGCGTATTCGTTTCTCCTCTCGGTTGCATTTTCATTATTTACTTTGCGCCGGATCAACTGCTGACACGAGTTATTAGGGACAATTCTGTTCGTTACGTTAGTCGAGTTAGCATAAATTGTATAGTTTGATAGAATCTAGCCTCACCATTCGAGAAAGTTCAACTGTTTTGTAGTATTGTTTCACGTTGTCGTGAATTAAACCCATTCTATATGTCAGTCTTGCATCTATTCCGCTTGTAATATTCTACGATCAACTTGGAAAATTGATAATAATAACAACAATGATACAACGTTCCTTAGATTTAATCATGCAGCACGTTTATCATAACTTTCATCGATGATATTGAAAATGTTCCATCGATCGTTGTCGTTTCCGCAAAAAAGAAAAAGAAAGAAAAAAAAAACGAAAAAAAATAAGAAGAAGAAAATGACACCATGATAAAACAAATAAATAAAGAGGGAATCATAATTTCCAGTCGCAATCATCGTTAACGATGGAGTTCGTTTGTGTGTACACACAGATATTATGTACATATATATGTATATGTCCTATATGTATATATACATATGTATATATAGATGTATGCCTGTGTACAAGTTACCAGCGATAAGTTATCTTCACCGTATGCTTATGACAGATGTGATTACCTTCGTGCACGTCCATGCTGACACGTATTAAAAGTAATTGCCTTTTTCCCAACCGGTGAAATATCGAAATTTATATTGACTGGTTGAATTAAAATGAAAAACGAATTGCAAGAAAAGAGACGAAAAAAAAAAAAAGAAAGAAATGAAAAGAAAACACGGAAAAAGAGAGAAAAGAAAAATATCAATCTCTCTCTCTCTCTCTCTCTCTCTCTGACTCTCGTCTGTACCTGGGCATTCCATCGATTATGCAGCTCGTGCTGCACCGGCAAGAAATATAATGCATCGACACGGTTATACAGAAGCAGAGAGCTTTTACGAATGCACTTACCTAATCGTAACTTTACCCCGTTTCTCAAATACATCTATTTGATGAAAGCTTGTAAATCGAAGGAGAGCGAGATTATCAGAATGAGCTCTGTTATTGGATGGTTGCGTTTGGACTTTCGAGCTTTGCTCACTTCACGTGCACGTGTATTATGTATATAGAGTGTTTAAGTTTTCAAAACTGTCAGACTGTTCGCTGCCACGTAGAATTAACGTGTTTAATTAAATTGTAGGTAGAAGAGTAGTAACTGAAGGGTTTCCGACAAAATGAAGGTAACTCGAATTTTTCTTTTTCTTTTTTTTTCTTCGAAAGGAATTTCCAGAGATGGGAAACGTGTCGACGTAGCATCGATACGGAGAATTAAACAAAAGATTGTCTATTCTTCCGTAGGAAATCGTTCTATTTGGCAAAGTAACGTAGAGAGAGAAGGAGGCGGAGGTTGCGTATGTTGTTTCTTCGATTCCGGGGGAAAATTAGGTGCGGAACGCGCCGCAACTCTGCACACTCTATCGACAGTTTTGCCTCCATGAATAAAAGATACCGCGTTATCGAAAGAATTAATAATGCTTTACGACTAGATATCCGACTATTTGTTGGCTTTATAGTTTGCTGTCAAGAGTATCTCCGAGACCTCGATTATATTATTTATACAGTGCTTCATTTTTCCAATTTCTTTCCATCCCTCTTTTTTTCTCCTTCTCGTTTTTACATGTTCCTTTCGTTTGTTCGCTGAAATTACACTTTCTTTTTCGATTACTTCGATCGCAGGAGGAAAACTGAGGAATTGTACCTCTTTGTGATATCACATTTGCATAGAGTTATTCTATGAGCTGTTTTTTTTTTTTGTTTCTCTCTTCCTTCCCCCCCTTAAGTATAATTTACGACCGACTTAATTGAAAAACAATTTTTTGCTCGCGAATTCGCCAGACTTCCCGTAGGATGGAATTGAAAGGAAAACGAAAGGTGGCTTGAATCGATGTCGACGACAGGCCGTAATTTAGTTTTTTTCCTAGCTCTTCTCTACCCCCTCCTCTTTTACACACTATTCTCGAGAAGTTAATCCGCATAAATTTGCCGACAACGTCGAATTATAGATAACTTTATGACGAGCAGCAACGAATACATAAACAACGATTGTACAGAGCGAAGATAAAGTATCGAAACGTGTGCGGTGGTCAGAGATACCGGAAATAGCTGTTGAGAACCTCGAAGATTCCCACTGAAGAATAATAAAAGATTCCGCGATCAAAAAAAAAAAAAAAAAGAAAAAAGAAAGGAGAGGCAAGAGAAAAAAATTGGTTCAAAAATCCCTCGATAAAAGTAAATAAAAATAAAAAAGAAATAAGAAAAGTGTGGTAAGCGATTCTGTCTTCCGTATTTTCGGTAAAACGCGGAATCCTTCGGAGTTGGAGAGGCTGGAGCAGGCAGCGTCGCGATTAATTTCTTGAAACCGCGCTCTAAAGTTATTACAAAAGCGCCCGCAGGGATTTGTGATTTCGCGCGACTCCCTTCGAACTGTCAGCCGCCCACTTTTTCAGTGTCAGCTTATTTAACAGGCTGTCCCAAGTGTGTACACATACACACCGAGACTCCCTTTTTGTCTCTCCTCGTGTGTCTCTGTTTCACCCGGTTGACATACACCGCTCTCTTCCGCTTCCTCCACCGTCAACCATCCACTTTCTCTCTCTTTCTGCCTCTCTCTCTTTCTCTCTCTACTCCCTCTTCCCTTTTTTCATCTCCGCTGTTTTCTTCTTCCCGAGGCAGCTTGCTTTTGATGTTTTCGGCGCTGCTGGAAAAATCTTTGCCCGATGTTTTCCTCGCCGTCTATACCTATACACGCGCATTTCAACTACTCGACCGAGAGAGACCTCGTTAAATATTCATAATCCCGATTGTGTGCTATGATTGAAATATTCAAAAGAGCTCGTATGCTGCTTCTTTTTTTCTCTCTCTCTTTCTTTCCTTTTTCTTTTCGTTTTTTCTTGCGTTTGTGTATTTAACCATGTTTTGGCTTCGTTCCGTCGCATCGGAATAAATTTCTAATACCGACATTGATAGGCGAGTGTTTCTTGTTTAATAAACGAACGAATAACAGGATCGCGAGGATGTTTTAGGGATTGTGTAACGTCCCTGGGTAATTTAATAGGATAGAAATCGTTGGAGATGCGAAGTTCGTTCGATTCGGTGGCTGAGTCGACGTGGTTTTTAACGCGAGTGCATATCTGACCTTAAAGATAGCAGAACATGAAAAAGATCTGAATAATCGTGGCTTCGATCAATCCACCCGGTGTAGACAGAGTTAAAGTTTACTTTCACCTAATAAGGCAGTTTCACGAGGAACGTGATCTACGATTGCGTGTTTGCTCGTATGCACAATGTATTTTAAATTAAAAAAAAAAAAAATAAACAAGAACTGAAAACAGTGATATTTAGAAATTTTAAATACACATTCTTCGAAAACGATCGAACTCTGCCAATGAAATCGCGCGTTCAAGACTCGTGGCACAAATTCTGGTGGAAATTCGGGAAAATCAGTTACATTGGTAACAAACGTTAATTTCATTTCTAAGATTTCCGTATAATTTGTAAAACCGAGGATTGCCAATTGTAATTAATCTAAAATCCATAAAATGGTGGTAAAATGGTAAATAGCCGATGTTTAGATGTACAGTCAGCAGAAGAAATGATAAGTCTAGAGATTAATTCGCCGTATGACACTTGAAGAGAGATATGTACATATAAAGTCTTCTATACGATCGATTAATAATCGAATGCCTGGTTTATTTAAGTGCACAAGGAAGCGGATATAATTGTTTCGTTAGCCGAGAGCAGAGGATTTCAGCCGAGTAACGAAGTATAAATGCAATTTTGAGCGTACCGTGCGTGGGAAAATTACTTTGCCATTACGGTTCGGCGAATCGTCCGGAGCAAAAAGAAAGAGGTGGGGGATAGGGTGGAATATAGATATACATTGCACATTGTGAATAAAGCTCGAATGAAAATTGAATGGATACGGTCTTCGTAAAAAAGATCGCGGAAACTCGTTTGCGATAATATTGTTCCTCGAATATACTTCTACATCACATATTTCTCGAACATAATTCATTGTTCCCCTTTCGAAGAAAATCGTAACAAGTAAGATGTGTCCAATTCGAAGATTCGAAAAAATCTGTTATTTACGAGCAGATCGTCCTGTTAGGACAATTTAAAACCCTGGAGAGACACGTCTCGATACCCGAAACTTTCCCTAGAGTATACTACCTGGGGGTAAAAAAATCCTGCTAGTCAGAATGTTAAATAAAGCGTCTCGAACCTTTAACCCTTCGATGGACACGCGTGGGGCTGGCTACAAGCGCATCGTTTATTATTTATAAAATGTATTTTCTCCTCTGAACGGCAACCGTTAATAGTGCGAACGTTATTTTTGAAACGAAAATTTAAAAGAAGAAAAATATATCGTCCACGCGACAACCCCATTCTACTATCGTGTCCGATAGAATCTTTTTTTTTCCATCGTCGTTAGATCAAATATTCATCGACGACGCGTATAATTACACCGTCTCGGTGCAGGTTAGAAACAGATCGTGCTACGAAGCGCTGTTTAGAGGGAACAGTGAAAAATAATGGTGAATAGAGTTTTGAAAGAGAAACGAATTGAATGCGATATAGGTACGTGGGTGGCGAGAGATGCAAGGGGGTGAGAGTGAGAGATGAGATTAATCTCGTGCATCGAAAAAGTAGTGGGGAAGAGAGAGAGAGAGAGAGAGAAAAAAGGGTGGGAGAATGAAAAATAACGAATGATTATATAAATTAAGCTCGACAACGGATGAAGGGACTGGAATGGTCGAATGAAATCATCGTCGATTGTGCAATAATAGGCGAGCGTTGCCTGCAGGAAGCTGAATTCATGCGATTCAAACAATCTCGCGGGACAATTCTCGTGTAATTCGAATACAAAGTAATGCCATCGCGGCTTGAATAACACACCGTAATGGGTAAATCCATGACTGGATCGTTTCGAGATATTTATATAATAAATAGCTCGACAATATGGAGCGTATTTGTATAAAAATAACAAAATGAAAAGGTGAATATATGTAAAGAATCTTTCTTCCTTTCTTTGTATTTCTTTTTCTTCGTGGAACAAAGGAGGAAATTGAGAAATACATATTACGTGTAATTTGTTACATCGAATCGTTTCCATTACTCTATCGTTTTTCCGTGTAATAATGAATTACACGCGAGCATTGAATTCGCCTGGAATTAATTATCGTATAATATTATTATGCAATTGACGAGGTAAACGGCGACTATGCTGCATCGAGAAATTCAGCGTAACGAGCTGTGTTAACATAAAATTGAATCGGACTCCGATAAACAATCCCGATTGATGTCGAGTTCTATTTGTACGATGTTCGATTGTCGCGATACATTTTATAATATGAATACGCTTAGTGGAAAGGATATTAAGAATTCAACGTGCCAGGAAACGTATCGATACGCATGAGAAAGTTTCTTTTTTCCTTTTTTCATTTAATATTCGTTCAATCAATCGCAAGAATATAAAGGTTCAACTAGCCTAACTCTTTTTGTTCCCTTCTTCTCTTTAATCTCTTTCGTTTAATGAAAAGTGCGAAAAGGGAACGAGGAAGATTTGCATTTTTTCCGAGTTTGCGTGTTTCTCCTTCTCTCGCGAATCTAGGAAAAGTGAGAAAAAAAAAACAAACAAAACAAACGGGAACGCAATCAGATATTCAATTATACGCTGGTCCGAAAAACAGGAAAACATTCCACCGGCAATGTGCAATGCCGAAAATACCTATAAATAAACGAAGCAAATGTATTAAAGTTGCGCGTCACGGAATAACCTAGATTCCTTCTAGTGTTCCATCGGTTTCTGTGTATATTTCTTTTCGTTTGTGATTTAATAACTAAATAGAAAGAGAGAGAGAGCGACCGGATATGATCGGAATTTCAATTTAACCAGCCGGAGACGAGCTCGTGCTATTAAAAAGAATTCGAAACGATTACGATTCTAATAAAATATCGTTCGCGATGATAATATCCCCCGTTTCCCCAACGGGTACGTTTGATGCATTTCGGATATTTGTTTCTTATTAATCAGGCTTGGTAGAATTTCTATTTCGTCGGCTGATGATTGTCAGCGTGTGTATTTTTGACGATGGAGCGTTGTAAAGGGGACACGAGAATGTAGGCGGGTAAAGAATTCCGATAATTAAGTCTACAGAGCTGTAATTAAACGAGTTTCATGACTCGAGTTCTGTACTTGATCACAGTCTTTAAATTAACTTCGCGTTTTATAGTTCAACTTTGTCACTTTACAAGGTAACCATGGAGAAAACCAGCTAGCGAAAAATTCGACAGAGGAGAGAATAATAATCGTTGTTCAATAGAATTGAATAAATGGGGAAGAAGTTGTTTGAATAGTTATCGTGAAATTCAAATCTATTTATTCTTACGATCGTTAGATAAATAAACATAATGCTCGTTTAGAAAGATAATTAAAGTGGAATTGATGTTTTTGATTTCTCGCGGTTAGTTGTGTTAGGAAACCGATAAGCGGAGGAATGATTGATTTAAGAAGATGGAGCAAATGGAAAAAATATCGCCGATAAGCGGAATGAATAAATTAAAATCGTACGTTACGAAATAACCTGGATTCTTTCGAGCGTTCAGCAATATATTTCTTGCGCCAGGATTTAATAATAATACGATATCGGATCTATAAACGCGAATACACTGCTCGTCGGTGTGTTGGTGCGCATGTGCATTTTCCCCTCTCGCTTTCCACTCCGCGGAAACCCACCGATTGCGCGCGATTGAGAAACAGAAACACGCATTGCGTTATCTATGCGAAATTGCGTATAGCTGCAGAAACAATTTTCACGATGCTTCGAATACGAATGAAAATTGCTCTGCGCTAAAGCCCGCGTAAACTTTGAAATATCAATTAGAAATTTTCGAACCTTTCAATTTCTCAACGTAGATTCGAACTTCCTAGTTGAATTGTCGAATTTTCGAAAATTCGAACGAAAAGTGGAATCGCTCCGGGTTCAAATCATCAACCTTGAAGTTTACACTCGAAATGGAGAATTTTCCATCTACATTCGAACGTTTTAATTCCAAATTGAATTTCTGATTTTCGACAATTCGAATTGGAGAATTTTCAAACGTTACAATTGCTTTTCCTGCGATGTATTAGACTTCTTTCTCAGATTTATCGAACAACAACGCAACATCCACTGTTATTACCATTTAAGCAATGGCGAGCTCGAACATTGTTCCATGTTCATATTTGCAGTGCGTTACGTTGCAGCATCGGTGTTTCTATGGCGCATTATTACTCATACAATTGCATCATTAAGATACTATTTAACCGGCTTCGCGATCTCCTCCCCTCTCTACCTTCCGTTGCCGCGTTTACCGCGCCGTATGCCGTTTAAAATTAATTATCTGGAAAGTTTCTTTTAGATGAAGAAAGCAATGGAACTCGTTCTCGCATTCTTTTGTATCGGGATTCTCTGATTCAAGAGGTGTTTTGTAGCCCGTCCCTCTGAATAATTCATTTTAGGGGCCTCGAAATAATAGCGATCATGATTAATTGGAAAACAGCTTCACGCTGTTCTAATCTACCTCCGATACGATCTCTCGCTGTTCGAACTGATAATCGTTTTATCAGCTAGTGGTGTCGGAATGTTATTGACAGGTGTGTTGCTTTCGAAAATAAAATAAATCTTTTACATTATTGTTATTCGAACGCGTTGCAATATGTTCTCCCTCTCTTTTTCTCTATCGATCAGACTTTCCTTTACGAATACAGTGATTTTCTCTATCTGACCTCGATCAATTATTTTTCGTATAGAAAACAAATTGGTAATCGTGTTATTACCGACTGAACTTTAAAGATATTTTTATGCTTTGTTTGTTCATAAAAATAGAAAAAAAAAAAAAAAAAAGAAAGAAAAAAGATGAGCAAAAATTCCTTCAATTTTCCGTACTCTTCTCGATGAATTTCTTTCGCCGTTCCGATTCACTCTTTATTTTGTAATAATCATTCGATCCCGACGCGTTTATCTTCGCGCCGTTACTCGTAAATCAACCGAGAGGAAACGAATTGCGAAAATAAATTTTCAACTACTTTTTCTTCTCTATCTCATTTCCTCTTTTTCTCGTCTACTTTGTTAGCTTTGTTGAAAATTTCTGCGTATATTTAACGCTCTGGTTTCCTTTCCGCCGACTTGCGAGTATAAGCGGGAGGAAAGGAAGGAAAAATAGAGTTCCATCAACGATGAAATTCGGACATTAAAAAGTGCTACAACAGCCTATGTTACTAAACGGGGGAAAAGAGAAAGAAAAAAGAGGGGAGGGGAGAAAAAAAGTGTAGCAGGCGTGAAAAGTCTCTAATTAAAACATAGAACTCGGGCGTTTCTCGCAGTTTATAACATTAATAGAAATTACGACAGACTGCTTCTACCAACGAGACATCAAAAAGACTTATTAAAGAGACGTTTCAATCCGACTGGTAATTTCACGTTTCACAGATTTTCAGCGAAAGAGGAAAAACAGGAACACGCACGTTTATTCGATAGAAATAATTCGACTAGCAACTTTTCGTTCGTGTACGAGTAATTAACAGGATCAAAAAGAAAAAAGAAAAGAGAAAGAGGGAGGGAGAAAACAAATGAAAAAGTACTGGAAGGGTGGGGGGAAAAAGTGAAAGAAGCAAATCGTTAGAACTTTCAACGAAGTACGCGTAAACGATTTGAATTTAATTTTCAGAAACGTAATCGGTTTCGTGCAATAGTCGAACAACAAGATGCTACGATAAACTTTCATAAAGATAGCAATTTACGATTTGCAAACTTTGCCTTCGTTATTCGAAAGCAGCCTTCTTTGTTACTTTTCTCTCGAAATCGAGCAAAACGAGTGTCGCGTCGTATCTCAACGAGAAATTAATTATGAATTTGTACTCCCGCGAGATTCTTACGAGATTCTCGAAATTAATAAAACACGATCCTGAAGTTTAACCGAAACGTTCTAATGATATTTTTAACTTTTCACCCTCTTCTTTTTCCTCCCTCCACCGTTTCCCGCCTTTTTTTTTTTAACTTAAACCTCTCGGTGTAGACTTGATATTTTCATTTGAACAAACTCTTCGAAATCGTGCTTTTCCTCTTTTCGAATTTTATTCACAGCTCATTTTCAATTCTAATAGAAGTTCTTTCAAAGTCAAAATTTATACGAAACCCCCTACCACAGCGAGTTTCGAAGGAAAATTATGTACTCGTTATGGAAGCTCCTGGTACTTCTGGAAATGTTTTTTTTCCCCCCCTTTTTCGCGTAAATCGAGGGATTTCGTTTTTCCTACGCGATTGTATTTAAGCTAAGGGCGTACGTTTTCCCTTTGAATAGAAATTTGGTCGTTGGATTAGAGGAAACCTTGCGATTGATCCTCTTAAACGGAATAAAAATATCTTGTTTCTTACCGAATGAAGAGAGATGTATGAAAATATTTCCAGAGTGAAAAAACGTCGGTTGAAACGCGTGGAATTAAAATTTCCATTCGACGAAAGGAAATTATTTTTCCCTCCGCGTAATATGATTTTCTCGCGTTTCGGAAACGCGGGAAATTATTCGAAAAGAAAAATATATATATATATATATATATATATTTCCCCGGTCGTTTTCAGAGTCCGCTATTATTCCAATATTTACTTATCGGTATCGTCGAGTGAAAATAAGAAACGCGAAAGTGTATAACATGGAAATAAAGGTATCCTTTTACTGGGATATTCGATGGTAACGTTGTATCATCGCGCGAGCTCGGTTCCCCCTCTTTCTCCCTCTTGCTGAATGGAGTCTCCGGCGCATTCGTCGTATATCTTGGTTACCATTCATTCTGAAGCTTGCAGAATTTTCTCTACAGCCGAACAATTCTCTCAAGCTGAATATTTAAGTTAACTTTATTGCATTTACGACTTCGTATGAAACGACGCCTTTTTCTTCTTCTTTCCGTTTCTCTCTTTTCTTTTTTCTTTGTAAATGCAGAAAGTGTTCGGAAGAGGTTAATAAATATTCATCGTTGCAATATAAATTACACTTCTGATAAGTAATATATTCAGAAATTGATTACTCACGGTGATATTAACCCCGCGACTGTAACGGGTCAAAATGCCGTTTCGCTTGTTTCGAGCTGAATAACTTAACACTTTACCGACTGACTGGTTCTATTCAAAATTGACTCGGTTTTTGCTGTAGTGCTTATTCCAACAGCTCAACAAATTTTTATCAAAATTCGCGAGAGGGCTTTGTCGTATCGTTCGCTTTCTCTTATTAGAAGATAATTAAGACATGGGTCAAAAGTGACCCAGGATTAGTTGGACGAGGGTTAATGAATTTGTTGCAGCAAAAAGCTCGATTAATAGGCTTCCAATTGGTAAAGTGTTAAAGTTAAATATGCGAGGGTTTAGGTTTAAGCAATCCTCCGTGAATGATTTACGTAATTTTGCACTGGTTTGTTCATTTTATTTAAATACGTTAGTTGAACGGATTTACACTGTGTTCACGCTTGAATCACCTTTGTCCGAAAAAACTGTTTCTCTTCGGAAACTCGCCTTTTTCTTCTAAACGTGCACGAACCATGACGAGTGACCATTTTATTTCACCTGTCTATATTTAACTTTGCCTACGTCGCTAATATTTTTCAACAGACAATTTCTTCTCATTCTGTCAATATTTTTCAATTAATAATTTCTTACTATTTAAATACGTACGATTTAACGAATTGTACATGAGATATCATTCTTATTCGTAATGTTCCTTGCTGTCTGAAGTGTTTAGTAGAAAACATGAGTCATTTTGTCCCACGATTACGTAACACATTTTCATCGTGCCAGTTACGAGTTAAAGATAATGAGAATTGATGAAAATAATCGTAAACAGGAAATAGCGTGGTAGCCCAGTCTCGATCTGAAGACGAAGAAAA
This sequence comes from Anthophora plumipes, assembly GCA_951804975.1. NCBI lineage: Eukaryota > Metazoa > Arthropoda > Insecta > Hymenoptera > Apidae > Anthophora > Anthophora plumipes. Next base: position 973,849 of record OX638121.1, read on the forward strand.
GGTGATGGTCGGACGAATGGCCTGACACCCTGTTCACGCTAAACGGCGAAATAAACGTTGATTATTCTGAAAGAGGGCCCAAGTCAGAGTGGGACCCAATTATATGAACTGGAAACCGGTTCCATTTTCGGAGCCATCTTCCAAGGTAACTTCTGATCCAGCGGTGTGTAAGGCCCTAGCACAACTTTTGTCGACAGGCTCAAAGGGTAGAGAGAATCACGCGGACTGCTAGCTCGCTCCCGAATATCCTTTATTACCTATAAACTTCCGTTGTCTCGTAACGAGTCAGACTCTTCGGGAATGATAATAATGACGAGAAAGGGCTGGCTATCGTAAGAGGGGGGGAAACGTGTAAAAAGAAGGAAACGACAGGGAGAGGGAGGAGACAGAAAATGAGAGAGTGATACGCGAGAATGCGAATAAAAAAAGAAAAAGGGGGAAAAAAAAAGAGGGAAGGGAGTGATGTCAGTTTTGTGGTCGATTCTACACAGGGACGAAACGTGTAAACTCGAGACCCTTTTCATCCCAGAAAATCAATCTCCCTTAAATTTGTGTAACTTCTTTCTTTCTTTTTTTTTTTTTTCTTTTTAAATTAGTGAATTCTCATTCTTCGAAATTATTCCGGAAACTTAAACGGACTTTTGAACAAGTATCATCGTGAAAGAGATTACAATACGATATTCTATTTCTAAGACAGGTTTGCTTGGATATTATTCCTTTGTCCGTGATATTAAACTAGTTGCCGTGAAATTAGAGGAGCCGTTTAAACGTGAGATGTTTCCTTTCTGAGATTGATACAAATTGCCTCCCGCCCCCGTGAAATAGGAAAAATACTTGAGACCGCAAAGGGTTAAATGGCATTGCAAATGTTGCTTGAGGTGATGCGCTGACGAATCAAGTGTGCCTCTATTCGTTGATTTGAATTACAGGGGTTAGGTGTGTGCGTGCACAGTACCTGATTGTGAGTCAAATTCTCCGTATATCGTGTATCGAGTGTGCATACACGTGTCCTCTGGTTGTGTGTGCGTTCCCCTGTGTTGATTCACTCCTGGTACACAGACGTTACTTTACTGCGGCGTACGTGAGCTCAAAGTAGCGATGGCTTCGAGCCACGTTCGATCAGATCAAGCACATTATCGTGATCTTGATAATTCATTGATATTACGCGATTCTAAACTGTGTTTCATTTCGTTCAGATTTATCTACGATGCTGTATTTAAAATTTCTGTTAGAAAAAATTTTTACATAAAAGTTTTTTATTATCTTGGAATTAAAATTACCGAGGATCGAAAGTTGGAACAAAGTTTCGTCGTGTCTTTTAATAGCATGTGAAATGATTAGGATTTGTTTCTTTTTCTTTTTACGAGCAAAGTAATTTAAAATATTACAACGGAGGGAGAATCGTGTGGTCATCGCTATTCGGAGAATCCTTCGAACCGACATGTGTGTGCGCGCATAGCCTAAAGGCTGTCTCACAAACAGCGTTCGACGTGTAATGGGGATCTAAATCCGAGTGAAAATAGGAACACGTGTGTGAACGTTGTCTATCGATTTCGGTGTGATACACGAAAACAGTATGAATAAATTTTGAAACGGATCGTACGACGAACAGAGCGAATGTAAAAGCGGGAAGGAACAGTAGCGTACAACGTTACATTAAAAATAAATAAATAAATAAATAAATAAATAAATAAATAAATAAAAAAATAAATAAATAAAAAGATATTATTGCGTTCGTTCGAATTGTTTCAGCGGATAAAATAGACATATTCTACATGTCCTCCATAAATTCATTAGAATGATTCGATGAAGTGTTTGAAAAGGTTAAACAGTTTTTAGCCGAGTGTTTGACTTGTAACAATTGGCAATCAGCGAAAGCTCATTCTGGATGCACTTTAAGGCTGGTATCGATTGGCCAGGCAGAATAAATCATTCGAGTAGCGGAATATTTACTCGGGAAAACCATGTCTGCCTATGTAATAAACCCATCAAGAACTTCCTCCAACAGACCATACACCAGGTCTGAGAACCGACGTTCACCATTCGACGTATATACACGCGTACCTAATATTTAAATTTCAACTCGAACACGAAGCACCAGCTACGAATACCTTCTCAATCGATAAATCAATTTAATTCCATTTACCTCTCTAATCAAATTACCCGAACAAAGAATTAATCATAAACTCTATTATATATCCAAGAATAATATACCCTCGTACGTATATACGTAAATTTACAGTTCCTTGCATTAGTTTTATAATCTCTCGCTTTCGTCCATTTTGTTTCCTCCGCCCTCTCCCTCTAAAAAAAAAATAATATAAAATAACTTTGAAAGGAAGCAAACGAATATATGTAAATATATACATATTTGAGCGACGAATAGAAAGTTCCCTCCTTGTTTATTCATTTTCGTTTCACGGTGTATTCGTTTGTGAATCGCCCCTTAATGTCTTGAGGTGAGTCACTGGTTGTGACGGCAGCTTACAGCGCTTAGTAAAACTCATTCCGGGAGTGAGACAGATTGCTGGGAGGACTTTAGGCCTGAGAGCGAGACCAACTACCTTGCCGCGGTGGCTTCTCTTTTTGAGCGAAGTAGTAGTATCATTGGGAAAAAGAGAAAGAACACAGAGAGTGAACACAGAGCAAAAGACGAAGAATAAGAAGAAGAAGAAGAAGAAGAAGAAGAAGAAGAAGAAGAGAAGGAGGGAAAGTGAGAAAAGAGTGACTGCGAGAGGGACAGAAGCGTGCGCGGGAGGGCTTGGACAGCTTGGTATATATGCGATTACACGCGGCGAGTGTATAGAATGAGACACACCGAGGGGCGGAGGAAGTGGGGAAGGGGGTGGGGATGGGGGGCATTGCTCCATATCCCATCTTTTTTCCGATCCCTCGGGTGTACACCGGCGCTCGTTTTTCTTTTCCGAGGACTCCGTTTCGGAAATTGTCCGATTGTAGTTACTTTCAAACGATTTTCTTTTGTGCTCTCTCGAATATGATCTAGTAGAGGTATAATACTGTTGTTTAGGGATTGTTTCATAGGCGATTTGTTCTTTTTTTGTTTTTTTTTTCTTTCTCTTTTCCTTCCTTTTCGAAGATACACTCGACGGTGATAATGTGGCAGTTCGAACAAATTGTACGAGGGTATTGACCCTCTATGGCTTCACGTGACTGGGAAGTTACGTACACTACGTAACCCATCTTTCGTAAATTTAATTTTGTTCCTTTGTTGATATCGTTCCGCTGTTACATCTAGCAAATTCTTTTATCACAATTAAATATTAATTCTTGCTCCTTCTGGTGAAATGTAAATTTGTTTTAGTTTCTTATAAGATCGTTCGTCGATTTTAGCACACTTTTGCTTCGTTTCGAAGTGGAAAAAATATGTAGTTTTATTTATTTTATCAGGTTGCTTTATTTTAACATAAATAATAAGTGTATCGAGTTATGAGTTTATGTTAGAAATGTCGCCATGGTGGCGCCTATTGTGTGCAAAGGGTTGAAACTTTTTCCCTATCTGTTAGAACAAGCATTTACGGAAAATCGAAGCATTTTGCTCTTTAATTGGAAGAGCCCCGCTTTCTCTAAGCTTCCCAGAGCATTAAAGCGAAATCTGTCGGAGGCTTGCCTCCTTCTCTGTCCCTTGTTTTTAATCCCCTCGGTTCTTGCAGTCGATAAAGAACAAAGCAAGTTCATTAATTATGTAACAGATCGATTGTTGTAATTAAGTGTTACATAGGCTGTTTCCTTTTTCTTTCTCCATTTCTTTCTCACACCCCCCCCCCACTCTTTTCTCTCTTTCTAAATGAAAATAACATTTTGCTTTCTTATGTAAACGAGATTGAATAAGCGTGAAAATTACTTACCCACGCTGCTTTTTATATCTCTCGGCTTTTTTCGCGCGTACACGATCAGAAACAAGCTAATTCGTCGATTTATTGGCGAGCAATTATATAACACGCGGCTCGTTGTATTCGACGATTAAACGAGAGGCATTCTTCCTTCTATATTTTTTTCTGTTTTTCCTCGTTCTCCGTGCCTCGCGGTTACTATGAAACATTGTTGAACAGATCTCGCTTATTTATATTATTAATACATCGTGTTTGTGGTTTAATATTTATGAGCAGGTGAAACTTCCTGTGGCTCTTGGAAGGTTCGTTCTTTATTTAACGTAATCACTGGCTCGCGGTATCTTCCCGTAATTTCTTCGATCATTATATTTTCTAATGAATTCGCGATTCAATATGAAGTGTGTACATCGCGCGCGAGATAATTAAACCCGTGTTTCAAACGCAAAAGGAAAAACGAGAAATTAACAGTTTTATGTGTTACGAGAAATTCAACGTTACCGTACAATTTTAATCGCATTAATATTCCTACTTTTCTTTATCTACCCTGCAGTATCGATATCAAAATAACTTCTCCACCAAGACACGTTAATTCTTTTATCTCGAATCTGCGTGTGTGTACGTACCAAGAGTCGTATTATACAATCGTAGTTTCTTTTTTCTTCTTCTTCTTTTTCTTTTTACTCCTACGTTAATTAATCGATAAGCAAAGTAAACAATCTATTTTTGCCTATATTTTTATCAATCTCCAGCTCGAGTCAAGGATACTCAGCCGGCACACATTTTGTCTCATGACTATTAAACAGCCTTCAGCCTCTCTCTCTCTCTCTCTCTCTCTCTCTCTCTCTTTCTCGTTATCCCACTCGTTGAATGAGGCATCCTTTTGTCCCACAAGCCAATTTGCATGTTAGTTTTATTTATAATGGACGTCGGGATTAATCGCGAAATAAAATGCACGATACGATGAACACAAGCCGCGTACAGAGAAGAACACACCTACACTGTACGAAGCACAGCAGTGGCAGTAGGAGAGAGGCCAGACAAATCGATATTTTCGTTTGTGCGGTCGAGTAGAGGAACATCTGGATGATAATGAGCGAAGTAAAACATTAAGTTGGAACTGAAAGTTCTGCTCGTTTGTTTCTTAAACCCTTCGCGTCTCCCCCCCTCCCCCCCCCGAACCTCGACATCGTGTTCGATCGTATCTCTCTCTTTCTCCTTCCATTTTAATTTAAACGCGTCGTTTAAATTCTCTCGGAATCAGTTGCACGTTCACGAAAACGCGATCCAACGCGACTTTACAACACCGCGGAGTATTAACATTCGTATGAATATTTGTCGCACGAGCTAGAAAAAAGAAGTTAATTACCGTGAAAGGTTCTCTCGGAGATCTAAAGTAATTATCCGATGGTCGTGCGTAATTTCTACGAGTAGACGAAAGATGAAAAATTCACAGTCCCGTGTTACAAGAACATCCTCTATATATATATATATATATGTATATGTATATCATATTTCTCTGCGTGGCCTTAAAATGTTGCGCGCAGGACCCTTTTTTCATGGCTCCCTTTCTCTCCCTCTCTGTCTCTTTCACTCTTTTCCTCTCTTTTTTCTCCCTTTCGCCCTTCCCTCGTCTCGCCCGACGTTGCCTCCGGTTGCCAGAGGAAAAACAGGCAACAGCTATTACATAAAACCCTGAAGAGGCACACAACGAGCTCGAATGTTACGGTACTTGGCTGAAAGAATAAAAGCAACGGTGGAAAGGGAATCGGGACGATAACCATATTGTTTATGAAAGATAATTACCAAGATCGTTTTGAAAGTTTGGTCGAAGGAATAATCGTCGAGATTAATTTATCGTTTCATTTCCTCGAAAAGTGAATTTTATACGTTCTCTTCTCTCTCTCTCTCTCTCTCTCTCTCTCTCTCTCTTCTCTTCAACAGCAACCACTGTGTAAAGGGAGAATCTTTATCCCGAACAGTCTTTACCTTTAATCAAAATTTAGCCTCGATTTATATACTATCCAATTAACCATGTAAATCGAGCACGTTGGCTGCTTAGCTTGGAAAATTGCACCGTATAACACCTTTTGCCCGGACGAGATTATCTACGGTTAAGGGATTAACACTTTTCACCGGCACCGCTTGCTGAAGTGGTGGCTATTCGCAGATGCACTCGCTTCTTCATGCGATTAGCGTGATGCTGCTCTCGGAAAACCAGTTCCCCCCTGAAGAGCAATTACAGAAATGAGACGATATTCCATTTGTAGTTAGTATTTTTACACGGCATAATCATTTTCTCTCTTTCTCGTTGTCCCTTTTACAGCTACCGGAGATTTTCTATCGTTTGTAGAAGCGGTTCTCACGCGAAACACATAGGGCACCAGGGGTTTCGAGAGGGGAAAGGGAGGATACTTTACTCAGGGTGTTTCGTTCTATTTCGAAAGTTTTTGCATAGAGGGGAGAGAGAGAGAGAGGTTCGTTCTTCTGGTCATTAAGTTCATAAAGTCATTTCCTTGACCTATTTTCACACCGAAAAGCAGCAGCCGCTTCTAGCTGCGCGCCATCCAAGACACGACCAATCGATTTTTAATCAATTAAGGAGCCTCCTCGCGGATTATCCGCGAATAATGTTAAAGAGAGAATGAATTCGTTCCTGTTATCGAATTTAATGGAAGACATTTGAATGTTGAAGGTATATGCGCCCGATGGAGAAGTTTGCCAGTCAAAGTTATTCTTATTCGTTATCGATTAATAATTTATTAAAGCAACGTCGGGTTAGATTGGACACGAATAATATCCACCGAAAGCCACTCGAATTAATTAATAGCCATGCGAGCACGGGTTTACTCAGCGAAACGTTGCTTCTATCGGTGCTTTTATTATTAGTTACGATGAATAAAAGAAATTTCGATTTGCATTTTAAAAGGTTAAAGTGGCGAAAGTATTTGTCTATTGCTTTTGCCAGCGAACGAAGCCTGAGGAACTGGAACGCGTTAATTCTATGCATTTACGAGCGTCGAGCGTGTGTACAACGTGTGTAGAAAGTAGTTGAAAATAATTGAAAAAAAAAAAATTTATTAATAAACCTTCTCGTTTTTATTTCACCGAAAAACACCAGAAATATCCTTCGATGCTGAAAGAATAAAAAATTTCTCAAAGATAACCTAACCTAGAATAAAAAATATAAATAAAAAAAAAAACCACGATAAATACGATACTATAAATCCATACACGTTACTTAAATAAATCATTTCCGAAAGAATCGTGTGCAGAAATAATCGGTCGGTCTATCGTCGTCGACTATTTTACCGACGAATCAAAACAAAACAGGAAAAGGAAAGGAAGAAAGAACAATTCGAAATCGTAGGCGAGTAAAATTGACGGCGTTGAGCGCCACTGTGCATGACTGACAACGAGCATAAATAATAAACCGATCGTAACGTTCCGTGTGTGTACACGAATAAAATGTGCTCGAACGAGGCATCGACAACGCGCGCTGAATAATACATGCGCTGTCGCTCTCGATGCCACGAAGAAATATTTGGCAGGGCCGGTACGCGGGATGGTAATTGGAGTGTGTGCGGGTAAATAATGAAGGCAGAAACGCGCCACGAAAATCCATGCACAACAGCCAAGTGACTACGCGGACACGTACAACCTGCGCTGCTGTTACTGCTGCCACAGGAGAGGAGGAGGAGGAGGAGGGGGTTAGAAAAGGTAGCAAGAACGGAGGGGAAAGGAGGACGAAAAAGGAGGAGGAGGAAGAGGGAGAAGTTGAAGTAGTAGTAGTAATAGTAGTAGTAGTGTAGTAGAAAGAGTAGGAGGAGGAGGAGGAGAGAGAAAAAAAAAAAAGAGAAAAGAAGGAAAAAAAAAAAAGAAGGGCCGGTAGATGCAATTGCGATATCAATGGCGTTGGGGTTTCGCAGGCGATGCAGCTGTGGCAGAGAAACGAGATTAACGCTATAAATACCATTGGTGGCCGAGCCAGGCTGTGTCTTGACCGACGAGAAACTCTTGTCCGCGACTGTACCCTTAAAACATTGGAAATAGTTATGGCAGTGGTGCTCATCCCACGGCTACCGTTTACCCGACGTGTTATTGATTCAATTATGTAACCGGCCCTCGACGATTGACAGCCCAGAACCATGTGCCTTAGATGATGGGTGCTGGCCATTTTTATTTCGTCCTCTCTCACCTTTCTGTAATTGATCACCCTGAATGCAATATTCTTTTTTTGTTTTTTTTGTTTTTTCTCCTTCCGCCGTATCATTCGTTCTTTTTTTGTTTCACTGTATTTTATTTTCTGTCTTTTAATCGTCGTTGATTAATTTCGTTGGTGACGTTGCATTGAACAGGAGTAATTGTAGATTTATGGAATTAATAATTTATAAAATTAAAAAGGAAAGAAAGAGAGGATGGTTTATTACGATTGATAATATCGCGGAATAAAATTTCTTGGAATATATGGATTTAGAGTAGAATGTACACGACGTATGGAAATGAAGTATTATTTATCGCGAATGGTAAATCTACTTAACCGATCGGCATTGTTTTACGCGCAATGAGCTTTCAGTACGCGCTCGTCCCGTTAACAATATGATTATTCGCCCAGAAATAACACACAGGATTATTATTATTATTATTTCTTGTTGTTATTATTATTACCTTCGTCGGTTATGCTGTATAAATCTTTATGCCGAGGAAAAATAAGCATGTTTATTTTGAGCGAATAGCTTGGTATCTCGAGAATAGATTATTATTAGGTTGACTTAGTGGGCAATTAAACTCGATGCAATCGCAGTAGGAAATAGCCGTGCTATTGAAGTATTAGAGTTAACGAAGTAATTGTGCCTTTTTTTTTTTCTTGTTTTTTTTTGCAACCGGCCGACGGGAGTAATGTTGGCTGCATTCTGAATCGAAATTAAATAACGAGACCATTATTCCGCGTCTATATTTAGACGTTAATTATACATTCTTTCTTTTCCTCGACGCTGTAAACGGAGAGTGGTGGTGTATAGTATACATTGTAATTATGAGAACACGCGTTTCACTACGGCGAATCGAGTAGAGAGAAGAAAATGAAAAAGAAGGAGAAGTAAGGGTAGGGGATATATATGTGTAAATAAATTGGCGTTTCTCTCTCTTTCTCTCTCTCTCTCTCTCTTTCTTTCTCTCGTTTTTCCTCGTTCTCTCTAGCGTGTCGCTTTTACACCGAAATCCGTTCGATTTCAAATCGACCGCGTAAATAAAAGCAAAGGAAAGGGAGAGGAACCGACACACGCAAGCTGCAAAGTAGACGGTTCTATAGACGCGTCGTCCTCCGAAGTTAAGCAAAGAGAAGCTTCTTTTTCATTCGGTTGCCGTTGGATATTCTGAATTACGATGGCAATTCTTTTCATTGCCGTGAAAGCTCGGGACATCGCATTTGCAATTCGATACACCGCCGCGTATTAACTGACGCCGCTGTGGAAAAGGTGAATATCTTCCTCCGGTTTATAAAAACTGTACGTCAACCTGCAAACAGCTGTCGAATTTATCTTATCTTCGCGCGTTACACGTAATAATTCTATCCTTGTTAATTATCGCGAACGTTTCATCGATTACGACTCTATACGTATATTTAATTGGATCGAGAGAAATACGTGCTAACTAATTTCTTTCTCAGCGTTCTTGCGACGAATGCTCGAACCGATAAAAAAAAGGAAATAAAATAAAAACAAAACAAAAAAAAAAATAAGGCAATTTAATCCATCCTCTCGGATTTGTCTTTCGGGTCTCAAAACGTGAAAGCTTTTACGGAAATGGTCTTTTCGAAATTGAGAAAGAGAGAAGAAGCGGGCAAATATATTACCTAGCTGGTAGAAACGTTTGCGGGAGAGGGAGGAAGTTTTTCTATATTTGCTATTTCATTTCGCTAAGTACATTTCCTTGCTCGTTATACGCCGTCCCAATTACAGGAGTATCGTTTTAATGAAATTATGCAGAAAATTAAGCATTCCGTACACGTATGACGAGGCAAATATTAAGTGAAACTGTGCTCGAACCTGTGTTCCGGTCCAAAGTACATGTCTAAAATAAGTTTCGAGAAAATGAAATTGCGCCTTCGCGTAATGTATTGGATAAGATTAGATACGTTTATATACGTAATAATAACTATAAGGTGTGCGTGCGTAGAAAACGCGCCTAGGTGTTTCGTGCCTGCAGAAAAAGGAGCTTCCTTTTACGTTAACGGCATTTGCATTCCACGATAGTTTCTAATCATTTCGATGGGAAAATCATTTTACCGTAGACGGTATATTTCCGCATCTTAATTAATTTTTTCTTTCTCTCGAGCAAACGTGTCACGGTTTCTTTCGTCTCTCTTTTCGAATAATTTTCTGGAAATGACAAATTATCTTTAAGCTTTCGCGTAAAGTCCAGAGACTGTATTACACCGTGTATAAATATCCGTGGAAAATTTTCGAAGCAATCCGATTACTATCTCTCGCGAATTTTCTTCTCGCCAGGCGAGAAAGAACGTGTTATTCGAAGTTAGTGCCGTAGAGCACAAGGATGCCTGTTCTCTTTACATTTCCATAACTTTCTCAATTTTTCCGAATTTCACAGGAAATTCTTTTCGGAATCTTGTTCCGCGCACTCGAAGCCAATTACGAAAAGGGAAGAAGAAATGGAGAGGAGGAAAATTGCAGAAAAGCTTCATTTCGTTTCACGTTAATCGAACCGTACTCTTAGATTGAAGCAACGCGCATGCGTTTCTAACTAGCCACATAATAATTCAATCAGAATTATCCAATGGGACAGCATTGAAATTATCGAGCGATACACAATTATCTGTTAATTCCCTTTTAATTCGAGGGTGGTACAGTAGCGCGAAAAATTCGGTTTCGACGGCGATTGCGCGTGATTGATGCGCGCGATGCACTTCTGCATTCGGAATTGCACGGAGCCGCATCGCTGCCCTCGCGTGCTTCGTTAATCACGCACGTTGACGGTTGAATCTTGGCAAAAAGAAAAGGGGAGAAGGAAAAGAGGGAGCAAGAGAGAGAGAGAGAGAGAGAGAGAGACAGGAGCTGAGGTAGAAGGGAGAAGGCATAAAAGACGTGAATGCGAGTCGTTGCTCGCTTTGCTGTTCGCACAGGAAGCTCTCATCGAGAGTTATGCGCAGGACTGTACACACTGTACGAATCTTCTTCTCTTTTCTCTCTCTCTCTCTCCTTCTCTTTATTCTTCCACGCTTCTTCTTTACCTTCTGTGTAAAATGATAAACGCTTTTTCTTCTTGGTTAGGCGAGCAATTCTTTCAGAGGATAAATGAAAATCTTGGATGCCGGTACATCGAGGGTAAAAAGTTTTCTCGGCGGTTCATTGAAATAACTCTTTGATAATAATGTTTCAGTTATTATCGTGCACTTCGCGATTTTATCCTTTGATAAAATAATCTTTGCTCTTATCTGCCTTCGTTTAGAGGCTCCGTTCTTTTTCCCTTCCCCTTCCTTTCTTTCTTCCCTTTTTAAATGTCGCTAGGTTTATAAATAAACTGAAGTGTATATCGTATCGGTAATCTATAACTCCTCGAAATGTTACGCGAAATTTTGCATGAAAGCGTGTAATTAACATCTTAACGTAGGATGGGATGTTTCAGAAGGATGAGTTTTATATTCTAGAAACGGGGGAGGAAACGTTAGGTATATACTTCGGGCGAGCTCTGCCGCGGAGGGAGCCATTTTGAATCTTCCTCGGAAAATTTATTACTTTACCTTCATTAGTTTCTACGTTATCTCAGTTTAAACACGGCTGTATCGTTTTCTATTCAGTCCCGTAAATGAGCTCAAGGTTTATTAATGAACATCAACGGACTGTAAAGTAAAATTTCATAATTGATGCGCGACCAATTTATCTGGAGCACACGCGACCTTCTTAATCGGTGCAAAATAGAGGAAGATGGGGAAAAGAAAATAGTGAAAAGGAGATCAGAGTCGATCGCGATAGAAATTACGTATTCCGATTGTATGCTCCGAAGGAAAATGTTAATGTTTCGTACAAGGTTTCACAGGAAACAAAGGTGTTGCTGGTAAACGCTGTTTAAAGGAGCGCATTGTTACAAATGAGGCCCGCTGGCGTGGGATATGAGTCACCTAACGACTTGTTTCACTTGACGAACATCCATAAAACCGAACTGACGGCTTACAAATAAGCATACTCGACGCCAGTCTTAAAACCGCTCGCAACCATTCCCTCTCGATGAGCCTTGCCTCGTTCTTGCTCGGTAAATGAAACGTAAAAATAGAGAAGGAAAAAAGAAATAGAACGAATAGAAAGAGAGAATATATAAAATTGATTGAAACGTACGAATAACTTTCGAGGAATCTGAACATCTTCGTTAATTCGCGACTTAAACAAATCAAATCGAATAAAATTCAGAAATGAACGATCCCCCGACGTTTTTCTTCGGATTTATTCGAACAAGGACGAAACGTTCGATTATGTTTTCAGTTATTGGGCGGTGCTTGCTTCAGCCACGGTCCGTACACGTTCTACAAAGCGGTGAGAATAGGAAACGGACGTGTCCTTCGTCTGGGAAGCTTCTTCCTGACGAAACTCTGGAGTGATGCGGATCTCGTCAGCATCGGGGAACTTCAGTTACTGTGGATGGACAGTCGGGGGCCTAATCAACCCCTGGCGTCCTTGCGGCTTTACTTTTTGCCAGAGAACACCCCGGATGGACGAAGGGACACGCACGGAGAGGTGAGAAATATTCAAATAAATTTTTCCCCCGCTTATCTCTGATAAAAATGAATTAGAAGAACAAATAAATATCGATCTACTTGAAACAAGAGCTGATCGATGGTAACGTGATAACGATAATAATAATAGATTAGCTTGTATAAAAAATGTCGAGAATTTCTGAAACTTTGTCCTCGGATATCCTGATTCATCGTCTCCTGTATAAATAATCGTTTCAGTAACACTCCCTCGATACAATTAACGAGCTTACTCCTTCAGACATCTATAGTACAGATACCTAAACACGTGTATTTGTTTCTATTCACCGGCGCTAGATACCTTGTTTAAGCTACGAGATAGAAAGTAAAGTAACGTTTCGAGCAATGATTCAGAGGGATTGCTTCATTGCTCTCATTGTGAAAATAATGCAGCAGAAGCAATCTCTCGTTTATGGCAATAGTTGTGCCGCTAGAAAATAGAAAGTATTATTTAAACGTATAAATCAACAGAGCGTAGCCTTTATTGTGAATTTATTACGAAAGTAACGGGAAGCGAAACAGTTTTCTTCCCCTTCTCCTCTTTTTCATCAAATATATTAGAATAATTCGTTTTCAAGTGGATGTAAAGTACGAGTATCTCGTTCTACAATTTAAAATCAAAAATCAAAAATAAAAAAAAAATGAAGTTAATCTAACAGAGGATTACTCGAGTGTAATCTTTCATTCGTGTTAATTGCCACAGATAAGATAATAAGCAACCTTTTCCCTCTTAAAGTTTCAAATGTATCAAAGCATGTACATCTATATATATATATATTTATATACACTATCTACGTTAATCGAACGTGTATATAGTCACGATGAATAAGCGCTAAATAGATAAAACGTAGCTCTATAAATATGTAGCCAGTTTTTGAAACGATTTGCTCGAAAGACGAGTTTTCGTTTGCCTGTGATTCAGCAGATCTCGTCGAGCTATCAACCACAATAGAATTCAATTGCCTCTCGCCTCGAAAAACATAGTGTAATCATCTGCGTTGTGCTCGACGTTGATAGTGATTGTCGTATCGCGAGACAACGTGCTTCGCTACCTTTTAATCGTAATGAACGATTCAAAAAAAGAAAAAAGAAAAAAAAGGGAAAGAAAAAAAGAAGAAGAAGAAGAAGAAGAAGAAGGTATCGAAGAGATGTCGTCGCGTAACGGCAGAGAATTTTTCTGAATTTTGCATAGCTAATTTTAGCGATGTCTGTGCAACCTTGATCTAATTCATTGCTCGCCTAGCATTCGCTCGAAACAATTCCATGTTCCATATCGTATTCTCTCGATGTACTCCACACATAGAAATCTCCCGTTTTAAAACTTGATTCTTACGAAATCAAATGATATTCTTCCATCGACACGTTGCACGTTCTTTTTACATAATACCAGACAGAACGTTTTATAATGTTTCAATCGAAACTGTATATAATCACTGAGAAATCACACGTCTCTTTAATTCTATCTTTACCCAATTGAACGATCTCGTATTATTTGCTTCGCGAACTGGTGAATAATCGTGAATAAGCATCTATGACTCATCGAGCTTCTCCAAGTTAAATAACTACACGTTCGTTTAGTCGATTAGTGAAAAATCTGGTTGAAAAAATGAGCGGGAGGGGAATGAGCCGAGGACTGGTTTTGATTCAATAAATAATGCCGGAGCTGTGTCGCCTTATCGAAAAATTATCCCGGGTTGAAAATTGCAACGCGAATAATTGTAATTTAGCCGGTAATCGCCGGCGAGAACACTCGAACGCGTCGTTCCACAACGAGGAAATGCTCTTTCGACGTCGTAAACCGGTTTACATTCTGTTTTTTCCACGCGGCTCGGACATTTCATCGGCAAAAATCCCTACGGTGTACACTTTGCGCGAATCACGTGACTGGCCATTAGCTTCATTAAATTCTACAGCTCCGAAAATGTTTGCTCTTCGATGAAATTCATTTAATATCGTATATAAATGTTATTCTCTCTCTTTTTCTCTTTTTTTTCATTTACCTACTGCTTTACTTAAAATTACTCCCAACTTCCGAGCAACTGAATAAAAGTGAGAAGAATAAAATTAAAAAAAGAGAGGACGATTGAAATTATCCCGAGTATATTTACGTAAAATCAGTTTAGGAGATATTTATTAAGATCAGGTTAGAGATATTTCTATGGAACGTGTCGAATTCGAGGAGATAGAAAGTACCGTGGAATTAATCTGTCTTATAATAACGCGATTATCGCGGCCACGATACTGTTCGAGGCACATTCGTGTACTCGGAATCAAATTCACCTTGTATTATGCTAACGACATGCTAATGGCTCCTTCTTTAACGACCGTTTCCTTTTGTGAGCTCGCTTTTGATTCCTCGAGTTCCTCAACGCGCGCCGACCTTAGCCTCTCATCTCGCGATATTAATTACCCACGGTACTGTCTTCTTTTATTTTTTTTTTATTTATTTTTTTACTTTTTTTTACTTGTCCGGACGAAAATAAAGAAGAAGAAAATTGGAACTACACTTCGCATAAACATTCCGCCCGTTGTCGAGCTCTAAACTGTATTATATCATTCTGTACGGGTTCTATAAATATTCACAAGGTCCGGTATAGTCCGTGATCAATTTTAATGGAAACCGACGTGTATGTAACGGGTTGTAAGATAATTAATAATTACAAATGTACGGTCGTTCGACGCGATAATAGGTGCATGAGAGCGAGTAAAGTCGGCAAGAGGAGTGAATCAATTGGGGCAAAGCTAGACCACGAAAAGGTGGAAAAGAGGGAGGAAAAAAAAATATATTTACTATATATAACACATAGGGAAAGAGTTGAAACGAGAGACGAATGGTGGATGGTTGAAAAATTCATGGAATTCCGTAGCACGATCGTAAAACAAAATATAGATTTATTTCCCCTTGCTAATAGAGGAACGCGAAAACGAGCTCTATCGCGGGCTTTTATCAAATTTCTCTTTTCTCTCTCTTTCCCTTTCTCCTCTTTCTATACGCCAAATGCAATATCTGCTCGATAATTTAATTGGAATCGATAATATTCCACGTACGGCGGGAAAGAGCCTCTGATATCCTTTCGATTTACACGAATGTCTATTAACATGCATAGGCTTCTCTAATCAACGCAACACACCGTGGTTATCATAACGAAAGAATGACAAAAACGTGATCGTTTTTCTCGTTTCGACGAAAATACGCGATACGATCTAGGGGGAGGGAATTGCTTTTCGTTCTCGTCGGTTCGAGTTTCGCGCCTTTTCAAACAGGTTCCCAGCGGAAACACGACGCAACGCCGATGGTGTATTAGAAAGAATAACCAGATGGAATTTATAATTCGATATTTAAACAGAGAGAGAGAGAGAGAGAGAGAGAGAGAGAGAGAGAAAAAGGACAGAAGGAAAATCACAGTCAATAATTTGTCGAGATTTGTAGAGAAACGTTTGACGTAATTTGTCGCGAAGAAGGAGGAAAATAAAAAGAGATCACCAACGTGGGTGTTGTTTCCCTAAGTTTACTGATTTTTATTCAAAACTGTATTTGCATTCTCATTACTTTTTGCTCCTCGGAAATTCCATAAAGTTTCGTTCTCCCTCCACATCGTCTTCTGCCATTCTATTATAAACGTTAAACTCGTTTCATTTTTCCTGGCTCGTTACACGTCCATAGACGATTAGTAAATTAACAAATGTAGAAAACCACGTTAACGTTAATCCAAAAACGTCGAACGGTGAATCGGTTTACTCTCTTAACGACTTTTACCATTATCTAGCTAATTAGCGTTGGTACTATTACGAATTACTTTCCCACTATTTTCCAGCGATAAATTATATACAGGAGTTGAACGAAAATCATAAATCACACCGACAAACGGCTCTTTCTGTTCGCGCTAATTGCAACAGATATTTCGAGGAATTTATTTAGTCGTAATATAGGTACATCTACCTGTGCTTTGCAAATTTCCACCTGGCTCGATAGCACCGCACGATGTTATTTAAATGCCTAATATTGATTTAGGTAACAAGCATAATAGCATTAATATGTAAATTTATTATTATGCAGATGCAGCCCGTTGTCGTTGCAAAGTGCTATTCTAACGGAAAACACGAATTTCCCTCGAGTAGTAGCGTTCGTTAATGAATTCGTTCTTCGGTAAAAGGAGAGGAAAGAAGGTTGGTAAATATCCTTGTATAAAATATCAACGATCGTGATATACCTACCGCGTTACAGTGCCTCCTTCCTGCTAATCTCGAGGGTCTTTGTCGTTGTTTGCAAATTTTCGTGACAGGAGTTAGGCAGAGAGATATGCAAAAAAGGGGGCTAGGTATAAGGGAAACGAGAGAGAGAGAGAGAGATGGGTTAATAGAGGGGGAAGAGCGTAAAGTACAGAGCTAGGAGGATGTAAAAATGCTACGGAAGGGTCTAAAGGACACGAACAATCCCTCTGTTGGATGGTTAGGGTGGATTTTGGGGTTGGTCTGTTCCACTATCGAGACATTGTCAATTAAGCACACCCCCCTTCGCTCGTCATTTTCACTGTTTACAGGTCGGTTAGCTCGAAAAGGGGTCGTTTATTCTTTAGCTTGGAAATGGATTTCGTATCTCCTCTCTAACCTCTTGGAATTTAATTTTCTATCACCGTGTATGTTTCTATTCTTGAGGAATTTTTTGGAACAATTGTTTTATCGATACAGAAAGAACGTAATTATGATATGTGAGAAAAAAGAAAGGTGTTGATTTGTTAGGTATATATGGTGTATTCACAGAGTTCCGGATGTTTTCCATTAAAACGAATGAATCAGGAGAGAAGAGAAGTAACTATATAATATTATTCGCTTTTGCTGGTAATAAGAAAGTCCCATTTGACTTTACTAATTGACAAACTTACGTACAGTCAAAGCTGTATTTAATTAAAGGAATTGTTTAGCAGAATGAAATATACATCCCTTACCTATGTCCTTTCTACCGAAAAGTTGTATACCTAGCGTTCCTGGTATTAAATTTGTAGCAGAGATTTCTCGCACGATAGAAAAAAAGAAAGAAAAAAATGAAAAAGAAAATATTCGTGTACATCGTTCTGTGAACCGAGGCTCGAAGCATTATTTAAATAAGCCGCTTGCACACGGTGAATTGCCCTCTCAATAATACATTCTACCGCTATAATCTTAACGAAGCTTCTCGTTCTCTTATCGGACCACTTCTTCTTTAACGAACGAACTTTGCATTCATCTATTCTGCTCTCGAGATTTTTTAATTGAGAACGTTCGAGTTTGAAAAGTTACAAGTATGAAAACTTAAGTCTACGAAAATTTGAATGTTTCAATATTTAAAACTTTGACAATTTGAAAATTTGAATATTTAAATGTTTAAAACTTTGAAAATCCGAAAATTTGAATGTCTAAATATTTAAAAATTTAAAAATTTGAATATGTGAATATTTAAAACTTTGAAAATTTGAAAATTTGAATATTTCAATGCTTAAAACTTTCAAAATTCGAAAATTTGAATGTTTCAATATTTAAAAATTTAAAAATTTAAATATTTAAGTATTTAAAACTTTGAAAATTTGAATATTTAAATGTTTAAAACTTTGAAAATTCGAAAATTTGAATATTTAAATGTTTAAAACTTTGAAAATTCGAAAATTTGAATGTTTAAATATTTAAAAATTTAAAAATTTGAATATTTAAGTATTTAAAACTTTGAAAATTTGAAAATTTGAATATTTAAATATTTAAAACTTTGAAAATTTGAATATTTAAATGTTTAAAACTTTCAAAATTCGAAAATTTGAATGTTTAAATATTTAAAAATTTAAAAATTTGAATATTTAAGTATTTAAAACTTTGAAAATTTGAATATTTAAATGTTTAAAACTTTGAAAATTCGAAAATTTGAATATTTAAATGTTTAAAACTTTGAAAATTTGAAAATTTGAATATTTATAAATTTGAGAATTAGAATATTAAAAAATTTGAAACTTGAAAAGTCGAATATTTAAAGGTTTGCAAATTTTCCACTTGAACGGATGATTCTAAATATTTTCGAATACATTGTCAGCGAATTGGTATTTGTATACGTCATCGCGGCGCGATGCATAATGGTTACTTTCGTAAATGGAAAAACACGCGGAGTTTGTTATTATTTTAAATCGATAAACGTCTGCGCACGCGAGGGCCACTGTTAAATCGAATCACCGTGGCTCGCAATCACGAGCGTATTATTGCACACGGCATCGGACAAGAACAACAAATTGGAGCCAGCTCGTGGAAATATTATTTTAAGCGACTTTTGAAACTAGACAGCTACGAAATAGCGCACCATGTAGCAAAAACGACGTTCTTTCGTTTCAATTTCAATTACCATTCCAATTTAACTTGTACCATTATGTCCCCGGCCAATTTCGTTCCATCTGATTTGCAACTTGGAACGAGAAACCGGTGTTTTGTATCGTGAATCGCGCGATAAAATAATCGGGTAATTCTCTAGGATCGAAATAGAAGAAACGATGCCTCCGAAACGGACAAACGAATTAAAAAAACAAAAATTAAAAAATACCATTTACTCCTCGTTCTTTCTCTCTCTCTCTCTCTCTCTCTCCTTTTCCTCGCGGAGGAAAAAAATCGCTGGCGAGAAAAAAAAATCTCGCTTTTTGTTTCCCCTATGAAACAAAAGGGAAAACACTTTTTTCGTAGGGGGAGAAGCTGACGGTGCAAAACATATTCGGATTTTTGTCTTTCGTCGAACGCGAAAACAAGAGAAACTTCGATTCACCCGGGTTTGTTTGTTTATTATCTTGACAACAAAATGCAGAATTCTGCTCCTGTGAAACAGAAGACACAGGGGAGGGGGGAGAACTCGGTTACCGGTGAAAAATGAGAAAGGAATAAATCACGTTGTATAGAAATAAAGTCACGTTATTTAATTCGCTATGGAGCACACGTTATTTCCAGTTTCTTTTTTCCCGTTTTTCGAAACATTACGCCGGTTACATTGCGACTATACAATAGAAATAAGTATCTGCGAGCACCGACAAGGTTACGTTCTAATACTGTCCGCGCAAATGACGTAATGAATAATGCATTCTCTGGTTTAAATGTTAGTTTTATGAAACGCAACACACGTACACGCCACGTGCAGATGAACATTAATCCTCTTCTCCCGTTTGATGCACGTTTTATGATAACGTGAATTCAATTAATTGTAAAAAAAAAAAATAAAAAAAAAAAAAAGAGGGAAAAAGGAAAAGAGACTCGTTTCTCACATTTAAACGTTGCAATAATATAAATATTCGGATTACATTTCTAATACACACACTGCACATGTATCTCTTTTCTTTTTTCTTCTTTCTCTTCTCTCGTTTTCTATGCTTCAATTTCAACGCACCTACGGTAATTCAATTGAACATTGTAAGGCTCGATAAATTTTCCGATTGTGTTCTCACTTCATTTGCGATTTCAGAACTTCGAATCGATTTCTTCCGAGCCACTTGACGAACTTATCGTATGATTATTATTATCCTTTCAATATGATTAAACAGTTTAATTTTATCGCAACGTTAGATACCTAAATTTACCTTCATTTCCTTTCTTGTATTATTTTCTTTAATTTTTGAAAATATCAGTAGGTACATATTAAACAATATGTTAAAGAATATTAGAATTAGAATTTGAATAGCTACAGGTATTACAAGTGAATGAAAGGAACAATTAATTGGGAACATTGTACGATCGGTATTAATAGTATTTGGCTAGGTTTTCAACCTAATCGAAAGACAATTCAGAGAATCGGCAAGGGAGAATGTATACCGAAGCCCTGTTTGTGGCCCGGAATAAATTAAAAGCAGGCCGCCTCGTCGTGCAGCTGTCCGATAAACATTGTTCCTCCGATAGTTAAGATGAATCGAACTTTCTGATTCGGTAGTGTTCATCAATCACGTCAATTACACGCGACACAGTCGAATCGCGATAAAGTCGTTCTCGTGTTATATCTCGACACCTTCAACGTCTACGTAACAGTAGCTGACATCGATAAATACCATTTTATCACTTCACCTAGACCTCGACTAATTAGCTAGGGGAAAAAAGAAGGGAGAACAAAGAAAAATAGAAAAAAAACTGCAACGCTTTTCTCCGTTATACTTTTGTTTCCTATTTTCCTCTACACGTCAGTTCTATTCCCTCACGCTTCAAAGTTAAACTTATCACAGCCGTCCAAAGAGTCAAAGGACAGAGAGCGACATACGTGTACAGCGAGGAAAAATCTACGTACGAAATACTCTACGTGTGTAGAAAAGATTTGCCCGGTAGAAACAAGTGAATCGAAAACAACTGTTTTCTCGTCCTTTTCTCCGTTTACAATGGACATTTCTTTCCATTCATCCAGCTCTGATTCCATTTTATTTCTTTACGCCTCTTACGAACAGGATTTCTTGACTCTCACGATCGTCGAAAACGACCTGGAAAATAATAGAAACGCGGAAGAAGAGCGAGACGATAAGCATCCCGAAGACGTGCAACATTTTTCGAGCTGCCGCGTGTTCTTCACCGTGTTCCTCGCCAGTTTCCGCCTGGGCCACTGTAAATCCGGCGTAATGAAGAAATTCTTATTCATGCAACGCCGTTACAAACTCCCTCTGCTACGAATAAAAGTATGCCGACTTCGAAGAATAAACAACGCCGATAACTTCGTATCTTAACGGGCTGATTATTTCGGTGTGAAGCGTTAAAAAGCAAGAAAGAAGGGGGAAAAAAAGGGAGAAACTTTTCTTCACGCTTTTCTGTAGCTATTTTCCTTTTCGTCTATTTTACTTCTACGCCAATTTCAACCACCCTCTCCTCTTTTTCGTTCAATTGTACACGTTCGAAAGTTCGTACAGTAGAATATTGCGCGTACTCTTCAGCTTCATGCGCCGAAATTGCAAAGCTTTTCTCTGTTTTAGCAAAAAAATTGTTTTACCATTTTATAAAGGTTTTCTGTTTTTTGTTTTTTGTTTTTTTTTTTTTTGGAGGGAGGAACGGAGTGGTTCTTTTTTCTTTGGCGTGAGTAATTTACGAGTACATAAACTTTTCTGCCTGCAAAGCTTGGAGAGCTTTTTTCTATCCTGTTTCATCTTTCTTTCTTTTTTTTTTTTTTTTTCAATTTTTTCCCCGTTTTCCTCCCTCCAACAACGTAACTTTCCAAGATAAATACAGTACACTAATTGCCAGAGCGATGTTTTCACGATACTTTTTAACTGAATTTAATCGAATAAAACAAAGGACGAATATTAATTTCACTGTGGTGTACCGATTCAAACGGAAGTATCTACTCGAGCAAAGGCCGGTTAATAAACGTGTAGCTTTTATATTATCAGTTTTTGTTCGGGTAATTATAATACCGTCTGATCCGAATTAACGCGTGATCGAACCGTCGCCATTATCAGAATTAATTACGAAAATGTTCCTATTTACCCTACGGTAAGAGAAAAGGGACAGAAAGAGTGGAAAAAGAAAAAAAAAAAAAAAAGAAGTAGAATCGCGTTTAATTCGTAGAATGTCCCCTCTTTTATTTTCCACTTCATTGTTGTCGTATCGAACTGCGCCGATTGATGTCCACCATTTATAAATCGAACCTCCATCAGTTCGCAAGAGGGTGGCCAGGGTGGGAATAGAACGAGCGAAAGGATAAAATGAAAAAGCGAGAAAAAAAGGGAAAAAGAAGAGAGGGAGAGAGAGAAGAGGGGAAAAAACATGTGGTATTGTTGAGCAGCATAAATACAGATGGTAAAGAGAACAAGAAGAGCGAACAAAGTGTTGTTTTGCATGCATTCCATCGCGATCGAACATACACGCGGCGAATATTTCATTGCACTCCGTCAGAAAATACTTTACGCTCGTTTATTTCCTCCCAGGTGAGAGAAAAGAAAGAAAAAAGAAAGAAAATTCGTCCCGGGGAACGATGAGATTTATTTGTGCCCGTTTTCTTCTTCTTCTTCTATATTTTCTCCTTTTTTTTCCCCCTAACTTTTTCTTTTCTCTCTCAGAGAGAGAGAGAGAGAGAGAGAGAAGGAGAGAGAAGGAGAACGTTGACGTTCAATTTCCGCATCGTTCGAAACGCCTTTTGAGCGAGTCAATTTGATAATTTCGAGAATGTTTCACCTCTTCTGATTTCTCATCCTATCTCTCGCCGTTGGTTGGAAAATATTTCGAAAATATCAACGCAACTAGTATACAAAGCAATCCGAGTGTCTTCCTTTCGATCATTTAGCTTCTAATTAATAAATGCTCTTCGATGTAATGAAATTGATAGTATACCGATTATTCTTTATCGAATAAAACGATTTTACGATCACGTTGATTTTGTCAGAAAAGAAGAAAAAAGAAATGTTTTTTTTTTTTACAAATGATCCAAACGATTCGTTTCGTTCTTCCAACGAATGATTGTTAGAGGTATATTTATTAATAATGAAATTGCCATACACTTCACGTTACTTCCACTATCGTTATTTAATTATCCGAACGACTTTCTAGCCATTACCGGTTTCCTAGAATTTTCTCATTTTCTTGCAATCGTTAAGTAGATTTCCCACGTACGATTATTACATTCGTTCCATTCCCTGTTATAATTTATCCTATATCTGTCCCTCTCCCACCTCTTCATTAGCTTCGTTAATTCTCGTCGAATCCACGAACTTGCACGAGCATAACACGAGGTGCTTACACTTCATTTGATATTCGCGGGGGGTCCACTTGGCCTGCATAATTTATTAGAAAATTGCGAACAGAGTTTCCTCGTCTCGCTTCCATCTTTCTTCTTCCCACTCTCTTTCGAACGGATCACTGCACGCGCACGCACACGCACGGGTCTCTACGTTAGAATAATTCAATGTTCTAAATAAAACTCGTGGAATTCGCGTGCACGCGGTTGTTGTTCGGCCAGTGTTGAGGACGATGGGGAATCCACGATCGGGTGAACGTACCCTTAAGCCGTGCACATACAACGCGATTAACCCGTCTGCATCGTTTTCTTCCATTAGATTCCCCCCCCCCCGCTCCTAAATCGGAGAAACTGTTTTTTATCGCACGTTTGCGATACCTGCGCCAGTTTACTCTTCTCAGTTCTTTTTCTTCTTTTTTTTTTTTCTTTTTTTTTGGGGGGCAGATAGAAATATACGAAAGGTGACTTGCTTTTTTACCATTCAGTCTTTTTCCGATCAAATTTTCCGTGCAATTATAATAATCTTCCAGGAAATTGCGGTAATTTCGGGGAAGATGGCAAACTAAATTATTATTACTTTTTTTTAAATGTAATTTTATTTGATTTAACGTACGTCGATACGTATTTTCGTGTATAAATCTAATTTTGAGTTTTTAATTCGTAAATGTAGTCTGTATAAAAATCAATTCTGTTTCCAATCTTCCAGTTTTCGTTTAAATGCGTTCCAAAAAAAGAAAATTGAGGCCAGCTCTTTCGGAATTACCTTATATTACGATTGTGCGATATAAATATTTTCAGCGTTTCAGAAGAGACTGGTTTTTTTTTTTTTTTTTTAGAGAAGTAGCTCTTTTTCTTCTTTTACGTGCTGCTGTTTTCTTCGAACGTGCTTGAATTTTTTAACATTTCCAACGTCTGGAAATCTCTTTCCTTGTCTGATATTATAGGCTTAGGTAAAATTTATTTATCTGTTTGCAAATTACACGGATATGAACTCAGTGTACACACATAAGTGAGAATAAAAATGAAATGTGAAAAGTAGAAACTCGTATATTTCGTCTAAATTTATGCTGCACTCTCTCTAACATTTGGATATATTTTGAGAATTATCCAAAAAATTGAATAATTGAAGTATACTCTAACTGAGACTTAATTAATTAAATACACAGATATTTAATTAATGACGCAGATATTTAAAAAATGAGTTACACGATGGGAATAATTGAAGGTTGATTCACGTCGAATCGTTGAATTGCTCTCTTAAAATGTTACGTATTTAACCGTTTGAGTGCCATGGAGCTTTGCAAAAATTCGGCCGAAGAATGTCAAGCGGCGCCATCGCGTTTCTTTCGTTTTTCCTTTCTTTTCTCGTTTTCGTCACATCTGCAGGTTGATAAATAAAAAAAATGCTCCTCAACAATAGGTCTGAAGGTTGTAAAAGCAAGGATTTCAATTTAGTCGGATCTCGCGCCATCGCGTTTTTTTCGTTTTTCCTTTCTTTTCTCGTTTTCGTCACATCTGCAGGTTGATAAATAAAAAAATGCTCCTCAACAATAGGTCTGAAGGTTGTAAAAGCAAGGATTTGAATTTAGTGGGATCTCGATAAACGGTAACAATAAAGACACACATTGACAAACTCTGAACGTGCAATTAGTTCGACTATAGCTGACATTTTTAAGACACTGAACAGAAGAAGCGCCATCGCGCCGCTTAGCACTGAAACGGTTAAAAGAGAACGTTTGTTGCGTTTCATTATCAAAGGAAATCGATCAAAAAGCCACAATATCCCTTTGGAGAAACATTTTGGGAATAAATCGCGTCCAACACTCGTCGACTAACTTCGTGCAACGTGACAAATTGTTCCTGATATACTTAGAGTGCCTCCCTTCGGGACTGTTATCGAATTTCGGCCCGGAATGCCCCTGAAAGTGACGGAAGCTGAATCGGGAACTTTGAGAAAAATTTCGTCAGCGATGGAAACGATATAATTCTGTCGAGAAATGGAGAATGGATAAAGTTTCGTTCCGTACGCTGATCAATTTTTCTCCTTTTCTTTTTTTCTTTTTAACAACTGTTTGCGTATTTTCGACACGGATAAGAGGAAAAGTGAAAAGGAAAACAACGTTTCGTTTTAAATTATAATTAAATTACATCTCTCATAATTCCGTTTCATCATAATAAATATAAAAGCATTATGTTCGAGAGAGTGAGATATAGAAGAACAAAAAAAAAAACAAAAAGAAATATGCTTCAGATGGAAATGTATGCAATTAACATTCGCTGTGCCTTCTAAAAGAAAATAAGAACGCGGAAAGGAAAATTGTATTTAAACCGCGAGGAACCACAGTGTTAAAGTTCCACTCGGTGCTCTTTGAAAATACTTTCAAGAAAATTTTCTCCGAAATTTTCTATCGTTGTTATACAAACGAACATTTGCTTCCACTATTTTTGAGGCAAGAAATATAGAGGGGAGACTCGATTCCATTTCGATTTGAATGGATATTGTAATTCTGACGTTGCAGGAGAGAGGACACAAAATAAAAAAGTAGTTTAAAGGGAGAAAAGGCAACGACAACGGACAATAAATTATTTTGCACAGAACGTACAAATACGAACGACAGTAACTACGTAAACACGAATAGTTATATGTCCGCATTTAAATATAGATTGATTTATTTTCCGTATACAGGCAAGGGCACTTGCTCTCTCTCTCTCTCTCTCTCTCTCTCTCTAGCGTGTATATGTAGGTATAGTATATCAACGATAAATTATTTCGCGAAAAGCAACTAGGGAAATTGATATGCATGAGGCGTACAACATGGCGGGCACACTATCTAATGCCACTTTGGTGGACGAAGTCGGAGATTGCACGTATACGCAGAAAAATCAATGCGGTGTTTGTAAAGGCTCTTATTCAGGAGCATGACTTACATAACACGTTCGTGCAGTGGCAATATTTCATACAGATATGACTCATAAAATCCGTACAAACTGGCGGGATCGATTTGTTTACGTTGATGCATTTCTTTCGGTCAGAAAATCCCGTTTTCTTTTCATTCTCTTCATCTTTCTCCTCCTTCTTCCGCTATCTTCATTCGTTTCCTAAGTTAAAACGTTACTCGTGTTTCGATTTAATTATCATTTAGAGATTCATATTACGTTCAATCTCATCGAACGTGTATATATAACAGACGATTGAATCGGAAATCGAAATAATTAGGGAAATATTTAATTAAATTGTTAGCCTGCCCATTAACCATACGAATTGATTAAACGAACGTATACCGTTTTATTTGCAATTGTAACACGTCGTATCGATTAAAATTCATCCTCTCGTCGTTTCTGCTGTTGTTCTTATTGTTGTTGCAACACATCGAAAACAGACGATCAGACTTGTACTTTGTACTCGTTTCTTCTTTTTTCTTCTTCTTCTGTGAACATACCAGACTATCCTGGAAACCACGTTAGCTTGTGTGTGTACACGTGTGACGTAATCGATAGCAGCAGCCTTCAGGAAGAAATTATGATTCCGTTCGTGTAACTCTTTGAGTTTACCGAATCGGCTATTTCGCGAATAGAAATTCCCAATTTTCTTTTCCCTCTTTTTTCCTCCCTTCCTCCCTTTTTCTACCCGGTCCTTCAATCAACGGCCGATTTTTCCGCAAAATTTCCAACTCGATTTCCACGCGAATCGCACGTTCCGCGAGGATAGCCGAACGATATTCAATTCGGCAACGTTTATACCCAAGAAGCTGTGTTTTCTCTCCCCATTCGACGTTTCCTCTCGTCGGGAACGTGTAATCTTTCTCGAATTTTCTTGCCCGCGAAACGAATTTTCATTCCGTTCCATCAAACTAGCATCATTCTTTATCAGAAGGTATCATCAGCCGCGAATAATTCGTTCCCAGACGAACGATAATATAAACAGGTAACAAGGGATAAGGATTCAGGTGAAATTTTTCTCGCAACTTGGTCGAGATTGGATAAAAATTGCTGTTAAATAGAGCGCGACGTATAATGTATCCAAAGTAGGGGAGACTGGAATATCAACTTGCGTGAAAAGTGTAGAAAAAGATCGCATATATCGTCGAATTTATCTGTGACAATGTGTTTTAATTTTTGATAAACGATATCCTTCGATTATTCGATTTTCTTGAGTTTCGTATGCAAATTGATGTCACTTTATCAACTTGTTCCTGTCTCCTCTGTTTATTTGCGATCGAGCAAAACCGCGTCGACGGAAAAACGATGGAATATCCCCGATATGATCAATCAACGAGCAAATATCAATCGGAAAATTTGGACGTTCGTGTGGCATCGCTGAAACGATCGAAAATTTCTGTTCGCTAGGTGATTACGTTGTTATCATAGGTAGCAAGATATCCTAGATGCGGTGAATCTAATTAGACGTAGCTCGATACAATGATAAGAGCTTCAACTCTCTCTCTCTCTGTCTGACTGTGTCTGTGCACGTGCCAAGTAAATTCGTCAAATTGTCCAAATAAAACGTAAATTCTGACCAGTTCTCTATCGGCATCTAGCGAGCATTACGCGTTCCACCCGTAGATTTATGCGAATTCAGTTCGGCATGTGCTCACCACGGATATATTAGAACACTGTCACGTAGAGATGGAATCGAGTCGAGAACTGTTTGTGAATTGTCAGGCCGAACTGTACGCGCGTTTGATTCGGGTGCAGATCGAACGCGGCCGGAAGTGGAACGCGAACGTAATTCGGGCTGATTATTGTAACCGGTATTTCCAGTCGAAGAACAACACACTCTCTCGGTATCCGAAAATTATTCTTTTTTTCATAAAAGTCTATTAACACATTCAAAATCGAATATCCCAGTCGAATCAAAATTTTCAATGGTAAATATTCATCAAGTAACAACGTTAATTTAACGACGATTGAAGAGTGTCGTTAACGTTGTTTCACTTACTTATCTCTCTGTTATAATGGTATAAATGTGAAAATGTAAAATCGAAGATCGAAGAACGACCGATCTTCTTCGTCGATTCTGATATTCTCTCGTGCAATTTGACTTTTATGAATGAATCAAGCAAGCAGTCGATCAAAGACTATCGAAGCCCCAGTAACGTTTCGAAACACACTTGGAATAAGGGTATGGATAGCATTCGAGTCAGGTTTATTCCCATCTCTAGTGGTAGACGGTGTTGGTACGTTGTTGCTGTAGCGTGGTTCGCATGGTTGCTGGGGATCTCGGGGTTAGGGAGGAATTGGGAACGACGGGGATGGACCACGGGGGTGCCGAATGGAAGCTATAGTACGGTGTAGAGCTACTCTGTATGGGTAAAGTGGTGAGAGAGCCAGTGTTATTGGTTTTTGTTGCGCATGCCTACTGCCGGCGCCAATCTGGCGAATTATTAGCCAAGTTTAACTGGCCAGAGGTGAGATAGATTATGACAGGAGTTGGTAATTTAATGGCCTCGCTCCACTCTGTTGCCTGTTAATTGATTTATATTTTTTTGTTTTGTTTTGGTTTTCCTCTCCATTCTTTCTTTTTTTCGTTTCTCCTCCTGACTGACCTGGGTGATCGATCGAAAAAATGTTAATCCGTCGTCCATTTCATTCTCGCGTTTCGTTCGATCAATTATTCGGATTTTCACGTTTGCTCGGTAAGTAGGATCCATTTAAGAAGCTTCTTACAGCTGTTAATCGCACATTTGAGAAATGTGTAGGTGACAAGTAGGTGTATTTGATTTTTAGGGTAGTTTAAAAATGAAGATTATATTTCTATGCAAGTCACCCGTTAACGAGTTAATTTTATCAAACTCTGCGTTTACGTTCCGCTCTCCTCGAGATCCATGGAAATATCTAGGAGTAAAGTAGTCGATCGTGACGATCGTCGATTCTTTCGTCTTACACGTCGTTTTATTGCCTTCTGCTTAACCGTAGGCCACTCGATGGTACAAAATGGATTTTGATGGGTAATCAAAGAGAACGATTCGAGGGTTCGTTTCAACGAACGCGAAAGATTTATGAATGGCCTGCAGAGGACTCCTACTCCCATTAAAACCTGAACTCTCTTCTCCTTTAAAAAGTTACATTCTTCCGACGTTTAATTTCTTTCTTCACATCTTTTCCAAACGATCACCTTCAACGTCATTCCTCCTCTCATATTCCACCACTCTACCCTTTGACGTTTCATTCTCCCATTTTTTTTTTCTTCTTCTTCTCCTTCTCTCCTCTCTTTTGAATCGTGTGCCACCATACCACTCGAGATCTCGAAAAGCCAATTCCGCCGATAAGCGTGCAGCTGCCTGGTTCCCTGCTCGACTGTTTAAACTGAAATTAGTCCATGCATAAGGGCTACACCGTCAGAACGATGGAAAAATCGAAGGTGAAAGTTTCTGATCGTGTGGCCAGAAGTGTGTTGCTCTCTGTAGTAAAACGAGGAGAAAAGAAGAGGAAGAAA
Organism: Anthophora plumipes; assembly: GCA_951804975.1. NCBI lineage: Eukaryota > Metazoa > Arthropoda > Insecta > Hymenoptera > Apidae > Anthophora > Anthophora plumipes. The sequence continues at coordinate 1,003,590 of OX638121.1, forward strand.
CAAATCGTTCGGTTGATCGTGACTGACAGACGGAGCGGTAATAATATCGATGACGATAATGATTGGAAAGATATCGCGCGGTCCTTCGAGTGACATTAACCTTTATATTGCTACAGGTAGTAGCACGGGATATCGTAGAAAGGAGGGAGGTAGAGAAGAGATGCAGCTACACACTCGCGACAGGTTCAAATCTGTTTGTGTTCGCGTTCGTGGATTTTTGTGGGCAACACGGTATGTGTCCAGACCTCGATATCCATGGCAGATGCTTAAGGAGCGTTCACACGACGTTCTATGCTTTGTGTGCGTGTTTACCTGCTCACCATCACCGCCACATGGTGGACACGTTTGTGTGGGATTTGTGGGTTGGACAGTGGCGGCGACGCTTTCGTTCTTGGTTTACTTAGGCGAATACAGAGTGCCCTCATGAACGGCTACAATGCCGGTCTTGGGTAAAAAAGAGTTACTTTCGTCGAGTTTTCTTCCCTTTTATTCTTTTCCTTTTTTTTTTTCCTTTCTTTCTTTTCTTCTTATTCCTCTTCGTTTTCGTCTTTTTCTTTTTCTTTTCTTTATTTTAGCTTTATCCAGCAGCGGCTCGAATCGCTTTTCCTCCGTCTCTTCTTTCTTTCAGTCACGGTTCACGAGTAATTATGCGACTCACGCCGCCCTCTTGTTATCGATCAATTAATATTATTGACCGGGGTAGCCTTTTCTGCTTGTGTTTTATTATTACGATCTTTTCTCCTTTTCTCGAGAAGGGAGCAAAAATTCTTCTCCCTGGTTAGGAATATTATTGAAAAACGATTCCTTTTACGTTCAGATAATCGCTGTCGTAATTATTATATCAGATGGATTTTTATTCGTTCAATTTTACGAGAGGATATTCGATTAATCTGTTAAAAAAGTCCGTTTAATAAATGTTAAACATCGTCTTGCGTTTTTATTAAATTCAGCATTGCAGCAGTTAAAATTCTGATTTTATCGAATTCATTTTCATTTAAAAATAAATTGCACTGTAGTATTTTATACATATATATATAATATGTATATGATAATAATTGGAATAATAATTGGAAAAACTATTTGACAACGTTGGCTGGATAAAATGGCGCGGGGAGAGGCGGGAAGTCGATTTCCCCGGCAAGAGAATGTAAAGATAATTCTTCTTGAAATATTTCCCTTTGGTAAAACGATTTTATATTATGTCAAGTCGCCTATTCAGCTCGTTGGCCAATGCCGAGCAGTTACAGCCATCTTTCTTCAAGGTCCTCTTCCTTTATGGCCTCGTCCACGTTCATTCGCGTTGCTTTTACATCGCTGCTGCACGGTAATTGAATATTTGACGAGCAGGAAAAGAATCTGACACGGTGGAATTGGTGTTAAGGAAACATTACTCCTCGACCTAACATTTCTCTCTCTCTCTTTCTCTCTTTGTACATGCCAATAATTATTCTATTAATTTCATTAGCACCCGTTGCTTGTTTAAAGTTTCAATTTATAGCGTACCGAACAGATTCGACGATCGATACAGCATCAAATTATTTCCTGCTAGGTTTCAGCTAAAATTTCAAAATTCGTTCGCTGAACGGGAATTGCGAAAAAAAAAAAAAACAGAAAAAAGAGAGAGTTGGGGAAAAAAAAGACAGAATTACGCTTGTTCAAATTTTCAATACGTTCGTTCTTCGATTTTCGATGGTTCTTTTACACGAATTTTCTTTCGAAATACCTTACAATTGGTACGATATTATCGTTTATTCCAAACGACGAGGATAGAGGAAAATTTCTATGAAAACGGGAATAAACGATACCAGATCGGGAGGGAAAGAGTTTTCACGAGGAGGAAAAGTAATTTTGCGCGCTACTGTACATTACGCGTTTAGCCTGTATAGCCTGAGTGGGATTGGATAATTCTAAACACAGTTGTACACGTTGCCTGTATAGTAACAACCTTTGACCAACTCCACAACTGTGTATATGAACACTCTCTAACAGAGAATGGAAGGGATTCTCCTTCCTCTAACTCTCTTCTTTCTCTTTCTCGCTCTCACTCGCCCTTCTCTATCTATTTCTCCCTTTCAATCTTTTCTCGCTCTCTCTTCTTTAATATCTCTCCTTTTTTCCCTCCACTTGTCCCTTCCATCTCGTTCCCCCACTCTTTCTCTCTCTCCCTCTCTCGCTCTCTCCTTTATTTCATTATTTAACTCTTTCTTCGTCGTTTCAATGTCTATTTCACTACTGTTTCTCGCTTACTCCCTCTGTCTCTCTATTTCTCTCGGTTCTACACTTTGTGAAATAGTTCCGTCCTCGTCCGTTCTTCATTACTGTTCCTCGTCTTTCACAATTTCTGTCTCTTTCTCCCTCACTCGCTCGGTTCTTCTTCCCTTTCTCTTCTGACGACGTTACCAACCCTCTTTGTCGTGCAAGTTTTCGAGCAATTTAATCATACTACGGTGCTCGAATCGTTTCAGGGATTATTTAAAGTTGGCGATGTTTGAACAGCTTGGAAAAATATATCTTTGACCGTTTCAAGACGCTCCATTATCTTTCCGAATGCCCAGAACAATTTTTTCTTCTTTCTTCCTTCTTTTTCTTTTTTTCCTTTTTTTTAGGTTCTCCTTTTTAAAGAGGAGAACAGCAAGAATAAGTGGCGACATTTTTCGAGTAAACTTTGATTTAAGGCACATTTTAAATCCATCGCTAGTCCGGAGAACAGAGGTTCTCAGTCGGCCAATTTCCGCTCTATTCTAAAAGCACTAGGAGGCGCACACGATGAATGGAGAATTCTGAAATTAAATCGTCGATCCTTTCGTCTTTTCGTCGTTTTAACGAGCCCAAGGGAAAAAAGTGATCTCTCCCTTTTCTCCCCTTTCGCTCCGCTTGCTTTTTCCTTTCGTTTGAGCACCTCTAAGGCTTGTCGAGTCTTTAGAAATTGTTTCACCGACACTCGTCTCGGAAAACGCATTCAATCCTCGTCCGAGGAGTAGCGAGCTTTTTTTCTTTTTTTTTCTCTCCGAATGTTTATTCCTCTCGTCTCGTTTCAGCTTAGTTATCGTCGTGTAATTACAAGATTATTGCCAACGATTTGCCTTTGAAAAAAAGAAAAAGAGAGAAAAGAAAGAAAAGAAACGAAATAATGTTCACGCGATTTTCTGAATACATTTACACCAGTTCGCTTCGATCGATTCCATTCGAAACGGCTTTTAGTTTATTTAACTTACGAATGGCCGATATCGGTTGATTCCATTTGAAATAGATTTTAGCAAGAGTGGAAGTGGGGAGAAGGGGGAACTCGATTTTATTTACATTTGTATTTCGCCTCCGCGATGCGAGATTTCAATTTCCCGAAACACGTCGTTTCTTTCGAATTGTGCTACGAGAGATATTTCGAAAAAAAAAAAAAGAAAAAGAAAACCAGCAGCAAATTATAGTACTGGTGAAATTATAATTATCTTAACGATCGTTGAAAATAGTCAGGAAAAATATTTCTTTTTTTTATATTTGAAAATTTCGTAAAAATTCCACGTTTTCGGAGACGAAAAGTAAGAATCGAGAGAGCAACGGATAAACAATTCTCACGGGTTTTATAGAAGGCTTGGAAATGGCAATGATCAAAATGTTTGCGCCCTCTGTTTGCATGTGTTTAGCGGTTCCCCGGATCGAAAACCCCGGATTAAGCAGTGCAACACGCTGAAGAGCGTAATTCGCTGGGAGGCAAGAGTTTCTTTCTTTTTTTCCTCCCTCTTCTACTTCTTCTTCTTCTTCTTCTTCTCTTTTCCATTTCGTTTCGGTGCTTCCGCGCTTAGTGGTACACAGAGGTTATTTTCGGCCGGCACTTTTACGAGTGATACTTCTTTATGATGAAATGATTACCTGCAACAGAGCGCGTGGGTGGCACGATAACAAATTCCAGTGTTTTGCACCAACACTCTTGTCGCCCCGCTTTTCTCAGGCATCAAGGCGGTTTACTTAACGCATTATCTCCTACCTTACATGCTTATGGACTTTAACCATTCGGCTATGAAAGACGTGTACACATTGCAGTTGTATTTCCACTTCGTGGTGATATATCACGCTGCTCACGAGATAACGCGAGACTACTTACGATCTTATTTGAAAGAAATAATTTTCTGGTCTTACCGTAGAGAAAGAAAAAATAAAAAATGAAAAATAAAGTATGAATAATTGTTAGAATTTATTAAAGAGGACGATAACTGTACAGAGGTAGCAGAATTAACGAGAGTGAAAGAAATTCGTGTTTCGAGCGGAATAAAATAATTGAATCGATATTAATTTATTTCATCCATTTCTGCCTGGTCTGGCCTCAATTTCCTATCGAACCATTTCGAATGGGTGTCCACGCTAAACGTGTTTCAAACCGTGCTTTCGATAATCACCGAACGAATGAAAAGCACGTTCGCTGTGTATACCTATCTGCCATTCATTTATATCGTATTGTTCACTAATGAGAAGTTCGGCAAATATAGCGAAATTACAAATGTAAATCGATTGTTTAACGTACCGATAGCGAATGCTTTCACCCGATTCAATTTTTCTTTTCTCTCTTTTTTTTTTTTTAAATTCTCTTTATATTCTCTAATTGAAATAATCACTCAACATTCCTCGAAAATTTCCTTGCTCGAAGTCTAGATAAAATCGAGAATCATCGTCGTGTATAATGGACGAGTCGTCGATGTTCACCCTGAACGGTATATTTCCGTGGATAAATACACGCGGTGCGCGAATCGAATCGAATAGAATAAACGGGGAATGACAAACGAAATAACACGAATAACATTCGCGTCAAACGTTAAAACGCGGCTGGGAGAATGTATCGATTAATAAACCGCTAAATGTCAGTAACAGAACGCCTCTTGCACTCCCCACCGCTTCACCAGCCAACCGCCACCGCCATCGTACAACTAATAATATTGCAGTTCATACGGCACAACACTATTTTGAAACGCGAGGCAATACAGGAAATACGGTAACGGAGTTCATGTAATAATGCCATGTTGCATTATTCAATTACACGAAGGAGAGTTCGCGGGCCCCGGGGGAAGATCGATAACCGGGCTGAAAGTAACAAACGCCATCTCTCCTCCTCCCTTCTATTTTTATCGTTTACGCGAAATCGAACGATATTCGAACGAACGGACAAAAGTGAAGAGGAAAGTGAACAAATTCCAGCATCACGATTCGTCCAGGCCTGATATTAGGTTACGCGAGAGAATCAACACTGATCGATCGTCATTTTGTTAAGGGGGGATCAAAAAGAAAAGAAGAATAAAAAAAAAAAGAAAGAAAAACGATTGATTAACTTCTCGGTTTGAAAATGAAATAAAAGAGAGGCAGAGGAGAAGAAGCAGATGCCGGTGTCTGTGTACGTGTACGGGTTTTTGTGTTGTTCCTTTTAAAAATGTATCAGCCGCCGGATGTGGATAATTGAAACACGGCGTCGTTACGCTATGCGTTACAACTCTGTAACGCGCGTTGTACGATTACGGACTAACACTCGAGCAGAGGGATCGATAGCTCCATATCTGAGATCTTCCGCATAGGGGGGGGGGAAAAAAAGAACACTCTGAATTCACGTCCTTCGGCATTTTAACGGAAATAACAGAGTTTCGTTCCAACACGATTTGAAGTCTTTCAATTAGAAATGTACTTTTTTATCGGGAGAAAAAGAAAAATATTCAAATTTCTCGGCGGTAGGGGAATTAATATTTCCGAATGGAAATATACGATTTTAAATAAACGTTCACACGATGCGCCAATTTCCTGTGTAAATTGAGAATTACACGTGATGATATTTACCACGGATGAGAATTAGTTTGAAAAATTAATGAAATCCGAGGAAAGGGGAACACAACGTTTCTCTTATCGCGAGCAGAGATCGTTTTCGAGTGGCCCAGAACGGGGAATGGAATCGCGGTTTACGCCTATGGGACTCGCCCTGTCGTCCATTAAAAGTCGTCGGCCCTTGTCTCCCTCCGTGAGGAGCACAAAAACCAGAAAACGTAAAAGGCATGGCACTCGTTCGAAACCAGTTCACGCTCCGGGGGAAGCTCCGCATGCCAAGAAAAATAGATCGTTAACGAATGAAAAGGAAAGAAAAGAGGGGTAAAAAAAAAGAAAGAAAGAAAGAAAGAAAGAAAGAAAGAAAGAAAGAAAAAAAGAAATAAAAGAAAAAAAGAAAAAGTGCGCTAAAGGGGTGAACGAGGGAGGATGGATGGAGAGAAGGGATCTAATAAAATTAACCTGTCGCCTAATAACGTACGACGATAACGACTCCTGTGTCATCCGTGAAATTATTATCAATTCGCGATAGCAATCGTATCAAGTAGACTCGTTTACACTATCGTCACGCGACCGAGAAGAAAACGAACGAAGGAGAAGAAGAAGAAAACACAGAAAGAGAGAGAAGAAAAAGAAAGAAAAGAAAATATATCTTGATTTCATTCAGACACCAAGGTATATATATTATACGTTCTCTTGCATCGGGATACGAGCCTCGATCTGACGAGTTTTCAATAGAGCATTCTTCGGTTATATTGCTTGTTTTCTTGCTCGTCGAGCTGTGGGATCGATATATCTACAGTGTATACCGCGTGCATTCAACGGATTCGAATATTATCGAAACCTTTACGATGTATTAGCCGCAAATGGAGGGGCGGCGGAGCTCGGGGAGGAGAAGGGGGATAAGGATGAGAAGTGGGATGGGGAGGGGACAGGTAAATATTTGCGGTTATGTATCGAGTTAAATTCAGTTTGCGTTATCGTCTCGTAATTACCCTAGAATGATTAATAATTGTCGATTGGTCGATGTCGAAAATTCGAAGTAAACGACGTTAGATGCAACGCGGAGAAAGAGTTTGCATCGTTTTCAAGTATCCTCGATTCCTATTTCAAGCATGTTTCGAGAAAAAAAAAAAAGGGAAGAACGAAAGAAAAGAAAAGAAAAAAAAAGGAAGAGGGAGAAATTTACACCGAGACGCTTTGTATATTACTATGAAAGTTTCTCCCCGTGAAATCTCTGCTACTGTTTTTCGCTGTGCGACAGCTCGACGTGTTTTCGTTATGAATATAAACGGTGTTCCAGCAATAAAAGTAAAAAGCCCCGCGGTTTGCTCGCATATTCCCGTACAATTCCTTCCATTTTCCCAGCGTGATTAGTTTTTCGGCTGGGCCGTGTTTAAAAAGCTACCGCGAAAATTGTCGTATTTATCCTCGTGACATATATTTATGTATATATTAAGAAAAAAAGTATGTATACATTTTTTTTTTTTCGTTTCAATATCAGGCGTAAATATTGATACATAATGCTCGGGTAGATAAGCGGCGACGTGTGCTTTCAATTTGTAACAAGAAGGATAATTAACAGGGGAGATAAAACGGTTTCATAATCTTCTCGAATTACGTAACGCGATTATTATTCAAATCCATGCAAATATGTGTTTCGCGGAGGGGGAAGGGAGGAGGGTTTGCGAGGTGGCGAGCTTTCCACGTGATCACTGACTTGAAAACCTGCTTTATTGGAATTCTATTTCTGTTGCCGCTGCCTCTACGCCACTGTGCCCTCCCGGACTCCAGCTCTCTCGGTTGGAGAGAGGGGAACACAGTATTTCTAAAGTATCTCTAAGGCCTCATTGACCCATGAATCGTTCATCTTTGCATACCTTGTTCCTGATTTTCGCCTTTGACAGTGTAAATAGGGAGTCAATCGGATTGATCTAAATTTATGCGATGCCGTTCCAACGCGATGAATTATTTCTTTTTTTTTCTTCTCTCTCTCTCTCTCTCTCTCTCTCTCGCTCCCCACCCTTTTCTTTCCTTTAGTTTTTTTTATTTATCTTTATGCATACACAATTTATCTACACGCTCGCTCGATCCGGACAGGCAATCATCGTCGTGTGTCTCTGTCGGTCGTCGTTGTACGTATACGTACCTATACACGTGTGTACGTATCTCTTCGTGAAACAATTGCTTCCAAAGCGTTATATAATCTATCATGTTTATTGAACGAGCACGGAATTAAAAAATGGAATTGAAGAATTTCGTATGCGTGCAGGCTCGTGTGTAATTAATCATTTTACCAACAGCGTATTTTATTTCAAACCCGGGCAAAGTAATTTCGAAAATGAAAATTCCCTCCCCCGAATTATATTCTACACTTGTGTTTTATATGAACAACTTATATTGTATAATTTCCTCTCGTAAAATTAAAGCTCGTTCGTTCACGTTCCCCGCGTAAATTAATTCGAAATTAATTTTCACTTTGAAATTAATTTTAAACCCCCGGGGGAATATTTCTTTCCATTTTATAACGAGCCACGCAAACACTTGCACTATTCCTACCAACTCTCACCGATCGTTTCATAAAAAGGTAGATGTATACAAAAAAAGAATAAAATACAAACCAAACAAATGAAGAAAACCATCAATTTTTGCTCTGCATGTAAAAAACAAAAAAAAAACAAAAAAAAAAGGAACAAAATACGTTGCTTCGGTATTTTTGAAACAAGCATCGGTGAATCAATCGTGAAAACATTCTGCACAAAAGGAATCTATCCCCACCCTCGTGCCAACCATACCGATAACCGTCGAATATTAATTTCGAAAGTTATACAAATTCAGCTTTCAAGATGCCCTGCACTGGGACGTGTACGAAGAGAGACAGAGAGACAGAGAGAGAAAAAAGAGGAAATCGACTTACAAATTACGGCTCTTCTCCTACGAGTATCTTGTACATGTGCCGTATAATACTATAATGTATGTATCTAATGTAGGTATGTAAACACATATATACCTATATATCCTATCAGAGCTGGTTGGGAGTACGACGCGTTTCCATGGTAACCCATCCCTCCTATCAAATCTTCTCCCACTACTCGCCACCGTTGCATCTCGTTCCTTTTCCCTACCACGCTCTCACTTCACCGTGTTTCCACTCCTCCTTGCCTTCTTGCTCTATCTATCTGTCATTCTCTCTCTCCTTCGCCGAGCTGTGTCTCTCTCTCTGTTTCTCTCGTAGTTACCCCCACCATCTTGCCATTCTGTCTCTCCATGTGTCTTTATCTCTCTATATTTCTGTTTTCCCCTACCATCTCCAGCTTCTGTCTCCCTCACAGCTATTCACTCGAGCCACATGTTTTCTCTCTTTCTCCCACCTATTCTGGCTGGCGTACAAACGTCTCTCTCTATCTCTATATTCCCCTTTCTGTCCACCACCGTTCCCCCTCCCACTGCGCAGCCGGCCTTTTGCCACGGAAGAAAACTATTCATTGTCAATACTCGAGACCCCGACTCCCGACCATGAAACCAACTTTTTTCACAGGGGTGAATTCCCATTGCCCGCGTATACACGTATCCTTTTCGCTTTTTTTCAAGGGACGATAATGACTTCAGGGATGATCTTTTGGGGACTACGTCAGGGGTGTATTAATAAGACGATTTGATCTACGCCCGCGATTACATCAGAATAAACAGAAATCGGATTTCTTTTTTCTTTCTTTCTTCTTTTCTACTACTTCTTCTTTCGAGTAGGATAACTAAGCGTAAAGATTTCTTTTTCCTTTCTCGCGGCGAGGGAGGGGAGAGACAGGATTTAAAGGGTTCTCAGAGGGAATTCTTCGACGTTTGTTTAAGGAACTCTGGCTTCTTTTATTTTAGATCTGAAACTGTAATAATTGTGGCCATTTTTTTTTCGAGTTGTTCGAATGAAATTTTATCACAGCGGGAAGCTTTCGTCGAGGATAAATGAAAATCTAAGGAAAGGATACGGTTGATGGGGAAAATATGTCGGTGATATTTTTAGGTTAAGGTGATAATAAATGAAATCGCGGTGATGATTCGTGGCGCGTTATCAATCCACGTAGGAGAATCGAATGAATTGGAAACAATTATGGCAAGGTGGCCGCGGTTAACCGTGATTAATCCGAGCTCCCGTCGCGATTTCCTGTCGCCGATGAATCATAAATCGTACACTGTCCAGCGATTTTCCAAGTTCACCTAGTCAGTTAGGTTCGGCAGCATAACAGACTCGATTTCTGTGGAGCGTACAGTTCGCTCAAGGTGTCAAATATTTCCCGAAAAATATACGGCTGGGTAGGGAAGGATTTTACTTGATGAATATTCCTCTTTTTTCCCCCTCTATTCCGGGTTTTTTCTATTTTCTCTCCATCTCTCTCTCTCTTTTTTTCTTTTTTTTTACAGAGGAAGTTTATACATACAGAATGTTGCGCCATACTCTAACAGAATTTTTTCCGAATAAAATATACTCCTCTCGATATTAAAACGTTTGAATAAATAATTTTTCGATAAATATTTAGCAAGAAGAAATTATTTCTTATTTCATCGTTCTATTTCATCTCCTCTTTTTTTCGTTTTTATTATGTTTTTATGTATTTATTTATTTTTTTTTTTGTTAGCTCCATGGAAATCGTGTTCTAGATTTCGCGAAGAGCGAGAGAGGAAATTGATTTATGTTTGAATACGGAGAAGGTTTGAAATTGCGTTTTAATACTGTACGGTGTAACGAAAGTTTAATTGAATGAACGTTGTAATTTGTGCCTCGACTTGCTCTTTCGGGAGGAAGTCAGGCAAACAGAATAACTTTGCATGAAATCGATGAACGGAGAGAACAGAGTCTGACTTCTCTCTTCGGCCGTATGAAAAATTTCAACAGGAATTTGTACAGTTGAAATTTACGAGGGAATAAGTTTTGCCCCTCTTGAGGAGAGAAAAAGATATTACCGGAAGTTCACATTCGAACATGGACACTTCCACAGGTTTTATCTCGATTTCTACGGATACGCGAATCTTCGGAACGTTTCCCCCCTGTCGGTTCTCCAGGAAAACACTTGAATATCAATTTGTCCGATGAAATTGCAACAAAATAGAAAGAGAAGAGAGACAAAAAAGAAAACCAAAAAAAAAAAAGAATAAAAATCGTACATTTGCAAAGGTAACGTTAGTGCACACTGTCGTAATTTCAAATCATTTCAATTCATCATCGAGAAGCCGCGACACGGCGCCAATTAAACCACCACTGTTTCATATTCGTGTGTGCCTGATTTTATCGCCGCTGTCAAGTGCACCGTCATTGCAGCGGATTGTGCTGAGATAGAATAAGGAAGAAAAAGAGTGGCACACAGAGCATGGAGGATATTTATTAACCTTCCAGGTAATTGTAGGAAAGCCACTTTTGCAAATGAATATACATGATCGAAGGTATGCACAGCAGGTGTTAACGCGAGTAGGAATCTTTGATTTTCAACGTCGTACGTAAAGAAAAAAAGAAACGTGTAAAAATAGCTAGTGAATTTTCAAGTAATAAATCGGTTAAGTAAGACCAGAAATCACATGCGATAAAAAGAAGAAAAAAAGAAAGGGACAATACTGGCGTGTGTACGCGTCCTCGCCGCGTCTGGACCACCACAAATTAATTACGAGTCGCGCGAAAGAGTATCGAGAGAGAGAGAGAGAGAGAGAGGATAGAAGGGATGGGCCTAATTGGAGGGAAAAAGAAAGAGACAAGCGTAAGGGATGGCGGAAAGACGGAGACAAAGTACGGTCTCGAATTCCATGTACCCACGTAATTCACGTTAATTGGTATTCAGAGGGGTTACCCGTAGCGAGTGTGTCTTTTGAAAACAAGCTGGATCCGAGCCGTCCAATGGCGAAAGCTCTTAAACCCAGTTCCTTTTCCTTCGGTTGCTCACTACACTTTTCTCTCCTCCTCCTTCGTCTCTTTCTCCTTTTCTTTCGCCGACACTGAAGCAAAGTAACAGAAATTTTTCCACCGGAAATTTTCTCTATCCACATATTCCATCTTATTTTGAATAATTTCATTTATATATATTTAAAGATAAAATGGAACGATTAGATGACACACAGCTGTGATAGTCTTTTATCGAGTGAATAGTTTTCCTTTTTCTTTTCTTTTTCAAGAAGAATAATAATAAATTGCAAAACCACAACGACTACGATACAATAAATTCTCAAGTGCGGCGCGATTTAATATGACACTCTAATTCCTCGCGATGAATGCTACATGTTATCTTTATATTACTCTTATCAGATGGAGGCTTCAGGCGCGGCGAAGTTGCATTAGCGGCAACAAATTCGTTGCTGTAATTTTATACGGTACGTTAAATAAGAGGATCTGGCTTGAAGGTTCGGGGAAAATGTGATAAGTAGAAGAAATAAAAGAGGGAAAGACACAGTTTATAGTAATAATTATTTAAAAAGAAAAGAATGAAGAGATTCCGATGATCGTGACGCCACGTTTTTATTCATGGTGTACGATTAGTCATAACACTGGTTGCTGATTCGACTGATATTTTTGTATTGCCTCTCTGCAATCTTGATTATCCTTATTTGCCATGTTGCCTTTCTTTCTTCAGTCTGGCACGTTTTGTGTACCGGAGGCCTCTTATCGTTCCTCGGAACGTTTTATTCCTCTCGTTCTACAATTAATTTCGCGACGTGCCAATTGCCACGGCAAGTAGCCTCGATTTGTAAACGTGTAATATCCTCGAGCACTCTGCGATACTGTTAATTATCGGAATGCCTTGAACCATCGCTAAGTATTGACATAACGGTACGATTAATTCGCGAACGTGGCTGAAGAAACACGAAGAAGAAGAAGAAGAAGAAGAAGAAGAAGAGTTTTGTTTTAGGCCAGCTAGTTGGTTAGCAACTATCACAGTGCAGTTGTCTGAACTTGCACTTGAAATTTAGCTATTTGTCACGTTGATACGAGTATTAAACAACTTCATTTGATTTTCTTCACAAAATTGCTGCGCTTCTAGAAATGTTCCTCGAACCTTTTGACACTTTATCGATCGGAAGCTTATTAATCAGCTTTAGGAAGTCTATTATTCAGTTTCTTACTGTCAGCAACAAATTAACGAATTGCTTTATAATAAGAGAAAGTAAACCCTATCACGAGTTTTGATTTAAAATTGTTAAAGCTGTAATATTGTAATAAAATGAGCTGATCGGTAAAGTGTTGAAATTACTCAGATTAAAAATTTCGAAGATTTTCATAGAAAATCAAGGTAGAAGTAGTAACATAGTTCTATCGAAACTTGAATAACTTTCTCAACTTTTCAACATTCCTAAAAATTCTTTCGCCGCCTTTTATTTTACACACTGGAAGCTATTAACAGACGGAAGGGAAATGAAATTTTCAGAGCTCGAGAAACCTGAGCTACCCCGTTGAAGAGCGGTTAAAAAGATTGTCAAATAAATTGCTCCTTTTCTCTCTCTCTCTCTCTCTCTCTCTCGTTATCCGTAACGTAATCAAACGAGCAGACACAGATTTGTTTGGTTGATACGTCGTTTCGAAGTAAGCAGATAGTTTAAGGCGACTTGTGAAAAGGTTGAGAGACAGAGAACGAAAAGAAAAGTGCGAGGATGAGTCGGGAAAGCAAAAGAGAAAGATGGAAATTCGAGTTGTTTAAGGGTCTTTCTCAAAACAAAAGCAAGCGTTATTTGGGAATTCAGCTTCGGGGTGTCTCGATCGATAATAATCTTGCGCAACCGTACATCCAGGAAAAGTGTAACGCAAAGCTTTCTTTCGTTTCCAAGTACCTTTTCTTTTTGTTTTTAGAAAGAAACACTTTCGACGCTACGAATCGATCCTCTTCTTTTTCTCACTCGACTGAAAAGATCAATGTTCACGGTGTTATTTCTCTAATAAGAGAAATAAAAGCAAAGAAATTTATTAGAAAAATTCAACGGAGAAACAATGGGCTAATAACGGCCGTTCGTTGTGAATTTAATATCGCGCGTGTTTCGTTTCGCTGGCTTTGCCTATAATTATAATGGAATTACGTTATTTTTTTTTTTTCTTTCGTCTCAACTGTATTATCAAAAGGATACCACCGGGTTCTCACGTTTAACCCCTTAAGGTAGAACAGCGTGACGGTCGCTGGCACATTGTACTCGGTGTGAGAAAGAAGAAGAAAAGAACGATCGTTAAGAGGTCGATTGTATTTATCGGTTTTAATTAATTCGACGTTCGTTAAAATTTGATTCGAGCGTGCATGTACAACATTCTCGTTAAGTTTTCTTGTTTTTCTCTTTTCGTTTCTTCTTTTTTCCTTTTCTTTCTTTTCCGGTGGTTCCTTTTTCTCGTCGAGATCGCTGTGAGTATCCACTCCAACGGAGGAATATTCCAATGAAAAATATTAAACGTGCACGAATTAGTGCATAATTAATGCGTTTCGCGTACACGTGAAAGTTTGTAATTCGCCTGTTATTTACGACATCCGGTTGAACGTGAAATCTTTTTTCTTCTTTTTCATTCGTGCTCCTATTCGAAAAATGATCAGCCTATTGTCTCGATAACGGAATTAGAAAGTTTATTGTTTGCTCTTTTTTTCTTTTTTTTCTTTTTTCTTTACGTCTAGTTTCTAAGAGAATCGTTTTTATTTTCTGTTCCTCCAACGGGAACTTCTCTTTCTCCTCGCGGAGAGAATGCCACGTTGGAAAATGCTGGAACAATATGTGTTTAAATAAAACGCAAGAAAGGGAAAATGTATGAAAAGCATATTTTTTTCTTCCTTTTTTTCTTTTTTTCTTCTTTTTTTTAATTAAATCGTTCTCGGCGTTCTAAGGAAGACAGAGAGAGAGAGAGAGAGAGGGAGAGAAGGAGAGGGATGGAAAAAAGCTTGAAAGCGGCAAGAATTATATTTCCCGTTTAATAAACGCGACTCCTTTGATAGCCATGAAATTTCATGAAATTCCCCGCGAAGTTAATGATTTTACTAAATGTTTTTCATTTTAAAACAAGGAGCGAGGAGGAGGAGGAGACGATGGAGGGGCGAAACTCGTTTCGAAATGGAGGATCGCGAATTTTTACGGGGAAAAGTTTTTCATAGCGGAACGTAATCTACCGTTTATCGTTCCACAAAGTAAAATATGACTTTAAGGTAACAGAATTGCGACGTTTCCCTGCAATAAAAATTCTGTTTGCTAAAAAGTGCCTGTGGTAGTACCAATGGTGAAAGAAGCGAACGTGAAGACACAAGTACACGTCCAATTATCCTCTTCGTTCTGTCTTTCCTCTCCTATTGTTTATCGAGACGGTTAAAATAATTTTCAGTTCGACGGGGAAGTTAGTTCGAACATTTTCCGATGAATTAGCTCTCGGTGTTTTAGCCATCGACAAGACGAGCGAATTAAGTAGAAACGAGTTTCAAGAATAGCGCGCGTTAATACCCCTTTCGCTGTACTAAAAAGACACCTTAATGCTTAATTCCCTTAATGCCGGCTATTCGGAAATTTCACCTTGATAAAACGAAAAATCGATGATATCCTGCGGCGCGTTTGCTAGAATATTTGCGACACCAGAAGGAAATTAGATAATTACTCGAATAAAATGCCCGACGAAAACACGGAGGAAGGAAACTGGGGTTGTAAATTAACACACTGTTGGCCGAATAAACGACGGTTAAACAAGTGCGCGAGATTTCTAGGAAAATTCAGGAAAAATAACGAAATTCGTTCGATCGTATAAAATCAAGATTTAAAAATATTTTCTCATCGTCTGCGAGAAGTGTATTAATATTACGGAACCTAATTTTCATAGAAAATATTCGAAAATAATACCTGTAAAAGTGAGAAATATTTATTATTAACGACACAGCAGGAAGTAAGAAATGAATTTGGTCGTTTCGCGAATATTCTAATAACTGTGCTGTAATGGAGGATGTTTGGTACGCGATTTTCGGGTCGAGATGTAAAAATGTCGAGTAATTAGTAGGAAGGGGAACTGGTTCCGTCGCGATGGGGCAGCTTTCGAAAAACTGGGACATAGTTGGTGCTGCAAAGCGACGGAAAAGAACCGGAATAAATCTCGCCGGTGGAACTGAAAGGCGTTCTTTTTAATTCGTGGTCGAAGTGGTGTATGCCGGCCGTAGGGCGCCAACAACGCTCAGAGAGATTCGAATCTTCCCCTCTAACCCTTTGGTGAACTTCATTTCGAAAATCATAGCTAATCGCGGCAGAACTTGGAGGCTCGTTAACGCGCTATTCGGACATGCGAAATGTTATTTGTCTAGGGTCGATTATTCGTGTGAACTGGCTGCTTCTCCCTAATTACTTGCCCGGCGATCAACTTCAAAGAGTGTTTCCCAAACGCGACGAGCTTGTGAAACGTCGTTAACCCTTTCGACGGGCCACTGGCTCGTCACATTTTCGCCCATTTCCTTTTTCCTTCAAAAAACATATTTTCTCCCACTCACTTTTCTTTCTTCCTTTCTTTCTTTTCTTTTTAATTGTTTCAACTAAACAGGAAAACAAAATTTGTTTTAATGACGTTGGAACGAAGCTAACAATTATTCTTTCAGCATTCCTTGATTCGTATAGTTGTTTTTTTTATTTTGACTGTAACAAGTGTTGCCAGTTCTTTCTTTCCTTCTTTTTTTCTTTTCTTCTGTTTTTTAACGACGTCGATCGTCGTTACGTTCGATGTAAGTAATTGATTCGCAGCCATTAGCGAGAATTCGGGGTAACGAGCATTCGTAAGAATTAAACGGAGAAACGCTCAAACGAATTTCTTGCCGCGAAAAAAAATTCGCGAGCCTTTGCACGCGAAAGAAATCGAATTCTAACAACGGGGTTCAGCAACGGACAAAGTATGCGTTGATGGACGTTTATCAGAGAACGTTAAATAAGAAAAAGAAAAAGTATCACTGTTATCGCCTGAAACATGTTAGAACTGGAGAAGAAAGAAAACAAAGCAGAAAAAAGGAAAAGAATGCGAAAGGGGAGAAGAAAGGGAGGAGGAGGAGGAGGAAGAAGAGAGGAATAAAATCTCCTTTCAAATAAATTTCTCTTCAGGAGCTCTCCTCCCTGGAAGCTTGATGATCTTCCTTTCTTTGTAAAGAAGATTGAATTCCACGACGGACGGGAATTTTACGAATAATAAAAGCCGCTCGTTGAAACTAATTCATAAAGTAATACAGGCGAGGCACGAATAATAACAAGCACGTTCGTATTTGAGAAAAAAAGAAATTTTAATTCATTCGTTCGTTTATCTTGAGAAATATAAAACTGCCCGGTTCGGCCTCCTGTTCATTTGTTCCGAAGGATAATTTTAAATGAAACACACATACACACACACATACACACATACACACAGGCGTGCAACGTCGTTCCTTCGCAACGCGCGTACGCACACTTTTCTCCCGTTTAAAGCAAATGTTTATACATTTTTGTAAAACTTGGCTGAATAACTTTATCGCCGGGGCGTTGAATTAAAACAGGCAACGTCGAGTGTACAAGGCTTTAGTATTCACGTAATATACACAACACATACGTACCGTGCATTTCTCTTTATGAGTTCTGCATAGTCGTGAACTTAACGATTTTCCTGCGCGCAAGAGATTCTAGCTAGAAATTCATAGACTTTTTTGACAAGTGTGCTACTTCCGCGTTTCCATACGAAAAATAAATCTACCAACGAAAATTTCCCATCTCCGTTACTGTCGTTCTTAACCTCTATCGTCGAATTTTATCTGACGCGTCGATGTTACTCGAAACATTTCTGTTCTGACGAAAAAAGAAAGAAAAGAAAAAAAGAAAATTCGTTCGTTTCGAAAATTTTCATCAACCTCGACGGAGAAAAGTGAATATCAGGCAGAAACAAGTAGGTTTCCATTTAAATTCAGTATCGATTCATAGTGGAGACATCTTTCGTCGGATAAAAATTTCATTGGAGATAAAACTTCTCGTAACGCTTTCCTGATAAAAGTGGCGAATGGTTAAATAATCGCGATACCGTTGCTCTTTAATTACGTTATTAACTCATTTCCTTCGAAAATCATTCGATCAGCCAGATAACGTATTACGTTGACAAACAGAGCGACGATTAGTGGGACGTTATACGCCAATGGTGATACAGGCGAGTCTGCAGTCTGTTTAAATCCATTGGCGTAACGTGACGTCGTGTTTTACTCGAGGCAACACGACGATGCATACATGTAAATCGTAAATTCGTGAACGTGCAACGATTTATGATTTAGTTTTACGCGTTGACAAATCGTCGCTGGCAACTGTTCTACGCGAAACACCGCCGATTCTTTCCTCTCTCTACATTCACGAATAGACCATTTAAATTACGTAAATAGTTTCTCCGTCCATAATTAATTTCTCGATCTTGCCGGAGTTCTTTGAAATTTAACGAGAGCACGAAAGCATTGGGATTCTAAATGGGAACCGAGAACAGATTCTCTCGAATAATAATTATCTTTACCCCGGGGGAAATTACGATTGTTAGAAAGCATCGATTAATAGTTACAATGAATTATTAATTCGGAATAATTCATTAGTGTTTCGCCTTCGAGTACGATAATATAGTTTCGTCGTGTAACCGATATAAATTGGAAAAGCTGTATCTCGTCCTGTCGATTATACAATTCTATTTGCATTCGATTCAATTTGTAGTTAGTCGAGAAGAGGAATTTTCGTTTCGATGATTTTTCGTTGAATTTTTCACTGATATGAAATTCGAGAAAAGAAAGAAAAAAGAGAAATAGAAAAAAAAAAAAGGAAAAGGAACAATTTCGAAGAAAAGAATTAAATTCGAGATGGAGTAAGGTCGTTGCTTTTTCGCTCTTCCGACCTTTTTATTTGCGATTCTGCTGATTTTCTGGTACGAAGTGACGAAAAGCAGAGAAAGGTGCAAAGAGAATGCTCCACCGATGCAGCCGCCTATGTACCGTCCTTGGCAGTTTGCCGTGCAGAAGAAATATTGTCCTCTTACGCTTGGTTCTCGGCGTCCCCCTGTGGACGACACTTCTCCGATGTGCTTCGGAGAGGGTTTCACAATAATAGGAAAAAAGGTGACCCTCGCTATTCAGGCCCAAAGCGGTTATTTCTCACTATAATTTAATAACGGCTTGTATTTTGATAACGTTATTATTTCATGCGATTTCAAAGAGAGAGGGACTTCTTTCAAACGATTTACACGTATCGGAATAGTTTCAAGGAAGCGACTGTTTCTATTCCAACGTTATTTCAATTCCACTCCAACGGTAAAGGAAACAAATTATCGAATTTAAGAATTGCTGCACTTTCTTAAATATTTATTTCTACAAAAAAATTTACATTTCTACATCAAAATTTTACAAAAATACATATATATATATAAATAAAAATATAAATAAATTAAATTAAATTAATTAAATATTTCAACAACAAAAAATATCTAATATCCATTAACTCGAACTGTTTTTTATTGACCCTTTGCACTCCATAAGTGCCACTGTGGCGATATTTGTAACATGAATCATTACTTCGTACGAGTCTTATTTATATTAAAATAAAGCAAATTGATAAAATAAATAAAAGTGTATAAATTGATAAGCGTGTATAATTTTCTCGTTTGAAAATCAAATTCTTCGCTTTCAAAGGTTCCACAGGAAAAGTATGCCGTCGTATAAAAGAAATGCTCAAAGTGCAAAGGGTTAATTAACACGAATGAAACGTAAAATAATTTAACAACCACATTTCAGCGTATAAATTCGTTTATCGATACTTTTAGTCGTTCAGCTGGCTATGCGTGAGTTCGTCAAATCAATGTTAGAAACACATCGGAGAATACGAACACAATCACGAACTTGCAGTATACTTGCCCTATTGAAACACGAGCTTCGTACAAACGAACGCTCGAAGACGCCTCGAAGCGTCTCAGTTCGATTGTTGCCTATTCTTACCGTGCTTTCTCGTCGATTTTCGATCGTGCTACGCTGCTTTCGTACTTGCTGGAATATTAATAACTCAGAGTAAGAGGAAGATGATGGAGGGGAGGATGATGAGTATCGAAACGATATTGTGTCGGTGGAAAATTAGTCAATTTAGCCGGGGCGTATTTTACGAGCAATGGGAAAAACGTTGGAACGCTTTCGACCTTCCAACGGGTCTCCCCTCGTCACATGGGTGGTCGCGCGAGCGCGCCACTTCTTGCAACGTGCGCGCTCGTGTTTACTCGAACGTTATAAATTTCAAATTCAGCCTTGCTGTAAATATTTATGAACCTACAAGTCATAAGCGGTAATAGGATATAAGGTAAAACCTGATTAAAGTACAATAAGCGTTTACAATTATCGCTCGACCTGAAATTACACGTTTTTACACTTACACTATTGATCATTTTCATCGTTTCAACACGGACACGTTGCGTAACGATTGCACACTTCGTTCCTTTTTCTTTCTTTCTTTTTTTTTTTTATCTCTCTTCATCTTCGGTAATAATCTTAGATAACGTGGTAATTGGTGAAAAAGTAATAATTCCAAGGTTCGACCTCGCGAAATGTCAAGCAGAGAAAATGTCCCGTGTATTGAAATTGATTAAACAACGACAGAAAAATCGCGATGTAAATTTTTTGCCCAAGGAAAATTCTGTACTCATTTACGCTTCGATACAGACAGTTGGTGCACGATGTAATCAATAAATTTTTATCATTTGTATGAAAATATTTATCGAGAGGGGGAGGAGTTTAGAGGTGGATACACCGGTTTATAACTGACAGCTGTGAAGTGTTCGCGCGTTGTTTGCAGATGTAACTGACGTTTGCAAATATTTCTTTCTCTATTCTCTCTTTCTCTTTTGCCACATTTTTCAACGTTATTCTTTATTTCTCCTTTTTTTTTTGTCTCATTCCTCGTAAAATAACAATATATCGTTTTGCAACGGGGCAGTAATTTTGTCTTATACCCGGCGATATTTATTGCGGCTCGCTTTTAGTTCCAAGTCTCTCTCTCTCTCTCTTTTTCTCTTCATGGATTTATTTCGTCATTAAAACTGGGTAAAGCGGATGTACGTAACGTCTCCCTCCTCCCCGTTCGGAGAGAGAGAGAGAGAGAGAGAGAGAGAGAGAAAAAGAAAGAAAGAAAGAAGGGAGATTTGAAATAACGGTTAGGTTAAATTACAGCGACACTCCGCCAGTTGGATAGGAGAAAAATGGAGGACGAAGTTTTCAAGGTCCTTAAACAGTCTTAAACCTTCGACAGATTTTATTCAGATGTATGCGGAATATTCCATTGTATATTTTATACTACTCGAGTCGCTTTATTCCCATCACTGAGTCATAACGTGGTTGGGTATAAAAAAAAAAAAAAAAAAAAAAAAAATTCAATATTCCGGCGGAAAGTTGTAGTGGTGGGAGCGAGGGGAATAGCAAGAGAGATAGAAATAGAGAGAGAGAGAGAGGAGAGAAAGAGCGAGATGAAAAAGAAAATAAGATTCAAGTTCTAAAATACACTCTGCGTGGGAATAAGGAATGGTGGTTGTATGGTACTTGGACGATAATAAATAATTTCACGCGACTACAGCGCAGTTTTATTGCGGTTAATATATTTCGAAACTCTTTTCCGTACTATAAAATATACCATGCTCCCAGTGCGCTATTATTATCGAGTCGCTAAATTAATATAATTACTCGTTGTAGAAACATTAATGCTCGCGGTATTAAATATATTAGCGAATCTAGAGGGCACTGGCATTCGAGAGGGGATACAGCAATTATGGCCGGCTGTTTTCCGTGCATTAAATCAATCTCGCATTATCATTGAACCAGCATGGTTCCTTGTATAATCTCTGGTGTACGTTTAAAGCCGCCTTGAGTCTTTTTATATCCATTACTATTCAACGATGTTATAGTACAGGTGTCGCAGCCTTCCTCGTCCACTGCAGATCACGTACCAACACGCGCGTAATTATACGCGACAATGACGAAACGAACAGTGACGCTTTCCTACATCGCTTGTATACAGTACATTGATACATTAGTGTAACGTATCGTATTTTATATCCTTACGAGTTTCGAAATAAAGAAACGGATAAAAAAGAGAGATATATATATATATATATATATATATATACATATATATGTATATAAAACGCACGCGGGGGAAAGTTGAAATGAGTTTTACGACTTGAAAATTTTTAATCAAATCGTGTATAGTCTGTTGAATAAAACGGATATCTTCTTCTTTTTTCTTCTTTTTTTTTTTTACAAGGGAAGGAGAAAAAAAAAGACGCGTGGAATAGCTGAGGAAGAAATTTTAATAAAACTTTTTTCCCCGGGTTCTTTCTTTTCTTTTTTCTCCTTCTCTTTTTCTTCTTTCTTTCTAATAAAATAGAGTCGGTGTAAAATTAATTAGAATTTTACGGAAGATCGTTAAAATTTATTTGAAACTGCGACGCGGGTATAGTTTAGGAGGAGGGAACGGTTAATTTATAAAGAAACAGGCCAGTAGCCCTTTATTATCCGCAGGAAAATAATTAATTAGCGATGCACTTTCGTGTCGGTTGTACAGCTGGTGCAATCATTCTTTGGCTGACTCAGCTGCTACGTAGCTGAAAGCGTTCCGAAGAAAAACATCAGCCGCGTATTAAAAAAGATAGAAGGAAAAAAAGAAAGAGACGCCGGGCAAATGGTTATTGTTTGGCATCAATCTGAAAGAATTTCTCTCTTAATTTTGCCTCTTGCTGTATTTGCACGTTTCGATGCCGAGCAACGGTCTGCCAAAGCCCCTCCTCGACGATATTAACTTGGACGATTTGAAAAATAAATTATTCTATCCAATTTTCCGGCAAGCCTTCGTTCATGTTCCTCCGACGAAATTAACAACGGAATGATTTCTGACTTTTCCTATCGAACGGTTTCTGAATTTTGCAAATGTGCAAAATTGCAAAATTGCAAATTTTGAAAATATCAAATGTCTCGAGTTTTTAATTCTCGACATTTCCAAATTCTCTGATACTTCGATGTTTAAATTATCGAACGTTCAACGTGCAAAGTTTCAAATTTTTGGCGTATCTTCGTCGAGCAAACACGCTGAATAAATGTTACAAAACTTCCATCAGCATTTCAAGCGTTCCAAGTCATTTAAACTGTAACTCCACTAAACCAACATACGGCGAGCGTTTACTTGAAATTCAGATCGTAGATTTCGAATAATCTCGCGTTGTTTCGTACGATATGACGCATACAGTTATAATTAATTACGAGTGCATGACGTTCACGCGTGATAAAGTATCGTGCACATACACCGTCAGATAATCAAGAACGTAACAAAACGACAATCCATTAAAACAAAACAAAAAAAAAAAAACAAAAAAAAGAAGAGAAGGAGAACAGAGGAAAGAAAATAATAAAACTGAAACAAAACACTCGACAGATATATCATCTCCCGTATCCTTTTATCCCCGGCTATAATAAAATAATCCTTACAGAATCTCTGATTCTCCTTCTTGTTTTGCGAAATATTTCAAAAAACAAGCACGCGGAACAATCTTGCATGAAACGTTTAACAATCACACACAACACGTACACTCACGTATACAACGACGTATCAGTTCAAATTTCTCGGACGTTAGCAGTAACAAAGTTTCGTCAACTTTTCGACGATACTGTACTACCTGTGCAAAAGCTTCTTCTTTGCACGCGTGCGCGCCTCTACATCACACACACACGTATACATCTCTCTCTCTCTCTCTCTCTTCCTTAAAGCGGAAAAGATTAACAAGCAAGAATGACCGGTGAGCGTATTGAATTCAACACATTCGAGGGCTGGACTCTGGTTAAAAATCCACGAACACATTAATAACCCCCGGCGAAGCGCAAACAGGAACAAATGGAGTCTCTTCGTGGATCGAAGAATTTCATTATCTTGGTGAGGTTATCTCGGGTCACCGAATAGCCTATCGTCGTTCATTCAGAGACCCATTTAATTACCAGAATTCCATTCAGCTTATGCCCGTCACTTGTTCGCCGATTTACCATCGTCGTTAGATTGCTTATACGTGTTCTGCTTTTCCCCCCTGCGCGCGCGCATGTGTCCACCGCGCGTAAACACCATCAGCCGCATCAACAGGGGAATATAACGGAGGGGATGGAACGGAAGAGCGAAAAGAGGAAGATAGAAGCGTGCATCGACTGCATGGAGGGGAAAGGATGAGGAGGAGGGATGAAAGAGAGGGAGAAATGCCGTGGGATCGGAATTTCTCGAGAACATTATTATCATTTGAAATTACGCGAGCGATTCGATTCGCTGTAATGCAGTCGCATAATTTCCTCCATGGTACAGCTGCGCGATATGTATTCGGGGGCCCCGTGTGTGACGTGTACTGTATCCACACGCGTAAATATAATGCCCGCGGAAATTTATTAAACGAAGTTGTAACGTGTGTCATGTAGTACGCGTACGTTTCTGTATGCGTGTGTATTATAATCTCACACGACAACGGTGACCGTGTATACTCTTATCGGTGTTTACATTTCACCGTCGATAAGGAGGTTCCGATTGAAAGGCAGATACCTAATCATCGGGTCATTTAAATACAATCTCGTGGAACAGATTAGATGGAAATGTTTTACGCGTTGAAATCTTTCGGATTTTCTATTTTTCTCTTCGTTTTTTTTTTTTTTTTTTTTTGTAAATCTGTCGTGAGGACATTTGCAACGTTCTGCTTCCCATCTGTTTCCGAACGGTTACGTAAACGCGCGCAATTTGATTTTCGAGTCAATCGCCTTGGAACGTCTTCGAACGTGAAATTTCCGATATCTCGTTTTGTGGAGAAAGAAAAATAAAAGAAAATAGTAATTCTCGTTTTTCTTTCTTTTTGCTTCGTTCTGCTTGGTAATTATTCCATTAACGATCCGCGAAGTCGTTCGAAAAGCCGCTATATTTTTTTTTTTTTCCACTTCATAGGGAATACATAATTTGTCGGACGCGTAAACACGTGTACACACACATATGTGGGGGCCACGTTGTGTGCAGTTTCAAGTGGATACACATCACGATACTGAAAGTTATTTATAATGCGCCGTTGGTCGTGGTCGGGGCTCAGACGCGAATTGTATATGATGGAATCGTGTGTACGATAGCTACCACTCGAGTACAGTGTGGTACAAAAGTCGCTCGATTAGTTTGTCCTACGATCTTCAGTCATTCCTTCTTGGCCTCGTTATGCTGCTGCTATTATTATTGACGTTGCTAATCTTCTCTTCCTTCGCGTTCTCTTTGCATCTCTCTCTCTCTCTCGCCGTACTCTCTGCATCACTCGGTCTTTCTACGTACTTCTCTTTCTTTTTCCCTTTCTCTTTCCAGGTCTGCTGTCGTTAACCTCGTTGTATTCATCATTTTATTACCGTACTCGGAGGCTTGTTATTCCGTGTCTACTAATTGTACTAATGAGACGTAATCTTGCTCGCGTTATACGGTGTTTTTCTTTTTTTTTTCTTTTTTTTTCTTTTTTTCACCGACGATAATCGCGTTTTCGTTGGCACGCATCCGTCCATGTAAATGGCATCGATTTGCGAGTAAAATGCTCGTTCGAGATGTTTGGAGAAAATTTTCTGATCGTAGTGTACACAGAGCTGAGACGAGCAGCTTGTAGAGAGTGTAATGTTTTCGAAATCGAGAGGCATCTTAAGTTAAACGACAAACAGATATTTTATTTAGACAACGTTGCAACGTAAAATACCGTGATCTCGTTGTGTTTGTACAATTTCGAGAAAACACTTTTTACGAATTCATTCAAAACGCTCGGAGTTTCTTCTCGGAGAGCTTCATTTATTTATTTTGATTATATATTCGTCAATCAAACAAAAATATATAAAAATAATGAAATTACATCAAGAAAATGTCAGTATCATAAAGATCCTTCAGAATTAAAACGATGTACTTTACTAAAATGTTTTAAATTCAAACGAATTAATGAATATAATAATAATAATAAAGTTCGTACAGTAACATGAAATCCACGAAAATCTGTTGTTATAAAAAAAATCGAACCAAAAACACTATCGTTCGTACAAAAAGATGATTCTAAATATTCTATACGTTGAATTAAAGTAAAATAAATACCTAAAAGTATTGTAAAAATTAATCTTAAATTAACTATCTCAAATTTATTATTTAATAAACTATAATCTCTTCAAGATACTGTTAATCCTGAAGAAATTCAAATAATAGAATGTAATAATGGAATATCATTGTTCAATTATTTTAGGAGGTCAAATATAACCTAATTCAATTCTTGGAGAAATACATCTATGAAAATAAGTTCAGAAAAAAGAAATAAAAAAAAAAAAAAACAATTCTGAAATAATAAATAAAACTATACTAAATTTTAAAAATCTATACACAATTAATGTATAAAATCCTTGATATAATCTTGCACGAATAATATCACGTCATCGTTATATAATTATTAATAAATATAAATAATAAATTAGTGTTTCTTTCACTGGAGAAAAAGATTCGAACAATTCGACGATGATTTCTTTAATTTACGATTGAAATATGTTAATATTTCACACGATGTTATTTAATACAAATACAAAGCGGCTAGTTTTTCCCCCCAGTTTTTCTTTACTCCTTTCATTCCACGCGTGACGTTTCACGTTGAACATTTTGACATTTGTATTTTCCATCCGACATCGGAAACGCCTCCGTTTTATTTTTCCCCTCTGACGGTGTAACTACGAGATGCCAATTTGCGAAAATAGAGACGGCTTATCATTGTGTCCCGTTTGGAGGCACTCGGTTGATCGTCACATTGATTGCGCGGTGCTGCTGCTGCTGAGAGCAATGCCGACGAGCCAAATGTCGAATCGATGGTCAATTTCTATTACCAAGCACGAATATATGTATGAATGACCCGTTGCACCTTGCAACGGGGTTAAAGGACAGCCGGGTCAAATCGATAATCCGTTTAATCCCCTTTTCTCCCCCGAGAAAAAGAAGAGGCAGAAAAGAGAGAGAGAGAGAGAGAGAGAAAGAGAGAGGGAGAAAAATATGTACACATTCGGAGCTTTTAGCTGATAAACCGTACTTAAAATTCCAACGGTCCCGTCGTTACGTTTCGTCTCTGTTAAATATTTATGGATATCTGTAAAAATTTCCTCTCTTTAAGGGGAAAAAGGATCGAGACACCCTCGCGCGAGTGGCGGTCGTGTAATATAACATTGCTTTACAAATGAACTCGATTTAAGAGAAGGTGAAGAGGCCGAGGATCGATACAACTAGACAGTTTGATGTTCACATTATTATCTTAATCCTGTATAATGGAACGTTATTGCATTCGCGGAACATTAATGTCCTCCCTGTGCATGTATACGTTTGGTATATGTATACAAGAACGTAGTAGTAGGTTTCGATGGAACGAAAATAACTGAGGAGGGGAAAATATGAAAACGTTTTTACCCGGTTATTTAAAAATACTCTCTCGCCATTCTTGCGATATTCTCTTCGCTATCGTAAAAATTTACGGTAAATAAAGTATAGGATAAATTGCCCAGGAGATACCTTACAGAGAATGTCATATTTTTCTTTTCTTTTTGTTTTGTTTTTTTTTTTTTTTTCATCTTTTGTTTTATTTTAACGCTAGAGAAAAATATCCGAAGAATTAAACGGAGAAATAAATCTGTCGAAATTTTTCTGTTCCTCTTTATTTTCTATCATTTTCTTTCTTCTTCTGATTCTTCTTTTTCCATTTTCGTTCTTCTCTTTTGATTTCGTAAAAAGTTTCTCATTAAAGAGCGTGTCTCGTTTTAAAGCGCGAACCGTCGAGAAAAATTGCCGGCACCGTCGATAACCGAAGACCACTTTAAACGTCGCTCGCGACTATTTTCTTGCGAATAAGATCAAAGGTTAATCCGATTGCCGCGTCAGATTAAATTTTTATAAAGAAGATTCACGTCCTCGTACCTCGTCCACCTGTACGCTTTATTAAATTGCACCGTACGCTTTATCTTTCTTGCTATTGTACATAGTTTATTTTATAGTAGAACTACTGATCGACGAAAGAATAAGAAACGTTCTCCCCTCTCACGATCGCAAGTTTCTTCCATGGAAACTTTTGCTTTATCGAACGCCACCCGGGTAATTTCGTTTACGAAATCGAACGACTTTCCTCGAGGAGGAATTCTTTTTGAAAAATAGATCTATCTTGAGCAAAAATAACCGAGGAGATTGGAAGTTGCATCTGAATGCAGAACAGAGGAAGTTTCGATGACCTCGTAAAAACACAATTTGAATTCTCCAACTTTCGGGAGGAGAACCTTTTGACCACGGGTCTCTTCGAAGCAAAGAAAAATCGTAAAATTGTTCAGAGACCGCTTGTAAAATTAATCGAACTCTCCTCTGTTGAAAAGTACAATGTAAAAATCTAACGAAAGAATTCGTATATCTGTCGAACATTGTAAAATTACCAATCTTCTTTCTGTCAGAAAGAAAAAAAGGAAAAAAAAAGGAAAGAAATTATCGAGCGAAAGGGAAGAACGATTAAAAAGGAAACCTTTAGCGCGTTCCCATCGATCACCACGGCGAGTTCCATCAAAGAGAGAGAGGAAATACTCGGATCTATTTAATATTAAACCTTACAGCGACGTGCTTTGCGGAAAATTAAATCTGAATTTTGTAATGAGTCACCTTATGCCAGAGCCAGGACTAGAGTGATCGATATATCCCCTCTGGAACGCTTTTATAGCAAAGTCCACGTCCGTAATAAAATCTATTTGCTCCCTTCTTTCGATGGAACAAGAAACTAGGGGAAAGAACGAATAATGTTTATAAAAGACGATTCTTTCTATATCACGATTTATTCTATCCATTAGAATCAAGTGTACGCTTTCGTCTATGCTAATTGTATCTTTCTATTATCTGTTTCAGGTACGTTGATATTTGTCGATGAGGATGATCTATCTCTAGGTAAGATCGATCAGAAGTATTAGCAAATTTTCATCGAAAAATACGAGAAATTTAAATGACAATGTCCAATTAAAAATTGAAACCATTCTCTCTCTCTCTCTCTCCCTCTCTCTTCGACTGTTTCACCCGAGGCAGTTTTCCCTGTCGTTGAAATAGGTCAGGAGACTTTGCATGAACTTGATAAGTCGAGAAACCTAACTCCTCGCCGCGACGTTAAAAATTTCCGCGAACTAACAGAACAGATAGAATTCACCGTGGAAATAAGGTCGTGTTCCGGAATAATAATAAATCTGCTTTAATAAAACACTTTCGTGATTCAAGCCTGAAGTTCGTCTCGAAGATGAAGCACAAAAAGAAAGAAAAAGTACGCGATCGAGGTGAGAAAATGTTGAAGAGGCAAAGTCCTCTCTTCACGTTCCATAGTTTCTTCTCTTTCAATAGTGACGCGAGTTTTCATCGTTCGTGAAATCGTTCCTCTTGTTTCGGCGTGATATTAAAGCGGGAGAGAAAGGAGGGAGAAATGTAAGTTTACGCGTCGGACAATCTATTAATCAAGCATTATACCAGCGTTAAGTATAGCGTGGATAAATTCTTGTGCTCGTTGGTTCGCTTATCAAACGTGTTTGCGAGGCAGAACACAACCAGGGCAATTTGTTCGGTGTTTATTACTTAACGTGTTCCACGGAATAACACAATTGAACAAGCGATGAGTCATAAAATTCTGATTCGATTACGCTTCGTGACTTTCTCCTGTTGCTGCTGCTGCTGCTGCTGCTGTTGGTGGTAACGTTGGATCGCTCGTAATGCTGCATAAAGGATTGATTAAATTGTCATTGAGCCGAGTATCGAAGAGGAAAAAGGGACGTGATTTTATGGTTAGCCTCGAGAGGTTTAACCTTTGAAGAGTATCGAAATCCGATTAGCAACGACGATATTCATCGTTCGACATTGTTCATTCTACAAATTCGAATATTCTTTCCTTCTTGTTTTTTTTTTTTTTTTTTTCGAAAATTCGTTTAATTTTTCAAATAATTTTCACATCGTTGTTGTTGTTGTTATCCGGTGTTTCATCGTTTTGACATTTGAAAAGAGTAATCTGCTTCGGGGGAAGATATTCGGGTCGTGGCGAGTAGACTTGTTATTCGCTGCATGTTCAATGGAACACTTAACCCTTTCATATTCAAATTACTTTGCTTGTATGGGTCTGGGGGAATGGTTTTCCTTGTTACACGTTGACGTGGTATGTAAAAGAGGATATAAACTTCCTTCCTTTTATTTTTATTTTTTTTCTTCTCCTTCTTAATCATCTTACATGTCGCGAAAGCTTGGCGAAAAGAATCCCACTGCATCTCTCCTTTATTCAATTCTGATTATCCTTTGTTAGAGGGAGTACGCGTGATCGATGAAAATATTATGGAAATGTTCGATGATCTTTTTTATATATTACACGTCTACCGATATATATATATATATATTCCTTCTCTCTCTCTCTCTCTCTCTCTCTCTCTCTCTCTCTCTTTCTTTTTTCTCGATTTAATTGAAGAAAATAATCGAACCACGTCTCTACGTTTTTCATTCTCGAATGGCAAATATTAAAACGTTGTAATAACCTTTATCATCGGCCCGGTGAGAACAGCTGACTGCGAATTGGTGCTATCTTCATTGAATGTAACATCACGCGTGATAGAGACTCGAAAAATTGTCATTCGCGCAGTATTGGGCAGAAGTTGGAATAAACTGGTCGTTCCACAAGCGGCATTATTAAACAAGGGATTAACGAATGTATGGTAATAAAATGGCTCGAATTTTACGAAAGCGCCGTGCACCAAAAGCTTTTGTCGTATAAAAGTGGTGGCCGTAGTTCGCTTGCAATTTAATTACCGATCGATACGCCAATAAAACAGGAAATTAACTGTCATGGAAGAGGAGGAGGTGGAGGTGGACGTGGAGGAGTGGGATAGTTATGTGCGCGACATAATTTATAGTCGATTGGATTGCATTTTTCGCATACAAACGGTTATGAATAATTGTAGAAACAATTAACGTGTCTGTCTTGGCTTACCTCGTCTCGCAAATCGTTTACCATGTGATTTCTTTTTAATACTGCATACGTTTATGGTACAACACGTTTCGAACTAAATTACTATTCGAAAAGAAATTAGTTCCTTAACGCAGATGGAAAGAAAACCATGTAAAAATTGTATTTGTAATTGTATAGTGATTTTTCTGGCGTAGTATCAAAGTTAGGTGAATTTCAAGTGCAGCAAGTCCCTATTAAATCGTTGAAAGTCACACGAATTCTTTCTCTGTGACGAACTTCAATCAAGTCACTACAAGTCTGACCTATTTTTATGTTCGCGCAAGTCCCAGGTGACGTGTTTCTGTCCATTTTAATTTGCCTACTACCTTAAGACGCGTTACAGAGATTTTGTATATTGTTTATCAAATATTCTACCACTGCAAGTCACACGTAAATCAACGCAAGTCCCTGTGAAATCGTTGCAAGTCGAGCAGATTCTTGTCGAATAACACTCGGCCATTTGTAGCGCAAAAGCTTTCCAGCTCATTCCACATCTATTCATCCCCTTCGTTCAGTTTGTAATAACAAATTGGCCGAGCGATGGAAATTGTTTGCCAGCGTGTTCGCCGAATTCTCGCGTGCCACCGTTCACGTGCGAGTCACGTCGACGTAAATTTTTCATATCGAAATAGTGGAAACAATCGTCCATTTATCTGCACGCGCGGGAACATTTCCGTGGCTTTTACAAAACAGAAATACGAGCTGGTACGGTGCACAATAGCGTTGATTAGATAATCAAGTATTTATTACAACGATCAAAATAACACGCGTGAGCACCGGGTTCAGGATGCTGTGGCATAACGCACCTGGATACGTAAGCGATTTGTACGGAACGAGAGAGAGAGAGAGAGAGAGAGGTGAAAAAAGAAAAAGAAACGGAAAAAAGAGAAAAACAGGAGAAGAGAATTCCTGGACGAGAATGGACAATGATTTATCGTGTCTCCATTTACGCGATTATCGTTGCTGCGGACAATACAACACAGGCCGAGTGTTGTACACGCGTCCGTGATCGTCATCGACACGCGTAACGCGTGCTCATTTGTAAACGGGAACTGAAACGAGGCGTAAAGTTAACCGTGGACCGAGATGTACACGTTTTCACAGCTGTGAACTGCTAATTATACGAGAGAGAGAGAGAGAGAGAGAGTTATGGTTCCCGAAGAAAGATTCCAATCAAAAACGTGACAAGGGTAGCGGTAGTGGGAGAAGAAGGAACTCGAAGAAAATGTGTAAAACCCTGACGTTTAACAGGGGAGTGTAGGTTCAGAGAAAAATGAAACGAAAGCGTGGAAATGTTGGAAAAGGGAGTTGCAAGATGTAAAGAAAGTGGAAAGGGTATTGGTGGCAGAGAAACGAGCAAGGAGATAGGGGAAAAAAGGAAACAGATCAGAGTAGACTAGTGAGAGAGACTCGCAGGCGTATAATGGTTTCGAAGTCTTTGTCGTCTGTGGTTTATTCGAGCGACTTATTGAAATTAAAATCGAATCAAGTCACGCATTCGTGACAGGTGACCATTCACTTCCTACGCGTTCGATTTATTTCCAATTAAATCTCGGTTTGTAAGTCGAGATATCCAAGGGGACTTACCGTGTCAAGGATGTAAATCACGAACGATGCATAATAATACAAGTGGTCTTGTTATTTCAACACGCTGTTAATTAGAGATTTATCTTGCATTAGATATCCTTAAGTTTCTTCCTTTACTTAACACTTCGACGAACGTTTTCACGTGTATTTACGACATTGTTCACACACTCAGATGAGTAAACGACTAATTGATTGTCTGATTCTTCGTATAAATAACGAGGAATAAAATAGAAATTTAAAAAATCAAGGATACATTTATTCTATCGTTCGATCTTTTTTTTTTTTTTTTTTTTCTTCTAATCTTCGAACGTATAATTTAGTCTAGAAAATGTTGCAAACGCGTGAAAAATACCGGTTGCAGGTGAACATTTTTGTACGACACGTGCTACGATAAAAGTTCTCAGACATCTTCAGATATATTCCGTGATTCTTGTTCAACAGATGCTCTCACCGCGTGTTCATAAATTCATTTGCAATCTCTCTCGATTTCTATCAGTTAGCGGGGACCACGTTCGATCTACTTTCGTCGCCGCTGTCGATTGTTATTTTATGCGAACACTTGTCATCGGATTTTGAAATATACATCGTCGTGTATGCTGGAACACACAGTTTCCTCTGTCGTTTTTCCCCCTACGAAAAATATGGAAGAATGTTCGGATTAAACGAGCTGCACTTTGTCACGTTCTTCTGAAGGTATCTTGCGAAATAGAAGGTGTTCGAATCACTGTCGTATATTCCACTCGGTTCGAATCAGTTTCGTTCGTTTCTCTGGGATGAAATATCTAAGGAAGCGAATTGTTTCGTTGATTGTTGAAACATCGGTAGTTAGGAGTGGGAGAGAGAGAATGAGAGAAAGAGAGATCTTTCGGTTGACAGCAGCATTAGTGTGTCAACCGGAGTCCGATGAGGTAAACTACAATTGCGACACATCGCGACGAGAATTTCTGCATTCTTCGAAGCCGACCCCTCCGGGAGTCAGAACCGGTAACAATGAAACAGGTCTGGATGTATTTTGCTTAACAGTCAAGCTACGTTTCAATTATGAAGATATACTTATTCGAAAAATCTGGGAAATACAGAGAAGAAGCTGCAAACTGTTATTCTGCGGTACTTAATACACAAATTCGTATTTGTTCATTTTTACCAGGTAGGATTCTGGAAATCTCGTGAAACAAATTAATTAGAAAAGAAAGGGAAATATATTTATCCGAGAAATAGAGAGAAACGAAACTCCAAAGTGTTATTCTACGGTATCTAACAGACAAATTCGTATTTATTCATTTTTGCCAAGCAACATTCTTGAAATCTCGTAAAGAAGATTAATTAGAAGAAATAGGAGACTATATTTATCCGAGAAATCAGGGAAATAGGGAAAAGAAAAATTCCAAAGCGTTGTTTCACGGTACCTAACAGACAAATATCGCGTTTATTCATCTTCACCAGGCAGAGTTCTCGAAATTTCGTAAAATATGAATCAGAACTGGAGAAGAAAAGAAATATTCTTGGTTAATTTAATGTGTACAAATTGTTCGGTTAGCGGTGTACACCGAAGTATCTTCTGACGGCAATAACGGCTGGCATCTGGGGCTGCTAAATAATCGAAACGATGGAGAGAGAGAATCAGGAAGGCATAAAACAACGTTTAATTATAGGAAACGAAACGTTGAATCAGTCTCGTGCGGTGAAAGCAAATCGAATCTCGATGTCACGATTCACGATCAATTTAATGGCGCTGGGTCTGTGTTTCACAGATAAAATTCACGCGTCGCGATAAGAGAGCACCGGCCGATAAACTCGTCGAATTTCATTGTTCCCCGATGGAGCGACGTTGAGAGAGAAAGAGAGAACGAGAGAGGGAGAGAAGGAGGGGTAAATCCTTTTGCTGGTGGCGGACCGATTGAAAAAAAAAAAAAAATAGAGGGGGAAAAAAAGAAAAGGGAGAAGCAATTAACCGGGGCAGCGAAATTCCGCGTTGCGTTAATCCGCGATGGCGGTCTGTCGCTTTTATTGCGTTAAAAAAAAAAAAAAAAAAAGATTCGCCCTTTTTGTGTTTCTTTTGTTTTTTTCTCTCTCTCTCTCTTTTTCCATTTTCTCCTTTCCTCCTTCTGCTTCGTTTCCCTGTTGGACACGCGAACAAAAGGAGGGAAGTCGAATGTTTCTCGCGAGATTTTTCCTGAAAACAGTTGCAACTGTTTTGAGAGACGTTTCGCCTTGGAAATACGGCGGAGGCCATTTTGAGTTCGAAGAATTCGCGGAATTTAGCTGGGAACAACTTGCCCGTGAATTCGCCAGGCATGAATTACTCGCAGTCGAATTATCACATCTCGAAAAGGAATTAGAAGCGGAGAAAAGGTGCTGTGTTCTTAAATCTCGACCGTTTCTATCTCGCGATTCGAAACATTCACTCGCGTTCCATCGATTAAAATACACAGGAGGCTAATGAACGTTGAATGGACAAATAATATCGTTCTCTTCTCTGTCGTGTATCCAGGCTGATGGAATAATATGAGTAATGAGAAAATTAGGGAGAAAAAATCAGCAGGAATTTTATAATTAAAAGAAATTCAACGGATAGAAGGCCGGAGAATAATTACAGCCGTAAGGCTGTAGTAATGTTTTGTGCTAATTACTAATTACACGTGAAAACAAGCGCGCGTATGGACACGTTAGAAATGAATAAACAAGCGAACCGAATCGAGGTATGTTGTTTGATACGCGTGTTTAAAAGGGTAAGTTTTATACAGATCCACAATAATTCGTAATTATACAGCGAACACACGTTCATCTATGTATACATACAACGTATATGTATACAATATGCAATGTACAACGGAGAGATTAATAGTGGGCACGTATCCGTGCGTCCGGCCAATAAAGTTGCTCGATAACTATAATCTAGCTATTCGAAATAACCGAGCATCCAAACCAAACTATTCCCGCTATTCTAGCTTCGTCGGTGTTCACGTAATTGAAGAAAGAACATTCACGGCAAATAATAACGGGTATTGCGTGCTTCCCTCCCCTCTGCGAGACTGCCCACCATAGATATACAAACGTTCGAAATAATATCTAGCTTATTCCAATTTACGTAACGTCACGATGGTTCGTGGCTATAGTACGAATGAAATCGTAAAGAAAGAAAATATCCGTCGATTCGTTGCGTATTTATCATCGATAGAGGAATGATATTTAACATTAGACGAAATCAGGTTAAAATAATTTCTTCTCCCCTTCTTCGTTTCGTGATTTAAAACGACACCGACGAGGCAGAATGAAATTTCGCGAAATTCGACGCGGTATTTTCAACGTGTCACGATCCATTTGTACAAATAAAGGAAGGATGAAATGAAATCAGTCGCGAAACGGACATTTTTCCTCGAGGACAGGAAATCGATCTTAGAAGGGGAGGAGAGAGAAGGACACGCATTGCACAAAACTGTTACTCGAAAATTACAGTGAATTACAGTTATTCCGATTGCGTGGATCTCGCGTGTTAACGATTGAAAGGGTGAAGAGGGTGAAAGAGGAAGAGGAAAAGAAGTAACGTTATTCGTGGACGTGGCCTATTAACGAATACAAAACGTGTGGTTAATCAATTCACGATCGCAATCGTTCGTGTCGAATTCTGTCTGTGAAAAATCACCAACGATCGATAGGCGTACGAATAATTAGGATGAATGTTGTGTCGTTGATAACGATAACAGGGACGCGCGAAACGTTTCAACGTGAAATCGATGATTCGGTTTTTTTCATTTCATTAATGCCCGCGTTAACGAATCGATCTTAATCGATGGAACGGTCGATGCTATCTTTAAAAAGTCGAGTTCTTTAGAAATGTCGTTTTCTCAACAGCTGGAAGTGGTGATATCGTGTATTAAATCTTATTCGATCGTGAATTTTTGAATTAATTACACAGTAATTAAGAGGACTCATATTGAATAGTAAAAAAATTTACGATACTATTATTTGACGTGATGGATATTCGTGTATATATTTTTTTGTATATATAAATTGAATTTAGCATTTGAAGAAAGTTATGCAAATATTAAAACACTTCAGTGTTGGTCTATAAAATGAACAATGTAAGGTAACTTTTCATTGAAAAATTAGTCAAAAGAAGGGCCAGATAGCGTAGATGATGATAACGTTTTAAAAAAAATTATTGAAAACATTCCATGGGAAAGAATATGAAATTTTCTCACCTCCTCTATTCAGCAGACCTTTCTCCAACGCGCTACCATTTCTTCAAACCTTTGAACAATTTCTTAACGAACGAATTATTTAAATACTGTAAAAGCAACGTTCACAGAATTTTCGAATTCAGAGGTTGATAAGTTTTATAAATTTGGAAATACGGAGGCACTCAATCGTCGAGGAAAAGTGTATAGAATCGCGTGAAAATTATTTCGTTTGTATATTAGAAAAAAAAAAAAAAAAAAAAGAACATTTCATATGCACCAATCTAACGTCTTCGTAAAACGTAGTATCGCCGGATAAATCTGTTTTAAATTCACACGTAAGGTGAAGAAGAAAAAGAAGAAGAAGTCGAAATAACGAACGGGGGTAGATTAAAAATGAACGAAACGCGTTGGTAATAATGCATCCACTTTCGCGCAACGACTAGCACAATTTGCTTGAAAGCGTATATTTTTCAATTACCCTCCTTTTCTTAATGAGTTAATTCCTCTGACTGTTTGAGCCTCGCTAATCTCTGCAAATTACGCTCCCTCCTCCTTTTATTGGCTGCTTTTTCCTTTTCTTTCTCCCTTTTCTGTCTCTTCTTTTTCTTTATTCGTGCGCGTTTACTTCTGTACGTTCTCCGGTGTTTCGTTGCTTCTTCCTCTTTCCCCCCTCTTTTTTTTCCACCGTCTTTTTTCGACACAGACATATTTCATTGCTGGTAACAGATGGTGTCCTTTTCCCTCTTCGCGTTTCCGTCTCTCTCGCGCGAGCTCTGCTTTCCCCCGTTTCTTTTTTCCTCCCCCGGTTTTTATGTGTGTGTCTGCTTTTTGCGTATTTTTGTTCTTTTTTTTTTTTTTCCATTTTGCTTTGCGGTTCAACAATACGCGTGTACATACATATACACACATACGTGTTCGTCTGGCCCTTTTGTGTCTGCAGGCTAATCTCTACGTGTCGCGGACAGTCAGCGAAAAAACAACATTGGAAGAGCTTAATGGACAGTAAATGAAAAAAAAAAAAAAAAATAACAGGGATCGAGCACCGTAAATCGCAGGAAAAGTGAGCGAGCAATTTTGTTACCGGGTAATGTTTCTAAAAAGAGACCATTTTCGACGTTGACGAGGATCCTTATTAATAGTTCCTCGTTTAC
The DNA here is from genome assembly GCA_951804975.1 of Anthophora plumipes. Taxonomy (NCBI): domain Eukaryota; kingdom Metazoa; phylum Arthropoda; class Insecta; order Hymenoptera; family Apidae; genus Anthophora; species Anthophora plumipes. Next base: position 1,041,320 of record OX638121.1, read on the forward strand.
CTAGAAAATGATCGTCTACGTAATCCTAAATTTGATTTAAAAGCAACCATAGAATATTCGGAAGAGAGATCTCGCTGTCAATCGAACGCAAGGTCACAGGCGATCCTTGACCAAGTTCTCGCGCGGAACTCGTTTCCTTCGAACTCTCGTAGCTTCGCCGATTTCCCATTTACCGATTCAGAATTTTCGCGATTTATCTTCGAAGGATCAACCTTCGATCTCGTACGCATTAAAGCTAAAAAAAAAAAAAAAAAAAAAGAAAGAAAGAAAGAAAAGAAATCAAAAGGTGCAAATTCCCACGTGCGAATTAGGTTAGAATTACTACCGAAGATAGCGGAAAAGAATCCTGGAGACTGTATAGGTATATCCTTGGTTAAATTAGCTCCTGCTCGATTTCACTTTTCAACGGTAAGCGGTGAGGAGACAGTAGCTAGGATACTCTACGACTTTAATGACCTGTTCCCAACAACGCGGTGTGTTTCGTCGCTCTCTGTATTCGCGGTCTCTCAAATCGGATCCCCGGCGGCAATGTAAACGAAAAAATTTGACAAGTCGTGACAAATTGAAGGGGCTCGAACCGTGTTGCGGGGACACAAATATCGCCGGTACTCTCAGACGAAAGTTTCCCGGTCCGGGAACTGGATTTCTCCCATTGGTACCTACCATCCATTGCCCGAAGAGCATCGCGACGAAGAACAATTGACCAAACACCATCAAACACCCATGGTCAACTATATACCGGTACAAACACACATACTCTCGCATCGATACGTATATATATACACATATATACATACGTTGTCGCGGTGAACTGAAATTAAGCCGGTTCAGCAGTGTCAGTTTGACAAAAATATTGGATAGAGGGTGGAACGAAGTTGTGCCTTCGGTATTATTAGCGGGGTGAGTTCGTTATTATTACATTTTTCCCGAGGACTGCTGATTAAATAGCGTAGAATTGATTACTTATACGGTACGGCATTAAAGCGGAATAGAAAAAAAAAAAAGAAAAGAAGGGGGAGAAGAAGGTAAAAAGAAACGGAAAAAGTAATGGGAGGGTGTATTAACGTGTTTCGAGGATATCGCTTCTATATTTCCCTTTTGTCCGCAGCTTTTAAATGATACTCCAGTTTGTACGATTCCAGGTAAGAGGTATTTATTTCCCTGCCCTCGTGAACCGTTTCAGTGGTTAGTAATTGGACGAGATTAAGCTATCATTGCGTTTGATACGAACGTCACGAGTCAGATAAATTTGAACACCTTTTGAAACCTCTTTAAATCGCCATTTTTGCATCCGGTATAATTTTAAATATAAACGATTCGTCGGAATAAATTTGCACGATTAAATTGCGTTCGTTCGTTCGTTGTATAATATTTGTTGAAAAATATTTCGAGAGAAGAGCAAAAAAAAAAAGAAGAAATGTCGACACTTTTATGGAAAGACTATCCAAAACCACAGGAATAGGTTAAACCGTCGAAAGGTATTAAAGGACGTTGAAATACATAGTAACCGGTCTATTATCTAATCCTCCGGCACCCGATTCATCCACTACATCGGATATACATAACAAACTATCAGCTATTCTTGATTCCGCATAAACCAAGCTCTATTCAACCGCCATAAAGCGACGAGTATAAACAGCTATCTACAAGCGGCACATCAACGAAATTAGTTTTAACGATTCGTTAGAAGCCCGAGGCTCTCCTGATGCTCGATGCGTGTAACCCTATTGATTGGTTATCGGAATAATGGCCGGGCAGCGTGGGTAATTCGCGTAGCCAGTGTTGGTAATTCGTGGTTGTAGTGTTGGTAATTCGGTGGTATCAATCTATATCGGTGCTCGCAGCGACAAGCTAGAGGTACAGGGGAAAACGCGCTCGTGAAAGCGTCGTTAATACCGTATAAATTCCGCGGGACGTTTTTATAACATCTGAAAATCTCCATCTTCTCTCCACCTCTCTCTCTCTCTCTCTCTATCTCTATCTCACACTATTTTTTTTTTTTTCACTGAAGGAGTTTCCTGATTTTTCTTTTCCTTTTTTTTGTTTTTCCTCAACCAGTCAGTGACAGGGTGAACCGATGGTTACGATCTCGAATGAATGTTTAAAATCTCATCCGGCCGTCGACCCTTTCTCGATTCCCTGTGCTTTTATGGCTGTCATAAATTAAAAGCAACACGTCAAACTTTTGTAATTGTTTCTGACTTTTCTCGACCGCGTGGTATCTTGCCCGTGGAATAATTTACCAGGAACGTTCGTCACGCTTCGAGCCATAAGCCTCGAAAGCCAGAAGAGACATGAAAGAAGAGGTGGGAAGCTTCCAATATTCTTCTTCTTTTCTTTTTTCACCAACCAACTGGATTCTTTCTTCCATTTCGATCCTATCGAATTATCGTTCGTCGATTGCGTGTCCAGGAAATGACACATTTAGCTCGTAACAACGATTCTCACCAGGTTCTCTTTCGTCGAGAACCTGTGTTTGACGTGTGCATAGGTACGTGTCATCGGGTTGCACCCATTTCTCTCGCCCATTTTCGGCTCCGGCGAATTCATACGGACAGCCGATAAAACAAATAATAATCCCAGCTGTACATTCGATATTTGCCCGATCACGAACCCGCCTCCGGGATACTGTCCCTTCATTGCAACAATTACCATCCATTTACGCGACGCTTAAATCGCGTTTCGACTAATAGCCTCGGCCCTCTTCCCTCCCAACCCTACCGCCGACTCCTGAGTGCACTTCGGTGTTATCGTATACGAACCGAACATACACAGCAGCATACATAATTATTGTAAAATCGTCCTTTCACTCCTGTCTGACAGTGTGATGTCCTTCGATGGATTTTCTCCCCGGGACCTGTCTAATTTCGCGCGTAAATATAGCAACATCCAGTTGAAAACGTGTCGTAATTAACCGTACAGAAATTCGTCGGTATTTTTGGTCCCACGTGAAAATGACGTGTTTGAAACGAGGGTGGAAAATTGCTCGTTGTGTATGTTAGATACCGGAAAAATTTCGCGCGGATTTATACTGGAGAATTTAACCACTTGCACTGGTTAATTAATTCACAGATTCGCGGTGTCAAAACTTTTTGCCGTTACTATTTTCTTACAAAATATAGCATAAACATTAAAAAGTGCAATGTCCACTAAATTCGTACTTCGACGAATAATTTCAATCGATTACAAATCAATTATAATTCTCTATCGACGTGTATAACACTTTGAAACAAAAACATCTCGACGTGTGTGCAATCTGAACTTTCTTGAAGCACGGTTTTACTAAACAAAGTAACGACCATTTGTTTCTATAACTATTTCCGTAATACTCTATAAGCTGTAGTAAAAGTCTTCAGTTTCCAGCAGTATAAGTTTTGAGTTTTATTTTGCAAAAAATTAATTAACCGCTGATCTTCGTATTGTTTCTAAAGTGTCCATTTGCAAGCGCGTTTGACGTTGACAAAAGTAAGTGATAAGTCACAAGGAGACAAGTCTGGAGTATAATATACAGTAAAAACTACTAACTCGACGTCCTTTATTATTCGACATAAGTCAGAGAAGCAATATACGGCATTGCCGCGGAAAAGAAACACACCTTTCACGTTAACTGATGCTAGTTGAATATTTACGAGTTTAAAACGAACTTCCGCGATCGGTTAAACAAATAAAATCTTCCACTGATACCAACCTTGTATGTCAGATAGTGTAAATTAGTCCTGCTAGGAATTGATTTCAGTTGATCGTTAATAGTAGAACCGTACGAACATTTTCCGGAATTCCTAATATATCCTTATGTAATGTGACGCTTGGGAAAATATTTGCTCGCTTAATAGAGAGTGTCTTGGATTAGGTTAAACGTGTATGCGTTTGTATAGAGTTAACGGACGAGAGGGAGAGAGAAGAAGAAGAAGAAGAAGAAAAAAAAAGAGAGAAAAAGAAGAAATGGTAAATACAGGGTGAATTGACTCGTGCAAATTCGAAATCAGCATACAAAGTACAGGCTTAATGGGGAGAGAACATAAAAGGCAGGAAGATCTTTAATGACAGTTGGAAATCTGCCGGTTCGATGTGTCCGCGGCCTCCTAGCAGCGATACGATCGTCGATATATTCTCAATACCTACACGGTGAACTCGATAAACAGGTTTGCGCACGACGATGCAGATCGTTAAGGCACCATTGAAATCTATATCTCATTGTTACTCACCGTACACACCGTATCCCTTCCTCTGATCTACGTGGTCTGAATCCGATCGTGGATGTTATTCAATCAGATATATTAAACGACGCGTTGTCGTCGTCGTCTTCGTCGTTCGTTGTTGTTGTTGTTGTTGTTGTTACGCCGCCGGCGGAGAGAGGGAGGTAGGTGTTTCTTTTTTTTGTTTTTATTCCTGTCTTTCCGGGGATTCCCTTATCTTAAACGAATCAGAATGGTCTTCTTCCTCGATGAAATTACCGAGTGTACAAGCAACATTATTTCTAATCTCTCGATACGATCTGAATTCATCTCTGGTTAACACATACCGGCCTTACACTTTTTCCTTTTCGTTTTCGTTTATCTTCGGCAACAAAAGAGCGAGATTAACCCTTAAACGGTAATTGGGGAAGATGACGGTAGTTACGGTGCAATTTGTTCACAATTTATCGGCATCCACGACACGGCGGATTTTTATACATCGAACCTGCCTTCGTTTTCGAACAATTGAAAAGTCGAGATGTTGTTTTTTGAAATTGATATATGTCGGTTTATTCGTGTCATCGAGATGTTCAAGGGTTCGCGTTTGAATCGACTGGAAGATATTGGTAAATGTATATTTTACTGTGCAACAGTAATTAATAAAAATGTTGAAGAGGATAAACGATATTTTAACTACGAATGGACCATTTTCAATGGTAATTAGTATTATGAACAGTAGCAATTTTAAATTTGTTTTATTTGAAAATGTATTTTTCAATGTAAAATGTATACTTATCGCGCTTATTCTTACAATTCTAGAACTTCTAAATCAAAATTCCCGAGAGAAGTTTGCTCTTATTATAGGGTAATTAAAGCATGGGTCAAAAGTGACCCAGCGTTGGCTGAGCGAGGGTTAATTAATTTGTTACGTCGACAGCGGAAAGTCGATTAATAGGTTTCTGATGGTTTAGACGAAGACGTGTAAGTAAACCAATAATCGAGTTTATTAAGAAATCGTTTCAGTTATTATTCTAATGAGTTTATAAATAAACAAGTAAGAAAAGGTAAATTGCTTCGTTGGGATATCTAATGATAACAAACTTATTCATATTTCAATCTCGTTTCTTCTTTACACGAATGGACTTATTCCACTTTCAACATACAGTTCAATTATTTCTTTTTTTTTTTTATTAATTTATGAGAATACCATTGACTGTGCGATTATAAATATAAAAAGGGGATATCTATATCTGATTAAAACTATCATCAACTCATTTTTTCCAAAAGTGGACTTTATACCACTTAAAAAAAAAAAAAATGGCTCAATTGTTTTTTATTCTGCTATCGACAAAGCGCGGAAAATTTTCATGGAATTACGAGACTCGAGAAAGTTACGAATGTTTAAAGAATCCAGGATTGTATCGCCATAACTTACCCATGGTGTGAAAATCTCGAGGAGATTTTCCTAATTTAATTGACATAAATTTTCCATCGCGAACGAATAAAAAATATCCAAGAAATGTTGAAATGTTTAACAACCGGGTCGTTTAGTCTAGGTAAAGGGCAACGTAGAATTACGGCGAAAGAATTTCGGCAAAGTCTAGGACGACCCAGTAAAATTTCACGAGTCCCCCTATTAGCAGACCGGGGTAAAATGCAAATGGCGTGGCAGCTTGATTCGCGTTTACGATAATTATTTTGCGTTGTATGCATAATAACGACGCGCTGCGTGCATGCGTGCACTCGAAAAGTTGCCTGAGTGGAACGTACACCGAGTGACACGCTACAACCGAATGCATGATTCATGTGCCAATTACCGTTCACACAGTTAAACGGGTTTAGTGCCTTCTACACACGCACCCGCGCACACCGTTCCAACGACGAGTGTTTCTCTCCTGTTTCTTCTCGTCTTTTTCTTCCCTCCTCCTCTTCTTTTTTTTTTTCCTTCACTCCCCTCCACGCCCTTTGTCCAGATTCGCGTGTCTATTTGTCCTTTTTACTCTTTTGATCTGCCTCCTCTTACCTCTTTCTTCTATCCACCGCCATCACTTGCCTTCTTCTCTCTTGTTCTGTCATTTACTCCATCTGTTCCTTTATCCTCCTTTTACCTGTTTATTTTCCTATCTGTCCCTCTTTATTTACCTTCGCTAGATCCCCTCTCTCTCTCTGTCGTTTTAGCCTGTTTCATTTATCCCTGTTGTACACCGATATTCTCTCTCTTCGTTTGATCTATATATCACTCTCCTCGAACGTCTCACTCTGTTACTTCCACGACGTGTATCCGTTTCACTTGCTCTTTAATTTACCAGCTAGCGCCGTCGCTTTCTGCCCCGCTTACTTTTTGTCCCGTTTCCTTCTGACTTCGGCTCCGAACAACTCTGTCTCGTTCTATGGGATAGAGGAGAGAGCATGTGTGCAATACGCGTGTAACAACAGAAAACGCATACGAGTAGTGGAAGGTACAAAAAGGTCTGTAAACGGCGTTGCGTGCGCAGGAATATTGGAATCTTTCGCTATCGATGGTATCTCCTTTAAGGCGGGGGAAGAATTCACTGGAGAAAATTACTTTGGGATTTCTGCTGATACTCTCCCGCCTTGAATTACACGCAGATATGGATTTTACGGGGAAGAATGAACTACTATTCAAGATCGTTGCTTTATTGTTTCTTTTTTTCTGTTTTTTTTTTTGTCGATTATTCATTTGTTTTTTTTTTCTTCTTCTTTGTGGCTCTTTGGTTTTTCACACTTGGGGATTTTAAGAATTGTACTTTCGCAATGAAATTTTACCGTAGAAAAAAAATTCGTAAAATTGCAAAATGTTTGGTTGTTTATGCTGTTAGTGTGTTACACGTTTCTAGTCAAAGTCAACAGACCTTCTGGAAGCGGAATGTATTTTTCGAAATCGTTTTCAAGCACAATTATCGAGGTTAAGCTATTCGCCGTTCTTTTTACGCAATTCAATTATCTACCGACTAATCGGCCAGTCTTCTGGAAACTTTCGATTCACAGGTGAAATCTACGTAGTCGATCGTTCGTTTACTTTCTTAAATTGTTCTTTAGAATAGCATTAAAGGTTTCGTAAATATTACACAAGGTATTCCGTCGTTGAGAAAATTACTTTTAATATTGGAAATATTACGTCTCTCTGTAAAGTAAATCGATGGCGACGAATTAATCTGTATTATTTTCAACGGATTCTCGGGTGTTCTATTTCGTTGGAAATAGAACTGTAGAAAACGTAATATACACATTTCTAACAGAGAACAGAAATCTCAAGTATAAAGCTGACGATTTATTTTCCCGTAACACACGATCCTGATATTCGATAACCTGTCGCATCGACGAAAAATACGAGGCCAGGGACAATTGTTTACGTTTCTATTTACCCCTCTTGTTAGCCAGCCTGGCCAATCGGTAACTGGTACACCTGATTCTCTCCCGTACCGACGGTAGATAAAATCCGTGCAATATTTTCTCCTTGAAAATATAATAATGGTAATTAGAAAAATCAATTTCCGTTTCGCAAGTCGTGAAACTCTATACGCAATCTCTCAGTCTTTTCTTTCTGTTTTTTTTTTTTTTTATTCATTTGTACGTTAATTCAATTGAAACTGTTCCCTATGATCGTAGTTATTTCTCTTCTTTCTTGAAAATTAATCCCATACTTTTATCGAAAGAAGGAGAAAAAGAAAAAAAAAAGAGGTGAAACATTTCCTTGGGTAGTTGAGAGCTACTGAATATACGTGTACACGGCGTGTATACACACGCGTCTATGTGTCGTAAATTTCCAAGGAAGCCGCACGATCTTAACGCACGGGTCTTAAGCTTCTAATTAAAAGCCACGATGCCCTGGCTTTAATTCGGCGTACCACCATTCACGGTTTCCTGTAAAAGCCAACAAACCTAAAATGTATCATTGGTCTATACACTGTGCGTAAATTTTTTCAAACGCCACGATAACTTGGACTTATTGTCACCGGTTTTGCTTCGGTTTCAAAGAGAAAGCAATTTTACGACCGCGTCCTAATTTACGACACGTTTAATAATTCCCTTGTATTCTTCTCTTTCTTTCATTCTTTCTTGGATCATTATTAACGTGATTCCGTTTGACTTGTTGGCCGACGTAAAAATAGTCGGAGGTGTGCGCGTTAAATATTGAAATTCCAACGGCTATATGTTTTAGTCGGAATAACATTGTGAGTGACATTAAACGCCGGCCAGATCAATATCTGCATTACGGTCTCTACAGAAGAGAGAAAGAGCGAAGAGCGGCCGCAAGCTAGAGAGAGAGAGAGAGAGAGAGAGAGAGAGAGAGAGAGGGAGAAAGAGAACCGGCTCGTAAAATAAATCTCTCGGTGAAATGTTATTATTACTCGCTCGAAGATAGATATTACACAGTTAATGCTAGTAATCTTTGTGCTAACTTCAATCTGCTGCATGTTGATTATAAATAATTATTCTTAATTGAAATATGTTATTAAATCACGGAATACGCGTATTTTCATTTTATCAGGTGAACAGCGTTCGGATAATATTATTTACTCGCCTGAGAGAAATACGCGTACGGTTGTTCGAACGATATTTACTTTAAACGTTATTAATATTTCCACCAGGGAGGAGGAGGGAGAGAAACTTTGTACAAAAATAAAACACTTATGTACTTCTCCCTCCTCTGTTTCTTTCTTTACTCTCCCCACTCCTCGGGAACGGGAAGAATTTCCTGAAAATTCTTCCCTGGGAAAAATCATTCCCCTTAACCCCCACCCATGGTTGATCGTCTACGCCAATGCAAACGTTGAAATCAGAACGCCTTTATTCACGAAGCAAACGGTATTACAATATTTTTCAATTCGAAATAATATACGAACTGATTCAGCCTTTGCATGACTAAATTGCTTGAAAACTCGCAACACAGAGGAAGAGAGCGAGAGGCGGGGAGGGAGGAAGAGAAAGAGAACGAGTGTCCATCAACGGTATAACTATATACTGCATAATGTATCGGAGTCTCTCTCTCTCTCTCTCTCTCCCTCTTTCTCTGTATCTTTTTCTCTCTTTCTCTCTCTCTGCTCCCACCATTGGCGGACGGCGTTGTGGTGGGGCGTGCGTGGCAGAGAAGGCATGGAAGGGAGAACGACGACGCGGGGCATCTGTTTTGTATGTGCAGCGTGAATTTGAACACGTGTTTCATTTAAATATTTGTACCTGAAACTCGAACGTCGCCAATTTACACAAAACACCCTACGCGAGGAGTCCAATCTTTTCACCTCGTGCGTCCTATTGCTTTCTCGCTCGCGACGAGCGAAATTCTTCCAAAGATCTCTTTTCCATTTAGAAATTGTTTCTGTTTCGAATAATTTTGATTCAACAGCGGCGAAGAGAGGGGAGAGACCTCCTTGTGTCTCAGTGGGTGGGGGACGGAGCTTCGGTGTTTGGGTACAACGAGCGACGTATAAATGTTAAATTCGCGATTTAATTAAAATTCAGAAAAGTACACTTTAATAGTTGGAACGCGATCCGTTTAATTAAAGCCTTAATTAAGAATATGAGAAATGTCCATTATACAAAATTGTACAACCAAGTCGTAAGAATCATTTTTCCTCGCCCGGCGGGAAATATTTAAACGAGCCGGGAGAAAGGAGAGGAAAATGCACGTGTAATCGAAAGAAAGAGATAGGTTTCTCTTTAATTTTCGAAAGAAAATACACATATATATATATATATACCCTTGATTTTCCCGGACAAAAGCCAAGAACTAATGGAGAATTTGTATACCCGGTGCGATATCTTGCTCTACTTAATGTAACAACGCATTCGAAATACGATGCAACTTCATTATGCAACTCTCTGTTCTCAATTATGCGGCTTTATTACAAATTTACAGATACGGTCAGGTACGAGCCACTGGAGTTGAATTTTAATTGTACATTAAAATCCATTAGCCCTCCTATCCCCACACCCTTGCCCCTTCAAAAATAAAATTGTTTCGCAGCTAATTGAACTTGATTACTCCAGTGGCAGCGGCGGCGGTGCGCCTTCATTGTTTATTCAATCAAATATGTCCCTATTAGAGTGGTATATAGTTCTAAATAAGCACGACCGTTCATTTAACTAGAAATGTGTACGTTAAACCTTAATGCAGATACAAATCAATCATGCTATCAGTTATCAAGTGTATTAATCCAACCTAACTCTCTCGGTTCTATATATATATACATACACACGATATATCGCGTGTTTTATAGATTAGGTCAAATTGTTGCAAATTCAATCGTGTCAAAAGATATTATTTTTCTTCCTCCTTTTTTTTTCTCTCTCTCTCTCTTTGCATCGTTATTATACTGTAACGCAGATAAAACGCGAGATACGGTATCTAGCGCTGTTTCGAAAGCTAACCTCAATATTAACTTAAAGGAAGGAAAACACTACCGACGAGGATAGTTGCTAGCTATGTCTGGGACAGGATGTACGAAATTGTCTTGGGTAATTATAACTAATTAAAACGATCATGAGGAAAAGAATATTCTATTAGTAATGTTGAAGAAAGAAAGGGATTATTCCTCGATATCGTTAGATGAAACATTGTTGCGGGTCCCTGGCATTTATTTTCAACGAAATTAATTCCACGTCCGCGATGCCGCCCAATATTATTCTGCGACTGATAGATAAGAGTGAATTGGAATAGCGCCAGCTGCCGAGTTCTGTACTCGTTCCATCGAATAAAATGGGAATGAATGAGTGATGAATTTAAAGAGCGCTCGACCGGCATGAAAAGTGACAAACTGATAGAAAGGAGTTGAAATAATCGTACTTTCCATTTGCTGTTGGCCGACGTTCTTTGAAACAATTTCGTCGACGATTTCGAGGGGGTTGGAGAGGACGGGATCAAAGTAAAAAGCTGTTAATTACTTTCTATCAACGCGAAGAAGAAAAAAGAATAAAAAGAAAGAAAAGTGAGAGAGGTGAAGTTTGAAGAAAGAAAATTGAAAAAATTTCAAGTTTTTATCCGAACACAATTTTTACCCCCTTTCTTTCCGTTTCTCTTCGTTCTTCTTTTTTCTTTTTTTTTTTTTTCGTTAAAGCTTTCATTCAATAATTTCTTGCTTTCCTTTCACGGTTGCTGTATCGAAAATGTTCACTATTCCAATGCGTTCTTTAGCCGTTGCTCTTTGAGAAATAGGCCAAGCAAATAACTTTGCATAAAATCGATGAGTAGCGAAACAACCTAACTCCACTTCAGAGGGAAAAATTTCGCGTACCTGCTTGTTGCAATAGGATTTACAATAGGGGGAGAGAGAAAGAGAGAAAGAGAAAAAAAGAGGGTCGTACTTTTAAATAACAGTGGATATTTCCTTCCTTTTTTTTTTTTTTTTGCATATAAAACGAGCCAGACTAACAATATCGGTAACGTTGTGCAAAATAAACTTTCATTCGAATATAATACTCTTCCACTTCGCGATCCTTGGGACGCGTACACAAGCACGCGCTCGCATAAACACGGTATATTATTCGATAAATTCGGTATACGAAACTATTTCAAGTTGTACAATTTATTCGCGCGACTCGTAATTTGCAGTAAAGTTAGATTTCTGTTATTACTTGATTCGCTCTCGTTACTCCTATTATTATAACGTTCCTCGTAAAAAGGTTCGTAAAACGAGGGAACGAGCTTTCTAGAAATACATATACATTGTATATATACATACATACATAGAGTACCGCGAAAAAGTATCCACGTAGAAGCATAAACTATACCTACATAAAATATATACCGTGTAATCTGTATTCTCTCGCAAAAGCCTTTCTTCCGAGTTAAACGAGCTATTCGACGTAACGATATTATTATTTACATATCAACCGATAAGGTAGGAATAATTTTTTTGTACAAAAAGCCCGAGCTGTTCGGGTGGAGAAGTATTGTGTAAATAAAATCAAGAGAAGTCAGATAACGTTTCGTAAAAGTAGCCTCCTAGAAATCGTATATAAAATCTTGCGAAAAGAAATCTAATCGCGATAAGAGGGATTGGGAAAAAAGTCGTCTAATTCAATATCTGTGTCATGCAGAAAGCACGGGAGGTGGGAGTGACCGTGCCGCGTTCAATTCGGCGTTTTATCAACTTGCACGTAACCGGCCAACTACCTGACCGACCTGTGTATACGGCTTCAACAGATTCCCTCCTCGCTCCGCTCGTTATTTTTGTCAATTTATCGTCTTCGTCAATGACAACTGGCCCTAAATAATAACTGGCTCCGCTTTTTTCTGCCCGACCCGCTCTCCCCGCCTCTCTAACTCTCTCACTCCTTCGTGCATACTTAAGACTGTAAACGCGCGAGCGAGAAGCGTCCAGCCTTGTCGGAAGTAGCGAGAGAGAGAGAGGCAGAACGAAGGTGAGAGAGAGAGAGAGAGAGAGAGGGAGAGAGAGAGAGAGAGAGTCGAAGCGACACGCAGCCGCGTGGGTGCGAGAAGGAGGAAGCGAGAGAGCGTGGCTGAAGGAAGAGGAAAGGAGACGGAGAACAGTCGAGCGAGCGTATCCGGTCGTTGCCACGTCTAGAGCTCGTTCACTTGTTTTGTCTCTCCCCACTTGCCTATACCCACGTGTTAGGATGCATTCACACGGAAAGCCACTAGTCGTAAAACCTGCTTTTCAGTACTGCTCGCATTTGTTATGGGGTTAATTGATGTTAAGCGTTAAGCTGCGGCCGGGGACGTGCCACGTCTCGCGAATTTTCGACAGACCATCTATTGGGAGGTATTGGAAAATTGCTAAACGACTGATTCTCTGTTTAATTTTCTTTTTCTCCTGCTATTTCTCTCTCGAGTATCGCCAATACTTCTTGTATTTAGCCAATCTCAATTAACCATTAAACAATCGATCAACGATACATTCTATTTACATATATGTTATTACGGTCATGTTGGCCGGGTGGATGAATTAATAATGAAATGATTATTAATTATACAATTATCGTTGCATGTACCTTCGGGCGTGTAATTTTGGCTAAATGTAAATTGTTTATTTGCATTGAAACACGAGCTGAACGAGGCGAGTGGAAATGCTTTTGCCCTGTCGTAATACACCGTTTCTACCAATAGAGAGGAACTTGAAAAACACGTACATATATATATATATATATATATATATATATATACACATGTATATTTCACACGACCTGTGCGCGCTTCTTAAAATCAAGATCGTTTCGAATAGGAAGAAAAAGATTTGTCGTCGAACGTGACTGGAATATTCTGCTGTTTGTACGAACGGCAAAATTTTTGTCCCATCAATTTCTAGATGCGTGTTTGCGTGTCTCTGCTTTTGTGTGTATATGAGCGTGTGTGTGTGTGTATATCTGTGTGGTTATAGCAAAATGGCCGCTTAAGTTTACGAGATAATGAAACAGATATTAGATGTAGGAAAAAAGGCGATGTCACACGATGCGGATCACAATCGAACGATCGTTATTACGCCACCTTTTCATATTCCTCCTTTTAAACTGTTCATTGTTGAAATTGTTAATACGTTTATAAAATATAAATACACTCGACCCACTGCTACTCGCTGCTTTTTTATCTACTATTTTTGCGGCTTACATGTGCATACAATGGGTATTGATTTAGCCTTCTACGTACATGCACACATACAGACGTTGGTACGTGTATGTATAACGGACGTTCTCTCGAACGTTTTTAAACGAAGCGTTAAAATTTCGTTCTCTGACGTTCGGTGTCGTCGTTATAACCGTTATTAAAGTCGCATTAGTAAATTATGATAAAATAATTGAAAGGACGGACTGTACAATTTGTTAATTATCAATCGAATAACTTTATAATTAAAACATTTTTCGACTCTTGCGAAATTGCTTCTGCGCTCGGCTAATTGCACGAATTAATCATTTCAGCCGTTGTTTTTTAAAGTGGTATAAGTCCATTTATTCGTACGTTCAGATATTTAAGGGTTCGCGTTTGGAATCAACTGAAAAATATTGGCATACGTTAATCAATTCGGGTGATGTTTTCGAAATTACAAACTTGTTAAATTTTACCATGCAATGATAATTAATAAAAAATGTTAAAAAAGATGAACAATTTTTTCAGCTACAAATGGACTCTTATACCACTCTCTATAATTACATATGAGAAACATAAACACTAGCAATTTGAAATTTATATTTTAATTAAAGTTGACATTTCCGGAAATGTACTTTCCAATGCAACAAATAATAATTAAAATGGAGACGTGTAAGTAAAATCGAATTTGTTAAGAAATCATTGACGTTATGGTTTTAAGCCATCAGAAATTTAACCGGTGTAAAGACTTTTTAGGGTGGTGCATATTGAAGTCGTAATAACTTCTAATCGTATTAATTATTAAAGTTTGTTTTAATTATCATTATTACGAATGGACTTATTTCACTTTCAACGAAAACATTCCTTTTTTTAGAAATAATTTCTGAGGATATTGTACATCATTGACTACAATTATAATTATCAAAAGAGGAATATCCACGTCTGTCTAAAACTACCATTAACTCATTTTTTTCCAAAAACGGATTCATACCACTTTAAAAAAAGGAAACGGCTCATTTATAACCTCACAGTGCACCTTGTTTCGTTTCTCCTTCCTTTTTCATCCTTTTGACGAAAACGAAAATTACATATCGCGATAAAAAGCGAAGTTCACGTATTCCCAGCGTGATTTTCTCTTTTCACGGCGCACCACATACCGTAGCAGGTGAATCCACGGTAACCATCGGCGTCTTTGGCGGGAGGGGGATAGTTAACGTTGCATTTCATAACCCCGTAATTATCCCGAAATCGATTTATTTTTATACAAGGGAAAAGTAACCAGAGCGCGATGGTTTTCATTAAGTCGAAAGATTTACTTGTCGTTGGTAACGGTGGTTTTGCGATAAACATAGAAAACGAGCTCGGGTAATAAAGTAACCTGGCCAACGTCTAATGCCCCTTGTAAGGCTTAATTTCCGTTTTCAGTGGATGCCTCGTGTAACGTTGTCTTACGAGTAATTTCACTATTTTCCCTGTGACCCGGAGTTTCCGCTTAAATACCTTAGTTTAACGAAACGGTTTAACTATTGTCCGCCCTGTGTTCCTTGCGAAACGTGTGCATCCCTCAACCTCCCTCTCCATCCTTTCCTCGCCCCATTTTCGCTCGAAGAAATGAATTCGCGAAATAATATCAGAGTACATTGTTATACTTCGAGGCTTGAGTAGATATTAAATTTTCATCAACGAAAGACGTAAGTAAATGTTTGCTCAGCGTATCATCCTGGATATCGTTGACGTGCAACACGGACTTGGGAATCACTGTGGAAATATTTTCTTACTTCTTCTTCTTTTTTTTTTTTTTTCGATTCTTTTTCGTTTTCGTTACGGTCTGCTGTTCTTCTATTTTAATCCAATTTCGTTCAATTACAACGACGTCAGAGGGAGGGAAGAAAAGAAGAGGAAGAATGAAAAGTAATTTAACCGAATATTTCAACTAGATGAGATACCCTGATATTCTTCTTTTCTTTTTTTTCTTTCTTTCTTTCTTTTCTTTCCATCGAATATTTTCTGACGAAAGGGAGAAGATGTGGAAATTCAGGTAACCTAATTTTTCAGGTGCCTCATATGCAAACTGTAGATGCTCGAGTTAACTATATAAATGTATATTATTAATCGTCGTACAGTACGACTTCTCTTCTATAAATTAATATCTTTGTTTCTTAAAATTCTAGAAGATACTTATTATTTAAAAAATTGTTCTTTTTTACTCCGAATGAAATTAAACAACTTTCTCTCGAACGAATCGCTTTTTCACACGTTCATCGTCTCAGACCAGTTACCAAAAAGCCCTGTCAGTGATCAAATTAGAAAAATTAAACAGCACATATCGTTACAGCTTTATTCTACGTTGTAACAGCCACGCGTACTCTGTGTCTGACGAGTATACTCGTCCATCGTTTGCTTCTTGCGACACATTTTAGGTGCACACTTTTCAAAGAGTGTCGCAGAAACTAACTGGTTAAGTAGAGAGAAAGAGGAACGAGAAGACGTCGAAATCGACGTGATACAATTTGTATAAAATGTTGCGTTACCCTACATATGTACAGTCTGTGTACATGAGTACATCTATACATATATATCTAGGTGAGAAGAGTATTCTCTGTCTGTATAAATAGCTTCTTCCTTCTTCTATGAAACTCTTTGGCCCTTTTTTTCCCTCCTCCTCCTCGTTTTTTCCTCTCATCCTGTCTGTTTTCTCCTCGCACGTCTCGTGCTCTTTCCATTCTGTTCGTTTCTCTGTTTTCCTTCCTCCTTCTTCCTCATTTTCTTCTTTTCCACCTTTGCCTTTCCCATCTCTTCGTCGTAGTCCCCAGACAATATTTTACCGGGTTCCGGGTTGCTATAGTAACCACCTCTCGCGAGTTCCAAGTTCTCGAAAGCCTCGGTGTACTTCTCTTTTCATCTACAAACCTATATCCCTTCGCGATTTCTTTTGACCATTATGCAACGATTTGTCCGCCTTTTCATCGTTCCTCCTCCTGGCTGCCCTTGCTGGTTTTGCGACAAAACTCCCTGTGTGGAGCGGAAGCACGAAATTTTTCTTCCAATTTTTCTTTACACACGCTTCTTTACTCTCTTTCGTACATGCTGTAACGGATGAATATATATGTTCGATCGAATAACAGTCTCATGATTTTCCATTGGAATTTCTCTGTAGAATGAAGAAAAGAAAAAGAAAAGGTAGAAGAAGAAGAAGAAGGAGGAAATCAAACGGTAAAATGTAATGCATCTAGATTCTGGGTATTCGTGTATCGTGCTTTAACATATCAGAAATTGAATGGTTCCGGCGAAAGATGTGTTTGAGAATGTCGAGAAATCGGTATCGAGCCCAATTTTAACGTCTGCAGTTAAAGGTTACGGTGGCGCTAGTGTCGCGAGAAGTACGAGAGTCTGTCGTGTCTTTTTCTCCTATTCTAGAATGGCGAAACTGTTTCTTCCCTTCTTATTACCTCATCGAGGTGAATCGGGAACGATATTTGAATTGAAATATCGTCGTATCTCGAAGTTATTCGATACCGCCGACTACTGTCGATGCATTCGTGGAATAACTTGTTCGAAATTCAAGCGGATGAATCGGCGGAATTGAAATTCGTACATCGGTGAAATAAACTGTAATTTCCGCGGGGCGAGTTTCCAATTAATTTCGGGCGAAAATTGTATTTTCGGACGGTGAGAGAGCGAGCGTTTATTAACGTTCCTGGCTCTGTGAAAAATCGTTAATGGTATGAAATGACCGGTATGCGAAGATTTTGAATTTCAGTGTGTTCAATCTGGCGCAAGAGCGCAACGTATGTATGTAAAACGGATACACGGTACGAGTAAAATAAACTTTTGCCTTTTCGGGAATGCAATTAATGCAAATTACTATCGCGTTCCCTATGTAAACTGCCATTTAATTTACCCAGATTTATCTCCTACTCTAGCGTCGTCAAGTTTGATGCTTTTTAATTTGTCAGCAGCTGGTTAATTCGCCCCTCTACATTTTTCCTTCTTTCTTCTTCTTCTACTTCTTTTCTTTTTTTCTTCTTTTTTCATAAAAAGGACACGAAATAATTTCGAGAAACGTGGCGACGGGTCAAAGAATGCCGGAATGTACTAATGTCGACAGTCGAGGGAAAAAACGGCTTTTCGTCATGCAAAATGAAAAGGGAAAGGGTTAGAACGATATTTCTAGAATGGAATATACGTCTTTTCGAATGTATTTTTCCATGAAAATTTCACAATGTTTGAACTTCCTTTTACCGTTTCTCTTTCTCTTTCTCTCTCTATCACGTTCGAAGGAAAAATCTTTTAATCGCGTGATTAAGTACACTATCGTCGGATTAATAATTTCATTTTTCAGATCCCCCGTTTTCATTACAGCGCGAAGAAAAGCGCGCGAGAAAGGGGTATTAATTATCTTAATTAAAATTACGGCACGACGATATTTAATATTCGTTACATGTAGTAAAATGTTGTTGATAAATTACGCGAAGGAACGCGACAACATCTCTATCGATGATTCGTTGAAACTAAATAGAGAGCGTGTTATCAACGTGGAGATAGGTAGAAATTAAAATTAGGTATCTCTGTGTTAGGTATCATGCGTGTTGAACGAATGTGTGCGGTTTGATTTAGATCACACGCTTTTGGTAGTTGTTTTAACGTTATTATGTATCGTGCGTTAACAACAGAGAAAAAACAAAAGAGACACGATTGTAAAAAATTTCAAAAATGCCTCCTAAACGTACATTTGTAAATGTTTTAATTAAATACCGCCAGATTAGTCGTTTATCTTGAAAACGGCGCGTAAAATAGGAGCGGAAGTCGAAACGGTGATTTTCACTCGCGTAAAAATTCGTCAGAAATATTTTCGAAAATATTTTGTCGATTCTTACGTGTATCCATGGTACAGAGGGTTCGCGCGAAATGTTTGAATACAACAGCAACGGACTGAATCGACAGTTTTGATTCCCCTCTATGTATCGTTTGACGAAAAATCAATGTTTCCGTGATTTTTCTGTTCGCAATAAAAAAAGAGAACGGGGTGAGGGGGAACGGCAATGAAGGAAAATAACAAAAAATAGGATAAAAAGTAGAATGAAAACAACGAAACGATGAATTGTTTCCCGTATAATACGCGTACCTATATATATATATGTATATATATATATCTGTGTATTTTTTCCCCCCAAATCGTCGTTTTCGATGACGTATACCCAATCGAAATCGGTATGGGATCTCATGAATCATAGGGCTGACAGTTTCATCGACGAATAGCGTTGTAATTCGCATAATTTTGTCGACCGGTTGGAATGAAGGGCATTAATAATGGGCAATTGAAATGGAGCGGGCGTGGAAGAAAAAGAGAAACAGCCATTTCCCATTTCGATCGATCGAAAACGACAGAGCGAGCGCGAGAGAGAGAGAGCAAGAGAGACACAGAGAGCAAGAGAGAGAGAGAGACCGAGAGAGCGAAACAGAGAGAGGGAGAGAGAGAGAGACGCAGAGGGAGAGAGAGCCAGAGAGAGAGAGAGCGCAAGAGAGAGACACAGAGAGAGAGAGAGGCCGAGAGACACAGAGAGAGAGAGAGACCGAGAGACACAGAGAGAGAGACCGAGAGAGAGCCAGAGAGAGAGAAAGAGAGCGCAAGAGAGACACAGAGAGCAAGAGAGAGAGAGAGCCAGAGAGAGAGAGAGAGAGAGAGGCGTTGAAAGGTGGTTAAAATACGTTTGTTCATTGGGCCATTCCGGTTGTGTCCTCTCGCTTCCTCCTCGTCCAGCTTTGCCCGCGGAGAGGAGAGAGTGCATTTCCGTATCTTATGGAACAGCAAAACGGACGCGTTCGTCGAAACCGCAATGCCCTCTGGCCCTGTTCGACGTTACTTTATACAGCTTGAATCAAATTAAATCGGAGTGTGCAGCCTCGTAACGAGGGACGTTCTGCTAATCCTCTCGCAATTAGATTTGCTATTGTGCGGCGAACGGAAAGAACTTTTCCTCTCCCTCGTTTCTTTTCTCCTCTCTTCGCCACGCCTTTTCCTTCTCTCTCGGACACTGTCGTCTGTTAATAAATTCGATTTTCCAACGGGGTGATTACCGATCGATTAATAACGTCGGCGTTTTTATTTTTGCACCTTCAACTTTTCCCTTTTAACAACACCGGAAATAACGCGAAATAGAAGTAACGTTAACAAGCTTGCAATCTTATATAAATCAAATACTAGGTAGTTTTTTTGAAGACAATAAAATTGGAACGAATAAAAAGAATCACAGAATAAACGCGTTTTTGATCATCTTTGATTTTTACATTTGCATTTTATCACTTAACATTTACGTGAAAAACTTGAGTACCTTGCCACTGATATTTTTCATTTTAATTTGAATGCAAAAAGTTGAACGAATTGAACAAAAGAAATAGAAAGATGGAGTAACAGATAGTATAAACATATTCTTGACCATCTTTGATTTTAAAATTTGCGTTTTATCGAACGAAATTATTTTTACATTTACGATTGTGCGAACGAAATTACAAATATGCGATTTTGACCGAAAAACGCTGACTGAACAAAATCAGAAAAACGTGATGGTCGTCAAAATATTAAAATATCCTTTTCTTTTATTTTTCTTCATCGTGGCAGATTTTCCTCTTTTTTTTTCCACTCGTGTTTTTTTTTTTTTTTTTTTTTATCATTCGACAGATTCTTCGTCGAGATTTGTTTCACCCTGGGAACACGGGGAAAATTGAATACTCCGCCGACGGAGCGTATTGATTTTAATACAGGTATAATAAAATTACGACATATGTATTAACAGATATGGAATTAATGCACCTGATTCCAGCGCGTAGCAGTAGCGGGACTCTGAATTAGAATCGAATAGTTTCAAGTATATATTATGCAAATTGTAATTAACTGATATTTTCCCGGATAGTCTGTGGCCACCATGGACGACAACGTCACTAAACATTTATTACTGCAATTTATGAAATTGAACCCTAGACTCTTCCTCTATGAGTAACTGCTGTTGCAATCAATTTCAGATATTACAGATGTAACCGTGTGCTCTTTCAATATATATATCTCGAAAAGTTTCTACACAGACCGGTTGAAAACGTATTTACAGAGATAATTAAGTCTCGATCTTTGACCTTAATCGTTTGTTTTCCTTTAATTACTAAAATTAGAAGAAGAAAAGGAGAAAGGAGAAGATAAAAGCAGCGACATCGTTTTAATAGAAGAATGTAATTAAAAAAACTGGACAAAAATTGTACACCTTTTACAGTAGCTACAGTATTATCCGTGTCTCGATAAATTTGTAAAGGGACACTCGTGAAATTTTTCCTCAGGGGAAAAAGGAAGGAACATTGAAGTATATGAAAGGGCTCTTTTGAGCTTGCTTTAAGTTCGCCCGTATTTACGAGATTTCAGCTTAGACGTCACGTGGAATGAGAGATTAAGGGGGCAAACAAAGTAAAAAGGAAATATACGGAAGGGGTTAATAGTAAAATGGTGAGGTGGGGAGGAGAAACACTGTCGCGAAGTGAAAAGGAAAAGAGGGAGAAAGAGAAATATGGAGGGTGCATGCGCGCCATTGCCGACGAGCTATTTCACGTCAAATCGTACACTTTCTGCCATTATGTCGCAGATCTTTTCCAAACTTATCGCTACGAATAGTCACGGCATGGCTAAAATTATTACATCGAGTAACTCTCTTTCTCTTTTTCATACAAATGAAAACTTTATTTTCGCCGATAATTCTCGAAGGAAAATCTGCGACGTTCGTTCGAACGTAGAGAATATCGATAAAAAAAATAAGAGTTTTAACCCTTTGCCTTACGATTATATTAATCAATACGTATATTAACCTCAACTATATTCCAATGCATCTTTGTGCATAAAAGAAAAAGTTAGGATATTACAAAAGATTTGTATTTGACCATCTTAGGTTTTAAATTTCAGCTGAAATTTGTACGAAAGTATTGAGTTGTCGGATAACTCTTAAACATTTCCGAAGTCATGTGTTGTGTCGCGTAATTTTTAACTGTTTTTAATCTATTGCATGTAAGTGTTCGATATAATTAGGAAGTTTACATTTCGAACGTTTCTTTACTGTAATAATAAAAGAATTTTATATAAAAACAATTGTAAGCTATTCAAGATTCAATATGGACACGAATAAGGAGCATTTGCTACATATGCTTTTTTATTTCAAAGAGAAAAAAGCTATACAGGCTCGTGAAAAAATTTGACAAGATATTCTATCATCGTCCAACGAAACCAAGTATTTGGAAAATACAAAGTATGTAAAAACCGAAGGTTTTAGAAAAAAGGAAAAATCGGTTAGCCTCAGCTCGATACGTAAAGAATGATTTCTTCTGTGTAATACCTTATTAGTTAATAATATATTGTTATCCGTTACGTTTTTTAAATCACAGTTCCCATATTCATTTCGTAATTCTGATTTCCATCGAATCTGACCTTATACATATATCATTTTTCCTTCGCCACGTCTTCATCGTAATCTACACGAGTGTGACTCGTCGTTGTAAGGCAAGGGGTTAATTGAATTAATAATACGGTTCGTAGATAGAAACAGGCTGTTTCTTAACCCATTTGCATCAGAGACGTTCAACGACCAATCGGTCCGTATCACCGTGCATCAATCAGTGTTTTACCTTCAGGTTTGCTTAGAAATTACGTATAGTAATAAATTAAAGAGAAAAATCTGGTTGCTGATAATACACTAAAAGCGTCGAATTTGATTATATTCACGAGAAGTTCGTAGAATTTTTAACGTTTGGCGATAAACGACAATCGTAGCTTGCGGAATATTCCGCGCTCGGTGATATAGGACAGTCAAGGCTCGCGGAATATTTCGCACAAAAGAAATTTTTGTACCTTTCGAATCGTCAGTTGGATTTTTCACAAGACACCATGGGTGATCCACGCAATCTTCGACGTGTGGCGATCGTTAGATCGGTCAGCCAGTTAGATAGTTCGATTGACACGTAGTTTCTCGTTTTCTTCGCGTTCACGTAAATGCGCGTTTAGCAGGAAGCAAACACGATTACCCCGGTTTCACCTTCTTCTTACACACACACACACACACACACAGAGACACATTTCTTCGTTTCGTACGTGCTCTTTTGCCACATGCAATTCGATATAAAAGAGAAAAGGAAGAAATGGTTTAGACGGTGTTATTATTTGAAATTGTGAAACCCGGTAGGAAAACTCAGATTCTGAACTGTACGTGTGTATATATATATATATATATATGTACATATATATGTTAGATATACAGAGGATATATAGATTGTAATGGAAGTTTTTCGATGTACAACAGCGCAGCGGGAAAAGTATTTTCGATTGAAATTTATATCGCGATCAATGTTCCACGAGGATTTTTAGAGGAGTTGAAAAGTTGCACGGGGCGAGAAGGGTTTGGACGAGGTATAAAAAGTATTTGTACGCGCGGGGGCGGAGTTTAATTTACTTTCGTACATAAAGTGGCGGATTTTATTTTCTCATAAGGGAAATAACGTATAAATGTAACCAACCTGTATTATACGATGTGAATTACCGAAACGCAGCTTATATATTATTTTCCTTGGCGTACTTAAAAATGCCAGAATAAAAGTGTCGGCGATTGAAATAATAAAGAAGGGGTTGCTCGGCGGGTTATTTCAAGCGCTCGTAAAATGCAAACAACGCGTTATTTTTCTGTTTTTTCTTTTTTTTTACCCCTCTTTCTTCTTAGGATAAAAAGAAACAGGTTAATAGTATAAAATGTTCCTTTATGCTTATAATACACCTATGATCGATTGATATTTCAAAAGACATCGATCACGAATGGAAGAGAAGAATAATTTCGAACTAAATTTACTCTTTGAATATCGAACGTTTCAGTATTTCTTCGTTTTTTTTCTTAGTTTACCGTTTGTTTTGCGCATGTATATGTCTCTCTCTCTCTGTGTGTGTGTAAGAGAGTTTCAACACAATTAAATTGTTCTTTGATGGACGTCCGTTTAATTTAGCATTCGTGGTATTTAATGGGGCGAAGGTAAAGGGGGAATGACGCATGAATAATTTATTTAGGAAACGGCAAAAAAAGCTTCAACTGCATACGACTCGTTCGAGATTGTTTTATACAAAACGGTTAACAAGCTACGGTTACATAAATGAAAAACCATTAGCTTAGCAGTTTCGCTTATTCCATTTAATATATTTATTTCTCGTTTTATCCCGAACAGAGAGTAGAGTTGGAGAGAGAATGAGGAGGAGGAGAAATAAAGATAGATAGATAGAAACGGTTTATCTGTTAGGAAAGTTTCGAAGAAAGATAAACACTTCCGAGCAACTTTTCTTAAAGAAAGAACATTTCCACGGTGCCGGGTCGGTCTCTCTCGTTCGGGAATTCAATACGTGATTACATTTAGAGAAAGAGACGAAGAAACCCGCAGGAAATTCCGGAAGTTTAATATTTGCAATCCGACAGATGTATAATTTAATATTACAATCTTTAAAATGTTGCCGGAGCGGTTGAAAGAAATGCAAACAGGGTACGGAGCGTGGTACTTTTAATATTCAAATGAACGAAGAACTTCTGCGTGGAAAACGTAAATCACGGGGTTTTTTAAATTTAAATAACTGCATCTACTGCGTTCGGACGTTTTAACTTTCGCGTGTGCGAAACGGGCTTAACTGTCGAACGCGATTGTTCAAACCTTTCGATATTTCACGTATATACTCAAATTTAACCCTCGAATTTGAATCGATGAGACACAAGTAATTATACTAAAAAAAAGCTAAGAAAAATTCCACATCCGTACAGAAAGCACGTCGAGTGCTTGGTTAAATAAATCACTAATTGTAAGATATCTAAAATATCTAAGATTTCAGAAGTCACACCGAGCTATGTAGAGTTAAACGGAAACTTTGAATTTCTCTGGGGTCGATTTACAAATTTCATAGGTCTCCGGTTAAAAGTAAATCTTGTTCGATCGGTTTTATGGTTCGAGAAGATATCGGTGAAAAGGGTGAACAACTGTTTTTTGCCGGGTGGACCTGTCGCTCTGTTCCGGAAGAACGAGGAGGAGGAAGGAGAGGAACAGTAAGAGGAGGCGAAGGCACGTGGCAAACATCGCATTGTTCCTCTTTTACCGAGCGAGAAACACAGCAGCGAGCGTGTTCGAGAAAGAAAGGAACAGAGAGAGAGAGGGAGAGAGAAGTGGGTTTTCTTCGACGTGTAAACGGGACTTTATGCGCTGGTTATTCATGCGATTCGCGTGTACGTACGAGCTTTCGCACATTCACGCTGCTCATTCATACAGCGAAAGAGATATAAATACGCGTGTGCGTTCGCTAACACGTGCACGTACACCCACAATCCGTAACGACCGTGTCACCTCCTCTACTTCCTCTCTCCCTCTTATCCTCTTCCTCCACCTCCCCACTACTTTCACTCTTCTCTCGCTCCTCTCGCAATTCCCATCTCCTCCTCATCCCGGTTGCCACTCGAAAGCCTTTTATTTATTTATGGAATACATTCCGAGATTCAATTTTGTCCGCGTATACACGCTCTCCGCGTCACGTTTGTCTGCTGCCGTTTGTTTGTTCATTTTCTTTTATATTTTTCACGTCTCTTACGTTCCTCTTTTCTTATTTCTTCCAACAGATTTCTTATCCCCGCTCTTTCTCTCTCTTGTTTCCTTGAACACGCTCGAACGCTTGAGAGTACTCGAGAGAGGTTGTTGGTATCGTTGATCGGTAAAAAAGACCTCTTCACCACGCGTTTCGCGCCGCTTCACAAGGAATATATTTGTAATTACTTGTAATATAGCTACTGAAAGAGGATGATTACGATCGTGTTCGATTTCTCAAGCCGTTCGAGATGTTTCTCGTGTCCGGAGGCGCACACGCCTGTTTATTTGCATCTACGTGGATATTAAGAGACGAAAGTTTGATTAACTTTCTTGGAAGCAAGCCACGAAAATCGATCAACTCGGTGTTGCGTGTCACTTGAAACGTTTCGCTCCGAGTTTTGGCACCGGGGCGACCATTTTACAAACATCGAATAGCAACCTTCCACATCAAAGAATCCGTGGACAACGGTTAATTTCAGTTTGAAACGTGTGAAAATTTGTTATTGCGACAGGGATCGAGTTGTTCGTTCCTCGGTTGAAATATACTTACCGTACGATTAATTATTATTGATTCTAACGAACGATAAAACGTCGTTTGGTATCGTACGATTATTTAACCCTAGGATGCTTAAGGGAAGGTCAGAAAATGTTAATGTTTTTTTTTTTTATTTCTTTTTAAGAATTTGCATAGGAATCCAGTGGTCTAATTTTGTGTGAAAAAGATGTGTTTAATAATTATAATCAAACAAATTAAATATCGTGTCTTTTCTTTTTGAAATTACAGTTTAAATTCAACGTGGATACGTGAAATGTGATCTTGAACTACTTGTACAGCTATTTAGGCATCTAATTGTATATTTTCTGAGGCCAGTACCGGCTTGTATATTTGTTTTATTTTATATTATTACTTGTTAATTGTAACAAAGATTCTTCTAACGAAGATTCAGTGTAAATAAGCACGTTTGTTCAAGATCTTTCAGTTTTAATATTAAATTTTATAATTCTTGTATTTGATGTATTTAAATAAGACTCTGAATGGTTGATATTACTTTACAATATAAATAAATGTAATTGAAACAGGGAAAAAGAAATACATTTTTAACACTTTTTCTAATGTAGAGAGAAAATGACAATCTTAAGGTGATCTTAATTAAATTTTAAAACCTTAAGCGTTTTAGGGTTAAGAAGAGACAGACAGTCTCGGTGTTGTACACGATAATAGGAAATAACTATGGTTATTATTACCAGAAACTGTACGCGGATAGAACTAATAATGACGTATAACACTATTTTCATTTAACGGTGGAACAGAGAAGGCCCGAAATTCGGTGGCCGCGTACACGTAAAGCAGGCGCGGCGTGATTAAACTTTAAAATGCAATTATCTCAAAATAACTGTGCTCGTCAGTTAGCAAGTCTGCGCTCAGTAGGGCAGCGTAACCCTTATAATTGCTCTGAATTAATACATCAAACAGCTATATTATCTAGCACGAAATGTTCTATATTATACAATAGAACGAGGCTATCTCTAATTGCGTATTCTGTTTAGAATTTTCCCGTCCCAGTTTCAATAATTCACCTTCCACAGGCTGTTTAAAAATTCTGATTCTATAAACGTATCTTCCTTTTTTTCTTTTGTTTTCCTTTAACTCTTTTACCAACGATGATACGATCCTCTAAATGTTTAACGATGTTTTGCCCGAGGCTGGACGACGAGAGTCACGAGGAAAGTCAGTTTTGGAAGGACGCAATAGACTATTTCGGTCAGGCCAATCGCTGGCTAAATAATACACACAACACTCACTCTGAGGTGCATTTATAGCCCTAATCGAAACGTCTCTTACCCCTTCCCATTTTACATATCACTCATTAATCCATCCAAAGAAACATATCGTTCCTGTTATTTTCAAAGGGAATCGAACGATCCCATTTTCTTCGTACTTTTAATTAACGTTCTCTGACACGAAAACATTCTCTCGTCCTATTTCTACGAGATGAAATTTAACAGAGAAATAGAAGAGAAAAAAGAAAACAAAAACGAGGAAAATACCGTCCCCGTTTCAGATGTTCGAAATAATATTACGAGGTTTGAAATGGTCAGGAGAGATTCGAGGAGAGCTACTCCGAAGCGAATAACACGAAAGGTATATAAGGAATAAAATTTTTCCAATGACGAATTCGATTCGAGGAGAGTCCATCGCTCTTATGTTAGTCGAATTTCCGTTTTCCACTTCTCTGTCCCTCTTCCCCATGTCATTCGCCACTCTGTTTCTCGTTTCGTTCCTTACCTCTCGCTGCGGCGAGAGTCTATTTCGAGAATTTCGTGTCTTGACACAGCCGCTGAAGAGGTGGAATGAGCAATAGCGAAATGGAAGTCGCTCATCTCGATTCTCGCGACACAACCTTCGATGAGAATAACCATTCTCGTACCCTGCCTTCCTTCCACCTTGCTCCTAATATTTCTCGACATTTACACGGTTCAAACGGCGAGTACAAAGTAGAATTATCCTCCCTTTTTTTTGTATTTACAAGCCAAATGTACGGTGGAAACGAAAGCCTTGCGACGTTTCGTTGAAATTTCTGTCGAGGTTAGGTACCAATTGAAATTTGATATTTCAAAACGTTAGCAACTGGTTCAGCGACCTCTA
The DNA here is from genome assembly GCA_951804975.1 of Anthophora plumipes. Taxonomy (NCBI): domain Eukaryota; kingdom Metazoa; phylum Arthropoda; class Insecta; order Hymenoptera; family Apidae; genus Anthophora; species Anthophora plumipes. The sequence goes on from OX638121.1 coordinate 1,069,332, forward strand.
CAAATTGGCGATCGTCGTGGATTTTTCGCATTTCGCGAATTTCCATTGCTTCGCTTTATTTCGAATCTTTATTAATCAACTCTGACTTTGATTGTTCTTTTCGACGCGTTTCTTTTTACAAGAACGAACGTGCAATTACATTAATCCTTCCAGCGTCGAGCAAAGCTGTGTAGTTCGACGAGGTTTGAAAAAAAAAACGTTCAGTTTGAAATGGTAATTACGAAATTGAAAAAGGGACATGTGAAGAAATAAAGGGAAAATGAATGAACGATTAAAGTATTTCCATATTTGTTGAATATTTGTTGTCACAATTTATTTCACAGTTACACTTAAATGTATGGGAATCAAAAAATTTAAAAATAATTATTATTTATTGGAAATAATACTGCGATTATTTTAGTAATTTTTATATTCATTTGTTAATTCTCAGAATTCGTGCCTCTAGCATAAAGGATTAAACGTCTTATTTGATTTTTATATAAACGATCGAATAGAGAAAGCGATCTGATTTTAACGTAATCTTCTATCGAAATTGAAAGATCTCTTGGTGCAACGCTGTTACAATTTCACGAAACACTTGTGATAGTTTTTTTTTTTTAACGAAGGTTCAGTTCGAGGTATCATTGAAACGCTGTTAAGTTTCTCGCGGGAAGAAAAGGGTGGAAGAGGAGTTGATTTGAGGTTGCTTTAAGAAATTCTAATGCACAATGCGAGCCGGCAACGTAATTAAAGTTGCTTTTCCACGGGTAGAATGTCCTTTAATATGTAAAACGAGTCAATTAGAATATCAAACGTGACCTCAAACGAGAGCACGCGCAGCTGTACTAAAATAGCGCGGATACATCACTTTACCAGCCGCCCCTTTTCGAGCAGAATCGCTTTCCACCTTTCCGCAATCGTAGCTTCTTTTCAGCAATCGTTGCGAAACTTTGAAAAACAAACAAGAAAGAAAACAAAAACGTACAATATACACGATAAATAATTAAATACAGAAATAATAATTCTGACGTTAATATACATCTTAATATATATATATAAAAATAGAATGTTAAGACTCGTTTGTTAGTTGTTTAATACATGTTTCTTCTTTTCACTTTCTGTTTCAGGTACGATGAATTTCTATCTCCTCGGGAGTAACGTAACAAAATACAGTAAATTTAGGTAAGATATTCGATTAAAATGGTACATTGTCAACTGCGAGGAGACAGTATCGGCAGAACTGGCAACAACAATAGTCGAACCGATTCGAAACAGCTTCACGCAAACTTTGCCAAATTGGCAGATGGTTATTCCGATTGTTGTAACAAACCGCGTTATAGCGAGCCAACACAGAAAGCGAAGTGTGCGTGTGTTGTGTGTCGATTTAATCACAGTTTAAACGTTTCGTCATCGAGCTTGCAAATTGGAAAACGTTTCGTTCTCTACGCGTGAAACGAAAAAAGAAAGAAAAAAAAAATGAACGAGAAAGACTAAAAAAAAAAAAAAGGCAGAAAATAGGAATATCTTGACAGTGACAAACGTTCCTGCCTACCGTGATATATTCTCGTGAATTTGTCAATTCTGTTTAAACACACGAGACTTTCTCCTAATTTCCATGTCGAGAGAACACCTTTTACGAGAAGTTTTGATTCGGAGAAGGTGTTAACCTCTCTCCAACCGATCGTTCCATTCGATCGATCGAAAAGTTTCGATCAGTTGAAAAGCACCGGCGGATTCGTCGAGAGGAGCTGATCAGACAAGAATGAAGTTGGTTAAACGTGAAAATAAACTGCTCCAGTGGAAGCTTTACGCGAGGCACGTACACGCGAGCTGCAATTTGCATGCTTTTATGCGGTGCGAAGTTAACAACGCGAACGTACACGTGCCACCGTCACGGCACACGCCGTTGGAAAACTTTCCTGTTTTCCTTACGAACGCTCATATTCGACGAGGATCCGAATGGATAAATTATAGAAGTATATACATATATATATATATATAGTTTTCTCTTCTAACCTTGCCGATGGGAATTTTCTTCAACTAGATCGTTTCGAAGAATCTTTCCCGGTAATTGTGATTCGGAGAAATTTCCTGCACCTTCCGTCAATTGGAAATTTTCCCTCTTCTTTTACTTGTCTCCCTTCTTTTTCGTTCATTCAATTAAAATCATCGCTCGCTAAGCGAGCGTGTTAAAGTTTCAGATTGGAAAGTTCATGTTTTAACTCGCAGTGTTTCGCGCAAGTTTCAGCCAGTGGTATTCGAATGAAATTCCTGAACGTTTCTATTTATTCTTCGAATTCTTTACGCACCAACAATTTCGAATGCAGACGTTCGAGAATTTATTTGGGAACAAAAGCCGCAGGAACAGCACGCGCACACATCTGCATAAATTCAACCGAATGAAACTATTAATATGCTTATCGTAAGCCTGGTCGGTTTCGTTTTGTTATTCCACAAATAATCCTATTCATTTATAATACCCTTCTCTTTCTACTTATTTATATATATATTTTTTTTTCCTTTTTCTTTTTTTTTCGTTTTTTTTTCTTATGTACACGCGTAGACGCGTGAAACTCGTTTTCGTGCATAAATCTCATTTAAATTCGAGTCGATAGCCGCGAGCCATTCACAAATGGCATTCATCTTCGCCTGTTCGATCAAGTCCACTCGATCCGGAGGGGATTAATTATTCGTGTACCAGGTATATTACGAAATTAATTGATAAAGATACACCGAAATTATCGACTTGATTTTTCTTTATTCCCATCTCTCTGTATATCAAACAGCAGCCATTGTGGCTAATAATCTTTCGTTAATCTTGGGTTAATTGGCAGCTCGTTCGACGACGCGACGAACGATCTAAAACTGTCCCCAAGTTCTCCAGGACAGGCCTGATTCCCAACGACATGAACGACGTTGACAGTGTATGGCATACCGATGTTGCGTAATTTTACGTAATTACTCCCTCGTCGCTCGAATACCAGCTCTGTAGAGTTTATTCGGAGGCATAGTGAACATCAATTTCCGAAATTCCTTCTTACCCCATTCCCCTCTCGATTGATTCACAGTTACATCGAGTTCCCGACGATCGTTCGTCGTGGATTAGCTTCAAGGATTAGTCATAACTCTCGTTTCGATTATCAGTTACTTTCTTTTTCTTTTATTTTGTAAAGAATCTTTATTAATTTTTCATAAATTATCAAAGAGAATTCAATTTGTTTTTTCCTTCTCTCTTTAATGTATTGTATTAATCGAATAAATTTTCGAACAAATTGAATATGAATGTACACGAAACATTTCCGGTTTAATCGGGTTATTAGTTTCGGAAATATTCATGAAAAACTTGCACGCGAAGTTAGCCCGAGCGCATTCTACAGCATCGCGCTTATTAAACTCCGCCTAACTCTCTCAATTTGTCGAATATTTTCGAAATTCTCTCGATAACCTATTTCACACGGCTAACAGAATTTACGAGGAAATTACAATTGTTCTCGACAGTGAGATACCAATGATACACGCTTCAAGGTAGCCTTGAAACGGTTCAAGGACACGTGAGAACGATCGATCTGAATACCATCGATGACCGCGTGATTTGAAATCGTTCGTGAACACTGACAGAGAGATAAAAGGACGAATCCTGAAAGAAGTAGGCGTGGCGAAATTTGAGTGGTGGAGGGGGAGCAGAGAGGAGGTGGAGAGGGGGGGGGGGGGATAGAGCGCGGAGGAGAGGGGAGAGCGCAAGGTGGAAAGAAGTTGCAGTAAAATAAATTATGCAAAATACTTTCCTCCGTTGGAATATGAAATCGTGCCGTGGAGTTCTCGTCACACGAGGCGAAACAATTTACTTTGCTCGGGCGGGGATTGTATGCCAGGGAGAAAGAGGAAAGGAAAGGAAAAGGAAAGAAAGAGCAGAAAAAAGAAATAAATAAATTCGATACAAACGTTTCGTTGGGAAATCGCTAAAGGGGAGGAAATTTCATCGGTGAAATATTTTCTTTCTTCCTTCTTTTTATTTTCCTCGTTTTCATCCGGGGAGAATTTCATCTCGTTGTTTCGAAATTCATTTCGTTGTTTTGGATATGAACGAAAGGGGTGGGGGGGGAGAAAAGGGCGGGAACAATATTAGGAGAATGTGAAACGGCAAGGAAGTGAAAAGTTATATGAAATTCAGTAGCATCAAACTATTCGCTAATTGAACCTTGTAGAGAGAGAGAAAAGAGAGGGGAAGAGAGAGAGAGGGAGAGGAGGGGAAGTCTCGCGAAATATTAGTTTCGCAACGAGTTCATCGCGGTTTTGTATTATTCTTTAGCCTGTCAGAACTTTTGAATACCACGCGGTGGGACACAACTTTTATTTACTTTTGACGTGGCGCGGAGGTGATGGAAGTTCCAGATTCCATCCCACCCCCTTTCGATACCGCCCGGAGGAAATAAAACCTATTTGTCATCGTACGTGTCATGATTCACGTTGAAGACTTTCGATAGAATCTCTGCTAAAGATATATATATATATTGTAATTTTTCATCGAACACGATATCTTTTGTATTCCCTTATTTTATTTGATTTTCTTTTTACTCGAAACAAGAGAAAAAGAAAAAAAAAACAAATCAACGCGGAGAAATCCGACGGGTTGTTATTCGTCGAAATGACTCGTAATTTGTACGAGAAAATATTTATCCGTTGATACGAAGGGAAGATCAAAGGAAGGTATTACAACTTATATATACACATCAGGCGGGAAACGTTTGAAAGAGGAGCAACTCGTTGATCGTGTAACAGGGACTGATGAGAGAACGGTCAGTCACGGGGAATATAAACGGATTACATGCCTCGAATGCACTTCTTTCACCCATCCGCCCCACCCCACTACGTTGTCCTCTTCACCTGAAACAGAAATACTCCGGGCCCCCTCTCTACGAATACCTGGCCGCAGGATATCTCGGACGATAATTAATGCGAAACGAGACGCGTGCTTCCCGAGCTCGACTTTTTGAATGAGTCACGTTTTTGACAGTCGCTAAATGACCCTCCTCTCTCTCTCTCTCGGATACTAGTCCACCTTTCTGTCCTTTCGTTTAATTGATTCCTCGCCAAACAAACGTCACGAGTTATATGTGAAAATAAATCTTCGTACCTTCTTCGTCTATTCTAACACGAAGCAAACATAGAACGAAACACAGCGCTATAGAATTCTTTTTCTAACCTGTAAACTAAAAGCACGCTTTCACGTTGCCAATCACGTTTGCTTTTGCCTTTTCACTCGTGCTTTCTTTCTTTCTTTCTTTCGTCACTTTTGTTTCGCGCGTTTCTGTCGATAGAATTTTCTTACGAACGAGAGGAAACACAAACTATGAGAAACGGTGTTTAAGGTATTTTCTAATATGTTTCCAGAGTTGATCGCGGGAATTCACTGAATAAACATGCGACAGGTTAAAAGAAAGAGAGAAAGAAGAATCTGTTGTATGGGACACGCGGTGGCAGATGGCGCTGCTGTATCGATCGACGTCTTTTTATCTAATTCCTCCTTTTCCCGTTTACCCGACACGGCTTCCTCTTTGAGAAACTCTTTTGTGGATTTTCAGAATCCCGTTTCGCCGGGGCTAAACAAATCTTTCGACAAAGATAAATCGTTCGACGTGTTTATTACCGCTGGGTGGAATTGTGGAAAAAACATCTCCTCGATATTGTTTCAACTTCCCCATTGTTCCCCCGTCGTATTATTTCTGCATTGTGCGCCCGATGAATAAACGTCATTAACGTTGTCGATGATTTAACGCGTTGCATACCATTATTGACATTATATTAACACGATGGAGAGAATAGATCTGCTATTTTTTATCACATCGTTACCGATTAATAATACTTCCTCGTATAATTTCATACTTTTAGAGAAATATTCGGTTTCGTAGTGGAGGAAAAAAAGGAGAAAAAAAAACATTTCTGCTTCGGTATGGAATTCTATACGAATTCCTTCGTAAACATGTGTTCAATCGTTGGAATTTTTACGCATACTTTTTCACTCACATTTTATCCAAGTGATTCCTATCGGAATGATTCATTTCGAAGATTATCGGCGTGAAACAATTAATGACGTTCTTTCAAGCTGCTACAGGTCGGCACTTCGGCTCGAGCGAAGAAATTGTCCCGGCGGAGAAAAATACGCTTGACATACTACAGAGAAAATACTGTGGTATATGAAACGGAGACACTTTATCGCTACGATATATATCATTCTATTCACTTACTCGCGTGTTGCCTTTCGGAATGATAGTAAGGAGGATCTCGTAACAGAGGGTGAAACGAAGGATCCCTCCGCTAGGAGATTTTTCGTGCGAAATAAAAACCTTGCCTGTTTTATAAATGGCCGGACACGTGAGCATTTTCTAGAAGAGAGGTTACAAAAATTGTACGCGACTGGTAACGTGAGATTTCCTAGATTAACGGCGCGATAGAATGTATTTTTTTTTTCGAAAGATTCTCTCGTCTTTCTTGGAAATTAAACCATCGTATTAATGTAAATTTAACTTGTCAGTTCTAGTTACTCGATAGTTTATTTATTCACACGGAGTAAAATTTTTTCGGAGAAAAGGAAATATTATTTTTGGTAATTTTGTCGTTCTTTTTTTTCTTTTCTGTTTTAATAAATATGTATTAAATATATGGAGAAAGGGAGGGGGGAGAGAGAAAGAGAGAGGTCGGCAGTAATATTAGCTGGGAGGTTAATATTGCCAGCCATAATTTCAATCTTATCGGTTTCCGATACACGGCTACGCTATGGAAACGTTGAAAAGTACATTGTAGCAAAATTACAGTGCAATAATGTCCATCGTATCGCAAAGTACACAAATACACACGCGGCGAAATGAAATAATATATGGAATGCAAGCCGGATTACATTTTGCATCTGTCATCCAAATATCTCCGTCCTCTCCATGTATTATGTAGATGATGTTGTCACGATTCATCGGAAATTCGCCGTCAATCTGATTACAAATTTCAAACCAGTATTGAATTCCGTTCGATCCCGGTGTCATATTTGTGTGACAGTGCAGCAAGCTTTGACCGTGCTCTGCTCTATGCGCTTGTGTGTAAGTATACACCGATCTCTCTGTCTCTGTGCCGCCATTCTACAGGCTGATTCACATTTTATACGATCAGGAAGGAATTTTCGTCGTTATATATACTTGGCACAAAAATTGGCTCGCTCTTCAGAATTTATTTCGAGTTAATTATTCGATGAAATTTAACGAATATTTTTCTTGTTTATCGAATGATATTTATATTATAGGAAAATATATATTTTTTTAAATAAGACATTAAAAAAGTATGCTTAATTACAAAATTTCCAGCTGCGATAAAAGTTAGTCGAAATGCAGGGTACAACTATAGACCTCGGTTAAAAATCCATAACTTTCTCAATTTTTCGAATTTCTCCAAAATTCTTTCAGCTCTTTATTCTACATACAGTGACTCCCATTAATATTCGGGCACTCTTTGAAACAAAATAACATTTTTAAAACTGAACCAAATGGACTGAGTTCTCGTGAAAAGTTGGGAGGATTAGTTTACTAGGTAATGTGCAAAAAATATTTTGAAAAAATTGTAATTAGTCAGAATTGCAAAGAACGCTGTACAGTTCTTTTTTTTTGCAACTCTTTCATCCGAGCTTCTAATGAAAAGTTAAAAAATACATTTTCTAGATTTATGTTCGTTGTATACATGCTGAAATTTTGTGTTGACCACGTGAAATGTTTCCAAAAATATTTTTATACGTCATTTAGTAAACTAATCTAACTTCTCACGAGAAGATAATTCATTTGGTCCAATTTTAAGAACATTATTCTATTTTAAATGATGTCCTAATGTCAATGGAAGTCATAGTACTTCGATCTATCCGTTACTATAAAAACTTCAAATTTTCTATGGTGTTTCTCTGTCAAGAATAAAACCGATTAAACGATATACAATCGCGGAAAAGTGACATTATCGACTCTGCTAGAATTCTATTCAAACTTTGAGAGAGCGTGCACCTCTTGTGCAACAACCTGTACCCGTATCGTTGATGTGCACACACGAAACTGAATTCTCCGCACGCGCACTTGAACAGTGCATCATATAAATATATGCGTGCGCGCGCACGTGTATAAGAGAGCGAGAGGGGGCAGTGGTACACGTGCGTGTGCGTGCAACCGTTTGCACGGAGCACGCGTAACCGTATGCAAAAGGAGTGGGGATGAAGAGGGGAAAAATAGAGGGGATACGTATGCGTGTATAGATGTATAGCTGCATACGGTTCACATTATGAGGAGTATCCATGGAGTGGAGATCGTTCTCCTCACGTTGCCATTCCCCACTCTTCGGCGTAACCTCTTCCACTGCTTGCCCCCGCCTTATTTATCACAGTAATTCTCAATAAACTGCTCGCTTCCCTTGTCTCTTGCTTACTCATGAAGTAATAAAGCGTATTTACTCCAATCTACAGCCTGTTTCATCGACCGGCTCGCGTTTTATATACTGCCCTGCGTACGACGTTTTCTACAAATTCGAATATTTTTTGCTCAATCCTTGAACGTCAAACAACGACGATTTTCCCTGGAATAGAAATAATTTTCGAACGCATATTTCATTTTGAAAATAATTTTCGGAGAATTGTATACACTTTGTAACGCGATACGTAAATTATTAGATACTTTTAATTATTGTAAAATTGGAAAATAAGTCTGTGCAGTGGATATTTTTTTTTTTTTTTTTGGGAGAATAAAAATGGAGGACGTTTGCACTCGCATGTAATTTTTCCACGTTGATCTATCATTTCGTTTTGGAAATAATTTTCGGTGAATTGCGTACACTTTGTAACGCGATACATAAACTATTAGATACTTTTAATTATTGTAGAATTGGAAAATAAGTCTGCGGATATTTTTTTTTTGAGAATAAAAATGGAGGACGTTTGCACTCGCATGTAATTTTTCCACATTGATCGAGCTATTCGTTTTGAAAATAATTTTCGGAGAATTGCGTACACTTTGTAACGCGATACAAAAATTATTAGATACTTTTAATTATTGTAGAATTGGAAAATGAGTCTGTGTAGTGGATATTTTTTTGGAAGGATGAAAATGGAGGACGTTTGCGTCCGTGGGTGATTTTTCCGCGTTGATCGATCATTTCGTTTTGGGAGGAAATTCGAATTCGGGCTTCCTTCACCGGTGAGTTTAATCAGAAACGCGTACGCGAGAGAGTTCGACAGTTTGCAAGGTTAATTTGATAAGCTGACTCGTTAACGAGTACAAACTAATTAGGCAATAAAGTCGGCAATAATGTCAGTCGTAATAGCTTCGCGAAATAATCACCGTGAACGGGGTCGTTAATTTTTACGATCGAATTTCTGACCGTGCGCTTTCCTATCGGCTTGTCTGTATATGTATAAATGCTAATAGTATTTGCGCAAGATTGAGCGTCCTCTTTTTGTATTTGCCGATAATAACACGCGCGAAAACCGATTGAAAATAAAATTACAAACCTCCCAGCTCTCGTAAAATGATAGAAAAAAGTCAAGATAGAAGAAATATTCCGTGCTGGATACTTGCTGCATCACATTCAAGAGGGAGGGGTTATTTTAACGAGCAAAGTTCAAGGAACAGAATGATGCTTGTTTCAAAACGATTTATTGCGAAGAGCAGCTGAAAATTCACGTTTGAACCTTTAACGTCGATTATTACAATATCCCTGAATAACGAAAGAAATTTCAAAGAAAAATTTGAAGGAATCAAATTTCGTTTACTCGATAATAACATTCTGTTACCTTCAAAAACATACTTATCCAAACGAAGTATTATCTCGAATGGAAACTTAAACATAATGCATTAGAAAATTCGATATTTTCACATTTTACTTTCTTCTTTCGTATTCACAATCGATAAAAAATTAAAAAAAAGAAAAAAGAAAAAACAAAAAAGAAAATTCGAAGAAAGGAATAAATTCGAGATACTCTCAGGCGTAGAGGAGTTCTAATTTTCACCGAAACCACAAACGACGATCGCTCGTCGATGATTTCATAGTAATCGACCGCCATTGAACACGCACAATGCCACGGGATTCGGCTCACGGACGAGGAAACGATCTGTTACTGGGCGAATCATGAATATATCCGTAAGGTTAAGTGGCGAGGACGAATAAATAAATGAATGCATCACGATCGAGTAGAGAAACCGGCTGTAATAGTGGAATCGAGCGAACGTCTATTATATCAGGAAGAACAATGGGTCCACTGGCAGACAAAACGAAATTGTAATTAGACGCAAGATGCGCGTACAATATGCCAACGGGTGTACAAGTAGAACGAGAACGGTTCAGTGGGAAACAGACTTTGGCTAGGAGGGTAATGGGATATTCAATGGAAGTGGTGGTAAGAGGGAGAACGTACAATGGGACATGTAAATAGTTATTTTCAACGATAAACTCCTCGACAATGTAATTCGCGAAACACACAGATAACACGATTCCTCTGCATGAAAATCTCAATTTCTGATCCTCTCGTTACCCAATGGCATTTACATTATCCATTCCATTCCCCTAATAAATTCTCCTTCTCTCGCTTCATTTTTTTGTTTCCCCTCTTTGTTCCTCGACGATTTTAATTCCACGAAAAAAGTATTAACAGAGTATATGGTGACACGTAGAGGAGGTTATTGTTAATCTTCTTTAGAAACGTTCTCAGATTATCACAAAGCGACGTGAAGAGGAAAACGAAAGCGTCGAAGGCCCTTTAAATTTTCATTATCGATATCCGATAACGGAGTGTACTGTGATACGTGACTATCCAGGCAATTCCACCTCTCCTTTTATCCCTCGAAATTCGTTCTAAGAAACGGTCGAATAATTAATTACACCTAGGTAGATTTTATTATCTGAATTTAAAGCGAGGATACTGGAGGTCGGCGCGTTGTTATTGTTAACGTTATTATACGAATTTAAAGTGGACGCAACAAGGGGACGAAGAAATGAGAAAAAGTTTGACGCGAAAAATTCGCGAAACTTCGCCGTGCCGCGTACAATGTTTTTCCGAACTGGCGAGACTTTTAAAGATGTTCCATGGTATTGAGACTCCGAAGAGACAGCGAAACTTTCGAGAAACTGTAAAATATTTTCAACCTGTGACACGCTAAATGGATGTTGCTCTCCCACGGTGAATTTCAATTTGAATCTCTTTCTTATTCCCTCTGGTGTCACGTTCGGACGATATTTTATTGCAACATATTTAAAGAGAGAGCCAGAGAGAGAGAGAGGGAAGAAAAAGAATAATAAGATAAGGTTTATAAACGAGCAGTATGTCATAATGTTAATTTTACGACAGTCGCGTTATTTCGCTTGATTATCTAAATGACGTTGAATCCAGCAAAGCGTGTGTTTCCCGGTTAATTGCGATTGTAGAAGAGTAAACTGCGCGGGGTGGAAGTGCAAGCCCTGAATTACCGCAGCCAATTCGACGATATTGCGTTTTCGCGAATCGCTAAAGCTAATAGGCGTCACAAGATACGATTCATCATAGCCGTGCGGAATGCGATCATTGGTATAGTCGCGTCATTATCGTCATAGATGAACACGTTAACGTGGCTTTAATGCGAAATGACTCGCGGAGAAGCCGGAATATCGATACCACCGCAGACAATCTGTAGATAACGAACACTTCACGTTTATATTCGAATAAGCCGCTTGAGTGTCTCTGCACGACTGTGTTCTGTCCGCTCGATAAAGCTCGGCCAGCTTCATCGACCATCGATAATGTAGACTTCCTATAGCATCGGTGTTCTTTTTTGTTTTATCGATTGAATTATTGTTCTTTTTTCTTTTCGTTTTGTTTCTCCTTTCTTTTTATAGAAAGAAGAGCATAAAAAGATCGGGCTCGTCTGTAACAATCGTATTTCAACCATTTCATTCTCACTCTAGATATTTTTGTTGCTACACTCTCTCTCTCTTTGTTTTTCGTAGATACATCCTTTTTTTTTTCCCCTTTCTTTTCTTTTTTGTCTTTTATAAAACGGTCAGAAGTAAATTGCGCTGTATTTTATCGGAAACTCCGTTAAATCCGATAACGTCAAATGCACAGAAACAATGAAAATTGGCTCGTTTCAAGCGTAGCATGTGCGTGTGTGTGTGTGTGTGTGTGTGTAGTTAAATAAAAGAACGTAGCAAACCAAACAGGTTAATTAATACGAGTTCATTCGATAGTTTTGTTTAAAATAAGAGCGATTCAATGGAGAATTCACAGGCAAGTTAGCGGAATTGTGTTCGAGAATTATCGTTGATTTTGATGGGCACAAATGGGAATGATTCCACGATAGCTAGACGTATTCACCAGCTCGTTTGCTGAAACATAGCAATAACCGAGAGTGGTGGATTTTCATTTACTCGGCGCCGTTACTTTCGTTCTTGCATGCAGCACGAATCATTTTGAATAGAAAGTGAGCAAAGCAAGCCCTCGTGTCCGCGTTTATCGTGTTTTATATGCTTTTTAAATTGTCGCTGCCCGAACGTACTCTCACCCTTTTCCCCCCGCTTCTTTCCACTCCTTCACGATTATATATTACATTCGTTGGTATAATAACGTTAAAAGATTTATTTAAATCGGATAAACATCGGCGATACGTCTATTACTAGCAAAACATTTTCGAACGATGGTGTAATCGACGAGAGGATCGAAAAATATAATCGTAGTTGAAGTTTTATCGTTATTCAGCATGTTTTATTAACGTCTTCTTTTTCTAAGACACTGTTAATTAATCACTCGCGCAGCGATAACGCCGCGCGGCGGTGTTTCGCAATTCAAGGCTGATTTAATTTAAATCATTATCGTTTTCGATTGCCACACTGTGAAAAATATTCATAAATATTGCATCTGGTTAGCTGAAAGCGCGAGCTGTAGAATAATTAGCTGCTGGCTGACGCTTAATTAATTACGCATCGTCGTTTGTTCTACGCCGTTACGGATAATATTATAATTATCCCAATTATATCTTTAACCATATTTATTTCTCTTTTCTTTGAGTTCTTTCATTTTCGTTTTCATGTTGCTCCTTCTTTTTTTTTTTTTCTTTTCTTTTTTATGGAATATATTAAATTCATCGACGCACATAGTTCTTTGCTCACTTTCACCTTGCGAATTACCACACGCTCGGTTATAGTATTGAAAAATTTACATTCATTAACGCCGCTTCCACCCGGCTGTTTGACGAGAAAACACGTCCGGCCAATTTGCACGGTTTATTTTAAAAAGAAATCCGACTACTGTATAGCTGAAACAATATACCCGACGAGAACGAAGATATATCAGCGCGGATATATCAAATGGTCGTTATTAATTACATTTCATCGATATACGTTATCGGTATTAATTAAATTTTTCCATCGACAATATTCTAAAATTTCATCCCATATATAGATATATATATATATATATAGAAAGTATTGAGTTGTTATTTGCATAAGCTGGCCAACGGTTTCTGTATTGATTTTCATAAACATCGAACGCGTTGCCTAATAGAAATCACGTGGATAGTCGGCTCGTCGTTGAAAAAATAAAAAAAAAAAAAGAGAGAAGAGAGCGCAAAAAACTGTGGTCAGCGTGGAACGTGATTTTTGAGTAATTGAAAATTCAACTTGGAGCCAAACGCCTGGTGAAATTAAAGGGCGGAATTAAATCTGATCGAAATGCAGTCCAATTTCTAAATTGAACACCCGGCTGAAACGGTTCTGAAACGGTAAATATATGCGCGACAAAAGAAATTAAACTGTATTCGCTAATGCACGAAACGCGGAGAGACAATAAACAGCTTAAAAAAAAAAAAGAAAAAGGAAAAAAGTAGAAAATGAAAAAAAGGACAGATTAAAACACGTTTATTAGCGTAACACGGAGAATCTTATTTTAATTTTTTTATTCTCGGTGACATTCTTTTTCTTGTCCCCTTTGTTCCTCTTTTTGTTTCGCAACGTTTATTTGCATTGCAATTGCAACGTAGAATAAAAAAGAGAGAGAGAGAGAGAGAGAGAGAGAGAGAGAGAGACGAAAAATACTTTATACAAGTTGTAACGTAATGAAGATAATTAAAATACAATGTAAAACCCGAAGCGTATCGAATTATGCAAACGCGCAAGAGTGTGCTTATTCAGAAACAAAACACGCCAGCTCGTACAATGCATTATTATTTGGAATTTACGACGGTATACTCATGAGAACGATGGAAAAGGATGGAGTCGTATTCCTCTACACTTGTTATCTTATCGTGATCTCTAAAGGGTTCGAGGCACGGGCGGTGATCAAATATTGAAACGAGTCGAATCCGTTCTTGCTAAAAATCTCTTTCAACTATTCCTAGAACTAATCTCGACGAATAATCAATCTAATAAATATATATTTCATCGGAAATGTTCGAGTTTCGATTGAAGAAAATTTAACCATTCGGATGATTCTAATTATACGAAATGGGAAAATAGAATTGAAATAGAAATTCTCGATGGACGATGATGAGAACCACTGGCACGAGCAGGTTGACTGCCCCCCGCCCCTCCACTCCTCTTTCCCCTCTGATTTCATGTCGGAGCGAAGCTCATGTTACACGATGCAGACTATCTTCCGGCCAATCGATACGTACTTAACTAATTAACCTCTTCGGTACATCTCGCATTATTGCTAATTGTAAATCCAACGAAATATATTTGTTTCAGTTCTGTTTCACGCTAACGAACTGCTTTAATAAGTGTTTACCTGTGATTGTGTATCGTTCGTAAGTGAATAGATGAGCGATGGATGTTGCGTAGAGTAGGGAGAGAGAGAGAAGAAGGTTGGAAGGGGGAAAGAGGGGACAAGAGAGGGGAGGGGAAAAAAACATCGTACTCTGGAGTCTCGGGCGAATGTTTTTAATTAAAAGTGCTTTGCGTTTCGGAACTTTGTTTCCACGGAGTTGGCTGGAAATAATTTTTAATAATATCGAAATTGACGATGCACGAAAATGCTTCGTAGAACGTTAGAAAATTTTGATTAACGAGAAAGTGGTGTATAGGTGGGAAAAATTTGATTAACGAGAAATATTTTTACAATTGTAAAAGTGATTTCTTGTTTTTTTTTTTTTCTTTTCTAGGTTTATTTACTCGATAGCGTTGAATTTGTTTGCACCGCAACGTTATCGCGTTTCGACTTTTGACGGATGAACATTTGTAAAATATTTTTCTGGCTTTGGGTGGGCTTTTCCTTTCTCCTTTTTCTTTCTTTCTTTTTTTTTTTTTTTTTAACCTCTTCCAGGGAAAAAGAAACAAACGGACAGGCGCACGAAGGGAATATTAAACGGAATCCGAGCCACCGCTGCTCCACGGGAGAGAACGGGGCACGTTCAATTTTTCAAAAGTTCCGATTCACTTTGTTTGAATGAAGCCAGCTGAATGCGCGTAAGATTACATTCTTAAAGTAATTTAAAGTTCGTGCCAACTTTCTGAGGTTCTCGTTGTTAAACAGCATTAACTCGGTATTGGAGTTGATTTTATGCATAAAAAAGGTAAGGGGAAGGGAAAAAAGGGAAGAAGAAGAGAGAGAGAAAGAGAGAGAGTGTGTATCTATAGAATTAAAGAGCCCAGGCTCACCGGTAAATCTTGCTTATGTTTCTTTTGTTCTTTCGTTCATTCGGTCGAGGAGAACCCCGGTTGGCTGTTTGTTCTCTCTGTTGGAAACCAACCATTTACGAGTCACTTTCTTAATTAACCCTTATCATTACAAACGATACAGCGCATATTACGTTCTAAAAAAAAAAAAAAAAAAAAAAAGAAAAAAAAGAAAAAAAGAGAAACCTTATTCCTTATGTTTACACTATACATAAAATGTACGGTGGCGAGCAATTACGAGTAAAACTATGTATCATATTTCTCAACGAAACTTCCGATAGTAATTTCCATGTAATTAGAATAAGCATTTTCGTGCTAATATCGTGCCTGCGACATTATAGAACGCTTTCGTAAACACCTAGTACATTATTACCGAGTTGCATGCACGAACTTGTCAAGAATTACGTGGATTTGTTGGAAACGTTTGATAGAAATACATTATGGCGACAGTGGCGCTCAATCGTGGCAATCGACACGTTCGTAACCTCTCAACTTATCATTCTTTTATTCTCTCTTTGTAAATACAAATATTATCACAAACATATTAAAGTGATCATTTTCATTTGAAGTATATTCGAATATTGTTTCGTCGATGGAAAAAATTTCCGTATAAATTATTCGTAAACATGTAGCATGGATTTCCAGGGTGATGAAAAGAAATACCTGATGAAAATGCCTCTCTCTCTTTTTCTATCTCTCTCTCTCTCCCTCGTTTCTCTGTTGATGCACCATTGAAAGAGGAAAACTTCTTCCAACATCCTGAGAATTGTAATATTTATAGTCGGACATTAGGCAGGTATGGGAATCGTCTGTATACAGTGGCTTGTAAAAGTTCGAACGAGGTCGTGGCTAAATAGTACTATTTAACGTCCCGGAGAACCTTATTCGGGTCACTTCGTGACGCTTCGTAACCCTTCGTGTGTCACTCGTATTTTCTGGTTACGTGGCGGGCGAGCCGGACTTTCGGTGGAATAATTTCGCTCCTCATAACAATTAGAGAATCGTGTATCTTTACCAGTTTATCTGGTAAAATTAATTAAATCATTTTAGTTTTTCTCTTTGTCTTTTCTTTCTTTCTTTTTTTTACGTAGATTTAAACGGAAGATTAAAACAGAAAACTGCACGTATTATATAGGAAGGTATATAACTACGCGAACAGTCGATTAAAAGACGATTTTCATCGTTCTCGGGTAAATTCAAATAAACTTCCCCGGGACTGGCTTGCCTTCGCGTAAATTAATGAAATTTCGTTGCAGAGAGAGAGGGGGTGGGGGGATTATGGAATAATTAAAGACGGAAAGTCAACGTTATGGCCGTCAATTATGGGCGAATTACAAAATTTCATCGGAGCAACGGCTCGAGTTAGGGTATTTTCATGAGATTGAAATGTACAAATGGAATAAGTTTTGGGTGAACACCGGGGATTATTAAGTTGAAAATAACGAACGAAGCGGTGAATATCAATTTGTCGTTTAAAGACCGAAGACTGTATTACTCACATCGCTGTTTTCGCGATGTGCTCTAATTATTTCCTCTACCGGAAACAAAATATGAATGGCTCGTTTTCCTAGCCTTTGACGATTTAATTAACGCTTCATTATACGTTCGAGCGCTTTGTTAAATTATTATTCGTAAATTTAGACATTATGTAGAAGAGAAAAGGAGAGGGGGGCGGGGGAGGGAGGGGAAAAAAGAGAGAAACAGAGAGAAAGAGAGGAGTAACTTGTTAAATTACTTTCTAACATTTCGAGGATTCTATAACAAATGACGGTGGCTCGTTTCCGGTAAACTTTTCTTGTGTGCGCCGAATTAATGACCTTATTTCATCTCGTTGAATTTGAATAAGCTTTGAATAAATTTTCCGATTATTTAAATGAAATTTCAATGAAGTCGGAGGAAATGTTGGATTTAAAGATAATTATAAAGAGGAGAGCCGAGAGCAAGTTATTGATCCGAGGAGGAGAGGAGACACCGGTGCATTTATGAAATTGCATTTATGGAACAGATAATATTTTATAATTAAGAACGAAGGACACAAATTTCCGGGGCACGCTCATCCACTCGGTTCAAAGACCACAGTTACTTCCGTGAATTTAAACAACTTTTAAACGATTTTTACCTCGTAAGCACGAAAACGAGTGGCGTTTAAATAATAACGGTACGTTGAAAACGAGCAGGTTTTCGGCAAACGAATAAAACCTCCTGCATTGTTCACCATATTATATTATAGGTACCATCCAGTCAGAAAGAAATCTAAAGTTTACTTTTATCGTTGAAAATTTTATTCCCGGCAAATTCGAATTATCCTGCGTTCGTTTAAATTTCTTTTCGTAAATTTATCGTTAATTTTACAAGTTGAACATTTCCCGTGGAAATTCTAAAATAAGAGGAGAGAAAAATGAGAGAAAGAAAGAAAGAAAAAGATAAAAATGTTTGGAAAAGTTAGCAAAGTTTGAGTAGAAAAAAAGATTGGAACACGTTATGCAACGTATTTATCGTGCGTCGTGTAGAAAAGTTAGGAGAGGGGAAAAAGGAAGGCAGCTGGTGATGGGTGGGGAAAGGTGTGCAATAATCACTTTTAATAAATTTAACAAGCGCGCAGCGTAAATGAAATTTCGTATATTTCGCCGGCGACTACGAATGAAATGACAACAATTGTTTAAGCTAATTGAGTTCAAATAAAGGCGTCTCTTGGGTTGAAAAATGATTTTACAACGAGAGGAATTTGAATTTATCATTTGAACCAACGCATCCATATTTATCGGGCACTTTTATCGGGGAACTTTCTCGTTCCGGGACACCGGGAGAAATTAATTCAATTTAGTCGCCGCACAAAAGAATAATGGACTACGATTTAAATTAAAAACTTCGTTGAGTCATCGTCTTGAATAATAAACGGTAAACATCGCTCTCTATCCGGATTTCGAGATAATGTATTTTTCGTTTTCTTTTTTTTTTTTTTTCCTTTTTTAAAGTAACGTGCGCTAAGAAATAAAATATTCATCGTCCTTGTGGCCGTAAATAAATATACGACGCGATGGAATACATGTCCACTATCAATCCCGTCTATTTTTGCTCGATCTAAATTCTTTATCGTTGGAGAAGAAAAAAGAAAAAAGAAAAAAGGAAGAAGAAAAGGAAGAAAGGTTGATTTAAATGGAAAAGTACGCGTTCTTTTGAAAAGATGTTAATTAATATTTTTAAACATTAATCAGAACGTTTATTTACACAACGGAGAGATGTTCCATAAAGAATTCTCGAAATATTCCTGGAAATATATTTCACAGCGAGTGAAACTGGTATATACGTTCTATACGTATTGCTTATTATCGTACCGGTTCTTTTTCCAACCCTGCGAATTACGAGTTCTTGATTTTTCAAGAGAAGTTTTCCAGTGGTATTATTAAGCGTTAAAGCGCAGCTTCTGTATCGATAAAGAAGGTACACTTCGCGATAACAGCCATACACATAAAACACGATATTCACGAAGGATTTCTGAAAAAGGAAAAGGAAGAAAAAAGAAAGAAAGAAAAAAAGAAATGGAAAAAAAGAAGTAGAAGGAGGAACTCGTTTCTACCGGTAATTGAGATACAAGAAATTATATTTCATTCCTCTCCGGCTACTTTAATCACTTTTTATTGCTTTATATAAAACGGGGACACGGGGAAAAATAATAACACGATTATTTTCTCGATAGCAAAAACAATAATAGCAACGATAAACCAAACGAAAAGGAACAACGAATGAAGAAAAGAACGTTGAATGTTCCCTTTCTCCTTTTTTATTTTCCTGTGTATGGTTAATAATAAAAAAAAAAAAAGAGAAAAAGAAAAAGAAAGAAAGAAAGAAAAAAAGAATATCGTTCTGTCGTGGAAAACAACGAAACGTCAATAATCATGGAAAGTTGAAACGGGTAAGAACGATAAAAAAGAAAAGACAAAAAAAAAAAGAAAAAAGAAAAAAGAAAAAAAGAAAACATGGTATCTTTTATTAGAGTAGAACGTGATTGGATCATGATTATTTTACTAGTATAATCAAACACAATGTTGCAAGCTCGCTGGAAGCAAAGTGACGTAGTATCGGTTATTAAAACTTTAATCATTTCTATTTCAAAGTACAGCCGGCGCGACAAGTTGGATAGGCATTGAGAAGGAGCGCGGTAGTGTACAGTCAATGGGAAAAGTTCTCGAAGAGGAGGGGGAACTCCAGGCAGGCGAACTGGATCGATGCAGTTTCGCCTGAGTTCTCCGTCGCTTTACGTAATATTAAAACTATTTCGGGACTTCGTTTCACATAATAATGTAATGCCGCGAATAGAATATACACGCGATACGAGATTTTGATATTTACCGTACTTTATTGCGGCTTTACGAGAACGTACACGCGAGCACTTTTAAAAATACGTTACAGAGGCAGCGAAAGGTGAAAAAGTGTGCTGGCAGATTTTTCGTACATACGCACACGCATTCACGTGCACGCAGAAGCATGTTTCGCGTAACTTTATCACTTGAAATATTTTCTGCCGTATTTAAAATTTCATAAAAATGTTTCCTATAAAAGTTGCACAATTTTTTACGGGTCGTTGCGCGATGATAATAGTTTTATTCTGTCGAGAAGAATTAACGAGATATAAACAGATCAATTTTGCTTATTTCAATAGAATTCTATTATTGTTATTTATTTATTTGTTTGTTTTTTAATTTACGAGTGACTTTAAAGATGAACCTGACGATTCTGTAACATCGTAGGGCTCGAAAGGACGGATTGTTCATAACGCGTTAACGACTATCGTCTTCTGAAATAACGTAATACGCGTAAATAACCGCGTTGAATTTTGAAATTATTATAAATAAAAATGCTCGTGACTTTTACACATTGATAAATAAGTGAAGCGTTCTGAAAGGTCGAAGATTAAACAGATTACTTCGCAGCTGCACCGAAAACTACAGAGAAAACTTCGCATACGCGATCTTCGCTGACCTTAAAGGATTTATTAATATTTTATTTTTCTCTTTATTAACGCACACTCTTCTCTCCTCGTTTCGCGTCGATGTTTCAATGAAAGAAGATGGAAACTGAACTACTTTCCGTATCAAATGAAAACTCCGCGCTATTTCACATTTCGCTTAATTGAATAGAGAGAAAGATTGAATAAAAAAAAAAAGAAAAAGAAAGAAAGAAAGAAAGAAAATAAAAAATATGTCAACGTAGTTGCGTTTAATTTTCGTCGATATTTCCGTTCCCGGTGAAACAATATTCAAATTTCTTTCAATCCTATCGAATAAAAAGAAAAATTACGAGAAGCCGGATTATTCTATCGTTCTTTTTCCCCTCAGAACGATTAAAAATGAAAATGGCCAGCGATTAACCGGCAATTTACCAATTAAAATCAATCACGGTGCGAGCGTGCGCGCGTTTTTTAACCACCACGGTCGTTCCTGTTTATTCAGAGGCAGAAATACGTTCGCGCCGGTCTATGGTGGCTATAAATCATCACCTATCTACCGATAAACACGGTTCACCTGGTAGCATCACGTTAATGTTAACGTGAATCGATCAGAAAGCGTATAAGTAACCGGACTCGTGCGTTCGAGCAGCGTATTATGTAATAGCTAATTAATACTTAGACGAGTGTAGTACGTAACGCTGACACAGTTTCCTACGCTCTGAAAAGGGACGAATCGAGAATAGAAATCGGCGTAATTTTGACTGATCGATCTACGACAAAGTGGATAACCGCAGAAACGTTCTCTTTCCCTCTTTTTTCTTTTTTCTTTTCTTTCACGAATTTTTACGAGGGAAAAACCTCTCCTTTTTTTTTCTACTCTTTTATCATCGGTTGGTCCTGCGAAAGTGGCAACGATCAATGGTGGTGGAGGGGTGGATAGAAAGAGAGAGAGAGAGAGAGAGAGAAAAAAAAATGGAAAAATAAGAGGAGGAATTGCATCAGGAAATCGGACAGGTTCAATTCCGCGTTGGCTGATATTAACGTTTCCCAACGCGTGTCTATCCATCTGTCAACATGTGCCGGCCACAATGAGGAACAATACTTGTTAACAGGCCATCACGATAGGCAATGGTGTCTCGGCTGTGTGGAAAAACACACAAAACACATTCGAGACTGGCTGAACTCGAGAGACGACGCGGCGTCAGCAGGAATATTCGTGCAGATTCATTCGTTCTCCCCGCAATCCTACGACTTCTATGAACCAACCGTATTTTTTTGTTTTCTTTTTTCATCTTTCTGTATCATATCATAGCTTGTATCGAAATGGTAAATAAAATGTAACAACTGACGGTGACTAAAAGGGGGACACTCTTTGGAGACACTCAACGTTAATTTCCATTACTTTTCCTTTTTATTTTCATTATTTCTTTACATCTTTCTTTTTTTTTTTTTTGGCAATCGTAAATAACGACGTGCCGGTGATTGACGAAAGCTGCGAGAAATAATTCGCCAGAATCCGGTGCGATATTTGAGACAATTCGCGAATCGATATCGTTGGATCGGAAGATAGAAAATAGATATAAAGTTTATATAGAAGAATTTATTCGCTTTGCGTATCAAACGTATTTCCTTGTAAACTCAACGAAGTGGATATTTGCAAAGTGCTTGCCGCGTTTCTCGTATAATTATAATTGATCTGATTACCGGATTATAATGGACACATAATGAATGCACGACCGCCGCCATTAGCAAACAAGATGCGTTCACAGAATGGATCGAATAGAAGCGGCGAAGACAATTAGTTAATAATAATATATAATCGTGAACGCAATTATCCCTTCTCTCCCACCTTCTCTACCCGCCACCCATTCGAGTACTAATATTGTAATAACGTTATTTGTATAATTTGCGAAAATTAACGACGCTCGTCAAATTCCCCTTTATATTTATCCGCTTGTTATCTTCTAACAAAATTATTGCCTCTTTGTACATACGTATCTATGTACATGCGGCATGTACACGTTGCATACGAATATAATGGTTTAATATAATATAATGCTTGAAATATTGATATGGAAATTTCGAGGGAGGTATCTGATACATTTACCACGGCGCATGGCAAACAAGTGATTTTCGCGTTACATCGATCTGCTGCCAGTGAAAAATCGCGTGATGTATACAAGGTGGTCTGTCGTTTGTAACAAAAACCGAACAAACTCCTCCCACTCGAGCGTTCTTTTCTGTTTTTCTATATATTTTTGGGGGTTTTTTCTTGTTCGCGTTAATAAAGACGCGTGTCACGCGAAAACGCAACGTACCTTTGACGATACCAGTGGAATTGTTGTAAACGTAACGTAGTCAATCCAACACAAAATTCGAAGAAAATAAGCCTAAAAGGCAAAACATGCCCTGATTAAACGATATCGTAATTGATCATTATTGCAAGGAAGAAAAAGAGTAAAGAAATTCCTCGCAATTGATAAATTTCGCATTCGACCAAGTGCTTTGTTTTCACTCTACGAATGTTTAATGAAACGTGACGTTTCATTTTGTACGAAAGATGATATGATATATAATAGATACTTCTGTAACGTTCCTTGTTTTCTTTCTCCCCGTCTTTCTCTTTTCATTTCCAAGATTTAACGCATTTTGTTTATTCACGAGCCGCTCGTTTGTGTCGTTAACGAGAGATCTAACGAAGTATTTGAATCGGTCTACAATTTATAAAGTGGCTGGTTTCGAAAGAAATAGACCAGGAAACTGAATTAATTAAACGATATAATTACAGAAGGCTACTCGGCTATCCCCCTCGAGGGATCCAACGTCATTCACTGTATTTAATTCAATGTATATTCTCTCGAATAACTTTCACGATGATATTACAGGGTATGTTCCCCTCTTGCCTTCCTCCTCCTCCTCGTCGAATCGTTAAGCTCGAGAGTTGAATAATTAAATAAAGAGACACATCAGGCGATAAAGCTCGTTCCGCCATGTTAACTAGCGAATCAAACGTATTTTATTGAAGCCACCGTCGATCTATGAAATCACGTACTTACAATGTGCTCTCGTTTCTATAACATACACACATACACACACACACACACACACACACACACATTTCTCTTTCGTATACGAGCGCTGAATGTACAAACACAAGTACATTTTGTTCGTGATTTCCATGGAGAGTTAACGTACTCTATGTTCTTCCTGTAGTTCGAGTATTATTGAAGTTTCTATACATTGTGTAACGACGGAACGATGTTAAGAAACTTATTGCAATATCGACAAACGTAGAGCCAGGCTATTTCTTGATGAAAAATGTCGGTTCGTGCTGTTTCCGTTGCTCTTCCCTTTTGTAATATTTCTTTCATGAACAAACGAACATTCTTTCGAACCACGCATCTTTCATTATTATATCAAATAAAGGGAGGTGGATAAATCGACTGATCGATTCGAAATTTCTAAAAGATTCCTCTGGTGAATTAATCCGACAGGTATGTCAGACAATTCGTTCAGTTTCTCTCCTTTTTCTCGCTGGTTCCATCGAATTGAAAAAGTTTCTCATCGTGTTACGTGTAATTAGTGCGTAACACGATCAATAGGAGAATAGCGTTGCTATTTTCTTTTTTTATTCGTTAAAATTGGAATAATCACTGTTTCTGTAATATATTTTACACGATGAATCGTTGAACTTGATACACGTGGCGTTAATACAGCAAATAAAGGAGGATAGTTCTATCTCGCTTAAAGTATCCGGGACACGTTTCACTTTTAAAACTTTCTGCGATTCATTGAACTTGATGACACTCGAATACCGATATATTCGTATTGAAACATATTATCTACTTCGATCGTTAATCAATCGCCGATGGTATTGCGAGACACGTAGACGAGGCAAATTTATTGTAGTCAAGAGTATCTCTATGTAATTATCCGCGTGCCATTAGTGTCATCGAGTAATCACCGTGCATTAACAAGCTCCGCGTTTATGACGACGCGAGGCGTGTTAAGTCCTTACACGCGAGAAGAAAATATTCTAATGCGGTATAATTTCTTATTCGTTTGTGGTTAGTATTAGCGAATCGTGGTTAAAAGGAGGGCGAAAATAATACACATACATATATATTCTTTTCTTTTTTTTTTTTATAGTTGGCATAAAGGGCGCTGGAATTATTCCCACTCGGAGTTTAACGAGTAGAACTAGCTACGGAAATAATTTCATTTCATTGTTTCCTGCGAGATGAACGCAAGTGTACAGTTTGCGCGATACTTTGGCTGGAGATAAAATCTGAAAGTGGTTACTTGGTCGAATTACAACGCGACCTTTAATTCGCGACTCTTTCCTCTTCTCCTCCGTTCTTCTTCACTTTCTTCTTTCACTTCTGCCACTTCTTTTTCTACGATCCTCGAATATCGTGTTTATGGCAATAAAACATTAGCAATTTACGGCGCGTCGAGGAGTGTTTAAAAGCCTCCTTTTCATTACTGGAAGCTCGTGAAATCTTTTATGCGGCTGCATTTCTGTCATCAATCAACGTCCAGAAAGAATAACCCGGAGACCGTTTGAAAAATGACGAGAGGAGCCAGATATCTGCTTTACCGACAGATCCTTTTACCAAAGAACACAGCCGTCTAGCGATAATAGGATAGACACTGACAATTGCTCGTGTTTTACATACCGCGATATATGGGACATTCATAATCCTCTCTAATCGATCAGTAATTTAATACATATATATATATATATTTACACTTTTTTCTCTCTCTCTTATTTTAAAAGTTGTAAGCAAGGTTTTAAAGCTATTGAATCGATTCCTCGGGAAATCGTGCCGCCATATTAGCGAGAATCTCTTTAGAAATATTGCTTTACCTTTGACAGTGTACACGTGTGTTTTTCCTTCGTCGTTTTTAGGAAGATTAATTTTTCAAGAGCATTCCTAACATTCTATTAAAAGTGTACCCTTCAACTGAGATCAATATTCAATCTTCAGCATGGAGAATTTGGATCGTTGGAACGACCGAAACGTGCACGAGTGCAAGCTCCGCGTGTGGTGCACTGGTTTCAACATTTCTCAGGGGTTGCCTGATGTAAATCTAAAGAAAAAAAGACAGTCAGGAATTTCGTATGAAAGTTTATCGTTACTGTCTCGTAACCTCGTGATTAAATAAAGTTTAATCCTATTAGCTGAAGTGAAAAGAAAAAGATGGAAGACGACGCTTCGTTATTCGACGTTTCATTAATCAAAGAGAAACGGAAAACAACAATTAATCACAACGTTGAAATATGATCTGTTACGTTTTTACGATTAATTTCAATTGTCGGTGAAAGAACCTGGACACGATGATACGAACAACTGTTACGTTTGAAAAGTAACATTATACCAGCAGATCGATTGAGAACCCCTGCGAGCAAGTCATACCGCAGGAATAGCTTCTACGCTAAAGTTGCATGACTCTGTTATGTATGTGGTCTATTATGTTTGCGACTTATAGAATAGCTTTCAGCTTGGGGAACGTAAAGGTCCTGTCACAACTGCACTTCCTGTTTAATATGCGCGGCTTGCACCATTCGCTTATCAATCATATCAAAATCTCGTTACTTGCACTGAACAATTCTGATTTAATTAACTCAACTTTTAATTAACACATACAGAGAGAGAGAGAGAGAGAGAGAGAGTTGGAGAAGTTGGAAATAAATTTTCAGCAACTTTTTTCCCCCTTTAAAATTTACTAAAATTACTGTAACCCTTTCGCTTAAATTTAAAAAAAACCGTAAAATTTGTCAAATTGTTTTTGAAAGTTTAAGAATGAAAAATTGTACAATTTTTGTAGGAGTGTAAAGTTCGTTTCGTTAAATTGAAATGGAAGTGTTCGAAGAATAAAATTCGGGAGAAAGGGAGAAATTTCGAAAACGCGTATAGGCGGCAACAGTAATCAAATGGTTAAACTCTTTTCGAGTGGTATAGATGGTAGCGTTATTAGATCACCTGTACTTCTTCCTCCTATCTGCACGTTTCATTTACCTTACAAACTCACCGAATCATAGGCGTGTAATCCGAATGAAAATAACGTTCAGCGGAACTTTCAACCGTCGGGTTGAAGTTACGTTCATGTCCAAGGAACTCCGGTTTTTTTTAAATTGCATCAAAGATGAAGACAAGACAGAACGATTACATTGTTTCACCGACGGTTGTTAACAATAGAACGAGCGCACGGTCAAGAAGAGCAGAACTGAATACCCACGATCGTGATTCCCTTTGCTCCTCTTCCCTCGGAAACACCATGTCAGATTTTCATTCTGCTAAATCGTCGACGTTGATTTATAGAATTTTTATACAACGCGTTAATTGTATCCGAGGAGATTATTCGTTCGAAACTCACGAGAGATCTCGCTACTTCTTGTTCAACCGAGACATTTCGAGACGTCGTAGCGGAGGAAAGAGAGGGTAGTAGCGTTGAATGATCGAAAAGGAAATCGTGGGAAATTTATTTGGCAATATCACTTTCTGGGGAGACCCCGGTGGAAATTTACGGGCTATATTTGCCGATATAATAGTCGCGGCAAAATTACACGTATAAATTCAAATTCATTTCGAAGGGCGGTGAAAGAGGAGAGGGTTGCATACGAGAACGGCGAACGATTTTCGCGGCACGTACTTTAACGGGAATAAACATTTTATCACTGTCATCATTTATCTCGCCGGGCTGACGGAGTTCCATCATTCTCCGAGCGTTTCTTTTCTTATATACCTATGTATCGGGAGCCTCTGGCTGTCCTATAGAAATTTCCAAGACTCTGCTGGCTTGCTCATAGAAGACAGAAAGTTATTGGAAAAGTATTCGAGACGTGAAGGAAAACTGTATAATATGGAGAATAAAGGAGACTCTTAAGGGTAAGATGGAGCCCGAAATTCGTAAGGATGAAATGTTGCAACTGCCTCGCGATCAGTATACCGTGAAACGAAGTACCATGTTTCCTACTGTGTCCTCTCTTCTTTCTCTTCTTCTTTTAAGCGATAGATTCAACAGCTCGATCCGTGACACGAATAGAGCGACAAATAGCAAGAAGAGCGACAGGAAGATTGTTAATTGTGACGTGGATGTGTGGCATAGCTAATAGAACAATTTTCGTCTGATCGTTTTTCACATTCAGTTTGGCTTGGCTGGCTTTGAGCAACGCTTTAGGCTGCTGACTGGCATTGCATCGTCTATTAAAATGCCCTCTTGGTTTCCTCGGTAAAAAATGAAACAGCTAGTAGCCGGGGTCCCGATGAAACCAGTTCTCGATGGCCTCACACAATGTAGGGGATCGTAGAGCAAGATGAATTCCACGCTCGACGAAACTCCGTGGACTTTTCTACCTTCGTTGCACTTGTGTGCATCCTACATGCAAGTATATACATACGCTGCGTGTATTATTATGCGCGTGCACACTGGCGTGTATGTAATACCGGTTTTAACGTGTACGCGTTAGAAGGTTTATCGCGTTGCAGTTTTCGTTGGGAATACTTCTTCCTTCTCTCTTTCTTTCCTTTTCTCCTTTTTTCCCCTCTCTCTCTCTCTCTCTCTCTCTCTCTCTCTCTCTCTCTCTCTTTCTCTGTTTGCTGCGAGGAATTTCTCTTGTTCGTCTGTTTGTGTGTCGTTTTGCTGGCGAACGATATTGGAATAACGTTGAACCAGCCTTTACAGGGTATCCTTGGTCATTTGCGCAATTTCCCCCTTTATTTTTACAGGTGTATCGCTCCTTCGAGTTACTTTGGAATTTCTGAAAAATTTCACAGGATAAACGATCCATTTCAGATTGAACTTTTTTCTCGAATTCTTCCGTGTTTTTATACGCTCCGATACCATTGCGTTTCTACGCGAATACTTTTAACTTAACACAGTACCGAATTCCTATTTGCACGATATTTCATCCTCTCGACAAATGCACCGGTTGCAGTCGCAATAAACTCGATATTACTGTTATTTCGTTATCGAGGAGGGGATTGAAGATGAGGAGGAATAATATTCAAGGTGATATCCGAGGCTTTAGGTTTGCACAGTCTAAGTGATTCGAAGTGTTTTGAGGCCATCGCTAGCTTCACGGAGCGCGCAATTCTCTCCTTTTAGCCGGGGCATATTGTGTACAAGGACCCTGGATTGCATTTATCGTTCCGCTCTCGGGAATCGTGATAATAATGTTCCACGGCAATTGAGCAATGATCGAATGATGCGGAGAGCGGTCATTAACGGGCCTCGAGGAACGAACGTGCGCATGGATACTTGTTAAAATGCGAGGGAACAGTGAATGTCTCGATCGTTCAGTTCGAAGACCGGTTTCAGACAACTCGGAAAATACTCTCTTCCCTCCCCCTCGTCAATTTCTATTTATTAATGTTAAAGTAAAGCATTAATAGTTCTTATATTTCATGGAAAACTCGACACCCTATAGATGTATTAGGAAATAACGGCTGTTTAATGCCACGTCGGCCAATTAGGGTTTAGAGACGCGTTCAAATGTTCCTATTTTCTAATTTTCTTAGGAAATAGTTTCCTAATTTTCTATAGAATTCTAATCGTGCGCCCGTTTTGTACACTTCACCTAGAACATCTTTCTTCAATCATTCTTTTTAAATATAATTATTATAGATCTTTTACTTCACACGATTCTTTTACTTTATGTAACCGTTCAACAATTAATAACAATGCTATCTAACGTTTTAACATGTCCAATTTCGTTAATTTCATTTCTTTTTTCCTCTTTCAAACAACTCTGTCGACATTTCAGCTGGCTTGAAAGCGTTATTTCTTTCAAGTGAAATTTAGTGATTTTCACAGTTCGATAATTACGAAAGTGGCGCAAGTCCATGTACGACTCAGGTAAATTATATTCGTTTAGGTAAATTCACGTAAAAGTCGTTTGTATAATTCATTTACATATATTTCAGTTTATAGAAACAATTGGCGAATTTAGTACACTTCGTTGATATTTTTCAACGAACCAAAATGCAAAAACTCATAGTATGCTCGATAGAAGCGTAACAGAATAATGAAAAAAAAAAAAAATGTGTAATTCGTTAATAAGTAAATTATTATTGTTCTCAAGTATCGTCGAACGAATAACAAATGAACAGGTTTAATAGAAATCTCATCGAGTCCTGTCACTTTAAACTTTCTCTCTGAATTTCCGTAACTCGGCGAGGAATTATTCGAAAATATTTTTCATAGTTTCTCGAGTAAATTACGAGAAGTATAATCCTCGTCTGCTTATTTACACGGCTTCACCTGCCCTCTCTATAAACGGAATATCTTTCAGCTCGACTTTAATCATCCAAGAAGTATTCAAGTTCGCGCGCGCGCGATTTCGCGAGAGGAACGAGAGGAAAAGAAGAAAAAGAAGAAGAGAGAATACGTAAAGTTCAGTGGCGAATTCATTCTTATTTTTCTCTCCACTTGCGGAAGAATGCAAGGCCGTACAATAATTTTCTTCTCCTCTCTTTTACTCGTTTCTCCTTTCCTTTTTATTTCTTTCTTCTTCGTTTCTGTTTCTTTCTGTTTTTCCTCTGACATTTTATCATCCGGCTATTATTATTTGCATTCGCAGTGTTGTCGGGTTTATACGCGATGGGCGTGGCAATGCTGAATGTTCAATTTTCTCGTATAATTTATTTTTAACATCACAGGCACATACTTTAATAATACGCTTTTACAAAAGCGCACTTTGCCATATTAATTTTCGCTTTGATATTATCTTTCACGGAGTAGGGTGCTTATATTCCACGATTCTACTTGCTTGTTAATAATTAACGTAATATAAGTATTATTAATCATCGCGCGAAACAAAATTTTCCATCGAACTGTGAATATTACGCGACTTTTTGCTCTCCCCATCCCTCTCTTTCTCCCATTCCTCGCCCATTTCATGTTATTCGTTCGAAGCTGTATCTAAAATAATATCGCAAACGAATTAAACTATATTGAAATCCGCGCAGCTTTTGTAATCGAGCCAACTACCATTTCAATTCTGTTTTATCGAATATTATTGTAATACAGAGACAGTTCTTTTTTTTCAGCTTGATCCTTTTCTTATTCGTGTACTACCTTTTTTTTTTTTTTTTTGGGAGGATTTGAATAATTTTGTACTAAACGTGTTATGAGAAAAATACTTTCTTCGCACTCTGTAAATAAATTTGAGTAGATTTCGGTATAATTCGGAAGATTTAACTATGCCATGCATATAATAAGTGTTCTTAGTTACGAAAAAAAAAAAAAGAAAAAAAATATACGGCTGTTGCATAGTGGAGAAATTTGTCAAGAAAAATATTCGTGTATTTTTCATCCCTGTTTAAACGAATTAAATACAATTCTTTCTACCAACTGTAGCAAAAATTTTCCACCAAATACAGGTCGTCTGGTAAACTAGATCCTTTTAATATTTCAGAAAAAACAAATTCCATTTGATGAAAAAAATTATTCCGTTTTAAAAAGTGAATATTCTATCGAAAGGGTTGACAAACATTTTCAAACCAATGGCGTGTATATATATACATAATTGTGACATCTAAATAAAATTATCATTCCACCCACATCTCCCCAGTTACAGTTGACCCGGTACCATTATATTTCCCTTTTCCACGAGGATTTTCTTATCAAAAGGCATTGTCAGGGGAAAAACTTTCTTATCTTCCGAGTGTACTCGCAAATAATAGATCCACGAACTTGTTCCACGAGTTTTTTTTCTACAGCAACTCGCAACTTTGATCCCTTCCTCTACCATCCTCCCCCTTCTTCCTTAAACTCCACCTCTCCTCGTCCATCCAGCAAAGTGTAAACGTCACTTTATTATTATTATGCTCGTGCCCGGGAATGTATGCTTTTATGGGCGTGCATTATATAATGCAGTGGCGGTCGCAGGGGCGTAGATGATGGGGGTTGAAAGAGGGGAGGATTTACCAGTGGTGGGAGGGCTTGTGAGGGGAAAACTTTTCGGTAAGTCGACGGAGATCACCTCCTCTTTCTCCCCCACTCTCACCGACCGAGTGTTTCATTGAATTGCAGAGAAACTGCTCGAGTTTCGGCGCTGTCCAAAATAATAAAATTATTCGCCCGACACTTTAATTAGAAATTCGCGGTGCATACGTTCGTCCACCCCTTTGCCCCGGCCCGTTATCAAGGAATTAAGTAAATTAGATTGTCAAGAAGTTAAGTGAAAATTACTGGTCTTCGTTGCTGGTGTTGCTGTTGCTCTAGGTAGGTTCTAATTTAACTGCGAGAGAGGGAACGGTTGTGTTTTTACAACGTTACAACGAAGAACACGTATTTTCTTGGATCCTCCGCACACGAGGATCTCGAATCCTCCGTGTGACCTGTAGGATTTCATTTCTTTATTTGGTGCACCAACGAATTCCTTCCAACATTGCAATAAAATCAAAATTTCATTTAAGGAGAATTGGAACAGATCAATTTTGCTGCGAATATTTCGATTTAAATGGCTGATGCTGATTGTACATTTAACCTTTCAACTGCGTTCGCCTCTGAAACAAAAACTCAACCTCTGCAGTTTGCAACTGAAAATCAGCAAAATTTTCAAAAATAATTACGTTGTTTTCTTGTATTTTGTATTTAATATAAGCATAACTGTGCAATTAAGAAATGAGCGATCCACTGATAAATAAGCCATCGGTGTTCGTAGTATTAGTAAACCAATGACGAGTTAACTCGTCATCCGTAGTTAACAGGTTAATATAGAGAATATAATTCTTACTAAAATCTTTCGAGAATAAATAGACGGAATTACAGTCGATGATCAGTCGCGAAATAGTTTCATCCTCGACACCGAGCCAGCGTCGACAACAGGAAATCCCCTTTCGGGGGATTTCGCGGCGCTTCTAACCAATCGGCAGAGACATTCCATGAAAATGAACTCTCCAAGCCCCGCCGATTTATTTACGCAACAGAGTGGCGTATTTTGTTTTCAAGTTTCGAACACAAAGAGCACTGAATTCCATGGAAATGCATTTGATCGATAAACTCATCCCCTTCCTCCATCTCTTCCCTCACACCTATTCTCTATTTCGTACAGAAAGAGGGCAAATAGCGAGCGCATTTTCACACCGAAGGGAAAGCAAAAGTTTTTCCTCGTTTCTTTTCTGATTCGTGGGCTACGTTCATGTACACACATAATGGTCCACTTCTGAGTTTTATTCCAACACCTTCAGCCTTGGTACAAAGAGACGAACGCGAGTACGATGGATTAGCAATAGCAAACGGTGTGAGGATGAAATTTTGTCGAGGTAAACGGTTCAAGGTCTCGCGGAGAGGAGAGCGGGTTAAAATTAATCGATGAGATCTTGCTCGTCGGTAGGCCGGCGATTAAGCAATGCTTAATCGACGAGCAATTCCCGAGGACTTAACGAAATACTCTGGCAACTGGTTCGTTAACGCAAATCCTTTATCGACGGTGAACTACTACTTGCTTAAAGGTGAGCGGTTGCCGGGCGCCATGTTGGAAAAGATCAGATTTGCATGGTCCGGGACGGAAGGAGTATTGGAATAATGAATAGAAATGAAACATAAAACCCCCGGTGACTGCGAGAAACTTGCTCGGGAAAACTTTTTCCTTGCATGGAATTATAAGTTTTTAAGCGGCGGTGTTTAACTTTCGCCGAAGCTGCGCGCAAATTTCGAAAAGATTTCGTCAAACTAATACCGGCAAATACTAAAATATTACCCCGTCGACGAGTTCTCATTTGTCGAATTGTGCAATGATAATTCCACACGAGAAGAGTGATCTACTCGATGAAACATTCGTCGTCCCATTTTCTCTTTTTTCTTTCCTCATCTCTGATAATAAAGATCTTTATTCAATTTGCCAAGTATAACGAGCGATCGAACGACGAACATCGTGGAGACGAAATGTATCGTCGAAAAAAATAAAGAAGAAATCCACTCTCGTGTCGAACAAACACGCTTTATCCCTTTTGAGGAAAGTAATTCCCATTCCCCGCACATGACGAACCGGCACAAAGATGTAGAAACGCGAACGAACAGAGACGACAGTGTGCGTTGGATAGATAAAGAACGTAAGGGAGAGAAGAGGAAGAAGAGAGGAGGAAGACCAGGTATAGAGGGATAAGAGGGAGGAAGAGACAGAACGGGGTGGCTCGATCGATCCAGAAACACCGTGTGTAAACTACCAAGCATAATCAAATTCCTTTTAGCTTCAATCCTCGCATACCAGTTTCAAAGTGGCACTGTTTTCATTCAGAACGACTGAATCGGGCAACAAAAAGAAAAGAAGAGAGAGAGAGAGAGAGAGAGAGAGAGAGAGAGAGAGAAGGAAAAAGAAAGAAAAAAAGAAAAGAAGAGAGAGTATTTCAACATCAGGCCTGGAGGCGAGCGGCTCTCTCACCTTTTCGTGAAGAGGTCTTCACATTACGCCTGCTAATTGCCAGCCTCGTTAATTGCCGCTGTTTACTACTAATTTTCGGTTCTCCGAATAACGCACGCGATTCTGGAACAGTCAGCAGAAAAGTCACCCACTCCCGTTTAATCGACGATTTTCGAGGACCACCGTGTCACTTCGTACGGACGGTTGCGGGACCAAGGGGCGGAGGTTATTGCGCCTGCATAATGAATTTCTTGTTATTTCAGAATTTTTCCAGCTGCCGGGAAAATTCGTGTCTGACTCGTTTCAGTTGGTCCCTTGAATTTTCATTCACTTTTCTCCGATAAGATTATCACGGAAGAAAAGAAGAAAAGAAGAAAAAAAGAAAAGAAAGGAAGAGAAGATTGATGTATTGAAGGAATTGTTTAATAGCAGATAATAATTGAATACTTTCCTTCGTCGATTAGCTCAATTTTCGACTAGTATTGTTCGCGGCGATCTGTACACGAGCTTCGATGAAATATAGATCGGAACTTTTGGGTCACCCTATATTTCCTGAAAGCGCGCCATTGCCCCATCTACTACTACCGCGTGCTCCAGGGTTTAATCTAACAATGATTTATGCTTCGCAGTGGCTCTCATACTTATTGATTTAAACCCGTCACGAGACGTTCGAATTAACAATCGTATTTTCTTATCTCAACGAAGATTGTACCATTTTTTCTCCCTCCCCTTTCGTTTCCATATTTTTTCCATTTACTACGATCGCGAGGTTACTTTCCCTCTCGATGCTTTGCCACTTATTTAGTTTATCTCTTCGTCGATGTAAATTTTTGATAGTCGTCAAATTCGTGCAACGTCTTCTGCTTGTCCTCCGAGAAGAGGCTCCAGGCGGAAGGAAAAAGGAAGAAACAATCGAAGAGCGGCGAGGGAAGAATTTGATTTGGAAGCACGCTTCGAAATGTAAGCTTTTCGTAGGAAGATTCGTGGCCGAATAACGATGTGACTGGCAAAGTAATTGCTTTCCCCGGTGTGGTTTACAAGCAAAGATTGAGCGTCACTAAAACCAACACGCTACATATTCCACTCTACGATTGTACTCGCCCCTTCCATCCAGGTCCTCTCTTCCTACCCGCCAACGCCGCCCATGAATGTATTATGTACGCCCGGCGAATATGTCAACTGCAGCATTGCGTATTTATACGGTGGCTGACGGATTTTTTGTTTTTTCTTCTTTCTCCCGCTCCTCGCTTCCGGCTTTTCGTCTTTAACGTTGCTTCGCGGTTCACCCTTTCGCCGTAGGGTCGATTCGACGCGCTTCATCGATCGCTCGATCGATTTACTCGTGAAAAAGCCACGGGGAAAATTCAGACTTTTTCTTTCTTTGTCTCTTTGTCTTTCTTTTATGATGAATTTCTGTAACTCTGTGGTCGATTTTCAAGGAGCTATCGATGTTCTTCGACGACAGAAAAATGGGGAAACAGCGACGAGGGAATGGAACGTTGGCCGTTCAGCCTCTCATAAGATAGACACGATTTATTAGTAATTTCGAATCGCAAAGAACACATTTCTTTCCTCTATCTGGCTACGGTGAGTTCGCGTCGTCCAATGGAATACTTCCTGACGTCTATTTTAATTTAAGTTACAAAAGACTACTTAAGAAGTTGAGTGAAAGACGAGAGATAAAGGAGGTGGCGGGCACAAGATGAGATTACCCAGATAGATAGAAAGTTTCGCAGCTACGATAATAATATCGCTGGCATGCTTGGAGTATACAAGTCGTTTATTACGTTTAATGTAATAAATTTCGTTGGTAAATGGACGCCATAGAGAAAGAGAGAGAGAGAGAGAGAGAGAGAGAGAGAGAGGGAGAGAAAGAGAGTTAGCGAGTCGCGTTACAGGGGAAAGCATTAAGGTCTGTCGGTGTCGCGATATCATTATTATTAAAAGGATGCGCGCGCGCGTGCGGGGAGGTTTCGATGTTCTTTCGTAACGAATAAATCGAACGGCACACACATTATTGATCGGCTGTGCTTGGAGAAATTAATAGGGACAGTAAAACAATTTCAAGGAGTTATTTATTATTTTTCACCGGCAAATTAATCAAAAGCGAACCGTGACCCGCCGTCCGGGGAGGAGGGGATAACTTTTCCTGTAAAATATAATTGAATTCAGAGTTGCAAATAATTTATGACGGGTAATGCGAAATTTACGTCGAACGTCCGCGCGGTAATCGGATGATGGAGTAATACGATAATAATTTCACGTTATACACCTCGTCTAAACTGATAAAAATGAATGAAAAAAAAAAAAAAAAGAGAGAAAAAATAGGTAGAGTATTTTTCAATCGAGTCTCAATTAAGGTGAAATATGTTTTTTCAATCGACTCGGAAATATCGGCGAAAAGATATATTTCCAGTAAAAAAAAAAAAAAAAAAAAAAAATCGGAGAGAATAAGGGAGAAAGCAATTACGCAAAGGCCAAATTACGCTTCTCGATACACTTTGGACAGAAGTTCATTAACAATTCTTACATTAGTATTCTACTTCGTGGGACAAACATCATTTGGACCGTTGCCATAAAACATTCCCCGAGTCGTCTTTACCCTATCTTTTCGCTGGTTTAGCAGTTAACTGTGAACCCTTTTCATCCCATCCCTTGATATTGGTTGTTAACCCCAGCTGGAACTTGGCTTAATCCATCCGCGCCACTCTTTAATAGCCGCTGGGAGACATGAAAACTGCGAAACGAGGGCAATTCTGTCCGTTCGACAAATGTTGCCCGAGTATTCCTATAATTTCTCCCCCATTCACCGATGATACCATCCAGATTTTTCATCGCAATAACGATCATTTTTCATTTCGTCAAACAATCGTATATATCGTTTCGCACAACGACCGAGATATTCATCTAACCAAAGTGAAATGAAACTACAACGTAAAAGATTAACAGCTAGATCAAACGATGCAATTTTTCTCTACCATTTGTAGAACATTTAAGAATACGAAATATCCAAATTGTAATACCTGATGGCTGAAATAATTTTCTAACGAACTTCTACTTTCTTTTTATTATACTCTGAAAAATATCAATTTGCATAAAAACTAGCAGCCTAACCGATATCTTCACCGAAAATCGATTCTACTATTTGCAGCCTGGTAAAATGGAACGCGAATAGGTTTCTCATTACGTTTCGATATTGTCGTCATAAAAGAAAGGATCAAACGAAAGTATCGAGTAC
This sequence comes from Anthophora plumipes, assembly GCA_951804975.1. NCBI lineage: Eukaryota > Metazoa > Arthropoda > Insecta > Hymenoptera > Apidae > Anthophora > Anthophora plumipes. The sequence continues at coordinate 1,106,520 of OX638121.1, forward strand.
ATCTTATCGTAAAAAATAAATCTCAATTAGATATCTATCGTTTCTCCTGAATTAAACTACACCGAATCAATCAGTACCTTTGCGAATTGAAGCATCAAAGTTGAGACAAAAGTAGGAAATCGGTGAAAAACCAGGACCCTTTGAACTGACTGCAAACCTATCGACTGACATTCGCGATAAAATCTTAATCGAGCCACGCGGCTCGTGTAACAATTGGCCGGTCGTCGTTCACACGATGCAACGAAATTACAGGGAAAAATCTACATGGAATAATGTCCTATTTACAGTAGAACATTATCGGCTGTTATACTTTACCGGGTCGTTCGGTGTTGGCGAATTGATAGGTTATCGGTGTGTTTAGGGTGGCAGGCGAATCCCCATAGCAACGTCGGAATACATTTCCACATGATTCCGTGCATACTGTCCATGTCATGAGTTTGGGGTTAGAACTATGCTTGTGTCTGTGCCAACATTACGCTACCTTCTAGCACATTGTTGCTCCAACACATATGCAACCGTTCTTCCCCTCTACTCCCACTTCTGCCCTCGTTCCCTCCTCCACCTCCTCCACCTCCTCCCTTTCCCTCCGGTGACCCCTTTAATCCCTCTATCGCCTTGTCTCTCCCTGGCCAACCCTACCAACCAAGCCTGGCTCTCCCTCTTCTAGATACACATCTCGGATATGTGCAGTCAAGGGGAATGCTCGGGTGCATAGAGAGAGAGTTTGTGTCTCATCTTCTCTGGATACAGAGACAGACGGAAGGTAGCCAAATTTTAGAGGTGTAAAATGATTCCGGTGTTACCTTATCTTTACTCTAACTGCCGTATCGTTGGCACTGTTGAAATAATCAGAGGATTTTTAATCTTTTTCTTTGTTTCTTTTTTTATTCTTTTGTCTGTCCTCTTTCTTCTTTAGGATTGTAGGTGGAAAAATTGATCGAAGATAACCTAACCCGAGTCTGTCTGTGTTTTCCTCTTTGAGCAAACATCCGAGAGCAATAAAGAATCACCGAACGGGGAATGTCTCTCCGGAGATATTTGAACATTTCAAGAAAGATGTAATATCGTTGGTAGAGGTTTGTTTCGCGGGTAGTTCTCGTTTCGGCGGGGCAGATTTGCATGGCGTGTTGTTAAATTGAATTTTGCAAAGTGCATACTTGGGAAGGAAGGGGTAGGGTGTGAGTTTGTTTCGAAATATGCAACGCTTCTGAACGTCCCCAGGCCGTGAGAGATTTATCGAAATAGCCATTCGGTCATTAATAAGAACGTAACTTCGGCCGACTCTCCGCGTTGGTTGCTCGTTAAAAATTTAAATAGACCGGTGGACAAGCGAATTTTACTTATGCATACGCGACGAGAACAGTAGCTGGAGGAACCTCGTGCATCTTTTCCCTCTAAATCACTTCTCGGTTCAGTCGTGTCGTTTCTCAGTAGTTTTTCGGGGCAAGAACAATCGTGTTCAGCATAATTTCGCGGCAATTGATCGAATTACTGCGAAATTCCATCGATAATCGATCACGTAGGAGAGAAATCCTCTCGTTCTTATCGTCGTTTTCGAACGTCTATCGATCGACGTTGCTCTAAACGTATTAAAAATTTACAATCGGCTAATTACATTTCTCCTTCAAGTGCTTTTCCCAGCCTAGTACGATTGAAAAGTAAGAGATTACCAATTTGAAGAAAGTTCCCTCCCCCCTACCCCCTCGAACTAGGGGAAAAGTTTAAAACTACATTTAAATATTTAAATAGAATCAAGTTGCGAGTTTAAACTCCCGCCATCAGTTTCACTAGCCGGCTTTAACGTGATTACCAAGTTGCCGCAGTTTACCTCGGTCTCTCCTCTGAAACAACGCCGCCGAATGTAATACACGTATAATCGGACACGCGATTCCTAGTCTGATAACGAAACAGATTGAAATTGGATGGAAAAAGTATATGCACGAGCGTGTGCGTATGTGTGGGTGTGATTTAATTGAAACGATATCAACGGTGTCGAACAGAATCGATACCGGGTGGAACAGGAATGGCAAAAAGTCGATAGAACCCACTTAGGAAATCACGACAATAAAATACATGGAGTGGCGGACAAAAGAGAGGGGAAAAGAAAAGGAAGCCAACATGTCGAAGGATACTTCTTTGTGCACCACGGTGATACCTCTCTCGGTCACCCATTCTGTTCCATCGTTTTTCGCGTGTCCCTGCGATTAAGACGGAAGGTTTGTTTTCACAGTCGTGATTCAGGAGCAGAGAACGCCCCTGAAAGAGAGCAACCAGCCGTGTACCAGCAGAATCGGAAGCTGGACAAGGACGGGGAAATGGAACGGTGTGTGCTGAAGGGAAAGGGAGATAAATCTCTCTCTTTCTCCTTCAGTTTGCTAGACTCACAATGAGAGGAGGCGAGCGGCAATGTACGTGACCGAGCGAGAGAAAGAGAGTGTGAGTGAGTAAAAGAGAAAGACAAGGAGGAGAAGAAGAGAGAGAGAGAGAGAGAGAGCGAAAGTGAGCGTGAGAGGGAGGAATCCGTGGCCAAGTGCAAGGCTAGCGATGGGAACGATACTCTCTCGTGTAACTAACCTCACCGCCACTGTCTTCTGTCATATTGATAGAAAACTTTGTACAAATTCGAACACTCCATTGTGATATCCTCTCGATCGTCGAACCGATACAAAGCAAATAAGATAACACCAGATAAGGTAGCGAAACAGAGACTGAACAAACGGATGAGCAAATAAGTGAACGATATCATGTTGAAAAACGTGAGAAGAGGAGAAAGTGGAGTTGAGGCAGCTAAAAGATCAAACTGTTATCCCAGCTACGGTGATTCTCAAAATAGGACAAAATTTTATGGCGTGGATAGCAAGTAGATACGCCGGTCGATCAGGATTATTTGTACACGTGTGAATAGCGAGTTCCTCGTGGCAGAAACGACATTGTCGAATTCGAGCCGCGATTCTGGCCTTCTTACAACTTAGCTTTGCTGAGTGAAGTGATAAAAGGGGTTAAAACCCGGCCATTTTACTTGGCTCTCGGCTCTTTTCGCCGCGGGTAAACGGATTTACCCCCGCGCGAGCGAAACGGCTCAAGTGCATCTCCCAGCAATTGCTCTCTCGTTGAATCTCAATTCTTTCCGGCCGATTCGATTTTTACTCGCTAACGAATCTTCCCCGGGTTACGTAAGCTAATTGTGCACGGGGAACCATCGCCAGCGATGTTAATTAAATATAACAATGAACACTTTGATCATGTTCTATGAATAAATGGAGGTTTTATAACCAGCCACCGCGTGTACAGCTGAAATTGTTCCTTTGGTATCATTAATTAAACGGGCGAACGCGTTTTGGTTTTTGATTTAGTTCTGTGGCTTTTCTGGCATCTGATCACCGGTGTGGAAGTTTGGACGGAAAGAAAAGTACGAATACTTTGGCTCGTTTACTTTTTCACGATGATTTATACAGGGCTTTCAGAGATTTGTTCCCGCGATCAACGTCGCCGCGATAAATTTTCACGCCGATGTTTAAGTTTATGAGTCATTAGAAAAGCATTGCTCGATCGAGATTACAGGAGGAGGGGAAATTGTATTTGCAAACTTTCATCTAACACACTAGGCAGTTTATTTTGGATACCGTTAACACGCTTCCTATGTTTGTTCTATTTTTTTTTTCATCTTTTTTTTCGTTTTTTTTTTCGAATTATAGAAACACTCGTTTAGCAGTTGAAATTAGTCGTGATCGTTGAAGGAGACGATTTTTTACATCTAGTCGCGATTATACTTCTGTCAGCGTACGTCAGCGACATCTACTCTTTGAGCTTGAAATGGAAAAGCAAAAGCAGCACAACAGTCGAATTAAATCCCACAAATCAAGCAGGTCCGAGAGCTGGGTCAAACTTTGTGAAAATGATGTCGCCACCGGCATCAGCGGACAATTAAATTATCGTCGAAGTAGAGTAGATAACGATGCACTCGAGGTACAACATAAACCACGAGTTACGTTAGCTGGATTATGTGTATACATAACGAGAGAACATAGGTGTTTTAGCTGTGCCCGCGCGGCAAGTAGATCTATGTAGAGGACGGGTCAGATTACGGGGAGTTCAAACACCGTCAGAAACTTGACTGTGCCTCCACCTGACGATGGATGGTTGTCGGTAAAATAATGGTCAAGATAGGTACAAATGGTAAAAGGGATTCCTTCTTGAGCTTCAATTAAAATTGACGAAGTTCGTTACTCTCTTAACATCTCTGAGAGTAAACCACTCGTTCGATATGCTTTTTCGTTTCACGCTCCGAGGGTTCTAAATCGTCTTCAGTATTTATCGTGTCACGTTCTACTGTATCGATTGGAGCTGGTATTATATCACCATTAGCGATAGGAATTGAAATCTTCTTTTTATATCAAATTGTTCACAACTATTAAATCGCGAATAAAATCTATACGCATATACTTCTGGTTTATTTCATTCGATTATTGGAAACGATGTTCCGTGCAATGTACTAAGTAGACAAAAAGAAAATCATCTCGACGGGTAACTGTAACAAGGTGTACCTGCAGTCCTCGATTCACGAGATCATTGCGAACTGCAAATGATAATTTTTCTTTTGGGAAACGACACCGAGTACGAGATTCTACCACGTGGAGGTGATTGTGCAAGGGACTGGACAGAAACAAAAGCCCAACTGGTAACTCTACCTTCAGAGATACACGTGCTCGTTCGTGGCAAAGAAAATAAACGTTTCATTAAAAAAATCGTATCTTTGGAATTATTCATAGAACTCATTGTCAATCGCAACGCTAATTATTTTCTCACTTTCAATTGTATATTCAAAGATATTAAGGATTCTGTGTACTCTTTCTTGAGAAGAAGATACTTTGGAATTATATTAAAATACAAACTCTCATAAGATAAATAGGTCTATTCTCTATCTCGTCTGCGCTCTCTCTTTACATTATCCTCGAGGAAATTCGTTTTAATTCAAGGAGTAATTTAATTTAATATAAGAGCACTGTTTTAAACGTGTTTTAAAGTTTCACAATAAAGAAAACTACCGTGCATACTGAAACAGCACGATAAAACACGTGGAAAACTTTTTAACCTAGTTTTCTGAAGATACAGCAATAGCACAGAAGTGCCGCAGGAATACATATTTACAGCGTTTATAAAGACGAGTTCGACGAGAATTCAAGGAGAGATTTAACGGCGAAAAAAGGGTCGCTTAAATGATAAGTCAGGAATTCTAATTACCTTTATTCATTCTATCGCTACATCTTTCTCAAATTCAATTCTTTTCTTCAACGTTCGAAAATCTAAACGAGAAATACTGTCCGTCTGATTGCAGGACGAGGTGCTGACGATATCAGAAAAGGTGGTGGTTCGCGTCCACGACCTGGTCACATGGTTATCACCCTCGTTGGAGTGGTCATGGGGTCGAGAAGTATCTTACCCCTCGACACCGTCGTCCTCGCCGGAGAGCAGCCCGCTAAGGTACGAGATACCTCAACCACAAGTGCTCACCGACCCTGGCATCGATTTCTCAGACGTCGATAAGCAACAGAAGGAGTACGAGAGCAATCACAACTCGAGGAAAACAGACTGTACCTCCCAGACGAAGGTGGTGGTGCTCTCGTACCCAAGGTACTGTCGATATCGAGCGCTACTACGTAGGCTCGAGGGTGCCGAACCGTCCTGGCTTTGCTCGTCCATAGCGGCTGCTCTAGGTGGATTCACCGCCACACCGGGTACCAGGATACTCTTCTGCAGAGACACTTTCGACTACCCGGACCTGGAAACTCACGAACTTCTCTGCAACCATCTAGGTAAGCTGAATCCTCGGTCGAACTTGAACGATGTTGTTGGTAAGGAAGGAAGTAACCTCGTTAATCTTTTATGTGAAATTCATGGGTACAAACAAATGTTCGCAGGTAATTTTTCGGGATTAATTATAGAAATGTCGAGATATCGAATTAAAAGGAAAGAATGTAGCTAAACGTTTGCTTTACCCCGAGCACAGGATGATTCTATACGTTGAGTTATAGGGAACGTGTTAATAAGCGTGACCTAATTAGATATCAATTTTCGCAGTTTAGGATACCATTTACCGACAGAGTTTCGCGCGCGATCGTGACAATTATAAGTGCACATGACTGACTAGCGAGAGCCATTTAAAAAACAACAGAAACTATTGGGTAAGGCTAGCGGGTAGAACGTTACGAGAGATTCAATGGGTACGTTACTTTGTCGCTGTAACATCGACCATTGTGTTCCGGATTTACGCAGCCTGTAGGATGAACATCTGTTTCTCAATTTTCGGATTAAAACCATCTTAACGATGTTTCTGGAAGTTGTAGAATTTAAGACAATGGAAACGATAAATTGAGATTGTGATTTATGCGTGCTGTTAAGTGATCGATTTGTTGACTCTTGATGCCGATGCGAAATGTCTATTGTGATGAAAATCGTAGAGAATCGTATTGTGTATTTTAAAGTGATCGGTGAGTGCTATAAATGAAAATTTACGAGCTTCGTACGTAGAAAAGCCGTTGTAAAGTCGGTTAATTTTCTGTGCATTGAAACGCGACACGTGCACGTCGTATAGACGTTGCGTAGCCGCTCGAGCAGAAACAATTACTTAGATTATTATACAACGTAATGCTCATTCTGCGGTAAATGCTTAAGGTGAAATACGTTTAGCGGCTTGTTAAATTTGGAAATTAAATTCTGCGAAATCTCGATAAGCGCGATCGTTCTTTCGGTTTTTCATTGGTTATGTTAAATTTAACTACGTGATGTCGTTGCATTTTCCGAATCTGACAACGGCGGAATGGTCGTGAATATAAATTACGATACGCGAATTGTCGTTACGTTTCCAAATTAATACTATTATACTGTTAATTGCGAAAATGTCGCGTGGCTTGCATTGTTATTTGTGCAACAACAGCCCGTACAATATAACTGATTCACATTTTTATACGTTCCGAAATTTCCATTGAAAAGTGTGGCAAAACTAACGTTTCCTTCCTTTGTTTTCCTTTCGGAAAAATTACGAAAACTTTAACTTAACGAAACCGATTGTTTTCTGTTCATTCCGCGTGCATATTTCCTGTTTGTATGAAAAATTCAGATACGCCACGCGATCGTGACGAGCCAGTTTTTTGTAAACTGCAACGGCAATCGTGCGAACAACGGATTATCGTGTTACATAATACAATGCAAAGAGTCCATGTTCTTTATGGGCCGCTTTAAAATCAACAACGAAACTCTACTATCCGGCAATAGGGGAAAAATTATATCACCATAAACTGTCAAGTGTTTCAGGCCAATTTCGAACGTTTTATAACAATCGTCAATGTTATCAACAGTTATCGTCGATATTCCTTCTTAAGGTGAACGTTATATGCACATTTTCAAGCATTTTTAGCATAAAAATTTCTTCGTAAAAGCGAATCTTACTAACAACATTGATACAGTTCGTTTCAAATATCCGTGACGTAGAAAATATATTAATACACTGCTACATGATCACGTGATGATCACCTGTGATCAGATGATAGGTTAGGGTCGTAAGATTCCCCGTTTCTTTCGAAAATTTTTCGGCGAACTTAGAATAAAACCAAGCATAGTATGTTCAACGTTAGATCGAGAAACAGAAGCGAAGAAAAATTGGTTAGAGTAATGATATTTTTTTTTTAGCGCCAAAATTAAAAGGACGACCGCGGAGGAAACGCAAAAAGCGCAGCGCGTCGCCGGGTGAATCGAGCAACGAGAGCGAGGCCTCTGTCGCTTCTACCTCGAAGAGCGTACCGGCAAGCTCGAACGTGATGGTACCAAGCGTTGGCAGGCCGCCCTCGTCGGGGGTTCGACGGAGCGAGCGGAAAACTAGCGCGGAGGAAAAGAAGTTCCTCACGGACGTGCAGCATTTCATGAACTCGCGGGGTACGCCTGTCGGAAAGATGCCACTGCTGGGCTACAGGCAGAGTCAGTATCTGTGTGACACCCCTCCTCCTTTTTTTTTTTCTCACAACAACAATTGGCGAAAAATCGTAGACACTTTTTTTTTTTCTTTTAATATCCGGCGATTTCGTCCATTTCGGTAAATTTAATATAAAACAGTGTTTGGTACTGTTCTACAGGCTGATCTACAGCAGTGTTTCCTTTTGACAAATCACGTGAATCATACGGATAGAATACAACGGCGGAATACTTTTAACCAAAGTACTTTTATTTGCAGTTGATCTCTTTCTGTTTTATACGAAAGTGCAAATGCTCGGTGGCTACGATTCTGTAAGCGCTGGTCGCCTCTGGAAGAACATCTACGATGATATAGGTGGTAATACCGGATCTACCAGCGCTGCCACCATTACTCGTCGACATTACGAAAGGTGAGGCACATGAACGATATATATTTCGTTCTTTAGAGTGTTAACAGCGATCGATAGAATTGGTGTTTTTAAATGCAAACAGGTTGCTGTTACCCTATGAGAGGTATCAAAGGGGGGAAGAAGCAAAAGTTAGACTGACACACGGAAGACGGACTAAAAGTAGCAGCGTATCCGAGGAATCTGAGGATGCCAAGCAAGAAACGAACGAACCATATCCATCAGAAACACCTCCACCTGTGGAAACGAGTCTTAGTCTTACCGCTACCACTACTCCTCCCCTTCAACCAATTATGTCGACAACAGTACGTTGCCTTAATATCGTTCTATTTAATATCTGTTTATTTCGTATTGTGATTGATTGTTCATTTAAACGATTCTGTTATTTTCAGCCGTTCCTTTCAAGCGAAAAACCCAAGTCAGATAGTGGGAAGACCTCGTCCCTACGTAGCGTACGAGTGAAACCAGAACGACTAAAGTCATTAAATACCATGATCGCCAATAGTACACCGTCACCCAGCCAGCAAGCCAGCCAACTGCCAAGTCCACCACCCTCTTCTAATACGTCAATTTCAACACCAAGCAGTACACCCTCCACCACACCCACGAATGGTACTGGAAGTCAAAGCGTGTTAGAGAGGCAGCTGAATAGTCCTCTGATATCGCAACAAGTACCACCGTCGTGTTCGCCACCGGGTCTACCGGTAACCACAGTTGCAACGAATGCTCCTACAGTAGTAACGTTAACGCCTCCGCCGGAGAAAGACATGAAGGAAATCAAACTAGATTCTAAACAGACCACCCTGCTGGCACAGGGCAAAGAGAACATCCCGTTGTTCGGTGAAAAGTCCATCTTCGCGGAAAAGGCGATAGTACCTCCGAGATCGCCAGAGGTGATCGACTTAGAGACAGAGAGTGATACGAGTAGGGATAAGATAATCATTCCCAGTTTCAAGAAACGCAAGTTGGAGATTCTTCGCGAGGGTGGCCTCGAAGTCACTGCCGTCGACCTAGACACGCGGCCCAGTGTGATCCAAAGTAATCCACCGGTACCGGCGACCATGAAATCCGAGGAGAAACCGCCAATATCCTATCCTCTTCCAGTCACACCAAATTCCATTCCTAAACTGATTTCCGTCACCGTGACACCCGACATAGGGCACATGTTGTCTTCACCTCAAGAACACCAGCATTCTCATCATCAAGCACGGTTACCAACACCGAACAAACAACCTCCAGCTCATAATAATAATAGTAATAATAATAACAATAATAATAATAGTAGTAATAATAATAATAATAACAATAACAATAATATCATGATGAATAACAACAACATGGTGAACAGCCGTGTGATAAACCTTGGTACTTCGAACAACGCGGCGTTGTTACAATTGTACGCGAACGCGAACGTTCCGCCTCCGACGTCGTCGTCGATGCACCATCAAGCAAATCATCGTTTCGTACCGCCAACTGTATCGAACGGTAGGATATTCCTGCCTAAAGTGACACAGTCGAGGTCGATATTCGCACACAACGAAAAGACGGTTTACGGTGACCCTAAAGAGATCCCCGTCCCTCCAAAGTATCGTCTCTCGCTACAACACCGTCTGCAGCCCCATCAGTTACACAACAATAACGACCCAGCGTACGGTGTTCTCGACTTGACGCAAAAATCGCCGGACAAGCCGGTGTTCCCGAGGCCGAGCCTAGAAATAGTTAAAGTACCTGTAGTGCCGAGGCCTAACCCACTGAACCTGGAGATGAGGAACTCGTCCACGATCAAAGAGAAACCAACAGACTGTTCGAAACGAAGTACCTTTCCTGGTTACCAGAACGTGCTCGACAGTCGGACCATGGCTTCGAACAACCTCGAGATCACAATTGTGAACCCTAAGCAGAAGAACAATCATATAGGTGTACCGCCGCCACCGCACGTGCGTGTGCCAAGTCCACCTAGGAATAATTCGATAGCTATGCATAGAAGGCAACAATTGAACGGCAAGTATACGACGAGGAGCGAACCAGTCTCACCCTACACACCAAGGAAGCCCAGTCACCCTGTTATACCGAACGTACCTAACCTAAATCACCTAAACAGCGCGAGCTACCCTAGAATGGCAACTATGCAACAACAGAACACGATCGATAGGAGAAAAAACATGGAGACGAATCGAATCAAGGAACAACACCAGCATCATTCTCACCATCAACACCATCAGCATCAACATCAACAACAGCAGCGGCGAATCAGCGAGGGCGACAAGTCGTTGTTCACGCAACAACATCAACAGCAGCAACAGCAACAACAACAACAGCAGCAACAACAACAGCAACAGGAATCCAGGCAAACGGAGGCTGGAAGACGACACAGTGTTCCAAGTATACCCTCTGGTTTTGTACCTGCTGTACCGCAAAATAATCCAGCCTTCCTTCCGCAACTGCCAAACACGACCGGCAAGTTCCTACCGATTTTGGACCCCATGTACTATTCCGCGTTCTACAACGGTTTATTCCCGCCGCCGATTCCGCCCACGGCCGCAACGTCGTTCTTACCGCCGGAATTCAGCGCGTACTACAAAGAATTAATCGCTTCCTCGCAACCAAGACTGGGGATGGCGGGGCAGCATCAGCCGGCTGCCCCAACGTCTAAGTAGACAAAAATGGGATCTCACATTTGTATAGGGTTATCATCCGGCGTGTAGCGCTGGTTTTTTTCAAATTTCTAAAGACAAGATCCGTCGGATTTTATTCCTCGCTTTCGAATTCTATTTTCGATCGAACCGCTCTAGAGAAGAGGGACTTACTCGTACACACGTGTCAATAAACGAGAGTGTATTGTATCTCAATAGGAGATGATTACCGATCGCGATTCAAGGAGGCCGCGTGTATTTACGTTTATCGTTTTAAGGATATTCTGTTTCTTTTTTGTTCTTCTTTCTTTCTTTCTCATGTTTTGTTTTTGTTTTCGAATACTTCTTCTTGGATGTTCGATCGTGAATGATAATGTAAATGTATAGAGAGAGAATGAAAGAGAGAGAGAGAGAGAGAGAGAGAGAGAAGAGTACAGTTTTCGTTTTCGCGGGTGGGATGGAGACTGGTTGAGAGAAAGTTTCAGAGGGTGAACGAAGATCGATGATACAGTGAAGCAAAATTGTAAGCGTGTACATGCATATATCATGCAATAAATTAGATAATAATTTTTTATATGTAACAATAAAGTACGGAGAGGGCGGCGTCGTTTGTAACTGGAAGTCGATGAAACGATGTTTCGGTCTTATTTTAATTTTTATATATATTCGAGAGAATATTCGATATTAAGGGGGAAAAATGAGCGTACTAAAGCACTGTGATAATGTTTAGAAAAAAAAAAAAAAAAAAACAAGGGGCGAAAGAAAAAAAAAAGAAGTAACGCTGTACTCATGTTAGACGAGTGAATGCAGTTGACTCTTTTCATACGAGAAATACGATTAACTCTTTTTCTACGTTCATTCTTCACGAACTTTATTACGTGTATAACCGCAACGTCGAACCGCAAGGAGTATTCAACCATTGTAAATTCAACCATCATTTTTTCGTTCTCCTCTTCGTTTGTCTTTATTCTTTTCCTTTCTTTTTTCTTTTTTTTTATATGAAAGATTTTTTCACGAGAGTAAGGAAGAGGGAGAGTGTGCGAGAACGAGAAAGAGAGAAAGGGAGAGTGAGATTAATTCGATTCTCCATCGTATAAAATAGGTCAGAATTCCTTCATTTCGAACGTGCGATGTGATAATTAAATAAGTATATAAATAAATGAAAGAAAAAAATATATATATATATGTATATGTATATGTGTATATGCGAGATCTTTAACCGACGGATCGTCAGAACGTATAATTGTTTATTGTATAACGATAAATCTTACGTAGTAACGATCGCGAGAACCCTAACTTCTACTGTGTAAGTTTAGACAAATTTTCATTGTATCTGACACGTAAACACATTAAAACAGACAACCATACACACGCAATCACACAGAGAGACACACACACACGATCACCATTCGCAAACACTAATCTAGTAGTCAGCTCTAACAAAAAGATTAAAAAAAAAAAATAAGTGCACGCAAGCGATGTTATAGCAACGAGATATATGTACATAATGTATATAATCACGTATTCGTTAAGCTAGATAAAAATTCCCTGCATTATATCTTTCAACATTATGTAAGAGCGTTTAAGATTTAGTAAATGTACAGGCTGTCCTTATTTGTGTGGCCAACGATAGTCGTATCGCTACATATATATATATATATATATTATATATATATTCTTATTAGGGTGCAACGCAATATTTTGCAGAATAACTTCTAGAAAGTCTCTTGTACATTATTAAACGACGACAACCAACAACAAAAAAGGAAGCGCTGATAAAAGAAAAAAGAAAAAAAGAATATGTTTTCTTCCGTTTTCATCGACAATTTTGCTCGCAAATAATAAAATGATTGAGAGAAAGAGAGAGAAAGTTGCGGAAGAATGTGAAAGGGAGAAAGAGTAAGAGAAAATTGGAGAATGCGTGTGTGTGTGTGAGAGAGAGAGAGATAAGAGAGAGGATGGCGAATCTTTCCTTTGTTTCGATTATTATAAACGAGCACCATCGTATAATTGACTGATTTCTAAATAAATAATTAATAACGCGCCGATCGCTGCCGAGAAAAGAAAAAAGAAAAAGAAAAGAAGTGATCGAACATCGCGGGCCACCGACGTTTCAATGGAGAAAAAAAAAAAAAGTTTAAAAAAAGTACCGATGGTATATCCATGTTAAACGTAGGACATATTGATAGAATTTGTTCGTTTTAAGATACTCTGATAAAGGAAAAACACAAAAAATAAAATATCAGATAATGTTAAAACATTCGTAACCCTTAAGACGTACAAGATTGTAAGAGGTCTTCGACAGAGACCCCCGATTCTAACAGAAAGAAAAGTCAAATTTCTATATCGATGTCTTTCAACAATAAGTTGTTCACGTTTGGAGATTCTTTTGCGATAAAAAAAAGTAAAAGGAAGAAAAAAGAGAGGGAAAAAAAAAAAGAAATAATAGGTGAAGTGATGAGCGTTGTTGCGAAACTTACGATCGCGGTTTTTCGACGAGTCTCTGAATGATACCTGACTGGATTAAAGTAAAACATGTTTCATTTCATTGGTATGTAATTATTGTAACACCGAGATAAAAAAAAAAAAGAGTGTGTATTATTTTTGTTACGCTAGAGAGATTATCGGTATGTATGTATATATATTTCTCGAGATGCTTATGTTGTTCGACGGGTGCTATGTTGCAAAGTGTTTAGAAAGATAAAACTAAAAAGAATAGGGAAAATTTCTTGGAAATTTTTTATAAAAAAAAAAAAATGAGAGAGAAAAAATTGAAAAAGTATAAAGCCATCGAGAATCAACAGAGACTGTCGACAATGTGAAAGAACTACGATCCTAAGGGTGGATATCTTCTTCACGTCCAAGTCTGATAAACTGTATTCGAAGGTAAAAAAAAAAAGAAAAAAAAAAGGAAAAAAAAAAGAATAGACTTCTAATTTCCAAGTGTGTGTAAGACGGGTCTGTTATTGTTGCGATTCGATATAATTCCGCGGGGTTCGTTTGACGATGAATAAAATAAGCGACGCAAGGAATGAGAAATTTTCATTTTCTCGAAACAAAGAAAATAAAGATGAATGGAAAAGAAAAGAGGAAGGGCTTGTACGAGAATACGTGCCATAAAACTGCTTAGATAGTGACTTTAAAAAAAAAAAAAAAAAAATATCGAACGATAACGACGGTCGTTTGTATGTGCTTTTAAACGAGCCCTTTATCAATTAGAGAGACTATAAGGAGGTAGAGGAAAGTTTAAACGAGAAGAAAAAAAAATGAAAAGGAAGTGCAAAATTCCATACGGAAGATTTTCTGTAATTTCTCTTTTGTTTTGTTACCGTGGTTGTTTTAATCTCGAATTATAGTGCGTGTACAAATGAAAGGGAGAAAGCGCGAGTGAGTGAGGAAATGTGAAAGAATGCGCGAGGATGCACGTGTGAAAGGGAAAAAGGGAGAGAATGTGAGAGAATTCAATAGCCGCTCGGCGAGACGCGAATGTATGAATGAGAACACAGAGAGAAAATTAGAGAACAATTAATATTCAAAGAAAAGAAAAAAAATCTATATTCGTTTTTTTTTTGTTTTTTCTTTTGCGAGTTTTTTTTTTTTTCTTCATTTTGTATACTTAGCAGTGACTTTTTAGCGTAACCCTCGTTTCCCAATTTAATAATAATTATTATTACGATACAAATATTTTTTATTATATGGGCATTTCAGTTCCTAAATTGGAAATAAAATATCTACTACGAACGATTTCGTTATTGATCAAGTTTAAGTAAAGTGAAATGTGATTCCTTTTTGTTAGAAATTGCTCCGTTCGAAATTCAAAATTTCTCTTCGATGTTCGAATTGACAAAATTTCCGGTGCAGCATTTCTTTTCGATCAGTAGCATATCCACGGAAACATGGCTCGCTTTTGATTCTAAGTTATAAAAAGCGTCGTTTCCATTTCTTGAACAATCGACGAAGCTTAAGCGTAGTAAAACGCAGGTAAGTGCTGCTGAAAATATTATACACGAGTTGGATGGACTGTAGCTGTTTGAATTGCAGTCGGAAAAATGTATTTAGAAACGAAAGCAATAAGAATACCGACGGTTTATGGACCTCAAATGCATCCTGCATGCACGGTGCTATGAACTCGGCGAAACGACTGAAAACGAGAAAAAAGACGATGGCGCGGAATGCACGAGCATGCGCCGCGAAATTTAAAATCTCTTTACGGTGGCTATAAACTGATAACCTGTTTAACCAGTTCGGTAATGGTAGACGCGGTACGTTTTGCCTCACAAAATCATTTCTACTCTGTTTTTCCTACCGATTATTTTTACGCTGCTTGACTTTCCTATCTCATCGTGTTACGCGATAAATTCCACGGAGACTAATGTACCATACCTTCCGTTCAATTAAGCAGGGTTCGTTTCCAAAAATTACCAAGTATTTTATCTTGTTACGAAAAGCCGCAGTTCAAGTTCACTCGAGAAACCGGACAAAAGAAAAAAAAAAGAAAAACGTGACATACCTTTTCGAGACGATACGACGATGATAATAAGCATTTTTTTTTTTCCTTTTCCTCGGTAAAGCCACGAATTCATTACTGGTTTCTTCGTTTAATCACAGAGGAAGCTGAGGTTTAATATGAATTTTAATTATCGATCGTCGGCATAAAGGTTAGTTTCACGTTCGAAACGGAATTTGCGGCTATGTTGCTGGCAACGTTGTTACGAACTGTATCTGGGATAGACAAAACACGTATGGATTGTACACGTACCGAATAGAAGAAGGTGGTAGGGTGGAATTGTGTTTACCACTCCGTTCCCCGATGACAATCGGCAAACACACTTCGATGTAGAATTGTCGCGCACCGACATATGCCAAACTGTCTTTGTGTACGTAATGTACTAGCGCAAATTTGCATTCAGAGGTGGAATTCGCGAAAATACGTGTTCGAGTTTCACGGAAACTAACCAAAATACGTTTTAATTCTTCCTTGACTTGTACCTCCTCTCCTAGCTAGTACAACGACTTTGTCGATACTCCCGCCAAAACGAGACTATTGCAGATGGCGTCACTGGAATGTCAGTCGAGCCTCCATAAATTAAGAATAACATTGGTCTCTTGTAGGTGTGCCAATGTAAGAACACTTAACTTTTTAATATTTAATCATATCTCGTTGCAACACGTTTAATCGTTAAAAATTACGGAGAAATAAAGAAATTCTCCCAATAGACTAAAAGAGACGCGAAAAAGTGTAACGAATCGAATTGTATCGATGGTTCGTTTTAAGATCGAAGGATCTCCCGCGTTTTTTTTTTTACTCTCCGGGTAAAGTACACATTTTTATTGAAAATGTATATTTCTGCATAAAAACATCGATCCACTATTTCTCTATTTTTACTTATCATAAAATTTCCTTAATTTTCTAAAGTTTGTCGTAAGAATACCGATTAAATAATATATTAGATAGGATCAGATAGTAGAAATTCTGTTCGAGGGATTGAATTAATGCACGCAAAATTGTGTCAGAGTGATTACGAAAAGGCTACGAATCCATGTATATTTCCTCGTAACATTAGGATATATATCTCTGTAATGATCGCATTCTCGGTCGGTAACGAGGCGCGTGCACAAGTATCGATCGAGGCGAATGGGCGCCAAAGGTTACGCAGATGTAGATGGAGGCGCCTTTCTTGCATGCGGTCGAACTTCGTTGCGGTGACGAGGGACGTCATATCTTCGCGTTTTCGTGCAAACCAGAGAATGTACGTAACCGACGAGCGAGGTTGTCTTCCGCTGGGTTGTCGCGAACACTTCACCCACCAGACAATAGTTTACCGTATCGACCTATTCTCCCTCCCTGTGTCCGTGCGCGTTTCTCCCTCCGTGCTTCGTCCCCATCCACCTCCTTGTGCCACCCCGCTCCAGCCAACCGCGAACTTGCTCTTCTGGCCTTCCCTTCGTGCCTTTCCGCAGATCCAACTTGTTTCTGTGTGCCGTGAACTCTGAAGCTTCCGAGTCCACTTAGGAACAGCTGCGAACAATCCACGAGAACTCGGGATACTTTTCCCAACTTTTCTCCCTCAACCATGTGTTCACTGTTTCTCTTGAACTCAACATCCTGTCCTTGTGTAATCTTATATTCTTTTTCAATTATAGGTTAATATAACCTCGTTTCTATGATAGGGTAAATACACGTTATACATCGAGACAAAATGGAGGAACACTTTACGAAGGTTATCAACAAGAGAAGTAATTACATTTTGTAAAGGAATTACACACAAGATTATTCTGTCGTTTAGAGTATTTACTAATCGATGCATACTTCGCTTCCCATAGAAGCAGCGATAGAAGTTCAAGTCTGTTTGCTCAAGTTCAAACGCAGCTCGTACACCTCGCCCGGCTCGCGGTTTCCGAAGGTCGAGATTTGTTCCAAAGTTTGTATGAATGAAACTTATCCTAATATCTCCGTGAACGGGCGTGCGGCTTTCTTCGGTCAGTTCTGGCCGGCAATAGCGTTGGCCAAAAGTGCAGAAAGTCCTCACGGGAGCAGAGAGAGATAGAGAGCGAAAGAGAGAGAGAGAGAGAGAGAGAGATAGAGAGAGAAAGAGAAAGAGAGAGAGCACGTGCAGAGGCGAGGGTCCGACGTGTTTCAGCCTCGTCCGGAGATCGTTTCAGCCAGGGTCAGTGGAACGTGCTTGTGTACGAACTGTCCGCAACTGTCATTCACCTCGCGACTCGCCACGCGTTCAGATATTTCCGTATGGTTTTTGCGGGGAAGAAATTATCACGGGAACCGGGGGAAAAAAATCGAGCCTGCCACGTCGGATGAGTTTTCGCGGTTTGGTATCACTTTTTCGTTTATTACACGCAGTGGAGTATGAAAAGATGAATATTGGAAAAAGGGAAAGAAAGAAAGAAAGAAAGAAAGAAAAAAAAAGAAAGAAACGTGTCCGTTTATTCAACGGAAACTCTACACCGGTCGAAATTCTATTTTCTTGATTTTTTTAAAAGATCTAGTCAGGATTCATTGGAAGCGTATTCAAGAAGGTAAAAGAAGCTCGCTGGTGTATCATTCGCAATTCGCATTGAAAGCTTTCAAGCATTTTATCCTACACAGATACACACGGTAACTAACGCAGAAACTTCAGAACGTTTTTACGCTATTTCGTCGCGTAACGACGTAGCCAGCATTTACTTTCCAAATGCGTCGTATTCGACGCAAACAAATCGTGCAAAGAGAGAGAGAGAGAGAGAGAGAGAGTAGAAAAACACGAGAAAAAATGAAAAAAATAAAGAAAGAAAGAAAGAAGAAAAAGAGCTTCTTTCCTAATATATGTAGAGGTATATACTCTTGTTCACGGTTATTTGAGGCTCTAATTACAGGTGTGTATCGCTCATTGAGCTTCACGGGTGAAAAGCTGGCCTCGTTAGCGAAGCAAGAGGCAAAGTTGTCTGATGGAGTCGCGTGTCCCTCGTTCGACGACGCATCAGCTGTCACTAAAGGTGACTTTTCACCGTCTCCGGGATATAAAAGGCGGCCATACTGACCCCGAATCGCGGGTTATCGAATCGTGCCTTCACCGACAGATAGGCATCGAGATGCCGTGCGTACTGACATACAGTGTGTCGCTCTCGTGACAGCGGCCGAAGTGTTCTTCAATGTCCAACGATTTTCTCGACTGACAGCCGCGACCTTCAAACATTTATCGGGCAAAAGCTTCGTTCGTGATTTCTCTCAGCTTTGTACACAGTGTTCTTTAATTCTTTTCACAAGGAAATAATTCCGATGAATCGTGACGAAGGACAAGTGGGATCAATGGATAAAGATACGGGACGAAGAGGATGGAATTGAGCAGCATACTTCTTTCAGGTATGCTCAAAGTATAAAGTTGAATAAATAGAGCATATATACTGAGGATATTTAAGAAGCGAATAGAAGAGATTCTGGTAGCAGTTTTGAGCCAGATTTTCGCTTCGCTCGATGATTTTATTACCATGGATGGAGAAAGGTAATGTGAATTACCGAACACTCGAATTCTTTAGCTTCTCTTTTAAAAGAATTTGTTGGAAATATATTCCTATTTGAATTTTTCACGATCGTTTAATATTTACGTATGATTTCGTACTCGAGCGAGTGACTAATTAAAAATTCGAGATTACGGAAGTTTGTATGCAAATCGAAAGTGTGGTAGAAAATTGATCCACGTCCTATGAACGTATATTTTAACAATGTTGCGTTTAGGGTTACGATCCACTTCCGAGTCCCTAGGTAAATTCGTGTCAGCCGTTGATAACAGTAATAAATAGCTGGAGCGTAAAATTTTAGAAAGTGCTCTCCGCGGCGCATAACTTCCGGCCTCGTGAACTAATCTTCTCCGTTTTCTGGTGGTTCGGCGTGGCGGTGAGGTAGGTCGGCATAGTTCCCCCCGGTGATGCCGCCTTTCTATTCGAGCGACTCGTCGGGGAACAAGGAAGCATAAAGCGGCGGCAATCGTCGCGATACCAGACGCGGTTGTATCCACGAAAAGGATGGAAAAATGAGCTTGGAGATGTAAACGAAATTAAACTCTTCCTGGATGTTCTCGAAAATCTATTCTCTTCTTGAGGAAGATTCCTTATTTTTTTTTTATCCTAGAACGCGCCTAATCTTCGATCAACTAACACCACTTCGATTAAATAACACCACGTTGATCGAAACTTGTATCATTTGATAGGAATAAAGTTAAGTTTTTGAAGAAGGGAGGTGAACTATTTTAACCCTTTGATTACTATCGGCGCCTATAGGCGTTTTGGAAATTTGGCTCGTACATTTTTGCTATCGCCCTTTTACCAGAATTTTTCTCGTTCCATATTGCTATTTTAATAAAACGAAACAGATATTACATTTTTACGAATTCGAAAAATTATTCAGTTTTAAACTTTCGAAACCAATTCGACAAATTTTGCGGTTGGAAATCTAACGTGTACCTTTCTCTTAAAATCTGTCGTAACGAAAGGATTAAAAATGATTAGGCACGTGACATGTTTTTCAAAGATCTTAAGAAAACAATCTGCATAATAAAAAAATATCTACAACAATCGAAACAGTCGAATATTGAAATTAGATAGCTCCATGAAAAAGTGGTATATGCTCATTGAAGAATCTAAATTTATAAAATGGACGCCAGAAGGAAGGCCATCTTATGTTAGATGCAATCTGGCCGAACGTGGCGTTTGAAGGTTAGCAGGCCTCCTGGCGTCGCATCGCCGCCTAATAGAATGACTGGTCGTCTGACCACCATAACCTCGCCAACTCGTCGGCCACCGCTATACGTTCCTGGGATAAATGCAACGAGTAAGAGAGGTGGAGGTGTAAGAGGTGGAGAAAGGTGCAGGTGGAGGAGGTGGAGGAGGAGGAGGAGGAAAGAGGGTGGGCAGGGTCGAGGGTGAACCCCTTATTGATTTTTAGGGTGACACTGTCAACCGGCGAGTGTTGAGTCCCCCGCGACGGGAGGGACTTTGAAACGACGTTGAAGCGAGAAAAAATGTCGTGGCCGCTGCGCCACTGTACGCGCGAAAAACCATCCCTCCGCGTAAACTTTCTCCTCCCGACGATCGGGAGGATTTCGTACACGATCGAGTTGAATCCATGGAACACGAATAACCACGAACCTCGATTTTATTTGATTTTTCTCTTTTTTTTGTTCATCGTGTAAAAGTGGCGAGTGCGGCGACGGTGGCGGCGGCGGCAGCGGCGGCGGCAACGGCGGCGGCGACGGTGGTGGCGGTGACAGAAAAGAGTAACTGTGGCGAGGCGCAGTCCCGTTGCGGTCGGGGGTTCAGCTCTCGGCGCAGGGCCGTACGCATCCGTGGGCGACGCTCCACGTGGAACAGCTGCCTCCTCGCGTCGTCTTGCATGTTTTACCAACGTCTCGGCCAGTTGAATCGAGTTGCTTACGTTAGTTCTCGCGAACTCTCGCTGCGCTGCTGCTGGACGAATCAATTCTGTTCCACATTTTTTTTCTTTTCTCTTCTTCTTCTTCTTCTTCTTCTTCTTCTACTTCTTCTTCTTCTTTTCCTCTGTGTGTAACAAAATCAAGTGGCTACAGTCCTAGTATATCCGTCATTTCTGTACTTTTTTTCTTGCCTTTTCTCCCTCGTTTTTCTAAAAAATTTTTCCTCGAGGAGCCACGCCACCACCGCGAGTCCGCGAGTCGTCCATGAATGAGCAGCGTGTGACGCGTGTGTTTTCCGTAATTGCCTTTCGTGCTCGATCGCTCCTCGATATTCTCGCCTGGTGACGTGTGTTCTTTGTGCGCCACGCTTTCTGCCTTTCTGCTACTGTGCATGCCGCACGCAGAAAGTAACTTTCCAGTGTTCGAGGTGAAGTTTCGCGTTTCAGAAGGATTCGTAAAGAACACGAAGGATCCTGGTGTTTCTCTACGTTCTACAGTCATGTCAGTTTCTATTTTTCAATAGCGGGAGGGGGAGAGGGAGCGAGAGAGGGAGAGAAAGAGCCAGTGAGGGAGGGAGAGAGAGAAAGAGAGAGTGAGTGAGTGAGAAAGGGAGGGAGAGAAAGAGACAGAGGGGGGGGAGACGAAGAGAGATAGAGTGAGTGCTAGAAAGAGAGAGAGAAAGAGACAGAGTGAGAAAGAATGTTCGATTGAAAATCGAAGGGAGGAGGAATAACTGAGCGGGAGAAGTGGTGGTGACGCGTGTCGTACTGTCGTGTGCCGCTGGCTGTGTGCGATTGTTTCTCGCCTGGGTTGTCGCGCGGTGACATCGCTCTTTACGAACCGACCTGAAACTGACCGGCGTCTCGTGTTGTTTACAAATCAACGCTATTACGTTCCTGTACGTCGTGTACGCATACACGCACACACATACATACACACACACACTCGTACACGCATACACATAGAGACATAGAGGAGAATTGCTGTTCGCATGCAACAGGCGACACCGCGTTGCCAAAGTTTCCTCTTGATTAATCGATCGGAAATTAGAGGCAGGTCCGAGTGTGATAACTCTCGGTAAGGGATTCGAATGAATCGCGCGCCATACACATAACACGGATGCGGCGAAGAGTGGAGAAGGAACGCGTACAAGAGCGCGACGCATTGGCGTAGGACGCGGCAGGGACACGTCTAGGGAAAAACCGCTGAAAAAGTTTCGGGTGCACGCGCAAAGGAAATATCAGTCGCGTAATTACACGAAGCTAACGCTACGTGGCTTAGAATCGATACGTACAGGATTATATCGACTCTGGTTGAACGGTGAATCGAGAGAAAGTAAGAAGAGGGAATATTTTTTTTTCGAGCGTCGAGACAAAGTCACGAGTTGTAAACGACGCGTGAAAGACGAACGTTAGGCTTCCTACGTGTGCTTTCATGGGGTGTGTTTTCAGTGTGTTTGGGTGGGGTGTCAGCCAGTGGTTGCCGCGGCGTCGGCTGATGCAGCCAGTTTACTAAAAATGGCAGCGTCGTTCGGTTTTCACCTATGGAATAACAATTACTGGCTGAGACCGAGGAAAAAATCCAGTTGACATCCGGGCGCGGGTAGCCAGGAGGGACAGAGGAGTAGCGAACACGTGGTCTGTGAGGGAGCAGCTAGCCTCGTTTACTACTAGCTGCGTGTGTCGACTAGCTACACCCCTGGCGCACGTGCGTACGTGTATTTCCTCGAGTCGTCGCGTACGGTACACGTGTTAGTGACAAATACGCGAGTGAAAGTGGACTAGTGACTTTTTTTGTGCCGTGACGAGGCTTCTCGTGAGCTTCCTGTATTTTCATCCGCGAAAGCTGTCCCATGACAGATGAAACTTGACGTTTCGTAGCGTCAGTGACGACACCGTCGCGCAATCCGTGTGTTTACGATGTAGTTTCGACCAGTGGTCGATTAAATTGATAATAGTGTTTGTACGGTAAACGAAGAATTTGATTCGTCGTTGAATTCGTAGGATTATACAACACGATTCAGTCGATGTGAATTAACATGTGCGACAAAAGAGCACGGTAAATAGGAACTTTGAGAGTGCTGTGGCGCCACCTGCACGTTACGTCCCTGGCGAGGGTCGTCTGTTGACTCTGGTGGTGTTTATTCGCGCTTGCTTGCCTCTTCTCTCTCTCTTGCACCGGGTCATTTGTGTTTGGACGATCGTGGATTTTTTTTGCAATGTGACGGCAAAATGAATGAAGATTAGCGTGATGTCGGACCTGTGCACGCGCCTAGCAGCGGGTGCGCGCCTGGATCTCGACTGGAAAGCTGCCGGAACGTCTTGAGACACGTCGAAAACCAGCGTGAAAATGCCGGCAACGCGACCGCACAGGTGCCCATTGTTATCGATAGCATTCGCGTTTTTCCATGAGACGCTCGGCCGACAAACTGCGTGTACGGACTCTTGAAAAGTATCGCGAATCGTGTTTCGTCCGTTTCAAGTGCCCAAGCGTCGTTGGGGACTCGCGAGACGCGTTCCAACTGCGTTAGAGGTTAGGTTACCGGCACATAACCTTAAACCAACTGTGAGCGAAACTCAAATTACTATATACGGTTCCGTGGCCTCGTTCAATAGTGAGATAAAGTGCATCGAAGAAGATTGACGTTATTTTTTTTTTTGGTTTGTTCGCGTCGTGCTGATTACTACACAGTGGGTGATCGGTGCAATGGAATGAGCTGGGTGACCATAGGACAATGAAGGCCAATGGGACAAACAATGGTGATTTTCCTTTGTCTCTTAGTTCATGTAGAGCTTCTTGGATACGTTATACCATAGGCTATCTTACATAGAATGTCCTTAGTACCAGCATCTTTATATCAGCATTGTTTACATTGTGTTATGTACTGTTTCCATCAGCACACCTGTACAACAAACCTTATTAAATGTTACCAGATGAAATGCATGTAGAACATAGATAGAATAACATGTATATTCCATATTGATAAGGTTTAAAGTTAATAGTAACCTTAGAATCTTTACGTACTATAAAATAATTGAAGCACAACAAAGATTCTACTCTTAGTAAAGCTTGTAATCTAGAAAATAATAAGTAGAACATCAACATGTAGCGTTGAATAACAGTAGATAACAGATTTCTCCAATCTGTTACTATAAATATTAGTTTAATATCATTGAAATGTTACTTTCTATGTATAATAGAAATGAAATTGTATGTATGTTGCATCGAGAGAATGTTAGTATCAATTACAATAATTGTAAGCTGTGTAATGTATCGTGGGAATGTGAATTACATTAGAAGTAGTGTTATCAAGAAAATATAACAAAATCTGAGTGCATAATCAAATGCAATTCATGAAAAGCTTTCGCTCGCTCTCTTAGAGTACTGATATCTTTATTTTCCATAACTGATACCCTCAATAGTACAAAGAATAAATGTGTTACGATAAATGCATCACATTAGACTAGCTTTTATCGATGTTTCCTTGTTACATACTAGCAGCTAGTCCAAAATAGACTCAAAGTATAAGTAATAATAGAAAATCTTGTAAATTTCAGGCTGTAGCCGCCTAAATACGCCATTGGCAGCCACCACCACACTGGAGGATCCGGGAACGCCAGCCTCTTGGAAGGGCCCGCCGCCCGGCTCGGAGGCATCGCCCTTTACACCGAACTCCGTCGGCCAGGGTGGAGGCCCTGGTTCTGGTCCCTACAATAGTACAGGTGGTCCACCGAGTAATGCGGCCTTCCAGGGACCTAGCCCGTTCCCTGGTGGTGCTGGTAGTCCAGCGGGCGCCCCGCCTTATCAAGGGCCTCCTCCTGGATCTGCGACACCCCAGTATACTGCCTCGCCGGCGCCTAGTGGTTCCTCGACACCCGGTCCAGGACCACCGCCGAATTCCTCCGGTTTCCCTCCTCCACCGAATAATTCTGGGCCCCCGTACAATGGGCCTGGACCCAGCCCATTCGGTTCGCCATCCGGCGGCCCACCTCAGTTCGTCGGCCGACCTGGATCTTCGGGACCACCGTTTGTACCTCCTGGAGCAGGGAATCCTCATTTCCCTTCGCACGGTCAACCGTTTGGCGGACCTCAGTATGGGATGCCACCAGGAAGCCCGTTTGGACCTGGTCACCCGATGACAGGACCTATCGGACCTGGACATCCGGCGATGATGGGACCTGGTGGACCTGTAGACAGGATCGACCAAGGGTGAGTCTTGGAACATCTATTTTTTTTATTCTTTTCTTTCTTCGACATGTTGCTTAACAATGAAACGATGACGATATCGACTTAGAGAGCAGGGATAGAGGAAAGATAATTGTTTCTATCGAAAGACACATTTATCAACTATGTACGAGTAAATTTTTAGTCCAGAATATTAACAATTGCAGGAGATGGGGATGTAGTTTCTTATTGTGGGAAATGAGGGTAGAGTAATTTCATTGAAATTAACGTAACTTTATTTGTGAAATATTTTAAGGGTAATAACAACCCTTTAATACAGGGGAGGTTTTCGTTTTACTTGATAAGCAACGTGTTGACCGAATTTAGCCTAAATAAGTAGTCCCATCGTGTATCGATGTATGCCGATCGATCGTTTATTTGATAAATTTCTGAAATGGAAGCCGGGTTCCTATAAGAGAACGTTGCATACACAACGATCGACGTTAAAATACAAATGGATTAATCCATATTCCCTTATTGCTCGTACACGATTATCACCGTCGGGGCTTTCGTCGCTTCCAGTTTGAAAAGTCGTCACCATTAGCGTGTAAAACATAAGAGCACAACGTGTTATACGTTGTCGGGCCGCTAACATTCCTAGATAACGCGGTCCACAGGTAGCCACTGTTATTTATCACTCGTCTCCTGGTTAGTCCGCATTCTTGCTGATAATGCCGTTTCAACAGGGCTGCGTTCTTGCCCTTTAGAAACGGATCTCGATCGTTCGATGCTTCTGCTCTGGTCGGACAACTCGTTCTCGAAATCGGTTACATACGGAGCGAGCTTGTTCGAACGCTTTCGATATGATAAAAGCTACAGATGTTTCGGTATGGGCATAGGGGTCGTTGGATGTCGTGTATCAGCGGGAAAGTTATAAATAGGAACAAAAGTAGCGACTATTTTTAAACGATAGTCTCTGGATAGTCAGGTCTTTGCTCGAGACGAAATAAATTTACGTTTCATCTCTGTGAAACGTACAGTTTATTGTAAGATCTTCGTTAAAACGACCTACGAGTTCGAAGGTTTTGATATATCTCTTTTTTCTTTTTATTATTATTAATATTATACTTTCATCTTATCGAGAACAAGATTGAGAGTGTCTTTCTATAAAATCTCGTAGATTCTCGTAGATTTCATCGAATTGAGATATAGTAAGATAAGATGGTTTGTTTTTTTCCTTCCTCTCCCCTTGGCTGCCAAGAAGTTTTTCCTAATCGGTGCCAGGCCACTATGAAAACATATTGTTGTTAAGCAGCCTTTTTGCAAACAGAGCAAGTTGGATTGGCTGTGCAGACGAAACCTGTAATGAACGGCGCCAGCAGCGGGTAGCTCTCGGTGCTAAACTTGGCAGCCGTGTCAGTGATTCACTATCTGTGATCTAGATTATCGATACGCTCGAAAAATATCGCGCTATCGATGCTGCTCTCGAATGACTTCGTCGTTCTAACGTCTCGTATCGCGTGTGCGTATAATTTATACGCAGGGCTGACTGCACCATATAGAACCGCGTAAACCAGTTTTTCGAATAGTTCCTTATTAAACGGACGTCTCGAAAACCGTGATTTGTTCCGTTGCTAAATCGACGCTGAGGGCGTTTGGACGCATTATTCAAATTTCCCTGTACCGATAACTTTGTGAAACTTGAGGTCTCCGATTGGAAAGAAACAAAAAAGTAAAGGATGAAAAAAAAAAAATGGCGGGGGACAGAAAAATGTTGAAAGAAGTCGTAACTCGGCGTAATAAGTTTCACGACAAGTTCCGGAATGATCGAGGGTGATTTTTAGGCGCTCGCGTGTGTTCCATACGCGAACCCATCGAGTATATATATGCGTGGGCACACATGAATTCCTCACGCGTGCGTTTACGCGCTCTGCTCGAGTTTACAAGTACCTTAAATCTCTGTAAACTGTTGAGCCTGATCGTGTAAATTGGAGAGAAAGCTGACGCGTTTGCTAATGGGTGGATTTTGCTTCGTTGTTTATTACAACTTTGGACCATGCTGATTTTAAACATCGTTCTATTTTTACGAAAATCGCGGATGTTCTAAAGTCAAGGCGATCGAAGTTCGAAACATCTCACGCACGTTACGTTTTTACCTTTTTCCTTTTGTTTTTTTCCTCTTCGAGTGTAATTGACAGGTAAAATCACGCGGTTCTTACAAAGTAAGGGAACCAGTTGGTAATTGATATCACGCGAAATTTATCACCGGTGTCTATATATAATCACAAAGTGACACACAGGCAGTTACATGCTACGGGATGTATATCGGCTCGAGGTTTTCATTTAGGACACGCGTGAATCGCATAAACAACCGGTCTCCGCTTAACGAGGATTTATAAAACGGGAATGATAAGATCGCGCAGGACGAGAGCGCGCGGCTTTCTCCTAATATGAATTTTAATTTCTGTCAAGCTTTAATTAACCCCCGCTAGCCCTATAATTTTCTCGACGTTGAATAATTGTCTACCTGTCGCAACTTAGTTCGCACTTCTTCCCCCACCTCTTCTCTCCACTCCCACCACCTCCACCGATGGGAGAAGCGCGCTGCTCCACGGCGAAGAAATTGCAGCAAGATAAATTTGTAAGAAACAAGTGGACTTTTGCACTCTACTATTTTCTTTTTTGTCTTTCTTTCTCTTTCTTTTTGCTCTGTTTCCTTTTATACATATACATTTGCCTCCTTTCATTCTCTATCGTGATGTAAGCGGCGAGGTGTATCGTCGGTGAGCAGAATAAAATAACGGTGTTACACTCTTAGCAGGGATTGTACCGGCAGGGAGGTGACGCCATACTTTTGTAGGAGGTAGTACGCGACCCACCTCCCCTTTTCTCCCTAAACCCTCCTAGCCACCCCGTGTTACGGAGGGCGGGTGAACCAACGAGTGGAGAGAGTGTGGGGTGCAGGGCGGGGGGATGGGTGGCACGAAGGTTCTCATATTTTCTGTATTTTCATTTTTCACGATACACAACGGATACCTATCAGCAAACAATCGTTCCTCTTTCGTAATTCGCGTAACTTTCCGTACCTCCATCGAGTAACGTGTAAATTATGTTTCTTTTTTTGAAAAATATCACCAGGACGTTTGTATTCGGTTCCTCTTATAATCCTCCTTTTTCTTTGTTTCTTCATTTCAAACGAATGTTTCTTCTTTTAAGTAGTTATTTAATCTCACTCGAGATCGAGGAGTTTTTTTTTGGGGGGAGGGGGCTAATCGAACAAACTAATTTGTTCGAATTGGAGAATTCGAACGCGTAAATTTCTTAGGGTGAGAGAGAGAGAGAGAGAGAGAGAGAGAGAGAGAGAGAGAGAGAGAGAGAGAGAAACAGAAAGTGATCCAAAGGTCACCGCGGATTTTTTCCACGACGGCGGAAAAGTTCGTTGAGAACCACTCGAAAGCTCGCAATGGCCCCTCCTGCTCTTCCTTGCTCTCCTCGGGTTTGGGGATGGGGGAGTAAGGGGGACAGGGTGCTAGGGGGTGTGCGGTGTGAGGAAGGGCAGAACGGTGGAGGAGGGCTAGAGGGAGTGTAGGTAGAGAGAAGCGAGGATGGGGTGGCGATCCGTCGGTCTGGGCCCAGAGCAGAGCTCTCTCTCTCTCTCTCTCTCTCTCTTTCTTTCTCTCTCCGTTGGTGCGTCTGCCACCACCGTTTACACTTTCGCGTGTAAAAGGGGATCTTGGAACGTCGGGATCTCCGGCGTGCGTTTCGTTACCGTTTGTCTCAGATCGTGGTCGAGCCGCGGTTCCACGCTGTTACTCCCACGGAACGTTTGAGAAAACGAGCAGGAGAAATACGTATCGCTTTATAGCGGTCGCCTGGCCGCAAGGAGGGTTTGTTTATACCGCGTTCTTGCCACGGAGGCACGGTAATTGATCGGTACCCCGTGGAACACTTCGCGTTTCCGCTTTTCGTTTGCCATTTATGGACGTTCCATTCAGTATCGGCCGATTCACGGTCTCTTTCGTGTGTCTCCTTTGACGAAAATGGTAATTAGAGCTATTAGAACAATTGTAATCATGCCTGTTTCCTTTTTTATCGTTCGGTTACGCGTAAGAAGAGTTGGAAACTTTTATTTTACTCTTTTCCCTCCATAGGTACCGTTATGGTCACGTTTGTAACATGGATCGTTATTTCGTGCAATTTTTATTTATAGTAAAGTGAAGTAAATTGACAAAATAAATTTGTATGTGGGTATTTCAAAATAGAATGTTTCCTTTTTAAATCTTCCGTTGTAAAAGTGTGCTGAAATCGAAAATGTCGTGAGTGTAAAGGGTTAATGAACGATTGCGGCAGTACTTTTCTGCGTTCGAAAGTAGGCACTAATCGAGAAAGAAAGTTCTTCGACGTGAAAAAGAAAGGAATTGTCTGCACGTTTCGTACGTATTTTATGGGGAATAGCTCTTAGACGATGTATATTTTACATCGTACCCTATATTTCGTCGAGCGTCTTCCGGAAAGGGGTGAATAGTTAAGGGGGAGGACCGAAGGAATTGCGCGTGTAACGTTTATCGATGAATCCGGGGGAATAGTTTGCAATTGTAATGAGGAAAAGAATGATCGTGGCAGAGGCGTGGAAATGAATAAAGAACGCGGCAATTATCGCGTCCGAAACGCGCGGACCGTAACTTGCGTAGAAATTGCGTTCTATTTATAACGATAGTTTTACACGCATCGAATTTCGCCAGTTAATGTCCTGGCGTAATAATACCGCCGTCCTGAAAAGTATTATTATTAATTAATTGCTAATTAATTTGTTACACGACTGTTCTCCGCGGTATTTTGCATTGTTCTTTTTTTAGAAAAGACAGCGGAGCAGTGGGGTGGGATGGGGGATGGGAAGTGTAATTAATATGGAAGAACAATCACGATGCAGCGTAGCGCGTTGTAAAATTGTACTCCACTTGTTAGAGAGGTACTCCACTAGGGGACAATTCGTCGCGACAACTCTGGTTTCGTTTAACAAGTGAAAGAAAACTACTGTAAAAAAAGAAAGGAAAAAAACAGATAACACCAATAGAAAGGATACAATTCGTTACAAGCCCTTATAGCTTGAAATGTCATATACGTCCAAAGGGATCAAAAGGATTAATAAAGCAACGAAACATTCATAAGACAGGAAACGACGTGTCACTCTGCTCCGAAGGTCCATATTCTTCCTCGTGCATTATTAGCCGCGATGGCGGTGCACCGAGGAAAGAGATAGTATTGATTTTTACCGATATTTAGCCGTGGAATTATCCCCTCTCTCTCTTTCTCTTTCTCTCTTTCTCCACGTCTCTTTTTCTTCCTCTCTTCAGCCAGCTCTTTCTCTCCTTACAGACGTCTGCCTCCTTTTGCTGCCTTGATCCTCCCCTTCATCGTCTCTTCCCCTTCCTTTCGTATAGCTTGCTTCACCCTTGTCCCCCCTCAGGACCACCCTCCGCAGGCTGCGGCACCCTTCGCGAATCCTCGAGGAAACTAGGTGCCGGGAACAGAAAATCTGAATACCTATGACTCGGAAGAACGTTTCTATGCTAAGTACATGTTGAGTAACGATGGAAAAAAAAAGGAATCAAGCCTCGTACACCAGCCTCCATCTCCCTAAATTCCCAATAGTTGTACAGCAACAGTTAATGAGTGTTTGGTGTGTCGTTAACGAAGGGTGGAGCGGCAGCTTGGTGGTCCTAATTAGAATAGATGTCGAGGGTGTGCCCTGATTGTGTATCGGTGTGTTTCTTATAATTGGCGGATGATGGACGGGTCAGGATGACAAGTTGCTCTAACCTCGCTGATGTATAGGTGTCTGTAAACACCTTCGTGTTCAGGAGATTTACCTTCTTCCGTTTCTATCGTTAAAAAAATGTAGAAAAGGCATTAAATAAAATTGTGTGTATCAATAATCTTTTTTTTTTAGACGAAAATTTTAACTCTTTAAAATTGTAATCCTAATTACAATCCTATCAAGGTGTATAAAGAATGTAGGACTATGTCAGTGGTCTCGAAACTCGTAAGTTTAAATCTTCGATCGTTGATTCACACCTGAGCAGATCTCTATTTTGTCCAAAGTTCAGTGGAATCAGTCTTTCGATCCATCTCTGGTCCACTTACACAGTTGGTCATTAGCGGGAACTATTACCAATAAAAGGGCCGTTTAGAAACTCGAACGAGCCCCAACTTTATACCCAAGGTACACGCTATCTGAAAGTGGATTCGCTTACCTGGTCAACAACAGCTTGGCCAAGTTTCACAGGGAGGTTATCGACTCACCGTATTCTTCTCGGGTTTCAACGCTAGTCAGGAAGCAAACCTCGTCCTTTTTTCACTACTCCTGGCGACCTCTGTCCGGTCTAGCATGGAGTCGCGCGTCGCGACGCCGTGCCGCGCCGGTCCTCTGGTATAACAGCGAGCCGAGGACTCTCTAATCGACGCGAAGAGAATTCTCAGGGAGAAATCCGCGTGGTCGTGTAGCCACGGGAATGGGAACCTCTAATTTATAAGGCCAAGATGAACGAACCGTTGGCTGGGTGGTATAGAACAGAGATAGAGAAAGAGTGGCTCTTACTAAAATTCAAAAGTTCCACGACGAAGTTTACGATGCCGTCTAGCCGGCGCGTCGCTGAGATTCTCTGTCTCATAGTCGTCTTCCTCCTCTGTTGCTCTTCTGCCTCCTGTCCTTCCTAGATCGAGTCCTGCGCAACGTTCTTCGATGCCCACGTAACCAACGAATACGCGAACGCTTATTTTCCAACCTGGTCAATTTTCCTTTTGCAATTTTTTCGACGAATATCAGCAGATAGTAGGAGTAAAAAGAAATTCCTTGAAAAAAAAAGAGATAGAGGAGGAAATTTTCTAACATTTCTCTCTCGTAGTACACGTCAGGTTTGTCGTTTCAACACCTGGTCGTCTCCGCGGTGTTTACTTTATTGTAGCAGTATTCTCCATATTGTTCGGTAATTATTTCTCGCAATAGAAAAAGGTAGGTTGGGACGTTACCTGAGCACAGGCTAAAACATATTGGGTGTCATAAACTGTTTTAGTTCTCGGAGGGTGTGCAGAGTGCCTTGACGAGTTTTAATCCGGATAAGAAACGATTGGCACCCCGCGGACCGCGTGTAACGGTACACCAGCGTTAAACGTTGGGTATGGTCAGCGACCCACGGAGCTATCTACCCGGTGTTGCTAAACACTCGTTGCATTAGAATGCGTTCGGTCTGTGATTCTTTATTCATCGACCGTGTAGCGAAACCACGATGCGTTACCATGTTTCTACAAAGGGGACTAGTAAAATCTATCTAGAGGCAAAGGATTTCACGTAGATCTCTCAAATATCTATCGAATTAAAAATTCGTTTCGAAGATATCCTTCGAACGTGTATCATCGATTGTTATTATTCTAAATTGTAATTATTTTTACAATCAGTTAGTAATTAACAAATTTCCGGAGTTGTTGCTGATCTTTTATGGAGCACGCGACAATTTATCGCGATATTTACGATCTCCATCGAGCGGGCTCTAACGTGATTATCAGTTTCGAGCCACGGTTCGATATTCAGGGTAGTCAGCAAGTAGTAGCCCTTTCATAGCGAGGGGGGCCCCGCTGGAAATCGACTGGCCGCGCGGTCATGCGTGAATAATATATCGAGATTCGCGTCTCGTTGTATTAAGCTGTAATTCTAAAGCAGCGGCTCCGGCTGTATGAATATTTAGCGTTGGACATTTATTTTCCCCAGGACGCCCACGACGATCCTAAACGACGCTTTTTCCATCCTGTTCGCCGATTAAATTTATCGTCGCCGTTACCAGGCTTCACGATCCCGTGGAATTCCGTTCAATAAATAGGGCCCACCAGCCATAACTGTCCAAATCAAAGATCGGAAACACGATTCGTGTGTCTTAGATCCTTCGTAGCCTCTACACCTAATCCTTGCCTTTCAATATCGGTTCGAAACAGGATAACGTTGGAAATGTTCGATTTTATTCGAACACGATATATCGAGAAAACTTTGTAAATCTTTCGTTTAAATAGCGGGAGATTTTTTCACGTTGTGAAATACACGTGGTTAGGGTAAACGGTGTACAAGTTAAACTAGGAATGAAATGTACAAGAGGAAGTACATGGAAACAATTAGCTACAGTGGCCAGAAACGTTTGTAATGGTGCATCTGCATCGGTCCTCGAATGTTCATGCCCCTTACGTGCCACCGGGGGAATGAGTCACTCTCAATTCTTGGCACAATCGCACATCTGGTCATAGACGGATTGTCCTCGTTCCTGGGGCTCACGGATGCCGCCGTGGCCAGGCCTCTGCTTCCGACTGGAATAAACGTGTCGACCACCAACGTCTACCGTTAAAAGGAAAACGTTCGTACGAGCGGGACATATGTATAAAGGAATATTAACGAGGCCAATGTTACATGATCCGCGGCTATTTGTCCCGGGCAAATATCAAATGTTGTTCTTGTCAAATAGCGTAATATTTGGGGAACAATGTTTGGCAAACATCTAATTTACTTGATACGCCGATGTAGGGAAACATATATCGAAAGAATTCGGCGTATCTTTTTGTTTAACGTGATTCTCGATGGAGGAAATTTTCTGGTATGTTCAAGTAGCTCTGACGAGTTCGCGTTTGTTCTAATTGCGACGGGAAGAAGGGTTGGCGTAGGGGATAACCGACGCAGGTGGGGTAAATGGTCATGGCGAATGCCATAGTCAGCTTTCTAACGAGCGTGTTCGGACGAACAGTCTTTAGAATCGACTTTACAATTGCGATAATTGTACGGAGTTTTTGTATGAGATGTGTAGATGTAAATCTTTAGTTGAATTTGAACAATTCTTTAACAAACAAATTATTTAGACACTGTGAAAGAGAATTTTCGAATTCAAAAGCTAATGATTTCTATAAATTTGGAAGTTAATCTTTGAGAAAAGTGTACAGAATCGCGTGGAAATTTTGTTTAAATACATTAATTGTTGAAAAATAAAAAGTGGGTTTCAAAGAACGACATTTCACATGTACGAACCTAATGAAAGAGAAGAGGAACATTTTCGATTGGAAGAAACAAAATTGCTGGTAATTAGGTTACGAAGCATCTGAGTGTGTTACTATACTAATAGAAAGGTAGATCGTAATTCTGAAATAACCACTGAGAATGAAAATCTGCAACAGCTAGGAGGGATCGATTTCGATGATGGATAACATCGTTAGAAATCATTCCTCGTTTATCCTACATTTCAATTTAAGTCTCTAGTTTGAGCATCGAACGGGGAACTTTACAAACGAATCGAACTCGCCGAGAGCCGCGGTGAAACAATTAATAGGAGCCTGGGGAGGAAAGAAAAGAGACTTCCTGCGACGTCCAGGGGGATCGAATTCCTCGGGAAATCATTATTTCGTCTGGGTTTGCGCGTTTCCCGGCCGCGTTTTCCATTTCTTCGGCAATTTCCGGCTCTTTCACCGTGGCCCGCGAGCTACTCGATCTCTTCTCGTCGCAAGCGGCCGTGTTCCCCTTTCCCTCCAGCCTCAACGAATGCGACGTGAGCCATTAGCGCAGGTCACGGCGTTATTAAAGACAATGAAGCAAACTTTATACGAGCGGGGGTACGGGGCCAATTACTTGGCAATTAGTCGAGCGAGCAACAAGTGAGCATCGCCACGGATCTCTCTCTCTCTCTCTCTCTCTCTCTCTCGCTCTCTCGCCTCCCTTTACCTCTTCCTTCCTTCCTTCGTCTTCTGTTCGGACCACCTTCTCGTTTGTGTCCCTTTCTACATAATGGTGGATAGCGATGGGACTAAGAGACCTGTTTCTATCCCATCGATTCCTTTAGGTACGAAATTCATGCTCGTATTTATCAGGTCGTTGTAAAAGATCTGATTTTACTCAATGATAGATCAATTAACGACGAAATATCAGTGAAATTTCAAAAGTTCAAATAAAGTATTTTACAAATAAACAAGAATAGATTAGAAAAATGTTATTTTAATCGTGGAATAAAGAATTCTGTGTCGAGAGATTTCGACGAGAAATTTCGAGAAATTCGTATCTACTGTTGACTTTGAGTTAGAAAGGGGTTGGTAGATGATGGCTAGGGTACTCGAAGGTATACACGTTAACGTTTCTTCATTTTATTCAATTCCGAGACTATCCCCGACTAGATATAGTCGACGTACAACCCTACTAACAATAAGCGAGTGCGAGAAATGAGCCGCTGCTGGGAGTAAGTATGCCACCCTTATATTATAGGCCTAGGGTGGCTCTATCATCGTGACCTCGAGTACACGAGTTCCGATTCACAACCACTCATTCATCAATTTCGTTATTGAAATGCCTTTTATCGTTGAATTTTTGGAATTTCGAACGATTGTATAGTCGCAACGATACGTAGTAATTTTTACATACTCTTTTTTTTACGGTGTATTTATCGATACAGAAGCTGGATAAACGTACTTTCAAGTGTACGGATAAATATGTGCAATTTACGTATGCGATCGATGAAACAAACAGTGACAGATAAATAAATATTTCACGTACGACAATTTGATTTAATTCGTTGGTTACTTTCGTACGTTTGAGAATTTTGTACGAGTCGCGATGCATTGAGAGTTCAGTGAAAGAAGCTCCCTCGATTGTCGATCGAGGGAACCGATCTTGTCCGTTCCAGCGGCCGCTGATTTCACTTGGGACTCATTAACACGTTCGTAATTGGATGTACCGTTGTAATTGGGAATCACGTGAACGCAATTTGGATCCTAGCCTTCTGCCAGACTTTTAGAAATATTCTCTGACCCGTTATAACTAGAATTTCCATCTCTTTACCGGTTTCTCGTCACAATGCGTAACATCTCACGTTGATTTTCCTCTTTCGCCTATTGTTACCTTTTCTTTGTTTTAAATAAATACAAAAAATTAATCTTATTTACGTTGCTAACGGAGATGCTATTCCTCATTTGTTTTGTTTATATGAGAAAAAGGAGAAGACGCACCTCTATTGAAAACGAGAAGTCACTTCCGTTGCGTAAAGAATAAAATATCTAATCTAAACCTGAAGAGTATTTATTCAAAATCCAATTCCCAACACCTATCTATTTTTTTTTTCTTCCCTCCCGCTCTATTTTCCTCTTCGACAAAGTTCACGTAATTGATACCAAGTTACGATTACGAGCGCAAAACGAGACTGCACGGTATTAAAATATTAATATAACACAGTGCATTTATTAACACGATTTCTCTGGAACGCAGATAAATTCGCAACGCTTCGATTTACCGCGTTGCGTCATAGGGAAACGTCCATTTTTACGTGTTTATACCATGAACGGCCGAATAATCCAGACAAATGCAATTTTAAACAAACAGCTCCCCCTCATTATTTATGACCACTAGACGGCTGCATTAAAAATAATGATGTTGCGCCACACTCGGCCCCGGACAGAATCAATGAAGCAATTAAATTGATAAGTTTGCCTTGTTATATTTTCATTCTTTTGTCGCAGCAATCAAACTGTAAAATTATGTTCCACGGGACCACGCGTAATTTCTCGCGTCTGCTCGCACGTTGGTTTTTCTCTACGCACGATTTCCCTCCGTGGAACTTAGATATTTTAATTAGAATTGTTACGCGGTTACGTTCACCTAACCCATCACCATCGTGTGTAACCCTCGATTTTCACGTGGGGTGTAGGTCGTAAAACTCGTAACTCTAATTATACAGGCTCCTTTAATTTTCGGATTTCGCGTTTCAACCCCGCGGATAAATTTTCCGCGTTCACGATTTTTCACTCCGACAGTCGCATTATGTACACCCATTGAGCATTCAGGTAGACATAAAGGGCAGACGAAAGGCGTGCAACTCGCGTACACTCTCAATCAAGAGCGGTTTTGCACTTTTCATGCCTTCGTTTCATGCACAGCCTCTCGTTGGATCTTTTTCCCTTCGATGTTTTCTTTTTTTTTTTAAGCATTCACAGGTGTAACAAACGAATTATTACAACTATAGTACCGTTGTTTTACGAAACATCTGAATTACGTATGATTATTGGATATATAGGCAATGATACAAGTTTATTAGTTTAGCTTCTACGAAAAGAAATCTTTGTTTTCATTTATAGTCGAGGAAAACAGGTTTTCACGTGTTTTATCTATATCTTTATAAACAAAAAGAATATCAGCGTCTACTCATATCAAAAAGATAGTTACTAGGTTCATTCACCTATTCATATTTACGATAATCTTCCTTAGTATTTTTGCCGTCTCACTGTAGACACATACATGGAAATTTCACGAAATCATTCAACAATAACGACACATTTGAATTTTCAAGCTATGTGATTAAAATTGTCACGCGTTCGTTTCGTTGAAAACGTGTAGTGGAGTTTAAATAACACTTTAAAACAATTAACGAGACAATACGAGCGATTGGACTGCTTCTATTAAGCGTGGATTGAATTCTTATTTTGATCCGATTCGTTAAGGTCGTGAAAAGTACAATAGAAGTAATTGAAATTTCCTTAGATATTCCGTATGACTAATGTTTAACGTCGTTAAACGATCGGTTAATAATGATAAATAGTAATCCATTGGATGGATGCAATTTAATTCGATCTGTATCGATAACCACTTCCGGAAGACGTTTCACGCGTTATTGGTGCGTAGCAATCTCAAAGGCACGCGTCACGAATTCATTAACACAGCCGTACGTATATTCGCGTACGGTTATTATCTTGCACCTACCAGTTATATCTGGACGACGATACGAACCGCGACAGGCCACTTAAAATCTTGTTCCTCGCCGCGGCCATTTCTCTTAGGCCGTTCTTTAATTGCCGGCATTTTAATCGATGTACGTCATTCCGTTATTGCGGAGCAAATTGCTGCATGATTGGCCGCCATTCCCTCTCCTCCCTCTGGCCAGCGATCTGGAGAAATCTAACGTCGAATACGGGGTATTCTGGGAAGTTGGCTCGCGTGAATATCTCGAAAACTACTTGCCACTTTGCATTCCTAAAAGCTGCCCTCGTATGGGATCGGGCGCATAAAAGTTTCACGATTCCGGGGAAGAATAAATGTGAAACTGTGGACAGATAAAAATTCGAAACGACTAAAAGCTCGGGCGATTTGGAATTGACTCGGTCCACTTTGTATTTTTTTTTCTTTTTTTTTCTTTTCATTTTATACGTGGTTCTCCTTTTAATCGGGGAACGTTAATTCTTTCAATCTTTTACTGGGGAAGACGAGTTAACTCGTCATTGGTTATTTGAAATTTAGAACACGATAGTTTGTCTATAAAGGTGTTGTTAATATAATATTTAATCGTACAGTTTCATCTGTATTAAATATAAGAATTTGCAAAAAGCACACCGTGGATGTAATTGGTTATTTTCATTAATTTTTAGTTATAAACTGGACATATTTTATTTCTGTGTGAAAGGTGAACTTGGTTAACAGGTTAACTGTATATGGCACTAATGTAGAGCTATATTTCTTTCGGTATTTTATTTTGTTTAAATAGAGGAGCACAAGAATTTCAAATCGAAATTAGGGATTTAACGTAGGTATCTCGTGGACGAGGGAAATGATCATGGGGATTGTTCGTGAGCAGTGACGATTCATCTGGTTGATTTGTCGAAAGGGTGGGAAACATTGTGTTGTATCGCAACTGGCATTTACCAGTTGACGTAATCGTCCCTCGCGTGCTTGTTTCGCGAGCACTCTTTTCCCTGTCCGCGAATTCTCCCTTGAGAAATATCCGACCCGAATACGCCGACTTGAAAAAAAAATAAATAAACCCTGCTCCTTTCAAGATACATGAATATTAATATGTCAAGCTCGTCTTGTGTCGTGCGTTTTGTGTGCTCGAAATTTGAATAACCGTCCAAAAGAGGAAGGAAGAGAATTGTCTTTAGAATTGCATAATAACCACCGACAATATGCCTCGTAATTCTTCTGGCCAGATAAGACCGCGGCATTATCTAAAACTGACGACGGAACCCTCTTGTGTTCTCCACAAAACGTGACGACATTTTATTTCTCTTTCACCTTAACGGTGGGGGGAACTGTACTTTGAAACTTTTCAGATTATCCATTTGTACCTTTATCTTTTACAAGAATTTACACGACTCTTCCACCGGTTGATCTTATAAATCGACGGCTCGAAGTTATCCTCTGAATTCTATTAGATCGCTGCAAATGAAATGTCGTTTTCTCAACGGATGAACTTAGCGGGTTGATATCTCGTATTAAATTTCGTTCGATCGTCCATTTATTTTTTCACACAATAACCAAGAAGGAATTTATTATAATACACGTCTATTGAATAGTAAAACAAATTCATACTGCAATTGTTCATTTCTTTATTTGTTTTTTTACAAATTTAGACTTGAAAAAACTGTCATAAAAACTGCTTAAAGTAATAAATTTACAAAATTGTAAATCAGTGACTTTTTATTGAAAAATAATTCAAGAGGGTCAGATAAGAAAAATGATTAAAAATATTCCACGGAAGAAAATATGAAATTTCATCACGTCCTCCCCTATTTAGCAGACCTCTAACACATTATCACTTTTTCAAATATTTCAGCAATTTTTTAACAAAAAAATTACTTAGTAAAAGCAGCGTTCAAAGAATTCTCGAATTCAGAGGCTACTTTCTCTAAACTTCGAATAACAAAAGTAATTCATCGTTGGGAAAAGTGTATAGAATCGTATGAAAGTTATTTCGATCGAACACGTACATTTTCGAAGAAACGCAGTCTACCTAAAGTTTCATTTAAAAGAAAAAAAAAAAACGCGCCATTTCGTATGCATCAACCTAATAGTTTCTCACGATCCGTAACACGTCTCGCGTATATTCGAAAATGTTCTATACGAAATGTATTAGGAAATACAAGGTGCACATCGTGCATCGAAATTTACAGCGATATCTTCGATTGGCCTGGATGCAAAAGACCACGGCTACTTTTGCATCACCCTGTACCAGCAACCCCCGGGGGGTGGTAGGCGGAGGATGAGGCTGCGGCGGGCGTTTTTCAAATAATTACATCGGGCTGCGGTGGTGGTGGGTTGCCATGGCAACCGCAGTGCCTTCAGCATCCTACGACTGAAAGTAACCGGGCAACCGTGCGATGCAACCCGGTTCTCGCTTCCCTTGGTGTTCAGACTTCGTGATGCCGGTTTCGAAACGTTTCCCTGGATCATTTGTGTTCTAACGGGGAACGTTCGTCGACGGAACCGGACGCAGAGATTAGCAATCCGCGAAATATCATCATTTCGACGCGCTTCATTTGACCCCTCGCTTCTTTTCTTACCTCTTTTCTTTATTTTTTTTTTTTTATTTTTCATCTCGAAACGAAAGGAGAGCTTTCAGGAAATTGCGCGGGAATTTCTGTTCCATCTAAATTTATCATCGTACGTCATTAGGAGGGTTAGATGGTGTAAGGGTATAATGGCGAAACGAGAGTTATATCGTGTAAAACGTGGAATGAGAATTTAAGTCGCTGCCAGGTGCATTTCGAGGATAATAAAGGGGTAAGTGGAGGAGGGTGTAATCTTTATTTAGCCAGTGGGAAAACATTAGGGAAAATCACTAGGTAATAGCCTTTTACTGGCTGGTGTGTGCGGTAATGTTCAGGTTCATATTTACAAGTAAATATTCACTTTGTAATTCCATTTAGTCTTTTGAACCTCTAGGTATACGTTATACTCTCGTTACCTACAGTTATCTAATTATACAATTTTTCGACACGTTCAAACAATGGACGAAGTACACACTTTCGTTTGAATATGCTTCTCGTTGAAGAATATGTCACAGTTATACCGCGAATGGCGTCATTCTAATTTCAGTTGATTAGGATAATCCTCTGAACGAGGAATATCGTATTAGATCAGCTTTTAAAATATTCCTTTCTATCCTCATCGATGAGCTTTGTTTCCTTTCTTTCCTTTTCTTTTCTCTTCTTTTTTTTTTTGTTTTTCATTTGACCAAGGTGTGTATCGATTACTTTACTTTTTTTAACGAGAGATCAGGGGTGGAAGTTTCAGCTGAGAAATTTCTACCATCAGCACGACCTTGACTTCCCGTTAAAGTTTAGCAGACCTTACTTTGCAGTTACGCAACGGCAGCCACTCAGGGTTGCGTCTCTTACGGCTACGTGGAGATCGTAAATTCCGCCTAGACGAGGCGTTGCAAATGTTACGGTGACATTGCGCGATACCAGCTCTGGTCGAGGTAAATTTCCTCTGGCGGATGACCAAATTGTCGACTCGAATCATCATCGTTAGGGAATTGGTCGTCTCCGTATCTCCTTTGCGGATCGCTTCTTACGATATTAAATCTAGACTTCGTAGTACTAATTGAAGAACTTGCTTCAAATATCCACCTGATATTCCGAAAAGCAACGCTCTAATCTCGTCTATCTAATTTTCTCTAAATTTCAGATGTTAGACCCAGAAAAATAGATCTAACTTCCTAATATCTTTCGCAATTATCCATATTTTTCGCTAAAATTTCGGGTACTTTTGTCAAAGAAATGCACTATTCACCGAAACAACGTTTCGATCAATTTCTGCCTCCGGTTAAGAAAAGAAAAAAAAATCCGAAAGTTAAGTCTCGTTTATACACCTGATCGAGGTACGTGCAGAAGACTTGGATGGTTTCCCGCGGCATTGAGACGCGAGGAAAACTGTGATCGACAGTGAGAGGAAGGAGGATGAGAGGAGAGAAGGGAACCACCCCGACGGCGCCAGGAAGTGGCTAAAACGACAGGGTTTACGGCGTGTCTGCGTTACGAATCGACGGTGGCTTGCTCGCGAAGGCGGCTCACCTTCTCTCCTTCTTGTATTCGGTCGACCTACTGGCGACCTACACACCTAACCTGACGTGGTACGGGTCAAGCAAGACTACTCCGTGGAGAGTAGCAGAGAGGAAAGGAAGTCGATATGTAGGAGCAAGAGAGGGAAGGAGGTAAAGGGGTTGGAGTGGGGTCAGTTCGTGACCCGACCACCTGTGGAAGCAGCCGGTAGCTACTTCTTGTTTGCTGTTTGCGCATACCTACCTACCACTTATACGTACTACTACGTATTACGTAGGCGAACCACTAGCCGATGACCGTGGTCACGGTTAGAACCGAAATTACGCTTCAGCTTCAACCGCGACTTCGTCTCGTTTACCAAACGTCTTCCTCTTCGTTCGTTTTCTATCTGATACACGCGAACTGTGGACCAAGTGTTTTGCAAGTTGAAAAGTGAACAGAGAAATGAGAAACATCTTGTTGTCCACGTTTGTACATCGCGTTATCCTGATTTATCAAGCGACGGATCAGCCACAGTGTTGGTTTACACTGATTTTTCATCGGTGTCTAATTGCTCGATAGCGTGCTCGTCGACGTTAATGGGACGTTCCGAGGCCAATTAGGGAATCGAGATTAATCCTTTGACCGGTGAACGCGAATACGTTTTTGGTGTACCGCGGTATTGAATCGAGGATGTTGGTCATTTTAAGCGGGGGAATTCTCTGCAGTGTTGTGTTCCGGGTAATTTGCATATAATCCGTATGAAATTCTTACATGGTAAACTGTAACGTGTTGAACTTTGTTCTGTCGTTGATAAGATTGAGAATAGAGTACGAATGAGTTGGTTTTTCGGGAGGTTAATGGGTAAATGTATCGACGAGAAATCTGCTTGTCACAATGTGTATCGATAAGAAACGCAAAGTAGTCGGTGGGCAAGAAAATGAAATACGGCGAATCGTAGGCAGGAAAAGTCGGAGAGTGCCAATTAGGTGGCGCCTAAATGATGACGCAGGATGACTAATGACGCGATTAACCGCGGAGGTTAATGTTCGTGCTGCTTTTTTCTCTCTCTCTCTCTCTCTCTCTCACACATACACACACACACTCTTCACTGAATAACATTGCAATTGAATGCACAGTTTTTTTCCTCATCACTTTTGTACGTGCAGGTAGTTTGCTAGGAACTGTTAGGCTCCTTCCCCCTATTCTTGATGATGATTGCGGTAATGCAAGGTGATTTTGCGGCGTCTGAAGATTGAAAAGGTTTTTGCGGAATGTGATCAATGGGAAAGGAGGTAATAAAGGCGGCCTTTTGCTCCCTATGTTGCTTCGTATGTTAAAAGGCTAGAATTTTCCTTCTACGGAAAAACTCGGACGTTAGTCACGATGGGAAAACATGATTGCAGAAACGGCGTAAAAAGAGAATAGAAATGTGAAAGTTTAACGTTCTCTCTGTTGTTTAAGTAACTCGAATAATCGGCGCGCGTAGAGAAAGGGCGTCACGGTATAACGCGAATTACATTATCATGCGTTATTTTGACAAACATTCGACGCGTGCGGCAAATCGTCCAATAAAACGGAACAATTTACCACGGCATTTAGACATAATTATAACTTAATGCCCGGCCCGTCTGTTTGCGATTGTAATTGCCGCGGTAACAACGTTTAGGCTCATTCATGGATGGCTCTCGTTGAATTGTTCAATGCCCGGCGTGTTTTACAACGTAGGTAAATGATTTCCCATCGATCGAACGTATCCTTGTTCCGACGAAATTAATCGGCAAAAACAATTTATTACGCGATCCTGCTGATTTTCGTGCATTTGCATAGAGAACGGATCGGTTTATTTTTAACGTA
This sequence comes from Anthophora plumipes, assembly GCA_951804975.1. Lineage (NCBI taxonomy): Eukaryota > Metazoa > Arthropoda > Insecta > Hymenoptera > Apidae > Anthophora > Anthophora plumipes. Next base: position 1,150,287 of record OX638121.1, read on the forward strand.
TATCAAACAGTTGTTAACCTGTGTGGTTTCGAGGGTTACAATTCGATACAATTCTTCTTTCTCCTCTTTCTCTTTATTAAAGAAAAATATCTCCATTCAGAGAGATGATGCTTTTATCGTCGAAATAAACGCGACGCGACAATTAACTTGTTTAGACACCGTTAGAGTCAACTTTAACCAGTCGAAAGATTCCAGCAAAAGACGAGACGCAGATTTGTCCTAGTGATGTAATAACGCGAAACGTAGGTACACCATATCGCCCATAGTATGATATAGAGGGCCGCTTAATAGTACTACGGCCATTCATGCCGCGAGTCACCGGCAGCTTAGCGCTCTATTAATCACAGATTATTATTCATGCGCCTACCGGCGGTCCGTGGCGCTTTTAGTGACGTTGACTTTTGTCGCCCCATTGCCTTTAAGCTCTTCCCAGGCCTCGTTTCTCTCTGTCTTGCCTGGCGGGCACACGCGCCAGCCTTCTCCTCTTTTCTCTGCGCCTTCAACCTCTCCACCTGAATTCTTTCCGGTTCCTTTCGGTCCCGCTTCATTAACCGGCACGTGGTGGAAATGGAATCGGGAAGCTGTGCCCTAACGGTCGGTATCCAAAGAAAGAGAAGGAGAGAGTAACAAGATTCGTATCATGGGTTAATTCATTCTGCGGGGAATCTTTGTGCCAGCTTGTGTTTTGTTTGCGCAATTTTTTTCGGGGCTGCACTTCCATTGCTGTGGGAACTTATGGACGCTAGATGACAGTTTTTTACTTTATCCTGTTATCAGATTTTTATTTTTAGAGATTTGTTAACCGTTTCAGTGTCTAAAAGATCCACTGTTCTGCTGAATTGAAATCTATGCTTTTATAAGCTTCGGTGTTGTTAAAAACAATTTTTTTATTTATCGAAAATTAGAGGTACCAAAAATGGAAAATCGCGTCGCGAATTTTTGCAAAGGTTCGAGACACTCTAATGGTAAAGATAATTCTTTCTTTCGTGGAGTCACACGTAGTAATCAAGAATACGAGGGGTGAAAGGCGAATAGTCATTTTCAATAATTCACTCTTATATGTTACTTTAAAATCCTCGATATATCATTGACAATCTGACAAAATGCCCCTTCTTACACGAAGTTAATCCAGATTCCTATGTTCTACTACGATCAGCGTGTTTCCCCCTATGCGCGGTGTAGAATTACCTTCTTAGAAGGGCCGTCGGCTTTTTTTATCGATGTCGAGTTACAGAGACGGGGTAAAAAACCGGCGAACGGACGAAGATAGCGCTATCCATCGCTCTTTCCATCATTTTTGTAGCTTGTTCCAGTCTGTAGGAGAAAAAAAAAAAAAACACGTGTACCGAGGGAAAAAAGTGGTTGTTCTCTAGTTCTCTGTTTTTTCCTCCCTGTTTTTTCATTTGTTACGATCCATCGAGTGCAGAGCGAAAAAAAAAAATGGTGAAGTGTGGCGTCACCGTTTTTTTTTTCTTTTCTCCTCCTGTTCTTCACACGTGTCGGTGCTCCGCGCCACTGTTCGTCCTTTTTCCTTTCGCGGCGAGGCTCGTTCGGATAGCCGCGCGTATCTGGAATACGGCCGACTATTCTTAGGAATGGCTTCTTACCGCGTGTCAATGTTTTCGTTCTACGGAGACAGAGCATCGCCTCTTGGTATTCCGTAGCCCGTTCACGTCACGGCTGTCGGTTTTTTGCCGGTGCTTGCGAAACGAATGATTAATTATTGCATCGACCTCTCATCCCGCGCGACGTGTCAGCGATTTCGCGCGGCCCCTCGATGCAAAAAGGAAGCAAGAGAGGTCCTCGAGGGAAGACGCGAGACGACTTTATTTCCTGATCCCGTGCACGCCGCGAAACTTTAACGCAGACTTTTATGGCCGATCGTTGGCCATTTTATGAATCATTCATTATTCATCGACAGGTATCTTCGGAGACTTTCTTACGTTGCGTTTCTCTTTAATTGTTAGATACAAGCTGGTGTACGTTGCAAGAGAAATTTCTCGCAAGATCACGATTACTTGAACTCGCGTGTAACGTTTTCTACGAGGACAGATGAAAATTCATCTCTCCTTGTCCCCGAATGGTGATTTTAATTTCTGCTTTAGCCAGCAGAGAAAATATTACATGCTCCCGGTTGAAAAAACACGTGCAATTTACTCCGCGACAACGAGATGGAATTTGATTAAAATTATTCCAGGCTGAATCGCAATATTTGTTAATTAATTTCGTCGGTGGTTGAAGGAAAGAGGTTGAATGCATTTCTTTGACTGGTTTTACAGTGGTTAGGATAGGGACGTGTTCGTACGTCATTAATTTGACAGACGGCCGCACGCCGCACAGTAGATGTCCACCGTTCTACGTAGCTGCGTGTGCTACTCGGTTAATTGACGCTTAATTGGCCGTAATTAAGTTAACTTCGCAAGCACGTGGCTCCCGTTGCACAGAGATTGGCCACGCGTAAACAAAGAGGTTTAAGCAATCGCTCGAAAAGAATAATCAGACTTGGAATTTTTTCTTCGTTTCTCAAAGAAATTCTTCATCCTCGTTATTTAATTAAATTAAATCTCGAAATTATTTTTATCAATAGAAGATACACGTTTAATTTAATACACCGTTCTATTCGAAATTCTGTTAATCAGGATCATATAGAATGGCGCGGCTTTAAAAGCGCAACCTTTTTCTTATTTGCCCGGTAGCACTGTTGCTGATTGGAATGCAAAGGTTCACCCCGCGTACAATAGACAGCCTGTTCTTTTTTTGTATTCCGCGCGACGAGTCCATCGACGTTCCCCCAAACATTGTTGCACTTTCTATTCTCTCGTCTCCTCTCCCTTCGAGAAAAACAAGCCGGACTCGCGACGAATGTACAAAACCCCTGGCAGGTTTTATCTACTAAACGTTGCTTTATAAACGAGAGCCATACAGTGGGTTCGCGTCGATTCTTTCGCCCGTCGACGATTTCTAAGACACGTGAAGAGGCGTACGAGGCGTCCAGGCGCATGGAACACGCGCATCATCGATCAAGGATACACTGTGAACGAAGAAGGATACGCGGAGGACTTCGAGTCAGGGTCAGTCGAGGAAGGTGACGACCTAACCTCAAATCCGGAGCCAGGTAATTCACCTCCACCTTGAATTCCGGCGTTCCGTGCGTATATGTAATCACCTGTCGCCCGATGGAGACCGACCTTCTGCACACTTTCGCCCGTTTACCTCACCGTGAAGCGAATACATTTGCATCTCGTTTCCTTCCAATATGTATTTTTCTCTTTTTCTCCCTCTCCGACCCTCTCTTGCCTTCACCGCATATATATATATATATATATATATATATATATATATTTTTTTTTTCTTTCTTTCCTTTCTTTTCTGCTCTTTTTTTTCTTTGCTTTCCTCTCTCTTTTTTTCTCCTCTTTTTTTGGCTTCTCTCCTCCGCGCCCGTTCGACAAAAGACGAGATGTTCGACGTCCTTGGAGGCCCGCCGGCTCTCTCATGGCACATAGCGGCACGAAATAATTCCTTGTCCTTGCGCGTGCTGTGTCCGTTTTTAGATCGACTCTGCTTCACGTCTTTTCGATTTTTTAGTTCATTTCGCCATCCGTTATATCGTTTATCAGGGATTCAGTATTTTTTTTTTTTTTCGGATATTCTACGTATAGATAATTTAACAGGGAGTTGTTTGTTCTCGAGGAGAACGATAGCAATCGTAGAACCGATCTCCGAGGCTCGGATAGGTGAAATTAGCTTAGGAATAGAGGAAGGGAGAAAATTTCGGATACATCGATCACGTTTCTCACGTGGAAACGTCGGTGTATTTGTTGCTTCGTGGCAGAGGATCGATTGAAATCATAGCAGAAGCATCGGTAGACTTTCAAGACGCTTTCATCCACGAGATCGAAGTCTCTGTACACCGGGAGAGAATTTAATCAGCATATCTCCCTGGATTGTGTCTATTCATGTACGGACTTCTTATTCGATGCCTTTCCTTTCGGATACACGACAGCGAGCAACCTCTTAGCAACACACGTAACTTGACAATGGTCGACAGATATCATGGCCAGAATTCCGGATTCTTGATCATTAGCTCGCGATCTCGCGATCTTTGCTGTAACGCTATTATACGCGGACAACGGTAGCTGGGAAAAGGATCGACTAGCCTGGCAGGGAACTACGTTCACCATGTTAATCGGTGTATCTTTCGGTTAGAAATTCATCTTGCAAATAGTACATTTCATAATCTTTTAACCCTTGAACGACGGAAGCGAGGAGTCTACGTTTGGATCAGTTTGGACCCGAGTGAAGATTTCGTATATACTCTCCCTTTTTCTCTCTCGATAGTACAGTAAACAAACTAATTTGTTTCCTGATTGAAACGCAAGGTAACGATAATAATACCCGATCATTAGCAAATGAAACGATCGAACGATTGTAAATGTTCGAAGGGTTAATCAGCGAGATGACCAGTGTAACACGTCGTCTCCAATTAACAGGTTAACTTAGCGACACGTGTCAAATCCGGAACCTTTCTACAAGCACCGCTCGTTTCCCTGGTCTCGAGGGAAAACGTCTCAGCATCCTACTGTCCATTCCACTCACTGCTATTCATCCCTCCTTCCCTGTAATCCTCCCCCCGAGCTCCCCGTAATTGGCAGAAAAGAGGTCGTTTTGTTTTCGGGCCCGCGCCGTCTAGAAGTATAAAAATTCGGCCGGTTTCTCGAGATGTAGATGCGTTCTCGGAAGCGGGTTGGGCCTTGCCCGTATGGCCAGGTGAACCAAGGGAGTGGGAAAGGAGGGGGGAGGGCGGCACAGGTACGAGGCGATAGGAGGGATGGGGAGGAGGTGGAGGAGGAGGAGGAGTATCCTGATGTAAAACCGGGTAAAGTTTTGTCCGCGGAGCGCCGCTCGCGGCGATAGCATTGTCCCCTGGCGCAAAAGTTCACGTCGCTCCCGGCAGGACAACAATTGTCCTTTGTTGCGCTGTTGCTTGCTCTGTGCCTTCTTCTTTTCCCTTCTGCTACTGCTGCTGGTTGCTGCTGTAGCTCGCCTCCTCCTTCTCTTCCTCCTCTTCATCCTCGTCCTCATCCTCCTCTTTCTTCTCCTCTTGGTCTCGCTCTAACGTTGCTGGTATCCTCCTGTGGCGTTCTACTCTCTCGCTTGTTTGTTTCCACGCGCTTTAACGAATTCCGACCTTCGAAGGAGAGGAAGAGAGAGAGAGAGAGAGAGAGAGAGAGATGTAACGCCGTTACGTCGCGTGCTTCTGACTATTTTTCGATCGATTTCTGAGGATCGATCCCGGAGATACGTGGATCTAGGTGGATTTTTGTTAGATTCGGTAGCTCTAGACTGGGATTTTCGGGTCTTTGGGATGATTCGTGATGTTTATTCGTGAATTCGAGATGTTCTGCTGCGGCGGTACTTGATCTTGAACTTTCTCTAGGATCTCCTTTTCTTTTTCTTCTCGAGGAATTAGGATTGGATGAATATATACGGTTTCGATGGAGCGATGATATTTGTCCGCGATAAAAGGTAGATTCTTTTATTTTTGAACCGACGATTTGCCATTCTAATACCGGGGAGATGTATTCCGTTGCAAAGTTGGCGAGGTGTGTTGCGAAATGCGCCCAGCGAATTTTTAGTACGCCGCCGTTAGAATCGAGGGACGAATTCGTTGTATTTTTAGGCGACGTCGATGCTCGATATCCAGCTTGAAAATCGATCTGAAGTGTGGCGTAGAATTTTCTTCAAGGGAGGTGGAGGGGATGGATCAAGCTCGAGACAAGAATGCAACAATTGCACGCGAAGAATCGGAATCGTTAAACACTCGAGATACCATCGCAGAATCTCGAAGAGTGAAACGTGAACTATGAAGATGTCGGTGCAATTACGTTAGTCGTAACAGACCTGCAATTATCTATGCGATCGTACAAGGGATAACTAGTGATTTTAATTTATAGCTTGTCCTATTAAGCCGTTTCGATTTATATAAACCGGTGATTAATGTATCGTGTGTTTGCACGATTACGAAAACCTTTTTCTATATTTACCACTGCCCGTGGATCTGTCGAGGATATTATAATCTATCCATCATTGTTAATATTTCGTTACAACACACGTCGATGACGAAAGTTGGAGGGGAGAAGAATTTACTGGAAGCTCGGTAAAAGCTGTAACGTAGAATTCGAGACAGAATTCTGGCCGGTGCCTGGTTTAGTAGAAAATATGGAAAATCGTTAGAAGAAACATGGAACGGTAAAGTTCCCAGCTCGAGACAGCGATGAATTCGTCCAAGTTCCCGGGAATCACGACCCGTTCCGACCGGGACAACTATTGTCCTTCTTTCTGGTTTTTCTGTCGTTCGCGCGTTGCAATATTTTACCCTCTCCAAAGGGCACACCGATGTTAGATTGCGCGTCCAGCCTCCTTCTAGCTAAATACAAAAAGAGCAAAATATTTTCGGTTCGCTTATTAACATTTTCACAGAGTCTGACCTGATCTTTCCTGTTCTTTTGCTCGATCTCTCTTTCCATGGCCAAGGAAAAATACCATTCGATGGACCCGGTTGTTCACCAAAATGGCGACAGTTTATACTTAATCTTTCGATATCTTAATACAAATTAGGTATCTTCGTATGACAATCATTCTGGAGTTGAATAATTTTACATGTAAACTGAATTTAAACTAAATCCATCGTTGTTGTATCCACCGTGATAGAACGAGTGTCCTTTTATTATCAGAAAGGAATATACTATGTTCAAATAGTATATATACCTGTCTTATCATCAGTGTCACCGAAGCGTAGATGTACCGAAGCGTAAAAGGGTTAACTCAACGATGCATCAGCTAGATTCTAATACAGAGTTGGGCGAACCAAGCGTGTTCACGCTGGTCAGCGGGTTTTTTCCTCGCGGACGAAGACCCAGCACGGTTTTTTCTCTCGTTTTTCCTCGACGCTCGGACCGATTCCACGTCAATAGCATCGCTGCTCGTTAATACATCGTGGGACAATAGTTACGCCGTGCACCTCCTCCTCCTCCTCCGTTGTCTCTCTCTCTCTCTCTCTGCCCCTCATTCTCCCCCCTCGACGGCCTCCACCTTCTTCGTTTCCCACCTCTTCCACCCTTCTCTTCCCCCGCTGCCCTTTCTCTTGGCTCACCTACACGCACGCACGTGCACGTACACGCGCGCCACGGCTACGTGTGTTATATGACATTATGTACGGCCGCGCGTTGGTCCACGTATCTATGGCCTATGTATACATGCGTTATTCCTGGTACATATACAGGGTGAGTCACCTAATAGTGGAACCTGAAATATTTTGTAAACTATCAATCTTTTCTCTGGTTGGTGCGCGGAGTTGTAGGTGGGAAAAATGATCGACCAGATCTAACGTTGTTGAACCATTCATCAATCTTCTTCTCGTTGGATGCAATTGTAAAGCTGGAATAATGACGAAGTAATTTCCTATTTCTTTTATACCTTTTATTTTGATTATTAGTTTGCTATTAGGGTTAAAGAGATTTCCTGTATTATCTGTAATTTGCGTTCATCGTACTTCCACTCGTAAGCTAACTAATCTACTCTACGAGTTTGACTAGATATTGCGAGGCAAGGGGTTAATGATAATTCCTCAGATGAGAAGGATGGTTTAGCGAGAGAGAAAAAAAAGAAAAAAAAAAAAGAAAGTAATACTTTGACACTACACGACGCATCATCTCGTATGTAAAAGCCGTGTACACAGCTTTAATGTGTACACGATGGGTGAAAGAGGTGGACGACGCTGTAACGCCTCCACCTCCCCCAACCTGTCCACTGCATTTCTTCCGAGACTCTTGCGCTTTTTTTCAGCGAAATTCAATTGCACCACACGCACAATTTGCGTTTCGAGAGAGAGAGACAGAATGAGAGGGGAGGGGGAAAAAAAAGAGAGAGAAAAGAAAAACCGCGTACTTATCCGAGTCCTATCTCCTACGTACATCTCTCCATCTCCTTTTTTCTTCATCCTTCGTGCACCCTGTGCTCCACCTTTCGCGACGAGGGGAGCGTTTTACAGCGGCATACATTAACGTTTTACAGGGGAACAAGGGAGGGCAGCGCGGCGAAGGTACTTCATTAGCGAAAATATACGTTATTTGTACAAAGCGAAGTTGTTGATGCACGTTCGGAGAATTTATCGATCGCACAATTATATTCTCTCTCTTGCGAAGGTAACTCTTTTCTTTTCTCTCTTCTCTTATTTTTTTTTCGCCTGGCGCGCGCACGTGTGTGTAGGCGTTGCTTCGTCAATCTTGGCATCCTTTTTCTTTTCTCCTCTCGCCTCTCCACTTTTCTTTCTAGGGCACCCCGTTTGTACTTCGCCCCACCTTTCGACTTTGCCGTGTAATATGTTTATACACCGTCTCTAAGATACTTTTGTACGTCCCTAAGGTGTGCAGGATGCTTCTAAAGTGGTGGTTCTGCTTGAAAAAGAAAAAAAAAAAAAAAAAGAAAAGAAAAATGTATGATCGAAAGAGGGATTAATGTTAAATGTAACCAAATTGTCTTGGAATGTTTGACGATAAATATCGACGCAACTGGTAAATGCCAAATAATCCGAAGAATCTGAATCTTCTAGATTCTTCTCGATCTACTTATCCCATTATCCTATCAGGCCAATCATCACAGTCATTGTTAAGACAGCCTCCCAGAGCTACGATCTATGAACTTGACACACTTTCACGAAGTATCGTCATTGTGTTTTCGTACGCCGTTGAGATTGCGCGACGTTAGCGCCCTGAAATTGGGCCACTTACCTTTGAAACACCCTGTATAGGGTGGAAGAACGAGAAGGAGTGTCGGTGACTCTACGTTCACATTGACACGATGCACTCTCACATGCACATACACGGAACATCGTCACGAAACGTGTGTATGCGTGAACGTGGCACTCATACATGCTTGGCGATGCACTTGTCGTGCAGTGCGACCACCAGTGGTTCTCATTTGTCGTACCTTTATTTCATCATTTCCAATAAATTCACAAAATTTCTATTTACATCGAAGATCCTCTAAATTCACGCTATAATTTTCGTTTCGTAAATCGTTCATGTTGGTCAATTAATTAACGGAATAGTTGATATTTATATGTGTCGTTTCGCATTTGCGTTTGACGTCAGCGCATACACGTGGAGGTAATTACTGTTTGTGAATTAATGTATTTGCACGAACGATAGGTTTATCTGTAACACTTTACAAGGAAACGTTCATTACCAAGAAGGCACGGGTGGCAACGACGAAACTTGAACTTGACGGCCATGAATCGTTCGAGGATATAACAACGCGTAAACGAAAAGTCCAATGGGAATTTCTTTTCGACACATTTGTGCATCGTTTCGATAAAATTGATCCAAACTGATCTATTATCTATCCTCGATCGTCGATTAGATTTTCGTGAGGGAAGAAACATTCTTATTAAACGACGAAGGTCTCATTACGTAAAAATCTCTTAGGTTTTTTCTTTTTTCTATCATTTCTCGTGATAATAGTAGGTGAAAGGTGGTCTCTCCCTCTTACAGGGGCCGCAGTAAACACGAATCAAGATTTAAGCGATGTATGCTAATACGAGACTTAGTATGCACCGCGGTGGCCCCGCATTATGAAGATTTTCAATTTTACGCGGCACCAACGTGAATAAATATTTACGCCGGCAATGAGCGGGCCCGTTACAGCCACTATCTCGCCGCTGACAGTTTTGCTAATGTCATTAGCGTCCCTGTGGCACAGGGCCTCGTTAGGCGTTTCCACCTGCACGCGTTAGATTATCGATGATCCCTCGTGAAATCACCTACCTCGCGAATTTCTCTTATCTTCTCTCTCTCTTTCGTATTTTTTCACCTAATTTTACACATAACACAGAAGTATCGTAGAAATGATCGATCGATCAATTCTGAAAATTGCAAGTTACCCCAAATGTAGAACATCAGCTGTGAAACAGTCGATGATCGTACATGTAACAAGATCAATCTCGTAAAAAAAAGAAAAAAAGGGCGAGAATTCAGGTTCCCCCGTGATCCCAGGAAAATTTCCTGGTTTTCTCCTTTCCCAGTTCGTGCAACGTAGCCGCTGACGTGCACTGCTGACACAGTGGATGGTCACGTCAGCAATTGGCAGCGAGCCCGAAAAAATATTTCGTCCCTCGGATTTCGTGCTTTGACAGCGGTCGAGTATTCGTTCGGGTCAATATCACCGTATAAAATATCTCGATGATTTAGTTATCATCTATCTTGGTCTGACTTTGCATCCTCTTTCTCTCACGATGAATCGAATCCACGCTTTGTGTAATCTAGACAAAGCTACAAACAAAGCTTCCTGTGTACATCGAAACAGGTGAACGAGATGAAAATTCGCGAGAAGAAATCAGACGAAGGAACAGAGGAACGAAAACAAAGCTGAAACGTCGTTTTCAGAGGGGTGGGGAAAGAATAAAAGTGCGAAAGATAGAAGTAGCATTAAGGAGGGAGAGTAAATGGTATTTATATTCTCCGAAAATATTCTGTGTCTCGGCGACAACAGTTACGAATGGCGGAGGAATCTTTCTCTCATTCAGACTACCCGAACAATCTTGACGAGAGCGTTTTTCTTTTCGAAATAATACACGCGTCTCCGTTTCATCTTCTTTTTCTTCTTCTTCTTCTTCTTCTTCTTCTTTGTCGCCGTTGTCGTCCTTTCCCTCTGTATCTATATACATATACATGTGTAGCTATTCAACGGAAAATCTATTGACTAAGAGGTGGGTGTAACCCAACAAGTTATAAAACCGCATAAATACACCGGGTTCACAAAGCCGGTTGTGTTCCAGCTTGCCCTGGACACGTCGACGAGCACACACGGTCTCCTACTCGTCGTTCTCTCGTTCTTTTTCCCCGGCTGTTCGACCGATCGAACGCCACGCCCACGCGGTTTGCATAATTTCGCTGTAAATTATTGCACGGTTATGACGGATTCGATAAATTATCGCAGGTTCCTCTCGTGCTTTCGGTCCTTTGGGGATTGTCTTTCGACCTGGAGATACTACTTTTGTTGCTCGATTTATTCTCTCCGAGAATTCTTTGTTAAATACTCGCACGACGAGCGCGAAGTCGTTCCTTCGAAACGTGGAATATTAGGTGAAATTGAACGTCAGGTTTGTGAGTAATTGAAAATTTCCACGTTGAAGTTTGATCGATAGAAAACGAAGGGATATTTCGATATTCGTTGAAAAAGTAAAAGAGAGAATGGTAAATAGTTTGGAATTTTGAAAGCTGTGAAGATTTTTGTCGCTAGTATTGTTCCTTCGAAACGATTCTCGAAGAAGGTGATGCGACACAGATAGGAGCAATCGGTTCCTTTATCAGAGGGGTTGTGACGTTCACATTATCGTAACCGCGAACCACTAACTTCGTTAGTTCTCGCAATTACGTGTAATGTGGGTGAAAAGGACACGCTCCCGGTGACATCAGTCCCTCTTTCCCTCTGCAGAATGTATCTGACGTTATTGGGTTAAGTCCGTCTTTGCGAAGTACCTGGCAAGGAAATTATGCCTGGCCAATTATAATAAACTTGCATAGCTCTTTCGCCGCGGCTATTGTTCGATGTCGGAGAAATGTAATCTTCCACAGATTTAGAATACACTCGAGGGATACGCAATGGACGATAATTTATCAGTTAGAAATGTCACCCTTTTAGAAATTTACCTGTTCAAATTTAAGGAAAATCTGTGTCGATCAGTTGCACGATTTTAGAGGACTTTTCTTTACAAAGTTTTCACTTTGACTAGTTGTCGTAACGTTACTAATTTTTTCTATATATCCGGATACTCTAAAAATGCATCTTATTCTGTGAAATCGCACAAACTGAAATTCGAGTTGACTGTACAAACGCTGATATAAAATAAACGTCAGATATATTTTTCCGACGACGAGTCAAGAGTGTAAGAAAACGATCGCGACAGTATAAACACACAGCTCTGAATTTGGATATGTCACGGGTCTTCAGTGACCCGGTGTTTGTCTACCAAAAATCCTCGAAACTTCCGGCGTGTATAAAAATTTCCGATTTCATTCGTCGAAGTTGAACGACAGATGAACAGTTTGAGGAGATATGGGAAATGATCAAAGTGTACGGTAACGCGTCAAGTGAAAATTAAAAAAAAAAAAAAAGAAAGAAAGAAAGAAAAAAGAAACCTCTTTAGAGCATAGTCGAGGCTGAAAAGTTTCTCACTTATCGTTACACCTTGCGGCGGAGGAGAGAGACCAATTTTAATTAAGAAACGAAGCACGATAATTGGCTTCCACGATGCTCGCCTGATGAATGGCGCGTTTTTATCCTGGGACGAAAGGACTGTTTAAGGAGTGGGCATAAATACCGTCGTAAGTGCTTTGATCCGTACGGTCTTTCTACACGGGCTTCTCTCTTTCTACGAAGCTAGTGGCCTGTTGCATGCCACTGCCTCACCGTCCCTCGGGCTATGCACCAGGCGTGTTTCTTAGGCCGCTCCTGACTCACGCTGATCGATTTAAGCCGCGTCCACACGTTTGCTCTACGTCCAACTGAAGAGAACCGAAGAAGGTGTCAGCAGACGTCTTCGATCGCTTGTAACCGGGGCTTCGTAATATCTTCTAATCTCCTAAGAATCGCTAATCCCAGCTGTTTCCTCGTCATGTGTGGGATTCTTCGTTTCGCCTATAACTTCTTGCCGCTTTCTTTTTACCTTTTTATATTTTTATTCCGATACTTTTGTCCGGAGAAGTTTCATTCCGTTGGAACTTCTTCCTCCACGAGAAAGATTCGTGATTTGAGGAAATAGAAGTAACGAGGTAGGTTCACGCCGATCTATCTTATTATCGTGAAATTTAAATGGGACGTGTACACAGAGGTAGGAGCTATAATTCACGAGTATCTGTCTGCCTGTCACACGGTTTTCTGTCCACGTTCGGCCGACCTTAAAGGCTGCGCGCGAGGCTCCCGCGATATTTGCCCGCGTGATCATGAATTATGCACGCGCAGTTTAAATACGAAAGTTTAATATTGTGTGTAGAGAGAAGTCACGCGCAATGGACACCTGTCGTTGACACGATGGAATTAAAGGAATTAGCGTTAATCACCAGCCACGTGTTCTCTTAAATGTTTTTTTTTTCTTTTCTTTCTTTTTCTCCCTGTTGTTGCAAGAAGAAACTCGTTTCTTTGGAACTCGAAGATACTTGTAGATCGTACAGAATTTGAAAGCATTAACAATTCGATGAAAAATCAAAGGTTTAACAATTTTCTTTAAATCAAGACTCCCTGGTTACCGTTCGATTTCAATAAAAATATCATCGACACCTAATAACGTTCGTCATTCGCGATATTATCGAGAGTTGAGACTTCCAAAAGAATGTTCCAGTTTTGTTAACGATAGAACGCGATAGTTTCACGGCGTCATCTCTTCCTTTTCGTTTCAACCCCCGTCCCAAGTCGCGTCTGCGGACAAGGTGGAATCATGGGGTGGTTCAGAACACTGGAAGAGAGGGGGAGAGCTGTTCCAGGGGAGACGGAGGACAATACTATCCCCGCTGACTCAGTTTATGGCTGATCATTCGACCCTGGCTCTCTCTCGTTTTGTCCAAGGGTTTCCGTCCTCCTCTCTCTCTCTCTCTCTCTCTCTCTCTCTCTCTCTCTCTCCTTCTCCCACATCTTCTCTCGTTCTCTCTGCGTACATAGATATGTACACACGTACGATATATAACGGTGTGCACACTGTTGGAAGCAACGTATGTATGTACGCGAACGCGTGTGTGTAGAAGTATGTAGACACCCCTTGCGCTCACATAGCGCACATGTAAGATCGTCTACAGGGTGAGGCGTTTGAAAGGGAGTTGGACGTGAATTTGTTGCTTGTAAATTGAACTTAGTCTTAATTAGATCTGTGTATCGCAGGGTGGATGAGTTTCATAGTGGTTAAAGGGTCGTAGTAATTTCTTAGTGATAGTAATCCTTTATCTGAATGGAATTGAAGTGTGTCTGATCATGGTTGTGGTGTCTTATTCAAAGGAGTAACGTGAAATAATTAAACAGCTAGTTCTTTCTATGGAAAATAAAGCTCGTTTTAAATATCATAAGCTAATCTTCACGTTGTATTATGCCATCCTAGGCTAGGGTTCGTGGCGATCGCGCACACGCAGTCTAGTATACGCACATGTGCTCTAGCCGTGTATCCGCCATCGGTTCTCTGGGCGTTCCGTATCAAATCGACGACGCGTCTCCCTTTTGTCGCGATCCGATAGTCCTCCTGTAATCCGCTCGTTAAGCTCTTTACACGAAATGGATATAGAAGAAGAAGCATGGAACGGTGATTCGCCTCTCTGTGTAATCATTTGCGGGTAAATTAAGGAGGCTAGCCGTAGGGCTCCTTTGGTTAATCGGTTTTCTAACCGAGTTTAGATCTACGTTGTTAGTCCTTTTCGATAAGACACAGTGTCAACACCGAGAGGGAAATTAAATCGAATTTTTCACGATGTTCTACGACACGTCGAATTTTCGGAAGAATGTCGTATCGTAAGAATTCGACGAATCTTTAAATATTCGTTTAATCGACAATTTCACAGCAAGTGAATTCGATTCTCCCGGCGCTAATTAAGCGCCTACTCTCGAAAGGAGAGAATCGAGAGAGAGGGAGAAGAGAGCCTCGTCAGATGGTACGTCACCGCAGAGGCTGTGGAGAAGAGCCTCCTTTCATCCGTCCTCACCTCACGTGGCTCCGACCACGGTGTCAAAATATTCCATTGGATTAGACGAGAGAGTGGCTTGGATCGAATTATATACGCCGAATACACGAATCTCGTCTTTCTGTGCTCCTGTTTTCTCTGGCTACCGTGGCGCTTCGCGAAACGCTTCGTTACGGCCGGACGCACACGATCCGCCGCTAATCCGCTTGGTCGTTGAGGCGACACGGGGATCCGTCAAAGCGAACACGTTTGCTACCTTTTCAAGATCTCCCTTTTATCCGTCCCACTTTCTACGTTTTTGTTTCTCCTCCTCGTTCAGCTTCCCCTTCCTCTTTCTCTCTTTTTCTAATTCATTCTCTGTGTTTGTGTTTTCGTACGTAAAAGAGAAAAAGAAGAAAAGTCCATTCGATCTAATCAATCCGTCATTATCAATTTAGCGGCCGATTACAAGTAGCCGTCGTTCGATAGAAACGACAAGAAAAAGTAAATAAAAGAAAGAAAGAAAGAAAGAAAGAGAAAAGAAACTGTGAATTCGTTCGCAACGAGGATACCTCGAAGAATCACCCTTTCCCCAAGCGCCCATTCCGTCATTCCGCATCACCGTATCCCCCGATATTCCGGCTTTGAAGACAGCACTAAAAAAACATTGGCCAAAGTAGGGCCGATTCTTAATCGCAACCCCCGCAGGACTCTTTCTTCTCGCATACAGCCCGGAGGATTAAACGCGGCCACCCCCGGCGGCGTTGAAGATACGCGAAATTCCCAACGAGAGAGAACCCACACCACCCGCCGTTACTTTGCGCCCCTCTGCTTCTCCCTCCCCCACCTCCTTCACCGTCTCTCTATTTTTTTCTCCCGCCTGTCCCCGCGCCACCCTCCTTGCTCTTGCATTTTTTGCTTCCTACAACCACGTACAACCAGTAGCAGCAGCAGCAGCAGCAGCAGTAGCAGCAGCAGCACACAGCCATACAGAGAGAGAGAAAGAGGAGGAGGAGGAAGAGGAGGAGGAAAGAGAAAGAGGGAGAGAAGCAGGAGGGCAACGAGGAAGATGAGGAGGGGGATGAGAGAGAGCAGGAGACAATTTCATCGCGCTCGTCTCGTCAGCTCGTCTCCGGTGTGGTGAAGAGTTGCCACGGGCAACCCTCCGCGACCACTGGAGAATTATTGTCCGTGCAAAAGGGGATGGGCACCCTCTCTTTCTCCCTCTGCCTTCACCCTCTCTCCCCCTTTTCTCTTTCTCTCTGTTCAGGGACGTCGACGCAAGGGGAGGGGGGGATGAGTGTGGGTGAGAGAGAGTTGGGTTGGGGTGGGTTCAGGCCGGCGGAGTCGTGCGCACCCTGTGCCAGGAGCTCCACGTCGGGGAAAAATTCAATCCCCCGGTTAAAGGGGATGACGCGCTCTTCAGGGCCGTATAGTCGGCCCGGTAATTTTCACGAGAGCCGCTTTTGCCGCCCTACTCTACCTATTCCTTCTTCTTTTTCGCCCTACCTAACTTCCCCTCTACACCCACGTCTAACCATTCGTACAACCCTCCCCTGTCCTGCTCTGGGCCCTCCTCCACTTCTGCACGTGTCTTCTGACACCACCGACTAAAACCTAGCTTTCCAAGTCGAAGCTTTTTTTTCGGTGGTTGAAGGTTTGGTTAAAGTCGAGGTCACGAAGCGATACCTAGAATTTGTCGGATCTCTCGTTGCTCTTTCGGTTAATCTTACACTTCTCGGGAATAAGTCCCAAGACTGGAACGATTATTCGTTTATCCATGAGATTTGCAGAGCTATTGATTTCTCGACAAATTTCGACACTATTTTGCCGATCCTATCTTTCACCTGTAATCGTGTGCGGACTTTTACGTATAATTTTATCTAACTCGGGGTAATCTAAAAATAACTCCTCTTGACTATCGGTAGAAGCATTCCCAATCGATAACCAAGGTAAGAATCTTGGGATGGTTAAAGTGAAAAAGGTAAAAGTTCCCTGGAAAACAAGCCTAACGACGATCCCACAACTCGAGGAATCAGAGGCACAGAGATAGAGGTAGGGGTGAGATCGTGTAGCAGGAAAGAATCCGAAGAAGGCAAGGCCTGTTAATGTTTAATCACGATTCTTGTTGTTCGAATTCAGTACGGGATTCCACGGGGCCAGTTCTCTTACGACAGTAAAACGAACGAACGGTCGAGTTTACGACGCTCACGGTTTCAGGGTCGGACACTGACGAGCACCTGGGGTAAATCTAGAGGGTGGCTTAAGGGGGTTAATTTCCAACGTCGCTTAATTCACGTGCTTGCCCCGTTGACATCGTTCCGTCGTTGTTTCGGTATGCTCTACTCTCCTCGTAAAAACTGTCCCTCGTTTTATGGATGTTCCTTTCTTTCTTTCTTTCTTAAGAAATTGATAGCCGATGGGTATTGAAAAGTTGCTCGGCCACGTGTGGTTTATAAACTTTTAGACAACTCGTGTTAAAGAAACATCCGCTACATTTTCTTTTTTCTTCGAATAAGTTAGGGTTGTTTTCGGTCGAAATTCTCTTCGTCGTTTCAATATTTAACGAAGAGGCTTCTTTGTTTTTTTTTTTTTTTACCAAATGTTTGCTTGTATTTCGAATCGTGCAGTTTTCATTTTCTTCTCTCTTTTAGGCATCAGTGAGAACGACCGTGTGCATTGACAGATCGGGGGTATCTTATCGCCGATAAATAAGTGTACATTCATGATCACCCCTTTGCCTCCGTCCACGCGTGTGCCCTTTTTTTTTGCCTGTCCCTCGTCAAGGTTACTCTGATAACACCTCTGGTCTGATAAGGCAGGCTGGCTGCGCCTGTTGGTAATATCGCCGAGCACGTTGAACTCCAATCGTGCAAAGTCTCCTATTGAAAAACAAAAATCTGTAAAGAAAAAAACAAAAATGAAACCTCGAAAAATTTGTCAACACTCGTCATCTTAATTCCAGTATTCTAAAAATACTGAAACAGTGTTGAAGTCTGTTTTCGTGGAATCGTAATAAATAAAGGAGCACCCTCGAAATACAGTAGCGTCAGCAGGCGCAGACGAGTTTTTCTATCGTCGATATACGTTTCGATTAGTTCTAAATAAACCTCCGGTTGGTTATTAGTTTCTCATAATAGCGCGTTTCGATTGTTCCACGCTACCCAATCTCTCCTCCCCGATCGTCGTTTGTATTCTTCCACTTTTGACGAAAGTAGCATTCCCGACTGGAACGCCATTGACGAGTTTCCAATTCCTCCGATATCTGTGGTCAGGCTTCACGGGGAATTCGGCGCAGAAAGCGATCTCTGTTCGCCGCTGCGGCTAAACTTATGCCCGTTGCGCGTGTTTACACGCACGCGCTACATCGATCTATCGATCTATTTGCGTTCGCAAGACACTGCTAGGGCTGCTTTAGTGTGTGTGTGTGTACGCGCGCGCGCGTAAGTGCGTACGTGTGTGGACACTGGGAGTAGTTTCCATCACGGAAATTAATAGGATCGAACGAAAGAAATTGTCGTAGCAATTTGACGGAAAAAATTGACCAACCGATAGCAGCGGAGAATTTCAATTAAAAAAGGATACGATTAGATATGGTAATGACGTCGATCGATATATAGGAGTGGAAAAAAGAGAATTTCACAGGAATGCACAGTTTCTCGAATCTTCTGTCACGTATAGATCGATATTCCTAACCGTAGAAACTTGAAGGAATAGGAACAAAGAGAAATTGCTCGCAACTTAACCTAACAGCATCTTGAATAAAAAAAAAAAAAAAAAAAATAGTAGAAAAGAGAATTTTCGTTCACTCGACAACTGGCACGCGACTATTTTTATCCCTGCTCCTGCTGCAACCCTCCGTCCTATAGACAAGCAATTTCATGTGCGCGAGTTTGCATATTAATCGCGTTGTTACACTAACAAGTGTTGACTCGTCCCGTTAACGGGTTGCCGCTACGCTCGACGACGAATGATGCAACGTTTCCCGGGTCGGACCAGAAGAAAAGAAGGAAGAAAGGAAGGAAGGAAGGAAGGTTGGTGTGACGCGCGAAAGAAGTCGACGACGATTCGTCGAAGAAAAATTTCCTCTTTCTCTCTCTCTCTCTGTGTGTGGCGATAGCCACCCAGCGAAGAACCAAACGAGAGAAAAGAAATTGAAGAGGAAAGTTGAAAGAGAAGAAACGAAAAACAAAGAAAAAGAAAATCAAGAGAGTTGGAAAGAGCGTATCTGAAATGTAGGCCTGCCACTTTTCTTCTCTCCCGTTCTTCCTTTTCCTCCTGCGCGTCCTCCTCCTCTTCTTCTTCCATTTTGTCTTTATTTTTCCCTCCGTTTCTCGTTCGTTGGAGCACAAGACTCACCCTGGGGCTCTCTAGCGCGTTCGACTCAAGCCCTCCCCACTTCCCCGTCGCACACCTCCCCTGAAATACAGCGCGAGAGGGAGAGAGGGAGAGAGTGTTTGGCCCCCTCCCCTCCGGGGCTCAGCGTTTCTCTCAGTGCCCATTGGCGCCCAACAAGCGCACCCGCTTAAAAGATACGCGACAAGCTTATCGACACGGTAAACAAGAACACTTTACTACGACAATATTGGCCGAATGTAAAACCTGTTTGAAAGGCGACATAAAAAACGAATGTCCAAGTGTCTTCGGGATCGTCTACGCTTCTTCCTCCTCCTCCTCCTTCTCCTCCTCTTCTTCTTCTTCCTCTTCTTCTTTCTGCTTCTTCAACATCACCACCACCACCTCCACCACGCTCTCTTCTCTCGTCTTTTATTAGCTTCTTTTTCGTCCTCGTGGACGAGCGCAAAAAGGTCTTGTCTTAGAAAAGAAGAAGCGTTTCTACCGTGCGCGGGGAGCGGAACGCGTGGAAACTGGTTTAGAAGTTGTACTTACGCTCGAAGGATCCGCGCTTCTCCTCACGCTCGTTTCGCCTAGCAGTTGCGTGCCTTGTGTGCCGTGCTAACCTACGATCGACAATTTTTAAACACGTACTCGCACGAGAAACGGTGAATTTGAATTAATTTACAAGAACCTTTGGTTTCTTACGGTGCAATCACCGAGTTGTTCGAACGGGAGATTTGAATTTCCCGCCGAAAGGAGCGTCCATTGCGCGGGAACGGCGTTCTCGCGGAGATCATCGTCCTGGTAACGTCTCCTCACCGATCTCCCGTGGTGTTAGGAGGAGAGAGAAGGAGCATGATCGCGGGAGAAGCTACGTTCGCACAGTGGCAGGGAGAGACACGTTCGTTCGGGACAAAAAGCGTCTGAAAAGAAAAGTCGAGTCCGGCTGTCTTACTCTTGCCTCGTCTATGGCGGCAGGATCATCGGCCCAGTTACGTCCTTCTTCCCAGTAACTTTGCATCCTCCCGTTCGACTTTTCCAACCTCCTCTTCGTTCTATACGTTGCCGCTCTCTTCTCTCCGCTGCCGCAGCGAGGCAGCGTAAAATAGGCAAAAATTGTAGCAAGCTGAAAAAAGGACCTGCAGTGGCCGTTCTGCAGAGAGAGGGAACAAGAGAGCAAAACGGAGTGAAAAAAAGACGAGAGAAATCTAAAGTGCGCGGGGTGACGGGGTGGCGGGGTGGGGGCAGAAAAAGCAGAAAGAACGAACGAAGCAGCGTGGGGAGAGAGAGAGAGAGAGAGCAAGTGGGAGAGGGAGGAGGAAGAGAGAGAGAGAGAGAGAATGCTAGAGAGACACACGCTGCAAACAATGGCAGCGCGTGTACAGAACAGTTTCTTTCTCTTTCCCCGTGTTTCCTGTCTCTCTTGTTCGTTCACGTGCACGTTACTCCACCTCTCTCTTTAGATCCTCTCTCCGTTCCCTCTCTATCTCTCTGTTTCTCTCTCTCTCTCTCTCTCTTTCTCTCTCCTTCTCTCCATCTCTCTTCGTCCCACACGCAACAGTAATATCTACGGTTGTAGACGTGCAGCAGCAGCAGCAGCAGCACCAGCAGCAGCAGAGAGAAACGGAGAGAATCGTAGAGAGGGAGGGTTAGAGAAAGACAGCTCGAGCGTAGCAGAGGAGGAAAGAAGAGAGAAAGAGGAGGACAGAGCAAGACAACGACAAGAGAGAGGAAGGGCGGAACAGGTTCCTGCCGCGTTGGGTTGGGTTGCCGGAGGGTGCGGGGATCCGAGCTGGAACGAACAAGGGGAGGGAGAGCGGGAGAACTGGAATCCTGAGTAGCAACGGCGTAGCCGCGAACCAACGAACCTGGGCTCAACCTTAAAGCGATGGATCACTTCTGCTGGATGGTCAACAAGGACCTGCTGACTCCACGGGTACCGAACTGCTACCTGGAGAACGTTCTCCAGGAGTATCTTAGAGGAACAGGGCGAGAGAGTAACGCGATCTTTCCTTCTTCCTTTTTCTTTCTTTTTTTCTTTTTTGGAAACTTAAAGTCGCCTTTTCGAAATGTCCCTTCTTTTTTTTCCCCCGTGAAAACGTTTCTAGATCTTTGGCTACATCTTTCTTCGTTGTCTTCTAATTTTTCTCTCGAAGTCTAAGAGAAAATGGCTCGATCTTTACGCTCCTCTAGGGGTTGATCGATCTAAGGATTGTTCGTAATATGCGTGTTCGTGCAATTGGCGTAGGAAACACCTAGATCACTAGAGAGTCCAAGTCATCTCAGCTACGTTACGTCAAAGGGTTTACTGTCTCGCTGCAGTAATATTTCCAAAAGCTCGATCGAACACCGTACAAACCGAACGCGCATCGTTCGTTTAACTGTTTATACAAATGACCATTTCCTGGCCAGGCTGAATGCTACCGCGAAACTTTGTGATTACGCTTTAGCGTAGAGAAGAGAGAAGGAAGAGGGACAGAGCTAGGAGGAAGAGATTCCACGGCGTGTCTTGAACTAATCGATCAAAACGTAGCAAGTTCGATTGAATCCGGTGAATCGATTCTTGCGCGGCGGTGCCTCGGATAAACAGAGATCCCGAGAGCCGTACGATGGTTCGTCCAGAGGGGGAGGGGGAGAAACCTGTTTGCTAATCTGCAACTAACAACAAACGGCCGCTTTTGAAGTTTCATGGGTTCTTGAGTTCCGTAATCGACCGGTGTGCCTTGCTACTCCGGTCAAGATCGATTTTTCGATAGTTATCTGGTGAACTATATGGGCCAAGCATTTGTCTAGTCGAATTATTACTCCTTTAGATAGGCAATACTTGTTCGCAGAGTAAGTAAATATGCAGCAAGTATTTCAATAACAGACCGTAGAGAGAGAGAGAGAGAGAGAGAGAATGGTTTGCGGGGGACTCTGTTCGAAATTCGAGCGATCTACGCTTGGAAAACCGATACGCCTCGATGACTGGCCAACCTGAATGAGAACTGATCTTCTATGTCCACATCTTTAGTTAGGTTTTAACGTCGTATCTCAATTAGTAAAATTAAGGAGAAGTATCTTTGTTCATTGTACAAAGACAAGACTCGAAACGTTAGGATCTAAGAATGTTTCCGCGTTTGGTATTATGCAAAAGTCCCCGATACCATCCATGGTCCCACTCGACGAAACTGTTGATTAACCCCGGCCCTCGGGCACGGGCAAAAGTTTTACGCGCGATAGAGTCCATTGATCCGATTAACACGTAATTGGTTAAGTTTCGACACCGTGAGTTTCCATCAGAAATTAGCTAGAACTTCAAGTCCCATCAGAATTCTGCGTGTGAACCGTGACGCGTTCTCTGCCATACGTTTAGATTATAATCTATGTGCAAGTAAAAATAACTGAAAGGAAAAAAAAGAGAGAGAGAGAGAGAGAGAGTGAGAGGGGGAAAAGTGAGAAAAAGAGAAGAAGGCAAATATGTGTTTCACGGTCATCTGTTTAATAGTTATTTACCTGTGTTACGTGCACGATTGCTGATAAGAAACGTAACGTCGAAAAAAGACACGTGACAGATGGCGCAACAGTCGCAAAATGTCCTCTAATGGCACGATACTCGCGGCGCTGATTAGGCGGTTAACTGCAGAGCATTAGTTACGAAGATGATAATAAACGGCGTTATCACTTAAAGGCACCGTCGCTGCGCGGATAACGAAGAGAGGCCCCGGCGTATCGCAAATGGCTGGTGACATCGACGTCACGCGGCACCACGTGACTCGATAGCGTAACGCACGTTATAGTAAAAAGCATATCGTCGTACGGTAATTAATGTTACCGCAGCTCGTGCCGCTCATTGAAATGCTAATACTTACCGCATATTGTTGATACTTGATTTATACACGAGCCTCGAGTAGGACGCTAGACTGTGTTATCGTAAAGCCACAGGTTTTCGAACGTTCTGCGTCTCTATCATAAATCGATCGTGTGAAAGATACGTTTATCTTATTATCGTAAGGAACGAATGATTTCGATCGAGTATCGACGAATTTTGCCTAAACTTATCGTTGAAATTTGTTTGAAATTAAAGATGGTTTCTCTTATCGCGCGTTAGGGTAAGAAAGAAAGATGTCATATATTTTTTAATCAGTGGTAAGTTTGGAATAAAGGGTAGATCGGTGAATGAAGACGTCTGGGATCAAATTTCAAGAAATTCTCGACGGTGTCTGGTCCGTTTCATCCCCTTTTAATACGTTCCTTAAAGAAACTGGAGGAGCGGTGGTGCGCTCCTCCATCAGAATGAACATCGTCCCCGAGGACCCCTTTCATTCCTGACAACCCTACAGCTTACAACTAAATTAGCGCCTAATAGCAAACCGCCGTGCCTTGCCCCTGTGCGTGTACCCTTGATTATTCTCTGAACACGGACAATTATTTTTAACCAGCGTCTCATTCTCACGCCGTAACTCGTGGTGAATTCTAGCCTCGCCTCTAACTGTCTTTTAATTTGTTTCAATCACGAGAATTAGTTCCTTTCCGGTCAGGAACGTGGCGTTAGCATTGTGATATATTAAGTTCAGTTGTCTCCGACACCTGTTTCTTCTTCATCTTCTTCTTCTTCTTCTCCTCTGAAATCCCATAGAACAACAGAGATTCCTAAGCAACAACGAAACGTCTGGTTTCCTCTGTCCATTTCAAGGATACGGCGGTTCAACTCTCGCGAGTAGCACCAGCAGCATCATCATCAAGAAGACCGTTCCACCTTTTTCTTTTTTTTTTATTCCTGGCGAACTCGAGGCGCGTTCGCGATCACTGGTGTTGCAAAACGGTCCCCGGGGGGACGTTGTCCTTGCGCGTACGTTTGCCACGGGGCAAAGTCCCGTGGGAAAACGCGAGAGATCGGAATGCGGAGGAAAAGGGGGTTTCCTAAGCGCGCGCACACGTACGTTACATGTAACGTAGCTCTACGTACACCCACCACACCCTGGCACTCCGCGTCGCTCCACGGCCACCCCTTTCGGCTCGGTGGTGCGGCAAATCAGTCGTTCTTACGGGAACACGATGGTCGACGACGTTGAAAGCGGTGGTAGCTGTTAAAGAGAAGGGTCGCTGGGCTCTGAGGGAACCAGGGGGAGGAAGAGGAGGAGGAGGAGGAGGAGGAGGAGGTGGAGGAGGAGGTGTAGAGAGAGGGTACAGGGTGTAAGGAAAGAGAGAAAGAGAAAGAGAGGAGAGTGGTGACGGTGGTCGTCGTAGCGACGCGGTGAAGGCGGTGGGCACGTTGAGGGGTGGGTTTGGTTGAGGGTGGTTTGATCGTATGGTACCACGATGTATTTAATCTGCAGGCCGCTATATGGTCTTGGTTATTCATGGTGGTCGGGTGATGGGGTTCTGGTGGGGGGCATGGTGTACAGTCACGAAGGGTGGTGGTGTGGGGTGGGGGCGAGATATTGATCAAAACCTACCCTGGCACCAACCTCTGCCCCCCTTCCCTCCTCTCGCTCCATCCTCAACCCCCCACGGCACCCTTCTCTCTATTTCTCTCTCTCTCTCTCTCTCTCTCTCTCTTGCTCGCTCCCTCGCTCGCTCGCTCTTGCTCTCTCCCTCCTCCCACCCTCTCGTGCGCTTGGTATACCCTCCCCTACCCACACACCTTCCTCTTTCTTCCTCACCCCCTCGCTAGACTCGACCGAGCGTAGCCAGTGGTTCTCAATGCCGGATTTGGAAATGGGAAGGGGTTCTCAGGTTTCTGTGGTGAGAGAGAGGTAGCTCTTTTTGGTAGATGTGTCGAATAGGGAGGTGTATTGACCCGTTAAGTGGGCTCTCTTCTAGGTAAGAACATGGAACACTTAAGTGTTTCGTTAAAAATATGAGTATTTGAAGGGATTAGTTTGTGTCGGTTGTTGCTGGTCTCGGTATCACGTATAGGTATTGTGCGTATCTATTGCACTTTAAATAGGAGTTGCTTGACGCTTCTTTCTCAGTTAACAGCTTCAGACGGTATTGTTGATTAAAAGTTGCTAATTTTTGGTACGTTAGAGATCGTCTAATTAATTTTCCTCTTTTATGAGATAATTTCCATGAAAGTGTTGTTTCACGCGATTTGTGTAACGTTCGTTGAAGCTGTCATTTTGTCGTTTTTCGATGGAAAGATCGAATGACCCAATAGAAATGTTAAAACGCAGGCCGGGCCAGAATTTGCATTCTCCGGAGCGAGCAGAAAGAGAAGGGAAAAAATATGCGTTTTGACGTAGCCAGAGGGATTGAAATTATGGCCGTTGCTAATAACCTGATATCGGCAAAGCGGCAGCGATGGCGATCAAACGAAGACACAGAATTTCGAGCGATTCCCTCAAACGGTTCCGGCTCGATGGCTTCCTAACAAATCCCCTTCTCCCGAAACGCGCTAATGAACTGAACATCGCGAAACGATCCCATGTATCCACGGTTTTTCTATGGAAATCCGAGGGATTTTCTGGCTGATCGCTTCCTCTCGTTTGTTGTACGATTTTCCACTTCGAAACGTACCGCAGAAAGACAAGAAAAATACACCGGCGTTTACGTTCAGGTTGAAAATGACACAAATGTTGCACGGCGAATGTGTAAATTGATCCGAGTATAATGAACATTTGCGCACAGTGCATTGGCTGTTTGAAATTTCGGAAAAAGAAAAAGTTTTGTTATTCAACACGCCTGTTTTACGACAGACCTAGCCAATCTTGGAAAACTTCCAATTCTTTATATTCAACACATTAGGTAACGTAGGTTGGTTTAACCGAACGGTAGGTCGGTACTCTGTTTCAAACACAGTAAGTAAGAATGATAACGTGGTTCACATCTATTACTTTTACGATTCCATTGGTATGGTCGAATGAAATAAAAAGAAAAAAAAAAAAATAAAGAAACTAAGAGAAAAAGAAGAAAAAAGGAAACAAATAGAGAGAGAGAGAGCGAGAGAGAAGGAAGTGAAACACGCGGGATCGAAGATTCCTCCGCGGAAAAGTTTCTCCTTTGCTTTTCGCTCCACTTTTGGTCCCGAGATTATTCCCGGCCGACTTTGAAAGTGGTTGGAAGTTTTTTACGAGCCACCGCGACGTCCACTTCGACTTAGTCTCTCCTTTGATAGCCTGACCATCTTGTTTTCTAATTATACCGCTTTTAATTACGTTTGGTTAGTCGTCTCGTCGATCGACCAATGAGAAAACACATTTTACTTTTGGCATGTAAAAAAACAACAGAAAAAAGAAAAAGTAAAGTGAAAAGAAGAAACCGAAAAAAAAAGGAAGAGGAAAAGGCAAACATAGAAGACGTCGCTCAGTGGAAAATGGAGCGCGTGTTTTAATAATATCGACGAGATTTATGCAGGGTTGAGCAACAATGTAAACTTTGCTTTCTCTCTTTCTCTCGTGTCATGGAATAATTCAAGATAACATCGACGAAATTTATTTTCATTCTCTATGTCGCAAAGGGACGAAGTATCGTTAAAACTGTTCGAGGCAAGGAAAGGAAAAGCACGAAGAGAAAAAAAAAAAAAGGAGAAAATGAAAGAGAGGCGAGTGGTCGCGATAAACGCAAAACGCGATCAATTTTGAATCTGCAGGGTATTTTTTATGTGACCTTATCGCGAAGCAAACGCTAAATGACCAGTCACGAGTTTCGTGCTCGAGGCAGATAAGCCAAGAAAGCTTGAAATTTTCCGATTCTTTTCCTAAATGGAATTACGGACAAATTTGTTATGTCACCGTTTCATTTTTCTCTATTTAAACAACGCTATGAAGCGTAATTCGAGTAGAAAAGTGAGAAAAACTCTCAGGTATCACGAACAGAAACGTGTAATGTCCTATTGATTAGAGAAATTAAGAAACCCGATCGCAAATTTATCAAAAATTCCTCGAAGAAGTAACAAATTTCGACTGTTCTGTTCAACATTTGCAGCATGAAATTTTTAAAAAATCACATTTTAGATCGAAATATTTTCATCACAACGATATACCCTTGATTTGTATAATTGCTGGCCCTGAAGAATCCACCCCCTGTCGTTTGTACTCTATTAATTCCTTCGCGACCTCGAACGCGAGAGAAGAAGAGGGAGGGTGCGCGCGCGTGGAACGGGATTTCCGCTATATTTATGATAAAAAATTCCTCACCTGTGCCCCGTTGAGTAGTCTTCGTCAAGCCCGTCCTTTTAATGATCTCCGTGCAGAGAGAGCGCTTCAGAGTATCGTCTCGAGGACCGGCCCAGTACGACGGCTGGTGTAACATCATCGCGACATTTAA
Source organism: Anthophora plumipes (assembly GCA_951804975.1). Lineage (NCBI taxonomy): Eukaryota > Metazoa > Arthropoda > Insecta > Hymenoptera > Apidae > Anthophora > Anthophora plumipes. Next base: position 1,177,571 of record OX638121.1, read on the forward strand.
TTATTTGGATTTTCACATTCGACGTGGTGGTTTCGCTCTTTGTCGTCACGTCAACGGCGAGGAACACGGGTTACATCGATTATTTTGACGGGCGTCGAAGTGGAAGAAACGCAACGAAGCTTCGTTTGATGAAATGAGAAAAATTGAGAAAAGAGAGGGAGGAAGAGAAAAAGGAAAAGAAAGAAAACAGAAACATTATATACTCCCACTTTTCCACTCTGATGTTGATCCTTCTTTGTACTTGTCGCGGGATAATCGAAGCCTGAAATCGGTTCAGGTTAAAATAAAAGAATCATTTCCACGAGCAATTCGAAAGGCGAGACTCCCGTCTGATTTCGTTGATTTTGTAAGTTTAAATTGGCGGTAACGCACGGAACGAAATGAAGGGGATGTCAAGTGCATGGATTTTAATTATACAATGCAGTTTATCGAATTTTCAATTGCACGCCTGATTATGAAACGGAGTAATATAGAAGAGAATTCGATACCTTTGAATGTTACAAAACGCGCGGGAACTTATCAGAAAGTTGTGACATTTTACGTGTTTTCACGTGTTTCTCGCTTTGTTCTTTCCAAAATAAAGGGAGAGAAATAAAAGAGAGAGAGAGAGAGAGAGAGAGAAAAGGAAAAGAAGAAAAGATCGAGAGAACTTCTCGAAGACGTTTGGTAGTGTGTTAAAAGAAGTAGGCGAGAGAAGGGAAACTGTCCAACGAAAGGGGAACACTCGAACAAAAGTGTCGAGTGTCTCTCGTCGGGGCCAAATCTTTCGATCATCCGCGTACACCCTTTGATCCCTAGTCTACTCGACCATCCCTCACTTACTCTCCCCCTTTCTCGCTCTGTCTCTCTTTTAATTACTCTGATTTTTCGCACACTCGAATTCGCGTTTCTGTGCCCGCGCGAGAAAAGTCTACTTGTCGCGGGGTATCGCCTGGCTAAACCGATATCCTGCAGCGTCACGGATTCTTTGAAGTGTATCGACTCAGTGGGACGGGGAGGGAAGGGGAAGACAGGCCAACTACGGTGTATCGCTGCGGCTTTTAATTACGCGCCAATTAATTAACACACCGCTCCCCCCGTTTCTTTTTTCAACCACCTTTCCACCTGCTTTCTCTTTCTCTCTCTCGCTCTCTCTGTTTCTCTCCCGCTTTGGTCGCTTTTTATTTAGCCGGACGTAGCCACGCGGAGCCATTAGAGGCTCTAACGCGACCGCCGCCACCCTTTGCCTTGCGAACGAGTTATCTCGTTAAGAAATTAACCGCGAATTAACGCTGTTTTACCGCATAATTAGATGACCCCTAAAGATTGCCTCTTAATCCGCCGCGACGGACCGTTCTACCCCTCGATATTTGCCTGTATACAGTATTCCGTGTTCACGTTTCCTCCTTCTTTTCACTTTTGCCACGGAGGGTTTCTCCGATTTACGAGGAATAAAAGTTTGCGCTGTTGATGATCTTGCGAAGGATGATGATCTATACAGGTGAAACATCACGAGATGATCGATGGGTTAAGGAAATCATAGTGAAATCACTGTGACATGAAAGGTCCAGGAGGATTCGAAGTTAGGTTCGATTCGACGAGAACCGGTGTCACCAAGGAGTTAGTGGATAGCGGTGGGTTAGATTGAGGCTGATTGGGTAACCGCTAAGTATATCGAGCTTAGGATACTTCAGAAGCCTTCGTGCAAGGGCGCTATGCTTGTTTGCCCAATGACGATGGGCTACCGAGGCGTTTACGGATCTACAGGTGACTCGGTCTCTTCTCTTCGATTAATTAATCAACTTCTTGGATCATTTATAACCTTGTACAGGATACGAATCGCGAGATAAATTCTGAAAGAAGAATCGAAACGAAAATGGCCTTTGATATAGAGTTGAATATATATTTTTTTTGTTTTCCTTCCTGCAAGCATTAACACGGTTTGGACAATCATGTCGTCAGAGATGTCCAAGGACTAAGGACAGGTTTTCGTGAACTGGAATGGTATTGTGAAAGCGGCTTTAGCCGACGCGTGACAAATCCCAGGGAGCACGCGTAATACGCATGTCGAATACACATGAACCGCTCTTAAAGGGCTCGTATCCACGCCTCCGGTGTTCTGGTACAAGATTACTTATCGGCCGCGACAGGATACTCTACTTTGAAGAAGTCACTCTGCTCTCCCCCTCTGCGTCGATGCTTTTTCGTCGATGTACCTCGATCGCGCGACTCTATAAAGAGCCTTAGAAGAATTGCCCTTTGATCCTGTTACAAACGGTGTACACAGTTGCATCGATCGACCGCTGCACCTGTTTCACAGTCTCCGATAGCCTTTCTCGAACTTCCCTAAAAACCTCTGCTCGAATGTCCTATCCAAAATTCACCCTCCAACCTTTTCCTATGCGCTAAAATCCTACCATCTAGAAGGAGCTGTAGTAGTTAGGGGTAGAGGTAATTTTTAGCGGTCTCTAGCGAACATCATCGAACGGTGGGGCACGATTAACTCGCGTTGAACCTGTGTGTACGTCGGTTGCTCTCTCGGAGTGAGTTCTCAGCCTCCTGAACGTTTCTCCGGTTGCCTCTCTCTTCCCAACCGCTTCTTCGTGGCGACGTCTCTGTTGCTTGCACGTTGCCTGCACCCCCCCCTCTATCTTTCACTCGTTCTTCAGCCCCCCCCTCTCTCTCTCTCTCTCTCTTTCTATATAGCGGCAACGAGAGGCGAGTTCGAACCGTGAGGCGAGTCGAGGAACCCCGAGGAAGAAAGAAAGAACGAACGAACGGTGAGCAAATGCTCTCCTCGCTCTCTCCCCCTCTCTTCACAGCTCTCTCTCTCTCCCCCTCCCCCTCCACGGTTTGGTTCGGTCTTTTTCCCTCCCTTTTTCAGCTGCCTGCCCCCGTGTTTCTTCGTTTTTTCCCGTTCTCTCCGTCTATCTCTCTCTCTCTCGCTCTCTCTTTTTCTCTTTCTCTCTGTCTTTCCACCTATGCTCTCCTCTCCTCTCTTTCTCCGGGGGTCAACGTACAGGCGCGCAGCGTGACCGAAATCACACACACGCTCGTTGCGAACCCGCTCGACTGTGACTCGCTTCTTCGTCTTTATTTGGCCTCTAATTGTTCCTTCTTGCGCGACGCCCGTCGGTCTGCTCGCCTGCCTGACTGCTTGCCTGCCTGCCTGCCTGCCTGGCCGCTTACCTGCTTGCCTGCCTGGCGACCCTCGCTGTCGAACTTTCGACGAGTCACCTGAGGATTCCTACGCAAGGACCGCCACCATGGTGATGCTGTACCTGCCACCGTGGAAACTCGCGTGCCAATCACGCATTTTTCTGGACCTTTGACTCTCCATATACGTGATTCCTTAGAATCGAAAAGATTCTGAGGATTCTGGGCAATTGAACTTTGCAGTGACCATAGGGAAATAGTTTCAGTTGTTTTCTGGAAAATTCACCCCCCAGCAGTAGGACCTAAACCTTTTCAATCGAGGTGTCTGTAGTTTCGACTCTTTGCACTCTCGTCTTCACCATTTAGGGTGATTTCTGCGGAATAAATGGAGGGTTTAGCTGGAGCTTTACATTCCTCCTCCGAGTTCTTCGAATTCTCCAATTTGCATTTGAGAAATAAAAAGCTTTCTGAGTCGAGAAGACGCACTTGTGCGCGGCTCGCGACAATCCGCGCCACCCCTCGAGGCAATTAGCCCTTCTCGTTGGAGGATCGCGGTCGCTTCCGGTCGCGATAGTGGTTTCTGGTCAGTGCAACAACCTATAGCTCGCTTCACCAACGTCTCGGACAATGGCTCTCGGATCGGCCACGCTTACCTGGGGCTGATTGTCGGAAAAAGGGGAGGGAAACGGGGCCCCGGGTGTCGCAGCGAGCAGATTAATGGTCCCAGGGAATTCTTGGTAGTCTATCCGAGGACCGGACCCCTCTTCCTTTCAGCCCCTTCTTCCTCGCCAGAAGGTCGTATCAGTACACGTAGACTAGAAAACGCACCACCCACGTGCACAGAAAATCTGATTGGAAAGAATCTTGGGAAAGGATTCTTCACGAATCCCTCGAATAGCTGTCCTAATAGCATCTAAGAAATTCATCCCCTGCCTCGTGATTTTTTAGTTTTTCAGTAAATAATTGATGGCCTCTATCAACTCGCCCGACTTAATATCTCGAGGCAAACGGTTAATTAATTCATGCTAAAATATTGCATATTTTCGTTAAAGACTTTCTTGTCCCCTTCACCCTTCTTCTCTCACTCCTTGTTTTTTTCTTTTTTTTTAACAAAATTTATCACTTTACTTTAGGATGTAGGTCAAGTCAAGACCAAGTGACGCCAGTGAGCAAAGTAAAAGGAAAAGTATATTACTTGGGGTGTAGTCTATATACGGTTGGATTTTCGATAGTGGGGGGCATGGAAAAGTTGGTTACTTTCCGTTAAACGGGTAGAGGGTACCTGGAATTTCCAGCGCTTTGTAAACGGTCTTGGCTTGCGGCCTCCTGCCACTCGGACAATGATACCTCTTGTCTCAAACTCTACCTGCGTGGCGAGTACCGAGTTACCTGAGTCCTCTGTCCTGCTCCTTAGGTCGCGGTTAGGGCCTCGTTATTAGCTTTGTACCGTTTCGAACCTGTTCCACGCGCCTCCCTGTACTGGATTTAGAGTAGCCTCTCTGGTTTGATCAAAAGAATTTTTGGTTATGCTTTAACACACGCTGCTAGGGGGATGTTCTATAGAACGATCCTGTTGCAGGTGAAAGTGGAAGGATACGGAGGATTTCGTATTCCCTCTAATGAAGACATTTTTAACTGAGATTAGACAAGGAGGATATTTCGTCGATTTTCTTTTTTTTCGTCTCGTTAATTTATCTCCTAACGTAAGATATTTTCTTACCAGATCGATTACTTTTTAATCTTAAAATAAGATGCCCTGCTTCTTTCGAGATCGGATAAACGAGAGAAAAAATTTGCGGAGGGTAAATATCTTGAATTGATCTTTGTCGAAAGGTTCCGAAGTAACTTTAAACGACGTGAAAATGATTCCTGTTATTTTGTTTACGGTTAGAAGCAGTTTCGTAGGTTGTACAAAGGAAAAGGGAGGGAAGCTAGGCTGGTGCAAGGCGGTGCACGAGCGATGGTCGTTTTCGCACGCGCCGCGCGTCAAGTTGAAAGACCATTCTTCTTCATCACACCGTACAAATGCGTTCAACTTGACCCCGAACACGATAAATCGGATTTCTGGGCTTCTGTGATCTTAACGGAATCAATCCTCCGCCAGGTTCCTCGGGACCACCAGCGATTTCGATCCCCATGGAAAGTGAAACTGTCTTAAGGTGGACTTTGACAGAGATACGGCTTCCCATGCTGCGGCAAATGGAAAGCAATCGTTTGTCAAATAGAATTGGCCCCCGTTACTTCCTCCGGCAGACATTTTACAAACTTTACCGTTCACCTATTCGATATTCAAGCTGACGAAAATCTCTTTACGATGAAACATCCTGTACAGTTTCCAACCTATCGTTACCCCTGTTAATCTCAGTTTCACATTTCCGATTCATGACAATTTTAAACGCAAAGGGAGGGAAAATGATTGTCTGCCGATATTTCGAAATTCTTTCGAACCCCATTGGTAGAAAATTGTGAAAGAAACTCGAACGGAGGGAAAAGCCTTGTAAAAAAAGAGGTAGAGGCAGCGGGGGTGGTACACAGAGAAGGTAAATCGAGGCAAGGCAAGCCCCACGTCGAGTTGCGTGGACAGTGGGCATCGGGCGCTCACGTGGCTCCCCACCCCTTTGCCGTGCGTGAGCCTGCTCCCTACCAACGCTCCTTTCGCCGTGGCGTCGCTTCAGCTTCACTCCCCACTTCATGTCCTCGCGTGGCTCTCTCCCACCATCTCGACTCTCTGTCCTCGAAAGCTCGAGAGCGACGCGAGCGCCATCACGGCTGCCGCTCCGCAGTAACGCGATTGCTCTCGTCGAGTGTATAGCCGTGTTTCGACGCGGACAGTGCCGCTGGTTGCTTCGTGACACGCAGCGCGCGTTGTCCCGCGTTCCCTGTTTTTTCTCTTTCCCTTCCTATCCATCTCTTTCTCTCTCTCTCACTCACTCACTCACGTACACCACGTATACACGCATATACACACGTATACTCTCTTTGTTCGTTACTTTGGTGTCGTCTACAACACGGTGACTAACTTACCTCGCGAGTGTTCGTCTGTGGGATCGTCTTTCTCTCGCTCTTTCTCACTCTCTATCTCTCTCTTTCTCTCTCTCTCTATCTTTCTCTCTCCCCCCTATCTCTCTCTCTTTCTCGCGACTGTTCGGTGGTCGATCGAGCCAGTCGCGTTTTCTCCTTCTCTACCGCTGGTATCGGAGTTGGATTAGAATCGGACAAAAAGAGAGAGAGAGGAGACTGGAGGTTTTCTAAGTCTCGGAGCAGAGATAGCAAGTTCGGAGAGGATCGAAAGTAGAGAAGGAAACGCGTGTTTTTGGAGGACTATGCAGAGACGCGGGCAGCCAGTCGGAAAGCAGCGTGGTTGCCCGGTGTTTGGGTCGCCTAGCGGCGACTGAGAGCACGGCTACGGGATGATAAAGTTCCCGCGGGACTCGCTGGCGAGTAGAAGAGTCGGCGAAAGAAGAAAAAGAAGGGCGGCAGGATGGGCGGCGGGAGACGAGGAGCGCTGGTCCGCGACGTAGGTGCGCACCGCGACGCCGACGACGTGACGGCCACGTGCCCCCGCGGATACCTCGCTGGCTGCTGCCACTAACTCTCTGCATCGTAGTGTGTACTTCGTCCACCTAGATAGTTTTCTCTCTTCCTTGTGGCGGTAATAAACCTGGCTGAAGTGAGTGATTTCGCAGTGTGTAACGGTGAATCTTTACACGTCCGTAAAAGTGCTGCACCGTGACTTCGAGGATGTTTGGTGTTCGTTATTCGACTAGCTCGTGTAATTGTTGGAATTGTGGAGTTCTTGGAACAGGTGGTATATCACGGAAACGTGTTTCCCTCGCGAAACGAAGGCGACGCAGACGCCGAACAGGGTTTGGTTTTAGTGATAAGAAGTTGTGGTCGGTGAAAAAGGTAGGAGAGGCCTAGCGGTGGTCGTCACGGGATCGTGCGTCGAAACCTTTAATACGGCACGAGTTTACCGTCCCTTCCGTCCGACGCGCGCGTACGAGGGGCACGTGGTTCCTTCAGTCCATGCAGCGAAATCTCTTTTAACGTGTACACATCTCCGAGGAGGATCAAATCGCTCGGTTTCTTATTTGAAAAATACACCCGAAGGAAGCAGACCTTTAGAAATTTTATTCGACCGCAAATGGATATACCGGTTACTTGATTTATCGGAATAAATTATAGAAGAAAGTGCAAGAGCAAAGGAGGAAAATATTCGAAAATCGCGACGAGGTGGTACGTCGTCGTCGAAGTAAAGGAATAAGAAGAAGAAGAGGAGGAGGAAGGAGCAAGAGCGAGAAGAGGAAGGAGAGGAAAGGAGGTTGGAATAGGTGGTGTTCCCGCGCTCGTCCCCCGAGTCATCAGCAGGCCGGCGTGAGTTCGAGGAGAGGGTGAAGAGCGTCGTGGAGGGGGGAGTGATGCCGGTGAGGGTGGCACAGCGCCCCCCAGGTGGAATACCACTGCACGCCGGCGTGCCGGTAGCGCCCAGCAGCGTAACCGCCCCCGGTCCGTCGGGCCGGTGCCTCGGGGGCCCGGCAGCGCCCCCCGCCGGCTCGCCGCCGCTGCCGCCCTCTCTACAATCGCTCGGCGGCGGTGTGACCGCGAATCCGAACACCAGCAACGCTGCCGCCGTGAGCAACGGCAACAGCAACGGTAACACCGCCAACACCAGCAGCATAGTGAACAGCACCGTAGGCCAAAGCATCGTCAGCACCGGCCTACCAGGCGTCAGCACCACCAGCGGCGCCACCACGAATCCCTTGCAGGCGATGGCGTCGGCGGCGGCCTCGCTCACACAGCTGAACAACATGGCGAACGGTCCGCTGCCGCCGCTTGCGGCCACTGGGCCCACAGGCCCGCCTAGCCTACCGCCGCCCCAACCCGCCACCACGCCGACCCACGCCGGCCCTCCGACCCCTCACGCCGGTGTCACCGGCGGGCCCCATTTGAACGGGGCCTCGCCGAGTCCTCACCCTATGCCGCCCCACGGTATGATGACCGGCTCCCCCCATGCTCCCCACCATCACATGGCCGCCGGTGGACCATCGCCGCATCCTCACCACCCGGGCCCGCACATGGTCGGATCCCCCCACCATCCCGGTGCCCATGCGATGGGCCCTGCCGCGGGCATGATGGGCCCCGCGGGCATGCAGCCGCAGGGTGCACCCGGGATGTGCGGCCCGGGACCTACCGGCCCTATGGGCCCTCACGCGCACCCCCAGGGACCTGGCGTGCCTGGACAACCGCACATGCACAACGACCCCTTTTACTGCTCGCCTTTCGGATCTCACTATTTCAGGTAAATTACCCATTGCTACTTTTTCTTTTTTTTTTTTGTCGCCCTTGTCTTCCCGAATTTTGGGCATACCGGCGCAATGTTACGAGTAGACATTTGAGAATCGCGGACTTGGACGGGTGGGGAAGGAAATTTGCTACGATTATTCCGAGGTAGAACTTGGACTCGCTTCGTATGCAAGTTTTTCAGTTGATGCAGAGATCCTTTCGTCCCCTTCGCTTGTTGGGTGCGGCAAATAATTAGTCGGTGTTTGTGAATAGATTTTGTTTTTTTTTTCTCTTCGTTTTTTCCTCAAGTCCTAGGAGACGGAAAGATCTCGCCTTGTTCGATGATGAATTTTCCCTTTCTCGAGCAGATTAGCAAACACACCGGAAGGGTATCAATCCTGCCGCGATTAGAGTAGCCGGCGCGCGATATACGTAAATAATCTGTCGTTACATCGGCTGTAACAATTTTTTCGTCACGCGAAACGGCACTCGCGCGATCCTCGAACAGGTTCCCGCGGTGTATCGGTGTTTTCTTTCAGGGAAACGGTCACGCGAACTTCCTAGAAAGAGGGGTGTATCGCGTGAACGAAGTAACTTCCGTACGAAACACGACGTTCTCTCGTTGTCTCGTTCCGAATTTCGAACTGTTGTGACGCGTACTTTTCGGTACATTTAACTACAGAGAAAAAAAGAAATTTTTATTCCATCCAATCGAAATCTTTCCGATAACAATTCTCTCTTCGATCAACCTCGATCACGATTAGCCAGAGATTATCGAAGATTTTTTTTAAGTTAGAGCGTGTCAGCGTTCGGACTGTTCTTTTACGGCTCGATACTTCGTTCCATGCCAATCGTTCGGCAGTCTCTCACTAGCACGCTCTCTCGGGCGTAGTAACAGTATACCCGGAGAAACAGTTATCATAGCTCGAGACCAGGATCTTCCTGGTGACCGTTGCGCGCTCGAACGTGCCTCGGAGCCTTGCCTCGAGTAAATATCCTCTCATCTCGAGCCTCCGAGAACTCCTCTTAACCTGCTCTCGTAAGCTACCATCTCACCTTCAAGGATTTTCACGTCACCTTGCTTTCTTCCCCTCTTTTCTCTAACTTTCCGACAGACGGAATAATCTCACGTCTTTTTTCCTTTTTTAAATAAGTAATATACTTGGTCGACACTTTCGTCGTAAGAATAATGTTCGAAACGTTTAGGAAGTAACGTCGACAGGTTATTTTCATGGCGAAAACAGTCGGATAGCGGGGAAACTTTCGCCAGAACAATCATCCGGGCATCGAACGAAACTGGGCAAAGTTATCGGATCGATGATGTATCCGGGTAATTATCGTGGACAAGCCAGCATGTTCGCGAGTCAGGTGTCCAGGGAGAGTCGTCTCGTTGCGGTTCTGTCCGCGTGTTCAGGTGGCCCGCAGGTGGGAGGCGCCCGTTGCGCAGGTGTACACCGCGAAACGCGACTTCCTTCCTCGTCTGGAGAACGGGTAGACCCGGTGCGTAGCTGCCACGGTGACGATTATCCGGTTCTTCTCCTTCGACCTTCCTTGTATCCGGTCTGGACGTCTCTATCGGCTCGACATCATCTCCCTGTTCGCTGGCCCCGTCTGGTAATCGCGCTGGGCTCATTAACATAAGCGTTCCACGCTGCTACATTCGCACGAATCGTCGAGCCACTTCGTTCAACAACCGCGACCACTTTTGTCCCGTCTTCTTTCTCCCTTTCTTTCTTTCTTTCTTTCTTTCTTTCTTTCTTTCTCTAGACGTTAATAACACCAGCTTGATTTCATTTCATTTTTGTTTTTTAAACAGTTAACCTTTTACTTAGGAGAGGTGTCACAGGTCTCGGTTATCGGTTCTTTTACACGGGGGTCGTTTAAGAATTAGCAAGGGAAGTAGGAAGTGAGGAGAGTGGTGAATTTTTTTACCTTTGAATAAATTGCTGCAGAAAATGTGCGAAAGAAGGAGGGAGATACGTAGTGCGATCGGAAGTCAAAACGTCGACTGTTGGGCTTATCTTATCGCGGCCTCTCGGTAGGATAAGAAGGACCTTGATCGCCTCGCGACCAACTGAATCGGCACCTTGCCTCGTTTACGAGGCCCTCGTAGCGTTACAAATTTCCAACTGTATCGCGTGGAGAAGTTCCCTCGGAAATGAAAATCATCTCTCAACGAAATGTAAAGATTCTTGTACATGGACGAGTTAGAAAAATTCAATGTCCTTAGACATCGTTTGTAACGAGGACAGAAATTTTCTAGGATAAACCTCCAAGTTTTCAGTCTAGTTACAAGAAATTGTGTCCTCTTCGACGTTCGAACGATATTCGTTTGGAAAGCTGTGTTCTTCTAAAAATATGCAAGTTCCTCGCAGAACTGCTTTTCCTATCGATCAGACCTCAGGTTAAACAGTTCGCGGCGGTTAGTTTCCGCGGTTCGCGGGCAGCATCGCGGTTCAAGTAAATCGCCGGCCGGTACGAATCGGTGAAGAGGCGTGTGGAAAGAGGAAAGGCTCGTTTCACCGAGGCGAGGCACGCGAGGAGATACCGGGCCGAGTGCATAAAGCCGTGTGCAGGTAGCGTATCAAGTCGTATCGTCGGCTCGGTTCCAGTTTCACGTGAAACTGTTCGTGCAACCGGGCAGGTTCAAGGCGAGCCTGAAAACTGGAATGCACGTGCGTCTCCCATGAAACACCCTGGAGATCTCTGTCTTCTTCTGATGGAATCATCAATAAAATTAGAGGACGATTTCCTCTCTTTTCATCTCGCCATCTCTCTGCTTTATTCCTATCGTATTATTAGCTCGTTGCACACGAAATGGCGATTTTCGCATACCGACAGATTCCGTTTTGTCTTTGCGAATTGGAATCGTGTCGATTGTCGTACGATAAACTCTGCTGTTTTAAATGCAACACTTGTTTCGGTGTAAAAGTTGCGTTACACATTACCGATCACGCGTACTTTTCGCGAGCTATGTTGAAAACTACAATTTTAAACGCATTCCTACATTTAAGTACCCATAAAGCGTGTTGGTACCTTGGAATAATAAAATAATTATCTAACATTTCGTATCGCTTGCATAAACGAAAGTAATCTGTTTAGTAAAATGCCGAAGTGAAGTAAAAGCATGTTAAATAACGCAGCATTTTTTTAAAAGGGTGTTAACGTTCGAAGCAAATTAATTTTTGCAATGGGGGAGATTTCTCCAATCGGTTAGCAAAATGTTAAGGTTACATTAAAAGTAGAAAAATCAATTCTGATCGAATTCAGGCGATCTTCTTTTACGAATTCAAACTGGGACATAATGTAAGTTTAAGCATTAATTAATCAAAAGAAAACAAAAAGAAAAAAGTATTCGACAACGAAGCGACGATTAAAACTTGCGTTTAAGGAATTTATTCTCAATATTCAGATTTCTATGATAATACCCTAAATCTATCTCTACAATTCGTTGACAGAAATGTATCGAATACGCTGTACCTTAATTTGCTTGAAGAAATTTATCTTTGACCACGTTATCGCGGTTCAATCTTTCGTTTCTGAATTCTGTCGTTTCGCACGAAACGGCGTGATAAACGCGAGAATAAGAATTGTAGTTCCGATGCCATTCGAAGAGAAAGTAGCGTATGGATTTATTAAAATTCCTGATTCACCGTTGAATCGGAGCATCTGTCACGAAATGAGCAAAGTTTATCAGACCACGAAGGCCTCAGATTCAATCTAATTCCCTGTGGCCGCGGCTATCAAATGCATCAGGCTTTTCCACGCACTCGATTAACCCCGCTGCACTCAATCATTCACGCGGCAGCGTCTTCCGTCCCTTCCAATTACTTTCAAAGCCGAGGAGCCGGCCCCAGGAAGCAGATAAACCTAATCCCGGTTCAGGTATACGTGTCCGTGCACTCCGATTCAGCCTCCAGACGCCGTTTACCGGAACACCGTAGAAGAGGAGAGCCAACCGCGTGGCTATGGGGGTGAACAGGAACGTAAGAAGCTGACGAGGTGACAATGAACAAGGGAAAGGCCTTTTCTTAGTCATGGTTTACCTAGAAGCACTAGAGTACAGGTGTCTCGTTGGACAGGTGCAATTTACCGAATGTCAATTGTCGAGATGTTCTTTCATTTTCTAACTTGTTCCACTGCCTTCCGTCACACCAATTAGCCCTTTGTCCTCTAACGTTCACTCATAGTCAACTATGACAAAGGATTCTTTTCCTAATCATCTTCAAATTCTAATATATGGAACAGCTATCTTTCTGTTGATTCGCATCAACGATTTACCATTGCATCGGTAGATTTTTTTACGATGCAAAATTCTTTGTATCGATATTAACCTTCTAAGTCTTGAATACTTCCGGTCGAAGCTGCTGAGATCGTTGGGGAATGGAATACTTTTATGCTACGATTTTATGTGAATTCTGCTGATTGATTACATGCAAAGTGCAATTAAGTTGTAGTTGTAATTCTTCAGTTACGCTGAAATATTGGAATTTTTTTTGTACAATTTCGTTGAAATTCAAAAGAAACCTTTCATTCAAGATATACTAACGAACCCGAGAATTTGCATTCAATAATTGTAACAAAATAATAAGGAAAACTTCAGACTTATATTTCAAACAACAAAATATTCATGTTTAAACCACGTAAATATTTTATATCTATCCTAGATTTATCAATAAATGGATTTTCATTTTTCTTTTTGTGTTTACTGTCGTTTGAAAACACTGACAAATGCCTATGTACATTCATAATCCACGCTGATGACTTTTATCGGACGCGTGTGTGCATCAATAGCAGTGAAAAGGTTAAATATTCGTGCATTTGCAATGATCGTAAGTTAAACAGCTAAACATCACCGTGCAGGGCAGTAGGCCTTCGTTCACGAGGGAATCGTGTAGGCTACATTTTGCAAAGTATCGGAAAACTATTTAGCCTCGTATGTCGATCGATCTGTCAATCGTGAAAGTTAACTGACGAAAGAACAATGTCTGTTGGTCGAAAGGGGAGTAAAAGACGAGGCACAGAGAAGTGGAAAGAACGAGGCGGCCCGGTATCGAAGTAAGGTGGTTCTCGGTGACAGGTTGAAATCGATTATCGTCCTCGCGGATCTGCCCGATAACGATTTCATAGCTCGATAAACGGCCGGCGTTATCGCGCTTTGGGTCGCGAAACTAACGGAGATTCGAAGATAATTGGCCCGATTCCCTCTGTTCGCTACGTTCGTTCCTTCGTAACTGTGGCGAGTAGTAGCTATTCTTAATTGAAAGTGGATTCCCTACTGGTGTTTGTATCCACTCGAAAAGTTGCAGACACCGCGGCGTGTTCGAGGTGTTAACAGCTGGTTCCGACGACGATAAGCATCTTCGCGGTCTGATAAACGACGCAGTCCACTCGTTCCTTTTGCCGTTCGATATCTCTTCGCCTCTTTTTCGAGAATTCGACTGGTTGCTCGATTCTACAATGGAAATCCCTAATCGATCGTGTCCTGTACTCTAATAATTCACCTACTCGTAGTAACAACCTGTGCCTCTGCATCGAACACCGCGCCTAACTGTGGAAAACTATAGGGAAACGTAAATGGGGAACCTTCAGACAGTTCAGACGCAGCTGGTGTCTCTTGGAAACAACGATAAGAAAGAAACTTGCCCGATTTTTCGATGAAATATATCACCTGTACCCACTGAGCATAAGCTTTAGAATCGAATTTTTCTTTTTTTTTTTTTTTTTTTTTTTTTTTTTACACCTTTTGTATTTTCTCTCTTCTTTCTCGGCTTTTCTTAGACATTCATACTCGTTTTCTCGAATCTCTCTCGGTATGAAACGATCGGAAATTTCCCCGATCCCTCTTTGCACGGCTGACCAGAGTTTAAACCGTCGAAATCGAAAGTTTACGATTATTTTAACGCGGGCTGTTGCTTCCTCGTGGATATTCAGGCAATTTTATTTTTATCGCGGCCGTCTATTTCAGCCGATGCGCTTCGGATCTGTTCTAGGAGTGAGATAGGGAACTGTTCGAAAAGGAGAGAGGGGTACAAGTGGTGTGGAGATGGTGTTTTCTCGATTCTGTTGAGCTACCGAGGATGCTCCGTTGCAGAAGGGGGAGGTGGAGGCGGAGAGGGAATAATGGCCGATCGGCAAATCGAAAGCTTAAGCTATAAATAATGAAATTAGCGCTGCCTGTCCAAATGCAGCACGTGACCTCGCGAATCTCGCCAAGTGTCTGTATATTCCGTAGAGAGCCGTGGGTTCAACCGACCTACCTGCGCCGCGCCGCCGCGCCATGCACACTCATGAGCGCCAGTGGCTCTCACTATTACCTGTCGTCTTCGTCTTCGTCGATATTTCACCGTCTTTCCACGAATTTTCAATTGATGATAACTGAATTAATCGTACGAATCGTTATTATTATTATTATTTCATTCTTCGATCTGTGACTAGGGTCATTTACGTTTGGAATAATTGCGAATATCTGATATATCGGTACCTGTTAGGTATTGCACGAGGTATTATCATACGTAATAAGGCTCATTAAGAGTCACCTAGAGGAAATATATTCTTTGGAAAATATTTCCTATTCGTTATATAAAACGGTGTTTTGCTGATCTAAGTTGCGCGACGATTACACGTCCCTCTCTGCCTCCTCCTCCACCCCCTCCTCCTTCTCTCTTCCTCTTCCGTAATTGTTCAAATGCAATCGGTCGCGTTAGGAAACAAATGTCGTTAATGTCGCGACGCTTCGGAGATTCCCCTCAGGAACGATCTCGAGTAAGCGTATCGATGCGTTCCCCTTGCCAGGAGCCGAATTTCGATGGATTTCTTTCGGTAGTAGGTTCGGTTGTTTGCCAGGCTATTCTGGAAATCTTTACGACAAAGTTCCTATTCCAAATACGATTGCTCTGCTTCAGTTGTTATTCTTTCTGGGTATTATCAATTGTTGGGAGATACCGGTAGCTCTTTGCTTCGTTGGAATCATCCTGATGGAAGCTGGGTTTGGAGCATACATTTCTGGATGAAATGATGGAGCACAAGTGTGGGATGTCATTCAGTTTTCGCATATTTTTATATTCAGGATTCTTCAAATTTTGTTTTCTATTTGTCAATTTAATTGTCGAAATGGAGACCTCGAAAAATGATGATTTGCATTTCGAATTGTGTGGATATACCTGCGTTGTTAGAAACGTTACAAGTGTTACGTAGAAGGATGGGAAGCGGGAAAGTAAATCAGAAACATGACAGAATTTGTCAATTTCATAGATTGCAACATATGTAAAAATGGGCTGAAATATCAATTGTAATTTATCTTCGTAAATAATTCGCGGATGTTCTTCTGCAGTTGTTATTCGTGAAAAAAAAAGACGTGCTATTTTACAGGCTGCATCGAACTCATGCTTCACCGCACGTTAGATTGCTCAGGAAGCTGTAGTTCGAGTTAATTCTAAGAACGTTCGTCGTATACTCTAAGACATTTAAAAATATTAAGCGACGAAAACTTAAACGAAAATCTGCATTAACTGCTAGATATAAACAAGATCGATTGAACGTTGCTAAAGAACGCATAAAAAGTTATAGATTTTTATAAGAAAATAAACGTTTCAGTTTTGAAAATGTACCACCATTTTGCTGCCTCTATCTTTAATATTTCCAAAAAAGAATAAGAAAATGTTTCTTTACGAGAACGTATATCCTACTGTCACAAGGTAAAGCTTACAAAACATTCCGAAAATTTGGAGAACTCTGAATACAAGAGAAACTTAACGATAGCACATATGTGCTATCTTTTTGTCAAGGAGTGTACATCATCCTCGTTGCATAACACCTCGTGTTGCGTCGCGTACACGCGTCGAATCTCCCTCCATATAAGTCTGCAGGTCGAACAGAGAAGAGTTTTTCAAATTCCTCGGTCAGATGATCGATTTCTGTGCTTGTGATCAATCAGGACACCCTAAGGTTGGCCTACTTTAGATGTACCACGGTCCACGGTGATGGAGGATTTGTTTTGGAGCACACTGTGCGCCGCGCCTCCGTAGAGCGCCGCTCCTACGTGTCCTCGGTTCATTAATTCACTGGATGAAGAATCGAATCTCTGGGATGAGAACCGCGAGTGATTTGCCAGTGAAGCAGTTCGTTGGCGTTGGAGTTGGCTCGGTTGGTCTCTCCTCTCTTCCTCTCTGTCTCTCTCTCTCTCCCACTCCCTCTCTCTCTTGCTCTCTCTGTCCTGTGGCTCTGTTCGTCTCTCCTCCTCCTCCACCACCTCCTCCTCCTCCTCCTCCTCCTCTTCTTCTTCTTCTTCTTCGTCGTCTTCTTCTTCTTCTTAGACTCGCGCTCTGCTCTCTCCGCGTTCTCAAGGCCGCCACCTCGAAACCTCTCTCCCCCTCTCCGCTCACCACCACCTCTTCCTCCTCCTCCTCTTTTGCTCCCTCCTCCTTGCCCTCTGCTTCTCCTCCACCTCCCCCACCGCCTCCAACATCGCTGCCTCTCACCCTTCCAAACAGCTAGCCAGGCATCTTACCTCAAGCTGACTCCTTCCTCTTGGACTCTGCGTGACCCCTCGCCCCCCTTTCTCTCTCTCACACACACACACTCTCTCTCTTTCTCTCCCTCATTCTCTCTCTCTCTCTCTCTGGTTCTCTCTGTGGGCCGCGCGCGCGTCCTCGTCCGTGGCTGTCTGCTCCTCGCGAGTGCGAGGGAACTTGGCGCGCGCTCGCGCGCCTTCAACTTTCGAACTGTCACGTTTGCCTAGGCATAGTTTGTTCGAGAGATAAATTTCGTGGGGGGATCAGTTTCGCGATTTCGGGAGTTCTCGTGGAGTAGACAGAGTTTTGCTAGCGGTAAATGGACAGGTTACTTATTTTTCTTGGTAAACTCTGCAGGGTTTCGTCATCTGTTACATATTACCGAGTGATTCATGCCACCGATAGGTTGGTGTACGTTTTGCAATCGTGACAGAACACGGGCGTCGATAGAAGTCGATCGAAGCCGAGACACAAGGAGGAAAGCGGCGGAATCCTGGAGAAATTGCCGGCACCTTGCGAGACGCGGGAAATGTCGCCAGACCAGTTCTCCGCTGGGCCTCTTCTAGCGCTCTAGGTCCGGTTTCCAGTCCCTTCGGCGAACTTCCACCGACCACGATCCCTTTTCTCTCTTTTTTTTTTCCTTTTCTTCCTCTCCTTCTGGACATTCAGACTGCTAGCCGTCTGCCACGGTGACGTTCCTTCCTCGTGATCCTGCATCCATAAGGATGAGGAAGGTTATGGTCCCTGGCCCCCTGGAGAATATTTTGTCAGAGATTCGTATGAATACTTTAGATCATTTGGGTCCATAGATCTGTTTCGATGCAGTTTTTAAACGAAAAGGAGGTTAGAATTAGAGGGACAGAGGTTTTCCCGCGTTTCTCAGTATACAGGTAACTAAGCGTACACTCAGCTTGCCCGCGAAGTATGCACGAGGAAGAGTGAGAACTGAAGAGAGATAGATGGAGAAAGAGCACCTCCACTTTATTCCCGGAGGTTTTTTTTTTTTTTCGAAAGACGAATCCCGCTCACCTTGAAAGGTACGTCGCGTGGCTCGTCGTCAAGCAGTTCTCGAACGGGGCCCTTCGAGCCTCAGGAAACTTCGAAAAGCCATCTCTCGAAAAGCCTTCCCTGAGAATTATAATTCACCTTCCTCCTGCATCTTCTTTTATACGCATATATATATTTTTTCCCATCGCAAGAGAAGCGTGAAATTATTTTCCTTGAATTTCTAAGATAAGAGAGGAACAGTCGCTCTCCTCGCAAACGTAGAAATTTAGATTTTTCATCGACATCTAAGATCTATATTGGACGTTGCATCACCGGAAGGTTATCGCGTGTATCGTTTAATCTCCCGTTAAATTCTTTCAACTTCCTTTCCTCGTCGAAATACGACAGTTCCTCTAATTCCACAAAAGAAGAACTCGCGTCCAGATTAATTCACCCTAATGTACCCACCAGTCATCACCATTCCCGAGCACCACGAAAGAGAAACTACCTGTTATTTTTAATGTCCACATCCACGTGCTCAGTTCCCTCGAATGGTAGGCCGATCCTCGTCAGAGGAGAAGGGTTCTCCGCGGCTTAATCCGGATTTATTCGGCCCCTTTTATCCGCGGAATGATCGCGAGCAACGTAGACACGCTACCGTAACCCGGTCACGTGGTACCTTGGATCAAGGTGGGGTGGTATCAAGAGGCAGGCGTGCTTCCTTTGGACCATTTTAGGAACCAGTTTCGAACGAGAAGTGGTCCACCGTTTGCGTCTCGCTGTGATCACCTACAGAGGAGGCTAATCCCGCTAACGTGCTGGAGATCACGATGAAGTCGAGTTAGGGACTCCCACGTCTTTATTCTACGATCTTCTTTCGACAGCGACAGATACGTCTGCTTCGATCATTCTTCAATGTGAATTATTCGCTGCTATACTTAAAGGATGTTGCAAGCTGAACGATAGTTCTCTCTTCGAATCTTTGGAAATTTCATTCTTATCTCTTAACGATTCGAAAGGGTTGAAAAGTGCTCGAGATCGTGATGGAGTCGAGTTAGGGACTCCCATGTCTTTATTCTACGATCTTCTTTCGACAGCAACAGATACGTTTGATTCGATCGTTCTTCAACGTGAACTATCGCTGCTATTCTTGAAGGATGTGGCAAGTTGAACGATAGTTCTCTTCGAATCTTTGAAAATTTCATTTTTATCTCTTAACGATTCGAAAGGGTTGAAAAGGTATGGATGTTTAAATCGGGGAACATTTCTGTCGACGCCACATGTCGAGTAGCGGGCCAGGATTTCTCCGATTCCTCGTAGAATCAGGAATAGAGTGGTCTGGGATGGAAAAACACGGAAGGGATTCATAGGGCAGCCTTGTGCAGGCGGGAGGATCGCCTTTGTGTCGCGCTTGGTGTGGTTGGGTATGGATTCCCACGGGACGTTGCGCACACAACGTCGTCTCACGGCTGGTTTGTGCTAGCGATGGCTACGAAACGTTTCACGTACGACTAAACTACTCGATCATATTTCAAATACCGTCAGATATTGGATAAAACGTGCTCGAAATTGCAAGAATTTTCGTGTCGAATAGTTGATATCGTCTCATTTAGAAATTAAAAGATTGATTAGTCTGAATCGAACTAATTATTCCTCCTCCTTTCTCCTTATATTTGTTAAATGAACAAGTGAAGAAAATAAATTATCTTAACTCAATTCCAAGGAAGATATCTCAATTTTTTTAAATGTACCGACACTTAAAAAAGGTAATTGAAATTTACGTAATAATAAATTTTAGCGTTTCCACTTTCTCGTTTTCGATTAACCCTTTACCTTATTCCGGCACAGATTTTTTCCAAGTTGCGACAAAAATTAACATTATCTCCAACTTTCGTTTTAATTTTAGAATTTGAGAATTACACGCAGGACTAAAATAACAAATAGCTACGTTTAAGTGACCAATGGGTTAAATTACTTAAAAAAAAAAAAGAAAAGATAAAATTGCCTCTTCCAGAATTATTCTATTCTTCAGGTCGTTCCCTCTTCTGCGGAATATTTCGACATCATCCTGATTCTTCGTCGAATCTCGTAATTCGTTTCCACTCTATGGAATAGAAATGAACAATTGTTCGCGAGCAGAGATGGTGTCAGAAGCCATCGCTAGCTCGACTCGTCGGTCTCACACTAGGAAGCCCACGAACATGCCAATACAGTCGAAGGGAAGAGGCTCCTCTCCCGCAGGTTCCCACGTGTTTCCGACCGCAAGCCGCAGTTATAACGGCGCAGTCGCGACTCGTCGACGAAGGACGAGAGGCGGCGGTAGCAACGCCACCGTTTCCATACCCAACACGGACGAGTTCGTCGTTCTGTGCTGCAGCACACGGTAGCAAATAGCTCTCTCTCTCTACGTGTACCAGCAACGCGTCTTCCTGTTCCTCTACCTTCGAACCCACGTGGGATACGTTGTTACTTTTCAACGCGTACACCTCTGGGAGCTCTGAACATCGATCCTTCCTTTCCTCTTCATCTTCTCCCCTCGACTTGTCACGATTTTTCTTTCCTTTATTTTTTTCTTGTTGTATGTTCTTTTTTTTCTTCCTTTTTGTTCGTTAATCTTTATGCAACCGCTTCTTTTATTCAGTAGCCTTTTTCTTCACGGTGTTGCGAGATTATGCGTATCTCTTTGTTCCACCTTGTCGCCGGACTTTTTTTTTCCTCTCTCCTTCTCTCTCTTTCTCTCTATCTCTCGTTGTTCCAAGCCTTCGTTCTTCTATCGCCTTGGAGTGAATCAGTCGGCTCAGATGGGCGAGTTCGCATGTACCGCGTGCCAGGCAAGGCCGCGTTTTTACGCTGCTCGCTTCGCGAAGGAAAAGAAGAACGCCTGGCTCGTGCTAGGATGCTTCGTTTCCTCGGCAGAGACGTAAACTGAGATAAGGTTCAGCCTTCGATGGTACAGAGGGCGTCGAATCTTACCGTACTTCATTCGTTAATCAATAGCTCACATCGTGAAGAAGACACCTCCTTCTGTTCGAGAAATTTCGAACGATGTGTGTCGAACTGGTTCATACGGTAGGAAACTCGTGGGGAAAGACGGTAGAAATTTTTATTTCGAAGTACTTCGACGTTGATCCAAAGCGATGTAACGATTTCTCCAAAGGATCAAGGCTAACGGTGAGGATACACGATTTGCGTTATGCGCGAAGAAAAGTGGAGCGAAATCGGTTGTAGCTTGTCGCGTTATCAACGCCCACGAGGTTGTTGTATCAGATTTTATTGTACTTCATATTCGAGGTACGAAACGGGTATCGATAGTTGTCGGAGAGAGGATACCGTGTAGAGGATCGAAGGGAACCAAGAATGGCGAGACACGCTCGGCTAACCCAGTTCCGTATTTGGTTCTAGCGAGCCAGGCCACGATTTTCTGCGCGTTTTCTAGCGAAAAACAAGCGGTTAGGTTTTACCTGACAGCGTTCAGAGATTAAGTCCTCAGCCGTGTGCTACGCGGCTCGTACGGATCGGATTCCTTCTACAGAGTGTTCCCTCGCGAGTGAATAAAAATAGAATAGGCGATTGCAGAAGGAAAATACGAAGTTCCAGCGGTTAAAAAAGATATTTTTCATGCTAATGAAAAGCTCGACGAGACGTTCCAAGTCTCTAGAGTAATAGAGAAAAAGAATCACGTATGTGTGGCTAGTTGTTGCAGGAGAGAAAGATTCATTTGCACGGCCGATAGATGTTTATTCGATGAAAATACACCTACAGGTTGTTTCATTTTCTTTCGAACATATCTTGCCCGTATTTTCTATGGGTGTAAGCAAGATTATGATCTGAGATAGATGATAGTGTCATTCTTATATCGTGTCGTAGCAAGTAGAAGTTCGTCAACATTCTCTTCTTATTTCGTATTATAATTTTAACTTTTTAACAAAGCTTCAAACGATCTATTTTTATGTAAACTATTTCTCTTAATCTTTAACGTAGGAGAAACCGGGGGAAAATTGATACAGAGAAATTATCTGGACGTCGAGCAATTAATTCGAGCAAAAATTGCAAAAATGAAAACCTGAGAAACGTATCAACTTGCTCCGGTTTCCCTTACCGATCAAACTCGATCGAAAAAGATAACCTAAATGCCACGTGTAGTTGCCATTCTGGGAGGGTTACGAGTAATCTTTGATTTCCCAAGCCTTTCGTATCACCGTAACCACAAACCTAACCGGAAACCCGATGACCAGACGCCGCGCGATTTGTCCGAACGCTCTAAAGAAACTTCGATAACTTCAGCTACGTAGTCCTGAATATTTCCATCGTAAAAAAAAAAAAAAAAAGAAAAAGAAGAGAACCCACAAGTTGGAACGTTTACACGAAATTTAAAGCAGCCTGTTCAAGAGTAGAAATTCCAGAAGAAAACCAGTAACTTTTACTTTCTCGAAAGTACCTCGTCAACGAGCGATCGAAAGTCGAGATACTTGCGGCGCTAGTAGTCGATCGTTCTTCTCCTTCACAGCCACGCGACAGACGTTCGTGTTTCGTTTGAAAATCATCGTAGGTTGCGTCGAGATCGTTTCCTTCAGGACCTGTTGCACTCTTTTTTCCCTCCCTTTTCTTTTTTTTTTTTTTTCTCCAGCCGGAAACGTTCGGTCGTACCGCGAGATATCGAGTGCTGTCGCATGGCCACCGCCTAGTGAAACTTTCACCGTTGGCGTCGTCGTCGTCCTCGTCGTCGTCTGCGCCCTTAATACGAGACACTCGCGCGCTTTGGAACAGAGAAGTTCGACAAAAGTTGCGCGTAGTTCCGCGCGGCAACTCCGCGGATTAAACCTACGAAGGCGACTGCATTCTACGTGTAGAAGTAGAGTTTGCGCGCGTGAATCGCTTCTGTACGCGAATTTTCCTTCGGTGTCGTAATCTCGGACGAGAAGTTCGCATTGGTAGAACCATAGAATCTTTTTTCTTTTTCTTTTTTCTTTTCTTATTTTTTAATTCGAGCGATTTGAACGAAGTTCAACGATTTCAAATAGGATCATTAGCCGTTCAAAGTGAGCTTTCCTTTGATTTTGCACATTTCGAGGGGAAGAATCTTCAGGATTATAGAAGCTTGCGAATTTTTACGATCCTTTTCTACGACTTTTTATGATTTTTACGATTGAAAGTTGAATGAAACTGAACGTAAAAGTTCACAAAGGTGATCGGGTAGTAGTTAAAGAGTGCAGGCAAGCGCGTAACCAGGAAGTCACGCGTGTGCCAGCGTGCGTGCAAGCAACACGGAGTGACATAACCTTTTGTCAGCCGATTAACCTGGCTCGCCGCGACACGATACCGTTGCACGTTGTGAAAACACCTGGCCACCGGGCCTACGACAGGAGAAAGTGCTTCTTTCACGACGTTTTCTACAATAAACACGCCTACGTAACTTTACTCTCTTGGCAATTAGAAGATTGCTCAACTAGATCTTCCTTTACCACTATATGCTTATACATTTTCACTGGTTGATGTTAAGTTCTTTTTTTCGTAATATCGAACGTCACACGGTATTGAAATAATCGAACTTTAATTTACGAAACTAGAGAATTCAGCGAGTTATCGAAAGGAATCACGGCGGGGGGGGGGGGGGGGGGGTTAAAAAAAAAAGTGTTAATGAAATGCATCGAGCATACGAAGGGATGGGGTGAAATTCACTGGACACCTCGCTATCAATCATCGGCAGAAGAGGACGCGGTGTCGATCAATTTTTATCGTGAACACTCGTGTCAATATCGCCGCGAACTAGCTGAAAAATAAAATGCTCCCGTCAGCGAACGTGGAATACAACAAAAAACAAAAACACACGTGCGATAGAGAGAGAGGAGAGAGAGGGAAAAAAGAAGGAAAAATATGGATACGCAGACAGACGTCGTATCTATATACGTATACGCAGACAGCAGTTGAAAAGAGAGGAAAAAGAAAAACACAGAGAAATTGCAAAAAAAAAAAAAAAAGAAAACAGAGGAAAGGGGGAAAAAAGAAAAATTGCAGTTTCGATAGCTGCGTGGCGGCACGTGGCCACACAACGCTCGAATTACACGTCCAGCCTTTGTGGATGCTCTTCTGCGGTCGCGGGACACCACCCTATGGTGGTGCGATTACACAGTATGACCCGTTTACGGTCGCTTCTATCTCGTTTCCAAAAATCGCGACCGCGACTGGCGTGGATCGTGAACGACAAGAAACGGGTATCGCTGCAGTTATGGTGTGGCTAATTTCCTGCGAATCACGTCCTAACCCTCTCTATCTCTCTCTCTCTTTCTCTCTAGCTCTCTTCACGAGGCTTTTTTATTATCTTTTATTAGTCGAGCATTTAGCTTAATTGATTAGCCTGACGAGAATCTGCTTGTAGCGTTTTAACTCCTGTTTGATAATTGAGGAACTGTTTTTTTTTCTTCTTTAACCCTTTCATTCGTAAAATTTGTCAGACAGTCTTCGAAAGTTTAGAACCTAATAATTTTCAAATTGAAATGAAACCAGTTAAAAGGGTTAAACCCTTCGCTCTCGAACTATTCGAGGATTAGCTACGATTAGCCTTTAACGGGTCACGTAAATTTTTCCTGCACAAACGTCTGGCAGAGTGGTATTTTTAAAACCTGGTAGAAAATCAAATTTTGTCCGAATTTCTCGGAGGATGACCACAAAACTGTCAGATTCGCTAAAACACACGTAATAATTGAACCAACACAAATATACATCGAACAAACGTTTAAATACGCTGGTAATCAAATGACAGGTAGGGAATTATCAAAAACAATTAATAAACGAACCAGTCTTACACACAACCAGTTAAGAATTAATTACCTTCAAGATGAAAGGGTTAATCTATCGTATTTTTATCGACATTCAACGAGGGTAAATTACACATCTTCGTTGATTACGAAGAAAACAGGATCGTTCGCCATTCGCGAAATTGGTCCATTTAATTAAATTAATCGAAAGAAAGAGAGGGTGAAATTGGAAGGGGAGGAGGAGCGTTTAAGGGCGGGGAGGAAAATCAGGTGAACGGTTAAGCGGTGACGGTGTGAAAGAGCGTGGCCGAGATTCACGATACCGCGCGCGCGTGTCCCTCGATTAAAAATTAATCAAGCCCCGGGGGTGGTCGAGTCCTTTTTTTCGCGGAAGCTCTTTTGCGGTCGCGGGACACCCCGGGGTACATGGTTAACGAGTAGTTACGGCCCGTCCCTCTGCGGTTCCTTCACGCTGCTATGGCGTTCCGTATAGGAGGTTTACCTATATTTAGCTTGATAAAAATACCATCGCGCCTCCCGCATGACGGCCTCCTGGCCCGCCATTCCCGATTTAAACTTACACCAACTCCGAACTACTCTTCTCTGCGGCTTGTCGCGTCGCGCGTCGCGAATCGACGTTCCTCCATCGAACGGAGATTATCATTCATGTATTAAGTTGTTCCAAAGGTTCCTTTCGCTTTATTCTTAGACACGAGGTGTAGAATCGTTTATTTTTCGTGTAATTCTGTAGAATTCTGATTTTTCATTCTTCTCCTTTCCTTCGGAAGACTTATGATACGCGACTTTTCCAAAATTGCTATGGTTTTTCTAGCAAAATATCGTTCGAGGTATTTTTTCATCGATAAACAGCGTAAATTTAAGTTAACACTATTGCCTTTTGTTAAACAACACAACGTCACATGTTACAAATGCATTTCCTGATTTTCCATCTTTCAAGATGGCACAGAAAAATCCAAGAGACACTTTATCGAAAAAGAAACATACTGGTGGAAAGCTAGAAGATAACTGAAGATCGTGAGTTCGATTTTAAACATTGGACTGGAGTGCGTGAATATAAGGAAAAGAACTTTTCGGACAACCTAATATTTTCCAAGATGAAAATTGATTCTCGCTTCGATATTTTCATTTCTGCTACTTGTTTCATCGTTTTCCAATTGTTTTCCAATTCGCCATTTTTCCGTGCGGCGAATTTACGTCGAGAAGACAGAAGGAGGAATGATTCGTGGAATCGTATAATTTTTATCGTTGCACAATTCTCGTATATTTCTCGGAGCCTCTATGACGAATCGAAGGATTTGTTTTCCAGTTAGATTATTTTACACGGGAAAGAAATGGGTTAAATGGTACAGGTGGTGGACACTTTCCTCTTTTTCCTTTGAAACGTGCGTTTAGTTTGCAATTTATTAGGTGTAGAAATAAATTCTTTCCGATTGGTTTCATATAGTCAGTACAGCTATTCAAATTGAAATATTCACGATGGTATTCTACGATGGAAATAATGGAAATTATTTCGATTATTGATTTATTTTTATTCTTTTTAAATCGAACTTTGATTGTACCCAAATATCGGAAAGAATTTATTTCTCCACCTAATATATATTCCAAGAATTTCTCGCAGCGAATGCAAATTCATTTTGGATAGTCCCAATGACCGATGACATCGCGTTTCAGATTTTAGATATAGCTTCGGGTTTCTCCGTGAGACATTTCCCCCCTGCTCTTTCTCGCGGCTCGAATTTATACCAACGTCGACCAAACGGTCCGAGTCATCTTGGCTCGGCTCACGGAGCTCGTAAATTCGGGATACAAATCGGTGTCTCCGCGACAAAAGACGCCAAATGCCTCGCTAGGGTTCGTAGCACCGATCCTCTCCTATAATTGAATCCAGCCAGAGTTTAATAGTCTTGGCCATTACCGCCTGTACGTTCGTGCGCGTATTATTCGACGAATGTTTTTGCAACTTCGTCGATATCTAGTGTGGTGACGTATCTGGGACGGGAGATGCGTCGAATCTCGTCGAATATCGTTTGAAATCGTGATTTTCCATAACGGCGTGATTGCCAGCCGTGTGCTTGTTAAGTCGAACAGTTTCTGGAAACGCCAGCGTGATTAACGTTCACGCGATTACATCCTGTTTTGATATTTCCTAGCCGGTAGAAATGGGACGATTGATAATTTTTCTCGGCGACGTCAAGCTCGGAAACAACGATTGTCTTTATCCACCCGCTCTTATCAATTAAGACGGAGCTCTGTGATGTAACTCGAGTATCGAAGTGCTTCGTTTCCTGATAACTCAATGTCACTTCGTGCCTGTTCTATTATTTTCCATGCTATCTTGGAAACGAATATCTACTTGATATAGAATATAGCAATTTTTTAGGCGTCGATATCATCGATCGTACATTTTATTGCCTACGCTTTTATATCGAACGACGATCATTTTATTCCTTTTGAAAAAAGATGTTAACGAATAGAGATCTTTTTACTCTCCTTTTCGCGCTAGGTTATTCGAAATGAAGGTTATTCGACGAGTCTATCGATCGCTGTATCGTAGGTAAAGTGTTGAACAGAACGAGCGATAAACGGTTCGTTAAACTAGCAGCTGTCCACCAATAAGACACCGTCGTGTCGTCGTCAAAATCCTTGTCAAAGCTGTTCGCGTCAAACAGCGTCACCTCGTCAACGTCAACAGTCACGATCCTCCTCCTCCACCTCGACCATCTCATCCTCCTCGTTCTCCTCCCCTCTCCACGTTTCTATTTTTTTTTTCGCGGTCGTGCTCTCGTGGTCGCGATTCAGTTGAAAATCTCGCGCCACGTTTCGCGACAGGTTGTCGTCACGAGCGAGAGATAGACAGAGAAATAGAGAAAGAGAGAGAGAGAGGGAGGAGAGAGACAGATAGAGAGAGAGAGAGAAACGATATTCCACCAACGACTGGACGTTCTCCAATGTCTGACGGCGCGATTATGCGCGTGCTCGTCCTCGGTGGTCTTCATTGCGCAATGATAACGATGACAAAGACTCTAGCGACAACAACAGCGCGATAATGACGTCGGGAACGAGCGATGCTTTTTCAGAGAGCCAGCCTTTAGTCATCTGGCTCGTGGAATTTGCGTTAAATCGGCCAAACGCGTCTCCTCTGACCCGATTCTTCGTCTATCTACCTACGCCGCGTTAAGAGTGATCTTCGTACCTCAGATTTTTCGTACATTTTTTCATTTTTACGAATAATTCTTTTTGATTTGTAAAAAAAATACATCCAGAGGAAATACTCGAAAAGTGTCTAGGAATCTCGTTACAGTTTTCTCTCTTTCGACGATTTTCCACGGATTTGTACGAATTATTTTTGCAAAGAAGAAAAAAGAAAAGAAAGATACGAGCCATTTCGTTATCGTTCGTTCTTCTAATTCTTTCCCGAATGCCCACCAAAGACCACGCCACCGTGCATCCCGAATTAGACGTGTGGCTGGTTAGCAATGTTTGCCTGAAGTGGAACGTGTATGAGGAGCGATTGCAGGCTATCGCTGTCAGTCAAAAGTTCTATTATTAAATATCACCGTGATCTTTCGGCGCAGATAAGAGAGCCTCTCGCGGTGTATCCTACTCTCCATTGGCACGGCTCTCTCAGCCACGGCCGGCACGAGAAAGAACCAGAGGAAGGGGGAAAAAAAAAGAGAGAAAAAATAATGGAGGAGAATTGGTCGTGACAGGTAGTGCAGGTGAACAGTTGCGTAATTAGCCGAGGTTGAGTTAGGTGTTGCTCGATTGGTGGGGGAGGCATCTAACGAGTTACGTTTCGCGCTCAGAGACACGTATGCACGATAGGATTGCTCGTGCTTTTCCTCTCTTCTGCTCGAGTATTTTTCTTTTTCCCTTCAATTCTTCCCGAATCGATGGCTATTTTGAAATCGAACCGAATAATACAGCGACCCTGGTTAGGTTGAACTCGATTTCTATCGCAGTTCTACCACCTGATTTATAACGTTCCCATATGTAACAGGACTTTTCTGATATTCACGGCGAATGTTGAGATTTTAGGCTACCTTTCTTTCTGGAACACCTGTAGCGTACTCGTTTCTTTCTCGAGATTTATAAACGTTCTATCGTATCGCACGCGTTTAATTAATATCGTTAGGATGAGAATATATTGTACGAAAAAGAAAGAAAGAGAAAAAGATGAATTTCTTTTCTCTTGTACAATACACTTGCGATTATTCCACGTGCCTATTAAAAAGTACACATTCACCGGGAGTATGGTAGATAGAGGCCCCGAAGCTGGTATCTGTTCTACACAAGCAACGGGCTCACGTCAGAAGAACGGCGTAAAACAAAAAGGAAAATAAAGTATAGCGAAACATGTGTCACGCGATAAGCCGTGAATAAGTGGACATTTTAAAATACTCTAGCTTTGTGGAAAAAGAAAAAAAAAAAAGAAAGAAAAAGAAAAAACAAAAAGGAAAAAGGAAAGAAAGAAAGAAGAGAGGAGGAATAGTTTGATAATACGTGTGATAATACGTAGAAATACGAAGCTTGAACGTGCATCGAACACATTCGATCTCCAGGATCTGATTAATACAGTTTCTAATAAATTTACGCGGGAGGCCGTGATAAATATTCAGACGTCGCGGCGATTTTAATTGATATAACGAAGGAATATTCATGAGGGAAATTAGGGGGACCTGCTCAATTTATGCGTCTCGTACGTTCTGAAATCTGTGTGCCTTGCACAAGAGGGGGATAGGCAGAGGACGATGACGAGATGCGTGCTGTGACTGGTTCCATTCGATGCATAAATTCGCCAACATGGATCAACGGTGGAAACATTCTCTGTGGAGATCGACGCGGATTTCACAAACGATACACTGCGACGCGTTTGTAATGTTGCGCGACATCTTGCAAACTGCAAACTCGTTACGTTCTCTCACTGTCTGCCCATCTACTATACTATTACTCTCGTATATACCACCTGATTGCCCAAGTTCGTATAAATTTCGGATAGATTCGCCGAGGGTTCGTTTCGCTCGATGAACTTTTTTTCCAAAAAGGCGATCGATCGACGATGGAATTTTCGTGAGAATATAGTTAGGCTACATGTACGTACAGTCGTTTGGATCGTTTGGAATCCACTTTTAGAGTCACTATGCATAGCTCCAATACAAACTTCCTGGGGTGGAACTATTTTTGGAGATCGTACGTGACTTGCTATTGCTTTTCGCGTTAGGTTTATCTAGAGAGAGAGAGAGAGAGAGAGAAAGAGAGAATTGAGAGGCTCTCTTTATACGATTCTTATCGATTCGATGGAAAGTTTGCATAAGAAGGTGATATTTCCATGTCCACGTGCAATCGTTGTACCCCGGACAGTTGCTCTATAATTTTCATTTCACACCTGTTCGACCGCCGCTGTGTCGTGTAATTACCACAAAGGCCCAGCCCATAATTCATCCCACCGGTTGCACTTGGATAAAGTCGTTTAATAAGACTTCCCACGAGGTCCGAGAAACTCAATCCTTTCAATAGGTCGTCGCGAGACGCCGGTGTTAGGCTAGTTTGAGTTATGGCCTGTGGTATATTTTATGCGATTGTTGACAAGTTTGATGGAAAATCATAATTTCTTCGATGATAGGCCGTTTGGGAAATGAACTGTGAACTTTACACTTGTTTCCTAACGAGAGATTTCTGGTTACTTTCGTCGGATAAACGATACATACAGTCTCTCTTCTACGAAGAACAGCGTTCGCATGGATCGATCTGGAAGTTCTACAACAGCTCAGTCAGCTTCTTACCGCTATTTGAAACACTTTGGTTAGAAAATTTGCAGTCTAGACAGGTCAGAAACAGAGTACCAAGAGTCAAGCGTCACGAGGTACACGTGTACCTTGCTTAGGTGTACAGAGATTAATGGATCCAGCAAGCGTACAGGTCTTCGCTAACAAGCCAGGCTTCAGAGTCAAGAAATTTCGATAAATCTCTGCGGGGAAACAATCCTCGTTCACCTCAAAACACCCAGAATTATGTTCCTCTTTCTTTCTCTCTCTCTCTCTTTCTGTGTTTCGATGTGTATCTAGTCAGAGCTCGATGAACCTGCTTTCCCAATCATCGCGAGAAAAGAGATTACTTTCGCGGAGAAGGTGAAAGTACAGTCGGCGAGGGAGACGGTTGGGAGACGTTTAGGAGACGCGCAATGGTGGCTGTAAAATTTCTGAACATTCATCACAGTCAGGCTGGCCAGCAGGCGTATACGAAGCATAGGACGAGCCTATCTTGGCATCGCACTCGCGCCAGCCCGAGTAGATCAAACCGCGTACGGATTATTTTTAGATCCGCTCGACCGGCCGAGCGATTATTCCTCGCTAAATCATAACTCTCTCTCTCTCTCTCTCCCTCTCTCTCCCTCTCTCTCCATCTGTCTTTCTGTCTCTCTCTCGTTCTCTCTTCCCTCCTCTGGACCGCCTCCGCGCGGCGGAAATAAATTAATCGAAGGCCACTGCCCTTTTGCCGCGGCAGAATTAGTCCCGACGGATTTCTACCCTCGCGAATAATCCTATGGGAATCTCTCTTCTCTAGCGTGGCATAGGTTGATCCGTGGCTCTCTTTTCTTCGTTCATGGGAGAAGGGAATATGATCGATGATTAGAATCTATCGGAATTTGTGGTCTCTTTGGATGGAAGAATCTATGAATTCGAGATTAAGAATTTAGAGGATGTTTAATATCGTCGATTCAGAGGATAGGTGAATTTCTGAGCATTTCCAAAGGAAGAGAGCGTCGAGGATGAGGATCAAAAGAGAAGAGTGGATGCACGTGACTGTTGAGGAGCAGCATGAGGCCACGTGCCACGCGATATTGTAACGCTAGCAACGAGTTGGTCTCGGCTTCCCGGCTGAGAATGACACCCCGTCTCACCTTAACGGATCGCGCTTCTTCACGCTTGTCATGCCTCGCTACGGCACGCTTACCCGCGGCTAATGTAAAGCAGGCCTCCCGGATGATCTCACGTTTTTCAGCCCAAGTCGCTAGATTTCCTTGTGTCGTCACACATTGGAGATTCGATTCGATCGCATTCGTGGCCCTGATGTATCTTTATTCTCCAGACGCTTGCGTATCGAAGATACTCGTTCTTATTTGCGTTAAAGAATTAAGATTCCTCCGGTTGTACGGTGAGAAGACACGATCCAGAGTGGCCGTGATCCCACGCAAGGGGCTGAATAATTAAGATACATTTCGCAATTAATTCAAGCGCGATCCGGTAACGATAAGACGAACCGGAGCTGAGTGGAACATGAGACGCGGACGAGGAACGCCACGGAGACGCGGTGAGAGGCACGTGCCTTCCGCGAACACGTGTAGCAGGTGCACGTCGACACCTTGGCGTCCTCTGCTGACGATCCACGCCGTCCACGGGGACACGGTATCGCGCGAGAAATTCGACTCGTCGAACACGGGCAACTGGATCTGTACAAATTTTATTTCGATGTCATCGGTGTCAAATGATGACAATCTCTGTAACACTTGTTTCGTTGTTCCTCGAGAAGCTGGATATCGTATCTCGAAAACTAATCGAAGGATTTGCATCAAATTTCGACGAGACACTCTCGATAGTATCGTACAACCATAGACGGTCTTATTTTCTCGAAATTCCAACCCTAATTTTTGTTACAACTGAAAGAAGTAGATGAAATCCATAGATTCCATAGAAGCTCGCAGAATTGTCGATATTTCTCAATGAAAATTTAACACCACCTGGTTCATGCTTAAGAAGTTTCGTTCAGTTACCTTCCGTACGTTTCGAAGAGAAATTTTCAAAGTTACACAGTCAAAATGTCCTACTACTTGTCGCAAGTGTACGTGTACGTATAGAAGTATTTGAAAATTGAGAGAAACGAGGGATTTAGAAGAGGGTAAGGACACTCAGGGCTGGAGATGGTTAACCAGGGGGACAACGGACGAGCCTCCGTCATGGGACAACGAGGTCTTGGCTAATTCCGTCGTCGCACGTGCGTGCAAACGCCAACGGCGGTGTTCTTGTGCTTACGCAACGTAGAGACGCGCGTGCGATCCAAAAATTCACGCATTGTGCCTTGAACGCGGGTCCGGCTCTACCTCGCGATGTCGAAATTTCGAATTCCTCCTCGACCGTCTAACCTCTATGCTCCTCCGATGGAAACTTTCCATATCGAACTTTGCCGTTTCTTTCTTCGTCGGGGAAGGGAAAAACAAAAAAAGAAAGAAAAAGATTTGTCGTAGCGAAGTGACGAGTGGAAAATGTTGATACGGTGATTTACGAATAAGTATTCAGAATTGATGGTAATTCGGTGGCGTGACTGGCATCCGGATTTAGGAGGCACAATATTCGATGCCCAGGCTATTGCCAGTCACACTGGTCGAGATCGGGGAAATTGAAGACCGAGGCTTCAACTTTGCTATTGTTTCTTTCTGGCAAGGGATAGGACTTGGCACGAGGCGAATGAATGTTCACTCTTCGGTAGTATGCCGACGTGGACGTTGTGTTTTATAGCGTTCGAGGTTTATTTAGAGCCTGCACACGCTGCGCTCTCTCGTTCTCTCTCTGTCCTCCGAATGGTATTTCAGCGTGTCAGGAATCTGTTACGACATTAGTCCGTTAAAGGCTAGAATTTGTAAAAATACTACTCGTTACGTCATTTAGCGGAAACATCGAAAGAATAGAAGGATCAAAGATCGTCGTATCAACTGTTTATCAGAGTTAAAAGAAAAACAAAAAAAGAAAAGAAACGATAGGGTGGTACGTGTTCTTCTTCAGGTACTTCGAACCACAGATATTTTCTTTTTCACGGTTATGAAACGTTGCCCGAAAATCGATCGAGCAACCTTGTAGCCCCATCCCTTCCCCGAAAAACGATCCACGAGTTTCATTGAACGCTGTTAGGGGGTCGAAACTTTGTAGGCAGGCCATAAAAAAAAAAAAACGCGCACACGGTGCCAAAAAGAGGTCGAAGGGGAGAGAAACAGGCTGTTGCGAAGGGGGTAAAAGCAACAGAAAGAAAAACAGCCTTTTGTACAACAACCTCGGCATCGAAAGTTTCGCTGATGAAGCGTGGATTCCAAAATATTACTCTATCTTTCTCTCTCTCTCTCTCTCTCTCTCTCTCTCTCTCTTTCCCTCTCCTTCCTCCCAGAGTTCAAAACTAAACTTGACGATGCTTTCGCGTGGAAAATAGTACAAACTGGAGAACGTGTTTTTCCTCTTTCTAGTCCGTTGCTGTACGATCTACTCTATTAATAAACGCTCGAACGTTCGACGTTGTTGGAACACTCGAGAACCATGGTAGTTGTGGGTGTACCGAAACTTTTGATCAGTAGCGTAGACACCAGGGGACCTAGGTCGTGGAAAGACAACGGGAACACCGTGAAGACGAGGAAAAGTGGGAGGGAAACTGGCCGAATAACGAGGAAATATACAGGATTAGAAGGCGGGTGGAGGGATTGAGGGGCAAGGGTAAGTAGGAACGAAGTTATGGAAGCGCCTGGGGCTCCGCTAGCCTGAGAATAGGGGATGCTGGTAGAGGGAAGTGCTTACTTTCTCATAATGCATGAAACGAAGCCTGTGCCTTTGGTGTTGCATTGTCGCGTAACGACATACTTCGTTCTCGAATCGTTCCCCGTGCGAAAGAGTCGAGTCTTCGATAGTACGATCATTCTAGGGTACGTTCCTTCATCCTCTCCCTATGCATCTTATGTTAAAACATGCCTAACTACTTGGATTCTTCGATACAATCTTTGACTTCTCGATTCGTTACTTTGGATCAACTTCAGTTGACTGTTTCTTAGGAAATTAGACGTACAGGTTTAAACTGTGATTGTACATCGCTTGAAAATTATTAAGCAATGTGAAGTATCGTGAACTTTTCGACTCCGATAATATCGGATTGGCTCTGTTAAAAGCTTGCCTCTGCTAATAGTCCCCGTTTCGACTATCTTGATGAGGGTTTACGGTCCCGTTCACGAGACAGGACACTCTGACGCCCAAATTAGGCGAAAAAGGATACGTTCAGGCCACTCCGAATGATTCATCTCGACCATTTTACGAGGGAGTTATTAAACGGCAAGTGGTTGCATTAAGGAATGGGTCGTTGGGAATATCCAAGGCGCGTCCTGTAAAAATGGAATGGCGAAAGTGGATGGAAATGCATCCTTCCTCATAATGCGCTAGAAGCACAGCCAGGACTAGGCGCCCCTGGATGGTTACTGCGTTCTTTTTACGAACGACATTCCTTGTCTTCGTATTATTACACGTCCCGAAGGAAAATACCTGGTCCAGGTACGAACCGACGCAAAGCTAGAGACATTGAACCTTTCTAATGGCTACATAGAAATATTCCAAGCGAATCGAACGTTTTTTTTTCCCCTTTCCAACAGTCGAAATAGGAAATGAACGAGAAGAACGAAAGAAAGACTTATATATATATATACGTAGGGTATGTTCTAATTGAAAACTTGAAATTCAATCCAACGTAAAAACGTAAGGTGGTTTTTCCTCTTGAAGGTTTGGCCGAAGGTAGATGAAAGAGGGTTGGTTTTTTCTGGCCGGAGGAAGAGAATTCTAATGAGAAATTCAACTGGTTTCTTGAATGAGATCCGCCTCGCGATGCAGCGAGCCGCGGTGTACGCGCAGCTTTGCATTTCAGCAGCGTAGACAAGGCCTTGCCCTCTTTAAGGCAATTAATGACTCAATCGGGATCAGGCTGATTGAGCCTTTATAAGGGCCTGGGGTACGCGTGGCCGGACTTCGCAATGCGCAGAATGCACTTGCCTGGCCGCATTTATTAACGCGGTGGCATGAACCCAATTAAGGACGAACGAACGAGGAAGCCGAGGATTCCTCGTCGCGTGTTGCACGCTCTCTTCCCTATACTATACGCGAAACCTCCTCTTAACACTTTGACCGATAATCGTTTACCGTGCCAAAAATTTCGTAATTTCGTTCCTCTCGACGTTTTCTTCGGTGACAAATTACGCCAACCGGAACGATGGAAGTCTATATTTCTAAAGTAGACAATTTCCACGATAGAAATCTTTTCGTTGTGATCTGTTTAGAGGAGCTTGTTGCATTCGGATCGAGGATACACGGTAACGCCGTAGTTTAGGTGTCTTTTTCGAGGCGAGAGATGGAAAGTTGACACTGTGTAACAATACGAGCTGGATCGCCACGAGCTTGTCTTGTGCGTGGTCAGAGACAAGTGACGTTAATGCGCAATAAATTAGCGACCTCCCACGCGGGTTTATGAACAACGCGCTTCACGGCTCGGGTTGGCTGCGTTTTCGCGCGTCTTGCGCTCGTCGAAAAAGTCACGTCGGGGATGTCATAGATAGAGCCTCTCCTCGGTGACGCACCTCTTCGCGCTCTTCCGCGTTCACCAGTCTTTTCAGCTGTCGTCGATCTTTATTACACTTGCAACTCGAGGTACGACGCGTTCAATTATTCCTGCGTATTTCGCAAATCAAACAAAAGACACAACGACGACGATAAAATTGTCACGACATGTGGCAAAAGTTTCGCGATATCGTTCGAATTTTTCTAAATGATCACGATGAATTAGGTTCCATTAAACCTGGGACCAGGTTCCCTTGGAACACTGGCTTCAGGGAATAGCAGAAATTTATATGTTTAGTATAATTTTCACGGATCGATCGATCGAGTTTCCCTAAATCACAGAGGGACGGCAAATAAACCTAATCGATAGAGGGTGGTAGGCGGTTAGGGCTTTCAGACGTGGTTCGTAAACCGGTATAAGCGTTCCAGACCTGTGGAGAACGATGGACCGTGACATCACGGATTTATCGTGGCGTCATTTCCGTGTAAATAGTGTCTACTAACACACGACCGTAATGATGGCGAACAGCCTGACACGGGTTGAATCTCTCATACGAAAAGCGCGTTCCTTGAATAAGCGCATATCTCGATTCTCGTGATTTCTATCGAGCCTCAGAATTTTCGAAAATTAAGGAAGTTAATAAGCGATACGAACGATCTGTACGAACACCGATGAAGATAAGAACACAAGGTGCGTGTAGGAGTGGAAGATGGATAACGATAGGTACACAACTTTTTCACCAGGCAAAAACAAACGACATTCCGTGTAACGTTGTTCGACCGTGTGTAACTATTAAAGCCTGGCGTCATTCCAGTTACAAAAGATCTTTCAAGCGACGAGATAACTCATCTTTCTCGCACAACTCGTAACACATTGCGTCAAGCTACGTCAACAGGCTTCTCTCTTCTTTTTCCGAAAAAGAAAGAAAAAGAGGAGGAAAAGAAGAGAGATGTACAAATTATTATTCGCGTGTCGACAAGAGTTTCTTCGTTGAAGTCGAAGCAGAGGAGACCGGCGACATGTCGAGGGAATAGAAGAAACGGTAAAGAATCAGAAAACGGAGACTGAATGACATGAAAGGGGGTAAATGATCGGTGCTGGACCCGCGAGTTCTCTCTTTCTCTCCTCTCTTCATCTTCTTCCTTCGTTCTTTTTTTTTTTTTGTCTTCTTCTCGTGTGTTTGCTACACGTCGAAAACCGGTTCCTCTGGTTCGTGTAACGTCTTCAAGTCCAATAATCCCACGGCAATTTGGCTGGGACCAGATGTGTCATCGTTTTGTAATGTTCCATCCACTGAATCTTCTCGCGTTCACTTGAAAGTTCGCGATCGTCCAACGAAATACGACGAGCTCGCTTCAGGAAGGGAAAAATCTCTGGTCCCGAACTTTCGTCCGGTTCTGATCTTTTCTCTGTTATCTGTCTGGTGTTAATTATCAGTTTCTCGGGCTGCCTTTTGGACTCTCATTACCAGGAGACATGCACCGCTAATGGATACCCGTAATCATTAGGGTCAGGGGTCAATCGGAACGAACCAAGTGACCGAACTGCGAAGTTTGGTCATTTCCACGCTCTTTTTTTCTTTCTTTCTCAATTTCATTGCGCATAAAGACGCAATTGTTCGTATCTGCGAATTAAAAGAGCAACAGGGAGCAGCGATTCTTACGTGAATCTTTCGGCGTGCGTTTCAAAAATTGTATATCAAACGTTGATTACGTTTGGTCTGTCGTTTAATACGCAGTTCTTGTACAACATACCTTTACTGACGCCGCTACGGCGATGTTTATAATATGCACAAAAACTGTTGTATTAATACGAAAGAATTTACCAGAAGAGATAGAAATGAATAAATAGCAACAGCTTAGAATCTTTCCTTTTCAAAATGACACTTTTGAGCTCACAAATCACTCTCCGCGAAAGCGTATTAAAATTGCTGATCAATTGTGCGTAGAATTGTTCGTTTGTTTGGAAAGGGAAAAAATTTGATGTTTTTCGAAGTTGTGTGCATCGATAGATCATCTAAGACACGAGGTTTATCCATCAACAGGCGTCACTGAAGGCCCAACCAGTCGTTTGAAAAGTAAACCCAGAAGAAGGAAACGTTCATTGAAATCTCGAGTTTCTTTCGTCGAGGAACGACCTTCTTTTCACGCTGATAAAGCTCTCCGGTGCTCTGTGAAGGCGCGTGCACGCCGATCGAGTCACCAGAGCGCGAGTGCTGGGTGATAAATAGCCGGAGATTCGACGCAGCAGCGTCTCGCGAACGTCGTCCTTGCGTCACAGTGACGAAATGCCTAATAATAAATCGCCACGAGCTAAAAGGAAAAAAAAAAAAATAGAAAGAAAGGAAAAGAAGAAGCCGGCGAAACAAGCGCCCTTTTATTTCGCTAGTGTACCTCGTCTTCTTCGTCGTCGTCGATGATTTCCAAGCGTGTGGCGTATCACGGTGAAAGCAGCGAGCCAGCGAGCAGTAGTTCGCATTTCTAATACAAAAGCGGTACCCCGCGAACGTTCGTTCGTTCGTTCGTTTCGTTCCGTATCGATGGCGAAATGGGAATCTTTTCTTTCTATTCTAGACGCCGCGTTTCGCCTGGCCTGGCCTAGCCTGGCGATTTCGTCATAGAGAGCGGTGAAACGCCACATGCTAGCTCGTCGATACGCGAATAAATAAGTCGGCTAGCCTCTCCTGTTCTCGCTTGTGTTTCCTTCGGTTGTTTCAGCAAATTGATGGAACACGTTCGGTTCGCCTTGAAAAATCATTTTTCTATAGGCTGAACGTTGAACCCTTTCTAGGGAACTAGGGTCATCGATGATTTGAGAGATATTTTTCATTCCAAATGAGTTTTTCTTTCTGTTGGAAAATGTTTGAAACGTTCGACTCGATGGACGAGTGCACAGTGTATCGGAATTTTTGCATATTTTTTGGAGGTCTAGAAAAAATTGATAGTGAAACACAGCGTTCATATGTTTCGTGGAACACAGAACGTTTGAAATTGAAAAATCAATTCAGTTGAAATTTGAGTTATTATAGAAATGGTAGCGGTTCGAAGAGGAAAAACCACTTGTTACCGAAGGAAAAGTCAAAAAGTTGAAAGATTCGTACGCTACATTTTTTATTTTTAAATCGAATAGAACTTCATATTTCAAGTGTTTCAATCCTCATCGACGGTGGCGGCTAGCAATCGATGTTTCAGCAGAAGAGGTTTCGTAATTAACGAATAATTTCTCTATTTGGTATCAGACTTTGTACTTTTAAAAAATTACAGAGAAAGCTAAAAGTTACGTTTACATCCTATACAAAAATTAAACCTTCTTATTTGTTAATTACCTACAGAAAAAATTCCCAAAATTTACTTTCACAAGCCTCAAGATATAGCGCATCTTTTTAAGCGTAGCAAATTTTTCCTGTCTCTATTATTAATTCGATAACGGAACAAGAAATCATACGATCGAACTGTAAGGTCTAAAATTCGAAAGGTGAAAACAGAAATGGATAATTGCAACGGACTAAGAAACGACTTAGATTTGCCAACAGTGCGACGAGATTTTCCGTGAGGTTCTTTTTTTTTTTTCAAAAACATTTATCGTCAGAGTGTGGATGAGCAATGAAATTGCTCCTTTCTCGGCTATTCACCGAGCAAATTTTCATCGTGGCGATCAAAGCCAGAGCCTTGTGTGAAGGTTCGCTTTGGGGCCGAAGGCGTCAGAGTCTGAATACGTGTGCCCAAGGGGTGAGCTCTTACACGGGAGAGTTAGAGCAGAGGGAAGGAGGGATGAACGAAATGCGAGACGAGCACGTGTAAACTTGACGGTGCTAGCTTCAGATTTTTCCACCTTCGAAATGCTCTAACCTCTGTCGAGTTCTACTCTTCGAAGAAAATCGATCGCCTATAATTTGTCGAACGAGAGACGATCGATCGATGTAAAATATCCGAACACAACGATCCGGTAAATTACAATAATTCTCTTGGACTCGTTATCCTTAGATCGTTACGCGGTTGTAAATTATCGAAAGAGAGAATCGTTTAGGAGCGGGTTGAAGAAGGGACTCAGTTAGGCACGTAGGATCGTGCGTTAAAAGCGCGACTTTTACGGGCTTTTGTTTCAAGGTAGCACACAAGCATGAGATGAAGGAAGGAATGTCTCTATAAAAACGGAAGAAAGATCGTTACTTTGGGATTTATTGGCTCGTTGGTTTTATTGGAGACGCGGAGGAGCGCACGAGAGAGACACCTTAAACGCGCCGCGAAATATCGTGTACTCGCGTGGAACTATGGCGAATTGAACGGCGATTCGTTATTTCGATCGTTCAACTCTAGAATTTGTTAACGTTCACGGTGAAAAATTCGCGTTACTCCAGTTAGAACTAATTCTTTATTCGTTACTCGAGATAATGACGCCTCGAAGGATTCTCTGTCACGAGACTTCTCGCTTTTCTGGATATTTCACGCTGCCGCGAGAAATTCTACGTTATTCACACGTGTTCTTTTCACGAAGTCGAAGGCGGAGAAAAATGCGTGGCTTATCGGAGGTGTACATCGTTACGTAACGTCTGAACCTGATAAGAACGTAGATAGAGGTATTTATCGATCCCTGACGCGAGTCGAGTAATCGTGCCGATAATTGAAACTACAAATTCATTGAACGACTCGTGGACATGTAAAGGAAAGCGCGGCGATATTTTCGTGGTTAATTGACTTTCTTGATTCCTCCTCGCGATTAGATTCTTATCGCCGCTGTTTTTGAACTTTTCGATGCTCTCAAGATTTTCTGACGGATTATCGACGCCTTCGTAGCTTGAGTTAACTCACGGTATCTTAGAATCGAATTATATCTAATTATCTTCGTAACACCAACTGTGACTTGATCGATACGAAAGAAAGAGGGTCTAAATTTCATTTCCAAGAAGAAATTTCAAAGTGTCAAAGCTTTACTCCCTCACGATTAACGTTTGCCAGTTAGAAATTGTCGAATCCGGGAGATCAGGTGAAGCCAGATTCGAAACAAAGCTCGATACTCAGCTTGATTACACGTCGAAACGCTGTGGAATGAAGTAACAGCGGAGTCAGCGACCAAAGCTTTAGTCCCTTATACTTTCGTTGCTGGGGCAGCAGTAATCGCGCCGTCGCGTCGACGATTTATCGCCAGCCGCGACCGCGATACTTTATCCTCAATATCCTGCTCTCTTCCTAGATAACCTTTGCCGCTTCACCTGATCCTTTCGACTTATTTCTCCGCCTCTATCGGAACCTGTGACTATTGACATACATGATCTAAGAGCAGAATCCTCTCGCGACATTGAATACACGTACGCAACCTTGTCTGAGATAATCTTCAGGTGGTCACATTGTGGATAGTTGTGCGTAGATTCAAAAGTTTCGGTCGTGGGAACAGAAAGTGGATGCAGGTTTGTTAAAGGGAACCAGGAGAAAACCGCGCGATGTGTGCCAGCCATAAAAGAGCAATAATCACCGTGCCACGCTGCGCCGGTTCGTAGAGCCGAACTCGGCCAGTGGCCATTGCTGGAAAAGTGAACGGTGTACGCCTCTCTGTGATGAAATCACGATCGCTGTTTAAGAAACGGAGCTTCGTTGCTCGGTGTACTCCTCTGCGTTTCGACAATACCTGTCTAGCTCAATGAGATTCCCATTAGCGAGACGTAGTTAGGTCTCACGTGCGAAGATACTCCTACGTTTCACCATCAGAGGGACAGATACGCGATCATTCACTC
Organism: Anthophora plumipes; assembly: GCA_951804975.1. Taxonomy (NCBI): domain Eukaryota; kingdom Metazoa; phylum Arthropoda; class Insecta; order Hymenoptera; family Apidae; genus Anthophora; species Anthophora plumipes. Next base: position 1,219,342 of record OX638121.1, read on the forward strand.
TAGTCCTCGATAAGTCATCCATTTTACACGCCTACGTGTATCTTTCTAATAAAGCACAAACTATTTCGAATTTCTCCAAGTTCCTTCCTTTCGTTGGAACCACGATTCTGCTGATTTGTCTAGGCTTTTTAATTTCACAAAATCTCTTTGTGAGTCCATTCAGCAATGAGAAGTAATATGGTGCGATTTAATTCCAAAACGTCAGACAGTCTAAATTTTCTGAGGTTGTTATATTCTTTCGAAGGCAAAGAGCAGCGCGTATTCCGCGATTCAAAGTCGAATAGAGCCAATCTGATACCAGGAAAAGGAACATTCTACCTACTCACCTACCTGGAACACGCGAGATTTATCTCCACCTGGTGAAAAAGAAAAAAAGACGGAAAAATTCATAGACAGGGAAAATTTCTCATTTGTCAAAGGTGCTACACGTGTTAGCTCTATGCATAGCTCGCGTTACTTCGTCCAAACGCTTCAATCCGAATAATATTCGAGGCGAGTGGGACCTGTCTGCGGGTAAATCGGTCGGAAACTTGCGAGACAGGGATCCGAATGGCCATCGGTAGAGTCAGAGACGGGCATGTACACGCGTCTCCATGTAAGTATATGTATATATATATATGTATATACATATATATGTATGTATATATGTGTGCGCGCGCGATTCTTCTGTATATAGAGTTCGAAAGGGGGGCTAGCATGACTCCCCAAGCATTGATCGCAGTGCCACCCCATGGGCAACCCCTAATAACACCCTCTGCCTCCCTCCGCGCGGCAGACTCACCCTAGCCAGCCACCCTCCGCTCTGAACTGCGCCCTTTGCTAACCCAATCTGAGACCCCTGCAGCCGATGGCTCTCAACCGGCGGTTCCCTGGCTTTATTCCGTGGCCAGCTGGCCGGTCAGCTGATTTCTGCCGGCACGCCGTGGCCGGGATGCCCATTAGCCGCGCCAACTAAACCTATTAACTCTCACGACCTGATAACGACCGCGCCTCGCCGCAACTCCCTCGAAAATCCCGCGACAACCTCGTATCCCCGCTAGACCTCGCGCGTTTCGACCAACTCTTCCGTGCTCTTTTCGTTCTCACTCTCGAGATCACTTTTAACGGATGAACAACGCGAGGATCGGGTATGAGATCGATGGTTAAACTCGACGACCTATGGAACCAGTTGTTTAGAACGGTGTCGATCTTTATGGAGATTGTTTTTTTTTTTTTTTATTTTCTTCCTTCGAGTTTTCGCTTCGTTCTGATTACTCTCTCGTTACGTTGGGCTGTTGTTTCGGGAATAGTTTGCCGGACAGTCACCTGTAGCCTATTTTATTTGCAATGGTTAAACTTGTTTCTGTCAGTTCTGGGATTCAAGTATGCTGAAATCTCGTCCAGACAGATCATCTTTATTGCGTTTAACCCCTTGACCTACGATTTATTTTATTGACTATACATCTAAGCGTCAGCTATTCGCTGTTTTACGTAAAACACACTAATATACTATAGATTAATTACAAGCACCAATTCTCAGTCTAATAAATTAATAGAAAAAATAGAATTAAATTTAACGTTTGTTACTAATATAACTGTTTTTGTCAAACCTCAGCCAGAATCTGTGTCACGAGTCTAGCACGTTGTCATAGGGCAAAGGGTTAAGCTTTGGCTGACGAACCTGGGTCATTTGTGACCCGCGTTAGTTACCGAAGGTTCTTAAAGCCTGTATGCAGCTAGAATGTTTCACTTATTTGTAATAATAGGAAGGAAATAGTACATATGATATGCAAATGCACTTTCACGAAGGTGAATACGATTTCCTTTGTTTAGTTAGAAATCTGGCGAGAAAAGTCGAGCATCGAAAGACGTCGAAAAATGGTGTGCAGGCTGAAAATTCCAAGGAAGGCTGTCTCCTTAACTAGATCAGGCGCAGGCCATATTTGAAACTGTGACACGCACTAGCCAGTAAAAGTTTTTCATTCAGCGGATTAGTTCCGTATCTGGCGGGGAGGGCGATCTGTCACGATCGTTGGATAGAAGAAGGGAAAGAAAACAAGAGGAAAAGAAAAGAGAGAGGAAAGAATCGCGAGTAGGAAGCACGAGACAGATAGATAGATGGATAGAGAGAGAGAGAGAGACAGAGAGAGAGTAGCGGCGCAGCGACGGTGTGCGTCGTGCGACGAATTAATTAGTTCGATCGCGGCGGGCACGTCTTGAATGAGAGAGAACTGGTGCGCTCCACGCGAGCCGGTTTCGGATTATTGCACGCCGCTACACCACCACGTACGTGCCTCACGTGAAATTACGCTGTCGGATGAATTAGCGCGTTTCGATTCTGTTTTATGTTGCGCCACACGCCTCCGGCCTTTGACTCGTCTCTTTTCCTCCAGAGTAATCCAGTTTTCCGCGAGATTTCTTCGGGATCTAGAACATTTTTCTATTCTTTTCTTTCTTTTTTTTTTCTTATTCGTTTCTTCTACGGTAATTTATAGCAGGTTGCTTCGAAGAGGATAATTCCTGATTTCAAGATGAGAATAACATTCTTCGTTTCGTAGGAGATAATCGTGAATCTATCCCATTTATGAGAGGTTAAATTAAACACACGGAGTACAGGGAGTAAATTTAAAGTAGAAAGCAGGAAAAACTATTCTGTTGGCTCGATTGAGCTTCGACAGAACCTCGTGGCTAACAATAATCCCCTTCGTCATTAATCCTCCGCTCGTTTATTTATAAATAAACAGAGGACCTAACATTATTTCTCTCTCTCTCTTTTTAATACACTCGATCGATCTGTATTCGAGTTGCTCTCAGGCTTCAAATATAGCCCCGTTAATTATAATCGTACGTGTGTTAACCTTTACGGGTAACGTTAATTGCACGTAGCGTTCCTTGAACCATTAGAAAAAAGAAAAAAGGAAGAAGAAAGAGAAGAAGAAGCGTGTAGTTTCGCGATCCAGATGAATCAGAGCACGAATGGGACGGGAAATTTGTCGAGCGTGTCCCTGGTGAACCGTGCACGACAGTAGGTTACCCTTGCAACCCTTGAGCCTCGACCCTTCCCTGGTAAATTCACCCTGCTGTGTGTACACACGCGCACGCACACACGTGCACACGTTGGTGCACGTGTACACGCAGAAAAGAGGGGTAGTGACGTGTCGTCATGTCCCACGGCGGCGATTCTCCGGAGACTGGAAAGGCCAAGTTCTTTCTGGCACGATCGATCTTCGTGGCGACATTCACCGTCCTTGTGTATCGTGTTTTTGCCCGTGGAATCTTTCTCCTACACCCTCTGCCTGTTTTTGGATCCGTCCACCTCTATTTTTTTTTAACAGGAAACATTTTTCCGCTGACACTTTCCCTGTCACTGACACGGTGGAAATTACTCGGCAGATTAACACATTGGGAATTTTTTTCTGAGAAGTTGCAAGGGGGAATTTCAGGGAAGATTTTTTCTATCAAAAGATACATTCATTGGCTAGATGCTGATAAATTTTGATCGAAAAATATCGATAATTCTGAGAGATATCGGTGTCAGTAGGAGACATTGTTCTTTCGTCAGAAATTTTCTCGACATGGTGTCCTCTTTTTAAATAAAAAAAAAATTAAGATTGAAATCATGAAAGAATAAGATGGCCAGCTATTTTGAAAGGCTTTCAAGAGTATTCTATCAAAATTTCAAGTAAATCCACCGACCAGTTCTCGTGGTATACCTTCATCGTCTGACAAATAAGAATATCGATTTGATCACTTGCCGGAGGATCCTTAATTCGTTTCCTGTCGTTCGTCTACGTCGGGGAATATTATCTAACACTTCGATGTTCAGTTAAAAAACAATGTCGACGAGTCCAGGAAGTCGCGAGTTGTCCAGCGAAATCGGGTCGTCGAATTTATTTGATCGTTACACGTGTAAGTTTCGCGAGCGTCGTTAATCGAGCGGCGCCGATATTAAAATCGATAACAATCCCAGAGAACGGTGTTCAGCTTGTCAAACGTTCCCGCCAGTTGAACGTTTTAATATTTCGATGGTCATCGATCAATTGTCCACTATTATCGGTACAATACCACGCTAATTTAATTTTCGAAAAGCTAATCCGTCGTAATACCGATAGATTATCGAAACATTTCTTCACTCTTCCCTTTTCTTATATTTTTCTTTATTTCGTGAGAGAAAGAACAACCGAGTTTTCCATCGTCACATGGGTATAGGGGAAGACAGCTGTTCGTACAGAAGATCGAGAGAGAATTCACTTGCAATCAGCGAGTAGAGCTACCGTTCGGTAGATACTTTGCGGCCGTAAAGTTCCAAGGAAGTTTAGGCGGTCACGAGCAACAAGAAGCGGCACAGAAAGCTGGCTGGCTGGCAGGGCCGCGAGATGGTGATCGATATCAGTGCAGTCAGTCGATTCGTGACCCTCGAAACACGCTATTATCGATGCTGCAGTGCAACGGTCTCTCCCTTGTACAATCAACTCCTATATTCAATTAGAACTTTCCCACCGATACGCCGGTACACTTTCGATTAATATACGCGCTACACGTATTCTCTGTGTATCTATCGGTTTATTATTCGTTCAACGATGAAACTAGAAGATACCCTCTCTTTGTTTTTTTTATTTTTTTATTGACTCAGCAATATATTTCTCTCTTCGAAATTGACCGAAAGATTTCCTCGAATAAAGCTTAACAATCCGCGACACCTAACAGGTGTTCAACATGCGTGCAGATCCAAATAACAGAAAGACATGCACGAACTTTATTAAACTTGATTTACGCCGCTTGTTTCAGTCACGATAACCACAGATCGCATCGTTCATCGATGACTTTTCTTTTTTTAAATATTTGCGGGCACGATTGGGATCGTAGAGGTGGAAAATACGCGTATCTTCTTTTCGGTAGCGTTGTCGAGCGTAGTGAATCTTTTACACAGAAGGGTTGAACTTCTTTCGAGCTAGGGAAAAGTGTTGCGTGTGTAGCGCGAGGTATGGGAAGAATGCCTGCGAAATTCGAAAAAATGTGAAAGTTGTGGAAGATTAAAGAGCGAGATGAATAACTCGTGGCGCAATCGTTCGAAGCTGTAATAATTTCGATCTCGTGTTTCTTTTTTGTGTGTTTCGAGAAAATGTTAGGTCAGTTCATCTGGAATTTTCACAGAGTATATACGCATTCGTACAGGTACTGTTAAAAATATTCGGACGTTAATAAAAGAAGCATTGAAAACTGCATAGACGAAAATATTCATAATGTTTGAAATATTGCGAATATTAATAACACTAGGAATATTCGAAATATTCATTTTTGCCAAATATTTGAATATTTGTGTAACATAGGCATCGGACATGATTTCGATTAATTCGTGTTACAACGACGATGAGAATTTTTCGTAACGAAAAACCATCCAACCGAATCCTTTCGTAATTAATCAAAATATATCACTAAAAATCACTATCGTAATTAATCAAAATATATCACTTAAATATCGTCCGAATATTTTTGGAACTGTGCGAGTGTATTTTATAAAAATTTGAAAACCAACCATGTGTTACTAATAACGCAAGAATTTCTCGGAAAAACGTTCGAAACTGGAAAAACTGTCGATTGATCTTTTATTCTCCGCGTCTATCGGAACGATGTAAATCCGCTGTTGGTACCGGAAGCGAGATACAATTTTTACCCGATGGTTGTACACCTTACGTGACAATTTTATTCGTAATACTTTAGCCGGAAGCTTTGTCCGGGGTATTTGTTTGGAAGTTTCGTTCAGCTTTCGTGGCGGATTCGTTCGTTTTTGATCGGGAAATGGAATGCGCGCGCGTCACTTGATCGTTGTTTCCCAGTGAAAGTCGTAAGTTTCGTGTGCCATTGCGAATCTGTGCCACGTTCGGCGTGTCTCGTCGTTTCATTGCGCCGCTCGAGGCGGCTTACGAAAGTCCGACGGTGCATGCCTCGGCCCTCGGTCTACATGCATGCGACACGCGACCCACACCAGAGAACACACTGTACACAGCACACCTAACATGACCGATCGGTCTGATCTGACAGATCGTTGCCTGTCCCCAGGAGGCATACTCCATACTTCGGCCAGCCGGACTACAGGCTCTACGAGCTGAACAAGAGGTTACAGCAGCGCACCGAGGTGAGTCTATTCTTCCATCTTTTTCTTCTTCTTTCTTTTCCTCCCTTTTCCGCTAATACTGTCACTTTTTCTTCTTTTTCAGCTGTAGTATGTAAGATTTGTGAAAAGATATTTCATTCGTTCGCAATTGAGAGAGATCACGATGGAAAATATTGCTAGAGAGCAATACGAAGCAATGTTAGATTTGTTAGAGTGATCTATGAAAATGGGGTAATTACGATAGAGACGTTGCGAGTAAAGATCGTGCTAGAAAAGAATTGGTAGAGTTAGGAATACGAAGCAACGCGAAAGTTTTCAGAGTAACGCGTGAAAAAGGGGATGATTGCGATAGACACCGCGAGAAACAGTCACGCTGGAAAAATTGATAGAGCTAGCAGTGCTAAATTTATCAGAGTGACGCGTGAAAATTAGATAATTGCGATAAAGACGCCACGAGACGAAATCGCGTTGGAAAAATCATTAGAGAGTTAGGAATACTAAATTTCTCAGAGAAACGCGTGAGAAAGGGGATGATTGCGATAGACACCGCGAGAAACAGTCACGCTGGAAAAACTGATAGAGCTAGCAGTGCTAAATTTATCAGAGTGTCGCGTGAAAATGAGATAATTGCGATGAAGACAGTACGAAAAGAGATCACGCGGGAAAAATTGATAGGGAAGTTAGCAAGCTCGAACTAAATGAAACATACATTCCAAGGAAAGAATTTCTTCAGCACTTCGAAACGATTTTAACCCTAGAAAGACGGAGCGTCGTTACGTGAAAGATTAGCCCTAAGACTCCCGAGCCTTGGGCTATCACACCTCGTACATTTCTTTCAAACCCATATTTCTTTCTCATATCTCGTACTCTTTCCCCTACATATTAACTATTAGATTTTAGAATATTGAAATGAAAAATAATTTTTCGAACATTTTTCGATTCATAGGTTTCGGGAATTCTCTGAATTACTCATTCTTTCAGAACAAGTATTTCTTCTTCGTAGTTTCTTACGTCAGGAATGAAATAACGCGAACGAAAATATATATATATATGACAATCTCGATGATATAAGCAACAGCAAATAATTTTTTGAAAATTTTCTAGAGTAAAGAAACGACTTTTTGATATTTTCTAATTTGTGGGCTCGTCGAGCCGATCTTCGGTCTTTCTAGAGTTAAAAAGTCCCGCCGATTAATTTCATCGTGGAGTAATATGATTTCTCGACGGCAGGAGAATGTCTTTGCTTTCGTACGATACGACAGAATTTCGAATGGAAAAGAATAATGATAAATTAGTCAAATCGAGGTTAGAACGAAGATTCCGCTACGTAGGTATACCTAGTCGCGTGCGTGTGCCTCGTGGGCGTGAGAGCAAAGAGTTTGCGAAAAGATGAAGGAAGTTCATTAGCAGATAGCATAACCGATTAGACGGATGACTGGGTATTAGTAGACGGGAAAACTATGCTTGATGATTAATTGCTTTTCGTTTGTGCAACCTTGTTTCTGATCAGATTGAATTACGAACGAGGTAGAGTACATGTTCCAGCCTCGTATTGCGCCTCGTACTTTCCTTTTAGAACCCTTGACACAATGATAGATCTATCTTGCGCGATCGTCATGTTCTTTCCATTTCTTCCTCTAAACGCGCAGATTATAAAAAGAGCAACGAACGAGATAAAAAAAAAAAAAAACACAGAAAATCGCCATCTCTGAATTTTCCCTGGAATCTCTCGCAAAATGACGAATCTGGCTATTTAAACTCGTTAGATTCGCTGAAACGAAAGCCATATGCCTCGCATGTCGCTCGATTCCGCGCATTATAAAATTATCTGGCCCATATACCGCGTGCTGTCAGATAAACTGGCTCTCTTCGTACCGAGATTTCTGATAATGCCGATAAGATACAATCCTCGGAAACGGATTATCGTACGGGCGCATGTCTTCTTCGTTTCCACGGGACTATCGAGTTTTCCGTCGATTTCAGACCAGCCGGATTAATAGATTCTTTGTGAGAAAGGGGAAAAGGCTCGATTTCATACGATTTACGAAGATGTCCGGGATTCTGACGATTTATTGCCTCTCCGTGAATTATACCGGCTAACGTTCTTTTAACTGTCGGGATACGTTAATTCCTCGCCTTATGACACCTGTTTCTTTCTTTATTTTTTCTTTTTCTAGTAGATTCGTACATATATTGAGAGAAAATGAAAGTTCTCTCGCTTTTCTGTAGCGATTTGACATTACGGAGCTACGAGAAATGTAACGAGGAACAATTTTTGACAATTTCATCGTAGAAAAAAGAGAAATGATCTTAGAAGAGACATCGATTAACCGGCTCTACAGGATCTTTCGTGGACGCATTTGTCGCGCTGAAAGGCACGCGAATATTTCCATTCTTTTTCTCTTTTTGTCGAGAGACCCGTTTTTCATGGGTAACAGTGATCAATGCGCCATTAGGGCAAGGCAGCGGTGAAAAAAGAGAGAGGGAAAAGAGGGCCGGGGTTAATGTGTCTTAATGAGCCTCTGATACCTAAGCAGAGCGCGTTCATTAATCCTCGAGCGAGGACCAGATGGACAACAACCGGTCCTCACTTTCGAGATCTCGATATTATCGGCTGGTTTACATTTGTCACGTGGCGGGTCGATCGGTGTATAAAAAGTTGACTGCAATTAACCCCTTACCGGAATGAGCTGTCCCTTCCTTTTTTTTCTCTCTCTCTCTCTCTCTCTCTCTTTTTCTCGATTGGATTGTACGTAAAAACGGTCGATGACGATCAAGTGATTGATACGACGATTTGGGCGATGATTGATCGGCGTTGAAAGCAAATTTCGATAAAATCGCGAGTGGCTTTCATCTTAATTAATCACGATAGTACGATTTTATTGCGTGTCACGAGAACATCTTAGCTTCTGCAAGATCTAAACTCGTAGAAGGAACAAAGTAACCCACGAAAACGGTATTTAAAAGGATAAAAAAGAAAAAAGAAAAGAGAGGGAAGAAAAATAATAATAGGTGAAAAGGGGTTTGTATCACGGTACAAAGATTCACTTCGGTAACATCGAAGGAGAAAAAAAGAGGAACGGTTATACTGACGCCGGTTATTTAAGAACGTGGCGGAATTATGAATCCTTGAAACGAATCTAATAAATATCTGCAGAGAGCGGCGGTTTCGATCACGTGGCTCTGGCAGCGATGCACTGACCTGCATTTACGAATACGGCGAGTGCGTGTGCCGCGAGTGCACGCGTTCGAAACGCATCGATGTGAAGCACTCTAACGAGCCGCGAAACAGAAGGCAGCCATCCAAATTTCGATTCAACGGGAAACCAAGCTCTTTGTTCACGCCTCTTAGTCTCTTTTATTCTTCATCACGTTTATTTATCTTTTTCCTCGACTCTTTTCATCGTCCTTCGATAATCCTACCCACTTTGGCTACAATTCTTTCGAGGAAATTATTTTTATACTCTGAATCTGGTTAAATTTTACAGCTACCTGTTCCCCCCCTTGGTTTCTCCACTTGATCCAAGAGAATCCTCGACCTTGACCAGCCACTCCTGAATAAAATATCATCCATGCTTTATCAGTAGCATCTGTAAAGGATGATCAGGTCGAGGTGAAGTCATCAGTCAATCGAGAACACGGATCGATAGCTAACCAAACGTTTATCTATCATTTATTAGCCTCGTGGATAATTTTACTCGGTCTCTTTAGCCTATATACACTCTAACCATTTATCCTTTTCTTTTTCTAAATCTTTCTTCAGAGTTTCTTTCGCGTTTCCTCTTTGTACCTCGTCCCTTCTTCCTCTCTCGTAGTTGGCCCTTTTATCCACTTCCTTGTTCACTCTCGGTCACTCATTTGTGAACTCGAGCAAACGGCGTGGCGTGTCCCTGCCTCATAAATCATCTTTTCTCGCGTTATCGTTGGATCTCGAGCGTTGTCAGCGTGCGTATGCACGGTTCACCGGCGTTTCTTCGCCAACTTCCGCCAGGCCCGTGTGAACTAGGGACTGGTGCCCTCTAATACAGAGACCGACGCATTCGTCACTCGGACATGGCCCTCCTGGGACCTGCAATCGAGCCTATAAACCGTTTCCGTGATTTCGAAGAGTTCGTTTCGAGATTCTAAACTTGCACGTTGCTGTAATGACTTACAAATACAGCTGATAGAATAACCAATCAGACTCTAGGGGATTCTCGAAGAATTTTTACATTCTAAATCTCGTTCTTTCGACGTGTAAGATTCAGAAGTGGAGAAAAGGAAATTAGTCGACAGTAGGAGGGATTTGGAAGGATTATTAACGATCGACAGAGAGTGTTAGCATTCGGTGGATCTTTAGGGCTGCGGTCGCTAGAGACGCGAGGGCATCTGTACGTGTACGCCATTGCGAAGTTTGCCCAAGTTCTGCCTACGTTGGGGTTATGTTCGTTTCGAGGGGGTGCAGAGAGGGGGTTGGTTTGTACGGTGCAAGAAGGTACGAGCCTGGTTTAACCAGGGAGTACGAAACGGCGTAGAAGAGATGAGAAAGGGATACGGGGTGAATTAAAATCACCGGTCACGCTGACTCGGTTATTTCGTCCATTTTCTTCTAATTGTCCTTCCTCCTTGAAATCTACTCTTCTGTATTTTTTCTTCTTCTTTCTTTCTTCGAATTTCGACAATTATTCCGTCACCTCATCATCCGCTTCGCGTTAATTCTGTAATTAATTCTGTAAAATGCGTTTTCTTCGTACAATGCTGCAAACAATTGCATTTATTATCGTCCGAGCTTATTCTACGAGTTGGAAATCGATTTGACCACGATTTCTCGTGAATTTCTTGGTTTCCCTATCGCGAAAATTTGGAGAATAGACGGATCGAGTTAAAGATCAACGACGAAGCGATGGATTTCTCGCAAAAAGGAAATCGGGAGCTTGTCGAGATAAAATGAATTTATTTCACCCTTGGCGAAACGAAGGGACACTCGAATTACTTGTAAAACGAGCGTAATTTGCATTATAGGTGGAAATTCGTTTTGATCCACTTATCTGGTATTGTATTTATCCGTGATAATTCGATAGCAGTGGTAATCTTATTTCGGTAGCCACGTGCGACATGTTTCATCACGGTTACATCGCGTTTCTAATTAGTATCAGTTGAATTTCCGCGGAAATTCGATTGTAGAACGATGGAGGGAAATCCTCGGCTAGTTTTAGGCTGCACAACCTTTTCCTTTTTCCTCTCTCTCTTTCTCTCTCTCTCTCTTGTCATTTTTCCCTTCTTCTTTATTCGTTCCCTTCCGCGAGCGTCACGAGCGCGCGCGGGAGCTCTAATCTCAACATATAAAGAAATATTGCGCGCGTTCCGCTTCACCGAGCTGAAACTGCACCGGCGCGGCGCGGCGTGGCGTTTCTTTCGACCGAGCTTCGTCACGTTCCACGGAATAAAATGCGCCCAAAGCCTTCTCTCTTCGTTAGCGACATCGAAGTTGTATGGATTTTTTGCTTCTTTTTTCCCGCTATTTTTTTAAATTTATTTTTCGATGTTTATTTTCGAAAAATCGCCCCGAAGAGACGAGAAAATTGGTATATTCCCGAAACTGTTAACTAATGGAAAAATGTCCAGTTTTTCATCACGCAATACCGAGGCTGCTATTTATTTAAAAAAGAATTCATTCGAAACAAATAGAGGAACAAAAAAATGAGAGAGAGAGAGAACAAACGAATGTCCACTGCTGTTCGTTGGTTTGTTCGAAACGACCGGAAGTTGTCTATGCGTGCTTTCTCCTCTCGATGGTTTCTCGCAGCGTTATCATTTTCCCTGTAGCAAATTCGAGTGGTCGAGGAACATCGCGTGGTCGGACTCGAGCCTTAATTACATCGAAACAAGTGGCTCTCTTATCATTTTTATCAACCGTTCGTAGATCCGGCTGGTATTCTATTTATTTCTACCTTTATTTATTTCTCCCTTCTCTCCCTTCGTTGATCATTTTCTTTATTTACCTTTTCTCTGCTCGTCGATAATTTACTTATTTTATTGATTCTTTTGTCTCGTCGAAAGTTTTAATCACCGGTAAAACCGTTCGTTAATTCACGAATTTTTAATAGAAAATCACGCGTGCACCGAGGAACTTTAAACTTTTTCCATTGTAGCTAGGCGCCGAGGGAAGGAAATAGAATTAAATTTGATAAACGTCAGGTTTATTTGATTCCGCGCGGAATAACAAATTGCACCTGTAATTAAATAGTATTCCCTCCCCACTATCGACACTGGTTTGTCTGGTATATTTTTAAATTTTCTTTTTTGTTTTGTTTTTTCCTTCATTTCCTTTTCCACCTCCTGAAAATCCGCACGCGCAAGTCGTCCCCGTTGATTGATTGCTTAATTGTTTGTGGACAAAATTCATTTGCTCGTTTTACCTAGCGTGGCTAATGCACGCGCTCTGCTCTCGTATTCATTGTCGTATAATTACTTTGACTTTAAGCCTGGATTTTTCACGAGATTGCAAAAACAAAAAAAAAACAAAAAAGAATCAAATCTGCGGGGATATTTGAGGGACGTTTAACGCACAAATGCATGTTTTTTTAACACACAAATTCTGTACAATTGTATAATTGCAACGGTGAAGAAGTAGGGAAATTTCAAGTAGATCTTTTCAGACTTTTCTAATTCCGCAATACGTAAGGTTAGGATTATCCATTTTCATCGGTGCACTTTGACAAATGTGAAACACACTGTCTGACGTAATACAAAAGGTTTTTCTTTTTCCTTTCCTTTTCTTTTCTTTTTCAATTCCGGCAGATCTCATCTCATTTACCATCGCGTGTTTCATACAGGAAAGTCGTTCCACTTCTCCATATTTTTGTCCCCACACCGAAATAATCCTATTTCGTCAACACTGTCCGATCCCTCAAGACCTGTCCAGCCAGGGAGAAAAAATTATTTCTGTTCTTTAATGGTGATTTCTCGTTCGACACGTATCACGATCGAGCAGAATATAATTCCTCGAATACACCGCAGTAAAAATGACACAGCAACGTTTCCACGAAAGTTCGAGAAATCGAACGCTTTAAACCGTTTAATAGAAATTCGACGATACTTCGAACAAAAAAAATGTTACTTTCCCCACTAGAGGACGAAGCAACTGTAAAAAAGGAAAAAGTATTCAATATTTTTCAAATTTCCGTGAAAAGACGTAATTACAAATGTGAATACATTTGCTAACGACATGAACGTTCAGCTGTATTCATCCCTGTAAAAATGTGGAAATGTTTCGAGCAGAGACGCGAGTATTTCACAGGATTTGCAGAGATACGTATATTTCTTGTTGTATCTTCGCAATTTTTCCCTCCCGGAGGAGGAGGAGCAAGAGAGAGAGAGAGAGAGGGAGAAAGGCAGCGCAAAAACACGCGTTGTAACATCGAGAAAAGCGGGGCGAAATTTTTAATAACGTCCAAGTCATGGCTCGAAACTTCTAATTTGAAAACAAGCTCGGCCGCGGGAGGTGCATTCGTATGGCGACTGAACATCACGGACGCCGGGTATTCATCGCGAAAATCTATATTGCACAGGCCTGCAATTTTTCTACCTTTACCGTGCGCGCCTGCCTCTCACTCCCCACCCTTTCCAGTCGAAATCACGTAAATCCTAGATAATAAATCCCTAATGAGAAATTCCATGTACCCGCGATGTCTCGTTTCCCGTGAAACACGTTGCCCGTGTCTCTCTTGAAAACTTCGTCATTTTCCTTACGACGAAAGACACGCAAAATATGAACATATTCTAATTTCCCATTCTTCCGCTATTCTTCCTCCTCGTGTGTTATCTTGAAATATTTCATTCTCGATGGATGGAAATTTCACAGGTGTGTCGTTATGCATTCTTATTGACTAATTGCTGTTCGTTTCCATCGTTTGCACGCTTGTGCGATATTTTCCGGTTTTTCTTTCTCTTTTTAAATAAAAAAATCACGCGTGACAGTGGATGGTGGGGTTGGCGAGTTTACGGTTCGTCGAAGCGGATGAACGGAAATCAAAGTTTTCGCGCGACGTCTGGCGAGAAATATATCGACTTTTGTGTGAAACAACGAATCTGTTTCTTCGGATAAAGAAAGCAAAGATAAGGGAAAAGATATGATCGTTGGAAATGTTTCGATGGAGGAAGAAAGAGTTAAAGGGTTCGTTCGTCTAATCGTGGATTGAATTGCGTGTCCAAAAGGAACAGGAACAAACATTATCCCGGTTGGGACATATCCTTCGAACGATGCTGTTTTTCCTTTTCTCGAGATCGTCAGGTACACGTAAGTAAAGGGTGGTCCCGATGTTTACGTAAAACTTTTCTCAGTATGCCGAAAGGGGAGGAGGGAGGAGCAGGTGAACAACGCGGAGGAAGAACTAGAGAAAAGAGGAAGAGACAAACTGAAAAGGTCGTGCGTGTGTATTTGTGTGAGAGGGAACGCTTTGCAAATTTTTCTTCCCATTGAGAATTACCTCGTCGCATTATTAACACACAAGAAAACGGGGACATGTGTACCGAATGATCGATTCGATTTTTATCGAGGAGAAATTCAACCTCCGAGAAATTCAGAACGTATGTTCCATTAGATAATTAGACGCTCGCGTAGGTTCGTTTGTCTCGTTCGAACGGAGAAAACAGGAATAAAGAAAAATGAAAAACAAAAGAAAGAAAGAAATTGGGAAAATTATTTTTACAAGACGAATGTTCAATCATGAAACAAAGAAAGAGTAGAAGGGAAAGACAAAGAGAAGGAGAGAGAGAGAGAGAGAAAGAGAGAGGCACGAGAGCAACCCCCGTGCTTTCAAGTTGGTGAGCGAAAATAACGCGGGGGAGAAATTCGTGGAATTATTCATCGACGCATCCGTTTGGTGTTCCGTTCATTTTGAAAAATATTATCTCGTCGTCGAAATATTCGCATCGATCAGCGTTAGCGTGGAGAGAAAAGGAGGGAAAACGAAAGGGAGGGAAAAAAGGCAAGGAGATAAAGGTAGATAGAGGCGGAAGAAACGGCATGGCGGAGATAGGAAACAAGTCAGAGATAGAGAGAAGGGAAGGTTGAGAACCTCTATGGGAGCCTGGGTAATAAAATGAGGGCCCCTGCTCTCCCCCGGGGGTGGGGCCCCCTCGATAACCCATATTGTACCCCCCATCCCCTGGCTCTCCCTCCCAGGCTCGCCCCTCTCGCCGCCGCCCCTGGCCGTATATACTCCGATCAGCCGGAAGAGTTTTGTCCCAGGCCGACTGTCCAGAGAGAAATCTCTTCGCGTCTATCTATCGGTCAGGGGTTCCTTGGAAATTTCTCAAAAATGGTGGCCATGTTCTTCAGAATTTTCTCGAATTTTCGATATAGTTATCAATTTGATAAACGAACGTTTTCGCTATTCAAATGATTTTCGTAAGAAAATGGAGAGGTGGAGCGCGCCGACAATACTTTCTCGCTGGCGTATATACACGATCATATACCACCCCTAGTCTCCCCACACCCCCCTAACAACAGTAGGGTGGTACAGTCCGGGTGAAAAGCCGACGGCAACCCCGGCGCAGTACAGGCTGCACAAAGAGCGACGCCCTGCCAGGCGAAAAATGGAAGGGAAAAAATGCAGCCGTATAGAGAGAGGGAGAGAGGGAGAGAGAGAGAGAGGGAGAAATTATTGGCGGTGAATCGTTTCTGGGACGAGGACCAGGAACGATTCGGATAATACAAGGTGTGGGCTATTTCTCCGTATTTTCTTCCACTTTTATTTTTAAAGAGATCTTTTCTTGAAAATGGAGAGATACACGCATACATCGAGGGTGGGGACAATTACGAGTAGGGAGAGAAAGGATGTATGAAGAGAGGTGGTGGATCGATGGCAGAAAAAATATTTATTTGTCGCGAATGGCGCTTTTTTAAAATAGAGCATCGGTGTGTGTGTACCTGCTGGCGCTTCGGAATTATGCCGAATTCTTTCTAGTTTCTCCAAATGGAATCGAACCGGAATTCGAGAGGGACGCAGACCGATCCTCCACCTTTTTCTTCATCTTCTTCTTCTTTTTCCTCATTTCTCTCCTTAGGTTGTTTCTCCTTCTTTTTTTTTTTTTGTTTCCTCTCGATTTGTATAAATATAAAATACGCTTTATATTTTCCACTATTTTTACAATGTCTAAAAGTGGTCGTCTGTTGTGGTTGTTAACAATAGGATATTTTAGTACGTGCGCTTCGAATCGAAGACTGTACGCGTGTGGCTATCGATCTGTCTTTAGATAGATTCCAGCGATTCGATCTGTTTCTCCACGCTTTCGTGGGGCATTAGAGTCGTTTCAGAATTTTTACAATTTCTCCCTCTTTCTTACTTTTTTAATTCTTTTTTTTTTTTTGGTTTTTAATCAAGACACGAGGAAAAAAAATATGAAAAGAAGCTACTACCCCAGGTCAATTCTTAAGACTCCGTAGGAAATTCCCTTTTTAAAATTCCACCCACTTGATATTTTTATAATATTTAATAAAGACGTCTCCTTTAATCCCAGAAATATATCAATTTCGTTGCAAAGGTTTATAAAGGTGGTTTTTTGCACTTTTCGAATTGCAGTATAATCGATCGCGCGTAAAAGGGGAGATAGAAATTCCGTGAAATTCCCGAAATCAAATGTATAATTTCTATTTTATTTCGAATTTTCGATGTCGCCCGTGTTTCCTGATCAGTTTCTCCCTCAGCTCGGTTATTACGATGCAACGACGTCCCGGATTTTCGCGTTTTTTCCCTCCTCATCCACCCACCCTGCTTGCCACCCTCCCAACGCGGCGACTACTTCGGACTGGACAAATTGAATTTAACTCCAGCTAATACGCCAGCCGAAAGAGCGCGTATTTAGCCGCTTTGTACGGACACATCGTGGAAATCAGCGATGATTTGTGTGTCTCCGACGCCACGACGGATTTTCCTTCTTTTTCCATTTTTTTTTTCTCCCTCCAACCCTGTCGACAGAGGATCGAGATTGAATTTCTTGCACGTTGTCGCGCCTTTCTACGGCTATCGCAGCGATTTTTTGCCCTCTCGCAACTGCACGCGAACACATGTAGAATCGAACCCCTTCTCTCTCTCTCTTTTTTTTTTTCTCTACAGTGGACTCTCCCGGATTGAAGCTCTTTTACGGCATTAAAGAAATGGACTAAATTGAAATTTCGAATCAAGGGAGAGATCCATCTTCTCGGGAGGGATTGATTTATTTTCTATCTTCACCTTTCCCTCTCTTTCCTTTTTCTTTTCCTTCTTCTATCTCGTAAGAGTGGATGCATTTCGTATAAGTCGACATCGTCCAATGATCCGGCCACGTGTATATCAATTAGAAGGTTTACACGGTGCCAGGCGTGGGAAAGGTAGAATTAGCTTCCCGAGCCGGGGTCGCGATTCTTAAATGCGCGACGATCGATTCTCCACCGGCGCGAGAAAGGTGACTGGCTAAAGGCGAGATTGCACGTTGTCAACCACCGTTTCGACGCTAAGTTTGATGTATCGTTGGGATTATTTCGGAGATAACTAATATGCTCTAACCTAGAGCTAATCTAAGACCCTTAGATATCTTTCCTTTTCAATTTTCATCGTAGATTTTCGCGAATTCTTCGACGATTCTCTCACGGCGAATCTAGAAGTTGTAACGAACACCTTGGCTCGTTTCTAGCGTTACCTACATCGATCTTAACCGGCATGCACCAGAGCGTGTCTTAGCGCCACGCCACTTTGATTAAAAGTTTCGAAAGTTACGCCGCGAAGTTGGCCTTTTCTGTTTTTTTCCCCTCCCTCCTCCCCTTTTCTTCTCTTTTTTTTTTTTTTTTTACGGCGAAGGCTGGTGTAACAACGATACAGAGGCCTCGAAGTATCGTCGAACGTCTCCTATTAATAAGATGCGACCGTTTTCCTCTCTGATAAAGAAAAAGAAAAAAGAAGAGAAAGAAAAGTGTCGCTACTTGCGACGTGAATTATGTAAGGAACACTTTACGACGTTAAAATTCCTCTAGCACCAAATTACTAGCAACTGAGGTCGGAATGTTTTAGCCATAGTAATGACAGACAACCACTCACCATTCTGAATAATCATATCGCGTATAATTAGCATTAATGTAGCAGAAATCGTAGGAATAATGATAACCGTGTAGGATTCGTAGGCTGTGATATTAGAACGTTTCCACGAAATTACGGATAGTTATTTGTAACGGTAACACCTTTTCCGCTTAGGCAAGTAAGAAGAGCCCACGGGAACGGTGAATTTCGTTCGAAGTTCTCACGAACTCGCTCCGCGAGATATTACTTAACGTTTGGCATTCGTCTGTTTCACGTTTCGATTGTGACAGACACGATCGACACGGCATTTCTCCGCCGATTTTAGTCTGCTTGCCAGAAATGTCAATTTGCCTGTGATTTGACGCGTCTTGGATAAATCTTCGGCTACTACACATGGTTACCGATTATCCGACGATATTCTAACGCGCAGAAATTACACGACTAATCTACATTCCACGTGAAACTATTCTCTCGTAATTTTATTTCTCGATACCAGAGAGGTACACGTCTCTAACCCCTTCACCTTTACAGCCAGCTTATAATCGCCTATTTTTTTTTTTTTCAACGAGAAACTATCGAGCATAGCCTACGATCGAGAACCGATCGATGTTGTTCTCTACTTGTAAAGCTACCCTTGCACGAAGCACACGTTCCAAAATCACGGATAATTTCTGGTCGGTTTGTGAAAGACGCGAAAGCTTTTGGGGATCAGAATGAAAAGGAGAAGAGAATAGATAGATAGATAGAGAGAGAGAGAGGGAGAGAGGGAGGTAAAGAAGAGCAGCAAGAGAGGGTTCGTGGAAAGGACGAGAGGAGGTGAAGACAGAGGCGGCCTATACTCGTCCCTGAATAACGCATGACTGTCTGGCTTGAAATTATAGCATTTCACTCCCTCCCCCCTCCACCAACTCTGTCGCAGGAACTACCCCTTGGCTCTGGACTCGCTTGTTCGCTGCGCTTTCATTCAATTATGCATCCAGCTTCGCTTGCACCACCTTCTCCTCCTCCCTTTGCTCTTATTATTATTTTCCCGCGCGTGGCCTAGCTGCGCGCTGCCTTTTCTTGCCTTCTGGAGCATCGGCAGTCTTGGGATGTGCACCCTACACTTCGATATTCATTTTTACCCCTTAGCCGAAAATAGTGGCGCACGGTATCGATAGGAAAGGCTGTCTTGTTTCTGGAATACATGGAGGAGCATTGGAAAGTGATTCTTGACCTCTCCGTTACCGAGGAGGGTTCTCTTCGAAGGGGTGAATAAAAATTTGAGAGTTGATCCAATGGAGGGAAGGGGGATGATTCAGAGCGGAATATTTCACGTGAACTTGACCTTAATGGAAGTTGCCACCTGTTCTGTCGCCTGTCATGCGAATCTGAAAAAAAAAGTGAATGTTTCTTTTCTTCTTTTTCTTTTCGCGCGAATCGAAGGTGCTATTTTCTGCTCGAATCATGATCAATCTTTCGGCTAGAAACTCAGCGATAGAGATGTAATAACTTTACACGTGTTCGAAAACTGCCCTATAGAACTCTGGCAAGCCTATAAACTCGCTTTCTTCGTGCAAGTATTCGCGGTTTTGATGTATTTACGTATGTTTATTGGCTCCGGTGTAATAATTCAAAGGTGGGGGTTTGCCGTATCATGTATATGTTCTATAGTTGATCGGTTTTTCACGAGGTGACGAGCTACAGTTACGACGTAAAAATTTCAAGCGTTCTGTATCGCCCCTATAAATATTCACGCCTCGACGAAACGCCAATATACCGGGTGTTCTGTCAACTTTGTCTATCTCAGGTATCTCCATTACTTTAAGTATTTTAATAATCGAGAAAACGTTACTTTCAAAACATATGCGTGATTATGAGAAATATACAAACTAATGGTAAGTAGCTTTTTCACAAGTGGAGTTTTAGCGAAGATCAAAAGATCCATTTTTTCTTTCCTTTTTTTTATCGAACGAAATATCCTATTTTTTTCTTAATAGACAATTTTCGATAGAGTAGCAAGTTTTTAGTATAATAAAGTATATTTGTATTGGACAGTTTTCGTGAGACACCCTGTGTATGTAGAGTAACACGAATACGTTCGAACGACATACGCATAGTTGTTGCTGGTGCCTTTCCGCGATCGTTCATCGTTATTCCGCGCGGAATCGTTGTCAGTCATCGTGCAGCTACACTTTAGGCGTATCCGAGACTTAACTTCGATGTTTGTACGTAGGAAAGGTGGTAACGGAGAAGCAAGAGAATATTTCACGTGTAATTTTCGTGTCGATTTAAAAATTCAATCGTTCTTTAGTTTTCTTTTATAACAATCGAACGCTGGATTGGTAATCACAGTCTTGTGTTACACAGCTGCTTGTCGTCGTGACGAAAAATTACGACCAAGCGTAAGAATGCTCGCGGCGGAAGTCCACGATGGTAGCGCTCGTGTAAGTCGAGAATAACGTAGTCGTATTACAGATTCTGTTTGCCAACGGCGACAATGATGTTATCGAACCTACTATTTCAAACCCCCGGTTCGATTTTACACGGAAGTGGACCGAAATTACAAGTGTTCCTATCATTTTTTGTTACAGGAAAGCGATAACCTCTGGTGGGACGCGTTCGCGACTGAATTCTTCGAGGACGACGCAACCTTAACGCTCACGTTTTGCTTGGAGGACGGTCTCAAGAGATACAGTAAGTAATCACGTTTTTTTTTTTTCTCCCCTCACACCTTTCCTTCGCGATTTTCTCATTGAAAGACAAGAATAGGAAGGAAGAGAGAGAGGAAAAAAAAAAAAGAAGAAGAAGAGAAGTAATGCACGTTATTTCGTAATAGCGTACAGAAGGAGAAGGTACTATGTTTGACCATTCTTTTCCTTCGTTCGAAGAAGAAGCTCGTTCTTCTTCACGGTCCATTGTCCTCATCAGTGGTCCGAGTCATAGCACGCACGATATACGCGTTGCACACGTTCTAAATAATTACGTGCCACCGCAGAGCAATTTTGCAGTCGGTGGATTTTAATGCCTTTCCTCTCCCTCTGTTCGTTGCTGAATGCACGGTAACAACGTGATTACATGTCATATCGCGTCGAGCGCAAACGACAGTTCCGCGACGCGCATTACCGATGCAATAAGATGCAACGGAGTCTCTGCTCTCCCTCCTTACACCAACCAGAATTTTCCTAACCTAAACACCTCTGCTTGTCATTCTATCTGTAACCGTGTTCCCGTTGGAATTTCTTCTAGCTTCCCCCCCCCCCCCTGTTTTCTTTCTTTCTTTCTTTATAATTTTGTTTTTCTTGCTCGAATTAATCTTTCACGAATATATCTAACGATTGATATTTTACTTTTGCTATTTGCAGCGATAGGCAGGACGTTAATACCTAGGTACTTCCGTTCAATATTCGAGGGCGGAGTGACGGAACTTTACTACAATTTGAAGCACCCGAAGGAGTCATTTCACAATACCAGCATAACCCTCGACTGTGATAACTGCGTTATGGTCACGCATCACGGAAAACCGATGTTCACGAAGGTAAGGGGGCCAAGTGTACGATGATCATCGAATCTGTTATCATTGTTGCGCTATCGATTCACGGTTTAACAATGTAAATGAAAGGAATCATGCTTCGAATAACACCGAACAGCTCATTTAGCCAACCACGGTTTCTTTACTCTCGTGTCCTCCACTTCCTTTCCCTTCTCTCTCGTCTTCTTCTGCTTCTCGTTATATTCCTTACACTCTTCGGCTAGGATCTTTTCAATTCAACGTTGTAAGTTTACGGGACACGTCAATTTGACGCATTTGAGATTTCACGAGCGAAACTACAGAAACAATTGCTACTACTTTCCATCAAGTTTTCTTCACTTTTGTTAACCACTTGACTTACGATTTCTTTTGCTGACTATACATCTAAGCATCAGTTATTCACCGTTTTACATAAAACACGTTAATAGTATAAATACTATAGATTAATTACAAGTACCAATTCTCAGTCTAATAAATTAATAGAAAATATAGAATTGAATTTAACGTTTGTTACTAATATAACTGAGCCAGAATCTGTGTCACAAGTCTAGCACGTTATTGTAGGGCATAGAATGATACGAAAATATATCTGAATTAATAAAGTAAGTTGATAACGTACAATTAAGTTTCTCATTCACTTAAAAAAATGCCTGCAAAACCTAGTGTTAGAGAAAGAACCTATCACCGATCGTTACACCTGTAGCGTTTAATATTTCAACTGGTAGCCTATACGAAACAGATGGGAAATGCAATTTCTCACCTAGTTCGTATTGGTCCCGGAGGCTGTTGTTCGTGTTTAACCAAAAAGCAAACTGAATACACGTTTGTCCCGCAGGTATGCACGGAAGGTAGATTAATATTGGAGTTCACGTTTGACGACCTTATGAGGATAAAGTCGTGGCACATGTCGGTGAGGACGTACAAGGAGCTCGTACCTAGGACTGTGGTCGGTATGCAACAGGATCCGACGATGCTCGAGCAGCTTAGCAAGAACATCACCAGGCAGGGCATCACCAATTCCACCCTGAACTACCTTAGGGTACGTATACGTTAACCCTTCCAAAGTCGAAACGCTGCAGCAACGCTTGCTTTACCAATGCTAATCTTACCTACCCGAAAACGTTCGTCATCTTGCCTCTCCTCTGCTAATTACCTCCTTGTTATTACACAAAATTGTTATTACACACCCAAAAAAAGAAGAAAAAGAAATTGCAACGACAGATAATTTAGAAATTTCGGTTGAATCCGTGAACAGTAGAGAGCAAAGAAATAATTGCGATTACGAAGGGCAAAATGGGCCAGGAATCGCGAGGAGATTGCTCTCGCGAAAGTACGCCCAAGTATCCGGGTTACGATTCACCTTCTTTGCACGCTCGGAAGCGCTTTCTCTCGCTGCTCTCTTGGTCGCCTGAAACTATTGTGTTGTGTCGTTTATCGAGAGCTGTCGCGAAAATATGCTCCTCGTACCCCGTCTCTACCAACTACTTTTCCACCGAAAGAGAAAGAAAGAAAGAAAAAAAAAAAGAGAGAGGAAAAGAAAGAGAAAAGAGAATACCTCACCGATTCAATCCATTATGGTCCATCCATTATTATAATTCATTAGTGATCACCATGCTATTAAAACGAAATAAATAATAGCGATGGAATATTCAACGAACGAATCGATCGGAAATCTGACCGATGCCGACGACCGTATTAATGCGAATATTAATTAAAATCAAGTTAAAGTTTCGCAAAATGTCCACCCTCTGCACAACCCCCTCGATTTTCCCCTCCCCTCCTACGTGATACCCGAAGCCCCATCATCATTCTGAAGCTTCTATGCAATCCCCCTGTTATATCGATTATTTTAATTGTCATCATTATAATATAAAGGCTGTCTGGAAATTACGTGCTTATGTGCTTACGTGATAATAATGTAAAATGAATTTCAGTTTTATCACAGCAAACATAAACTAAATTTAATTTGCTCACGGAGCGGCGCAACGCTCACACACGCCTAGCGTTACGCGCACCCGAATATATTTTAGGAAGTTTATTTTCAACCGGTACACGCCGTATACGATAATTTTCATATTAATAGCGCGCATAAGTTTCCTGTCGAAGTAGCGTCAGATTAAATAATAGTCGTATTTATTTTGTTATTTCGTATTGGCCATGCTATTTTCGCTACTCTCCTCTCCGTTTACATCGGAATATTCGTATACGGTGATGCTAGTGTGTGAATATGTATATGTGTGCGTGTGAGCTCGTGTGTCCGATGCTTTTCTAGAGATAAAGATAATATAAATCCATTGTGTATCATTTTCGTATACCATCGGGATATATTTATAGTTGTACGTGTTACGTTCTCTCGATCGTTCTTTGAAACTTCTACCTAACAGATGATGAGAATCGGTGTGTTCTTTTGTTGTTCCAGTTATGCGTGATCTTAGAACCAATGCAGGAGCTGATGTCGAGGCACAAGGCGTACGCGTTGTCACCGCGAGACTGCTTGAAGACGACCTTGTTCCAGAAATGGCAGAGGATGGTTGCCCCGCCGGGTAAGAGAGGTAGACGAACAGTTGCTTTACATGAGAAGCACCAGCCAGTGGAGCCAAACGGCCGACCAGTCTACCGCAGGATTCGGTTTTTGATCGCTGAACGACGGAATCGTTCGTCGTTGTTTCGTTTTGCCGCGTTACAAACCTCGGTTCCTGTCGATTTCTACAGCCAAGAGAATCTTTCCCATTCTCCTCTGTCTCTCTTGATTATCATTCAACCGGTAGCATATTGTAAAATTAACGGAGGGTTTAAAAGAGTTAAAGATCGAATCTTCGCTATTGTTAAAATATACAATTTCTGAAAGATCTTAATTCTCCGCTGGGAAAAATATCAGTATAAAGTGGCTTAAAAGCAGTTTCTATCTTAACGAAGACGTGTCTGTCTAAATAATTATCACACCCTTCTTCCCCTGTTTCAACGGCTGCTTACACCTTGTCTGTCCTTCGGTGCACGAAGCGAAGCATTCCTAAATGAAATCAGTGGCGCTTCTACGGTGTACTTATTAAAGCGATCGTTACACGTAGATAACAGAGCTGTCTGATTTTTCCCGATCGCTGTTCGCTCGCGAGTAAGTTACGCGGCCGGTCGTCTCGAAGTTGCCAGTCGAAGTATTTTCACCTTGCCAGAACGTCGTTATCTAGAGTTTCTATCATGCGTATGCACGCACCGCGTTTCCTGTTTCACCCGTCCGTCATTCTCCTTTCTCTCCCTGAATTATCCGGCGCCCCCGTGTCCAAGGTCGGTGAAATCATGGAACCGAGCGCGTTAAAAGGAACGTCAATTATAGAAAAGAGTAAGAATTAATCGAAATGACCGCGTTAATGCGTGTTTCTCTGTAAAGATGTACAATTTCTACGTGAGTGCAGAACACATTTTTCTCCTTATAAGTAGCTTTCGATGGCGAGAGAGACAATAGAGAGAGAACAATTGATCTGTTGCATCGATCTACTATCTGTCTGTCAACCATATTATACGATGCATGCATGCTTGTGTGTGTCAGAGACCTTTGAGTTTTGTTCGAAGAAAGGTCCAAAGCTGGGTAGCGGTCTGAAGTTTCTTAGCGCGCTGCTACATGGCTATAGCATCCTTTGCTAACCGTTCGCGCTCGTGTTTAACAACGATATATTAATTGCAGAGTCTCAGAGGCCGGCGAACAAACGAAGAAAGAGGAAGGCAAGCGCTTCAGGACCTGGTAACAACGCACCACCAGCACCAAGTAAAAAAAGATCGCCGGGACCTAATTTTGCTCTGGCGTCACAGGTGAGTGTTGTCTACCTTCCATCAGAGTCTCGAATCGTATGAGCCTAGTTGGGCTGCAGCCGAAGCGTCCTTTATCGAAGGCTGTGTGTCCCTAACGTGTTGTTGTTATTCGTTTAAACGTTCACTATTAACGACGACGATGATGATGACGATGATGATGACGATGATGATGATGATGATGATGATTACGACGATTATGACAAATCACGATGAGAATCGGTGTTTAAGTCATTTGTTGTACATGTATAACAGGATTCGTTTAATATTACGTTATCAATTTCCTGTCGATCCAGGACGTGATGGTTGTGGGTGAACCGTCGCTGATGGGAGGCGACTTCGGCGAGGAGGACGAACGGTTAATCACGAGGTTGGAGAACACGCAGTACGACGCAGCGAACAGCCTGGACCCGCATAGTCACGATACACCTGGCGGACCACCCCCGCATCCTCACCAATTCCATTCGGAACCAACACCGGGCAACTCCTGGCCACCAGACCGTGGTCCTGGCCCTCCACAGGGAGGACCCGGTAGCCAGGTAATTATCCCGAGAGACAGACAACCGTAACCTGCACACTTCGAGATTCACTCCACGCTCTAGCGGAACAATTCTATAGGCCTGGTGTGTTCGATGCACTCAGTGCTCTATCACCTGCAACAAATCCTCGATATTCGACGATACTCATCTCCTGCGCCAACGCTATCCTCATTATTCATCTCCACAGCTAAGAACCTGCCATTCTCTCGATGATACTCACCTCGGACGTCACTATCGTGATTGTAGGGAGTGCAGGGCGGACAGGGGGGCGCAGCAGCGGGTGTACAGGGAACGCAGGACGCCAGTCAGCAGCAACAAGACAAGAAGAGCCCCGCGGTGAGCCAGTGAGGCCAGGAGTCCCCGCGCCCCCCCACCAGGGGGCGACGGGGGCGCAGGCCCAAGAACATGGCTCCCTAGCGGGGCGAGAATCCTAACCTCCCCGGCGCCTATCTAGCCTCGTCTGGCTGTTCGGCCAGCTCCAGGCTGTCGCACGTCAGCGTACACCCAGCGCTCACCTGTCATCAGTCATCGGCCATGCCGATGCCTGGACATCATCACACGGATCCACAGATGCAGCTGGGTCATGCAGCCGCGGCCGCCGCTACAGCAGCCTCCATGGGGATGGAATCCTCGGAGCTGGTCGCGGTCGCTCACTATCAGGCGCAGCAGCTACAGCGACAATTGCTGGCCGAGCAGTCTGGTCCGGTGGGCACGATGCTGCCGCCGGCTGCTCAGCCTGCTGGTGGAGGCTTGACGCAGCCGTCGCTTCAGCAACCGCAGCATGCTCAATCTCAGGGCCAGGACCCGCTGCAGAGTCTGATGCAGCAGTTAATTTGCCTGCAGCAGATCGAGTATTTTCTCGCTCAGCGTGGACACAAGTGATCGTCGTAGAACCTTATAATACAAGCTGAGTGTGAGACGCGGAGAACTCTGCTAAAATATGTGAGAGAGAGAGAGAAATTAAACAAAACAAAAAAAAAAACAGTGCGCGCGTCTTTAGAAACTCTCTCGACGATCTCTCTGTATAACCCTTCTTCGTGCTGCTGCTGTCAACGAAACCCACCACCGTTCGGATATATTCGAGGCTGAGGATGGACGTGTGTTTCCGTTCGAGGTTTCACATATACGTTACAGACATAGACAAAAGACAGAGAAAAAAAAAATAACAAAAATCACACTTTACACACATACACAAGGAGACACACACGCTTCAAAACACTACGGATGCATAAGGTACATACAGTAAAGACACGTCTCGTTGGTTGATCCTCGAATGGAGAAGGGGGGAGGCACATGGTGTCTTATAGGAGATGATCGCGTGCAATTTTTCGCGATCCTAGGATGTTCCAAGACACCATGGCGAGACTCGTGACTAGCCCTCCCCGTTAGGGCTAGATACCGTTTAGCGTGTGATAAGACATTATTGTCGATAATTCAAAACAAAGTATAATGTTAAAATGAAGAGTAATAAAATTGACCGGGTTGAATGGACTTTTTGATTATTGGTGATATAACGAGGAAGAGGAAGAAGAAGAAGTAGAAGAAAAAGAAGGAGAAGAAGAACAGCGTGAAGAGAAGAGAATGACGATGAGTTAATCCGAGATGAAGCAAAATGGTTAAACTTGAAACAAAAATGGAAAAAAAAAACAAGAATAGAAAGGAAAGAAGAGAAATTAAAAAAGAAAGAAAGGCAGAGAGAAGAAAAGGATGGAAGGAAAGAAGGGAGAAGAAGGAAAGAAAGAAAGAAAGGAAAAGAAATTGGTACGCCGCGCACGGCAGAGACGATCGTTCGCTCTGGTGCGAGCTGTGAATGAATCTCTATCCGTCAACAGTATTGATATAATTAATAGAAATAAATGAATATAAAATATTGTAAGAGGTATATCGTAAGTACGTATTGTGCAAGCGTATGCGAGAAACGAATTAGGAGAGAGAGCGCGCGTGTGGTGTGATATACATTCGGGAGTACGGAGAGATGAGAGGATGTGGCGTGTGCGAGAGAAAAGAAAAAAAAAAAAATACCGGATCGTCTCTTAGACTCAACGAATCATTGTTTTTATTTTTTTTTTTTTTTTTCGTTTTCGTCTTTTCGCTTTTTCTTTTCAAGCGCGGAGCCCGATCGAACGCCAACGCACAGGCCCTGATAAACTGCCCCGTGTAATCTTCTCGAACGGTTTTATCCTTTTCTTTTCTACATTATGTATGTGTAATATCGTTCAGCTACACTGTGTGAGACACCACGTGGAGAATGAAGGATGATGTTGAAGTATCTCGCGGCAAAAGAAACAAAGGAGGAAAAAAAAAAAAAAGAAAAAAGAAAAAAAACAGATCGAGTGTTCCGAATTTAGGCTCTCGGTGAACGGAAGATCGTGTGAAATGATACGTTTCCGAGTAAATTCAATGTTGATAGCTCATATATGTATATATATGGTCACTTTGACAATGTTTGTCGCCTCGGCATAGCGCGTACCCACGTCCAAATCATTGTGTGACCCTTCCACAGAAACAAACCGCGAGACAATCGTTACTTAATTTACTCTACGTTGAGAGCCAGGACACGCGTGTACAATTTCGATAAACGGGGGTGGGGGGCAAAATAGCAGACAGACAGAACGAGGGAAAAAAGGGGGGGAAAAAGAAGAAAAACAGAAAAAAAGAAAACGAAGCGACCGTGCGTAAAAACACACACTATGAATCATTCTAGCATTATAAAGTTCCTCGCGCGTTACGTTTGTACATGATATATGTTCCTCGTATCGTATGCTTATACGTTTGTTCCTATGTTTTGTATTAATCTTCGTGATTCGTTGTGTTCTCTTCCTTCGCTGTGAAGCTCGAGCAAAGCAGAAACGGGGCATTATATCGACGTTACACGGAAGCGTTCTTTTACTAGGAGGATCCTCGTCCTATCATCTTGTAATATACTCGTGGTCAAACACGATCTTCGAATCTTAACGTCCACGTTCTTATCTTCTGCTCTCTCTCTCTCCTCTCTCTCTCTCTCTCTCTTTCTCTCATATATATAAACATACACAGTCACTCATGTTCACGTATATTTTCCATCTTTATTCCACATCTTCCTGCGTTCAATTATGGAAATTTACAATTGCTAGTACCAGAAGTGACAGATAAAAGGAGAGCAGATTCATAAGTATCACAGTGTAAGCTCTTACGCTTAATCATCGAGAAAGGAACATTGCTCGACACACACGTTCACACTCACACGTATTTATTTACTTCTCCCCTTTCTTTCTCGGGCTGGTGTCATCACGAGGACATGGCGTTGGTACGAGCTCTGCTTCGAAACTGGTTCCATCTTGAAACCTATGCAAAAGTTTGCTCGGTTTTCAAGGGGGACATTTTGAAATCGGTTATACGATAAAGGAAAAATTGAAAATAGGGATAAAATAGACAGGGATAAGGAGGAGGAGGAGGGGGGGAGAGGGCACGAACGTCGGCGTTTCATCACGTCCATGAACTCTGCGCTTTCTCGGACGGTTCCAATCGCTCTCGAGAGTCATGCAGATAGAAACGTTTTTTTTTTTCCGAGATATGTACAAAGTCATCGTATACACGCATCATGCACGTACAGACAGGAAACACACACGTACACACCTGGAGAGAAGGAGGAGGAGGAGGAGGAGGAGGAACGTTTGAACAACCGAAGAAGGGAAACGGTGAATCAAGAGAAGATCTCTCGCGAGACTTTCACCTCTGCTGGCGGCGGCCATGATTGCGACACTGGTTGCGTTCTTTTGGTCAATCGCCTGTAAACGAGAGAAGCTCGAATGAGACGTGGAGAAGGCTGTTTTGGACCCTCTGTCATCAACGAGTGGAGAAGAAAAAGAAAAAGAAAAATGGAGGAGAAACGGAGGCATACCAATGTACACACACATACAGACACACACGGACACACACTTACGACTACAAATCATTGAATTAGATAGATAAGTTACGCGTGAAGCCAGTACAGTCCCACGGCGTGAGAGTGTGCGAAGAAAAATAGCGAGCGGAGAACCGAGAAAAGGGGATGTTTCTTTAAAAAAAAAAAACAAAAAAACAAAAAAAAAAACAAAAAAAAACAGAGAATTTCGTATGCCTGATTATAATGCGAGAAGAGAGAGAGAGAGAAAAATAAATAAAGAAAAAAACAAACATGGAAAGAAACTTGCGTACGAGTGTTGAAGTGTGCGAGTAGAGAGATGCAAGTGAGAATGACGACCTGAGAGTGCGAGCGAGCGAGCGAGCGAGCGTGTGAGCGAGTGAGAGAGACGAAGAGAGAAAGCAGGATTAAATGCAAGGAAAATGAAAACGATTATTTCGACACGAGCATGCGGTGGGTTTTAGGATAAATGATCTATTGACAAATGTTGTATATTATTACGAATTATAATGACACTATTATAATTAATTAATTAATTAATTAATTAATTATTGTACCCTAAATAATGTGAATTGAATTTAAACGAAAGAAAAGGAAAAAAAAAGCAAACGAAACGACAGAAGAAGTGGAACGAAAGCGAAACGAGAGGGAAGTACACATGAACACGCACATATGTACACCGATACATGCATACATATACACACACACAGGTGCATACACGCATACATACATACGTACAGACCGAGAGAACGAATAGGAAGATGAATAATAATAATAATAACAATAATAATAAACAAAGGAATTTTAATTGTTAGCGAAACACACACGGAGCCGGAGGACTAAAAAGAACAGCCTAAAGATTGCGAGGAAGCTCCGAGAAAAATAATAATATTCGCGGGCCGATCAGATCAGCCTCGTTGTCGGAGTGAAAAATCAAATAAAATCGAAAAAAAGTATATATATACAAATATATATATATA
This sequence comes from Anthophora plumipes, assembly GCA_951804975.1. Classification (NCBI taxonomy): domain Eukaryota; kingdom Metazoa; phylum Arthropoda; class Insecta; order Hymenoptera; family Apidae; genus Anthophora; species Anthophora plumipes. The sequence goes on from OX638121.1 coordinate 1,250,185, forward strand.
TATATATATATCGAAGAAGCGTCTGGCGAGACCGGAAGGACCGAGAACGCTTTGCCAACGAGAAGTGCATCGACCAACGTTCAACGAATAAAAAAAGAAAAAATGAACACTTTTTCCTCTTCTGTCGAAATGGTTTCTCTCGCTTTCGTACAACCGCGAACCCTGTACATTCTTCGACTTTGTAAATTTTTCTGCTAGTAAACGAATTCGGATTTTACGCACCTGTACCTGTTTATTGTCTTCGAACGTTTTTTCTTTTGTCGATTATTTTCCGTCACGTTTGAATCTTGGCGATGCATTTTGAGAACGCACAAAGCAGCCAAGATTTGGCGAAGATCTTGAACAATTTATACACTTTATGTTTTCTTGGAATATTATTTTCTTTCTTTTCTTTTTCTTTTTTTTTTTTGTTTAATTTTTGTGAAGAAATGGAGGGATGGGGATTATTATTGGAGCGCTATTTTTCTTTTTCAAACGAAGGTCTTTGCCATCTCCTGGCTAAATTAGTTTAGCTGGTCGTGGAAAACATACAGATTAGTTTCTAACCTTGTATAAAAAAAAAGAGAGAGAGAGTGAGAGAGAGAGAGGATACGACTGGACGATTAACGATGATTAATTAATACGGTCTCGGTGAAAGTAGCCTTCGAACGAAGTCTCGCTACTAATCCGCAAGGAAACGGCGTTCTTCGGTGATTTTTCTTGCCCTCTGGAAAATCATTCCGTCACGGCCTTCTACTTCTCGGGTGAAAGGAACATTTCTTTTTAACGATAGCAAACACTTTGTAAAAATGTTAAAAATTAAACGACTTGCTCCCCTTTTTTTTTTTTTTTTAATTTTTATTGCTTCTTTCACAAACGACGGAAAAACTGATGGAAATCTTCAATCGTTTTCGTACCATTTTCATCTCCTAGTTACAAGAATTCGACTAAAACACTCGGAGACTTCATTTCATTGTTTCCTCTAAGATGCTTTTAACTCCAGACTTCTTTTCCCCGTGGAAAAACAAATAAATTAGCCTACGATTTGCGAGACCATCGTCGGCCATTGCAACACGACGGTTCTAATCGTCGATCCTTCGCAAAAGGGAGACAATTTCTCGACAGAAAGATAAAAAAAAGAAAAAGGATCGTTCCTTTCCGTCCACGGCAACCGTGCAACTAAAAACAGCAGGAAAACGAAAAAAAAAAAAAAAACGACAGAAACAGAGAACTTAAGTAAAATTAGAAAATAAAAAGCAAGGAGCTTCGGTCCTGAGTCAGAAAGGTCCCAAGTAGAATTTTGGCTCAGGGATAGGCAGAAGGTATCGTATTCAAAAACGTTATTTGCGGCCTTTGGACTGAGTAGCCGAAATAATTAATTACAAAACGAAACACTTTTCTCCTCCCCCTTCTTATTAATAACAATCGACGAAGTAGAAGACGATCATGGCCGATTTAGCGTTTCCTGATTTCGACTCTCGGTTTCCAGTTTCGAGGATATCATTCGGATAAATTGCTGATCGGAACAGATCAGCCCCGTGTACAATGGGTTTTAAAGAGAGGTTCTCAAAGTAACGTGCCACTTGTCGAAGGCGGTCCGACATCGTTCCAAGTTCAGAGGACCAGAAACCGCCTCTCTCGCTTTCGTCCTGACGCCTCTTGCGGATCGAGACGAGGTCCTCTTTGTTCCTTCTAGCGTGAGACGCACAGCGTGTCTGTCATCTTTCGTCGGTACTTCTTTTCTTTTTTTATTTCTCTTTGTTTTTTCGAATTCTCGGATAAACGTGTCGTTTCGCGCGACCATAATTCACTCATTCGTGCTTCAACCCCTCGTGTCTTACTTTCCCACTGTTTCATCTTATTCCACGCTTTCAATCGAGACTAAGCAAGATCTTTCTTGCGTAAGATTTTCATTTTTTATTATTATTCTTCTTTTTTTCTAACCGTTCGAGTGTCAGACTTAACGCCGATCGCGTTTGTTTCGTTCGGTGCCTAAAAGTGCCAGGAAATTTTTACCGTGAATTTAAGAAGTCAAATTTTATCGCTTGTAACTTGAAAAGCAACGTGTTCGCGTTGTTTGGCACTTTTCGATACGAAACGAAAGAAGCGCGACAGTTCGATCGAATCTTTTGCAACGGTTCGTGGCACTCGAACGTTCGAAGAGGACGCTTTTAAAAGAATATTTTATCCTCATTGGTGACAGAGATACTTATCGATTAAGGCACGAGGCAGGGTTGATGAAGAATTATGATCGCGCAAGGGGAAGTTGGAAGAATGTTAGGGGAAGTGCACGCGAGGAACGTGTATATAAAAGTAAAAAAGGTCCAAGAGCGAGCGGACACACGCCTGGGCAAGCTGTTTGTTCATCTGTAAATATCCTGTCCTCTGAATTTGGCACTAATCCCCGTGCCTGTGTGGTCGGTGTGAAAAGATAATTCAAGATTCTCTTGATCGAGCGCGCATCGATGAATCGCTACGCTGGACCAGTTTCCTCGGAGCGGACGGATGTGCACCGATTTAATTAGTGTATAAAGGGAAGAAAGAAAGAGAGAAAGAATGTGAGAGAAAGCGAGAAAGAGAGAGAGAGAGAAACAAAATATTAGCGAATTAGGGACGATTGAAAAAGAAAGAAGAGGAAGAAAGGAATAATAATAATAATAATAATAATTGCGTTCAAGGAGTAATTACAATTTTACCCCTCTGTGGACATGGGCCAACCTCGGTATATTATATTAATATACGTTCAAAGTTGGCCCTACGCCATGACCAATGAAGTAATAAGGGAGGATACATGCAAATGAAAGAAAACTAAAGATAAAGTAAACAAAAAAAAAAACAAAAAGAAGAATAAGAATTTGTCATCTAATTACATTTTTACGCACTCCAAATTTTTATCCTCGTCATTTGTATCATAGCGACATGTGTTTAAAGAAGAATCCACATTATATGTATGTAATCAAAATTGTAACTGACAAAACGTTAATAAAAAAAATGATATTCGAAAAAGAAATTGATCGCCTCGACGACCTGTTCGCAATTGTCTGCACAATGTGAACTGCAGGCTTAATAGTATATTGGAAAGGGGTATATTAATAAGATCGCGTGTTGAATTCTTGTTGGTAAATGTAGAAGAAACGAGAACAAAAATTATTCGAAAAATCTTTAAAAATGGATAAATAAATTGTCCACTTTTTATGGTGCCCTTACGTTTCCCCTTCTGTTACGTAATCTAACCCCCACTTCTCGTTAAAAATGGAGTGGTGGGGGTTGAACGAGGCTGCTCAGTCGGTAAATTCTCTTTGTAATTTAAATTTGGGACAGTTGAAATATTTTATAATTCATTTTTACATTGAAACATTGAGAGATTGGACTGTTTTAACAGTAACGTTGCGTTGCAGTATATAATCGCATTTACATGATAGATTTATTATCTACATTATCCGCAAATGTTTATTTTTTCTTTTTTTTTTTTTTTTTTTTTGTTGAAACTTATCGCTACTTTCGTATATTTCATTTGAAATGTCGAATTGTCTTAAAGAGATTCTGAGGTAATGTTGAAACTGTTCATCAAGTTACCAGCAGATGGAATTATACAAAGACCATACGTCGATAATATTTCGATATCCTCGCAATGTTACAATTCGTTGGTAAAGTTGGAATTACATTTGTCTCAATTATCATTCACACGAAAGTTTATTCCAAAAGTTCATTTTATTACATTATCTCTGTATGTTACACGTTTCAAAGCAATGAATATGTAAACTTACCTGTCCGTATATATCTCGTATATTCGCGTTCAAGGTACAATCGGAATAATCAGCGTTTTGCTATCGCTTATCTTAATGTAACGTTAGCTGAAGTAAGGAAATAGTTTATTTAAACGCGCGGGCGTTTCATTCCGCTGAAAATGATTATCGTCGGCGGTACAAAAATCCTTAGAAAAATCTCTCTCTCTCTCTCTTGAAACATTTCTTTCATCAAAAACGTACTTCTTCCTTTCCTAACAAATCAACGCAACAAACATCATCGTAACAAATACATATTCAACACATTTCGTCGTCAATTTAAAAAGAAAAAAAAAAAAGACAAAGAAACTGCAATTACCATCGGTACACAAGTAAAACAAATAATACATTCATTTATCGTCCTACGATCATTCAGCGAGAAACCGAAACAGGGTAAAGCAGTGGAGAATTTGTTGCTCTAATCGAACAGCTTACTAGTCGATGATATAGGAACACAGATCAGTTGACTGCGACTTTAGCAATGAATGATAACTTGTGATTTATTGTACAGTAACAATCGTCTTCGATGTATATATGTACACGCGGCTACGAGTTTCTCAGGCGTTGGACAATCTCTCGGTTCTACGTTTGGTCCGCTTCTAGGTGAAGAGCTGTCTGGTTAAACTTCAATTACGCGAATCCACTCGGTTCCGCAAACTTTTCTCCGCAGGGATGTAGGCTTTACACACTAAGAACGTAGGTACTCTAAAACGACGACAACGACGACAACGACGACAACGACGATGGCGGCAGGAGTACAAGAGCCTGTACAATATTTACACACGCGCGCGCGGGGATATTTAGCGCGGAACGACGCTCTTCAACGGTACGCCAATTCTCGTCGTCGCCTCTCTTGATCACTCCGCTCGAGTATCGTCTTCTTAGACCACCTAACACTATTATAGGTACATCGTCTGGGACGCCATTCCGTGGAGGCTTATGGGAAATCATAGTTCGTAGAACAAGTTTCTCAGAGCTACGAGGAACTGTTTTCTTCTCCTCTTGTGACAGATATTAGGACACCCGTTACATTCGTGTGGATATTAACCCCTTAACGTATGATTTCTTTTCCTGACTGCACATCTAAGCATCAGTTGCTTATTGTTTTAATACCATTTTACGTACGAAACGCTAATGTGTTATAGATTAATTACGATTGACAATCCTCGGTCTTATCAATTAAGAGGAAAGTTGGAATTAAAATTAATATTTGTTACTGATATAACTGTTTTTGTCAGAATCTGTGTCACGAGTTTAACTCGTTGTTATAGGACAAGGGGTTAAGTTACATTTTCCTGCGCGAAGTAATATCGTACATTAGGTGAAATTATAGGATAGACTGTGGCAAGTTAATAGAACGGAATTAATTTACATAATCGAATTGATTCGCGACGATGTATTTCGATTGATTTTCTGTAATTTTGGGTGCAAATCGATTTCACTGTATCAATCAGCTCAAATCTCTTCCGAATCATCCTTTTTCTCAGGATCTTGATAATTTTGCGACGTCATTCTTGTTTCGAAAGATTTTATGTCGAACTTACGACGACAACTAAGGTTGCTTCGTACGCAGCAAATAAATTTTAGTAAAATTTAGCAGATTTCCTTAGGTTCCCGTCGATTTCGAAAGATTTCAAAAGCTAAGCGTGTCTCTCGAATCTATCCCAGTTCCAGTAAAGATCAGCTCGTTGAAACTACTTATACCTTCGTAGCTCTGAAATACCTTTCTACACAGCTGAGATCTTTGAATTAGTAACGCAAATCAGCTTATGTACAGCAAGTGACCGAGAGAAAAAGAAACGTCGAAAGAAAACGAGAACAGATGACTCGCGTCTCGACGAGCAAGAGTTCCACCTGCGAATACGACGAAATCACGTCGAAATTTCCACAGAATGGCTTCACGATACGTCCACCTTCGAAACTAACTGTCGGATAACAGTACAGTTAAATCCGACGACGTCTGACTCCTTGTTTCTGACACATCTCCAGGTGTATCCGGTGTATCGGGCACCACCAGAGGTTCCGTTTGATACATGTCCGCCCTTCTACAAGGATTCACGATCACTTTAGAGCCGGTGCACAGTTTCTCCACCTGTACAGTGTTCCTCCAGTTCGGTCCACGCGTGTATTCGCAGTTGCTCGGTTTTCTCCGTGTCGGAGAGGAACTTGCACCGCGATTTCTGACGAACAACAACGAGATACGCCTCCAGCCGTCGGTTTCTTTCTGCCTGACAACAAGGACACCTTTCTCGTCGTCGTTTTTATCACTCGTCGTGTTCTCCTTCGTTTCCGCTTTAATTTGTTCCTCGTTGCTTCTGTACAATTGCTCGTCTTCGTTCGAAGAACATTCACGACGAGTGGAAGAGGACGAATCTCGTCTGAGGAATCGTGAAATCCGCGCGAGATACGTGCTCCCCTCGAGGTTAGATTCCTTCTTGCGAGGAGGTGAAGCGATCCTCTTCATCGCCTCGACGATCCTACGTTTCAACCACGAAATGTCCATAGATTGTATCTTCCGCACGGACGAACGTTCCCTTGCCGCCTCCTCGGTCGTTTTCGACGTCTGCGAGGGTCGATCCTCCGTCGTGGACAGGATTTTCATGCGACTGTTGCGCCGACGTTTCTTCAGGAAACGCGTCACGAACGCCTGCGAAGGGAAAAGAACGTGATCGGTGGAAATTCGTAAGAGTTGCAGTGTTAGATCTATCTGGAGATTTTTGGATCATCTTGTCGTTAACTCATCTGCATCCTCTAGCGGAATAATCCGAACTTATCACCAGATTGTCACTTATCACCAAGCGCGGAATAATCTGCTAGTGATGACTGTCATTTATCACCAAACGTCAAAATAGTGTTCGAACTTCTTGTGAATAATACGTAATAAAATTCAGAGCTTTTATCAACAACAAGATTTACCAATTTTTTTAATTTCTAAGCAAAACTGAAGGTAAAACACTGGTTGATGCGCGGTGATATGGGCCAACTGGCCGTTGAACGTTTCTGATGCAAATGGGGTTAAGAAACGCGCAGTTTTGAGAATATTTCGTGGCAAAATTGTTCGGATCGATATGTGGAAAATTGACGAACTCGCTCGAGCGTTGAGAAAATAAGATACAAGGATCAGAAAGATTCTCTTGACCGAGATTTAATCAGTGTACTTCTCCTGGAAATGTTTCCAGAATTCTGTTCGATTTTTAGGCACGTTAAAGCTTCATTTAGAACAAAAAAAATGGAATCAGGTCAATCGTGGAAGTAATTTACATTATTCTTCAACAATCTTTCGCTATTTTTTTGCCAACTTCATCGCGAATACTTCGATTTGAATGGCTAATTTGAAAGAATTTATTTCTACAGTTCGTAATTATCAATTATTGCAAAATTCGAAATCCCAGGAATAAATAAATTTTCTGTATTTTCTACAATTTCCTGGATGTTCTTTCGATCTCAAGTACATCTTTTAATATGTACTCCTTTCGGTAGAAAACATTTCGTTTAATTGGCTCTTCTAGTTTAGAGGAACGAAAAAGGAAAGAAAAAAAAAAAGGAAGTTTCCCAATTTATACCGTGTTTTTACCAGGGCTTCAGGTAGATGCATAATATAAATGGTAATGGCATTTGACGAAGAAATTCCCCGGGTTAGGAGGGCAGAAAATATAAAGAAGCTTCGGTAGTTCGTTCGTTACGTCGGCGAGGTGGTAGAAAAAGTTTGCGGTTACATTATCCGCCGGCGAGTTCTCACGGGACACCGTTTATAATATAATTCGTCGCAGCGTCGTGTTACTGTCACCACTTTAATCCTATCTCCGGATGAATTTCCGGCTGCTTTTGCGGCCGTTTCTGCCAGGAAGTTGGTCAACTTACGGCGCAATTGAATTTGCAATATATTTCGCTCGTCACCTTCCATCCATCTTTAATTACCATTCGTTAATATTAAACGAGAGACGTTTAAACGCGTTACTCACCGTGTTATCCATATGTATCTCTTCTCTTCTTTGTTTTATTTTATCATTCGAAAATTATCCGGAGACTAGGAAGGAAATCTTTTATTTTCTCTCTCTTTCTCTCTTTTTCGAGTTGTTTCAAGTTGTACGATTCAACTCGGTGATTTCCAAAAACTGGCATGAATCGTGAAGTGAATTACACGTAGTAGAGCGTGGTTATATTTGATATTTATCGAACGTGCCTCGAGATTGAATTTTACTTTCTCGATAATACTTGTTTCGAAGTCGAAATTAAACGGGCTAACTTATTACTCGATAGTATTAAATATTACGCTGGGAATATTTGCTTTTACGAGATTGCGAAAAACAGAAGCATCGTATTTTACGTAATTGAGTCGTATTTTCACTGGAATACCAGTCGGTAGCTCGGCTGTATTTTTTTGTTTTTTTTTTTTTCCACCGTGGACAAGATAGACGTACGCGCGCAGCTGTAACAGTTCCGACCTGTCTTTTGTACGTTTGCACAAGTTTTAATTGACAAGACAGGTAATTGGATTTACATGGATATTCCGATGCATCAATAGCATTTTTTACACGGGTTGCACGGGGTTGCGTATATATGTACAATACACAAAAGGTATTTTTAAACCGCCAGGAATGTTTCACTGGTTCGATCTGTTTGCTTTTGCCGGGTAAACGGTATCCATACTGGAATCTCTGTGTATATATATTTTCGGGGAAAATTCGAGGGGTGAAATTCAGTTGGAAATGTTCACTTACCACGATCAACAGTAAAACGAAGATAATTATCGCGAGGATGTACCAACGATCGACGAACCAACGTTGAAAGTTCGCCAAACTGGCATCGGACAGTAAAAGTCTTCTCAATGTTGCCAACGGCCCACTCGGATCAACCTGCAAATGATTTTTCTTTGTTTTTTTTTTGGTCTGCAATTTTCCATTTATTTCACAATGGATAGGAAAAATAATTAAACGGTCGTAGAGATATTTGTCGAGGACACTCCTGTGGAAAGGTATTTGACACGTTATCGTGGATTGTCACTTTTATTCGAAAATAAATGGGAAAATAATGAAATGGATACCGGGTGGAAAAATATGGAAAGCTTTTGCGTTCGAATAACTCTATCGTTCAAGTGACATGGATTTCTCGTGGAGAAATGGCGAAACGAACGATAGTTGGAGAGCTTGGATAGGATATTACCTCTCGACATCTTTGGAAGACGTCGCAATAGCCATTGTAATCGTTGCACGGTGTGCCTGGCTTCGACAGCATGTCAGGAATATCGTAAGGCGCTGAATTCCACGCGAACGATGATCTGCAAAGAGACGCGTTTCCGATCACGTCTAGTTTCTTTCTTCCCTTTTTTCTCCTTCTTCAATTTTCAAGCACCGTGTCTTGCTAACAGTTCGCTCATCTCCTTTCCTCCACTAGTTCGTATACAACGAAACGTTCATCGCGCGGGGAAAAAAAAAAACATTATAAATTCTCCATCGCGAAACATCGAATTTTCAAGTATGCAGAAAGTAAATTAAAAAGGAAAAAAAGAATTTCCGAGTGTTAAAAAATTAACGATTCGACACGAAGTGTTTCTATCATCTTCCCTTCGTCTTTAAATATTTTTATCTCAAGAAAAAATTCTCAGATTAACAGCGGCAAAGATGATTTTCGTAAAGTGACCGAGTTGCTGCACGTGGCACAGAGAGAGAGAGAGAAATGAACTCTTGCAATCGACCGGAAACAGACATCTCGAGGAGAGATGTCTTCCGCAGAGTAACGAGACACAAGGCACTTAAACAATCCGATGAAACACAGAGGGAAAGGAGTGACGTGAACGTGTGCATGAAACCACGTCTACAATGATCGTTTTGCTCACAAGCAGGGTTGATCCTCTCCCGGCAATTTACAGCAGAGTTCGCAGCTCTTGGTCGGTGGATCCTCGGGACCAGCGATGCACTGACAGGATTCCAAGCCGTAAGCTAGGCAAATGCTGCCTGTGCATTCCTGGAAGCAATGCAAAAGCCCGATAAAGTGTCAGCCTACGTGCATAAACCTCTATATACGAGGCAATTTCCAGCCGAAGATAGATAAGCTCGCGAACTCATGGGCGTTTATTCTCTTACGGATAGGCGTCTCCAAGTGGCGCGCCGCCACGTTTCTCTGTTGTTTCGTCGCCCGTTGAAAATGGCCCGCGACCACAATACACGGAGAGACCGCGAAAGTAATTTCAGAAATTACGATCACTGTTTTCCAACCAGGTTACGCGCTATTGCTGCGCAACGTGCGTAACTCGCCGCTCCGGTGCATGCTTATCGCGTGCCACGCGATGAATTAATTCGCGGCTAGCGTATTGCGAGAACGGAAACACTCCTGTGCAATCTTATTCCGATTTTCTTCCTTTTTTCCCCCCTCTCTTTCCTTTTTTACGAGATTTTTGTGGATATTATCCCTGCGGGAACAATTTACGGAGCTTGACTTCTGCTACCTTATATTTCTCCAATTTTCCTTTCCTTTTTCTCTTTTTATAGCGAAATATTAAACGAACTTTGATAAACATTTTTGTTCTCCGCGTTGAGTTATGGGCGTTGCAGTGCAACGGGAGAATTTTTTTCCTTTTTTTTTTTTTGGGTCTTAAGTATACGTTGCTGGTGGTTAACTCTCTGTAATTTGATTTTTCTTCGTTCGCGGGTAGAGAAATTAATTAAAGTAGCCATCGACGGTAGCGAGAATTAATTGTAAAAAAATTTCCCGGGAATTATGTAGAATGTAAAATGTGGATAAATGTATGTACGCCATGTTTCAAGTTACATGACGTTATAATTAGTTAATGTAAATTAATCTACGCTCTTGTCCATAATTCATTCAAAATTTAATAAATTCAAATGTAGATTATTTAGTAAAAAAAGGAAAAGCTTTTCTAAAGTGTTTATAAAGACTTAACGATACTGCGGATATATTATTCAGATTATTTTGAACTTCTAAATTAAACGAAATGTGTATACAAAATATCGTCGTATCGAATTGGAGCTCTATTAAACAAATACTTATGCACACAGTATTTTTTTCTTTCAAACGAAGACTCGTTTAATGCTGATTCGATATAACGTGGTATTTTCCGAAGCTTAAAAACGCGCTAAGTATTCCACGTACTTACGTAAATGTGTTATACCGTATATTACGCAAATTAATATAAAAATAAGTTAAGGTTAAAAGTAAAACTTGTTCATTCTTGGTCTAACGTTTTCTCGTCCCCTATTTACCCTGAATTACCATATTTAACGCAGTTTCTTTCAGCGCTTTATCTTCTGTGAACGCATCCCGAGCGTCAAAAGTGTACTTTCAATTTAGCAATCAGATATAACTGTGAAAAACATAAACATAACAAAACAACACAACGAATTTCCTATAGAAAATTGTATTTATGTTCTAACAAATGTTTCTCTCAAAATGAGCCAAGTGTCCGGAGATTTATGAACGAGAGTGTTCATTGGTGCACGAAGCGAAGAATAAACGAGGACAAAATGATCACGTTAATTCATGTTTAATCACTTGCGCTGGAAAGATGAGACATTTTTTGTTTCAAAGTCGTTAACGACGTGTTTTACACGTCGATAGGCAATTGTAATTGATTGTAATCAGTTGAAGTACAGTTATTTAGCGAATATTGCACTTTTTAATGTGTATATTCTACTTTGTGAGAAAATAGTAACGGCAAAAAGTTGTCACACGCGCATCCGTGAATTAGTTGCCAGTGCAAGTGGTTAAGTACTTACAAATTTTGCAAAAACGAAAAAAGTTCGCCGGGAATCTTATATTCAGCAGCGCGTGGATTTTCGATTTTCGAATACGAGGTATCGAACTATCCCGTTAAGATGGCCTGCAGTCGGCGGAAACGGCAAAGCAAATTGCGAACGGTAGCCTCTCCTCTCGCCCTCGTCACTGTACTTGCAGATTAGAAAGCCAGTATTTCGGTAGTATCGATTCCTAGCTGCTGGCGCATACCGTCGAACTGTTGCACGTGTGCCGTGTGCGGCCGAAACGCGTTTTCCGCTTGGCCGACTGTAATCGAATGTTTCTACTTGCAACTGGAGGAAATAACCTTCGCGCCATTTTCCCCTCCAGTGTTCGCCACGCTGTTTCCCTTTTTGTCTCTCTTTTTTTTGTTTCTTTCTTCTTTTACTCCCAAAAATGTTCGATACATGCCGGATAATCGTACACGGAATTTCAATTGTTTTCAGACATTCAACGATTGTTCCACGCTAATTTATTCGTCGGAAGAGCTCTCCTCTCGACATTTTAATCACTGAACCTCGTAACATTGATAAATTTAGGACGAAGCTGAAGCAAATATGATTAACATTTGTAACGCGAGAAAAGCTTCGAGGATTTATAATACAATTTCACGTGGCATCACGTGGCTTATACACTTCTATCAGTTCCCACGTTCGTAGTTGCTGACGTAATTTTATGTCGTTTTATATTTATGCCGAAGCAAACGACTGGGTCGCAGAGTTTTATGGGTTTATAGGAGACTTGGAAACCTTAGATGTATTTAAATCATTTTATCCCTTTGCACTTCGCTGGCGTAGCGAAAGAGGCGTTCTTAATGCAGGCCACGATTTCATTCAAATTTCGTTCGTATTAAACTAAAGCATATTACCAAAATAAATGAAAATAAAGAAATTCGTAAACGCGTGTAAGTTTATTCTTTTCCAGACGAAGTTTCCGTTTTAATAGCTTCATTGTGAAAATGTATATCGATTATATCGAAAAGAGAAAAAGAAACTCGGAGTGCAAAGGGTTAAAAGTGTTTTGCATTTGACATTCTCGTACCTATAGAATAAAAATCTTTCGAATCTGCTTTCAATTTCAAACGACAATTGCATCCAAACATGCTATTATATACCAATATCTTTTATTTCATTTTTACAGTAACCAGTTGCAGATTTTTGCAAATTACACGTATTACAATCGCCGGCTGTAATAATGTTAACCCTTTCGCCAACGAGTTAGACTCGCGACACAGATTTTGATTAAGATTCCAGAAAAATAGTTGTAATCTTAACTTTCCCTATAATTTATAAAACTGAGGATTGTCAATTGCAATTGATCTACGTGACATCAGCGTAAAATGATACTAAAACGTTAATTAGCTGATTCTTAGAGGTAGAGTTAGTAAAAGAAATCGTAGGTCGAGCGATTAAAGAGTTGATATCTGACATTTTCCAAATGGAATCTCGTCGGAGAATAGAAGAATTACATTAATTCAGAGATCCTGTCGCGGGTATACTCCACGTGGTTTAGCATCTACAGTCTCGATCGGGAATAGAGCCTCGAGATTTCTTGACAGATGAATACGCTTCCGCGGGTTGAAGGGTATTTCATTCCGAGCGTGCGTTTGCACGGAGCCTTAAATCTACCCTCGAGACACGGAACGCGGCGAGGAAAAAGAGAAAGGACGGCGCGCGCGTACGAAAATTTCGAAATCGCTCTCCCGAGGGATTCCCCCGCGGAACCGATCGTAAGCTTACCCGAGACGGAGCTTCGTTCATTCCATTCTGCTGGATTTTCTCGCGTTTCAAATACGACGGCTAATGGAAATTTAAATGCCGGATCTTGTCGAAGGTAGAAAAAAAGCGTAGCTGAAGATACTTATTATATTCTTTCCTCTTCGAGGATAAACATTCGAGGCAGATCTGAGTTTCGAAGAATAATTTATACTTTCTTCCGGAATTTTTCTACCATTTCGTCAGGAATGTCATTTCTATTTGAGCTTTATACTTTCTACAAATTCGCGGTCCAAAACCAAAAGCGAATCTACGTGTATTGTCAGTTGCAAAATACAGTTCGGAGAGAAGTTAGCATGCTAACACTAAGATTATTTGAAAAAATCGACGAGCAAATGACAGCCTGAATTTGTCTTCAACAGTTCGATCGACTTAATTCAGAAACAGTTTCATTTATACAACTATTAAATTAGCCAATATACTTGATCAACCCCCATTTTAAGATGTCTAACACTTTTTGCCTGTCTCTTGCTTTTCTTAGAGGATCCATCATCCACGTTACAAACCGATAACGCTTATTAATCATTGTGTATCAGAGAGTTACTCTATTTGTGTACTTAAACAAATGACTTCGATGCGAGAATTTGTCAGCTTCGTATTAAACCGATCGTAATTCGAACAACGACCAGATTTTTATCGCAAAACTTCAAAAAACCCTCCAAAAAAAAGAGCACCGCTGCTTCGAAATTACCTGTCGCCACAGTACACCGCGTGTTACCGCGACGATCGCGGAAACAGCGAAGGAGGCTCCAATGAATAAGTAACTAGCCCGTGCAGCCAGGCTGGCACGAGGAAATCGTAAATTTGCACGAGTAATTTTACCACTGATTCCACCCCTCTGAAACGCTTTCATTTCCCTCGTCCACTATGATTTACACCGAACTACACGATCGTATTTCCCGTTCTAACACTCTCCCTCCCCCCTTTTCCTGTCTTCTACATCTCGTACACAACGAGTACATCAACTATTACAAATTCGTATTACGTACGTGTCGCGAAAGCATCTTCTCCGTATATAGAATTGCGACAGGTAAACAGATTGACCACTTCCTGAAACTTCTAAGCGGACACGAGTAACGCGTGAAAAACGTATCGAGAGGAGGTGAAGAAAGTTTCACATAGAAGAACACGTTACTATACTCACCCCCATATAGCAGACGAATTCTTCGTTGCATATGGTCTTGTTAGGTTTGTTGATGGATGCCGGGCACTGGGGACCACGTCCGTCGCAAAAGCTCGCGTCCCTGCAACCGTTGTCGTCCCTGCACTTATCACCGTTGCGCAAAGTGCAACCGGATGTGCAGCAAGGGCCCTGAAACAGGCAACGTAACGATGAACAACCAACCATCCCTGTCCACACGCTACAGAGGGGAAAGAGGTGTGTTCGAGAGTGACGCGTACACTGTGTCCAGTTTGAAACGCTCGATCGTTTTTTAGGTAGTCGGAAATACAAGCTGGAACTGTTTGCGCGATGGATAGATCGGTTTGAAAAGGAGGACGAATGCTTTTATTCGGAGCGCTTTCAAGGTCTGTGTATTGGTATTGTGTCTAGGGCTAAGTTTCGATGCTCGGAAAAAAAGCTCCTCTGCTTTTCTCTCTTTTTTTTTTTTGTTTTTCTCCTCTTTGTTTCGTCGCCGGATATGCATGGTGTAGATTGTATACGAGAAATACACATTAACGTATGCGACTTCTCGTATCTGCGGTAACGAGAGGCGGAGAGGAACGTATTCTTAGGAAATGTTACTGGAAATCGGAGAAAATTGGAGTTTTCCAGAGGTCAGTCTGACGTCACAGCGTTCGAGAGTGGAGATTTGTGTTACACCTGGAATAATCTTTACTACTCGTTTAAATTTCCATGTTGAAGCGTTCGCGTTCGATTTTAGACAAATTGAAAGACATCTCGATGTTCGTAGAAATGTTTGACACTTGCTCGAAGAAATTTTCACACATTTTACGAGTGATTCTGTGCATCGAACGAAGGAACTGCGAAGAAAATCGAGAAATTGATAAGGTTTCGCTCGGTGTTCAACCAACGGAACGTTGCGCAATTATACCGGGCACAGGCAGGAAACGATAAATGCGAATTTAAACATGCCCAATTTTCCCAGCCCCGCTGAAGAAACAATCGCGAGTTCATGGTTATATTTGATCACGCCGTAGAAACCGTATCAGATTGTATCGGATCGGCAATTTTCCAGCCGCAGATTGCGATTTTATAATTGGCGATCGCGAGCGTGCGTCGCTTTGTCGCATCGAAAATTCATGATTCACGGTCCTTCTACCGCAACGTACTACGACGTGTCCGGTGTTGTTCTTTTTTTTCTCTATTTTTTCTCTTTTTTTTTTTTGTAAACGGTCTTTCCGCCAGTGCAATTCACTCCGAGGGAGGTGGAGGAGGTGGAGGAGTTATCGGCGCCGCCCCCGTCGCACCCTCGCTTTGTCGCTTGCTAATTTATTTCGCCACGTGTCGATGATAATGCGCCGGAACGCGTTCTCTGCGTTTCAGCGGTATTGTGTTGCTCAGCACACGGGGAACAATATCTCGATTTTTCCAGCGATTTTCTAGGCCAGAACAATAGGCAACATTGTTGTGCGCCAACGATGCCAAGACTTTGTTTTGCTCTCGCTTTATTTTATTTTTCTTTCTATTTCTCTCACGCTACATTGCATTTCTTTTCTTTTCTTTTTGTATTTCTTCTTCCCTTTTTGTTGTTCTCGACGCACTTTCATCTGGCGCACCACTTTCTGTCCTACCCTTTTTCCTTTTCTAATTCCCCTCCCCTCCTCTTTCTATTGTTTCTATTAACGCGTACAATCATTGTCGCCGCTTTGTTCTTTCTTTTCTTTTCTCTCGTCACGTTGTACTTGGAGATATTTTCTTTTCGTGGTCTATTAATTATCGTAGATCGTTGCAATCTCTTCTTTCATAGGGGTTATCAGAAATTTCTTCTTTGTTTTCTTTGTAATTTTGAGACAGCGGACGCGAGAAATCGCGGAGAAAATAAACGAGGTATCGTAGAAAATCGAAAAGACTGTTTTACGCTGTCGCGATTTTTCGTTGCACTTTGAACAATGTTTCATGTACGATGTAAAGTAATGTATTATTATTTGAATACAGTAGTATATAAAAATTACAACAGCTACGTATCAGTGTACACTTTTAATAGACGAAACCGCTGATATGAACAATAATTTAACAATATTGGCCGGACAGTATTAACAATAATTCAACAGTATGCAGGTGAATTTACTATTCCGCGCGTTTCAATAGTCGATCGGGGCCATAACTATTATATTAGTCAGTGACGCGTAATGTGTTCCGATTTGAACAAATAAACCGACTGCAATCAGTCATGGTACCAGTTAGCAAATAATTCGTAGTTAGAGCTACGCGTTTGAGCTTCGAATCGCAAAGCTTAAAGAATACATAGATTAAAAGCATTTCCTTCGTTTACTCAATAGAATGTACTATTTATTTCTCATTTTCCTGTCGCACGTTTCATAAGGTGTTCCATGGTAAAAATAAGCTCGCAAATATTATCACGGCTGTACAAACTATCTCTGTAAATTTATTGTTTGCCGTATTGGAAACCGACTTTCACGTGGCACATATTCCCGATGATGAATATTTATGGAATTTGTGCAAGAACACCGGGCAGAAGTTCCAGACTTGTGATCCATGCAAATACGTCGAAGAGAGTGTACCGGAAGTCGAGGGTACAAACAGACTTTCGCAACCGGCATTTCACGCTCGAAAAACTTCCACCGGCTGTTTTTCTTTGTATCTTGAGGCGGACAGATCGTCCAAGTCAATCTACGAACGATAAATATTCAAGGAAATGTCGGGCCATTTCAATATTCGAGCAGAGAGGCTTCTCACTCGCAGCTCTCCGCTGGATATAAAATAAAATTGAACTGATATAGAGCTCATGAAGAATTGAAATCGGAATAATAGCGTCGAGAAACCTCGCGCAGAGTAAAAGAGAGTAAGAGAGGGAGAAAAGGTGTCGCGGAGGTTTTTAGATTCACGTTTCAGGATATTACGGAAGCATTTCGCGATTAAACTGTGCATTAAGGACGTTGTCCGCGCGAGAAATCGGGATTCTCGTTCTCGCGAGTAACTCACCGAGATTCCGCGCCCTCCATCTGTGAAATTGCTACGTCTACCTTGGAATTACATCTGCAACCACTCTTGTAAACACTCGGAGAAAATTTAAATACCGATGCGTTAAAAAAAAAAAAAAAGAAAAAAAAGAAAGAAAGAAAAAGGAAAAGAAAAAAGAGCAAAAAGATAAAAAGGAATAAGAACAAAAATGACCAATTTCAACCGGAATTCTATTAACGGAATCAATGTCACAAAGCTGTATCACAGTTTGTCCAGAACTTAGCGCCTTGTTTCGAGAAACTCGTCTAACGGAACAGAGAGAAGACGGCGAAGACTCGACAATTTTCGGTTTAATTAAATGGACGAAACGTTCGAAGCACTACTGGATAGAAGAGGAAATGGGTGCAGAAGGAGGAGGAGGAGAAGGGGACGACGTTTAAGCGAATCGAATGATTTTCGCTTAACGTGCAGATAAGAACGATCCACGGTTTGAATATCTGATAGAAGGATACCCGTGGGGACCGGCAGCCGATGCTTGGAAAATAAGGTTCCCTCGGTCTGATACGTTTTCCGGTTCAACGAATTGGCACGGAAAGCCAGAGGAAGAAATTCGATGTCGATGCAAGTGGATGTATTCTTGGTCTGTGCATATATCGGGAAATAAATAACCCGATGGAAAAGTGCAGTCAGCCGATCTATGAGAATATTACTGACCGAGCGGGAAATCTGAACCCTCTGTGTCTTTCCCTCATTTTAATACGCGTTTTCTTAACATTTCGCGCGATTCACCGTGTGACACAGAACAGGGACGGAAAAGAAGAAAACTACAGTTGGAAAATTTACAGGGTCAGTTCAGATATCGTTAAGTCGATTTTATCCTGCGGGAATCTGTTAGGTTAGATTAGAGTTCTGACACAGAACGAAAGAATATATCCACGATTTATTAAATCAAACTCTTTTCCTAAATACATACGATTGCCTCGTGTGTACATTTTCCACGGTAATTTATCTTTACACTCGCGTATTCTCTTTTCTTCATTCCGTTCAGACGAACTTTGCAAGCATTCTCCGAAGATATTTGACCACGTCCATTCTAAACCTTGTTCAGCGTGTTCTCCGTTCGCTGCATAGTCTCAAGCACTCTCTTTCGCTCTTTTAAAACATTCTACATTCCTACAGGATGATTATTTTCGATATTAGGAGTGATAAAATGCGCTTACTTAGACGAGAGAACGTTCAGCTCGGAGCGATAGATGCGCGAACGAAAAGCGTGAGTGTAACGAGCGAACGAAGAGTGCGTGAGCACACAGATCTTTAAGGAAGAGCTAGGAGTTTTCTATTATCTGTAAGAGAGAGAACTAGAGAGAAATAGTGAACCAGGAGAAGAGAAAATGAGTAGTTGAGAGAATAATAGAGAGTGTGAGAGGCGTATGTGAGATCAGTGAGAGAAATATAGAACGAGAAAGCTCAGAGTGAGAGTATTGAGTATTAGAAACATTGTACTATTGAAAAGAAGAAAAAGAAACCCCTGTCTACGTTCCAACATTCCTATATTCGAAATATAGAATGATACATGTAGGAATACGTTGAAGAAGAGGACAAGAGGAAGATTCACCAATTACAGACACCGAGAGATTTTCAATTTCCTTCAACAGCTCGCTTAATCGTTTCTTTTCATGATTCAGCCCCTCCCACGAGAAAGCATGCTTCATTCCGAGTCGGCGATTAACGCTTTCAATCAGAGGCCAGGATAGGACTTATCTCTGAACGGTGGGTGCAATTCCAAGGAGATATAGGGCCGGCTTAATGCGACGTCAAGAGACCCGCCTCCCTTTTATTTAGGCCCTTGGCCCGTCTACCATGGCGATTCTTAATTGGAAACGATAAGAGTTGTATCGCTTTGGACGTATGCCTTCTCTCCGGGTTACGATTTTCTGGAGATTGAAAGTCCGGCGGGAAATTTAAATTACCAACGGTGAAATCGCTTCATCAAACTCCTCACTCCCCTCCTCCACCACTTTGCTCTGGTTCTTGCCTATGTTTACGTAATCGTATAGCCTGTTAATTTGCGGCGATAACTCTTATCTAAGAGGTCATAACTCACGGGAACTTTCTCCCTGGCACGAGATTCTTGCCAGAGCTAGATTAAAACTTGCTCCTTTAATTTTTCCGGCTGTCCGCTGTCCAACAATTTCACCGCAAGTCATCCTAGATTATCGTCGTTGTTATCGAACTGTACTAGATAGAGCAGATTTATAGAAATGAGTGTTTAAGAGGGATAGAAGGATCAGTGTTCATTGCACGTTTCACGTTGCAACTCTGACGATACGGTGATCGATTTTGAGGAGAAGAAAAATTAGACTGTTGTTCTAGTGTGATACGAGACACGGTAGAATTTAAATTTTCATGCTATGGGGGTTTCGACTTATCGAAGTTTTCGAGAAGTAAAATGAATGAAAATTCGATTTGGAGAGGTTTTGTAACACACAAATTAGGTTTCTTAATTTACAGATATTAAACATAAAGGAGAAGATAAGTTTGAAATAAAAAGTAAACGACTGTTGTGTCTAGATTCTTACGTGTTATTATAGCGAACGTGGAGAAAATAGTTCGAGGTATAGGAAGTTTGTATTTCGATTTTTGCAAGGGAATTAGGAAAATTGTAGTGTTGCAGAGGTTCTACAGTGCCATATAAATTAACGATCTCTGTTTTCTTTTTCCTGGGTTATTTTATAATAGACGTTTGGTGGCACGAAAGAGGGTGGAGCGAAAGTGGCTATTGTGAGCTTAAAGTCAGAATCCACTTGACACACACGCTTTGACCGAAGGAGTTCAGCAGGGCGAACACGTAATAACGGAAACCGAGCACCTCTTCGTGCTTCAAGCCTTATGGTTCAGCTGAATCCCGGCCCCTGCGGCCCGGAACGTAATAACACGGGCTGAAACGAATCAATTTATCGAATTTCAATACTTCAATAGGAAGAATTCCTTGCTCGAAGGAGGCGGATGGCGCGACAATGGCGGGAAATCACGGAAGTCCGTCTCCGAGTAATTGCCGCTGCGGATGTAGCGAAATGCCGCGGCTAACGAAGCGAGGAATTATTCGAATCATCCCTCTCTTAGATGGAATTCATTCGGGGATAGAAATATTTTGGTCAACGGTGATCGTCGCTTCTTCGATACTCGCGATACGAATAATTCTTCCTCCGCTACGCTGTCTCCTCTTTTCTTACCAAAATATTGTATCAACACCTTACAATGCAAGACAAAAGTTGGGGGAAAAATGTGAAATGAAAGACATTTCTCGGACAGTTTCGTTTCAAAGTTACCGTACAATGTTGTTGCACGTAAAATCGGAGTTTTCGCGTACCCACAGATCCCGTTTTGTCTTTAAAAATTAGAATCGTGTCGATTGTCTCGCGATAAAGTGAAACTTGCGGTCTATTTTTTTTAAATGCAAGATATCTTCCACTGAGAAAGATAATTTTAAGGTCAGCCGATGAAATTCTAGTGATTTTCTATTACAAAGAAAGAATTCAACGATGACTTGACAATTAAAAAAATGCATTTGACGAATTTATTGCCAATACTCAGATTTCCATGATAATAGGCTAAAATTATTCGCAATTCAGCGGAAATGTGTCTAATATACTGGAATATGTTCTAGTTAAACAAATTTAGCTTCGACTGAATTATAGTTCCGTCTACAAATCCACCATTTCACGTGCAAACGAATTAATACTTTCACCTCTGTAATGAGAACGATCGAGTGTACGAATTCCCAAGAAACGAGGGAGCAAATAACTATTGAAGATAAATTCTGCGAAGTGTTAGCTTCCACTGGAAGAAATCATTCTCGCAGTTGTGTCACAGAGAAAAGTACGTAACAACATCGTCGTTATTTTCGAGTGCGGTTTAATGAATATACGAGGACGCAAGAACGACGAGCGTCGAGGAACGATCTAGCTATCTCGAGAGAGATTCGATCCTTCGAGCAGAAACGGTAATGCGACTTCCTTCGATAAAACGAATCCCCTGCGTTCTATTTTCAAAGCGCCGTCCCGTCTGCCTCACACACACACGGACACAGCCGCACTTATATTATCCGCGTTTCAATCGTGACACCTATACGCGGTTCATTTCCCCGCAGAACACCTCGCGGGATCGCAGTCCCTTATCCTTAATGCCGTCACAGAAAAGAACGCGACACCCTGGAGAATATCGAGAATGAACATCCTTTCAGCCTCTCTGTTTTCTATCCTCTTCGTTCGTTGGTCCTTTCGCGTATTATGTATCTCGCGAAACTTCTTCGAAGATCTGGAGACTGTTATTCGTACAAGATGGAGCAACCGTTTCGCAGAACTTTAGTCAGGTGAAAATGAATAGGAGAGGTACGTGTATGTACGCGTTGAAATAATATAGAGCAATGAGTGTTGTCAGGATAATGTTAGCAGGACGTTAATTGTAAAAATTAGCTGGAGCTTTTGAATAATCTTCGAAGTTAAGCAACAGCAGGTGAAGTGAATTAAGAAGAATATCCTTCTTTCTCTAAATGACTCTTTAATTTATCTTCGAAGCAATTAATCGTGCGCGACGAGGCTGATTATTTCACATTCGACGATATTGTAGTAGGAAAAATTAGAGAGAACAGTATATTAAATGTCATTGAATGTACTTTTAAATAAAGTAGCTAGTAGTACTTTTCAATTCGAAGTTCTATCCCTCTTATTGGAAGATCCTGTACTACTCTGTGGTATAATTAACTTCTGAATAATTGCCGAAGAATACCGAAGCAATTCAAAGGGTGTTGAAGAATTGCTCGATTAATTTGCAAGAAGGAGGGTAGAAATGTTTCGTGCACGGATATAACAACGCAGGTAGATTTTTAAACGAACCTACGAGTCACCTGTAACCCCATCGATCATTCAAATCCAGCCATTAATAATTTCGAGCGTATAAATTCCCTTCCAAAATAGCCCACCCTATTCGTCCAAGAACACTCACGTCTCCTCCCTTCCAGCAAACATCTCGCTCCTCCCCTTTATCTTTCGAGTAGCCACGGTTGTTTTCCTTTGCTTCGACTATTTATCTTTCTTCGTGTTCCGTCCCCTGTTTTCTTTCCGCGCTGCTAGACGAGTCTTCCGGTCTTTTTCTCGCTCTTCCGAGCCCACTCTTTCTCTCATCAGTCTCGACCCTGCACCTCCTTCGTTATCTTTTACAATTTTTTCCTCGACATTCCTCCACCACCTGGTTTTCTTCCCCCTCTCTCTTAATGTCCACACAGCTTGCTCGTTTCTTTTTCTAGAAAGAAACCTCTCCGCTTCTATCTTCCCCTTGTTCATCGCCTTGAACTCGGTCGAGGGAAACAGGCGAAGACACCGACCCATTCGTCTACGTCTCGGTGCTTCCAAGAATCTACGTGTTTTGCATCCGGTACTTTTCTCCCATGATGCACCTAATGCATCGACTTCCGTGAACGCTGTTCCCCATACTTTACCAACCTTTTCTTTCCTCTTTCTTCGCGCTTTCTTCTTCTCCTTTCTCGACTGCTGCTGCTTCTTCTTCTTCAGTCTCGTCAGCAAAATCTGTTCCTGATCGCGATCGTTCAACCTCGCGTTTCCACGCGTTTCTTCCGTTTATCAACACCGACGAATGGTTTCACGGGGGAGGGGAAGCGTCGCGTATCCTCCGCGATGTCACGAGAATAATGATGGAGGAGAAAAGGAGAAGCTTACGATCTCAGCGTTGATATGCATTTTCGAAAGGTGATCTCGATATACGTATATATCTCTGATATGTACAATGCATACGATAAGTTGTAAAATAAAAAAGAAAATAAAAACATTGGTAGCAGTAATCAGGTGCAATTGTCTGCGGGAACAATCGTCCGGCAATTTTACAGACGACTCTTCGAATATAATGCCGAAAATTGCGTAACACGATGAATACGGGCCGAAACGAAGTGTTTTAAAATTACAGCCTATTCAGGGTTTCTCTACGCGCATAATTAGGAGAGGCTGGCGGTGTAGAAAAGGAACAGGAGAGACGCGGCAATTACCGCTGCTAGTCGAACAATATCGCTGTAATTCTTTGCTGCTGATTGAAAAATCTCGTTAACCGGCGAGGCTCCCCAATTTTCCCGCCGTTAATTAGCACGTAACTGCAGAGGGTGGGGAATAAAGGAAGGGAGGGAGAAAGAAAGAAAGAAAGAGAAAATAGAAAGGGGAATATTCATTGGGACGAAAATTCTGAAGGAACGAATGCAACTGTAAAATCAAACGTTCCCCCGTTTGTACAGGCTTATCTGTGTAACAAGATTAATTGTTTTTAGCTGGCAGGAGTTTCGCCTATTGGTGTTTCATGGCCGATAGCAGCCGTCTCGATTTCAGTTTGATTAATTAGTCCCATTTTCCGGGATAGACTGCTAGAATGGCGGGTACAACGCGACGACTATGTCTACGACTACGACGACGACTAACATTGAAAATTAAACTCATCCTCTGTGTGTTTGCACCTCGTCGACAATAACACACAGTGTATCCCCGCCGGAAACTAGGCGAGTCTCTCTCTCTCTCTCTCTCTCTCTCTTTGACTCTGAACATAGCTGGAAACTAATTCCCGGTTCGAGCTCCTTCATGGTCCCGTCCGTGACCAGGAAGTTTCTTCGAGCGCGAAGAATCGTACATGTACGAGATTGCAGTTCCCAACACGATCTCTGGTGTGTAAAGTCGTCGGGAAAAGTGCTCGTTTCCATTGCGATCATCGTGGGAAATGTCTCGTGTTCGGCCCATTAGCCTTCTTCAGCCTTGTCCCTTCAATAGACACTCTGTCTTTGTGCACGATTGTTTACCCTCCTCTTTGCAAATTTTTTAAAGAAACTTCATGAGATTGCTACATTCAAGTGCACTCTTTCGAGCGATATAAAGTTCAATTTTCAACGATTTTTATTCTCCTCGAAAAAACATCCCAAATGTACGTATATTTTATGATCTCCTATCTGTACGAGATATCGTTGACTCGTGCTACTTAATGTTACGTTTATTCTCCCTTCGTTTTCCTTTCTATCTCACTTTCTCCGTAATAAAATTTCCCTGTGAATCGTGTACGTATTCCTCTCGAAAGAAGACCATAGTTTAAATTGAGTTTTCGATTTCTATTTGTGCAGGTATACTTTATCGTTGACTCGTACTACTTGTTCCACTTTTCTTCTTTTCGTTCCGTGTGATATTAATTTACAAATCTGTGAACACTCGGACATTTTGTTTGTCGTTGTTACCGTGCCGAAATATCCCCCAAAAGATCCTCAGCAGAAAATCAACGCTAGAGGGAACAGTATATCTAGGAGTATCGAGTTCGAATCGTTCGACTCCATCTCCCTGAAGGAGCCGTCGAAGTTCGCCGCTGCATAATTTATGCTCCGTCTCGATTTCGACCGCGGAGGATTTCCTGCACTCATTATCGTCGGTTTAATTATCCAAACGCATGCGGTAACCAAGTTTCCCCGGGTTTGTTCCAGGGGAACAAACGAGCGGTATCGAATGGATTAACGCGAGGGCGGGAACGAGACGAGCATGTAACGGCACGTTTCGCGTTTAATTACGGCTTTAGTGTATCGTTAATAAACGTCGATACCTCCCTGGCTCCCTCCGTCGTGTTATTAATTGGTGATGTCACACGTAAGGGGATTTCAAACGTGTACGTATCATCCAGATTCAATTTTAGAATGATGTATAGCCGGTTTTATGTCAGAAACAAAAGGGTGGGAGAGAGTGGAGAAAGAGAGAGAGAGGAAAGAACGATACGAGTCTCTCCCTTGAGGAAGAAAAATGATAGTTTTCCTTTTGGTGATAATTAAGAGCCTGGCGAAGAAGTACACACGCTGTCGTTGTGAAACTGTTTCTTTCACATCGGATAACGTTCGCCGGTCTGGAATGAACGAACGAACGAACGAAGGTAGAGAAAGTTGAAAGTGTGCGACGCGGTTCCTTTTTCAGGATGTTTCATGCTGAAAATAATCGCGTTAACCGTCCTAACGGAGGAAAATCGATATCGTGTTCCCTTTCCATGGGACATTACGCTTTCAAGATATTCCAATACGAAATTCATAACATATTCAACGCGTAGCTTTTGTTGGAATTACAATGAGCCTCGGACGAAATTTCAAAGGGAACCTCGAGCCACCACTTTCATCCCCCCTCCGTCTACATGTTAAGAGGGCGTATTTGCAACGTCCGTTAAAATATCTCTCTCCGGGGATCTTAGAAAATTCGAACCTTCCGGTAGGTATCGTTGCTTTAATATTTGAACGCGGATGTAAGCGGGTATTTGACGTGTTCCTCGTGAAAAATGCAATTTTAACTTTTGTTTAACCTCCGTGTGCACATCACTTTCGGCTGTATTATACAGGTTTAAAGTTAATGTCGAAAAGTGTCGTGTAATATCTTCGTGTGTACATTTTAACAGTCTCGAGTGGCAAAAGTTTGTGTTTTTTTCGAATCCTACGTGGCACGATTCGACGAGTGAGAAATCGAAAGGAGCAAATGGTGAACGTGGAAAGGACATTAGACTTAATCACAGATTCACCATGGGGAACGAGGTTTTATGGACGTTCAGTGAACGAACGAACGAACGAACGGAAAGAGCTACTTACCTGACTGGGACTGCACACTGCACCATCGGTGAGACGACACGGTATCTCGTGAGAGGCATGATGGAGCCGTTGAGGGTGGCAACAAGGATCGTTGCAGTCCTCCTCCCATCCACAATCACACTCTTCGCCATCTTCCACCACTCCGTTCCCGCAGATCGCGCTTTGGGGCTCTATGAGAATCATCGATTTTACATTTCGCTTCTATCGACATTGTTTCCCTGTCCTACATGATCATTTGCTATCAATTTTCGAATATTTTCTGCTCTTTCCCTTGCGCTTTTTTTTTTTTGTTTTGAATAAAATTGAACAAGCAAAGTTGTAAAATACATTTGATCGGAAACTTCAGTTTCTTCATAGCAATTTCTCGACGTAACGCTGAATCGCTTTTCAACCGAACAAAGACAGAGCCACGAAGTAGGTAGAATAAATGTTAAACTGATTTGCCGCGAGTTTAATGAAATCTTGGATTTCTATGAAACTCAAGTTAGCCGTGGCCTTGTAATGAAATCAATTGCGAGCAGCTTTACGCTGAATTTTCGCCAATTTTTGAAAAGCAGAAAGGAAATTGGACAGACAAAATCTTTGCCGCAACTTGATCATCCATATTCTTTTTTTCTTTTTATAGCAATACAATTTCATATATTTATCTGAGAGAGTTATTAAATTTAATACACTTTAATTTATGCAACCTGAAAATTTTAATATTGTTAACTAAAAAAGTGAATTAGTTCAAGAATAACAGCGTGATATCTTTCGAAAGATCAAATTTATAAAGATAAAGATATACCAAGATAAATTTTAAATGCAGAGGTTTAAATATCAAATCTGTTCGATTTGTAAAATCTTGCTTGATTCAAGTTCGATCTTTAACTTATAATTTCCTTCGCCATCTTTCAACTTTCATCTCAAGCTCAGAAATCGTATTCTATTATTTTTATCGTTTCTATTCACATACGAGAAAGTGATGAATATTTTCTGAAATATTTGGACGTTCTTTTTCCTTTTTGTAACCAGCTTCAATGGTTAGCAGGGATCTTTGTGCCATTAACAATTAACGAGTCGTATGTGTTTC
The DNA here is from genome assembly GCA_951804975.1 of Anthophora plumipes. Lineage (NCBI taxonomy): Eukaryota > Metazoa > Arthropoda > Insecta > Hymenoptera > Apidae > Anthophora > Anthophora plumipes. The sequence continues at coordinate 1,277,303 of OX638121.1, forward strand.
ATGTTTGCGCGACCGGTCGCTCATTTGCCTGTGCGCTCGTTGCTCGGAACGAATTTCGCGCGGGCCATGTAGAGTCCGCTATTAGAATTGGAATTGAGTTGCAGTTAGACCCCGGGTCAATCGATATTCCGAAGCACCGATACGTTCCCCGCCTTTTTTCCACCATCGTCCCTCTTTCCTTTCCCCGCCACGCGGCGCGAATTTACTAACGTTGTAAAAGTGGATTAGGAACGTTACATTTTTCTCCTCAACCCCTCAACCTCGACCTTTGCTTTCGCCGAGGTAGAGGAAAAAGGAAATCTTCGAATTCTATCTGATAAAAGGGGAAGAAATTCTCCGATTCTTGTATCGTTAGATTGGCGCATATGAAAAATCGTTTTCATTTAATAACGATCATTTAAACGAATACCAGGAATACGTAATATTTTCTTTTTTCAATCAGAAACCAAGATTTCTCCTCCGAAAGAGAAGGAAACGAAATAAAATTGAAGGAATGGAAATTATTCATTGAGATTTAACGTTTGATTCGTCGATACTGTCTATAATTCTCGTCGTTTCCCCAAAGAGTTTTCTATAGAATTCTTCGCTTGATTTAAGATGGCGCAACGTGATTTCATATGCAGTGAATAGCCAAGAAGCATCTATCGAGGAAGATTCAACAGGAAATCCGTCAACAAGTAATTAGCGGAACATCCTGTAAGCAGCTCCGACGTCGATTGCATAAATAATTCAAGCGGGCGATCGAGTGGGCCAAGAAGAGGTCAGGGCTGGTTGACTGAAGGACAGAGGTGGCAGCCGTTGACCCTGTTCGAAACTAATTAAAATTCCAAAAGCTTCTCTCTGCTCACCGGCGAAGCATCCTTTGGACGAGCGAGCTTTGGCATTTAGAACGGGATTTATGGAGACCAGGCTGCACGGGCTGAAGCGATTGTTGTTTCGTTTGTCCCCGCTGGTGGCTCTGGCGAACATTATGAAATTTCCGTCCTCCCCTCCGGGTGAACATTCGTCCGGGTCGTGCTGTCGTCGCGTTAACAGAAAGAGAAAACACGTTAGAGACACGCCTCCGCGAGGGATTATTTGTCACGAATAACACGACGAAAACGCGAAATGAAAAGAACCGACCATTAAACTTGGACACTTTTCCTCTTTGAATTCGTACAGGACTCTGGTTGTTCAGACAGAACGATTCTTAAACGATCAGATCTTCATCTCGATAATTATTTAACCCATTGTCCCAAACAACGCATACTTTCATTAATAAAAACAAGAAACATTATTAGTACGGACTGTACTAATGCATTTATTTGTTTATACTTCAGTAATACATTCAACAAAAATGACTATAGTTTTCGCGTCCGTCATAGTCGTCACTTGTTCTGAATACAGAAAAAAAAGTAATGCTAAACAAACAAAAAAAGAAACTGTGTTTCTGGGCACGAGTTTAAAATTAAAACTGTGCAGCAATGGGTTAAAGAGTCGCCATTTTGTTTCATACGGTTGTAAGGCAAGGAGGAATAATTGTCGTTCTATCAATCGATAGTTCTACACAGATGTAAGAATCGCGGTGCGACTCGTATGGTAATTACTACGAAGCTTTGGGTGGGGAAAAAAGGTGTTCGTGGACGTTGTTCAAATTCCTTTTACTCGCGGGACTTGCGCGAGTAGGAAAATTCCTTCGGGTAACTTTTCAAAGAATCCATCGCTTAATTACCCTGTGCATTAACTGGATTCCTTTGGAAAGAACACCTTCGCCGAAGGAAGTGAACGAACCAAGTATGCTTCTTGACTTCTCCGTCAAAAGAAATAGTAATTTCGCGCCCCGCTTTTCTCTGAGAGGCTACACACGCCTAGGTGAAGTTAAGAAATTTTTCAAATATGCTTTCGTTTCACCGTGTAATTCATTTCGGAATATTCGTGGGGAAATTTCGCGAGATTCTACGTGAAACGAGAGCCTCTACGAAAGTATGTCTAACGTTGTTATTTCTCGAGATATATCAATCAATTTTATTCCAGCATCACGTCTAAGTACATTCTTTCGAATAATCGAAAGTCTACTTTCGAAGAATACTTCCTGTCGCTAGGAAAAATTGATAAAGTCTAGCGTATTTTTTGATTCAAATGTACTCGTTATCATTGACTCGTACTACTTGGAATTCGATATGTTCCTCCTTCCTTCTCTCGCTTGTGTCATTCTTTTATGCACGTTTAACGCATTTTGCATTCTCAGAAAAAAGAATTGCGCGAGCAAGTATACTTTTCGATATATTTCGTGAGTGTCTGTATTCCATATTATTGACCTGTACTACTTGAAGTTCAATTTGCGCGTATACGCAGCCCTTTGAACGGGAAATTCGGAGATTGAATATAATGGAAATTAGGAACAAGCACAGTAGCATCGGCACAAATGCCTATAATTCCATTCTGTCGCCAAAACTTTCCGTACGTATTCGACGTACGCGTCGACGCAGCATGCAAGCTGAACTTACAGGGGATCCAAAGTTGTGACCGATCTCGTGTGCGAAGGTGACGTGAGAAACCGTCGGCGGTACGTGTTTGCCGTAATTCAGGAGGGTGATTATACCGGTGTTCAGCGATTTCATGCTACCCCTGTAGTGCTGCAAGGACGAAATAGCGTTAGTTCTCGGGGTAATTGTCGCAAATGTATCGTGAATACGCCAGTGGAAACGACGTTACACCCTATTCTATCGCGTTGTGGTCGAATTAGTAGTTTCCCTCCTTTCTTATTTTCCTATTTTTTTTTTTTTGTACTTTCTTCCTTAGAAACTTACCCCGTTTTTCTCGCAAACTCCGCCTGCATTTTTCAGATCTCCAGTCCACGCCAGTCCCAACGTCCCTTTCTCGAAGTCACGGTACGTGAACATGTACGACAAACAGAACGCGTCGTAGTCCTCCTCTGCGGGATGTTTCATGGAAAATCAGTGCTAAACAATTCAGTACATCTCCTTTCGTGTAATAATTTTATTCGAATTCTGTTCTTTTCCTTTTGCTTTCTCTCCTTTTGTCATGCAAGATACCGTGCATAACGATAGTACCGAAACCCCTGGAAAGTACACGGAGGCTCACCGTCGACCTTGAAAGACCCAGGACACGCGATGAACACGCTGGACGTCCGTAAACAACCCTTTCCATTGAAATTCATACACGACGTTCATAGAATATTCATCGCCCGTTTTACCCTTCTCCTCCTTTCCTGTCCCCTCCTCCCTCCTTCTCATACGTATTATTTTTTGTTTGTCCGAAGTGACGCGAAAAAATTCCACGAAGGAGAAGAGGTGGAAATGGCGAGAGCTACGCGAGAGAGAAAGAGCGAGTGAGCGAGATGGATAGAGTTAGAGTTAGAGAGAGAGAGAGAGAGAGAGAGAGAGAGAAAGACGAAGAGTGGACATTTTCCTTTTTTTTCTATTTTTTTATCCCTCGTCTGGTTTCATATACTCTAGCCGGCTGGCCAGACACACCGATTCCCTAGCGGAGGAAAGTTGCCGCGGCATAAAAGTTTCCAGAAATTAAATTACCGGACATTTTGGACTCCTGATTTATTATTTTTCACGGATAACATCTCGGACGATGTTCGGTCGCGTCGGCTGGGAATTCAACTCGTCCCCTTCCCATTCTACCAGCCTGTCTGAAAACAGCCAGGTAAAATACTGCCAACGACAGTGGGGAAATTAAAAACGGAATTAATTAAAGGGACGTGGTGGATGGATATTTGCCACCGTTGCTCGAAAACACCGGCACGAAACACGACTTGCCTCTCGATTGGCCGCGATTATAACCACGAAAGAGAGAAAACGAATTCTTTCTGATAATATAAGCAGATTTTCTAATAATTTTATATATTCACTCCCTCCGATCCCTTCGAGCTTCTGTAATTTTTCTAATCTTCCGAATTTCTCAAAAAAGAATTCCTCGCGATACTATAAACAGATTTTTTTAGCAATTTTATGTACTGACTCTCTTCGATCCCTTCGAGTTAGCGTAATTTTCCCAATTTTCCAAATTTCTCAAAAATGTTGGGGATATGTCACGATTCCTCCTCAATTAAGACTACGAAACAGATAGATCTTTCCTTCTAAATAACTTCCTATGCAAAGAGGCGGGCAATATGACCGCGCTAGGAGCAGAAAAGAGCAACGGAAGCGGCAGGAAAACAACTCTGCTCTTTCCACAATGGTCGTCGAATTTTTGCAATCCGAGTTACGGTTTCCCCGAGTTTGGAAGAGAATGGAAGCGAGGTTGGATACGTGTTTGCGGTGTGCAGCGTGTCTCAGGAGGCATATTTGGTTACTGGACGCCCGTGGCAAATACGTCACGGTCCATCGTTGCTCAGCCATGTTTCTCGATGCACGGTACATCAGCTATTGTGCTGCTGCGAGCTGTTCATTGTGCGTGTGCCACCAACGCCGGCGTTTCTCTCTCAACTTCAATTCATTACTGACCAAGATGAGGCGTCTACACGTTGAACCAGCGAGAAAAACGCCTCTGGCTTCTCTACACTCTGGCCAACTGTTTTCTAGCATCGAACGTTATCGTTCCCGCTTTGAAATGTTCGAAAAATGTGTCTCGTTTGATAGTGGCGGACACACAGGAAGCTTTTCCTCGACGAGACGACGGTTAAGCTTGAAGAATCATCGGCGGAAGTGTCGGTTCGAATCTCGAATCGATAATGGATATTCCAGGAAGTAGAACTCTGGTGTAAATGAATTTTTTTCCAAATCTCCTCTCACTCCAAGATATTCCCCATCTCGGAGAGAAGATTTTCCAAACGGCAGATTTCGTGCACTTTTCTTTCACCGTGCACGAAATCCTCGTGAATCCCGTAATCTCTAGCTGTACTCGAAGGAACCATTCAACCCACTCACGCACTTCCTCTGCACTCAATACCGCAGTCTAAACATTTCTCTTCAATCTCAGTTGCATTATTCCGAGCGCGGTCTGTCGTCGCGCTGGAAACCACTTCTATCGAGATATTCGAGTATTTACACAATGGGATTACAGAGATGTTTTTTTCTTCTTCCCCATCTTCTTCTTCTCTTCTTCTGCGTAGTGGAAATGATCGCGGGATAATTAAAATTTCACCCTTTGCCGCGTATTTTTCGTTTCGATGAAAAGATCCGTAGGATATATATATGTATCTTATTTCTTTAATTCCGACCGCAAATAGAAGCCAGGGTGAAATTTTCTATGCAGAGCGTGATATTGGCTAGATCAGTGCCAATGAAATGGCCCCGGGGGCTTTGCCGGGGAATTATCGAACTCTCCGCATTCCGATATTCGATATCTCTCGTAACGAGCTGTTGTACTTATCTCCGTCGATCCAGTTCCTCGGCTGTTAAAGAGCCACCCGTGGAAAAATAGATTATCATCCAGTCTTCTGGAAACGTTGAAGAAACTTTCCACAATCGGAACAGACAGAAGTGAAAAGAAGAAGAAGAGAGAGAGAGAAAAAATAGAGAGAAAAGAACTCTCGTCAATGTATACTCGAGGTTAGCTTGCACAATTTGGCGAAGTGCAATTGTTGTAGGAATCTCCCGAAGATTGTTAGCTGGTTTCTAGTCAGATAAGTGGGAATTGGGTGGTTATTAGATGGATAAACACGATACCAGACCAGCTAGAACAAGTGTATTTCTAGCTAGACAAATATAACGGGTTCTCTTGCGCCAAGCCAAGTAGAATAGGCCAAATTACGGTCAGCCGTGGAGAACAGGGGTGTATTCATAGGCATTCAAGTGGAGTAGATCTATCGTTGGGTTGTCAAGTAGAACAATTCGATTTATCGTTGATGATTTGTAGCAGACGGTGAAAGTTTTCTCGTTCGATAAGCGAATTCTGTACTTTTAATCTCGATTTAATAGGATTAATCCTATTCAATCACAAGGATTCACTTTCTTTACTTTATAATTTTTTTCAAATTATATAATAATATAAACGTGTAATTAAGAAGAACAAAAAAAAAAAAAAAAGGCCAGTACATAATTGCAGGAAATGTAACGTTGAATTTTTTAATTCTTTTAGTCTTTAATCCAGAGATTGAACATTTTACTCTTTTTTAAATTTGATTTAATAAGTCTCAAATCTCAAGTTCTTTTTACCCGTAATTATGACAATATTCGTGAGAAATAATTGTAATAAAAGAACAGAAATAAAATACTTTCATCGTGTTGCATACGGTGTATTAAATGACCACGGTAAATTGAATTATTTATAAACCCAAGTAAATGTAGCATGGACCTTTGAATATAATATAATTTCCAGTGGAAAGTAAATCACTGCTCGGTCTACGTCGTTGAGGAGTTAAAATGATTATTTACCGTGTATTTCGGTAAAAGTAATACACATGGTGTATATAGAGTTGACGTTTAATATTAACCAGCGGGGACACACGATTTAGCGTGTAGAAAAATTGATTTCGAGGGCGAAACCACGCCGCAACAGTGACCACAGAATCTTGCTTATTAATTACCACGCTAACTGCAAACATTTCGGCCAAAATTGCGTAATTATCGCAGACAACGTAAATTCGAGCGCGGTCGCCGTTGGAACGCGTACCGTACAGTTGCGCTAGACGTAATTCATATTAGCGTTTTAACACAATCGATAATGTGCAGCATCAATGCGACACAATTATAATATCCATAAATTATCAAGGCTATAATTGAGTATCGATTCGAATCAGGTGCTCAATTTTCATCTGGAAAAGAATCTCTCACCGATCCTCGTTAAGTTCGTAACGTGCACGCGACGACAACAATTGAACATCTCGTAAAGTAGACAGGGCAAATTACACACTTTGACAAATTTTACGGGCTGTAAAATCGCGTAACATTCACCCTCCGGGATGTACATGTGAATTTTCCATAAAGAATTACGATATCGACGGGGGAATACAGATCGAACGGGGGGAAACGGTGTCGCTAAATCGAAACAACGAACGTGGATAAATTCGTATTTCGCTCGTTAGAACGCGAGGGAAATTAGATACACCTGCGACGAGATCTAGAAATCCCTCGCTCATTTCGCATTCAGCTCGACGTTCGACGAGATTAAGATTATCGATTAAGACGCTTCGCGTGTTAAACTTAGGTCAACTTCTTTACGACGTTCGCGTGTTAAACGTGAAACGAAGATGAATTGGCAGCGTGCTCGATGAATAGTTATTTATTAATCTATATTCGTAGAAATTAAGCGGTTTATCGACGAGCTCGGATGAATAACGCACAATCGAATGTATCATATCTATTTCTGATAAACTTTAACCAGGACAATTTCAATCGTATCGATCATCCATTCATCCTCTCTCTTTCTTTCTCTCACTTCTCTCTCGCGTCCTGGAGTAATAATTAATCCCAGCTGCTTAATAAACTTCAACCTCGTTCCCTCGATGGAAAGTTGAACGCGATACGGTTACTTTGGCCAGCTCTGTCAGTTGTTGCTCGACGTCTGAACGAGAATTAATCGAGTGGAATGGGCGGAGTCTTGTGAAAGAGATAGCACGTTCGAGATATCAGGGTAACCGAACGTTACATCGCCGATACTCTTGTCCAACTATTATACAAGCGTCGTTGGACGAAAAGGGTAAATCAAAACTTTCTCTGGCCCGTGTTCCTCGAACGTAGAGATAGAGAGCGTGATCGTTTGAAAAGCAGAAAGGGAATGAGCATAGATTCCGGGGCGATAAATCAAAAGCACGGAAGAACCTTTTCGTTCCGTTCGATGTTTCCGGTGTGGTGGTTGACCGAGTGGAAATCGAGGAAAAGGAAGCTGCAGACAATTAAACGGCTAGTTTCAGCGGGAAAGAAATGGGATCTTGTTATTTCTAACTAGTCTCGCGTGTCTCCTTTCATCTCTGTAATCCAAGACTTTCGCGTGCTTATTAAAGCACGGTATTAGGTAACGACGTTGACTGGGACGCTACTGTAAACCGTCACGTCGCAGGATTTTCCGACACCGTGCGACGGCTGGCTAGAGTGCTCGAGTTGAACTTGTTATTGCAACATAAAATTTTCATCTATGACTTTCCGTTAAAATGGCAAAATAAAGAAATGGGTGGATTAATATCACTTTAACAGTTGATCTCGTGCGAGAGTAGAAAGGGCTGAGATATTATTGACATAACTGTGACGTAAAAAAATATGTGTTTAAACTTTTTTTTAATTTTTTACTGTTAATGGGACAATTGAATATTAAATTCTTCGCGGAAAATCATACGAGAACAGTCAGCCGTGAATTTTTCAGTGACAAGAATAGATTTCGCAGTGATAAAGTAGACGATTAGTCAGACGAACGATGGAAAGTAACGAAAATGGCGTACAAACGCGCACGGAAAGCAATATTTTCATAAATTCACTTACCAGAAAACAATTCGAGGAACTCCTCTACCCCATAAGTGCCGGTGAACCTGTAGCTAGGATCGTTCAGCGCACCCTCTCCGTGCACCTTCACGCGTTTAATCATGAAGCTGATGTTATCCGGTTGTCCATCCTGATTAAAATCTGCAAAACACGAGAAGAGGAACTTTTGTCTCGCAGTTACGGTTTGAAAAAGAAGAGAAGAAAGTAGAATCGATGGATGGAAATTAAGTATGGAAATTTCAAGGATTAGACCGAGTCTCTATATGGCAGACTATGATACTGTGCAATGCATAGCCAAGAGGGAGAGATAGAGAGAGAGAGAGAGAGAGAGAGAGAGAGAGAGAGAAAGAGAGAGGAACTACTCGTCGAGGAAACCGATAGCTGATAACGAAAATCACTGGGGCTCCAGCCGAGTAATTTTCGGGTTCCACCGGTGATCACCGTATTCCCGAACGGTTCGAGCGTCGCGTGGCGGCGAGCATTTAATCAAACACCTTTTCCGCGGGAATACCAATCGAAACTAGAAAAACGGGCCGGCGACACGCGATCGCAATTCCTTTCTACCCGGTGAAATTTATGCGAATCGCCGCGATGATCTCGTGATGACTTTTCAAGCGTGAAACGTATCGACGTTCGATCTACCGTTGATTACAACCGCGCGTTAATAAACCGGTAATAGGAACAATTACCTTGCCTACACTTATTCCTATCTCCAGAAAGAATATATTTCGCGTAACTCGAAGAGAGACAGATTCTCAAGATTCTGAGATCTCTATTCTTTCGTGTCTCGTGCAACATTGATCGCTGTTAGATCTTCCTCTATTTGCGTTGATACTCGAAAGTCTCATCTTTCTAAGAAAAGTCTTTCACAAAAAGTAAGAGTATCTCAACTGAATCGTTCAACAGATGGCATTAATTAGAAGAGAATCTTCTTCTAATTTAGCCTCCTTAAGTGATAACGCAAGTGGTAACCTATTTCCTTAAGTGAGACGACAGTCCCACGACTGCATTTCCAGGTTGTCAGCGTATACACACACGCGGGGAACCTAGCCAAACATCAACACCCGTAGTAGCATCGTTACATCCATATCTTGCATGTAATATACATGTGCCGTTGGTAATTAACGCTAAGTCCATTGTACCTAAGTTTGATGTTGCATTAATCAGCTTTGGTTCTGCGTACTACTTGGGCTGCTACGTAGTGACTAGTAACCGGTGAAAACATCGCGTTCAACTTCCTCAACCGTTGAGAGAGAGAGAGAGAGAGAGTGGTAGAGGCGGAGGATTTCTTGAGCGGCTAAATAATGCAAACGGAACGCTTGTTGGAACGGTCAGGTATGAGTGAACGTAGGAAGTTCAAGGTATCTCGGCTGAAACATTTATGGCACGCCGTGGCTCTATGCGTGAGCCTTTGAACGAGCTTATACGACACTCGAGGCTTCGTATTTCGCGTGTATGAATACGAAATTTCGCCAGTTCGCAAGAACATGGTCGATTTATCGAGAGAAAGAGGAAATAGAAAAGAAGCATTGCGAAAAAGTTGGAAGAAACCGTGACACGTCGCGGGGGTTACATTTGTTCGTGAAACGAGGTAAAATTCCGCGTTTAAATACCCGGGAAACTTTCGTGAATACTTAATAGAATAGCAGAGAAACTCGAACGAGAGCGTTCACGGTCAGAGAAGTAGAATAAACTAAGCGGGAACCACTTTTCGCGGGTCAAATTGAATAAGTCCCGTCTCCCGATCAGACGCGCTAGATAGGACACAGTCGGTTTTCGTGAAATTGAAACAAGTAGAATGCATCAGTTTCTGGCCAGGTAGAAAGGAAACTTCAAACAAAGTTTCATCGCTGTCACGGGGAGAAACTCTTTCCAAGAAATACACCGTGCAGGAAAGATCGCCGAGTAAAGTCTCTGCTTATTATTAAATAACTAAAGGGCCATCGTCACGTGAAATTCGTGTTTTCAAAGTTTCCTCTGACGGTGTTGCAGGTTCGCGCGTACCGATGTCGTAAAAAATTACTCGGCAAACAAATAGAGGGGCAACACGGTCGCGTGACAGCTGTCTCGGCCGTGTGCCGCTCAGAAAATAAACTTTTTCTTTTTTCTTTTCCCCTCCACCTCTTCCTTTTCTTCTTTTTCTTTTTTTTTACGCGAGCTTCGAGATAAGGATCGTAAACGGTGTACGGTGTTCCACGTGTAATGACTAACGTTGGAACTTCCACCTTCGCGATATCGCGTTATCGTCCACCATACTTCTTTTCTCTCTCTTTCTACAGCAATAAGAAGAACGCCGATCAAAGCGCAGAGTATTATCGTTCCATGGCGTTTACATCAAGTTCATTGTACCTTGATAAATTTAAATTTATCAAGATAGCTCAGGTTAGCGTGGAGACAATAGATCCAACCGTAGTATAGTTAACCACGTGAACGCAAAATCGTCGAGGAAGTAATCGTCGGGACACGGGTTGGTAATGCAAGAGAGAGAGAGAGAGAGAGAGAGGTAGAGAGTGAAGGAGAGAGATAGACAGGCAGAGGGCAGCAATCCTTAATCGCGGCAATTCCGGATCTCTCGTCAGACAAGAGCGTTTAGCTAGGCGGACGGGGCTGGCTGTACATATCGCGATGGGAACAGAGTTAATGCCGTCTAATCCGGAGACAAAGGGAGGCACGTTCGGCCAGGCATTTCCTAGGGATGGTCGATCGGTCATCCGAAATGCTCGCGTGTAGAGATCCTCGATAATCGGCGCGACCATCGTCTCGAAAGCTCGACGTATCCTACCTACCGATGTGTGTATTCCAACTATCAGAGAGAGATAGAGAGATATCTCTCTATCTATGATAGAAAGAGAGAGAGAAAAAGAAGGACAGAGAGAGAGAGAGAGAGAGAGAGAGAGACGGAAACGTTGGCGGAAAAGCAGGAGCTTTATACGCGAATCGCACGACGGAAGAACGATAGGGAATTCTAAGTAATGCACCGCCCTCGGTCCACGCGCGCGGTCACGCTACGGTGAACACGGCTCAGTCACGAGACACAAATATTTGCTCGTTGTTACGGCAGGTGGTGCAACGTTTAGAGCTCCTCTTCACCTTCTCTTCTACTGGCCGCTAGTAGAGAGAGAGAGAATCGTGGCTCGAGTCCGCCCTCTCGCTTAATATTCGCGGCCCGCGCCGGCCAAATGAGATTTTCAGGAACGCTTTCCTCTGATTTGCGCAGCTTTGTTCGTTTACCCCTTCTACCTTTCGACGACTAAAGGATAGAAGGAAGGCTGGATGGGGTAGGGTAGCATCGATGAGGCTGATTGTTTCTCAGTTCAGTCTCTCCGCTGATGACGTAATTGTATTAAATGGCGGATGGTATAATTTACGCCGGCTAGTTTCGACGATGGCTGCGGAATTGCGGATTGGAATTACGGGGAATGATGGCTGGGTAAGTGGACTTGGATAGGGGGGGAATGAGATTGCGGGGGAGGGAAATGAATGTTAGCCGAATGGGATAATGGAATCTTAGATGTAGAAAATAGTATAACGATATCATCGATTTGATTTCGTTAACGAGTATGCTTTAATGCGAGCCGATGGAATTAACGACACGTTCGTTTCTGATTTTCATTAGAGAGATGAAATTACTATTCGACGCTGTGAAACCTGTAGAGTTTTATCGTTCCTAATTCTCGAATCATCTATCGCGTAGAATTTTCCAAAAGGATAATTCTGACGATTGCACGTTTCCACGGGGAAACTATTTCGGCTGAAGAAAGAACGTCGAAGAAAAGAGGAGGGGCAACGTCATTTTATTCCCGTGCCCGAAAGGAAGAATACAAACGGAAGCAATTTCATTGGGCACCACGCGAATTCATCCCACGGAATTCTTTCTCCCCTATTCATCCCTTGATAACCATCGTTTAAAGTTTACGCATTAGGCGTGTGTTCCGACCGCAATAAAGTTCCGCGGAATCAATCGGTCAACGTCAAACACAGAAACTGACATTAATCGGTCGCGAGCGCAGAAAGGAACCACAGTAAGGCTAAGGAACATTCATTCCTTCCTCCGTTTTCCCCTCTCTTCTCCTTGATCGCCGCTGGCAGAAAGTTAGTTTAACTGGAAGGTCCGGGGGAAAGTTTTAATTGGTTTGCGAAGTTATTACAGCGGAATGAGACAGAAGACGCGCACTTGTTAGTTCGCGGACGGGGGAGGAAATGTTGCCGATTGTTACGCCATCAGGACGAAAGAATTTTCATTGCACCGCTCTGCCGTTATATCGTTCTTTCGCCTCCGTTCATCGACGTTTTATCGAACAATTCTCTGATATTACAGCCGAATAGTCTTTCTTTCTTTTTTTTTTTTTTTTTATCGAAGCAAGCACGAATAATCCCTCACTTTAGTTACAATTTTTATTTTTTCAACAGAAACAATTGCAATTCTAAAGTACGATGCTGCAAGTTTCACGGGTTTTTAAGTTTTCTACGAAGAAACGAATGGACTCTCACCTGTATACCTGTAGATAGAGTTGACACGTTGCACGTGGCGAGTCATTACTTCTATACAGGCTTCCTCGGACTTGTAATGACTGAAAAACGTGTGATCCGCTTGGAGGTACAGCATGCAAGTGGTTTTCTTTGGATCCACGGACGTCCGTTTGCGTAACACTCTCGAGTACCGTTCTCTGTACAACCTATGTGCAAAGAAATCGTCTTTACCTATCCATTGGGCTGTTCGTATAAATTCATTCGTTCGACACATACGTCGATCTCGTAGTTAATTTAGTCGCGCGTTTCCATTGATTCGCTTTCAAACGAATTTCGTTCAGACACCGGTACGATTGCAAATTCTCGCTTATTCCATTTCGCGAGCGTGTTTCACGCACGCGGGCGAAACTGTTCGCCCTCTCCTCCGGAGAAATTAAATTTTTAAATTTCAACCCCCCGAAGGTTCGACACGATGGGGTAACAAGATTATCGAGTTCAAAGGCAAACGCGAAATTTCCAATTTCTGCATACGTGTACACGTTCACTGGCGCGTGTTGGGAAAATGAAAAGGAAAAAAAGGGGCAAAAAAAAAAAAAAAAGGAGAATGGTGAAAAACTAGCACGATTTTTGCGTCACTGGTTGATGCACTATGCCACTGTGACTAGCTACAAGAACAACAAGTCAAAAACAAAAGAAAAAAAAAAAAGAAAAAAGGAAAAAAGGAAAAAAAGAGCTTGCCATCGTCGGCGAAAAAGGAGTCGATTCGTTGAAACGTCCCGATAACTCGGTCGTTCGTTGGACGTTAAAATTGGATCGGTCGATAATGATGTTTGCTCTCGATTTTTCACGATTTTCATCGGTACAGGCCGCGACGCCCGGATAATCTGACTTTCCTCCAGCACCAGGGAAATGGGTGCGCAAGCATTCCACGGTAAACAGTTCCTCCGGAGGGAATCGACGGGACGATAAGTAACCCGTTGCGCTTTTCTTCTTCCAACCGGAGCTACTTTCTTCGCCTGTGGACCTGGCATTCTGAGCGGCTGCTAGAATATTTCATCGACGTGTTCACCGAGACGGGCTAAATGGAACCGGTGTGGAAACGTTGGAACACGAAGGAAAAGGAGACTCTATAGAGTGGCGTGAGGGTAGGGGTAGAACAGTGATCGAGAACGAACGACCGTGTAAAACTTTTACAGGTTGTATAACTTTTTATTTTTTCGAACTTCCAGTTTAGCGAAAAGGGAGAGATCAGGGAGGGGGAGGATTTCAATTAGTTGCACAAAGACACTTGGCCTCCTTTTTAACGCAAGAGGGAAAGGAACGGCTCACGGCCAGACACGTAAAAGTGCTGTCGGGCAACGGCGACGGCAAGTAGAATAGGATCGTTCTGGTCAGACGAGCTCCGGCTCCTTGTTGGTAAGCGCTAAGAGTCGACGCTAATAGAGAAAGAAAGAGAGCTTCGGGTACTTCCGTATTAACGATTTATATTTATCTAAAATGGTGAAGAATCGATTATCCGTATATACATATATATATATATATATATATATATATATTTTCATAATATATTCTGAATAATAATAGATACAAGGCTAGAGATAATCAGAGATTTTCGACGTATCTCGAAAATCACCCAAAAAATTGGTTAAAAAATTGAACAAAATATTTCTAACAGTTTATCAAGGTGAAATTTATTAATAGATACTCTATTGACAGCGTATCAAACAGTTTTTAACTTCCTGCGTGTATCCTTTAGCAGTAAATTAAATATAAAGTAGATAAAATTTCAATGTGCTGCGATTAAACGAAACGAAACAATGCGTATACTCTTTCTACTTTTAATTGAAAGATGTTAGAGAGACAAATCGACAAGGTTTTTATAAATTTCAATTTTTTGACGATCGAGAGAAGATAAAAATCTTTCTCGATATTTCAAGCGTTGTAGCAATAATTTTTAAAGAAATCTTTCCGAATCAACGTGAAATTGCTTCTCGGTATTATCTAACGAGAGAAAAAAATTGATCAAATACTGTGATTCACCTGTCGAGCAGTTCCAAATTGTGGGAGCTCGCCATGGGGTCCTTCTTCCTCGCATCCTTCGGATAGAATCCCGGCTTCGCGTGAGACTTGACCTCGTTCAGGTGTTGATAAAGCGGCCGCATACTGTCCCCAAGATATCCACTCCACGTGCTGTTCGTCCTGCGAACGATTTTTCGCCGGTAAGCGTTCGAGAAACTACACCGTGGCCCAGTGAATCCCTCATGCTGAACTGATCAGCTCTGCCAGGGATAAACGAGAGAAATCGTCGGGGCTGCGGCCAGCTGAAGATAAGGGTGACATATGTCGCGTAATACGTAACACAGGTCGGGAGCCAATTTACTTCGGGAGTAGATCGTTCTCCAAAGACGATTCTCGCTTAACTGTTTCCCCCGTGTTTCCCTTTCCTCTCCCACTTTTCTATTTCCTCCTCGGGTTTTTTTTCTTCTCCTACATTTTCCCCCCTTTTTTTTTTATCATTTTCTATAACGTTCTATGTAGCGCCAACACCTTTTACGAGTCTTTTATACACCGACGGTAGTAGTTCTCTACCCGCGTAGTTTTATAGCTCCTACTTTTTCTTTTTCCTTCTTCTCTCTCTTTTTTTTTAGCTTTTCTCCTGTTTTTTCTTTTCTTTTTTTTTAACACAGCGTTCGTTTAATTCCTTCGCTGGCGCGTGACAGGATTTCGAAAATTCAACCGCGGCTCGAAACGACGCGCTTAAAGTATTTAAAGGTTAGCGTCACCCCGTTCCGCGCCCGATATAAAACAGAAACGACAGCGTTCCCGTTGCATATCGTATATACAGCGAAAGAATATTGCCACAGATTCTTTTCACCGTCTCTTTGCATGGAATAACGAACGAGAACTAACCACGTTCGAGGTTTATTCTTGTCGATGAGCGCGGCAACCTAGCGGGTACTTTGGCCGTGTAGACGATGAACGAAATTAAAGTAAAGTCACCGAGAAAACTCTGTCAGCGGAATCGTTTCAAACGAAGTTTACGCAACACTCGACCGCCACAAAGCCTGTTTATCTCGAGCCAAGGTAATTGCAACAACTCGCAATCTGCCCTGCCACTTTTCTCCCTCCTTCTTCTCCTCCTGGTCCACCTGTCCCTCCTTATCCAAAGTGAAACTCTTCGTTGAACCATGTTAGGTAAACGTTATAATTAACCGATGCCAAGAACCGGTCCAAATCAGCCTCTAAAACGCGCGGTTCCCTCTAATTGTGGCCGCGTTCTCGTCGCGTTTCTGTCCCATTAGAAAATCATTGGTTTCCCTTGCAACCCCTTTCGGAACATGTACCACCTCCCTACTAATTCCGTTAGCTTTGACTGATGACGCTTGGCAATTAATATGCCACGCCAGTTTTGGTTAACGCTATACGGAGACAAGGTTTATTAATAACGTTCAAGTGCAGAAGTGGTTCGCCGTATAAAAGCTGGGAACGTGATCTCCGTTACGCTTGACCTTCTTTACAGTACCATATGGAATTCTATTAAACCGGACGATGGATGTGCCAAAGGTAACTCGGTCGATATTAAGTTTGTACCGTGAATATTGAACGCGTTGGATCATCCCGGAGCGATATTATACATCCAAATTGTCCGTTAAGCATCCACCTACGCGACACGACGTGAAATTCGACAGTGGACGTTGAATTGAATTCAAGAATCGAGAGTTCCGCGCAAGATGTGCGTTTTATTACTTCGAGAACGATCGGAGAAGCGCGCTGATATTAATACACATAGTTTGTTACTATTTTTTTGTTTTCTTTTTACGAGGAGCATTTGATAATACACAAAATTAGAATGTTCGAAGGAACTTTCGGGGAAGTTGTTCACTGTCGGAGTGAAAGTTCGAGATCGCTATCTTCCGAAAGGTTCGAACTTCGAGAAACTTTTAATGAATTCTCGATTACAGAATGAATCTACAGCTCGATTCCATGTGCTGGCATTAATTGCGAGACCATAAAGAAAAAGAAATTCGTGGCAGATTAAATAACGGTGTATAGCGATAAGTAGCTTTAGGTTTTATTAAAAAAGTTCTTTTTAAAAACAAACATGTCGAATGTACATATATTTCATTCGGTAGATTCTTTCCGCTAAATACGGTTTAATTGAGAGCTTCTTTGTGCACAACAACAACGGATCCGTATATTCCTCGAGCTGCTTTTCTACGCGTTTTATTCGGAGCGTTTTCTTTGTTTTTCTTTTTTTTTTTCGTTGAAATGGAGAAAGAAAAAAAGAAGAAGAGAACAAACAAGGATATGTAATTAATGTATTTTCAGTGTTCGCAGGTTTCCCATGCTTTCCCATTATACGTGAATAATTAGTTTAAAAGCAAGCAGAGGTTCAACGGGTGTTTACCTTAATTCATTTAACGTGTTCTCCCGCAAAAGCTCGCTTGCACAAGGATATCCATTGTGAGGGGGAGCGTTCACGTCCGTGGAGCGATACGCGATCGTATGGTGATGCACGGCGTCTGTCGTGTCTTTATCCTCGCCATCTTGTCGGTGGCATACAAGGGGAGCGTATCTGCTCGCTGGTTCGATGTAGATCTCGTCCGACACCGTGAAGATTGTTCCATCGAACAGACCCTCCTCTGTCACGATCCCATGCACCGACGAATTCTCATCGTCTGAGGAAGATCAAGGATTATTTTAATTCAAACATCGCTCAGATATAGACATTGAGACGCGAACGGGAAAAGGAAAGAATATTAGAAGCAAGGTAATCGATAAAGAGGACTGTAGAATGGAAACAAGGAAGTCTCTTCGAACACAAAGTGATTTTGACACATGGGAACATTAGAATCAATTAGGATGCAGTGTTCAATTTTACTACTCGATCTGCTCTGTTCTAAGGTTTTAAAAACGATATTCGTGTTTTTAAGACGATGCAACAATCGTCTTTCGCGTGCATTCTTTTAAACAACGTGACTTCCCCGAAATCAATTGCAAAATAACCTTGGGTTAATTGCCTTCGACGAACCTTACAAATACTGTGTCGCGAATATATACATAAATAATGTGTTTATTCTGAAAGGTGTATCTCGATCGAAATTCTCTATCTTCCATGCAGTCTTTGAACTTTTCACACATCAATTTCATTTCTCACACACGATTTGATTTCTGCACGACCCTCTTGAGCTACGTTCTTTATCCTAATTTTCCATTGTAGGCGTTTTTTCAGGGCTTTTTTCCTGAAATTTCACGACTTCGACAGTCAATTGGGTAGGAAACGTAGAAATCGCGAGGATGCACGCTTCAGCTGACTTTCTGAGGGTTTTGACTGAATTGCGAACGTCTATGGCACGTCAATTGCTACTGGAAAACTCGGTGATTAATTTTTTACTACCTTGGAAAAGTACGAAAAACATACTTCTTTGTTTATTTCAAAAATAGCCAAAGAATCGCGTTCAAAGCATAAACTGCTGTGGTCTCATATTTACAGCTAATTCTTTAAAAAAATCCTTACACGATCGTTATTAACGTTTTATCCTTATGATTATTTCTTTTTAATACGAAGGTGTTCGAAGTATTTTTCGCGAGGCACAGAGAGAAAGAGATCGTATTTTCCAATTTTCGAATTGCAAAGGAAAACGCGGGGAACGCGATCAGCAGAGATAGCTCGTGTGAATAACGCGTCAGTATGCCGAACGAGTCCACTTTGACCATCTTTTTCCTGAACGGTTCGCAACTGTGTGCTCGTAAATCGTGAGATTTACGCGTGCAAGAACCGTGTACGAGGGAATCAACGTTTATATCACGTATGCCAGCTCGGACTTTGCAGCGGGAAAGTGTGAATTTATATTCGGTTGATTCGTTACATCATCATACCGTATCTGATCGTTGACGCGTTCACGAGTCTTGCATCTACGATTTGCTCGTTTCTGTATTTTCTTTTTTCTCTCTTTTTACACCCTTTTTTTCTCTCTCTCTCAACTTTCTTACGCTTTAACTCGGTATTTCAACGAGAAAGTTACATAGAAGGGAAAGTTCTCGTGGCGTGGACAACTTTAAAATAAATATATTTCACGGTGTGAATAAAAATTTGCGGAGATTCTATAATCCTTCATTGACAATGCAAATACGTGTATGTATAAATACGAACGGCCACGTTGTTGATTTTTACATATATATATATACATACATATAAACCGTAACGCACGTCGTTCAATATTTAATTGCAGTTTAATATTGAGATTAAACGTCCGGGGCCATGGATTATTCATTATTCGATATTTACCTGGCGTTTAGTGTGGTTATTGAACGGCTGTACGTGAATGGGGCTGACATTGGTGTGCGTCGAGTGTACGTTTTGAAATGGTGGGAAAAACTCTCTCGGTAAATATGCCCTAGAGAATTTCCGGTGGAAAGTACGAAAATGTGTTGATGTTACTAACAGCACGATGAATTGATAATTAATTCAACGATTACGTTGGAAATTTTGGTAAAAATGTTCCTACTTCGAATTTACGTTGATCCTCTCGTTGTTTCATTTAGTTTCGCTCGAATTTTCAGTAAATTCGTGTCGCGAGCGAGTGTCACCGGACGTCTCCTCAGTGTTTCGCCTTACTTTTAACATTTGTTTTATCAGTTCGTTTTATCTCCATTATCTATCGATATCGAACGCGAGTTATAAAAAAAAAAAAAAAAAAAAAACGACGACATCGAACGTAACGCTATTGAAAATCGGATCTCTGCACGCGTCAATCAAATCATGCTCGTTCAGCTTTTCAACCGGTCAGTATTCCCGTTTTTCACAGGTGCGCGCCTATTCAGTCGGACAATTGAATTTTTAATGCATCAACACCGAGCGTCTTTCAAATTATGAACACTTGATTAATTCCAACAAAATGGAATCGAATCGAACCTGTCTTTCTCCTCTTTTTTCCTCCTTCTTTCTCCTATTTCTCTCTCTCTCTCTCTCTCGCACACTTTCCATCGTCAGCATATACTTCGTTGCTCGCTACTCGACTACCCTAAGCTGATCAACTTTGGGTTAATTAATTATCGCTTTATTCGCGAAATTTGATCGGTAATACTTTCACAAGTATCGATATTAATAGCGTAATGGAGCTGTGGGTTGTTTACAATATTGTTACACAATTCTGTTCTATAGTATTGGTTTAATTCAAGCGTGCACGATTTACGATTTATGTAAACAGCTTCAATACAGAAATTCGAAAAATTTGCTCGAATATATTGTTATATTATTAGGTTGGCGCGTATGAAATATCGTTTCTTTGAAATGAAATTTTTCTGGCATTGTATGTCCCCCCCAAAAAAGGGAAGTATTTAATTAAAATAATTTCCACAGGGTTTTATATACTTTTCTCTAACGATTAACTGCTTTCATTGTTTCACATTTATCAAAAAATTATTAACCTTTGAATTCGAAAATACTTTAAACGCTTTTTCTTTGCAGTGGTTTGAAAAATTTTACAGGCTTTACAGACTTCTGTCGAAAAATTGTTCAATTATTTAGAAAAATGATCAGTTTATCATTACTCCACGCTTTCGTCGATCTTAAATGAAATATCGTAATCATCGAATTATTTCATCGAAAGATGAAACAGTAATTTTAAATACTGTTCCAACGATACTCTTCGTTAATAGCATTTGCAATTACAATTTCTCAGTTCCAGCATACATTTATTCCCAGCAATTGTTAAAACGTGTCATAATCCATTCGTAATGAAAAAAAAAAAAAAAAAAAAATTCCTAAAGACCAACGTATTAATTTTTCATTCGTAATCGTGTTTCAATTAAAAATCGAATGTTTCATCCGTTCGTTTCCTCCAATAAGTGTATCCAAAGATTCTCACGTGTTTTTCTCCCCCTAAAAAGAAACCCTTTCTCCGTGTCGTCGTTATCGAGAGCTGTGTACAAATACAACGTAAGGGACGAAGTAGATCCAAAGAAAAAGTCGAGGGTAAGGGAATGTTACACGAAGAATAAACTTCTTCATGGGATATTTGCAGTGGTACACAGCACGGATAGTCCTCTTTACTTGAGAGACGCTTTGATTGTCCGACTAAAATAAGAGAGATCGAAACCTTGTGTGTAAGGTCAGCCCCCGGAGCTATAGTCGATTAATTTTCTTAGGTTCCTCGGGAGTTTGGTCGGAAATTACAAGCTGCACCCTCCTCTTCCTCCTTCTCGATGTACGATCGATCAACCTGTAACTTTAAACTTCACGGAGCTTAACTACGCCGGATCTTGCCACAAAGTTCGCCGCAGTTTTTCATCCTGTTGCAGAAAATAGTGACTTTGCCCGTTGCCAAAGTCAAATATACGTAGGTACAACAGGGGTTGGAGGCTGTCTTTCGAGTTTACCAAGGGGAGAGCCGAGTACTTCGAAGTTTAAAATCAACAGTTTTCCCCATTAGTCGATTATCTCGAGTGTGCAGAAGGTGTAGAAAGAATTTTCTCTCTCTCTCTCTTTTTTCTTCTTCTTTTTTGTTTTGTTTCTTCTAAAAGTCGACGAATTCGGAGGATGGAGTAGCCGTGCTTTCCAGGGCTTCTTAAAAGTTGTCGTCGTTGCATTGACGGTTTAATTTCGCAACGAGCGAACGACGCCGACTTCGCTGTTCGTTCGAGTTTGTAAAACAGTGGATTCTATTTTCGACGTATAAAATTGACGAAGTAAACACTCTGATCGATTGTGTGTATTTACAAGTGTATTTACGTGTGTAAGTAAAATATAGAATAATTAATTTGCTAAGCAATCTTGTTTTAACGAAAACTCTGACCGAATAAAAGTGAAACGATAAAAAAGCGAAAACTGGACATTTTTGAACATGTTGAAAAAGAGACAATTCGAGTACATGGAAAACAAATTTGTCGTTGATATAGCGTAGATTTGAATAAACGTTCGATTCTTCTTCTAACTTGATTCGAGTGAGCAAATAGTCGTGACAAATCTATCAGTCTAACGGTGTTTATGTATCAACGAGAGGACAGAGAGTAGTCTCGATTGGAAGAGAAAGGCTTCGTGTATTCGTTCGAGTGTAAACTATGTATTTCGATGCATCGGTAAATCAACGAGCTTTTGATCGTGCCGCTTCGATAATAGCTGGCAGCTTCTAACTGGGAATGGCCTGTGCCAGACTGTCGCTAGTTACCAAGGTTGCTAACATGGCGTACGTCGTGCTCCATTACCTAAGAACGCTCGAGTAAATTAACACCAGTGAACCAGAGACTTGATCCCTTTCATATACCGTATCGTAAATCTACAATTATACAATTAAGCCATTGTTTCGCGATGAAAGAGTGTTTTCTTTCCGGAAATATATTCTTGACTTACAGACCTGGTACGAAAATGCTTTCTGTCGCAAAAATAAAGATAAACTGTTAACCCTTGTATGGTTTCAGGGTGAAATTTCATCTATTTTTGGTTTAAAAATTTTTTAAATATTTGATTTTTATCCTATTGCGTTGTAATTTGATGTATCTCTCTAGAATGTAAAATTACAAGTAAAACTAATTACATATTGACGTTTTATTTTTACATATTAATGTAGTATTCTTTCGAAATTTCATAGTAAACAAAAATTCATTTGTTAAGGTTTAGTGTTCTGTTTTTTAAGAGGATGAAAGTGATAATTTTGGAAAGTTCAGTTTTTCAGGAGGGTTGTAAATTACGATGGATGCCCAGGAACTAGCTAATCCTCACGCTTTTTTTGTCGAACTTGCGTAAGTTTCAGAGGATTTACAGATGCAACAGGAAATAATAGCGATATTTTCTAGAATTCTTAAAAGTGAATGTTTTGGAGTATCGAACACCTCACAAAGATTAGATATATGCACGTTTTTCATGAAGAAAAAAAAGAAAAATTGAAAATTGTGCTAAAATAGAGAGAAGAAGCACAAGAAATAGTACATTCGTTTGTGGCCACGGGGTATTTGGAAACATAATTCGGACGGTGGTAAATGTTACAAAATATCCCTGTCTATGGATTGATTTTAATTCCATTTCGGGAAGCTTCCAACGAAAAACAATTTCCACGGTAGTCTGTCGGTTATGTTACACTATATTTTCCATGAATTTCTACGGCTTGGTTCTATTCACGTTTCCAGCTTTGGAGGTTTCCTAAGCCTTCATACACGTATTATAAGTTTTCCAGCTATTGTCTGGCTCTGTTTTCAATGCTCCCACCGCAACTTCGTCCAGCTTTCGTTCGAGTGTATCGTGTATTTGTTTCAACGGTGCGGGCTGCACGCGTTCCGCGCGATCAGTTTCACCATCGGATCCGATCGCGCGAAGCTCCTGAATAGAGATTTCGCGAGTATCTCAATAATGCCAAGAATTATCTTCGATACTTCCAACTAGCATGCAACAGAATGCATATTCACCTACACCAATATTTTATCAAGCAATCATTTCGAAAAACACTTTTCTTCGATATATCAAATCAGAAAATCACAAATTCAATAAAACAACAATAAAAAGAAAAAAAAAGAAAACAAATCCTACTACACTTTCCTTTTCGTTTCCATCGATTCTTCCGTTTTTAATGCGAATGAAATTACGAACCAATTTTTTTCTGAGAGTTATTTCTCCTTTCTCAGCCAGGGAAAAACAAGGAAAAGGAAAAGAAAAACAAAGCAGAACGAAAATACGGAAGTAGAGAGTTTCAGGATTGAAAGCGCGCAAACATAACAAGGTACATCGGATCGGTATAAATTTTTCAGGTAGCGAGGCTGGACCGCGGACGGATTTGCGAGCCGTGGGATTCCCGGAAAGCCGATCGTGTTAGTTATCGAGGTGGAAAATAATGTCATGAATAATGGAGGAACGTGCCGAGATATGTACTCCATGGACGGGTGCAGTCGCATTGAGGGGCAGCGAGCGTGCAAAAGGCAGAAGGGAGAGAAAAGGGAATGGGAAAGTAACTTTGCGCAAAGTGCCCGACCCGTTGCTCGCTAATTCGCAGACGTATTCACTCGGAGCTCCTACGATACTACTAGCATCGTCACTCCATTTTCTTTGACGCGACGAAATAGAAAATCACCGTGGTCACCAGCCAACGACCCTTTACACTATCGGTGACTTGTTTGATTAACAAATCAACGATACATTCCCCTTTTTCCTTTCTCTCTCTCTCTTTTTTCGTCATTCCGAAGGGAAGAAGGATCTACCTCGACGCTAAATTCTCTTCCTCTCTGCTATATCTATCTACCTATCTCCAGTTCCTCGATATCTGATGGAAAGTCAGTTTCTCAGTTGTTCTACTCTATTTGTCAGAGCTTATCGTAGTGTTTCGAAACTCGTTTAACTCTTAAAAGTGGTCACTCACTTTTCGAAGAGTGTGCATATGTAGATAGTGCACGTGTGTACGTGTTTATTCATTTATTTTCACACCTGACAAATTAAATATCGTTGTCGACCGAATGTCAGGCCATGGCAGAATGTACGAGACACTTGACTATCGCGAAACAGTTGATTTTCATACAACATATATTTTAATTTTTACATCAGCGTTGAATTAACAACTGTTTCGTCCAACGTGTAACGAGTAGTTTTTTTTTTTATCTCAAGCGTGTAATGTAACGAAAGGTTGAGCCATTAGTGTATGAAAGGTTTCAAGGGGGTTCTTGCGTAAAATTATTCTATCAATAGAACGATAATTCGAGATGATGCTCGTGTAACTGTAGACGTCGAAGCTTGTGGAATATCTGAACGCATTATCCGATCCTCTCGTCGGATACCTATTTACCGTTTGCTATTCGATAGGTAATTGAAGATGCTTCAGCCATGGTGAATTTCCTCTTTGAATTTCGTTGCGGTCTTTCGGTAGTATCGTAACACTGTTGAAACTCGAAGGATTCGAGTGTTTCGTTTCGATTTGTCACACGTATTAACCACGATTTGTCGATTTAAGGACAGGTTACACGTGAACACGTGTACACCGGCGGTGTTTTCAATGAAAAATTAAGCCAGGCCTCGGTTCTTCATCTCCTCTACCCCGCGACGGAATTTAATTACAACGATCTGTCGTCAGGGGAACGTGGCGGCCGCTCGAAAAGCCAATCGTATTTCGACGGGTTCGAGTGACCAACGTGTTGATGGAAAGTCGATAACGGGTGGCAACCTGTTCTCGTTTGCGACGTGCAAACGACGCGCCCTCCAATCATTTCTCTTGGCCCACGGAATCGCTCTCTGTTCCATACCTCCCTACGGGCCCACCGATTCTGCAAGTGTAAGCCTGAGAGACAGATAAACCCCGATTTTCCCCTCTCTCGTGAACGATGTATGAACAGACCCCTTGTAAATTGCTTCGAACGTGTGAGCAACGGCTAACCATATGCTTCGTGTTTTATATGCTCGACGTAAGGTTGCGGTAAATGACGTTCAACGATTAGAAATAGGGCAATTTTGGGGAGGATGCGTTCGAAATAAATTCTCTCTAATCTCGTGTGTATGTACAACCCTGACCGAAGCCAATTTTACGAGAGATTTAGAGAGGTGGTCCAATAGCGGATGAAACGAAGCATCTTGTAAGAGGTCACAGTGTTACGAGAATGTTTCTGCTCGTTCACATTTGTAGGCGGAAAGATCGATTGTAACGGTCGGTTACCTGAAACTTTGCCAAACAGCGATCAAGAAGGAAGAAACTGGATATTAAAAGAGAGCCCCTTTGCGATACAAATAAAGTGAAAAAGCAAGCAATTTTTGGCTCTGAATCTTTCATTCCCCTAAACACACTTTCCCCACCTCTTTCAACGTGTCCTGACAGCCTCGAGAGGTATACTATTTTCTTCCTGCTAAAGGATTATCCCTAGAGGAAAATAAAATTCAAGCCCCGTGTTCCCTTTCCATCGTCACTGTTCTCCCTCTCCTCCCGATCGGATGTAAAATGCTGGAGACGTAAGATGGAGAACGCAGACATCTCTGTACGCTTCTGAAAGGCTTCCGTGGAAGTCCTTTCGTGGTAAATCACTCGCTCTCGATCGAACCTCTCCCTCTCCTCCCTCCTCGCTCTTTCTTTTCCTCTCTTTTCCTTTGGTTTATCCATTTTCGGGATCGCAGACGAAGGGATTCGACGGCAACGGTGACACCACTGCTCTCGATATGTTCTCCCTGCGTCGACGTCGATCCCTTTTCGAATTTATGTGCGCGACGACTGTGGAAATTTCAAGAAAATTCCGCAACCGTGTGTCGTTCAACCTAACCAAAGGATAGATCTCCTCCGTCTCTCTCACTCTCTCTCTGGTTCTGGTTTTTCTGAATGACGTTTGACCGCAAGGTTTCAATGGTAGATCAGACTGGATGTAATATCTCGGAACGTTCGTTGAACTTGTGATAATTCCGATAGATTGAAATTATACAGTACAGCCACTTTGCAAAACCTTCCGGAGAACACTTCGGAACTGTGAAGAACATTTATCGAATATTACTTGACACCGATTATCACTTTAGAAGTGCTCATCACGGTTGAAAAACAATTGATTCAAGCCTCGTGGAACCCGTCGAGGTACACCTCATTTCAATTTATAAAGCAATTAACGAAATTATTCCCGGAGAAATATCAGAAGCCTCAAGTGGACCTCAAACAACGTACGAACTTTAAATGCAATTTCACCGCGGTCGGGCGGCGTATATAAGCTCAATTTCGTCGGCGATGCATTAGAGTCCTCGACCCGGCGACATCTCCCAATTATTCAAAACTTAATGCAGACCGTATCCACCCTCTCAAACTCTATATATCCAGCCCCCGAAAAGTGGATCTGGCTTGCAAAGTGACGGAGCACCTCCTCCTCCTCCTCCCTGGCTACGTTTCAGGCTCAGCTTCAGCCTTTTCACCATTTCCTTTCACCCCCTTCTGTCCCTCTTCACCTCTATTTCTATTTCTTTCCGCCTCTACCACCCTTCGTTTTCACCCTTTTCTCTTTTTTTCTCTTTCTTTTCTTTTCTACTTGCCCTTTCCTTCTCTACCATTTTCTTTCACCTCGTTCGTTTCACGTCTTTATCAATCTTCCTCGCGCAGACGACGCTCTCTCGCCGCGTCTCCTTTTCTTTCCTTCACGCAAGCCTCTCCTCTGTTTATCTGCGTGAAAGCTACTCACTCTCTGCGAATCGAGATTTCAGAATCCTCCGAAAGACCTTCTCTCTCTCTCTCTCTCTCTCTATCTCTTGTTCTCTTCTTCTCTTTATCTAGGCTGTAGCTCATTCACGAAAGTGCAAACGCGAAATTTCAGCCTCCGTCGCTGACGAGTTGATGCTGTGCCTGAGGGTTAAATCCTCTCGCGCGTTCAATTTATTTACGGGATCCTGCGAGAAACGTGCTTTCGAAGCTCTCTTATTCCGTTTGCTCTTCCAACTTAACACACTGTACGGTGCTCATTAACCGAGAAATAATTGAGAATTTCAATCGAAAGGGAAAGCTAGCCGATTTCTGTTCTTCGGTGAGATTCACGTAGCGAAAAGAAATGTATAATGGGTTACGGATTAATCGGAGGGTGTGATCGGAATGAATCACGAGTACACGTCACGTGTTAGGCTAGATAACGAAGTGCTTATCGGCGCGAGGGCGTTCGATTTGAAAATCGACGTCATTAATTCCCAGCGCACGTCGCTATTTAACCGGATTCGATAAATCGCCGCAGAATGTTGCTAATTACCCGATAATAATACCGGGTTGGTGGGAGGCTAATTTGTGTCGCTTCGAACTTCATTCTAAAACGCTATCTCCGCTTCTACCGCGCTCACCATCCTCTCCACCCTATTCCGCGTGGCCACTCTTTCATTTTCTCACTTCTCACTTTTCCCTTTTTCGGATAATACGTGCGTCGAATTCATTTCTCCGCGGCACGAGCCCAACGAAAAATTTATCGCACCTTCTCTATCTTTCTTTTTCTTCTCTTCTTTTTCTTTTTTTTATCATCGTCGTTCGTACCGATGTTATTACACCTCCTGCATGTTTCTCATCGTTGAAATTACTTGGGACGAAGTTTCGTCGAACGTGTCACCACTTATATTCTTTTCTTTTTTTTTTTTTACGTTCCACGGGCGAAGGAAAATTGAGTTCGGCTCTTCTCTTCAATGAGAATAATTCGCGACGCTGGTATTTACCGCGTAACGTGATCTCACCTTCCTGTTTCTCGAAAAAAAGAAAGAAAGAAAGAGGAGCTCTCTGCGTAAGTCCGAGTTCCTTTTATTTTCTAATAGATGGGAGAGCGAGGTGAGAGGGCAGCGTTAAAGAATTAAATCTTCCCTTCATCGAACTGCAGCGAGAAACGTTTCCACGGTGTAAGAAAGTTTTTCCCAGCAGTTGCTACTTTTAGCTTGTTTTTTTTACACAATCGCCCGACAAAAGTTTCCAGCTCCATGACGATTTTAATGAACTGAATTTCCTACGGGATCCGATGCGCTTTCACCCTCAGAAATAATCCTTTTCAATGGTTCGTAAGATTAATTATATAAATACCCGGTATTTCGTTTATTACGACAAGTTGAATTACATTCGATGTTGAAAAGTTACGGGTTAGAATGATCAACAGCGAAATGATCTTGGAAGAGATCTTTTATGGTCACTTTATAACACTTTATGACACTTTGACGTTTTCTTTCACTGTTCACTGATATTCTAATTTTCTGTTTTCTTCGAACCGAATTATTTGATTCTCTCATTTGTGACATATGTACATCCGATCTTCGAAATCGAACTTCAACAGTCAAAGACAGACAAATGTATGAAATAATAATTTGAATTAAACACAGTGGTGTATTATGAAGTGTGTATACGTAAATCATTTAAAGTGTGAAGAGAAAAGACATCTGTTAAAAAAAAGAGGAAGCAAACAGTTATTAATCGTCTCTTAATTGTCATTCGAGTTTCTGTATCGAACCAAGTGGTGGCTGAGAGTCGTCTCTCGAGTACAAATGGTTAATAGAGTGAGAATTCAGTTCGCGATAAAAAGCAACTCTCGATATTATTGAAATAATGTTCCACGGAATAAACGGACGAATATACGAATGATTGTGTGAATGTAGAAGCAGAGGAGGACAGATACGTATCTGTCAGAGGAAACAGTTTTAGACATTCGGAGGTCTTGTTCCATCAAAGCGATATTTATTTCCTGTCAGCGCATCAGAACGGGTTTTGCGGTGTGTGTAACATCGAGACCCTCGTGTGGCCCGCACTGTATTCTACCGGGATCGGTGGTTACGAAAATTAATGCTGATGCCAGGAACGGCCGTTATTTGGCGCCGGTTTAAGTGGTAAAACCTCGCAATCAACGCCAGTGATTGATGCGTCCCTCATCGGCACCCTTTGTGCTGTATCACGTGGATACACGCGTCACTCTTTAACAATAGTTTTCGTGCTTTCGACACTGCCCCGTCATAATTTGTCGATAACAGCGTCGAACGTTCACCACAAATCTCCGTGTCTCGCGTTCGTGTATCCATCCTCTCTCTTTCTCTTCTCTCTCTTTCTCTCTCTCTCTTCAACCTGAATTTTCAACGCATCCCCCGTGATTTCTCCCCAGCACGCCTAATTCGAACGGTCTGCGTTTAATTCTCTTGTTTGTACATCGATATTGCCATTGATATTTCACCTGGTATTACCTAGCAATGCTCTCGAAATTGTTGCGAAGTATTATCAATAGAGAAGAATTTCACGACGAGTAGGAAAGCGGAGAATTTTTCTCACTGAATACGCTCGAGAGAAACAATAGTTAACTTATTCTCGAATATTTGTACTTTTCGAAAATTCCAAGGTTGAAAGATTGTAGAAAAATTCGTTTCTACCTGCGAGACTATTTGGCAATTCGTATTTGCATTACATTTTCTCGATTGTCAACCATTTTCTAGTAAATTCTGCCAAATTTTCCCCACTGTAGATTGGAGAATGTATGCAAAGCTTGAACTATAGTTTCTCGGAACGTTCTTATCAGAAATATAATACCACGGGATCCACTGAACGCAATCAAAAAGTCACGCAATCCCCATCGAACTATTCATTAGTCGTGCCTGGTTGCGTGACTTTTCGAGCACGGTAATAGTAAAGGCGCGCACACGCCATCCACAGGAGCACCCGTCGTTTTGATTAGAAGTTCGACGTGCCGCGACGTGTGTGTTAGGATTCGAGGCCAGTCAAAACCCTGCGGCGATAATGCCAACATTTCGATGGCTAGCAAACTTTTTAGCACAGGGATTACGTGGCGGTAGAAGGATAGAGACAGAGAGATAGAGAGACAGAGGGGAGAGAGAGAGAGAGAGAGAGAGGGTGTTAGTTTGACGAGTGCAACGAAAATCAGTCGACGATTCGACCAAAAACCGAGCGGAGTCGATAATACGAGAGGTCGCTGGAAATGAAGGATCCTCTGGGGGATGTTCCCCGGTGAGCCAACGGGGAAGGGGAACACGAGCTAGTGACAACGTCGTTATTTCTCCGCCGAGATTTCCTCGGGGACCTCGTTAGGATCCGTTTTCTATGCAGTTCGATCGTCTTTTAAGTGGTTTCTCCTCCACTGTGTAAAGGTATAGCTCGTGTCAGCCACTTATCAGACGTACACTTGACAGCTAAATTTCTGACTTCGTTCGAAACGAGTTACCTTCAAATTAGCCCGTGGATGACGTTTCCGTTCCAACTTTTTCCCCTTACCCGGACCGATGTGATATTAACGGAATTACACGGTGTATATACCGTAAATTGGAAATATCACGATTGAAATCACGTGATTGGTAGAAAGAGAAGGAGAGAGAGCGAGTTGTAAAAATTTCGAGTTTCATTTGGAGAGTATTTTCAGATATTAACAGACGAACGATTCAATTTTGATCGCTTGGTTAAAAAGGAAAACAAAATTTGGCGAGTTATCAGAGCGTGTGTGTGTGTGTGTGTGTGTGTGCGTGCGAGTAGAACTAATGACAAGGCACATGATGCGGAACGATAACGAAATAGCTATCTTCGCGTTTCGATTCGCCACCTTGCCGGCAGAGTGACCACTAATTTGCTGCATAACGAGGCCGTGACTGGTCCAATTAGCAGGCTGATTGATAGAATCCGAAACTCGAGCAATTAGCCGTCTACGGAATTTCATGATTTGACGCCGCCTCTAACCCCACCCCCTTTGCGCTTATCGTGTCTCTAAATCGATTTCGTTTCAGCCCATCGTGGCCTCCATAGGAAATTGATACGTCCGCTAAAACCAACGTGGAGGAACGGCTCTTTCTCATCACGCGATTTTCCATGTATTTCATCACGTTGCACGGACACCTTAACGAGCTGGTGACTGGTTCGAAATTGTTCCACAAACATCAACGAGGATTTCGCTGTTCAACATTGAACAAACGAAATAAAAAAGAAGAAGAACAAGTGTCTTCGAAGCAGACTCTTAATCAATCTAAATAATTCTTTCATTTCGTAAAATTCCTCTATGAGAATCATCGAACTTCGAATTTCCACGAATACAAATTCATCATGCAAAGTTTCATTTATAAGAAGCAAAGGTGAGACAATAAGTCTTTCCCCCGGACTTCTTTCATCTCGACGCGCAATATGGCGTCACTGGAGCTACGCTACACGTACCATTCTAAACGTCACCGTTCGATCCACGTGCTTGATACCAGGGAACCCGGTGGTACAACCGGTCAATCGATCGGGAAAAAGTCATAAACGGAGCTGGCACTTTTATTCTCGCGCACCGCATACTTGAAATTCCATCTCGTGGCAAGAATACTCTCTCTCTTTCTCTCTCTCTCACTCTTCTATAGCCTTGTAAGGTGCATTCGAGGGAAACGTACTTTATGCGTGCGCCATTGGGAGGTTGTGCGGGTAGGGAGAGGGAGCGAGGGGAATCCATTTGAAAAGCAAACTTCATTTGAATGCGTTCAGTAGATAGCACGTACGTACGTATATACATACATCCGTAGATACGTACAGGAGGAAGGATCGACCGGCATAAAACCATGTCGAGCATCAATCGATACTTTTAGCATACATTGCTACGACTGGCCCCTCTCGTTCAATCTGACTGATCGATAATGCCTCGTTTGTTCCCACGTTAGAACCACGAGATATTTTCCCGAAGACTTAAAGGGATTCTTCTCGGTTTTTCCTCTTTGTATTTTATGTAACGCATTAGAGGCTCATAAACACGGTCCAGTTGTTTATGGAAAAAGGGGGATGCAGAAAGCTTTCTGCGTTCCGTGTATCGGTATCTCCTGTACTCGTATTTTTTCTCTTTCGTTAATTTTAAAAAGAAAGAAAAGTTACTCCTTTCGCCTCTTTTTTTCTCTCTCTCTCCTCCTCTATCAGATTCAGATAAAATTCGTCGATTCACACTCGTCCCCCTTACGATTCTTTACGTGTCAGCGAGAGGTCGAAGGAGAACATGTTAAAAATACGTGTCCACATACACCACCAATATTCCTCCTGTTCGTTTCCATATCTATATATACAGTACATAGGTTACCTATGATATTAGAGTCCACATTGGGAGGATAGGAGCGGAATCTGGAAAAATTCAGCACGATACGTAAACACTCGAGTTCCAGTGCTTTTTCAGGGAAGTTCGGAGGAAAACGTTGGAAAGCAGATCAAGGTGTGTAACCGGTGTGGAAAAAAGTGGCGGCGGACAGGAACGACGACTATGGACGACTACTATGCTCTACCCATAATACCCAGGCTAGGAGGCAGTAAGTCGCGAACGTGATCCGCGGTAAACGCGGCCTGCCCCTTTTACGTGATTCCACCAACTTTTCGGTCCCCGACGATTCCGCCTTTTCGTATGTATTACGTCGCCCACGATGTAAACTACTTTAATCCACGGGGTTGGAGAGCTGGCAGAGAGAGAGAGAGAGAGAGAGAGAGGCTTGTGACGCCTGCACGGATTTTTCCTAGACGCCTTCTCGACCTCGTATCGCGTCTCCACACACGACCCTCTTCTCCCTCTCCCATGGGAACACCACCGAGCCGATATTACGTTAAAACAACCCCTTGCCCCCGTAATCTGATGAGGACACTTATCAGGGACTACGGAAATTGCTTTCCTTTCGATGCTTTCGCATGCAGGACCACATACACGCGATATCCTCCTACACTACGTTCCTCGAGCTCTTTGCTAGGTTGGTAATGATAGCGGGGATAGATGTTACGTGAGAGGATGATGGATGATTTTTCTTTTAGGGGAAAATGTTCCTTTTTCTTCTCGTTTCATTCACACGAACACTTATCGGGCTCGTATTTCTTTTTTATTTTTTAACACAAATTTCCTCTTCATATTTATCAATTTATATCGTACATTAACCAGTCAGATATTGTAAAACAAAAGGAACTTGTCATTCACGATTGTTCGAGATCGAACGTACTCGCTGTAGAATGTCGAATTGATCGGCAGATTTGAACAGCTTCGATGTTCCTTTTTGGCGATGGTTCAACAAGCTACATTTCCCACTTGGAAGTTCCCTCGAGTTATCGAAAAGTTCTCATCTATGATTATCACCACCTTATCATTTACGTGGCATATTTACAGTGTATATTAGACAACATCGCTGTTGAGAACTGCCTCGGGGTGTTTCCTCGGTTCGCGGAAGTGTAGAATGTTCGCGAAGAAGACCCCGTCAACCGATTAGAGTGACGTGATGCGAGTGGAAACGTCAAAGATTAGGAGGTGCGAGTACGGGTTGGCTGTGAGCAACGAGAGGCGACAGAAAGATCGTAGGTAAGAAGGATCATCTTACGGTGGATAATCCCTTGGGCACTTCTGGAAGATAATGCGAGCCATCGGAATCCAGTGGGGACACACACACTATCTTTCTCTCTCTCTCTCTCTCTCTCTCTCTCTCTGTTCTCTCTAAAGAAGGAATTACGAGCTGAGGAAATAAAATGAAATAGTTGAGTGAACGTACGTTCAAACGACGAGGAGTATTCTTTATTTAAGATTGCAATGTTAGGATAAAGGAAGCTTTCATCGGAGTCCGATCGTGGGACGTGTAGTAAATTAATATCGGGGGGTGTAATACTTTCCCTGGTTGGCCCGATATCTCTCTGCGATCAAAGCCAACGAAAATCCCTTTAGAATCCGTGAGGACTTTGTGCCAGGGCCAAGTGAACTTTGATGAGAAGTTCTACCGTCGAGCTGAGCTCCACTATTCTTCCAACGTTTCTTTACAGCTCTTTGAATCCTACCGAAACGTTGCTCCATTTCGTTGCTCCACTGTCTCGCCTAGCTCTGTGTCCCCTCTGTCTCGTGATTCTTTCTGGGAATGGCGACTTCGACTGTCGATGGGATCACCGGTGCACAAAGTGTTAAATGCACGAATCTTGCATCCAAGCCAGAATTCTGCGGAGACGAAGAATTTCAGGAGAAAGAAAAGGGCAGTGTAGGGTAGTGTGTGAATAGAAGTCATGGTTGTACATGATCTCCCTTATGGATACCTAGGGAATATCAGGAAGGTCGACACTGGACGCTTATGGACGAAACTTGCCTCATCGACCAGTCATCCAAGCTATTCCGTTGAAACTTGTGCACCGATATTACGCTTCTGTTACAACTTTTTATTACGTTAAACGCGTTCACTATCAGTAGGTTTATAATATCTTTTATCTAAGAATCTACGGGAGAGAACAACGTCTCGGTCGATGTAACTTCGTCGAGAAGAGAAAAAGGAAAAAGAAAATTCGTTTTTTCAATTATTTCTATCAGTTTCTAATAAATCAGTCGAGGTTTTATGGTAGTCGTAATTCAACTACAGACACATTCCATTCGAAAATTCGCATCTCCGCTGGTCGAACGCCAGTGGTCGAAAGATCAGGACCGGTGAATTCAACACCGCGCGAAATAATGGGCCTGCTCGATCCATCCGCGTACACCATCTCCTGGGAAAGCAAACACTTGTCGGCGATTCCTAACGAGACTCGACAAGCTCTGATGAGATCTCGCCTTCCAACGAACACACAAATGCCCTCACCTTCTCCTCTTCCTCCTCAACGCCACGCGAAACCTCCGCTCGTCTCATACGATATATATATACTATATATACACACAGCATTTACCACCATGGTTATTCTTTGCCTCTCTCACGGAACGTAGAGCACTAGTTTTTCGTTCGAGCTCCTCTGGTCATCGACCAGATCTACCTTAATTGCTCACCGATACTGTTTCACCTCGTTCCCGTGCGCCAGAGTCTTTATCGCCTGGCTCGTGTGTTTGAAGAGGGCCGCGCGGACGTTTCTTTGATCGAGTACCTCTGGCAATTAACCTGGTCTTGTTTTCGGATGAAACGAATTTCGTGAATATTTCAGGGGAGCCGAGAGAGAGAGACAGAGAGAGAGAGAGAGACAGAGGCGAGTGGTGTGAAGACGGTATTATTTTCCCCTGTGCTAATTAGCTTTGAGAATTGTTTCAGAGAGGCTAATGGAATGGCTGAATGTACCCCCATTGATTTCTCGAGTGTTTTATGAGAGATTTTGAACGACTTTAACTTGTAAATTTTATTTGATGCGCGAGAGAGGGGAGTTGCGAGATACGAGGTTAAGTAGAGGAAGTAGTATAAGAGCGTGTATGGTCAGACGAGTGTATTATATAAAACATCAAGTGTTGTGATATTCCATAGGATTTTATTGTATCAAAATTTGTTTCCACGTTTCTGAATGGTACTAGAGTATTAATAAAATGTTGCTTTCACGTGTCATAATTGTCGAATTACCAGTGCGTGTAGTTTATTTAACAAGGAATCATATTTTCGTATTATTATTCCACGGGATTTTTTTTTCAATTTCAATTCCAAACTTTTTCAATAGAACATATTCTACCAGTTCCATGGAGAATCTTTACTGAAACTAGTCAATTGGTTCTAAAATCAGCAAAATCTTTCAAAAGAAAGTCTCAAACGTTCTCGACATTCTGCAAAAACACTCGAGTCAATTATTTCCCCGAGTTCTCGAAACGAAAATCCGAAAAGCGGTTGAAACTTTCTCCCTATGTCAACCATTCACATATTTTATTATCCCCCTGAAAGCGGAACCGCTTAAACGATCCTCGCAGTTTCATCTCTCGCTCCTCGAAGATTCCGCACACAACCGACTGTTCTCTATCAAACTTTCCTTGTCACGGAATTCTATCCTGGACCGCCTCGGGATCATAATCGACCCTGCTTTCTATATCGTGGCCATGCTAGGATTCAATTTTACCGAGGTTCGGTTACAAATTATCCAAGAGAGCTGTGTATATCCTGGAGGAAACGCTAAACTGAACCAATCTGGATCACCGGAAACGCAGAAACCATCCTCAACCCTCCGTTTTTTTTTTCTCTTCCTTTCTCGCTTCGCGAGAGATTCCGTGGAGGTCGTAGGAGGGAGAGAAAGTTGGAAAGTTTCCGGGGGAAGTTCCTAGGATCTGATAAGTAGCCGAATGCTCGAAAACCGCAGAAGTAGAGATCGAAGAAGAAAAAGGAGAGAGGAGAATCTCGTTTCGGCGTGTAAGAGCTACGACGACTTTACTTCTTTTTTTTTTCCTTCGGCAGTAAAGAGTAACGTCGATTCACCGGCCTCTTTTTATCGTTATTAATGTTCATCGGGAATCGCGCCGCTCGATCGGAAAATATTTCATGCTTCGCCGCCTGGTAAGCCGGCTGGCTCGTGCTTCTCGCGGATAATTAACGATCGAGTCACCGGTTCTCGCTTCGATAGAGCCTACTGCATAATATAATCCGACATTCTCTCCACTTGGATCAGAATACGCTACGTACATGGGTCAAGTCGAGGTTGGGTGTCGCTCTGCTTACTTGTTACGCGTCAATTTAATCTACGTGTCTGTGTGTCGGAAAGGGTTCTGTCGAAAACTTGAAACGACGACTTTGGAACAGACGGATGCCAGAAATGAAGTGGCTCTCTCTCTCTCTGTCACCTGTGCTTGGATTTCCGGTGAAACCACCTACGTCAATTCCTACATTGTCCCACGTTTCCGACACGTTCTTTTTCGTAACAGATACGTCATTATTCTCCGCACTGTGATACTCTAGGATAACAGGTCTAAAAAGAATCAAAGCTCGGACGTTTATTCTTCGTCTCCTCGTGCAATACTGACCTCGCCTTTGACCCGTACACCTCCTTTTGATCGCGTTTTCCTCCTTTTCCGCGCACGGTGCAATAAAGTATAGCAACTCCTCTCACACTGTCTCTCAGCTGGGAATCGAAAGTGGACAGGAAGGATAGAGGTGACATTATTCCTCGAGTGGTAGATGGTTACAAAGAAGGATGAAATGAGCCATCAAGCAGCAAAGACTTTATCGAGGAAGCTTTTATACATTTTGCGTAGGTACCACTATTTCTGTTTTCAGTTTCGATTGTCTTATTCGAAACGCGGTTGAAAACTTAACACGACGAAATATTAGTAGACTAACAGCGAGCAAAAAACATCCTGAAGAATCTTGCAAGGGTTAACTGTATGCAAGAAAGCGTTACAGCGTAGATTCCGGAAACCACCGTGGCAGAGAAGAAAACCCTTAACCCCGAAAGTTCTTCCGCTTGGTAAGCTTGTCAGTTTCAGCTGGAACCGTGTCACGGATAAGATAACCGTGAAGTCCATCGCTTAGACGATTTCTAACAGGCCTGGAGGAAATATCTGAAGCCACCTCGTCGTGGCGCAGAGTCGCGAAGAAAGGGGATCGAGAGTGAAAATGGAAAGCAACGGAGGGAACGGTAAGCCGAGGAAGACATACACGAGTGGTGGTTGTGTTTGCGCAGCTATTTATACAGCGGCCACATCCAAAGGTCCTCGGGATCACGCGCCCGCACGGCCTGAAGCAAGCCAGACGGATTGGGGTCGAAAGTCGTGTACTTAGCTTAATTAATAAAGCTCGCGGCCTGAAGCTGTCGGCTCTTTTTTTTTTCTCTTTCTCTCTCTCTCTACGCTGGGTGGAAACTGTCGCTACCCTATTGTAATCTCTCTTTCTTTCTCTCTTTTATTTCTCTCTCTCTCTCTCTCGCTTTCCCCAAGCGACCCGGTTCGCCTGCCTTTGTTTATCCATTTATCCTCGAGCTTTTAGCGTGCACGAAGCGTCCCCCAACCTGGTATCTTCCGCGATCTTAATTGTTAACTTATCTGTTTGCTCGATTGCCGTTTCAACGGTGTTTACCGAGGGACCGGTGAGATCGATCGTGCCGGTGCTTTCTCGTGTGACACGAGCGGAGGATGTTTATTGAAATTGGTTCGATTAAAAGTGAAACTACGACAAGGTTTATCGGGAGAACTGTTCTTCTTTCTCTCTCTCTCTCTCTCTCTGTCTCTTTCTTTTTTCGTTCAGTTTTGTTCACGAATGGTCGTAATAATTTTCCAAAGAGAAAAATCCTCTGATTTTTGCGTTGACGCGTTGGGATTTCCCGTGACACGGGAGAGAAAACAAAAAATAAACACGCATACAAAAAAAAAAAGAGAGAGAAAAAGTAGAAAAAATACACAACGCCGATTATCCACGGTGCCAAGAAGCATCAATCCCGAAATGTTTGACCGTGTTTCGCGCGGATTTTTCGAGTGTACCGTAAACTCGATCGGCTGGTTAATCGCGTGAGAGCACACGTAAATCGTCAATGCAACCGCATCGATGTTTTTCTTTCGCTCTTTCGTTCTCGTCGATCAATCGGCGAACTATCTAACAGAGGAGAATAACGAAAGAGAGACAGAATTCATAGAATGGTGTAGAATTCACGTGTATAGAGAGGTAAGAGAGGTATTCGTGTCATGATCAAGAGTATTCGTAGCGTTTTAGTTACCGCGTGACTCGCTTCTATCAGAAATTCCACGCTTCTGCTAGGTGCCGCGCTCATTTCTGTGGATTTTGCGAGATTTTCACCATAGAGAGGCCGACGAGAGTGGAAACAGCGGAGGGAAAGAGAGACCGCGAAGAAAGGGCGTGAGAGGGGAATGGAAGAGACAAGGGTTTGCAATTTTGATGGGTGAATCCGAGCCGTGACCATGAAGCTGATGGGAATCTCTGACAGTTCGTGGGTCAGCATTTTCACGAGGATTTAAACACTCGTCTGTCTGTCTGGCCAGTGACGTTTCGTGGAACTCGATTAATGTTGCGTTAAATTAAAAGTTCTCCTCTCTCGTACACGTAGAGAGGATCTGTGACGCCATTTGGTTTGCACTTTAATCACCGTTCCAGCTTTACATCGTTCTGCTACGTGCTCCTCTTTTTTTTTTTTGTTTCCTTTTTTGTACTTTTTTCGTGCTCGTATTAAGTAGAATGGAATAGTGAAAAATATGAGAATTCCTTCCGCGAATAAAGAACGGGGTGTCGTTCGGGAAATTAATTTCGGGAATTTTGATCCCGCGGAATGTGGTATACAGCAAATTGAAACGGTGTCTGTGCCAAAGCGCCGTTATTTAAATTATTTCGCTTTATTTAATTTGAATTTCAAATACAATATATGTATATACACACACCCGGCTGTTATACCACGGCAAGATATTAAATTGAATCCTTTGGAATTTGGTTAATTTTGGAATTTGAGCAGGCAAGCCTGACCTAAAAATATCAAACGCGTCGTTGTAGTTTCATCAAGGACCCGGAGGAGTATAGAGTTACCAAACCGGAAGAAGATTCGTCCGGGATGGGTCTGTGTGTTCAAACAACGTTTCTCGAATTTATAGGTACAATTTGAATCTACAAGGAAGGTTTAGGTTTACCAACTTCCATATAACCTGATATTCCACTGTAAAAGCCATCCTCCAAACTAGTTGTAATACACAGAGTAAGTAAAGATCGGATTTCGATAACGGTCCCAGGTGTATCGTGGCTTCGTGGTCACGCTTAGATCCTAACGCCGAAAGTAAGAGTGAACGATTCGTAAAACGTTAATCGACACAATTTTCAATCATTCTACATGAGAACTTTCACGTTTAAACTTTCGACGAATTAATTTTCAATCCATTAACGAGATTTTCAAGTAGAAAAGTCGATAGAAAATCAAGCAGAAAGAACGACGAATAATCAGAATTGCTATGAAACTTGTCGAGTCACTTGTGGCGCATGTAGACACCGAGCGCGGGAAAACTGGTGCATTGTGTTTCGCGTTAACTTGCCACGATGCAGCCAAGTGTCTCCGCGTGGAACTAAACTTCTTTAGCTTCTCCTCGAGCTTCCAAATTTGTACGAACGCGCGGTAGGAAATTGGAATTACTTCTCCGGCGTGTAAGTCGAAATTTTATCGGATTGCAATTCTCACGGGGGGAGTGGTAGAAGAGTGTGCGGTATCACGGCGAAACGGAAATAGGTTCAAGGCTTATGCACCACGACGCTTTCGAAATTATTCAGGTCGCCTTGTTTCAAGCCGAACAATTTCTCTTTCGACGACAGCGTATTCCCTCGCGGATGAAACGATATTTCTTTGAAATCGAGCCGCGGGAACCGATAATGAAGCCTCCAAACGTTGCTTTTTCTTCCCTTCACTCGGTGTGTATATATATATACACGTTATTTTAATTCCTCCGACATTCGGGCCGCGCCGTTCGAAAGGTTAATTACAGCTCAAATCACGGAATACGCTGTCTCCGGTCGTTGCATCCAGCTTAATTTACTTCAGCTAAACGAAACCTTCGTCATACCGTCGTACAATCTCCACACCTCCACCCACTCTCTCGAATTGATTTCTTATCCTTCTTTAATCCTTTAAACGATCCTCTGTACATTTATCTCGATCGTCGAATAGTTGGACGAATACTTTTCGCGTGCACGAAGTGAATATAAGATCGATTTGAATTTGAACCTTTAGTTGTCTTCAGTGCAGGGACAGTTTGTTTTTAATATAATTACGCTCAAGATGCTTTATTATCGTCGGTATTGGCAATTGTTATCTGCAGATAAAACGCGCTACGTGAATAATACTGGAGTAAAATTATCTTATCGACCATTTTATGGCAAAAAAGCATGGATCAATGTTACGGTGAGAATTTTGAGCTGAGTGATCTAAGTATTTGAACATCTAATGATTACGTCGATGATGGTTCAAATTATATCGCGGAGGAGATGAAGAATAAGAATTGTTGAAAGCGAAAGTGAAGATTCATTAGAAGACATGGATGAATGGCACGATATCACAGAAGAATTAGACTTTCCAGAAAGAATACAGTTTAGTGTGTCGCCAAAAGTCGTTGAACCACGAAAAATTATATTTATAAAATAAAAAACAAAAAAAAAAAATACATTCACAAGCACGTGTAATTTCTTCCAATTAAAATAAGACTTCGTATATGTCAGACGTTTCGTTGCAAAAATCTGAGTTGCTCGTAAGCAATGATTAAATTAGCTTTCTGACCAAAGAACTGGCTCCAAGATCTCGATAGATCATCTGACATTCCTTCATTACACATTTACCAAATAATCATATGTAAATAATTTTATGCAAAACACTATTGTACAATAATATCGTATAATATTCACTGCAGTATTTTTCACGAAGAGTGTTAACAAGAAATTTCGTACTAAACCTTGTAAAACGTATGCAAATAAGAAACATTTCACGTTCAGTCAGTATGAACTAATTAACGTACGTCGCGTCGTCGATAGGATCCATAGTCCAAGGGCTAAACCAGCCGCAATGTGTTTCCCGTAATTAGCTAATTGAATCGTTAACTCCGTCTTATTAACGATCAGCTCATCTCTCCCGTTGTCGGCGTGGGGAGGATTAAAACAAAAGTGGGCAAGTTGTTTCAGCAGTTCTGTTCAAATGAAATTTCTTCGGAAACTCCGTGAACGGCTGGGTAAAATGATGCAATTAAAACTTACCCCTACTACTTCTTCGTAACCTCCTATGATCGCGTTGCGAGTTCATATAATTGACTTGTACTACTAGCTGCAGGGGGAATAAGGCTGTCCATAGTCAGACATTCAGTTCCGTACAGGGGAAGTTAGCGAAACGCCACGTGCATAGAAACGCGATTCGTGCCTTTGTTACGACGACGGCGACGTTCGTATTCACGCGCGTGGATGAAAATACTGGGAGTTTCCTAAGAGCTGTATACGCGTCATTTTGAATAGTTTCACATTTCTTCTACAACGTGAACGAGTAAAATTTCATTTTTGCATTTACAGCTAAATTCTACGGTTACGTTAGGCGGTGGCGCGGCAATGGGGAAAAGAAACAGGAACGATGATAACGATAACGGGTTGGAAGGTAACGGTATTATTATCTGAATATACAACACATAGAGATGCAACGTTCTTCGGTAACTGTACAAAAGTATAAAGAGTTTTATCGGTCTTCTCTCCAGCAACCCTTCTCCTTTATTCACCCCTCTCGTACGTATTTGTTATTGCTTCACCGGTGGAGAATTTTTCTCACCGACAAACTGAAGAACGTTGTAAGAGTTAACAACGATAGATGCATGTAGACGGCAGAGATAACGTTTCGGCATATAAATGAAACCACGCCGTTAATCTTGCCGGTGTGCGTGGGGCTGACAAATCGGGGAAATGGCGTGCGTGTTACTGCGAGTGTAAATCATAGAGCGCGTCGTTAAAACTACCGCCACGTTATTATTGCCTGTTTGTGATAGTATTCCGTTACCTCGAAAGCGAGACACTTTTCTCTATGCATCGTTGCAACGGAAATTGAAGAATTTCTTCGATCGATGAAACGACAGCTTTTCGCATTTTTTTTTGGAAGAAGTTCTTTTTCTTTGGAGAATTTAATGAAAAATCAGCTAATATAGAATTATCAGAGTATTTCATACAGTATTTGAATTATATAGAAATATAGTTTGAAAAATTTCGGTTTGATTTCTAAGATTTACGAGGAGAAACGTGGTTTCAAGTAGAATAGATCAATCATAAATCAGACGTCGCACAGTTTCTGCAACACTTGCTATTAAACTGCTGTCAAATCGTGTTAATCACCGTTTCCAATCAGCGAATATTACGCCACGTATTCGTAACTATCCGATAATGAAGAAACTTTCGATGTCGAGTTGCTCATTTTGCTTAGAAACCTAATCGAACGCCACGCGAAGGGGTTAAGCGACGGATAAATCATCCGGGGTAATAAAAGCGAAAGAAATATGTGAAAGCGCGACAGGTTTTTATAACGGGAGAGAGAATTTTCTAGCTTGGTCAAGACAGAATGCATGCTCACGCATGTTTGTGGAAGAACACGCATGAATATTCAAGGCGTGGAGGCGAGAATGGGGTGGAACGGAGAAAGAGAAAACTGAGAAATAAACGGCGACGAAGAGGAACGTCAGCTGGGAAAGTCCTGAGACTCAGAAAATGTTAGAGAAGTTACCGTGTCCACCGTTTTCAAATCCTCGCCTACTTAGTCCTCGGTTCTGCCTCTCTTCAACCCTTTTTCGTTTTTCGTATTCTCATGCTTCTCGCGATCCCAGCGAGACCTTTTCAATTCACGCTACCAGCAACCGCTCGCATTTTAATGACGGTGATTATTACCCGCTACAATACAGTCGCGTCTCTTCTTTTCTCATCTCTTTCTAAAACGCTCTCGTGAACGTTTCACCCACACACACACACACAATTACATACACATTCTCCCTTCGTCCTGATACTTTTTCAGCTCTCGTAGAGAAACACAGTTTCCTGTTATTTCTTCTATTTTCCAACGGTGTCGATCGTTTCGACATTTTGCTCCTTTGTACACCTTCGTTGCTCGTTCAGTATCCTCATCTGTTGATCTTTCAAAGCCAGATACGTTTTGTTCCACGAAAGCTCACGCTGTGTACGATGCTTCGTTTTCACATCGTCCACGGTTTCATTCTTCGTTCTTCGGTTTCTAATTTCGAAACCTCTTATGCAAGTCTCCGATCCTAGGTTTACCTTTCACACCGTCTTGTCCCTTTCTAATTCTCCAGCTACCATCTACCGTCGGTCGAACGTTTTCGTTTCGAAACATCGTATGAAATCTATTCTATAAGGTTACAACGTGCTTCGACGACACAATCGTCCGGGTCAATCGTAGCAACCAGCGAGCAGAGTGTTCTGTTCACGAGTACGGTGGAGGTGTAGGGAGGAGGAAGACATCGTCGATGTTCTGCTTACCAGAAGAAACTTTTCCGACTAAGCTTGTCGAGAAACCGCCGCGCGGCGGCAAGTTTACGATTCAATGGAGTCTCTTTAGCAGGCCGTGTCTCCGAAGAGACCGACCGTTTTCCAGCAAATATCCGGCCAGGGTGAAGTTTTTAAGTGTAGCGAGTGTCGCTGATATTTTTTATTCCCCTCCCTCCTCTTTTTTTTTTTTCTTTTTCTTTTACAATCATTCCACGGTAATTTGATTTTACGGAGCGGTTTTCCGTTTCGTTGACATTTTAATGGAAACGTAGTACACATTGTTTCACATTAGCGGACAAGTGGTTGGATTAAAGAATAAACTTTCATTGTCCCATGAAACCGTTTTCCAATGGTTACTTGAAAAGCGGACATTCCAGCGTGCGACAATAGAATGCAAATAAACTCGGAAGAGGCTTCACAATTTCGATAGTTGTTAGTCTGTCGGGCGAACAAGCCCCGGCTGTTTTCTGTGTAATCACACTTTTCCCAGAGCATTGAAATTCACATTAACGCGAAGAATGGCCGCGCGACAAGCTTTGAAGAGCTCGCGAAAGAAATTGGGAACCGCAACAAGTTGCACTCGAGAACGCAAACAACCGT
The DNA here is from genome assembly GCA_951804975.1 of Anthophora plumipes. NCBI lineage: Eukaryota > Metazoa > Arthropoda > Insecta > Hymenoptera > Apidae > Anthophora > Anthophora plumipes. Next base: position 1,321,796 of record OX638121.1, read on the forward strand.
CCAAGGCGGTTTCGTGTTTGCATGTTGAACGAGAAAGGCGAGGAGATCCTGTTGCAAGGAACAAACCGGCTGCCTCTGTTCTCTTTCTTCAAAGATGCTTTCCCTTCTTTGCATGTGAATCCTACCGTGATAATTCTTCGTATCGTATCAACGACGAATCCGTAAAATTGCGTGTATATACATATGTATGATCAAATTTCTCGTCGTGAATTGATATCGCGGTAATTATTATTCAAGGTTATTCGTTATGAATCAGTTTAAGCTCGTGTAAAATAGGTGATTAAATTATTACGATCACCTGTTTGAAGTTTCAACAGAAATATACATTATTGCGAAAAGTATTGCTACGTTTTTAACGAAATATAGCAAAGGTGTTCGAATTATTAGAAATTGTCTTTAAATATATATGCTAATATTTCGTCCCTGCACACTTTGCATCTATAATTCCTCGAACACGTCTCTATATTTTCCTGCAGCTTTCTTCTATTCCTATACAACATTTCTCAATCAGTTTATCAGTTATCAGTTTCTGATTTAATTATATCCATGGGTTTATCTTCAGTAAGATACGAGAGAAAAACTTGAATTTTCTTTGTTAATTAAACTGTCAGAATACAGTCAAATTTACCATCACCGAAGTCACAGTACCACCGAAACTGAATTATTTCATTTATTCCTCTGTTTACAATAATTTGATCACTCTCTGTAATCGAGAACGAAAATACAAGTAATACGACTAATCCAGAAATCGGACGGTATTGTTGCGATATATTTCTGAAAGGTTCATGCATAATATAAAATTTCCGAAACATCTGATCGTTCGTAACAATGAATTATCTTCGTTCAACGTCAAACGTTCGAGTGATTAATATTTCATCCGGATGTTATCCTAAAATTGTGACAGAAATTTACCATGGAAGAATACACGCGACACTGTACTTCGACAACGAAGAGATAATCATCGATAACGAGGTTTAAACGAGGCAGGAATTGCGGCGAATAATAGGAAAGGGATGATCGTGTCGAATGATCGCGAAGTGAAGCGAGGCGAATCGAAGTTCGACTATCGAGCGGAAATTCCACCGCGCGGAAAGGTGAAGACCGGTGTGCAACGCGAGTGGCGAGAGGTAAATCCCTCTTTTGGTTAAAATTCACGGTGCGAACCGGCCAAGCCTCCACCCTCTCTCCTTTCAAGCGCTCGGTATGCATGCTCGGCTGACCACACTGTCGCTGCTAGTAATCCGTAGGATAGGCTTGCTGTCGCGTGCCCGGAAATTATAATTCGTACACGCTTCGAGTCTGCAGCAGTGCCAAGGGATCACCGACGTCACTTACCTTCCTACCAAACTCTATCGACACGCCTCATTTTTTCTCATCATTTTAGGGTTAATTTGTTGGTCAGAGTTCAGTGCCCTGTTACCGAAACTGGTCGTGTTCTAGGCTCATTATCAAACGTTGCAACGTGGAATAATTTAGCATTAATATTTCAAAAATTGTATTAGGTGTTTGCAAAAATTTCCATTGCTTTTCTTCTTTTTTCTTTCGATTCGTTTATTTGATTTTCCTTCTCTTTACCCTGTTTTATATTAACAGGCTGAAACCAAGATTATCAGCAATATTATTTAAAAAAACATAATTGGTCCAGAAAGCAACACTATTTCAAAGCGATAGACGAAAATTTTTGCGATCATCTAATAGAAATACTTTTTTTTAAATATTTTATAATAAGTTCAACGACGAGTGGTATTAAAAATGCAGAATATGATTAAACGAAAAGGGTGAAAGATGATGTTTATCAAAATTGTACCTTTCCTTTGACAAATAAATGAAATTTCAGTTCAAAGAGTTAAGAACAGAGCATTTATGACACGAACAAAGTAAATTTACTTACTAAGTTAACATAGAACACACATCTAGTTCACAATACATTCGACACCAAGTTTCCACACTGTTCACGTTCTCTTTTCACTTTGTCTCACACTCATGAGACAATTTAACGAGTAATATTAACAAAATATTCTCCCCTTACCACCGAACGATAACAATTGTTCAAAGTCCGCGGCGCAAACATCGTAGAACGACACACAATTCTTCTTTTCTTTTTTCTACCCCCTCCCATTTCAAGATTCTATCTCCACCATCTCGAGGATAAATGTTCCCCTGTCGCGTTTAGAACGGCACAGGGCTGTTCCCTCTATCGAGGAAGACGCGTCATACGTAACAGTGGTGACACTTTACAAACGAACAGCATGGCAACGAATTGGTCGAATCGTGTACAAAGTTCCTGGCGCCGTGTAAGCCATCGATTGCACGTCAGCGCCGGTTCTTAAGTGCTCCTTGACACGAGACGGAAAGAGTGGAATTCGCTGTTCCGTTCGGTCCACTGAATTCATTCGTCGATTGCCAGAGATTTACGCATTCCACCCTATTATCGTCGTTTCACCAGCTTCGATTTGAGTTTACGAACGTCCTAAACATTTCCCTACAATTTCTCTTCGATCAGAATTATGAGAAATCTATCCACAGTTTGTTTACTTCGACCATTCGTCGCTGTATGTTTAAGCTACGATTATTTCACGTTAAAACAATTTATATAAATATACGTAGATAAAGAGATGGATAATTTTCTACTGGTAAACTGAAGGAAAACTCGTACGTCGAGGTGTTAAGAGCGTCGACTCATCTCGCGGAGTCTCTATTGTACGATTATCCGTATTATCCGAGTGCTGTTTGAAGCTGTTTCCTACTAGACGAATACCGTGAGATAAAATTTCACCCTTAGACGTGATCTCGTCGCGCAAGAACGACACGGTATAGAGTTCCAACAGCTATACTATGCAGCCATGAATATGAACGGCGTTTCTTGAAAAATTCCCCAGAATCTCGTTGAACCAAGGTGAATGTTTGATAGTCTACGTACTATTTCGAAAATATTCCGTGCCTCGTCAATGTATAATTTGTTGGGGAAATGTTGTACACACTTGAGAGAAATATCGACAGTTCGCTCGATTTACCACGGAAACTTTTTCTTCTTTATATTTCCCTCTGCTTTTTCGTGGTTGTTTCACGTCACCATTGCCACCGGGGGAAACAGCGACGAGGAATTACGTGAAAAGTCTGAGAGAAAGGACACGTTTTAATTTGCTCGTTATCTGGTGCTGTTGGATCGTAGTCATGAAGTCGGCTGACTTTATTTCTTTTTTCTTCCTACAGCTACAGGACAAACTTCCGGACAGGATTTTCTCTGTGCACAAGAGGAAACGGCGAGGACGGTAAGAAGATGAAGTTAAATCGGAGGAAAAATAGCGATGGAGTCACTGGTATGTGACTAAAAGGGGCGGAAGATGCGCGCCGGAAGTCGACTGGCGAAAGACAGTCCTTCCTGCGTTGCAAAGCTTTTTTTTCGGGAATGGTTAACTTACTGGAATTCATTAATGTGTTATTTCATGTAAACGAACACTGTCAAAGCACAATTCGTGAAAGAATTTAGAATATTGACCCTTTGCCGTATAATAACGAGTCTTGCTGCAGATTATGGTCAGAGAAATATTTATACGTCTATCAAATTTGTATTTTTATTCTAACTGTAGCTTGAATTCAAGATAGAGGACTTTTAACTAAAAATTCATACATAATATCTCGATTTTCTTTATTTAAAATTGTACTGGAACAGTGAACATTCGAGACTAACGTATGTAGTAACGAAAAATTCGTACGGCAATGGGTTAATCGCTATTAAATAAAGAAACAAATTTTCTAAGTGACACACAAGCTTACACACTGTCTGAATATTTTTTACTGTAACTGTACATGTATCAAATTTATCCCATAAGTGTAGGGTTATTATTTCGTGCGTTCTTGAGGTCCTGGTGAGTTCGTATCTGTGTTATCAGTATAAAGAAGTGTGTGCATGAGGAGTTCGATTTTCAGGGATTGAAATGGAGCGTCGTGAGACCAGAAAAAGAGAAGAGTAGCGAGAAAGAAGCGAGTACAGAGAACGAGCGAGTTGATTGCGTTTTTATCTTTTATCTTCTTTTCATTTTTATCCTCTTAAATATCCTTGTTTTTCAAAATATCCATATTCACTGAAAATCACACTTGCTATTAGTCGACGATACACTTATTACTATTCGTAAGAGCGGTTCGCCATTTCGTAGGCACCTGTTTAATTCTCCTTTCCGAAAGAATTCCAGACGAAGGTAAAAAGGGTTAGAAGACGTAAAAGAGACCGTGGAGAACGCTAAGGATTCGCATTCCTTCCAGTGGGGATCTGAGATTAAGTGCGTTCTCGAAAAAAAAAAAAAAAAAACAAAACGAAAGGAAAAGAGAAAAACAGAACGTTGTACGCGTCGTATTTGAGGGTTGGAAAAACGGATGGAAAAAGTGGTTACATCTAAAGGGGAATGGCAGCGAGCTTTTAGCTGCGCCGGTATATTTTGTTGTTTTATCCGGCCGCAATTTAGCAGCAACACCAACAGCTGGATTTTTTCCCTCGCTCATCGTTGAAAAATGAGGGAATAAACGACAGGAGGAAGAGACATAACGAGCAACGTTTGACGGGATTGTTTGAAAATTATTTTTGACGTTCTGCGGCTGGTAAATGCGGATCGAAGAAATGGCATTCCCATGATTGGCACGAAAACGAGCCACGTGTAATTTATCTTCTACCCGTCAGGATATAGATACAAGCGGATACTGGATTAAGGCAATTAACACGTTCGTGGCTGTTCGACGCACCTGTGCGAGTAGATGTACCTATTCGTGTGTGTGTATGTGAGTGTGTGCGTGTGTCACCGAATATGCAATACTATTCATCAATGTCGGAAGCGAGTGCGTTACGTTATAGATTAATTCGGAGATTTCTTGAGCCACGTTGTCCAATCGAATTGTCCGATTCGAAAACTGTCGAAACAACGATTTCTATCGAACTTTTATTTTGCCATTGTGTACAAGAATATTACGATTTTAATAACTCTATCGAATTTAATTCCTCATCGAAAGCTCCTTTTTAACAGAAACTCAAGAAACATGCCAATCACGTTTTCCTCTGTTGTAAATTTAACATCTATCGAAAGAATAGAAGTAAATTCAATTAACATCTCACAGAAGAACCGAAAGGTTAGCTTCTTAAAGAAGGCCCGCTTTCAAACACCATGAAATACGTAACGATCTTGGCGAGGAATTTATTCTCGCCATTTCCCTGTTCGTTCACGTGGCCGCAGAAGGACGTCGCGTTAAAAGCTCAGGAAATACGTGAAAAGAAGCATTCGACCGACGTAGAATCGCGCACGTGTCCATTAAAGGTGCCATAAAAGAATCACACAAGGTTGCCCTTTGCAAAACCAGCGGAATCAAGTCGCTGAATAACGCCCCTGACATTATGGACCTGTCTAAAAGGTACGTTTCTGAATAATCATCGAGGCAACTGAGTCGATTTGTACGATCTCGGTAGAAGTTGAAGGGGGCGATAATGTTATTCATGGGGTCCCCAAAGAGGAACCAAGAAGAGGAAGGTGGGAGGTGGATTGTAAAGCTGTACGGTAAGGTTGGAGGGATTTTTCTCCTCCCTGAAGAATGTCTAGCCGCGTCGAGAGAACCAGAAATTTACTCCCCCTCGGGGAGAAGCTGAGTGGAAAAGAAAAGGAACGCCGTGGAAATAAATTGGTTTGTTACGTAAACAAACTGTCTGCAACCCCTCCGGCTCCCCCTGTATACCGTCTATCAACCGGTGATGCGACTGAAAAAAAAAAAAATAAATAAATATATTCGCATTAGTCTACCCTCCTTTCGTCGTATCTTACGCGACGCTTTGAATAAGACGCGAAATAAATGTGCCGGTTCCTTATTCCTTCACTACCCATACCATCCTTCGTTGTCGTTTTGCGGAGAAAACAGAGAGAAAATACCGTGTATATATACGCTTTCTCCTCCCATTTCTCCACACGCGTTCTACTCACTTTGCTTCTTTACTCGACGGGATTTCTTTCCACCCCGTTTCGACGAGTATTTGTTTCCCCCTTACGCGTCTCTCCCTGGCGTTTTATTTGTCACACGCCGAGCTTTGAGGAATAATGAAATACCAGCCCTCTGGTGGCCGTTTCAGCCGAAGAAAGACACCGCCGGAAGGAAGGCTGAGGGAACATTTAGGTCATCTCGAAACGAGATCTGAATAGGTTAGAAAATTCTGCTTGAAAAATAGATCGATGATAAGCGATGCTTTGCGAATCTGTCGGTGTAGGTACGATAGAATTTTCGCGCGACCGTTTAGTCTCGAGCGAGAGTTGCGTGGACGAGAATATCTTTGGGAAATACTAGAAACATGCGTAGAATGAGAAGAAAACAATAAGAGAAAGTGTAAAAGGAAGAATAAAAAAGCCTGAGAAAAGTCACAGTAGAAAATCTAGAAAACAGACGAGAAACACTAGTTTGTTTGAAATCATACAATCGTTTTATTTTTCCTTAACACTAGATTTACGGGACACGTCAATTTGACGGATTTGAGATTTCACGAGAGAAATTACAAAAACGATTGTTATTATTTCCTAGCAACTTTTTCTTACTTTTATTTATGGAATGATATGAAAATATATCCGAATTTGTAAATATGTTAGTAATATACAGTTATGTTGTCTCTAACAAATCGATTTCTAGAAGGAAAGATTCAGTTTCTGGTTCACACAAGAAAAGCCCGTAAATCTAGTGTTAAACATATTTTAAGTTACATCTCTCTTGTCCCGATCGTGAAAATCGTCAAATTTCACATATCGACAACGATATACGAAATCTAACGTAGAATGTACGTAGTATACCATCGTTTGGCTTAGTATCAGAGGGTTTGAACGAGGGAAACAGCATCGCGGAGGAAGGAAGAAGAAGAAGAAAAAAAAAAAGAGAGAACAGGAAGGGACAAGGGTTGTAACTTTGAATCAATCTGAATCCTTGATATCGTACGAAAGCAATAACAGGATTCTACGGCCTCGTTTTTCGCTTAACGGAGAATCCAAGGGTGGCCGTTACTTTTGCCATACACGACTGTCCCTACGTTACGGTTCTCTGTATCGACATTCTCCCTTTTTCAAAGCCAGCCTCTCCTGCAAACCCAGCCCCTTCACTTGGATAAAATATAGGCTTGACCACGTCGTATAAAAATGTCGTAAGGCTGTCCCTTTTACGATACCGAAAAAAGAAACCTCTTCAATGTGTGTACCTACTCTGGGACTGTGTGATTCCGGTAGCAGGAAAAGTAGTCATTGGACGTTGATTCATACGACAAAGATTTGCACGAAGAATTCGAAACATTCGTTATCTGTATTCGTTACATCGAATCGACGTACGATAATCTACGTAATATTTAAACACCGTTCAAATGAAGCGTTACATTCTCGAGATACTTTCAAATGATTCGAACGAATCGAACGGTGATCAACACGTTGACACACGCAACTCTCGTCGTGCCCCATGACCCTTTCCCTCCATTATGTCCCGAATCGCCGTAAAACCGAGGGGTTTACTCGATGAGAAAAATCTATCAGTCCCTTCTGGAACCGTTAATCCAGAATGAGAACGCGTTCGCGTTTTTTCTTTTCCTTTTCCTTTTCTTTCATTTTTTTCTTTCTTTCGTCGTCGGATTTCACGATTACGAGGCGCAATTGTAAGAAACGATGCCGGGACTTTCCGAGATGAGTTGAAGGTATTACGACGGAAGTGGCGGAAGGTCGTAAGACCGGAACGATGTCATAACCCAAGAACGTAACTATTTGCCCTTCTCTTTCCTACCTCCTCTTTCCTCCTCCTCCTCCTCCCTCCACCTTTCTCGATCAGCTCATCGATTATTCCGTGGCAGAGGTGTTCGAGGGTGAAATGGGCCGGGGAGGGGAAAGATGGAAGGCTCGAGCTCTGGCTGTTCGGTTAACAAAACGCAAACGAACGGCTCAGGCCTGATGAACAGCTCATAAATTTAAATCAGATTGTCAACTGGGATTTCTTCTTCCTCTACCGAGGTAGACCTGTTCTCGTGGAAAAATGTCGAAGATAGGTGGAAGTAAAAGGACGGGGGGCTCGGTTAAACCAAACTTTTTCGACGAGGTCGAACGAAAAGAAGAAGAAGAAGAAGAGGGGGGGAAAAAAAAAAGAAACGAAAAATACAACGGGGAGGGAAAATTCAGTTACAGAATTTCCTGCTGCACGGTGTTCTCTGTCGAAATAGCTGAAAAAAAAACCCCCGGGGCAATCAAAATGAAAAGCAAATGAGAGAAATGTGAAAAAGTGGAAAAATAGAAGAAACAAGTTTTTAAATATAAATTAACAAAAAAAAAAAAAAAAATAGGAGAAGGGTGAAAAGCAGCTGGCGGACGAGCCGTGATGGTGGTTTATAAACATGGCGCATCTCTTGTTACCGTGGCACGAAACACGAGAATCGTTACACATGCCCAGGTAACGAGCCGGCCTTTCATTATTTTTAATATTCACGTTTCCAGAGAGAATCATTTTATCGCATCCGTCGCTTCTGGAAACGTAATTGGTATCAGCTTGCCGAGCCAGGCGTGCTGAGTGATTCGAGATATTAATTTACCGCTCGGGAGTAACAACTTCATTATCTCGTTCCGAATATTCCTCTTCTTCCTTTTTGTTTCAAAAAAAGAAGAACAAAAAAAAAAAGAACAGAACATACTCCCCGTTTTTGCATCGCTTTGTCCCGCCAATTCTCAACGACGCGTTTCCACGTTTATTTGATTTCTTTTTCTCTTTTCGAACGTCTACGCGCAACTCTCGCAGCTGAATTATTTATCAAACGCGCGTAACACCACGAAAAAGATTCGAAATTTATACGGTTCACTTGCAAGAAGATTCTAAGAAACTTCTATCCACGTAGGATGACGTATTCCCCAACTCGAAGGATGTGTCTTCTAGCTACGAACAAATAGGTCTCAACTTCGCTAGATACATCGCCGTCAACTTAATGCGACGTAAATCTGATACTGATGTTGCCGTCACTTTTAATGTTCCCACTACCCTTCCCCTTCTCTCCTGAAACTTTTCGAAGAAGTTGCTGATAAGAATCCCCGTTCCCCAACGCTTTTATGAGCTCTGGACGCATAAATATCAGCGAAAATGATAGGGTGGAACATCGTGCAGTACAGTCTTTAGAAATCTTCAACGCGTCCGCCATTTTTATCGCTTCGCCAGTACACCTAATTGATATCTCTCCTTGTACATCAATACTGGTTAGTTTTATTAAATAATCACACTCGATCAGGTGTAAGAAATAAGTAATTTCTCAACTAAGTGGTGTTTTCATCTTTTCTATTTAAATCGATTACAAGAAACGTCGATTGGAAGATAGGATTAGTATGCTCGTGATTGGAGGACGCGAGTAATTTGTTAAAGATGTCGATGAAATGAACACGAGAAACGTATTCGTCGATCCGGTCATAAATGTCACGCCCGTGGACGTCTAATTTCCCAGCAAACAGCCACTGATATCCTAGTAATGTTTGGATATTGTGCTAGCAGCAATTGCACTAATGGACCAACCGGGTAATTAGTTGGATCGGTATACCAGTATTACTTCGGCGGTCGATCGGATTGGCCGAGGCAACCAGCAGTTAGTACATTTGCTATCCAGTGGTCTTTTATGCGTCAATATTCCGCTAGGAAGATTCAATTACCCATTAATATAAAACGCGATCTACCCTCTTATTAGAGGATATCTGGTTACTTTCCTTCGTTAATTTTCTTTCTTTCCCTTCTCTTTCTCCACCCGAGGCATCGATCTCAGGATGGATTTTTGCTCGTTGATTCGAAAATTCCTCGAAATACTACTCTAAACCGTCCGGATGATATTGTATCGTTCTATTTGTACTGTTTTTAGCTTGCTACGTTCGATTAAAATATACCTCGGATGGTACATGGTTAATATTTTAACTTTACTTTAGGTTCACGGCTAAATTGGATTTCGGCTTGATGCAATTTAGGAAAAATATTATTCAACTTTTCGTGTTTCATCGCGGGGAACGATAGAAGTTGAAATATGAAACTCGACGCGTTCGTCAATATTTTATCCAAATATCAAGTACATCCGGCGATTAATTCTCGGCACACGATGTCCATCAATTTTAGAGAATCCTTGATCAAGGGTCCTTAAATGAACTTGTTTCGTTTCAATCTCTATAACTACGTTAATTTTTGATCTGTCGATCTGAAATATACCACGGTACATTCCTCAAACATTGCTCTTTCCAACGTGAGAAGGATAAAGAAAGTAGAGAAACGAAATCCCTTGTCACAATTCAGGGGAACGTCGAGTGGCAACCTCGCGAGAGCAAACCGAGTCGATTCCCATGAAGACGAAGGTGTCTGGGAGCCGTCTAATCGTACCATCGATTTTCCCCTCGAATGCACTCGAAGACCAGCCTAAGGGAACGGTGGTTCCTCGTCATCAAGGCTATTCTTTGCCAAGAATTTATAAGGTTCACGACGAGCGACGCTCATCCTCGTTAAACCGTACCTCTCTCTCTTTCTCTCTCGTTCTCTCCAACTCTCTTCCTTACTCTTTCGGCGGTGCAGACCACCTGGAGAATTTCTCACAGATATAGGGAAATTTATCGCGGGCCGATATTGCCGGCACTGAGCTAGCTCGATAAAGGCCGCCACGACATGACGCCACCCTTTTGCACCTCGGCTTTAAAGTGTTTCCACTGGTGCCGTTATTAACCCTAGTATACCTCTTGCCCGTATTACTACTCTGGAACCGCCCAGCTCGCCTAACCCCACGTCGTTCTTCACCGCCCCCATTGTAGTCACAGGGAATGCTTACGGCGACGATTATTATTTCGACTCGGTGGAACGTGTCGTAGACAGCTTAGGAATCCTCTTCCTGGCGATCTCTTGTGTAATACACTATGTGGAAAATTTATACACGAGTTTATTTAATCAATTTATTCGACAAAGTCTATAGGAAATTGTGTCATTCTTGCAACGATGTAGCAATTCTCGAAACCTCGTGAATTGTCCTACATGTTTTCCTATCGTCGAGTTTACCGATCAAAGGCCAGGGAATGTTCGTTAAAAAAAAAAGAGAGAGAGAGAGAGAGAGAGAGAGAGGAAAAGAGAAAAATAGAGTGTACAGGATCCAGGGGATTGGCAACACCCGAAAATAACCATATCCATAGAGCTACTTCGGTCCGTGGAAGCGGCTAGAAGAGATCAGCGTGTATCCAATCGATTCGATCCCCGCATGGGGCAACAACGATGAACAACGAAATTTCGCTATGAAAAACATGTTTTCCCCCGGCGTGTTGCGAATTTCCAAGCGGCGAGCCCCATAAATCCCGCGCAGCCGCGAGAACTAACGGCAGTTTCAGAAGCTTGTACTTCGGCAGCGGAGAGCTTTTCGCAAATTCCCGCAGATAGAGAGCGGCGAGCCGTCCATGCCTCGAACCAAAGAGAAAAAGAGAGGAAAAGGTAGATAAAAAGACGAGTAAAAAAAAAAAAGAGTCGGCAGCACGATGGTACTCTCTCTTCCACTTTTTCTCTCTCTTTCTCTCTTTCTCTCTCTCCTTTTTTTTACTTCTTCTTCTTCTCTTCGAGCACGCCGGCAACTAGCCATAACTCAATCGGCTCTGGCTCTCCTCGAAATGTTTCCCAGCGAGATTTTCCTCGTTTCGAAGCATCCTTGTAACGAGCAGCCAATTCGTTCTGCGATACCAAAATGAAAGCTTATTGAATCCTCTTTCTCTCTCTCTCTCTCCCTCTTTCTCTTTTCATTCCCCGCTTTTTTTTTTTGTGTTTTGTTTCGTTTCGAGTCAACAATTGGCGGGGGATCGCTGTTTCGATTTTCGCAGGATACACAGAGCTCTTTGTCAGCCAGCTTTTTCTGGCATACTGCGTACGCCTGTGGAACCTTTTTCGAAGGCAAAGAGCATGACATTTGTAACGTGGGTGGACGGAATGAACTATCATCCCCCGACAGATTCCCTTCTCTACCGCTATTTGTCCTTTTTCTGTTTGTTTTCTAACGCGACAATGTACCATGATAGCCGATGACGAATGACAGCTGCGCTCTATTCTCGATGGTTTTGTATAGATAGAAATTGTCTTGCCTGTTACGTCGATCGACTGATGTTTAAAACTTCCACTTCGAAGATTTTCACGCAGATGTGTAATTCCTAATAGCAGTTTGTCCCATTCGAAAATTCCACGGTATATCCGTGAATAAATTGTCAATTTACCATCAGCCGGTTGAAGTTTCTTTACGCGTCTTAACGAATCGAGAAAATCGGCAAGTTAATAGAAGCGTGCCATGAAGTTTCGAACTTTCAGAAACATGTCCAGGTATGTCCGATAGATTGAAAATATCGACGTTCTACGAACTATTCTCTATCGGTTGCTTCTAACCGCACCAATTTCGCATAATTATATTCCGTAACCGGGTGGAGAATTTAATAAGAATATTAATTAAAATCGTTCGTCAACGAGACAATTGTACCTGCCGGTTCGTTGAGGGACGGCAGGATGGATAAAATCCAATTGTCTTTTTCACCGTTCAATTAGACAGGCGAGACTACTTCGTGGCTGGCGAAAGGTTCGCGAGGCATCCAGGAATTTTTCATTTGGCTAAGAAATACGAGACGCTTGCGTTCCATCGACTCATTTGCGGGAAATTTAACCGCCGCCGTATTGATCTTCCTGAAGAGTTCAGAACGTGAGAGATATTGAGCTTTCCCTTGTAACTTGCAAATCAACGTGCTCATATATATATATATATATATGTACATACAGTACTCCTCTTAACTGCACGTAATAAATTAGTAAAAAGAAAAAGAAAGAAAGAAGCGAGAAAAAAAATTGTTTCATGCACACGATTGGGACATGTTTGGATTAATCTCCCGAAGATGTTTAACGAGATGAAACGAGTTATTGGCGAGAGAAAAATTTGTCAAAAATTCCAGGATTAATTGCAGCTTTTCCATTTACATTTCATTCATCGCTAATTTCCGCGACAATCAACGGCGTATTATCGGCGGAATATAACAATGTCGATTTATACATAGATACGCTTATGCATACGTGGTTATCATTCGTTCAGATTACCGGCGGAGATTTGTTTTAATTACGTTATAAAACACCAATAATAGCTTTGCACCGCGATATCAGACGCGATATTTCAATTTATAAAACACACCGCAAGCGAAATCTTATTAAACTCGAACCTGATATTCCGCTTACTATTGACGCGTGGTCTGATCTACTTGCACGTGATAAACTTTCTCTGTGTAATTGACAGAAGTGTATTACACGTTTAAATACGCTGAGATTGTTTCAATATCGTTTTCATATTTTTATGCTACGTTGCAACACCATTTTGCATTTTTATTAAGTTCCACTATTCTCGAATTTCGTGCAATCTGCTTCGTGTTGAGCTAAAGAACTAGTTCAAGAGAAATTAGGAAAGTTCTAGCTCTTGGAAGAAAGATTTACTATTTTCGACAGGTAAGCTGAGCTTAACTTGTTAAAAAACAAAAAATACAATGAAAATTTGAGGTACAAATTATGGAGGAATATCAATCATTTTTAAACACCGACGAATTTCACTGGACAACCTCTAACATTCTTATTTTTTGAAATTCCACTTGCAAATTTTACGAGCATATTTTTCAAACATACCCTTAATTGACGTGAAGAAAAGAACTTTGATTTTTCCAAAAATTTACCTAAAAATCCCATTTTAATTATACGAACCATTTTGCAATATTATTCTGCGAATCGTATTCATCGTGTAACAAACAAGAAGCATCGTGCGAATTATAACGAAAATATTATATTCTACGGTATTTCATATTTTAGAGTGGTTAATAATGCAACGCATTTAATTTGCAACGTGTGCCAATAAACCGAGGTGTACGAAGAACGTAATATAATTAAATCTCTCGTGAAACAACATCGATCCTCTATTCTCTCGAGCGACTTTTCCCCGCATTCAGGAATGCAATTTTCTTTGGCGAAATCGAGAATCAAGTTCGGCCATTCGATGTCCCGCGACGTAACCACGGTAGTATCTCGGTCGACTTAGCAAGTAATTTGCAAGATGCGGATCTTGTACTGGGAGGGGCGTGGGACGTAAAAGCGGTCCTCCTCGCCTTTTTCTTTGGCCCCCAGGCGAAAATAAATTGCATTTGGCCCGAGGTGACCCGAGTAAATGTCAGGAGAGACGCGACGACGAGCTTGGAAGTATTTGTCAAAGACGCCTAAGGCATCGCGGACCCGATGTACACTTCAGTCCCTTGGTATTCCATCGTCTACAGCTTTCCTCCTTCTTTTATACCCTTATAGTTTATTTAAATTTCAAACCTTACCACCCAACCAACATTATACTCTATCGAGAAAATTTCCAATTAATTCCTTACGTCACTGCAACGATCTATATCGTTCATCCTAGATTTCTTTCACCATCGTTATCATTATTATCCCTTTATCGAAGATTTCGAAAATTGACGAGGAACGGCAATTTCTCGTATCTCTCGTAAGTAGGTTACGTTTCGAAAATTTCGCGTAATTCGCGTCTAGCATGAAACTCAGAGGATAGAGGAAAGAGAGAAAGAGAGAAAAAAGGAGAAACTCTAACGCCACCGTCGACAAGGAATAGCAAATATCCAGAAGAGTATTTGACTTTCCACGAATATTATTTCCAATTAAAAGCGGAGATATGTATATCCTCCGAGCGTGTTCCAAAGAGTTCAAAGCATTCGAACCAGCATCGTTTGAAGAACGTAACTGGAGGAGGTGAGGGTGAGGCCACTCGAGCGATATTTTTCAGAGAGGTCGAAACGCCGAAACGCAATTCGTTCGTTTCTTTCTTTTCTCTCTCTCTCTCTCTCTCTCTGTTTTTTGTTTCTAGTTTTGTTTGCTTTTTTCATTATACGCGTCTTCCAGTAATAAATACGTACTGGAACAATATTCCAGTGGTAGGTAACAGAGGTTGGGCCATCAAAGAAAGAGGCTCAGTCGAGTAGAACAGGTTGTTTTGCCGGAATTTTTATTTAGTTTGCCTGCTCCAACTGAAAATGCATAAAAGAGAAAATATATCTATATATCGCAGAATGGGATTCAAGATCAAAGCGAATGGAATTACGGGAGAATTTCTATCGTGGTTTTACAGTCCCTCTTTGAGCCACGTCTCCATCCCTTCGTCCTGCTCATTCCGCCTTCTCCTCCTCCTAGCATTCGTCATTTTGTGTCTGTATGCATCGTATGTGGCGCGTCAGTTTGAATCTTTGTCTTTCCATTGCGATCGGCAAGACGAAAGGGACCGGGACAAAAATCGAGAACGAAACGTGGGTAGCTTTTCTCGTGAGGGAAATATAAGCGGCTTTGTAACATCGAAAAGAATATTTCTTATATAAAATCTGTCGTTGGAATGGTCAGTGAAATGTTCAATGTACACACAAAAGTGTGATTTATAAAATCAGTGAACCTAAAGCAAAAAATTACTTGTCAATCGGCGTTAATAGCGTAATTAATTAAAACACACTGCTATACAAAATCATGGAGTCTTAAGATCCACCTCTGTTAAATGTAAATTCATTCCTCCCGTGAGTCTCTTTACGATAAAATCACGGATTAACTGTCCACTCTAAAATTTCTTCCCCTCGGTGTTGAAAAATTCAAAGGTAACGATTAAAATAAAACGCGAAAAAAGAATTTCAACAGCTTCCTCAGTCGTTCACGAAAATCCTCGACCGTAGTGAAGTATTAACCCGACAATATTCCGCGTGAGTCGTGTGAAAAAAAAAAAGAAGAAATTGTCACCCAAAGAGAGCAGGAATTGAAAAATTCAGTCGAAAAGGAAACGTCGCGTTTCCCAAGGAACGAACGAACGACGACGAATGCGTCCCCGAGTTCTCTTCATCAGTTCCCGTTGACAAGGAACGTCAAAGGAACACGCCACATGGGTAGCGCGGTGGTTGCCGCTGGTTTGACATCGAAAACTTCCCGTCAAGAACGAACGTTACGCGCAGGAAAGGGAAAAGAGTCAACGAACTCTGCGCCGCTTCTCCTCCTTCGATAAAACGGGAAGAAGTCTTGAATGGCTGAGAAAACGTCAGAAAAGACGTCGCGGGCAGACACACGCGGTACGGAGGACAGATCAAAGAATCGATCGAGAATAAGAAAGACGAAGAGGAGAGGATGAGAGAGAACTAGAGAGTAAACGAGAGAGAGAGAGAGAGAGGGGATTCGTAAAGTTGCGAAATCGACAATATGCTCGGCGACATCCCCATTATTCTCTCTAGCCCTCCTTCGCGGAGAACGGGTGGGTGGTGAAACTCCAAATTGCAGATTGGAAATTCTCTGGCAGCGATCATCCCGCTCCACGGGCTTTAGGGAACTCCTCAGGAAAGCGTACTTCTCACCCTCTAGCGGGATTCTCACCCTCTGGCTCGGCTGATAACGCCAGCCACGGAACGAGAGGCTCTGCTCTGCCAGCCCACCCACCTGGTGCGCGCTTATACATACAATCGCAACTTTCTCAATAAATCCCTGTCACCTAGAGTAACTTCCGCGATCGGCGTCGAACCCTTCAAGTCTACCCGTTGGTTATTTATCAGTAGGTATGCCTCTGCTCTAACGGCTCGCTGAACACGTAGGGACAACATTTTTTTCTTTTATTTTCTTTCTCATGTCACGTGAACGATGAACGAAACAGTTCGTCGCTAAGTCAATTCTGAAAGAGTTGCAGGAATGAACTCAGTGTGTCTGTCTATGTGTGTATGTGCTTGTTGGTTAGGAGAGAAATTTACAAACTGTCGAGGATCAGAGGGTATTAAAAAGTGACGAAGTGAGGTGGGGAAATAAAACCAGGCCTGGAACTTTTCAGCAAAGGACGAGCCTCTGTAACTTCACGAGGGAATGGGTGAAACGTGATTAGATTCTCTAAATAAGCGGGAATTTGTCTGACGAATTGGCTCTATGAATGATTTATTCGCCCGTGTGAATTGGTCCTGTTTTAATCGGACTCCCAGCCACGGTAATGGAAAAGCTAATCTAAGTAACTAACGTTACTCTAATGGCCGGCGACCTGGCCATTCGATAAATTCAACGGAAAGTTTTTCTCCCTCTTTCTCTTCCTACTTTTTTCTTTTTTTTTTTTTTTTTTGCGTCGGTGAAACCGTCGGCCAACAAGCAACGTTTCCCTTAAGAATTCATGCTCATCCTACAGGCACGACCTGAAAAAAAGAAGAGGATTCGTTCGAAATATTGCACGCTAGAGCTTTCACCGGATATTACCGAGTAGAAATGTTCAATAATGGTAGGACGTAATCATTTCGTGGATGATTAATGGATTCATCAAATTTTTGTTTCACTTCCGATAGAAAATGAGAGAGAGAGAGAGGGTTTTTTCAGGAGCTTCTTTTTTTTTGTACCTCATGACAAAAGCGGCAGCGTTGCACGATGAACGTCAGGCAACCCCACTGGCGGATGTCATGCACTATCTCGAGAGTGTATCTCGAAAAACGGGACGACGCGACGTGCGCGGCGTTTTTGATCAGATACCGTGTTATTAATGCGCAAGAACATTTTAACGGGAACGGTTTATTTAACCGAGCGAACGACACACGGGGCCAATAAATTCCCTGTAAAAAAGAGGCGTTGGCAGCTGTCGCTAGAAGGTAACGGCAGGTTGGCGCGAGTGGTCAATTAATCAACACGTAATTACAGGCATCACGCGAGAGTTTGATTCCTCGATCTATTTCAGAACAATAACACAAATCTGATTCGCGATAAATCCCACACCTTCCGCTTTTCCCAATAACAATTTCCTATAGCTTCCTCGAATTCGCAACATTACACAGCTATCGGTACAAATTGTTGTAACAATATTAAACACAAATATTCGAAGACGAATGGACAAACATTCATACATCGACGAACGATATTTGATATTTATCAGCGAATCTATTTAAACGTGAAAAGCTGGGACGAGGAAAATTCAATTAAATTTGGGATCGATCGAAGAATAAATACAAACGGGGAGGAAGAAATGAGAGGAAGTGACAGACAAGGGGAAAAATCGGTTGGAAAGTGGAGGAGGTTAAAGGAGGATACCGTAAAACATGCTCTCAGCTATGCTGCAGCTTTGTTTACGCGACGATTCTTTCGTAGAAAGAAAGAGGGAGAAGGAAAATTCACTTATTTCGAGTTTTCCGGACGACCGCTCGCGCGTAAGCCGGAAGACGAACCGAAATTTCGTGCCCTGACCGTTCTCGCTCGTTTAACTCGGCTGAAGCTTTTTTATGTGAATTACTCTCGCCGTTCTTCCAGCCAGGCTGATATCCTCGCGGAGAACTCTTTGGAAATTCACCCGCTCATTTTACGGAACTTTACGAACTCCTCTACCGTTTCGCGAACTTCACGTCACGATTCTTCGAAATAGACCAACGTTTTAACCTGTAACACGCGATTACCCGAGGACCTCAATCGTGACGGTGTTTCGTTGTTTCAGCGAATTTCTCTTCTATTCGCCAGATCGTTGTTTGTCACTTTTCTCTAATTTCTCCAAGTTGAGCTAACTCTTTCCTTTCCTTCTTTCTTTTGTCTTCGGATAGCCTTTTAAATTTCCCCTCTGTTAGATCTACAATGCAACGTAGTTTCGAATAAGACAGCTGGACAAATGGAATAACGAATGAATAATGAAAACTGAGAAGACCTTCTTTTTCTTTTAGTCTTGCCAACAATCAAATATTTAAAACAACACCGCAGAGCAGTCAAGGAGTTTAGTTAAAATTCAAATACGGTGCTTTACGGTGACACGAAACAAACGCGAGCAATCGTCCAGTTGAGAGAGGATATCAAAAATTAAGTACTCAATCCCTTTTGCTCAAAGCTCGTACAACTTTCTCTGTACAGATACGGAAACGTTTGCCGCAATAGTAGACGAAGAAACAGAGAGAAAGGGCAACGTATATCCGTGTGTATGAATCAAAATTGAAACGAGAGACAGGATTAAAGATATGTATTTCCACAAGTGAAATAAAGCACGATTTAGGGAGTAACGTTAGGGAGGTAGATTCGAGGGCTGTGGATAAAGTGTAATTTAAAATGGCAACGGTGGTTCTTGGATGCGCGAAAGAGTATATCTCGTGATTCAGATATACGGATGGACTGACGTTCCTGTGAAATATTTTACATGAAAATCCACTTACGTGAGCGGCATATACATACATACGTACCCAGCTCGTTCCGCCGCGCGGTTAATATTCGTTTTTCACCGTCTGCCTGAAAAACCGCCGGCATCTTTCTTTTCTACCCTCTCCCACGGTAATAACCGCGTCTGCGGTGAAGCTGGGTAATTTGATGATATCCTACACAAATATTAACCTCCTTAATTTTTCCTGGCTGGCTTTCGTTACCGGATATCTTTATATCGAGCCGTTTCAGACGCGAACGCTCGCCTATCCGACCTCTGCACTCCAATTCAAGAGAACACAGACAGACACGAGCTTTTCTCACGATTGAATCCACTTTCCTTCCCTCCTCTTTCTCTATCTCTCTTCCCTTCTTTATTTTTGAAGAGGGAATCTCATTTTCCTACTTCGGTATGCGGATAATAAGTTCAGGCCAGACTCGTCTGGTTTCCACGGTATCAATTTCGTAACCAATTCCTTCCACTTTCAAGCTCGGTAGGTTTTCTCGCGCGCATCTGATTTATCGGCTGCTCAATTATAATCGTAAATCCTCTTCCCGGCTCGACGAATCGCTCCCGCGGGTATGGGAATCGGAGAGGAGGGGAAAAAAAGCGCAGCTATTCTCGACTACTGACTGCTGGTCGATTCTGGTGAATGATTAACGAATTTCTAGTCACTCGAACCGTAATGTTTCCCGTGTATTTTTATTGTTTGATTGTTTCTTTTTTCTCTCATGAGCGTAATCTTCACGATTTATGCGGTTAATTGATAGCTTGTATATTCAATTCCGTGTTTTGTATAAATCGTAAAGAATTATACATGGCGAATTGAAAGTTTAAACAGGTGATTAACGAAGTCTCCGATAGAGGAAGCGTTCTGTTTCTTACGTGTTTTCAGCGTGGTTGGAAGAATACTGGAAAATATCGTCGGTGAAATGTACACCAGTGTATCACGGATAAAAATTCCAAAGAAACGCTTTGATACACCGGCGAAATCGCGATTTACACGTGTAACAAGTGTAAAAACGCGTGGAATTTGTTGAACTTTTGAAAGAATAGTTAATAACCGAGCGAGGTAGACGATGTTCCTCAAACAATATGTACCAAAAAGTTTCCTCTTTTAAACGAGAATGTAACATTCACCCTGTTCACGAAGATTTTCACTATTTTTCGATAAAACTGTGCTCGTTAAAACACAGTGAAAATTTCCCGAGAAATTTATTCCCGTAACTGGTGATTGCTACATTCAATACCGTCGCGGCTCGGTATCGTATCAATCTTAACATCGTTAACAGTTCGCCCAGCGACGTAACATTAATATGTATGCAGTAGTTAGCTACCGTTTACGGTCAGACGCGACCGCTTCATCGTCGAGCTACTCTACTAGTTTCGTTGTATCGCATGCACAGCGTTAATTTGTCTTCGAAAAGAACAGCTGATTATGATTCTCGGCGGAATAAGCGTGGCGATTCGTGTTGTTTGCATAAGGAGCATTTCGCGTTTCCCTCTGAACCTTCATGCTTTCATCTATCATACAGGCGAACCGTGGAGCAAGGATTTAACCGTGGATCCGTGGATAACATAAATCCATCGATACGGCGAAATTATGACAAAGAACCGGCTGGAATTCTTTCCCCCACCGTTATTCCAGGCGAAACTTTCACGAGTTTACGAGAAAATGCACGGGGAACTTTTCCATACAAATGTTTCATCATCTGCCCTGCGGTCACGGCACATTTGTTTCACTCCCTACTCTCTCCGCGAACCGCCCCGCGGGCGGATACGTTTCTCAGAAGTTTCAGAGCGTAAAAATTTGATTTCCCGAAAGCCGTTCCCTGTGTGTTATTTCTTCCAGTGGGACGTATATCCACGTCGATTCGTTTAATCGATTCGTTTAACCGGTACAAAAGAAAGGAAGGAAGGAAGGAAGGAAGGAAGGAAGGAAAGAAGGAGCAAAGTAAACTTGGAAACTTTAGATCTTGATGAGGAAGCTTTTTGTCCATCTTGTTATCTTACGGAGAACTATTCTTGATTTTGCATGAAATTTCACGGCATCCATTATCCTCCTTGAACTGTTTAATATGTTTTGTCTCGTGAGAAACGTTCACGCAAAGTTGCATGGGTGTATCTAGAGGAAGAAAACCTTGCTACTACGTTCCTCGATGTATCCAATCAATGACACCGTGTCTGGCTTTGTTGATAATTAGCAAAAGCTGTGCAGAAGCTACAGATGTAACGTTCATACTGCCTTTGGAGTTCTATAGAACGCGTATCACCATGTCTGTCTTCCTTTTACCTCCCTTAATTTATCCTGAGTGACTCGGGAAATTACTTTCAAGCGAGATATGCTAATTGCACATCAATGCAGCGAGAGAATTAACGATAAATAGTAATTAATAAAATTCTCTTAGAAATTCCAGCTATCTCCTCGTTCGTAAGGAATTCTCACACCCTTCCACGAGTTCCCTTCGTTGTTTCCAATTTCTAATCGATAAGTAAGACACAGTCTCGATCACACGGTTGCTCGATTTCCCGTCAAGAAGATTCGATTCACTTTCTGGCTGTCGAGTTTTCGAAATTCCTTCCACGATTGTTTCATTCCAGAGCTACCTTTGTTCCTTTCTCACTTTCTCGGCGCAAAGAGAACGCGTTCGTTCGTTTCTCTCAGTCATTTTGATACCACAGATTGAAACGTGGATCGTTGATTTCCGATTCTGTACTCTTACCATCAGACACGTTTCGTTACCGTTCCCATTGGATATCTTACTCCGTGGCTGTTCGTGATATGTGTACGCATTTTGTAGCGGATAGGTAATCACCGAATTAAAGCTCGCGGAAACGGATATGTATTATTATCGCGCCATTGGCTTGTTCAGACTTCGATACTCGGCGAAACGGTGCATCGTATTCAACTGTTACCCGATTACTGATTAACGCGATCACGTTACATTTACCGTCAACAATTCTGCTACGAATATGTTGTAATTGCATGATATCCATGCTGACGGACGACATCCTATCGATTCAATCAGCTGGAAACACACGCGGCAAAACGAAACCCACCGCAGCGATGTGTTGTAATCAAGCTCGACTATAGTTGACTTCGTTAAGTTGATTACGAAAACTCCTCGTAATACGAACGTCATCGTTACGCGAATAATCCGGGTACACGTCGTCTTGATTATTTCTCAATTAGAAGAGTCATCGACGCTTCTGTCCTACCACTTTCGTCAACGATTCACGATACATATTTCACGTAGCTTCGTTAAGTTGATTACGGAAACTTTTCATCGGGAGGGACGTTATTACCGCGAAATATTTGTGGATTATTTTCTCTCTGTTAAATTCGCCGGTTTAAATCGTCACACCTCTAAATATATTCGTAACTTCTCTCAATGTTCTGAGCTTTCTACGTCGATTCTGAATAATAGAGAAATAAAATATTTAACACCGTGTCTGATCGTATACGTTCCTATTCTACTTACACCTCGTCGCTTATTTCCTAGCGTGTACGCTCGTACGAGCATTTCCGCGAATTTCCAAGAGAAATGTGTTCTAAAATCCTGATCGAAGTAACAAAAGTCCAGCCGCAAAATTGCCACATGTGGCAGCCGATTAACATTGTTGTAGTTACGCTCTAGTTACGTTGGTGACATACGAAGGGACACGGCGTACATCGTACAGGCGTCTCTGTCAAAGAGATAATTGCGAGTAAATAATGCTACGCTGCGGCCAGCCGGTATGGTCTCCATTCGGTGGATGGCTGAAATTGCCGTAATAATAGTTACACACACACACACACACACATATATATACTGGCAACATGGCCGGAAAACGTGCCCTAAAAGACGAACACTCGGGAACATTGCGAAGCGTAATAATAAAATTCGACCGTAATTGTAGAACGCAAAATGGAGGAAACGGTATGGAACGTATGCAGAACGGTGCGTAATTTTCTAAAGAAATTTTTACCGACTAATGAGCGGGGGAAATTTTTATCACAAAAGGGGAAATGAAATATCGAGCGAACATTGGATAATTCGAGAAACGAGTCTTTTCTTCTTTTTTTTTCGTTCGATAGCGCGACGTCATGAGTAGAAAAATGACATAGTACGCCATAGTGATTCGATAAAATGTTAGTTATATCCTGTACTCTCGTATATTTACCAAAGAACACTCTCGTCCTTTACGATTGTTTTACGGGAACTCTAATCTCGTTGGAATTGCATGCAAAATGTAGCGTGCACTCGTGTTGCCGCGTTCACCACACATGTACTATGCGGTACTGGCGGTTAGATGTTACATGCTCGTATACAAGAGATGACTTTGATCGAACGACCGAGCCAATCAGGAACTCAATTTGTCGAAGCTAATCCAGTTATGCGAGATATGAGCCGGTCTTTTCGCCGGCCATTATTATTGCAAATAATAACGCGATACCGAACACACAATGCTCTTGCTGGTTTAACGTCAATCGAGGAGATCGCTTTGTGCTTCGAGTTGACGTACATCACGCACGAAATGGACAATTTCGCGAGAATGCGTGCTCTTCGATGTCAGACGAAACGAAGAGTGTCAATCTCTTTCTTTCTAAATCTTCTAATCATTTCTCCCGTTCCCATCTCTCTTGCTCTCTATTCTCTTGTTCGAAGAAAAGGGGAAAAAAGAACGCAGTTTAGTTTTACAATTCTAAACGAACATTTTCATCGCGCCTAACGTGAACTTTCGTTTTTCTTACCTCTCCTGTTGCAAAAAGAAGAGGAAAAACAAAAATGGTACAGAATCTAGACAGACTCACGGTGCGTAATAAATCGCGCGTTCCGCGAACGCGGATGTGAGACGCGGAAAATGAATCGCAAAGAAAACCAGGACGGCGTGGTTGATTGTTCGCTACGAGAAGGGGTTTCGCCCTCGTCCCTGTAATTATGAACTTTTCAAAGGGGCTGCGCAGAGTAGAGGCGCGTAACCGCCGAGGCCACGCCAGTTGCTTTTCATTAGAATTTATTATTCGCCGTCGCTAACTAAGCAGCGTAAACGCGCGACGTTTAATTTATACTTTTCTCCTAAGTTACGAGCTGCGAACCGCGTTTCTGCCCGCGTTCTATCTGCCTTCTAACAATCTTCCGGCGAAAGAGGGCAGCTACGAGCTACGCGGCGCGATTGCACGAACAGTCCGCCGAGGGCCAAAACGAAAAATTAAGGGGAAAGTATCGTTCGTCTCGCCTGGCGATAACAAAACTGCCGCGATAATTGCGGAAAGGCGGTGATAAAAAATAACAAACGACCAAGTTGTTCCGGTTGAAGCCTGTCCGTGCATCTGCTCGTAAATAAGAGCCTCTCCCCTGCTCTATTTTTGCACTGAAAGAGTAAGAAAATTTAAC
The DNA here is from genome assembly GCA_951804975.1 of Anthophora plumipes. Lineage (NCBI taxonomy): Eukaryota > Metazoa > Arthropoda > Insecta > Hymenoptera > Apidae > Anthophora > Anthophora plumipes. Next base: position 1,346,357 of record OX638121.1, read on the forward strand.
AGAGTTGTGCTTCAACTGTTGGTGCTTCGTCTTCCTCTTGCGGCGAATCCAATATTCGACGGGACGAAAGGCTTCCGTTTATTCTTTTGTGAGTTGTTAATTCTACCCTTCAGGCATCCTTCGAATTTTCACGGAGTTCTGTGCAATCTTTTAACTTTACTATCAGCCATGTGAATTAATATCAAGGGATTTTTGTCAATTGAAAATATGCGTTTACATAAAGAGAATGATACGTAAACGTTCGATGACAGTTTTTCGATCGACATTCGTAGTGGATCGAGCTCAGTTTTTCTCGAATAATTTTTACAATTCTGTTTCCTCGTACTTTTCCCCGCTGTCCTGAACGTTCTTCGAGACTGAACTATCTAAACCAGTAGTCACAAGTTTCAATCGATGGAGAAGACTTTTGCCGTAAGTTTGAACGTGCTTTCGACGACTATCTGCAGCTGTTTTCTTCTTATCAAAGAAGTAAAGTCTTCTGAATGTTCTATTTCGATGCTATCGAAGATATCTACTCCTCGTAACACGTTAAATATCAAACATACGACGTCAGCCCATAAATTCATGCGTATCAGATCCAGATTCCTTCCTTCTACACAAATTGAATTAAAAAATTATCCGTAAAATGGCAGCAAATTATTGATAACGAAAAAAAAAAAGAAAAAGAAACCGTATCGTCGATTAAAGTAGTCAAATATATTTTATTTGCATTGTTTCAAAATTTCTAGACTATTTAAACAAAGTGTCGAAAGGTAGAGGTGCGATAAGTGTAATTTGAATTCGTTCGAAACTCCTCAAAACTAATTCAACCTCGCGAATATTTGGCATGCAACTGAAAGAAAGGGAATTCAATGGCGCAGAGTGGTTTGAAACTGTCTGGAATCACGCGTTTACCTCGTCGCGATGGTAATTCGATGAAATTCGACGTTTGACAGAGTCGCGTAGGACTCGAAGGGGCGGCAGATTTGCATAAATTAATACTCGTTCTCCCCGGTGGCCGGGCGGAAACATTATTCCCGGCCTTTCCCTCTCTATTTGCTCGCTGGTGGAAATTTATTGGCGTGAACGTATCCACCACTTAACCGTGCAATCGAGAGAGAATCTCAGCCATACCGAAAAGCTTGTTCCCGCCGAATCCACTGCATTGTCGCCCGGGTATCGTATACGTGTGTTTGCATTGTGCGCTGCAAACGAACCGTGAACAGTTGTTCTTTCTTCGCGGAGAACCACCCATGTATCCTCTTCTCCATCTTCAACTCATCCTACTCTCTCTTCTTCCTCTCGTCTTTTCGAACCATCGTATTTTCGTCCCGTGGCTTCTATCGATTCCGTCTTTTCTTCACCGCGGCACGAGAATTCGAGATTGAACGTCCGTCTGCTAGGGCGTTCGACGGTTGTCGCCTAGAATTTCGCCACGCTCCTCTCCAACTTTTCCGAGTGAATCTTTCCGCGGAGATTGAAAAATACGTGTTTTCGGATTGGATACGTGGAGGGCATTCGATGAAAATCTAACGACGAAAGAAGTTGCTTCTGTAAACTACTACAGAGCGGAAAGTTCCTCCGAGTGGTGAGCCCTTAAGTGAGAAGTTCTCTCGTCATTCTTTCGAAGATCGATGAAACGTTGTACAGCTCTGGATAAATTAATTCGCGCTATCGTTGCTTTGAGAATCTTATTCGCGGCGTTGAAAGAGTTTACACGCAAGCCTGGAATAGTAATTTCCATCTCACATGATGAGATAGAAAATAGACCAACCGGAATAACGCTCTATGTTACAGCTTCTAATTAACTAATATCTATATTCAAATCGGATGCAAAGTTAATTTAATAACCAGCGTGCTCGGTGAACAATATGCCTCCATTAAGATAAGGTCCAGTCGGGTTCCTAGTCGGTTTAAAAACGAAAAAAAAAAAAAAAATAGGAAAGAGGAAAAAAACAGCAGAAGGGAAAAAAAGGAAAATTCTCTTCTGGAACGCAATTAAGTTATCTGCGAGCACGAGCGACGTTTCGTGCCGTGGAAAAATATCCAGCAGTCGAGTACTTTCACGCGACCCCTCTGTACACCCCTTAAGACAAACTGGTCGACGAGAGGTGACAACATCTGGCCATTAGTATGAAATACCGCCGACGCTGACCGTATCTCGTCTTCACCCTCTTCCCGACGACGTCATTTTTATGCTTTTATACCCCATTAAATCCGCTCAAACGTATGTTTCCTTCTCTACCTCCGCTATATGTAACAGGAAAATCATTCTATACTCATTGACATTTCCTCTATTCGTCGTGCATCCTGTTATTTTTTTATCGAATCGACTGGTTCGTTCGCACCTTCGTTCTCGTTGCGAGAACGAGAGAAGAACGGGGTTTCCATTTAATTTTCGTCGGATTATTAATCGATGAAACGTGTCTGTTCGCTATGTTGCTCTATCGACCAATTGATCCCACGAGCTTTGCGTACCATCGACGGATTATACGGGACGATGCATATTTTCGATCTTCGCGCACACGTTACACGCGTCAAGTAGTATAGGCACGTGTACGGTCAGACGCGAGTTGTTTAAAATCATTCCCGGAGGTGGGAATTTTTCTACGCTCGAGAGATTTATCTTCACGTGGATAATGACACTTTTCGAATCCAGGCCGAGAACGAATGTTTACCGTCTTGAAAGATGTATAGCTCATTCACGGAGGGACAACGGGTAGTAGCCGAGGTCTGATACGCGCTTAAAGTTCATTGCCATGGAAGTTACGGCCGACAGTTTCGGTATACACCCGTGTAATATATTCCCCGCGGCCATAAATTTCCAATTAAGCGGCAAATGAATATGAACCGCTTCGTACGTTTTTATCGCCGCCGTTCTAAGCCACGCCGTGAGGTTACGCTCCTGTTTCGACGCCCTTTATTAACCCTTTCACCCACGGCTCCGTTCATCTAACCCCCTTTTATATCTTCCTTCTTCGCATCTACACATATGTATTATATATATATGTAGATTTTAATCAGCCTCGATTGTACAGTTACTTCCTTCGAAACTGCAAAATTGTATTACCATCTTCGTTGATAAATTTTTGTCTTTCTTTTCTTTTTTCTCTTTTTTCTTTATTTATTTTTTTATTAAATATCGTTATTGCGTCCCAAATATTCTTACAAATTTCCTCATGGAATATCACGTGGTTCTAGGTACCAGATTTGGATAATTGAACCCATTAACCTGGTTGATACGTGTTGTTACGTGCTGCACTGAGTTTGCGTTATTTGTAATTTAAAAAAAAAAAACAGTTCAAGTCTGATAATTGCTCTAAGTTGAACGAGCGAAAACATGACATTTAATCTTTCCATTTTTCGATTATCTAACACCAGTAAACAATGTTCTTCTCCCGTGAAGTGACGCAGGGAATCGAGATCAATTAGAACGAGCGAGCGAATTAAATAAACGCCGGCAGCATCGGGAAGGAACAACGGAGCCACGGAATTAGAAGCAGCCCCACGATTGCGTTTTAAAAAATTAATCACAGAGCAATCAAAGTGGCTTCGTAAATCTTCGAGCCTGGCCCGTTTCCCAAGGCGGAGGGACTATCGATTATTAGGCGGAAGTGAATTGAACGCGTCTGCTCGATAGCTAAAACGGAGAGAGCGAGCTCGAGAGAGAGATAGAGAGGGATAGAGAGAGAGAGAGAGAAGTGATTCGCAAAGTGTCTGTGTACGTCGCGTTTCTGTCGTCATTCAATTAAACTCACGGACTGTTGATTATTTAATTGATACCAGCCTAGAGACTTCGCTCCTCTTCTCGCCACGTCGATCGATGTTTGTTCATTATTATCGTGCAAGACGTGGAATTTCATTATGGCACGTTTTATCGCAAAGTACTCGGGATTTTTTCGCCCGAAAAGAGGAACAAAAAAAAAAAAAAAAAAGAGAATAAGAGGAAAAGAAAGGAAACATCACGTTTCACATTTATTCTAACAAACGATATCGTCTCGGTCGCGTGACTTTGTTAATCAACGTTACTGCAACAACCAAGCAACCAAGGGGTTGAGGGTTTTCCCTCGAGGAAAAATGACGAATAGTCTCTGGTCGGTAATCACCGAACCGTGACGGAGGGAAGGTTTTTCACGAGGCAGGGAATCACGAGTTCTTGAAAACGGCCAAGGAGCACTCCGGCACGGATGCATAATACGCCTGAGATTCGGCGAGCCGTGAAATGCTAAGAAGTAATTATCCTGTTACCACCAGCTGTTACATCCTCCCCTTCCCTCCATTTCCATCCCTCTCTTCGAGCCGAAGAAATTCGTTTCCACTCGCGACCTCTCTCTCTCTCTCTCTCTCTCTCTTATCCATACTGAATCCTCTCCTTCTCTTCTCTTAACCATCGTCGACTCTCGGCGATATTTCTTTCGAAATAATTATCGTGTGTATCAAAAAGTTCCTAAATTACTTCCACGGTTTTTTGCTTCAACTTTCACTAACTCGTCGCAGTAGAAATTCTTGTTCCGCCGATCGACGTCTTTTAACATCTTGACTTACAACGACGAGTCACACTGGTAGTGTAGATTAGGAGCAAGATGTGGCGAAAGAAATATTACATGCCTATTAAATTTCTACTTTTGCACAAATTTCAGATGAAATTTAAGATTGAGGATCCTTAAATACAGATTGTTTATATAATCCTGACTTTTTTTTAATATAAAGGTGCATTGGGACGATGAATAGCTGAGATTGATACACGCAATGCCTAAGAAATCGTAAGGCAAAAGGTTTAACATTCACTTTCGTATCGTTTATTTCTTGAGAACGTTTTTTAATTAACGTTTGCCAGTTCGTCAGCTTTAATCGATCTGTCGTTCTTTATCTATCAGCTTTAAATCTTCGTTTAAGAGCTACTTGATTCATTTTTAACAGCATCGTTGCTACACACTTCTTTTCTCCGCGGACGTGAACAAGCGTTAAATATGAAAGTGAAAGAGAAATTTCCTGTGGATCATTCTCAACTCGATACGTTTATCCTTGCCGATTAAGTATCATCAAGCAGCAGTTTGATATAACACTTTCGGAAACTCGTAGGCAATTCGTCGAAACGAACGAACTTATTACTCAATCTAGTACAGCGCATCGCAACGTCTAGATTATTCCTCGATACAGTGAGGGAAATTTGGCCAAGTTTTAGCCGAAGTTTCGCGTTTCTGTTAAGTACGTAAGTTCGGCTTTATTATACGTCACTTCTTGCACCAGCGTGGAAATTGCTTTTGCAACCTCAGCTCAGTCAATAGGTAATTTACGCGGCAACACCTAATTACGCTATGTATTACAAGAGGAATCCGTGAGACGATGGACGAGACAAGAAAGATTAACAATTCCTTCGATCCTCGTTGTGTTCATGTTATTATACAAGACACAACAACGTGTTAAGATCGTTACAACTGAGCTTTTACACAGCTTACAATCGATTCGTCGAAAGATTCATCGTGGTAATTGTCGAATCGCGGGAAAGTTACAGAGAGGATTTCGAAGAGAATTGTCTTGCTGCGGGTATAAGTTTGGCAATTTAAAGCGTAGAAAGTCTGGGCACGCGATTCGTCCGGAATCGACGACGGAATCGAAAAGCTGAGGTAGCTCGGGGAACGCGGCACGGAGCGGAATTCAAGGCTGTAATTCAGCGGGCCGTGGACGCGAGGAAAATACGCATTAACTTGATTAGAACGTTTCGCTTTTAGATTCCTTCCGCGTAATCTCCGGGGCTGTTTTGTCACTGTCGACTCTGCCGGATAAATTGAACGGAACCGCTTCTTCTATTTGGCAGTATTCGGCCGAGGGAGGAACGGGAGCTTGATGTGTTCCATTTGAAATTAAACGAAACGCTATGGCAGCGGTAATAAAACCAGGAGCAATTTGTTCAAATGACAATTACCTTTGATTCTACAACTAATAGTCTGAGCCTTTCCGCCAGGATAGAAGTACAATCTTATTAAAGGATCTGTAGCGTAATTACAATATTCTCAAAACGAATCTTCATTTCTAAATACGCCTCGCACAGATTTGAAAATAATAGTGTACGGTCGTTGCCTCGTCTTGAACGAGTAGCAGAGCATCGTGACACGAAAGAGACAGCGAAGAGTCATACGAGAGTTTAAAGAGCAAGTTTATTGTGTTTCTTTCCTACTTTTTATGCTATTAAATATTCCTGTTTTCTAAAATTCCCCGAATTCGTCAAAGATCCCTATAGTAGCAACGATGAAAATTTCTTCCCGAGGGCTAGCGAGGAAAGTGTCGATGAAGATCGACCTCGATTCAATTCTCATCTCCTTCTCGGTGAAGGAAGGGTAGTCTCTGCTTGATTAACAACCGGAAGAGGAGGCCTCCTCCGCTTTAAGAAGCGACTTGACCTCTCTTCGCGCGCCACAGCAGAGTTAAAGCATTCGAGCAAACTTCGCGAAAGCTAGGCGGACAAGATGATGAGAGGCGGCGGTCGCCGGAGCGTAAAATATGAAGAAGTAATCACCCTGGTACCATCTGGCAGGACTTACTTCGAGACGAAGGCTAGAAACGCCGCTTCCACGGAATCCCGCGTGGCTGCGCGCGGACTGGAACACCGGAAGGGAGGAATTGTCACGGCGGTTGCAACGGATGGAGAGAGACGGAGAGGCAAAGATGAAGAGAAAGAGGAGAGAAGTACGATGGTGGTGGTAGAAGTCGTCTACGGGTCGTGGAAGTGGAGGACAGTAAATTCAGTGAAGCATAGATTGCAGCCGAGGGTTTCAGCTTGGGGTCGAGCTTAATTTCGCGGCCACCTGGAAATCCTTTGGTACCGTGCCAACTCATTGCCGGATTCATTCATAACGAGAGACGTATAGCCCTCAAAGGTATCGTGCACCCCTGCCTCTTCTCTTCATCCTCAGCATCCAAGCCTCTTCCGTTCTGTCTTTGTCTCTCTGGTAATTATAAATGGACGATTTCGGCTCGGCCAGACAAATAAATCGTCCAAGAGATGCTGTTCGTTCTTCCGCGGTTTCTACCGTTGTCTGTTTCTTTGCCTGAGCTAGATGCTCGTAGATATACGATGAGCATGCTTCGATGGAATTATTTCGAATGCCAGAGAAATCGAGAGAGAACAATCCTACGTGAACGTATCAATTCCAGTTTCGTTAGAAGACACAAGTGGTTGTAGAAGAGCAGATATAGCTGTCGATGATTCTCAAGGATTCTCAGATTCTATAGATACTCTGCGTATATTTATCCAGTCGAAGAGTCATATATAGAGTTCGAAGGGTGAATAAATCACGTCTTTGTAGTTCATGAACGTTATATCTATCGGAAGTACTTGAAGCGGTTCCTAGTACACGCCTCCGGACAATTCTCAACGCCAGAATCCTGTCAGAGAAGCTAGTCCCATCGTCTCGGTGGTTCCGACAACGTAATTAAGACGCGTCGTTTCTAACGAAATGTCTCGGTAAAGCGATACCATCCTCCCCTTTCCTCTCTCTAACGGACCCAGCCTCACACCACCGAGTATCCAGCTTTGCCAAGTCAGCCGGGAACCGGAAGTTATCCCTTCCACGCTCCAGTTACCGTCTGTTCTCGTCTAACAAAACAGCTTCTCTCTATTTTTTTGCCACAGCCTTCAGATCACTCGACAACGGTGGGATGAAAAGCTTGACTTCCCTGAACCACCAACTGGAAGCCTCCTTTCAGGTGGTTAGAGACATAGAAATGGGGTGGTAGCCGATGAAAACCGTTCGCAGATGGAAATTGGACAAATGGCGAAGCGGAGAGAGAGAGAGAGAGAGAGAGAGGCGCACAACGGCGTAGAATTCGGCCGACACCAACGCTGAAGGGGAGTAGAGCGCACGGATGGCTCGTTCTTCCGTCTTCCTGGGGTCTTTAGAGAAAATTGCAATTCCTCGTAAGTGACGTTCCTTCGCTCTCATCCCCGTCTGCTTCCCGACGTTTCTTTCTCCGTTCGCTCAAGCCTTAGATGATTAAAATTGGTCCCTGGTCTGGCGAAGAGCGGAAGGAGATTGCAAAATAGCTGTTTTGGCGGACTGACAGGAGGGAACGCGTTATTGTACGTCGTTCGTTCAGAGATCCAAAGTCTACGCTTGCGGTTCTAACGAAGATCATCGTTCTCGATGTTAATTCCAAGCGAGAAGGTGACGAGTCGAGCTGTGAACGGTTTTTATTAGACCGGGGAAAGGCTGACAGCGTTATCCGGGGATTTGCTTGGACCTGGAGTGTAAATTGAAACTTTATTTCGCGCTCTTCGGGTTCGTTAGCCGTGAATTTTACAGAGGCAGAGGCTCAACGGCGAGTTCTCCGACGAAATTTCATTGATTTAGGGATCTGTCTGGATTTCTGTTAACGAGGCAGAGGTTCCTCGGTGAATAGAACGAATCTTTGCTGCAAGTTTCCATGCAAATCTTTCAAAAGGATTGTTTCTCTTTTATTTGTCGTTTTATCTCTGAGCATATTTCCACCGGTTCATATTTCGCGATATTCTGGAATATTTGATTCGCGATCGGTAATTATTTGCGATTGATCGATCTCCATCTGTTGTAAACAAATCGTGCCACGGATAGTTTAATAATTTTTTATGAATAAAATTAACACGCTTCCTGTCATCGTTTTTCTTTTCCTTTCTCTTTCTCGTTGGGATTATTATTTCAGTACTTGCAAAACGCAGGCGGAGATTTTAGCGAATCAAACATAATTAAATGTATTAAACGGAAACGTACAGCGTTGTTCTTGTAATTCAATGATTGATTGGTGTACACACGCAACAAGTTTAATTAATAACGTAACGTAGTTAATAAATACGGAGCTCCAGGGAACCGGGGCATTTCTATTCAACGTAATAACGATACGTTGGATTTCGACCAACACCAAAGACAGATATTTGTGAAAGCGGGAGAATTAATACCAAATTAATATCAATTCTCTCCTCTGTTACGCGGTTTTTCAAAGAACAATTCTACGCTAAATACACGGTGCACTTTTAATATGTCAACAGTTTTACAACGACAGAATTTCGGTTAGTTTCATCAGGAAGAAAGTAAAAAGAGAGAGTAATATAGTTTCATCTTCGTTTCGAGGTTCCATTTAATATCTACATTAATATACTTGATAACGACAGCCAAAAGTATCAAGCCAGAGAGCTCTACATCCGACGTCAGACTTTTCATCCTTTGGTGTCATCTCGTTTATTTCGAACGTGTTATGAGCATGAAATCCAACAGAATTCGCCGTCTCTTTGAACTTTTAATTAGAAAAATGTATCGTTTGGCAAATTTTTCCTTTTCCCATCTCTCGTGGATGTATAATACTTTTAATCGCAGCTATCTCGCCATCCCGTCCAACAGCGATACATTTATTTCACCGCACCATGAATATTGATGCCGGTTCTACTGACGAACTTCCGTTATATTCTATGAAATTCACCAATAACCATGATATTCTCGTGGCGCTTTAACGAACAAGTTTCGACGAACTTTCGACTTTCGAAAAAAAAAAAAAACACTTAATCGACTAACGCACGTTAACTCGTATCTTCTTGAACATTGTAAAAAGAAAAAATGAAAAATAAAATACACCATGTGCCCTACGTACTCTGATTAACATTACATTTATCAAGAATTAACGTGTACCTGCCATTATCTGACGAACAATTAGAATGAAAATGGCAAAATGAAGGAGAAATGTGTCGATACGAGTTCTCGTAGTAAATGAACACGTGGAAATTTACACACCACGTTGAAAAATTGTTTCGGCAAAATTTCCCTCAGTGTTCGACGTTTCCTATTCCCAGTTTCGTTTCTTTTCTCTTTTTGTTCTCGCTCGCGAAAAAATTCACGTACCAATGAAATTTCGATCCGCGTCTTTCAATTTTCACGATTTCACCGTTGAAAACGTAGCTCGGCACGGATGTCCTTGGGAGAAATACGGGGTTTTTTTTTTTTTAATTTTATATTCGTCGGAGACGCATAAAGGGAGAGTAAGACGGACTTTCTTACGTCTCTCTGCGATAGAGCCCTAAGGGCAACTTCGTGCAACCTACCTATAAACGTAGAAGGTGTACTTGCTGGCGAAACGTGTGTACTTGTTGCCAATACGTGTAGAAGGAGGATACACAGTGGAGCAAATAGAGAGAAACGCGTTCTATATAACCGTAGAGTGTACAGGGAGGAGTTTTGAGGCGCGAACGACGAAGGGACTTCAAAGTTTCGGATTTTCAACTCGATTTGCTCCTTCGCGAAGTGTGTGTACCGCTTTTACGCGAGAGCCTGTTAACGTACGCTGCTTCGTTTGCTTAGGTTTGCAACGGTACATTGAATTTTGAGCGCTCATATTAGCGTTCCGTAGTCGCTGTTTGACTTCCGTGCACGTGTTTACACGCGTCTGCGGGATTCCAAGGCGAATCAACTTCTTATTTCCTACCTATTCTGCGTTTCCCTTCATTCCTTTTCTTTTTGCCGCTGTGTTTTCGATAGTCTTCGAACATCAACTGTTATCATTTGACGAAAACTTTAAAATACATTGTGTTTCTTCGAAATATAATTTAGATATTTAATTAAAATCATTTCCACACGATCCTGTGACACACTTTTCCCCGATGATCAACGACTTTCATTTATTCTAAATTTATCGAAATTATCAGCCTTTGAATTCGAAAATTTGTCGACTGCTGTATTGTACAGTGTCTTCGTTTAGGAATAATTGATTTGATTAAAAAATTGCTCGAATGTTCGTCTTTTTAGTTCATTTTTTCTTCAATTCTGTTGATATATATTAGGTATTTTTTTTTATCGATTTTATCATTTTTAAGAACAACGTCACGATTAATCCAGGAATACTTCCTCCGAATTTCAATTACGATTCTTATTTCGTATGAATATTTTTGCCAACAGGTCTCGCAATATTTACCGCGAATTCTGAAAGAAACTCTTCTCGTCTATCATTTTTTAGAAATTCATTTTTTAGTTCGAATACGAAGCACCTCCGCCCCTGTATTTCATTACCTCGAAATACTTTCCCCGAGTTTTACCCTCAGGCGTCCTACACACTGCGCCAGCATGAATTTTATTCCAACTAACGTGATGTATCCTCATTTTATCACAAATTCCAATAAATTATTTCTTAATTCCGCGCCTCTCTTTCGCTCAATTACTCCGTATACCCTGCACCGGGTGATTTATTTTGTTCACCGTTGTGCTCGCGATTTTATTAAAAATATCATCCGTAAATGAACAATTTCCAACGGTCAAAGGAAAGAGCTACGATTAAATCTCGCAAAACACGAAATAACTCCTCCCTTTAGGTACCTTAATTAACAACTAGGTCACCGGACAGTGTCGAAAGATTTCTGAAAAATGATCGAACCTTGTTGTCAAGCCAACCACTACCTTCCTCAACCCACCACCTCCCTGTCCCTCCTCCACGAGGGGTGCAACGTCACCTCGTAAAAACCGTGGAAATGATATGAGGACGCATAAAGTACCGCAGTGGTCGAGCGGGCTGGCATATTGGAAACCATCCAATAACCCACTTGGCTTGCTGTATCGTTGCCACGAGGGGGATGGTAACGAACACAAAAAGAAGGGGTCGACGGTGGCTAGAGGGGCGTGGGAGGGCCAGTGCACGGTACACAAGCAAACAGAGGGATACGCGAAATAGAAAAGAAAGATAAAAAAAAAAAGGAAAAAGGTAGAATGGAATAAACAAAGAGCGAGGCGAGAGAAAAAAAAAAGGAAGAGGAGGGTGCAAAACGAGAAATTGCAACGAGATCGTAGAGAGGGAGGACGATAGGCTGCTATGGAGAGGGACGAGAGAGAGTGAGAGAGAAAGAAAAAAGATGGAAAAAAGTTCGAGGAAAGGGGCAAGTCGTCGCGTGCATGCTGGAAATTAATTGGCCACGGATTTCGTACGGGGAATTTATTAAAGAATTTATCGAATTTTTCGAAAGCTTCGACCTAGAGGCGAATAGAGTAGACGGGACGAGGTGTGTGCATCGTTCGCGACGTGAGTAACGTTCCTGATAGTACATTCGAACGCACGCGCGTGTAATTATATTACACGTTATTGAAATTTCGTTACGTGTCGCGTTAGAGAGTGAGAGAGTTGGAGAGAACAGGTAGGCAGGAGGAGTTTTAAAATTGATGTAATCGAATAAAACCTGCGAGGAACGTCCGCGTGACTTGAATCTCGACGCGGTGTGTACCATCTGCTCGCGACAACTGACGCTGCATTGTATTAAAAAATATAGCCGGCTGCTCGTCGCGATACTGGAAAAATGAAAAACATCCCGTCTCTGCGGCGATATTTGACGAACGATTGGTTCTTCCCTAAACGAGAATTCTGGTTCACTTTTTTATTTATTTTACCAGCTGTTTAATACGACATTCCGCGAATCCCTTAGATCCCTTGCAATTAGACACGTAATAGTAATAAGTCTACGCGTGGCTAACTGATGTTACAGCGTGTTAAAAAGTATTTTAGAAACTTTCTGATTTTACAGAAAAATATGTTCTACGACTTGATTGCTTACGACACTAGCCCGTCTTGTCACTTCCTTCCGTTAAAAGCATCCTTAGGATAAGTTCACTTCCTTCACACTCATTTTTCCGCTGAACTAAAATTGTCAAGTTTCCACCAACCACTTATCTACAGCTAAAACACACACATTTCCAATTTTTGTTTTTTTTGTGAAATAGTAGAACAACTCTTCGAACTTTAGCACTGATTTTTTTGAACGCGTATTACAACCTGTAGACGTCATTTTCGATTTTTTGTTGTACTGTAAATATTTATGTAGCGAGACATAGTATATTAAAGAAAGGAAAAGGAACGTGCAAATTCTGAAGCTGAAGAATATTTAACCGAGGAAGAAGCTGTGCCGTCGCTTGGAAAGCGGTGTCGGTGGAACTCAATTTTAAGCGATTCCGAGAGTGGTTAGACTTTAGTTTTACCTGCTTTACCTTCGCTTTAAGTTATTCTATACGCGTAACAAAGGAAATTTTACGTTTTCATTGTTTTAAAATACAATAATACGCATACTATGCTCTGTTATATAAAAAGATTACTTTTATTTAATTCTGACTTTTTACTAGCAGTGATTTTTATTAACACTCAGAAGCAGAATAACATTTCTTTAGAAAATTGAACGAAGCATTAGTTTATGAAACGACGTGTAAAGAAATTTTTGAGAAGATTGCAACTGGTAGAAGCACCCCTTTCGGAAATTACAGTTTTTAATATCGTCGCGATATTTCGCGAAGACAGACCACGCCGCGAATCGATTCGTGGCTGCATTTTCATTTCCACTGGCAGGATCCCAGTCAAGAAAGAAAGGGAATCGTCTAATGGCCCTTTCACCACCGGCCAACCGGAATCCCCCTCCTTTTCTTCCTTTTTTCTTTTTTTATCCTACGTCCGCCGTCGGAAATTCAGGAATAAGCGCGAAACGCTTTCATTAGAGCTCGCGCGTGAATTTCTCGTCGGATGCGTCCAATTCGAACTTCGAACCTCCGAATTGCTTATCCTCCAACTGTATCCCGTGATATTCTTCTTCTCGCAGGTGTTTAAACCTTCCGACTACGCGATTTTTAATATCGTTAAAAAGAAGACAAAAATAATCTAGAAAAAAATTTGATCTCTGATGAGAATCACTGTAAATGTTCTCTGTTATAAGTGATAACGAGTCTCGATGACGCAGAGTTAGCGATGGAACGCGTAAAAATTATGATAAGGAGTCTACAGGATTGAAATATCCAAGGAAATCGATAAAAGAGCGATTGAATTATTTGGCGACGTGTAGCGGTAACGAAAATTGTTCGAAATTAAATGGAACGAATGGTTCTTCTTCTACTGAACCTCTTCTCACCCTTCCTCATCTTTTCCATCGCCGTTCCTTCTACGGTGGTGTGGAATATTTTGTCAGGACGGTAATGTAATTTCGCGCGAAAGCAAGTCCGCCCATGCAATTATTTCTTTTCGCTTTGATACCAAACACCGTGCAATTCCGTGAAATTCCTGGATAACGAACCGAGCGTGTCCTGTGTTTAAAAGGTGAAAATGTCAAATGCGACACCCTCCTTTCCTATTTCACGCTAGTTTTCACTTAATGTTCGCGGCCGTGTCGCGTTTCCATTTTAATGAATGATCCACGCGCTATTAGTGTCTTTTCTCGCCGTACATTTCGCAACAACCCTAGTTTCTATAGGAAAGAGAAGAAGAAAAGAATTCCGGCAAGCTCTACTTACCCTCGAGTGTACCGCTGTAGGCGTGCAACGGATCGAACGCAATTTGTCGGCCGTTCGACCCCTCGAAAACGACGTTCTCGTGGAATAAGCTTGTATCCCTTGTAAGCCTCATCTTGAACACCCTGAAACAAAAACCAGGCGAGATTTCACGTGAGAGAGCTTCTAATAAACATCGAATACTCTTTAATCTGACACGTAAGTTAATCTCGTGACGTACAAAATTGTGTATAAGTCTTAAATCATCGACTTTGCTTGTACGAAAAGCATTCTGTGATTTCAATTACATTTCTTCAATGAAGTTAATATTGTACAATAAAAATATCCGAAAAAAAGACAAAGTTTGATAAGAAAATACTCTGCTTGTGTGTGTAACTCAATATCTCGTAAATAAAGAGAAGAAACGATAACGTAACATAATTTGATTGTCATTGCTAGGACTATTTTCAAGACCATTTTAATTTGAAATAATATTTCGAAAGCTCATGTAAAATAAAATAAAAAGTACTGCTTGATTAATGAATAGTAAAGAATATTTCGGTGAAAAGTTGGCATAAAGTTGTTTCAAATATTTTTATAATATTGAAACCGAATGTGACAATGTTTTATGACACTTTCTATTTGATTAAAAATCTCGTACAGCTTAAGAATCTGGTAATGAAAGTTTGCTTCACATTCAGCAAGTGTCTTAATATTTATGAATAGACGCGTAGATCACCCAGCAGCGAAATGAATAATCGATTACTCAATATTAGCATTCGATAATCCGTACACCTGTTTGACCACATTGCCCGTCAAACATTGTAACTACTGCTGGTTCATTAGACGATTCGATTACCGTGTATAACCAAACAATGTTTACTATAGATCAATGTATCCCATTAATCTTTTTCTCCTTTTTCTTTGTCCATATATAAAGAATACAATTTCCCGCATAATTAAGAGTACCATTAAACAATGGTAGGTTGAAAAATGGTAGTTCATCCAGAGGTAAACGTTTCAATCTATAGGTAAACGACAGAGGAATAATTTAAAAATAGGGAATTGATATTTCGTGATATTTTTCGTTCGACAACAAACGCCCGTTGACGTATGATGTTTCCGTGGAAACCGCCGCCGTTGTAAATATAATTCAGCCTGGATTTATTATATTCGAAACGATGAATTACAAACGTTGTGCCTCCGCGTGGGTACAATATTGGTTTTGAAAAGGGATCCGATCGGATAAAATACGGCGCAATAACAATAAATTTAATAACAGTCTTCGTTTGCCCCTGGTTCGAATTGACTTTACGCAGCTCTCGATCGACTGCTCTTTCAACTTCTAATCGATTTTTCAGCCTTTTCCTAATTATTACAATTAGCCACGTTTTTCTCTGTCCTCTCGAATTTTTACCAAACATCCAAACTAATTTTTCCTTTATCGACAGTCTCGATTGTTTAATTTCTTCTCTTATTCATCAGCCAAACGACTCGACTCGCGATATGAATATATTTTAACACGCTATGGACCTTGTAAGCGTCTCACACTCTTTTTCTTCTTCCTCACACTCATCCTCTCATCGTCTATTTCAGTTCAACAAATTTTCATCTCTGTTGCATCCAAATATTCTTCGTTCACGCAACTATCACACCATGCTACAGTCACTCGTGTCACAAATGTTTAGATACATTCTCTCACTCTCGTAATATAATCAGCGGAAGATGTTTAACGAAAATATACGAAAAGAGTCTTGTCTAAATGTCAGACTCTTTGAATGTATCAGGTTGTCGTGTACGGTGATTGTTGGAATGTCGAAGGAGTTGTATATACGTTGTATGTAAAGAAAATAAGGGTGAATCAGGCTTGAAAAATCTGGAGGGACGTGAGAAAAATTCAGAAAAGAAAGATCAGCATTCTTCGTGAATTGGTTTATGACAGAAGAGAAATATGTTTGGTTCTCGCAGTTAGAACATGGAAAAAAACGTGTTTTATTCTGTCTTGAATGATACCAATTTCACTAAAACTTCCTCAAGCTGAGGATCACTGTTCTATATTGAACTTCACGAGGTAGACGAGTGTGTGTCACGTAATAACCGTGGGGAAAGCGACAGAACGAGGACCACATGTTACATTGTAACCAGTCCCTTACGTGTTCCAGTGACTCACGCGCGACCGGTTTACATGCAACCATGCGCTGGCTAGCATTATACAATCGATAATCTGATCATAGCTGTGGCAGTAGGTGGAGGAGGATACATCGATGTTTTCACCTAATTATTATCTAAGCCCAACGAATATCCTATCGATCGACGAGAGACTCCTTCAATGGTTCACGCTCTTTACGCTGATTTCAATCATTCATCGTAGAGCAGAAAGCCTCCGCTATGGCCATTTGTACACGCGGATGTCACCGTGATAATGTAACTAATGAGACATTGAAAGCAACGCGTGCAGAATTAATCCGCGTTGATGAAGTGGTTATCAACTGTCGAACGTACCGAGAAAGACGGGGAAGATTAATAAAACCCGGTAATTTCCCGATGATCAGAACGACGAGGTCGACGTTATTCGACGTCTGTCGATCACTGTTGCGCAAACAGTCAGTTTCGTTTGAACGAGGTGACGTGAGAACGGCGAGGGAGGGAAAAATGTCATCTGGAAATGAGAATGGACGACTTCTGACTGGCAAACGTAATTTCCAATAGGTACACGAAGGATTTGCTTCCAAGTTTCGAAGAGTTTCTCTATTCTGAAAAGTTCCTCTTTGACTTTGATCACGTGTAAGAAGATAAACTTCGATCTGATTTCTCGGAGAGCTGAGGATTTTACCAGTGAATCCGAGGGAAACAGAAGAATCGAGGGAAAAAGATCAGATCTGAACGTTTTCACGTGACGGTGAATTACAGTTTCGTTCGTTTACTGGTGAAATTAATCGCGTATTTGTCCGATTAGATTTACAACACTGTTTATACGTATCGCGTGTGTTGTAAATTAAAGCGTACACGGGTTGTTATATTTTTATGATACTGATATTACGATGTCAGATGGGGCCCACTAATGCAACGAAATTACTAATATGATCACGCACTACACGGGAGAGCGTTAATTATATTAACCTGCAAGCGTTAATTACCGTATTGTTACGCCAATAATCATTTCACGCGACCTGACGTGTGATTTAGACAATGTTTCGCCAGCAGAGCGTGAAAGAAAAAACAAAAGAAGAATAATCTCGTCGTCCTGGTTGATGTCCCTCATTTACTTTTCTCTCTCTCTCTCTCTCTCTCTCTCTCTCCTTTTTTTTACGCGTACAATGTGCATTACCCTCTGCTTAAACGCGTTAAAAGCGCGCATAATAGTAACGAGGAGGGGAGGAAAAAAAAAATCATACATATTTATGCGCGTGAACACTCGAAGATTTAACATCCCTGCAAATGCGTATTATGCGAAAGTAATTATGGAATTGGTAGGTCGAAAATTTACATTCGAGCGGCGCGAGGGGGAGAGAGAGAGAGAGAGGGAGGAGGAGGAGGAGGAGAATTCGAATGGCCGGGATTTAATGAATTTCCATAATGGACCTGGTCGGAACAGGCAACGAGGAGCTTTAACTCGATGGAAAAACTGCTTAAAACACGTGCACCCACGCTGTTTCCTTAAGAAATACCGCACACCCGTTCGTTTCCTCCCGAGTAGAGTAATTCCTTCCTCTTCTTCCTCCTCTTCTTATTTTCACGCTGATATCTTTTAAACATCAGCGATTTGAACTATCACGTATGCGTGTAGGGAAAATAAATATAGAAAGGAACCGGGAGAACTCGCGAAATTGAAATTTAAACGTGACAAAAAGAGAAAAGATCGAGACAATGGTAGTAGGATTTAAATGGTTTGGTTCGATTGCAACGAATTTTTGCGAAACTTTTGTAATACCGTTATCGAAACTCATTAACCAATAATTTTGGTTAAAATGAGTTAATTGCCCGATTGTTCGTTGCGTTCGCGTGTCTCGAACAAATCTCCTTAAAATATTCCGCTCACGGTGTCGCCTGTTCGCCGCAACAACGAAAAATATTTAACTAGCTGCGAGAATTGGCGGCGTAACGAAACGATTGACAGAAAACCGACGACCAAGTAATACGTATGTAGATTACAATATACAACGAGGTAGTTTTTGAAACGTGGTTAGACAATTCTCGAACTTTGAAACGTTGTTTCATGACAATCGCCAGCATTCATGGAGGGAAAAGTCAGGTTGATAATGGCCTCGTTTCCAACGTAATAACGGAAACCACAGAACGGAAGAGGAGCAGGGAAAATAAGGAAGCGGATAATAACGGGCATAAACGATTCACCGGCGCAGAAGTTACTCAACGATAACCGTATTGCATTAACGTTAATACGAAACGATGTTCAGAGGAGGTCTATATCGAAAGACGTGGAAAACTCGTCCGCCATCGCGAATCTCGCGATGCACCCTTGTGAATTCTCTCTCGCTGTGGTGAGATGTTGTATTGAAAGCAGAATATTTTTCGTTTCCATGTACCAGAAACTCCCTGTAAAGTTCCCGTAACCCCTTCAACTACAAAATCGTAATAACTTTCGGTGAAATTTTGAACGATTCTGTCTCGTAAATGGCTCTATATGATTAAATAGACAGCTACAAACATATTACGTGCTTTTGATACGTTAAAGTATTGGATAGTAATTAGCTGGAAGAGCTTGAAGCACCTCGTTAGCTGCATTAAACATTTAAACGACATTTGGAACAGTTTATGAAGGATTAGAAACAAAAATGTTGTAATTATAGCAGCTTTAACTCGTTCAATATGGTGTTGTAAGAATATTAGTCGTAGAAATGAATTCTTTTTAAATCGAAATATTCGGAAAAATATCGATAAGTCGTCAACGATAATGGAAACTATTTCGAGGATTAATCTGTCTTCGTTCTCTTTAAATAAAACTTTTATCGTATCTGAAAATTAGAAAATATTTATTTCTATACTTAATACAATTCGATCCAATTAGCCAGATGCTTTTTGTCACTCACAACTAGTAGAAATAACTGAACCTTCATTCATATCTAGTTTAAACATCGATACGTCGATGATTGATCTGTTCCCATTATTTTTAAATAAAATAAAATCGATTGTACACGAAACGTGGAAAGAATTCATTTTTGTATCTAATAGAAATCGGTCCAGCTAACTGGACAATTTCTGTCACTCACAATCAGTAGAAGTAAGTGAACTTTAACTCACATTTATTAATTTAACCATCAAAGAAGGGAACAAACATTAATTTCCTACCGTGTACGTGTATTAATAAAATGAGAATACTACTCGGAATAATTGAAACGTACGATTGTCAAGAAAACGAGCTAAGTGGAGTATAATTATATAGAAAAGTTTCCAGTTTTGCAATTGTACTGTACACTCGCAAGTTTTCATTTCGATTATTTGAACAAATCTCGAAAGACTTCAATGGTTGTGCAATTCTCTGTCCTATTAGTTGAACGAGTATCAGGAATATCGAGGTTTCGAATGAGCTCATTAGGAAATAATTTATGGTATCTGATGGCTTGGCGTCTTTCAAAGACAGCAATCGACAGTTTCACAGGACTCATTCACGAAATTGGCAAGTTCGTCGTTGCATTACGTAAATAGGAACACGAGATTGTCGTGTGAATCTTAAGGGAGCTATGTATGTACGGGGGAAGTTCCTCCTCCTGGAAACCATGAGAGCTTTCCACGTTTCCCTATCCACGCGACAAACAACCGAACGAACACCGACAGCCGACATATCGAACGTATAAATCCATGACTCTTTACGTTCCGCATGTCTGCCACGCTCTCGGGAACTCGTGAAATTGATATACGGAGACACGGGGAAAAGTTTTAATACGAAAGGGGCAACTCGATGCAACTTTCCACCGCTGAGATATGGATTATGTAAAGTGGAAATTGCACGAACCTTCTTAACCACTTCAGCGGTACAACATTTCAGATTTTCATCATATCCCGGACACAGTTGTTGCTAGAAATACAATCGGGAAAGCATCGGTTGCCAGTTTTTACAGAAAACCTGTTGCACCCTTACCCTGCAATCGAACGTCATTACGAATGTTGGAAATTGTAAAAAACGACAGAGTTCATTACGATACCGAGAGCAGGTTCGATTATTTTCAAATTCTGCTTGATAAACAGGAGAACGATTAATAATTAATAAGTGAACCGGACGATGTGGAATTGACGTGTGAGTAATATTTTCGAATTAGTCATGTCTGTCGAATATCACGTTGGGAAAAAAAGAAATCACTGGACGTTGGTCAAGTATGCAAACGACAGTCGCGTTAGAACAACTATTTCGAAGTTTGGATATGTATCCAAGCGACGTTACTCGCCAGATACCTCTGTATCGCGTGCAGATTTGCATCGGACGTGCCTCTGTGACGCTTGAAACCCGAACAAAACGCGACGCGCGACAAACTCGAAACATCCTTGCGACCTGACGTTTCTAATTACTATCTCCGTAAATTCGAGACATCGTATGGGATTTCTTAATAATGATCACACGTATTAATCATCGATCGGGGATATACATATATATGTATGGAAATATCGACGAATTTCTATGATTGATACACGAGTCTCATGAAAGATGCAGTGTTTGGAATTGCGCGTAATTGGCCAGATGGAAATTAAACGGAATAATACTACGTTCCGTGGATTAACGTTTGCTTGAATTAACCAGCCGGCACTTTGCTAGGCTTCCACGTCCAGCCAAATTGCCCAATAATTCCATCGACTATTGATTATCAATTAATTTAACTTTAAATGCTAGCCCCGGTAATTAATGCTACGTCGTTCGTCGATATTTATGCAAAATTGAATTAGAACGCCCTCTCCCCCTCTCTCTCACCCATCTCCCCTCCTCACGTTATGAGAAAATTAATCGATTTATTCGCCCGTCGATACTGTAATGAAATTTTCATTTCGTCCGAACTTCAATTATGAAAAATTCAATTTATTTCTCTCTCTCTCTATTTCTCTCTCTCTTTTCCTCATACTCTCACTCTATTTTTCGTGTTTTGGTGTATTAGAAGTTAACGAAAAATTCCTTTTATAGATTAATAACAAAAGAATACGCTTCTAACACCATTTCGATATGTTCAACCGATAACATAATTTTACGATTACGCTCGCGCGAACGTTAATTTAATTACGTATGCCGAGAAATGGGAATCTTTCACATTTATGTACGTACGTGAAAATGTATCGGGATTCGTAAATTCAGGAACAGGTTTGAATAGTCGCCAAGGGGGACAGTACGCGGAGAATGCGCGTACATTTACGAAAATTCCGTGTTACTGTCGGTAGTATCGTGGCGCGAAAATTATCGTCGAGTCCCTGACGTTACGGCGTTATTGCTCAATTTACACGAGAACGACGCTCGCCTCCTCGAAAGGACGATTAGTCAAGAGCGCGGTGAGTGATGCATGTACCATTGAGAAATGGGATTAGTTGCAAGGGTAATGCACGCTCCACCCCTCGACAACCTCGTTTGCCTGATAATATACAGTGCAGGAAGGGACACGTTCATGTGTGAAGACATGGCTGCCTTCCACGCACATCGTAGGAAAACGCGCGGGAAGCGGAGGTAGCCACTTCTTGCACTCCTCGCCGTTGCTTTATCGTCCTGCAAGCGACGTTTCTCAGCTGATTAATGCCCTCGGACGTTCCTAGCCCCTCTGGCTCTTTCAAACAACGACGGGCATTTGGTAATTAGGATGAATTCTCTCCTGTTTACCGTGCTTTTTATTACCGGTTCGGCGAGTCTGCTTGTTTTCGGTGAAATATCAAGATTGCGAATGTTTTATGAAAAACGTACAAGGGGAAATTTAATCGAACGTATTTCTAATCGAAGATACATCTGTGAGCCAGGTGTAGGTAAAGTTTTATCCGGAAATATTAAGAACTGTAGAAGATATCACTGTTAATAGGAGACAAGGCACATTTCTGAACCCTTTTCGGTGGAATATCAAGATTAGGAATGTTTTATGAAAAACGTACAAGCGGAAATTGTGTCGAATGTTTATTTACTTCGAGATGCATCTATGGACCAGGTGTGAGTGAAGTTTTGTTGGAAAATATTGAAAACTCTAGGAGATATTACCGTGAATAGGAGGCAAGGTACTTTTTCGAACGCTCTTCGATGAAACATTAAGATTGAGAATATCTTATGGAAAATCTAGAAGCGGAAATTGAGTCGTGTGTTCCGTTACTTGAAGACACATCTATGGACCAGATGTGGATAAAGTTTCATTCGAAAATATCAAGAATTGTAAAAGATATCACTCTAAATATAAGACAAAGTATATTTTCAACCCTCTCTTTAACATCATCCCGTTTGTTTAAAATTGTAAAAAATATTAGGATTGAAATTTTTCAAAAGTCAGATTATCCAAGGCTAGATAACACTTCTGAGTATATCTTAGCCAAATTTTAAGTCAATCAGCGATCGATTAGTACTCGAGATACTATGTCCACTGTCACAAAGTATCCTCAACTAAGTTGATCCACGCACTTCCTCTATTTAAGCGCGTGTAACTTTATCAATTTCCAATACATCAACTGTAAATTGTTTGTAGTATATTCTCGGAAGCCCAAGCTTTCGAATTGTGTAAAATTCAGGCAATTTACCTAGACGAAATCCTTGAAATATGCAAATGTGGCAGAGCGATATATACTGTAAGCCGATTGGAACGCGACTTAATGGAATCTCTCATCAGTAGCCCAAAGGCTGTTCGATAAACAGGGTTTAATAAGCAGGGAATCGTTAGTCCGCGATACGCCACGGGTGGAAACACGCACACGCCCTTTGAAGGGGTTGGCCACTCTATTTGCTTTTCTCGAATCGATTTCGAATTGATTCTCTTGTATTCTCATGGGTGTCCTGACGATTGGCACGTCTGAATTTCTACAATTAGACGGCGTAATTGGCTCGAGCGCAATAAGTGCCGATATTAAGGTTAATTGGAACCGCGCCGCCAGTTTATTTGCAACAGTACCCAGCCGATTATCGCTCAAGGAACCCCATTAACGAACAATCCAATTAAATCTTAAGCGTCGACGAAAGAAACGAGGATTCGACCGGGCAACCTGGCCGATTTTAATTGCACTCCACCCATCTACCCTACTATTCGTAAGGGTGGATCTACAAAAGGGGTTGGATTTAACTGGAAAATAACACTAACTATCTTTCCACCCGCGATACCATTGTCCGAGGGATAACGATCGTCCTCTTAACTACCTCTTTGTAGACCAGGTTAACCATAAAGGGGTGTTTTTCCCTTTGCAAGTAGCCACTACGACTTTCTCATTCGATAATTTACCTTTCGCGACTTTCTATCGGGGCGAATAGCTGTTTTTCCTTTTTTTTTTTCATTATCGCTGGAAGATCGTCCTAGACAATTGACGGACTTCGATGAATTCATTTCAATGGAAAATTGTAAGTCGTGTCGTAAATAATAGAACGTTGTAACATCAGCGGAGAGTTGTACTCAAAAATGGCAAAGACTGAGCGAATCAGAGTAAATAGTGAATAAATAATTTAGTTAGTGTTCTACGTTATAATTCTCTGATCGTGTAGAAATTGTTTCAGTGTGCAGGGTTGGCCCAAAAGGGTTGAAAGCAATTCTAGTAATCGAGGAAATTGTCATTAGATTCGGTATCAAATGGGAAAAAGGTCTCAAAGCGCAGTGTGGCCCTGAAAGCAGGTTTCGCTTAGTTGATTTGCCGATATCGACCAGCTTTCTTGTCGATTGCAGCCCTTTTTATACCGTTTTGGGTGCCGAGATTGAACCAATGAGCTTTGACCGCGTAGCGTGTATCATTTTTTATGTTTCTCTGTACCTGAGAGTGGAAAATCGCACTCGCTAGGTTACGCGTGTACTTAGATCTACACGTAGTTCCGCTATGTTACATTGTGTTACGTTTAATATACGAAAATGAATTCTAATCCTCGATCGTGGGATTTTATTCTCACGTTTGATAGAAACATTCTTCTTTTTTTAATCCTCGAGATACTTTGAACTTTGCGAGAGAAAGAAAGAAAACGAAACGTGAAATTGTTCATGGCTCGTGTTGGCGGGAATAAAGGGTTCTTTTATTCTCCGTAAGTACTCGCGTGTAACACTTTGATTAGGGAGTAGTACATGTTTGATCGTTCCGTGATGTACTCTAGGGCCAGGCAGAGATACGAGAGGTCGTACGATCCCTGAATTTATCCTCTACTTAGCTTTATCGAGGCGCCAGAAGAATTTCAGTTGTTTTCCCTCGAGTTTGATACTCTGTCCGTCGTAAAGCTGCCCCACCATCGAGCCTCCATAACCGAATCAGCCAATAAAAACGAAGTTTTATCGTCCATGGCCGGAAAGGTTTCATGAAACTTTCGGTTTTCCTTCTGCTCACCACGGTAAACATCTCCTCCGATTTTAGATATCCTGACTTGGATTTCGTATTCGCATAAGACATTATGCTTTCTTAAATGCATTCCGTAACTTATTCCAACGTTTCGATCCATTCTCGCAGAAAATAAAAATTTGACACAGCTCGATAGAGGAAAATCCACTCTACTTGGTCAAACAACATTTTATCCTTCGTTTGTTGCGTTCAAGATGTGACGAAAGAAGAATTGTATGCCTATTAAATTTGTATCTTTACTCAGCTTCAATTTAACACTTTTTACCTACCAGAATTAATCGGTATTTTTCTACCAATGTAACAAATTGATTAACCCTCGCCCAGCCAATGTTGGGTCATTTTTAACCCATGTCTTAAATGCCCTATAATAAGAGAAAATGAACGATATCGTAAAGACCTCTCGCAAATTTTGATCTAGAATTTTTAACGCTGTGAACGCGATAGCAGAAATAGAGCCAGTATTTTATAGAATAGAAAAGTCGATCGAGTAAAGTCGAGGTTTAGCAAATACAAATTATTCGCAATACTCTAACGTTCTTGTTTTTGTTTAACGTTGAATAGCCGAGGTTAATATACAGACTCCCATTAATATTCAGACACCGTTTAAAACCGAATAACTTTTCCAAAATTGGACAAGCTCATTTGGTTCAATTAGAAAAAAGTTATTTAGCTTTAAAGAGTGTTCAAATATTAATGAGAATGATTGTATGTACATAAGACAAAGGATTACTGAAAAAGTATACGGAGGAAGAAATAGAGCTGTAAATAAAGCACAGTACGTGGCCCTAAACGTTCGAATCAGAAGACGAGCGAATGGTAAAACCATCGGTAAATCGCTAGGCGGGACTATATCGTAAAGCATCCCTTACATCCAGACCGTGGGGCAATGCGTTATCCGTGACCGAAGCACGCATTTATAAATTTCACCGCCGTTTCCTCCCGCCACATACATTTTTTTTTCTTTCTACCCTCTGGGCGGTGGTTCCAACGTTCGTATTTCCACGAAAATTTACCGACCAGCGAACCCAGTCGAGCCTTGTGGGAGCGAGACAAGGGGAATGAGGTTGGCGTCTCGACTGACGGTGAGCCTCGAGGTTAAATCCTTTGCTCTCGATTTCAAAAATGTTTAAAAAGGGCGTATAAATCAAAAGAAGAATCGACTTTCTTCGTCGTGGTAGATTGAATGGAAGGGGAACATGGTTGTACAAAAAGGAAGGGTAACGAAACTCTCTGAAGCGACGCACTCGAGGCAGGTGCTTTCTCGCGATTCGAATCGGGACTGGCTCGTATCGACCAAATTCTCTCTACCTCGGCGAGGTTGGAGAAACCGAGGTGGATGCGGCGCGAAGACGGAGAAAACTGGAGCAAAGAGGGAAACTGTCAGGCCAAAAAGCGGAGAGTTGCTCGTGCCGGGATGGGAAGCGGGGCAAAAACGCTGGTACGAAGTTTGATAGAGAATGGGAAAGCTTGATGGGGGGGAATCGAAGAAACCAAGAGCAATGGAAAAGGGTTGATGAAACTGATGAACAACATTTGCCGCTTTTTCTCCAACTTCTATCTTTAAGAGCCCTTCCATTCAGGTCCCGGGAACTTTCCAAGCAAGGAGAAAATAGCCTGTGTCAACGGTGTAACGGAAATTTGGAATTACATTAACCCTGCTATGGTCTCTGGGTCTTTTCCGACCCGTCGCTCTCGCATTTCTTTCAGAACTTCTGTTATTATACAAAAGAAAATGTAATAAAATTCGTATTAATAGGTTTGCTTTTATTTTCTTCAACCCTCTATAGCCCAAATTTTTTAAATCTTTTTTAAAATTTTTTTAACGTGATATCAAGAAAAATAAACCTTTAAATATAAAGTAACAATGAATTCACTAGCTTCGGTGATTTTGTTATAACGAATATATTCTGCAACTTTGGAGTTATAACAGTGTACGTTTGCACACTTGTGTGTGTAAAAGCCTAAGTATGAAATTGCATAAAACAGTTTGTGCTTGGCGTTAAACTTTGTTCGAAAAGATTCTGCTGTTTCATTTTTCACTATATCGTGTGTTAATAATAGCAAAATGATCGTTGAAATGCGAACAAATAAAGGATTATTAATATACAAACCGGAAGCTAAGATTTAGACTTTATTTTGTTTATCAAACACCGATAGAATAGAATATAATGACAATTGCACAAGATGGTTCCTATAGCCTCTAACTGTAGACAACTTACACAAGCATTTACTCTTATATCTCAGCTTACAATTGATAATGCTTACCAAAAATGTTATCGATTACCAAGAAGGTATTATATAACAAGATGTACACGCAAAGTTGCGATAAAAAATTAAATAAATCGATAAGATATCGATATATTAGTATGTGACTTCAAAGTGACACCGAACTGTAGAGATATTAAGATATTATATTAGATTGGTGCAGTAGAAATGTCGCTTCTGGAAATGAAACTTTATTTACACCGTATATCTCCGGGAAAGAATGTATTTACTTTCAAATTTATAAAAATGATTAATCTTCGAATCGAAAGATTCTCTGAACGCTGCTTTCACAGTGTCTTCATTCCGTAATAATCGATTTGTCGAAAAGTAGATTGTTATCGATCTACGTTTCGATGCAGAGGATGCGGGAAATTTGTTTATCGTCCACAGGTAGAAAGAAAATCGGGATCCATTCGAATGGAAATGGAGGAAGAATATTGTAAGCGGAGAGGCAAGACAGAACTATCACGTGAAACGGTTCAGCGACAGTGAAACAGAGTTGTCCGGTCCCTCGAGTGTAACGCGAAGATTTAGAGGAGCCGTGTCGATGGCAGTGACAACACACTGACGGCGTATTCCGATGCTCAACGAGGCATATGGCCACCATGTCGGGCCAGTGTCACATAAGGCTGACGACCACTGCACATGCAGAGAGTGCACAAGAGGATGCGATAAACACGTATTTGTCTACCGCCATTATACGCGATTTGCAACTGTTACGTTTAAGAAACTATCAACAATTTGTACGCAATTGATTTTATACTGTTATTAAACGGTTTGATTATTAAATTCTACGAAATTTCTTCCCTCCCTTTAATTCACACGTCAGTTCATTCATCATTAAATATACATTCCCCCGTTTGCATCGACGAACTCCATTTATCTCCAACGTATCGAAACAGCTTTATTATACACAGCTGCGCCCAGATTACAGTTACGTACAGTATCACGTTAACTGAAAAGGCATCGATGATAATTCCGACGTTCGTTCCCGTTTCCTCCTGATAATTTTCTATCGTTCCGCGATCAAATTCGATCACGTCTGATCAATTACAGACATTTCTACTGAAACCTGTTTCACTTAACAACACGGCGTAGTATATTCTCGCCTGTACGCAAGGAAGATGAATAATTGTCGTTGATTAAATATTTATTGAACGTTCAGATGCTCTTCTTTCTAAATTCTATTCGAATGCCGTTGACTGGGGACAAGGTTTAGCTGTTTGAGACACTTTTATCGTGGTTCGTTTCAACAACTGATACGTTAAATTACGTGTAACTTCACACGGTTGAAATATAATGAAACAATCCCTCTCTACTTCTCTTTCTCACTCTTACTCTACCCTGTGTAAGAAGATTCGGCTTCTTTGGCCGAACTTTGTCTAGAAAGTTGTGCTCTCAAGAGAAAGCACTTTCCACGTGCATAAAATAATTACCCCTTTGCAGTGCCTCGAGCACAGCCACTGCCTCTTTCTCCCCACTCCCTTTACTCTCTACTTTACATTATTCCAAGACCACGCATAAAATCGTCCTCGTTCTAACATGCTAAAAGGCTGCGGAACTTTTCTTAATCGATGTTCACGAGAAAATAAAACAAGGAATTACACTCGACGCCGTGTGCATTGCATAATCCTTTCTTCACGGTGTCTCTCTTGCCGCGTACAATTTTATATGGGATTTGGAATCGAGGGGAAATTCATCCCTGGGATAATTCGCTCCGTTTTTTAACGATATAAAAGAATCTCGATCGAAGAAAAACTAGTTTGTACTGTTCATTCATTTTTTCAAAAATTCTATTACAAACTGGGGTTCGAATAAAAGAAATACACATTCCTCGAGTAATTTTCTCCATTTTCTAATAGAATAAAAAAGAACGTACTCTTTTTACCTTTAATTCGATCGAAAGAAGACTACCTTTTTTCATTTTTCTAAAAATACTATGTTAGTAAATAAATGTCTACTAAAACCTGGGGATCGAATAAAAAGAAAAATACTTCGGGAGAGGAATTTGTTTTATTTTCGAATATAATAAGAAATAATGTATTTGTACAAATAAAAGCGAATTTCTACTAGAAACTGTTTGATTCACCCAAATAATTGTCGGTTGACGTCGAGACGATATGAAAATTGATATCTCTGTTGAAACAGCTGTTTGCCCAATGATTATTTCGCCTTTGACAGTCGTGAGAAACTGGAATTCTTCCACGACAAAGCTTTCTTCATTTTCACTCCCTTACTCTAGCAACCGCGTTACTTTACAGCAGCAGCAAGTTCCTTCTCCTATTCTCGCTGTCTACTACCGGTAAGAGTACGTAGTTTTACGAACCTGTCGAGAGCGTGAAGACGTAGATTCAGCGTCGTGTCCCCTGGATGCCCGGAAGCCGAAGTGTCACGACGATTTCTGCCGCGATGTTCCCTCAGTGCAGCCGTGTCGTACCAAGCGCTGCTGTAATGTCTGATATAGGACCCATGAGTGATCGCTGTAATCATAAAACGAAAAAGAGGATTTTATCGAACGGAATTTTATTCGAAAGGGGAATAAAAAAGCGTCGCGTTTAGAAGAAGAAAAAGAAGAAAAATATTTTGCTTCGAACTATTTTGACGATTCGATATATCGATGGTACACAAGTGAATAGGAATTGATTTTATGTGAAAAAGTGATTGGAAAATGTAGAATAAAATTTTCGAGGAAAATTAGTCTGAGAATTCGATTAACCCTTAGCCGTATAATAACGAGTCTTGCTCGTGATGTAAATTATGGTCAGGGTGTGACAAAAGAAGTATTTATACGTCTATTAAACTTGTATTTTTGTTCTAACTTCAGCTTGAATTCAAGATAGAAGATTTTTACCTAAAAATTGATATATAATAACTTGGACTTTCTTTATTTAAAATTTTATTGGGAGAGTGAACATTCGAGACTGATATACGTAGTAACTAAAAATTCGTACGATATTATAAGGAGTTAATTTCTAGATAGAAGTGATGTCCACATCCTTGTGCTTTCTTTATTCAATTTATCCATTTTTATTCACAAAACAAGTTCCTCTTTCTTCTTACGTTACATCAAATTAACCGTCCATCGATCTGTACCTATAAATTCTACCCTAACTGAAACTTATGCAAACCAATCGTCGAAATCGTCAGAGTTTTTCCGGATCTCAAGACAGATCGGTAAGAAAAAAAAAGAAAAATAATAATTCGAGAAGGTAGTCGCGAGGCGTGGAATTTTCGGAAATATCTCACCGTTTGAAATATCGAGGGATCTAAATGCAAATTATTTCCGTGATATAATACATTTCCCCCCCGTATCACAGTGCTCCCTATCTTCCCTCGCCGTGCCGTTTCATGCACTTCAAGTCGGCGTTTATCTATTTACCGCACGCAACACCATAACGATTTCACTAGCTAGCAAGACTCTGCCTCTCGAGCTTCAACCACCACCGTCGAGATATTATCATGCCGCTTTCATAATGCCGCTTAGAGGTGGTCCGAGACGAAAGCTGCTGACTTATTTCGCTACGGCACGGTGATGAATTACGCGATTCGTCGCGAGGATTCCACCGCGTCATCTATTTTCGCCGAGCGGTGGAAAAGTTTAGCCTGATCGATCGGAACACCATCTTCTGGGAATATTCGCGAGACAACCAGTGTGTGTCAGAGAGAGAGAGAGAGAGAGATAAAGGAAGCGAGAGAGATAAAGGAAGCGAGAGAGAAAGGAAGCGAGAGAGAGAAAGGAAGCGAGAGAGAAAGGAAGCGAGAGAGAAAGGAAGCGAGAGAGAAAGGAAGCGAGAGAGAGCAAGAAAGAGAGAGAGAGAAAGAGAGAGGGGAAGAGGAGAGAGAGAGAGAAAGAGAGAGGAGAGAGGAGAGAGAGAGAGGAAGAAAGAGAGACAGAGAGAAAGAGAAAGTGGGAAGAGAGTGAGAAAGAGAGATAGAGGGAGAGAGAGAGGGAGAGAAAGCTTAAAATCCTTGAGTCTGTGTTCCGTTTAGAACACAGCTCTTACGCTAATTCAATATCGGAGCGTTAGCAGCTGTTGCTCCGGCATACTTGTCGATAGACGGCAATTACTAATTTTCAGAAACCATAGCGAATCGATATTAGGCTACTAGACCCAGTTTAGATAATTTCTCGGCACCACGTGCCGGAACTTCGAGCTTGTTAACTATTATATGTATGTATATAGTTTACCGCCCCCGTGCATGGAGGCATAATGCGCGGATAATCAAGATCTCGGCTAGAATCAAAGCGAAACAACCGAAGGATATACACATTCTCGTATAACACACTTACTTAGTTTGAATTTATCATAATTTACTTTGCTTGAATTATAATTTATATAGTTTCCCGCTGTTAGTCTGTACGTGTAGCTCTATGCAATCAAATCTTGGCTAAAGTTTATCAACGGTCTTACGATAAGGACCAAAAGATCCAGAAGATTAAATTATCAACAGTATACCTGCGTCTCCTGGCTGCTTCGTTCGATAGGATATAATTCAAAATATACTCGCTCTTTAAATTAGGTTGAAACAAGTTAAATTAATATAAAGAAAGATTTGCAACAATGAATATTCGATTTAGTCTCTCAGCACACATTGATTGTCGCACTGAGAGAGATTCTCACGCGTCTGTCGAAGAGTAAAAACGATTAATTCGCTGTCAACTTATTAATTAAGGATTCTCCTACTAATTTTCATCCTTTTTTTAAACACTTTTCATTATCCCACAATACCGTGCGATTATCTTTCGGCAGAGAAGATTATAATCCACGAATCAAAGGAAAGAACAGCTATCTTTGATATTAAATGACTGAAACTCTCGTTTCTATCACCATTCCAACGACAAAAGTCAACAGCTCGATTGTGCTTGAACGTCGCGGGACGAGAAATTAGATCCCCTTTTCAATACCGCGTCGCTTCGTTTCCCAACCGCGAAATGTTTAATAAATACGATCGTTTGATTACTTCAACAAGTTCCGCAACTCCCGTTCGCACGCAGCACAACGGCGTTGTTATTATCGCGGTCTTTTAACGCGAACGAATGTTGTCGAACTTTGAAGTGGTGCTCTGGTTGGGATTGCAGAGATGTCGTCTAACTTCGTGAATCGACACCGTTAGTCACGGTTACACCGGAAACGGCTTGTAATTTTGCACTCGTTTACCGTCGTCGTTGTAGGCAGGAAAGGAATCGCAAGTTACAGCGCGTGGATCGAACGATCTCGAAGAGATTATAGAAAAGAGTATCGACTATACTGGTTCTTTTTTCTTTTTTTTTCTTTTTTTATTCGTACGTTTGCGCGTCGTTTCGTCGCGTTGGCAAATATTTGAAGATCGAAAGACCGGGCGAGCATTTATTGTCGCGTGTAAAGTGACGCGGTGCAAGTGACAGGGGTGCAATTACCGGCGTCAAATGTTTGCCCGACAGATAGCTTAATAACGCGCGGTGACGCTATAATGTGCAGCTAATGGAAATATTCTTCGGCCTTTTGTTTCACTAGACTACGGTACACAAACTTAATTCCAAAGTTACGGG
The DNA here is from genome assembly GCA_951804975.1 of Anthophora plumipes. NCBI lineage: Eukaryota > Metazoa > Arthropoda > Insecta > Hymenoptera > Apidae > Anthophora > Anthophora plumipes. The sequence goes on from OX638121.1 coordinate 1,378,856, forward strand.
CCAGAGGAAGCAATTTCTTCTCGATTATACGCGGAAAAATGCTGCCGGTGCGATAATATCGTCGTTTCCCTTTCCTTTCTCTCTTCTGTTTTCTTCCTTCTTTCTTTCTTTTTTTACTAATTGCCGCGGGACGAGTAACCTAATTGAAACGCCCCACGCTTCACGTGCAAACTTTGTCAGCGTATTTTAGAGAATAGAGATAAGAGCAACATGTCTTACGTCTCTATATAACGCTTCGTTCAAAAGTTAGAATCTGTTAAACGTGTTCCCGCGATAAGAATAGATCTTCGAATGAAATTTCAACAATCGTACGAGAAGTTCGTGTAACGATATCAAGTATCGACGCTTTATCTTTGGACATGGTTAAAAATAAGAAGGAACACAACAGCTTTTGTTTTAATTAAGATAATTTCATACAATATGGAGCAGCTATTCGATGAGAAATCTATTTGCATTTCCTGTCTGGTTCAGACTAATAAATCCAGCAATATCGGTCTTCGTGATTTCGAAACGAGTATCAGCGGGTCGTGAAATTCTATACGATGCTCGCAAGAGTAATAATAGCTACGCTTAACTCGTTTATTCGCCGACTTTTAATTTCTAGATAGTCAGTAATGAAATCAATCATCTATCGTTATAGACAAAAGAAATTCCACAAAACATTCACCATATTTTTAAACGAAGTAAAGAGATTAGATCTCTTTAAAAGAGAGAAAGAGTTCTCTTTATAAACTCTTAGAAAGAGTTCTCTCGATAATTTTGATAATAAAACTGCGAATTTTGATGCATTTAGAGGAAATCGAAACGTGCAAAATTGCACAGAATACACGCAACGTGAAAATATATGCAAAATATCGAAATTGCAGTGCTTTCTGTAATACCTGAAAGATGAAATAATTTTCTAAAGAAATTTTTCGTCGCATTTTCAATATATATAAATGCTGCACAAAAATCTGCACTCTGTTTACAACAGTGTTTGCGAAATTCTAATAGAAACAGTTAACTCTTTGACTACGACGCATTTTTGCACAAACCCATCGATATTCGCATGATTGGCTGCTACTATTACCTATCATATTCACCTGTTATCCTTTTTTCTGATCAAACATTTTCACAGCACGTCATATTATTTTGAAAAAATAACAAACGAATAAAATTATAAAGCTGATCACAAATTGAACCAAATGAACACTTCTATATGCAGCAAAGGAAGAATTTTATACGATTTCATTCACGATGCGATATTACGAGAATAGCGAAATTGAGACTGAACAATGTTAATAAAAACATGTGAGCATTAAAAGACTTGCCAATATTCAGCTGTTTACAATTACTATGTTACGTGTAACGATCAATTCTATGTAAGAAGAACAGTTGTAGTAAAAAAATTTAGAGGGCGTATATATACGCTTTTCATAGTCAAAGGGTTAAAGAAAGAATTTTCCTTCGACGATCCACACTGTCTCAGTGATTCACTCAACTTCGTTCTATCTTTACGATTCAAGCAAATTCTTTCTCATATCATGTGTCTCAGCAGAACAATCGTATCACAAGGGATACATCAACCCTAACACAAACAGGAAAGCGTTTCAATTCAAAGTGCAGAATTCCTCGTAAGTTGTGCATGGACGTCTAGCAATGGTATATTAGATTGATATTACATCGCGAGTGGGATAAAAATAGAGCCGTCGCTGCTATTTCTCCCGGTTGTTATCACCGCCCATTACCGTAACCATAACCGTTATTGTTCTGGAATGACATGCGCGCGCTTCACCACCGCGACCGTAGAAATCCTATTAATGACGTACGAGCGGATTCGCGATACGCCCGGTGACCACTCGCGAAATCCGTGTCAATCGGCACGCCGGCAATTATGACAGTTTCGGAACTACTGGGTGGGAAAAAATCGCCTCGATAGGCATGCTCGCGTTCGAGCGTGGAATAGATACGCGAAATTTCGGTACCGCGTCCACGCGGGCAGATATCGGCAAGCCACGATCGCCAACCTCCGTTCGACCGTCGACAGATTTATCCGGAATTTCCGCAGGATATCACGCGCACCATTCAATAACGCGTCCGCCACAGTTATCTGGACACCGATTCTACCGATACTTTTCGCGGAGCAATCGTTAGCAGGGAGAATTCCGCGTCCATCGTACGCTGCGCTGAGAAGCGTGTCACTTATCCTCAGACAACGTTGCTTGCGCGAGGAAACAATTTTTCGACATCTGCAGAATCGATTGCTCCTTCAATTTTATCATTTCTTTCGCATTTGTTCTGCTTTTTGATGATATTAATCGTTTAAGTGGCAAGATTCGACGCGATGGCGCTTCTGTTCAATTTCTAAAAATGTCAGCTATAGTTGAACTAATTGCACGTTCAGAATTTGTCAATGCGTGTCCTTATTGTTACCCTTTATCGAGATTTTTTTATTTATCAACCTGCAGATGTGACAGAAACGAGAAAAGAAAGGAAAAACATTCTTCGGCCGAATTTTTGCAAAGCTTCGTGGCATTCAAACGGTTCAAGTTTTATCTATGTTTAACTTACCTATCTCTGCTCCAAAAGTGTGTAAATAGAATTTTGGTAAAAATAATTTGAGTTCTCTATTAGCAAAATTGGTCGTATTCAAGTGTCTTCAAAGTTTCAACGTGGAACAATTTAACATTTATATTTCAAAAATTATAAAAATAATTTCCTTTATGACGAGTGTCACTCGTGGTACAGATTACGATCACTATTTGAAAAAGGAGGATTTTTTTCTTTGTTATATTAAACTTTTATTCATATTAAATTCGTAGTTTTGCTCTAACTTCAGTTTAAATTTATTATCACCAAATAAAAATCGACTTCTTTTTATTTAACTCTATATTACAACATCCAATATTCGAGGCTAGAAAATATAGCAACTAAAGAATCGTATAGCAAAAGGTTAATTCTTTTTGCATTACGTTTTGCAAAAAGTGTTTGCAAATTTTTACTTCACACGTTCTAAAAATTAGTTTATAGTGAACGTAGCCAGGTTTAAAATTACAACTCTCATATAAATAATCATTTTTAAGAGAAGAACGAATCGAGTATGATGTGCATTTTGCAAGTCCAATGAGATGAGACATACGTTATCAATTTTTACGATGAAAGTCTGATCTTACATCGCATTATAAATATTAGATATAAATGCTCCTCTGCAGAATTAATAATTCTAACTTATACTCGTTTCCCCGCCCACCAGAGATATACGAGACTGAACATGCAATTTTCACTTTCTCTTTACATTCTCCTCATTTTCCAGATTCCTTCGACAGGAATTTCTGAAGCTATCTCTCTCTCTCTCTGCAAGTTTCACTGCATATTCTTATCTATTCTATCTCTGTCTTCCTCATTTTCTCAGTTTAAATATGTCGACCATTTCCCTCGACACACAGTACCTCACGTGGTATCTAACACCCGAATCTCTAACCGAACACACACACATATATATATATGTATATTGTCAAATTGAAAGTGAGAATATTTACTCATCTCTGCCTTGCTGCTAACCCTTAACTTTCAGTGTAAAATATTTCAACGCTAAGTTCTTATCGCGATGTTAAGATAACACTGTCAGCAAAGTTTTTATTTATAACAATGTATACTCTTACATCTGTAGAATAAATGGGGGTTGCAAGTTACTGTATATTTAACGAATGCAATATCATAAATACATAAATATATCGTTGTTACAAATTTACAACTAACACGTCTTAATACGATCAAATTTTGAATTTGATTTAATTTGATTACAATTGACAAGTGTTGAATTACATGAAAGATGTTTCCATAAGAAATTCACAAGGTTAATATTTTCACGAAAGTACAATTGATCGAACAGAGAGAAGAACATAACAATCGTTCCTTATTCAGCGGTATAAATTTAGCGAGAATATCGTTGAAAAGCGACAGAAATCTCACACCTCTTGCCTCGCAAGAGGCCAGCTCATTTAACCGGTCGGCCTGCGTGTAAACTGCTTTCAACGGAAGCTTTAAACTTGCCTCTTTGTCTCGCCAGCCGAAACTGTCTCAAAGTTCCATCCTCTTTCCCTTCAAACCCAATTACATCGCTCCAAGTTGCATCAACCTTGTCTGGTACGTTCGTCGTGTACGCTTGGAACACGATGAAGGGTCTCTTACGAAACGAGACAACCACCACGTGAGATACTTCTTTGCACGAGGTCGAAGAAACAAAGAAAACCAAGAAAGAAGAAATTCGTGTATATGTGTGTGTGTATATAGCTTTTATCTAGCTTCATGAATCGTTCGATTTCGAAGAGACCGTAGAGTCCAGATGAAATCCGAACGACATCGTAAATTACTTTTCTGACGGAGTAATATCGAATATCTCGCCACTAGCCGATTTCACTCGAAAAACAGCCGTGTGCACAGCCAGAGACGTTTGCCAAACCGGTTCTCTGGCCGTGCAACAAAGCAGTCGCAACATCAGCTCCGAGAGGCAATGTTATATACATATATGTACGTGTCTCGAACTGTGTTCTCGTGTTCATATGTATCTGTGTAGACGTGTGAGTGTGAATGTGTGAGTGTGAGGCCGAGTGGAAACGCAGCGCGACGACTAATGTCTCGTCGAAGCAAGCTGACCCCCTCCGAGGATCGATCATTCCCAGACTGGTAAATTCGTAGCGCAGTTGCGTTCTATCGTCGCGCAGCACGGGCCACCAGGACGTGTACAAATAAGTAGCCTCGCTACCGCCCGTGACAAATGGGGGAGGAAATTCGTGTATGGAAACTAAGACGAATTTCGCGTGCAATTTTCTCCGGAACCTGGTGCTCCCCGGCTCACGGTGCAATCGAAACTTGAACGTGGCGACGATATATTCCAGAAACCTAGGAGGAGAGTAAAAGGAGGAGGGATAGAGAGAGAGAGAGAGAGAGAGAGAGGGAGGTGGGAGTGGTCTAGTTTCAGCACACAGTTTCCGTAGTTCGAGCAGTTTTCAAACTTTTCGTCGCGGTTGTCAACGCGTTCGGAATTCCTGAAGTTTGATCCTAACCACGGGGGCTGAAATTCTGTTTTCACCAGGCGATATACCACCACCACCCTGTACTGGGTGGCACTACCAAGCTTAAGGGTGATTTCTAAAGTGTAGGACAACATTTCTCTCTTTCTTTTCTTCTTCCTCTTCTTCTTCTTTTTACGCACGAGTGTTGGATTTTCGAGGGAAAGTTGACTGATTTTCAAGGGGAAGAGGATCTTTCCTTTTACGATGAACATCGAGGGTTGGCATTTACTTGTTATCTCGAGTCACACTAAACATCCTGGTGCGAGAACGTGGCTGACTTGACAGGTGACAAGCGGGGAAAAGGTGAAAGGGAAACGGCAGTGGTGGCGTGAAAGAAGAATAGATGGGTAAAAGGAGGTCGAAGGGAAATGGAATCCTGATCTCCCGTCACGTGTTTCATGAATTCTGAATTAACAGTAGTGCTGAATAGATAGCGTAGCAACCGAGGTAAAAACCGTCCGAGCTTATTCCTTTCTGCTTTTTTATCGTTTCGAAGAGGAGCATTTCGCGCGCGAACCGTTGACCAGAACTTCGGGGACCGATCAAATATTTAACGGAGGTTCGAACGTGCACGAAGGCAGCCTGGCAACGGGCTGATCATTTATTTGTAAAGGAAATAGCCCGAGTCCGGATAAATCGTTTTCTCGAGAGCATTATCGAGCGAAATTCATACGAGTGTCTACTCTCACCATTTTTCACGGCGATCTGGTGTCTATTTCTTTTTTTGTTTTTTTTCTACAAACACAAACTCGTTGCAATCTGCGATATTAAAACCCTAATGGTTCAACGTAATCTATAGTGTAAAATGATCTAAGAATAACAAGAGTAGCGTGGAAAGTGAAATTTACCGAACGCAAGTAGTACAAGTCAGCCATATGTCAGTCACGATACCACTTGCGTAATATCGTGCCTAACTCCCTGTCAGATTGAGTTGGGACAAAACTTGATCACTCGTTATAGTCTACAACGTGTCTTTAAACGTCTCGAGTATGAAACTTGTAGAAAAATATTTCACAATCACCCAGAATATCGAAATGAACACGAGCACGCTACAAATGCGTAACGACGCGTACTTGAAATTTACGTATCTCTCCGAATTCTTCGAATTTCTTCATCATTTCTTCCGCGTGCTATTCCACACACTCGTAACCATCGAATTAAGAAAGAAACGTCGATTTTTTCCTGGTCGTTTAAGAAGATTTACCAAGCAAGGTGCGAAATCCCCGGTAAAAGTAGTAATCACTTGGTTTAATCCAGCTTTTCCGGAAGGAAAAAGTGTTTCGAACCGAGCGGGTAACGCGTTACCATTCCCGCTATCGGTATTTACCTCCGTTCCGAGTTCTAGTCTGCTAATTCGACTAGGAAAGCAGATACACACTCTCCTTCCTTCTCTCTCTCTCTCTCTTTCTCTCACTCTTTCGTTCTCCTTCGCCTCGAAATGAATCTAATCTAGCCGCATGCACCTTTCTCCCTTCATCCCCGTAGCCAGCCACGGTCTCACAGAGTCAGACCTGGCTATCGTTTTTTGTTACGCTCGAGCGGAGCGGCAGCAGGTTGCGCGCGCGTGGACCGTACAGATTTTCAGACGTCGTAGTCAGAGTAGTAGGAAACTTTACGGAAATGGAAAAAGTCTTGGAGGAGATTCCTCCTCAACGGTCCGCCCACGGTCACGCCAACTCTCTCTCTCTCTCTCTCTCTCTCTCTCTCTCCTCTCTCTGTCTACTACTCTTTTACTCTTTTCCTGTCTTCCTCTAGTGGACCGACAAAAAGTCGATACGCCACTGCGGCGGATTTTCGACGACCGAGCATTGGCTGACTCTAGCCGAGGGAACTCGACAGAGATCCACGGTGGCCTGGGATCGAAGCCTTTGTCAGCAACTGGCCATGATCAGGAGACGGTAGAGTCTTGGAAAGAACGGTGGATGCCGCGAAATTGTACTGGTCCATCGAGAACGTCGTGGATCGACGTAGACACACTTCGTACGAGAAGAAAATCTGAAGGTTAGGTTAGGTTTATTGCCGAGTATACCATTTGCTCAAAGTACACGAAGCAACGGAATAAATGGACTACTCGATAGTATCGAGGTAAGGGTTTTCAAGTGTAGTTCAGGTTCCAGGAGTTTTGTGAATAGATAAATCTTCGATTTGCTTCGTGGAATAAATTGACCATTTTAGATACACTTTGGATTAGGAAAGGTTTACTTGTCAACGTGAAAAGCTTCCTTCACGTCGTGGTGAAATGTACCGGGAATGTGTGCATTGGTCAAAGCGTAGCATACGCTAGCCGAGATTTATTTAATTTACCGTCCACGCGAAACAAAGTGTCTGTCCTTTGCAAACAGGAACTGAACCGGAACAATGTGAAGTTCTGGGTACATATTTGGACGGGAATTAGACGGTGACTAGATCTGATATTTTTATGTTTTTACACGCTGTACTGACAAAGCTGTACGAACGGTTTGTAAATAAAAATCCACGAAATATCCAGAAACAGAACATTGCCCGTTTCGAAAGGTTGTTTCCTTGAAATTTCGCGATAATTAAAATGTTCATTTGACCATGCGACTAGTTGCAGATTCATCTTTCTACGAATCCCCCGTTCAGCAAATACTTTTTCACAGTTTTCAAAGATTAAATACGCGATCAACGAACAACGGAACAGCATGGGAGAAGAGAAAGCTCGATAGAGTAGATTGTGGTGCAACGCAGTCGTTATCTCGCGTTCTTTTTTTTCCCCCATCGTCGAGAGGGCTGTCCGCCTCCTTGCACACTTGCCATCGTTATCCGCGTGCTCGTCGAGAAGAACAGACAAAGGGATGAAGCGACGGTAGAATAGCAGGATCGAGAGACACGGGAATATCGGGTTGATCATCGTTGAAACTTCTCTAGCAGACTCATATACATCTGCTACTTCAAATGACTATCAATTTTCTCGCCTATTCTCGATAAAATCGCAGCAAGTAAAACGTGCCAAAAGGAAAAAAGAGAGAGAGAGAGAGAGAGGAAAAACCATAGGAAAAGAATAGAGAAAATTAGGAAATGTAAAGAGAAAAGAAATGGACGAGAATAGGGAAACAAAAAGGACGAACAAAGTTGGTCGAAGAACTCTCAGGCAGAGGCGACAAAATCGAACGACGTAGAGGAGAAACCTGTAGAGACGGAGGAGGGGGAAATCGGAGAGCGTGTAAAGCGCGAGTGATGAAGAAAAAAAGTGTAAAAAGGACACGTAGCAGAGGGAAAAGGAACGAGTAGTACGTTGTAGGATAGACGAGACGTAGAGTAATGAAAGAAGAGAGAGAGAGAGAGAGAGCAACGGTGTTGGAACAAGCACGTTGGGAGAACGATGGTAGTGGATGGGAGGAGAAAATCGACGCGTCCTGCAAACATCGACGCCGAAAAGAGCGCAACGGTGGTCTGGGCCGCGTGTAATTGCAGCGAGAAAGTGACCTACCGAATCGGGGACACGGTACGTGACACACGAAAAATTGGATAATGCGAATTGGCAGTAACAACCGTGTGCCACGGCTAAAGAGGAGGAGAAAGAGGAGATAGAGGAGGTGGTTACGGAGGTGGAGGTAGAAAGAGAGAGAGAGAGAGGTCCCCTGGAATAAAATTGCGGGCAACGATGTGTACGTGTCGAGGATGGGCTTACGAATGGGATGAGAAGGACGAAATGGCAGGCCGATTGCGTTGTAACGCCGCGGGAAAAATGCCGCTGTTAATGCATATCATTGCTGACGCGGCCGGGGCATTATTTTTCGAAATATTTCGCCCACGCATCTGCGACCCATGCTGCCGCCGCTCGTATGTTACGCGTATGTGACACCTCGCGTCACGGACAAGTGCACCACCGCCCGGTTGAATTGATAATTCACCTTGTTGCCAACCACTGACTCGTTCAGCTTTTCCGCCCACCTTGCCTCTTTTTCATTCGTTGATCGTTGCGCTGGAACGACCGAGTATGTCTGGTGATGAATGGGCGAGCAGTTAGGTCGAAGCGATAGCTGCGTGAACGGAGAACGATTGAATTCAATTGATAGAATGATGAAAGAAGAATGTTTTCGACACGGAGTGCTTGAGAAATCTTAGTGTTCTCCTAACGCGATGAACGTTAATAATATGTACTCCATTATAATTTTCGAACACTATTCTTTCGTCGTTCTCTATGTCTATTGTATCTTTCAGTCACGGGTCTGGAAATTATTCGATTGTTCGTAGCAGGTGTAAATTTGGGAGGCCATCCGAGCACTTTAACGTCCATTTAGAAGTTCGATGCTGTTCTTCTAGTGGCTATCCTCTACATTTGTTTACGATATTTCAACTTCTCGGATTTTCGTTTCCACATCGATGTATTTTTGTTAGCGACGAAGCTTATTGCTTTAGATACACGAGTTTCTCTTAAGAAGAATGACCGACGAGCAGCGAATAAATAAATAAATGTCGCGTGAAAGTCGGTTAAGAATGTCTGGTTGGAGCGAAAGGAAGAGAGAGTCGGAGAAAGATCTGAATGTGGAGGTGCGAGGGTAAACAAGGGTGAAAAAAGCGCGTGTGAGAGGGTCTAGAAAAGAGTATAGAAGAGGCAATGTAGAGAAGACGGCAGAGGAAAATACAGTGTATAGTTGAGAGCCGAGAGCGAGTATTCCAAGTGAAACGAAGGAACCATTGTTGTAGTGTAATAATTTAAATATATATATATATATACACATGTACACATACACTTTACTATTTCCTAAAAACGTCGAGTTAGAAACTCGTTTATTCACCTAAAACTCCTACTAGATAGAACTGTATGCTTTTACGATACAGCCAAGCTCTTGATACACGTAGAGATCCCGGTGTAGTAGAATTCTTCGAAAAGTACTCCTTCTGGAAGTATATAAAGTGTTTCCCTTTGTACTGAATTAATCTCGGTTTATGGATCTAACGACGCCACGGTTCTGTTAGCTTCTTTTGTTAAGCCAGGTATAATAAATATAGCGTGAAGATAAATCGATTCGGTTTTTTCGTATTACTTCCTCGCCATTTATCTCCATCGAAAGTCTGACGAATTGCAAGAAAGGTTGAGAATCGCCGGCGAAGATCTTAAGGTAGATTTCCTTGAGGTAATTCCGCTGAAGCAGTCGGCTAGTTGCGGAATTCTCAGCAATTCGTTAATGTTCCATCTAAGGAAAAGCAACAGAATCGATAATCCCGCGGGAGTTACACGGTTTTCGAAGAAATATTTATCCGAGTAACGCTGTTGCACGCCTGTGCGCCCGCAAATTATGGTAATTATAGAAAGACACCGGTTTCTCGTCGAAGTGAACCTTTTCCATTAGCAGCCAGTGAAGTTTCCCTTCGAGTGAATAAATTTTCCGAGTTTTCAGAAAGAAGAGAGTGTCCTTAAAAACGATTAACCTGAGGTAAAATCTAAACGAACAAATGTTCGATATCTCGGCGTAAATGATAGAAAAAAGATGGGACATTTTCCTTCGTTAAACACGACGTTTAGAGAAGAATTATCGTTTCGTTCCTTAACGAAGGGTTAGAGTCTCGATTGGAGAGTAAACAGGGGATGTGATGCACGTTTGCTCAGCTTTCTTCTTTTTCCCCGCACATCAAACATTCCTTCCTCTTCAAATCAGCAAAAGAAATGATCACAAGTACCTTCGTTGTTAAACGGTAGGATTTATTAAACATTTTCGAATATCACCGGTGATCTCAGAAAGAACACACGATTCGTGAACGTCGATTAAAGTTTAATTGTTTCGCATCACCGGATGCGAAGCCGCGCTGAAAACGACGTCCTCATCGTATCAATTTTATTCACGGTGATGAATAGCGCTTTTACGGGCTTTCACTTCGTTTATCATGCCGGTTTCATTTAATGCCACATAAAATGCTGCCTTTCCCTAGCTCGAAGCTGTCTCGGGAATATTTGATTGAACTTTCAAGACCGCAGCTTCGAAGCACGATTCAAAGACGAAATAGTCCTCGATGAACCCTCTGTATATATATACAGAGAGATAGAGAGATAGAGAGAGAGAGAGAGTGAGAGAGAGAGAGAGATTATGAGAGAGAGTATTATGAGAGAGAGAGAACGCGGAAAAGATCGAGAGAAAAAGAGAGAGAGGAAAGATGGAGAGAGAGAGAAAGAGGAAAAGATCGAAAGGGAGAGGGAGAGAGAGAGAGAGAGAGACAGAAAGAGGAAAAGATCGAAAGGGAGAGGGAGAGAGAGAGAGAGAGGGGAAAAGATCGAGAGAGAGAGAAAGAGGAAAAGATCGAAAGGGAGAGAGAGAGGGGGGGAGATCGAGATCGAGAGAGAGAGAGAAAGAGGAAAAGATCGAAAGGGAGAGGGAGAGAGAGAGAGAGAAAGAGGAAAAGATCGAAAGGGAGAGGGAGAGAGAGAGAGAGAGAGAGAGAGAGGAAAAGATCGAGAGAGAGAGAAAGAGGAAAAGATCGAAAGGGAGAGAGAGAGAGAGAGAGAGAGAGAATAAAATTGTAGGCGAATCTTCCAACGACTTTCCGTGACACTTGTTAATAGAAGAAACGGAGTACAGAGACAATCGAATCGAGGAGGAGCGAGCGTTTTAATTACGCTGTTAAAATTTACCACGTGCCCGCGTAACGAGCGCGTGTAACGCGTGCAAAAATGTAGAGAACCCGAAGGAGGATACTCGTTCTCATGTAGCAGGGCATAGTTCCAATGTACACAACGGTAACTTCGCCGTGGCTGACCTTTAACGAGTTATTCTACTGCTAGCGATTCGAGTCGCGTTTCCCCGCCGGGAAACGACGCAACTCGAGCGTGGAAAATTATAAAATTGAAACAATCAATTTATCGATGCTACTGCCTCGCCCTCTCTGTTCGTATCGTTCGAACGAATTTCGGTGCACTTGCAATTAATCAATTCTGTTTTCTTCGTTTCTTTTCTTTTTTTTTCCCCCCCTTTATTTCGTCCCTTTCTCTCTGCTCGTAATTTCAAACCAGACGCTCTGTTATTACAGGAAAATCTAACGCTTATCGGAGATTCGGACATACTGTGAATTGAATTGATACACAGGCGTGCACGTTTCTAATCTGAACGGGGAATAAATAAACGGCGTGTGTAAAGTCGTGAAAATGTGCTTGCGTATCTCGCCCGGTAGAATTTGTTGCGCATTTTAATACGCTGTAAAAGGGAAAGATACCGTGCATCACGGAAAATGAACTGCGTAAGCTAGATTAAGCACGGCACACGCGACGTTGGCTGCCTCGCGAGGTTCGCGTAAACTTGTCTTAATTGTTTCGGCGAAACTTTGCTTTTTCGGGCGAGACCGATAAAGCAAAATACGGTGTAACCATGCAAGACCGTCGTGAGAGAAATAATAACGAGTTTCAGGCACGTGTCACGAGAGATTCGTATCTTGAGAGGGTAAAATAGGTAGAGAGACGGTCTTAAAATCACTCTTAAGGAACTATTGTTCGGACGAACGCCGCGTCATTTCCGCCGGTGAAAGTTTCTCGAAAACGCGAACGAAGACGTTCGAGATGGTCTTTAACGTTTTATCAACGCGTCACCGGTTCGTTTCACAAGCACAGAGGAAATTCATTACGCGTTTTCTAAGGTTCATTTTCCAACGACAGATTTAATTCGCCTCGGACCTTTAACTCGTGTCAGACTTTTGTGTATTATACCTGTGGAAAAAGCGCCTCGACGCTGGATACAGGAGGACGTCATTCGTGGGGAATACACAGGTATAATCTTCGAAGCATCCTGGTATACCAGCAGGGTTTTTCAGCGAGACTGTAAATCCACCTTGTACGAGGATTACCGGACGTTGAATAGATCGGTCTCCACGGTTAATTTAATTCGTCGTGCAGCTTTTTAACCCGTCGGTTGACGGTTTTTCCGTGCAACCAGCTGCGAAACTCGCTCGTCAAATATTGAAACACACGGTGAAACAGTCCCTCCTTAAATTGTTCAACGATTCACGTTTCACTCGTTATGGAGAACTCTGGTATAATTCATGTATGTCTCTTTCTTCCGCTGTATTTACGGACGAATATATGGGGTGTTTATAGAAGCTGTTGTCAAACTTTAGAAGCTCGTAACACTCGTCGAAACAAGGAAAGAGATATATTCCTTATTTCTACAAAATCTTTTTGGATTTCGGAACTCTTTCGGATCAGAAATTTTTTCGATTGATGTCTAAATAGCCTGTCACACCGTTCTTAAAATTCTAAAGCAGAAATATCTAATAACTTGGAAATTAGTGTTTTTAGAATCATTTTTACAAAGATGTTTTTCGTATTTTGATGAATTCGACAAGGACTTTTATAAACTTCCTGTATTTACGTAGGAAATCTTAGCGTGTTTGACAAACCATTGACCTATTCTCCTTACTCTCTGATGAAACTGTTTCCCGCGGTATTCTCGTTATCCGAAAATTGCTTTTCAACGTGGATTAGGCTAAACCATTAGTGTCATCATCCAGGACCCGCGTTTCAGAGATCCTCCATGACTTCACAACGTTGCTACACTGTTATCCGCATTGACCGACAGCTGCGTCGACTGAAGGGGATTCCTTTGTGGCTGAGCCATCATTGACCCACATCACTTAACGCGGCAAGAGGGAAAGAAGGATTTCATTCTGCAAACATGCACCAGCGAATATCGTCGATTTCTCAGCTACGCAATCGTATTTCCCCTCTATTTCACTTTAGAACTGTACATACGAAAAATAGAGCGAACAAAGGGAATGAACAATTGCACATTGTTCGGTGGTTTTATATCGACAGAATGTAACGAGAGAGCACGTTTATTCAATCTCTATAGGATTACGTAGACATTGGTGGACTCACGTTTAACGTGGCTTATCGATAAGTGAAAAATGATGCACCGGAAATCAGGCGAATGTGTGTTTACGAGGTATATGGTGACTGGGTTCCGGTGAAATTTCGCGTTCGACAGGGATACGGGGGCGCCATCAATCTCGTGGCAATTTTCCTAACGCTATGGCAGGCGTAATAAAATAATGCGTCAGTGAATTTGCAAGGCGTGGATAGAAGGGGACACTGAAACGTATGTACCAATTTCTGTGGCCCATCAAACGTGCCTGCACAGCCCCTCGCTCCCTTGGTCAACGATCAACCATGCGACAAACCGATAACAACGTACAAATTTCAATTAGAATTCGACGGTGGACGCGGCGCGTTTAATTATCGCGCCAAACTGCCGTTGTCCCGTGCCTTCGTTGCGCACGGATTCGTTGAACGTCCGAGAAAGATGTTCAATTTCAACAATCTTCTCTCCCTCTCTCGATGTTTGCATATATATATAAAAAAAAAAAGATAGGAGGAAAGAAAAATGGAGAAATTGAAAGTCCACGTGCTTTCTTCACCATAGCTCAGTTGAAGAACGTACAAAGGGATTGAATAGTCGCTTTGTAACGTAATCAGAAAAGTATCCTACGTCGTTCCTCTCGATGAAAATGACCGATTTAGAGATAATCGTAGCGGGCAATTAAAAGCAGCGTTTCACGGTGCGAATGTTGGGCTGCTGTCTCTTCTCACGGATCATTGATCGAACGTGACGTGTATCCGGCGTGTCGTAAAAATTCATGGCCGAAATTTACGAGTGAGGAGCCTCGAAATTTCCGGCTAACGATCCGCTTCGAGGGGTGCCGGGATGGAAAGCCCGTGTAAGCGGCAACGGTGGGGATGCGCGAGGATGGGATAGGTGCAACAGAAAGCACGCCAATTTTATTGGAGGCTCGTTTATGAGTCGTTTGCCGGCCGCTCTTTTACGAGCTATCGATAAATAAGCGAGGCCGCTCATGCGATAAAAGCGGAACGCTTCGCGTTCAGTCTATGTCGCCGCGTCCAGAGAAATTAGAGAAACGTAATTGCGAATTCTCGCCTGACTGCCAGCCCCCTCTCGTCATCCGTTTCGCGTCGATTAAATCGCACTTCTCCCTACACCGCCAACCCGAAAAATTCTCGGCTGCTTTTCGATCCGTTTCTTTCTTTCTATTTTTCTCTTCCTTCTTTTTTTTTTTTTTTTTTTTTTTTTTGTTCAACGCGCTGCGGCTTCGGGACGAGCGCAATTACTCGAAATTCACTTCCTACGGTTTAGAAAGGGACTATCAACGAACTCGCAGAACGATCGGATTGAAAAGAGGATGATTAAAAGCATTGTTCGATGATTAACACGTTCTCTGTTCGCCAACTCGTACATTTCTCCTTTCCCCTCCCCTCTTTTTTCTCCCTCTCTCTCGTTTTCAATCGATTTTCCCTTGTTCTTCGACCGAACCTTGATCTTTCAATCTTCACGCGAGCTACCGAGGCAAGAACGTCTTCTAAATATAAGAAATGTGAACTTTTAAATGTTAAGAGAAAGACGAATCGAACTACTTGCACCTATTGCGTTAAACTTGGAGACTGATAAACGATCGTACAGTGTAAAAGGGACGTTGATAAGAACAAGTGATAAGAGAGTAATTCTAACGGTGACAAGTTGGATGATGTATCTTCAAATTATTTAATAATTTTGATCGAGCGGCTTATTAGCCAGGATCCACTTAACCGGCGCCGCGCCAGTCTTCGAGCTGCTTTCGTTATTTTTCCAACGGCTTCCCTCTCCCTTCAGCTTTATGCAAAACACCGGAATTGTCCCCAGGAACCTAACGGAGCTAACTACAGGCACAGCCTTGATCCCCGAGAGCATCAAGATCTGTCACGATAATCCGCAATCTCTTTTGCGTTTGAGTCCAGGAAGAGGGTATAGGGTAGACGGAGGAGGGGAAAGAGGGAAGCTTCAACGAGGCTTTTACCGTTCCATTCTGCTCATGCTAAGCTGCAGTCACTTTCACAAAGGCTCGCACAATTTTGTTCCGCTCGAAGTGCATCGCTTTGCAAAATCACTTTGAGATTTAATAACGTCCACGTGGGGAGAGGGGAGGTGGGGGATGATTGAAACGAGGCAAGAAACGAGTTAAACGTTTGCTTAAATAAATTCATATCTGACTTAAAACACATACACACACAAAGAGAAAACGAGAGAAATCCAACTCCGTTATGTTTCTATCGTGTGTTCAATTTCATCGAATCAATTGCTCCTATCCAATCCTTTGAGCACCGTGAATGCACATATGTACAAGTATACACATACGCAGCCAATAAAGTGCCCTCCGTATGCACTATGAATCTATTTGAAACGAATAAAAACTGGTTCCGTCCGTTTTACCTGAATCCGTGTAATGGGGGCAAAAAAAAAAGGGGGCTGATAAAGTTGGTTTCAAGTGGTACAACTCGACGATATTTCACACGGTACGCGATTCGCGAATGAGATCAACGTTCGTTCATCGGTGTATCGCTTCCAGACTGTGTAATGTGGCGAAAGGATTAAAATATCCTTTTAGATTCGTCGTTCTGTCGCAGTAACATCGTCAAGATTCTTGCTTCCATCCCTCGATTTCGAATTACAGAACAAAAGAGTGCATCTCTCGTCTGGATTTCACTACAAGGGCTCGCCTATAATCCTCCCTTTTATTATTTTCCTTTCCTCTATTTTTTTGTTCTCTTTTCTTTTTTATTTCTTTATTTAATACCGCAAGATAAAGGTGGCATTAATTAAATTCCAAGCAAGAACTTGAAGAAAGGCCTGGCGCGGTCGCGCAGGATAATCCTGTTGGGTGTACTGCGTTAAAGGGCTTGCCTGCCAGCGAAGAAGCAAATTACGCGGCCGCTGCTTTCGGGCATAGTTTAAAAACGCGGAAACAAAGCTAACTCTGATTAAATGCATCCTGGGGTCCGGCTTGTAAGAGGCTTAGAGCATGGAAACGGCGAGCTGGTTGGCTACACGAGCTTTTCTCCGCCTAACGAGAGATATCATAACGAGCTTGCCCCTGCCAATTACGGCGACATAATGAGATCGGAAGTGGCCCTACCTCCTTCCCTACTCGTCAATTATTAACCCCGTTTCCCTGTCAGCGCCCCTACGTTCCGTCCCTGAGGGTTCTCCAGACGTCTCTCTGTCTCCTCTTCTCTCTTCGCTCTATACATCTCTCTCTCTCTCTCTCTCTCTCTCTCTCTCTCTCTCTCTCACGTCGAATCATCCCTTAGACCTTAGACCTTAGACTCTGGCACTGAGCTACGCTCATCTCCTTCGCGTCTACGTTCTGATTAAATTAAATCACGCCTCATAGCTAGACGCGCATCCACGCCGAGCGTCCTTTAATCGAATCCAGCTCCGTTAATACGTCGGTGAAACTTCTTAACGAATTAAGAAACTGCCACCTGATTCTTGGCCTCTGATAGGACGGCAACTACGCCAGCCCCCTTGGCGCTTCATGCCCGTCTGCACGAGATATTGCTGTAACTGCTTCAATTACGCCTGTAACCCTAAATCAATTGGCTTATCTATTCTGATTTACGCCCGCCTATATATGCGGAGGATATTCGTTACATGGAATTTTCGATGGGGAGAGAAGTTTGGTTCTTAAAGGATGAAAAAAGTCTCGTTATACGTCAGAATTTCAAATTCATCGATTGATTTATTTTCTGACGTTGCGCTCAGTTTAAGCACAATCGGTTATATTTCACTCTCTGCTCTTCTTCTTTCTGTCGGGAAAAAGAAACAGCGGAGACTTATTCCGCAGATTTAGCAACGAGGAGAAAGAAAGTGGGGCATTGTTTCAATTATCCGGTTTTTCGAGCGCAAGAACGGCATTAATCCCCGAGTGTTGTTCCTCGCGCACGCGGCAATTCATCAACTCGCAGTTTCCTTTCCTCCCCCGGTATGCAGGGCAACACCGAGGGAAAAGAAGCGTCGCGGTGCCGCGGGTATAATAAACGTAGAAAATGTGCGAACACGTACGCGAGGGAAAGAAACCGGAGAGAGCCGGAGGGATGAGTTTTAAAACGAAATGCGCTGTCGTCAGGTGGCCGTCACTTTTGAACGTGATGTCTTAAACCGTTCGAACGAACGAAAATAACCGTGATTTCTAAATAATATTCAATTCAACCGTCCCTCGAGCTTCCTCGTGGATTCGTGAGCCGCAACGATTCCTCTTTAACTAAGCCTCCACTTCTGATGCAATAATTATTTCCTTGAATAGAGGCGAAGGCTCCGAAAGCATCGTTATACCTAACGGTATACTCTTCCTTTCGAAGGATCGTTAAGAAAGAAGAAGAAACATTCCCGGTGATACTCTGAAATTCCTGTTCTTCGTTACAATCCACCTTTGCAACGGAATATTCGAGCAACTATTCGAAGACGAAGACGAAGGACTTCCATTCGATGCTCGTTAAGATCCTCTCGAAATCTACTTTCGACGAGCTCTCTTCGATCCCTTCTAAAAGGAGGCGCTTGTTTTTTCTCCCTGTTCACCCGGTATACATATACATAATGCCTTCAGCCGCTTGTTCTAGTGTTACTACGCTGATCCCTCTTCACTTCGAATACCGATCACCGAGCTTTCTCGGTCGTAAGACAAATATTTCGCCGGGAACATGGCTTTCCTCGCTAAATTGTTTTACGAGCACCTTAATCGAAGGCCAACGCAACTGGACACCGTATGGTCTAGGTCCGACAGAAGAGAACTTGACCCTTCTTACAATAAGGATCGAATTTTTGAGGAATGATCATTCGCTAACTGTGTCAATAGTGAAGTATAAAAAGACCTGAGCAGATCGATTGCATAGATAGACGAAATTAAGAAGTACATTAAAGTAGATCAGAGACTAGAGAATAGAACAAGGAAATATATTATTCTCGACAGGATTAAGAATTGTAAAAGTAACCGCCGTAGAGTAATTCGGTATATCGTTGTTTTAGAGGAGAATCGATTGTTTGTTAAACATTAACTAAGTTAATTGAAGAATTTTTATAAACAATCTCAGCAAGAACATAGGAACATAAATCAGAACGCATCTCAAGTATCTGCAAAGTCAAGAATATCCACGATCAAGGATCGTGGAAAATTGATGAACCATCATCTACGTGAGAAAGATTGTGTGCTAGCTTCATTATCATCACGAGTAAGGTTTTTAGTTCTCATAATATTCCCAGAAAATATTTCAAGTGTCTAAAGTTTGTCGATAAAAGTGATCAATTTTCATTCGAATTTATTTTCACTTCTCGACCAGAAGGACACTTCTGTGTTCGGTTGAACAGAGTAGCAGAGGAGTACGGACAAGTGTGAAACCGGAATGTGTCCGTCGACGTTCTTCCTTTTTTTTCTTTTCTACCCGTGTCGTTTTTCTAGCGACGCAAGCAGGGAAATTAGAGTCGGGCAGAGTAATCGCGACACGGTCTTTTCGCGTTTCCGATGGCCCTTATTCGCTTGCAGCTGCTACCACGCGATAAGAGGATTTCACAATATCGAGTTACGAGCGTGTGCAAAGTCGTTACATCGGGGTCGAGTGCCCTTCGAGGGCCCTTTATTCCGCACGAGCACTGCCAGGAGCAGCCACCTTTCGAGATGTTCTTCTCTCTTCTATCCTATTCCCGCCAACCTCCTTCTGATTCCGGTCTTCGAAAAACCGAGGGCTCTCCAACTTGGTTTCGCGATAACGTTGCCTGTTTTGTTTCCTCCTGATCGACGATCGAGTATAATCTGGAGAATCGAACGGCTATCCGCGATATTTCTTCTGTTTTATTTATTAGCAACGTGATTAGGTACTATTCGATACAACGTAGACATCAGGAGTTTCTATCGAGAGAGATATCCAAAGAGGATTTCTTCAAACACGGTGAAATCACGCGGATCTACAGATTGACGATTATTTTGTCTCCTCTCGTAGACGTTAAACGAAGGTAGGAATAAATGTGGCGGGTGTATGCAGAGGGTCAAAGGTACTCTGTCAAGGAGCGTCGTACAGCCAGGCAGTATTACTGTCTTTACTGGTACTTCGTAACGCGGACAGTTCTATTCAAGACCGTACCAGGAAGTATAGCGAACAGTAATTCAACGTTTATTTGTGGGACTGGCTTTTAACTGTCTGGCCTGTGTGCAGCCAGATTTAACCGTCCCTTGCTACCGGTGCTGAGCTATATCTCTGAAACCAGGCCGCGTTGCCCTTAATCAACGCACCGGAAACGGTGTTTGCGAAAAATTCTGGTTCTAATTAGCTTTCTCGCGGACTGTTTGCCATCAAATTTTCACCGTTCTTCTTTTTCTTTCTATTTTTTTTTGTAACGCGTCGCTGTGTCGCCCTTTTATAATTCGCGATAATTCGTGGCTTCGAATTAGGTTCTTTGGACCAAGTAATGGAAACGACTCGCACACAGTGTTCAAATAGGATGTACAATTTCTCTTATAAATAATCAACAAAATACGTTTGATTTGTATTCTACCTTTTTGTGACTGTGCATGGAGTTTTATAAAAGTTATGTGATGTTCCATTGGTGGATTGCAGTGTAAGAGCTTGCTAAAGTGTATTTTCATTGAAGATTGTGTGCCTGGGTGGGAAATTGTTATTAAAAATTGAACTAATGAGTTTGTTAAGTAGAACAATGTCTTTTAAGATCGCTTTTGTCCTCCTCGATGAGCCTAGCATGTAAACTGGACACCTCGTCTTTTAGAAAAGTTCATTCCACGACAGTTTTATGTCAGATCAATTTAAATCTGTTCCACTGGCAATTTCTTTTCCTAGTTAAAACCCCGTTATTTGCATCCAATTTATCGTAACGCGAAGCAACGCCGATCTAACGTGTGATTTAAGCGAATGACACGCAATAGCCAACTTTCCCCCTATGCTCCTCGATATCTCGTTCGAGCGAGAACGATTCGATAACACACACTACGAGCAGTTTTTTTCCAGATAAGACGGCACAGACCAGCGAGATAAATACTCCCTCGACCCGTATGAATATGCAATTTTATATTCCACGATCGCGGTCCCTGTTAACCACGCGGTTGCAACGTTTCCCACACCGCGGCGCGATGCCCATCAGCGTCACGACGCTCTAACGTTAACCAGACTAGCTATCTTCAGCTCGTATAATCTGCCCGCTAGCAGCCACCTTGATTTTTCACATGAATTACGAGCAACCATCCAACCTCGCTACAGCATGTCCTTCTTATTTAGATGGTTCTCGAGTTTCAAAGAGCAGGATACGCTCCCGGCTACCATCTGCTTTTGTCTTTCGACCTGTTTCGTTTATTTTTCTCTGTTTTTCTTCCTTGCGTTCGTTTGTTTTCTTTTTTTTTTTCTTGTTCTCTGTTTTACCTAGAGGTAGGCTATTTTTAACGATTTCCTTCGCGAGAGTAAAACTCCCGCTCTTCTTGCGAGAATTTCCAGGAAGAAGGAATCTCCTTAAAGAGGGGAGTCGAAACATTAATCGCAGAGGAACGCTCACGATTGCCTCGAGTAATTTTGGTCACGTAGGGAGATGTTGGATCGTGTCCAAATGCAGCCCTTAATCCTTCGAATCCTATCCATTTGAACGAGTTAATTAACAAATTCGAATCGTCGTTGCATAGGTACCAAGGTGGATTTGAGTAAATCGATTTTCTAATTAGCCTCTAGTATGTGCGCGCAAGTGGTGTAAGGTCGTGCTTGGTCAGACATCGAGTACGCGTTTTACTTTCGAATGGGAATTATTTCAGGTTCGGAGGCTCGGTAATTCCGTCTGGTTCGTTTTGAACGGAAACCAACTGTTCTAGACTGTCCACAGGGAGTTTATGCGTAAAAGTTTGATCCAAAAAATAAAAAAAAAAAAAAAACAGTGGAAGAAAAACGAACAAAAACACAGCTTGAAATGAAACGAAGTGGGAAAGAGAGAGAGAGAAAGAGAGAGGTTGGTTTCGGTATCGATCCGTAACACGGGCAACAAACATTCGACGGTCATCAGTCGAATTTGTAAAACATTCGCATCACCGTGGTGGCCGAATAGCGTGCGTAACGAACGGCCACGATCCACGAGTGCATTAGTCGTCGCAAAAATATGCAATTTTATGGCACGGCCGCGTATTATTCATCGCCGCGCGTCGCCGCGTTTGGTTTGCACTCGAGAATGACGTGCCGTGCTCGTAATGCAAACCAGACACTCGCGAATAACTGACGAGAAAGATGGTGTTACGGTTTCTACCCTACGATAATTTATCAGTGCACGATCCTTATGTTAGATTCAACGTTCTATTCTCTTCTTTTATCCATCTCCATTCCTAACCGCGCAATCGTTTTCAACGGAAAGAACATACCCTATCGTTATTCTCCTGACTTTTATACAATTTGCAAATATTTCTAACTGTATATTCTCGTTGTATACGGTACACGGTGCATTTCTGCAACGTGCAGACGCTTCATTTTACACTTGTTCATTAATATTCCTTTAAAATACAACGAAGTATTTTTAATTCGTGCATATATACTACGAATGTTCTAATATCCGAATATATCTTTCAGTGACGTATACCTGCTTACGGTTCAAACGACTCTTCTTGACAAATATTAACCCTTTCGCTACGAAAAGCGACTACAGTCGCTATCTCGTAAGATATCATTCATATACGCCCGGCGACCATAATCGTTTGCTATTTTACACGCTTCGTAATTTGGTTGCTCAAACACTTTTTTTTTTATAGTTCCATTTGTTTCCGACGAGCGATACATTCTGGTAACGATAAATAAGCAAATGTTTTTCGAAGAGGTTCATTGATTTTTCTATCGATTTCCACGCAATATGTACACTTTTATCGCAGCGTCTCGTTCAGTGGGAACATCTCGGTGAAAAAGACACTCGTAGCGAATTGCTTAAGGAAAAGCATAAGCGTTCGAGAACCGTTCGATATTCTTTGCCATTCGAGATACGTGGGCTACAAATTGAAATAGCACAAAGAGATGATACTGCATCCATCAATACACTGCGAGTATTTTTTTTTTTTTTTTTATTGTAGTCGTATAGTTAATATTGAGTCGAGGAATATAAATAAAATAAAAGAAGGAATTATCGCGGCGTCAGATCAGAACGAATTAGAGTAAGAGTAGGAATAGATCGTTCTTTGATCAAAAAATATGGAGAATTGCAAAAGTATTCATAGATAGTTAAATATACTAATTAAGGCTTAGGGCTTAGTGTATCATTATTGGAGAAAAAAGAAATAATTCTTTTAAATCCAGTACAATTCTAACGAAAGCACCGCGAACATTTGAATCGTCGAAACGTCCTTCGTATCCCTGCTGTCGAGCGTTTACTGTAAAATTAAGCAGAATCGCTCGAAGCGACGCGATAAAACGTACAATTCGGTGCGTTTATAGCCCGACACGGAATCGACGCTCGACGATTTCATCGCGCGGCAAAAAGATAAAAGTCACTCTCGCACTCCACCGTGAAATTTCGCGCGATTTCGCGTAATCCACGTGGCGTGGGGAACAGCAGTTCTCTCGCGAGATTCAACGCGGCGATCGTTACAACGGACGAAAGAAGAGAGGCAGAAAGAAGTGAAATAGAGGGGAGAAGAAGAAGAAGAAGAAAAAGGAGTAGGGAAAAGAGACGATTTTAAAATGACGATGCAGCAAGGATAGCGCGAGCGAATTTGTCAAAAAGTGGATACAGAATATTCGCTGGGAATAACGCTGACAAAGCAGCGAATGAAAGAGAGATTCGCCTCGTTTCCATTTTCTACTTTGCACCGCGGGATCGTTTGTTCCGGACGTCGATGCGCTCAACGTCGCTATTTCTCGCCATTTTCTCCTTTTTTTTTTCGCCTGTCCCCTCTTTCAAACCATTCACATCACTATGGCCTAATTATTTGCTACTCGAAAAAAAAAACGCGGTCCTGAGCCACTATCTGGATATTAAACAACGAAAAATGGATAGGAGACCCAAATACGTGTCTTTCTGTTTCTATCTCTCGTCTCTGCGAGAAAGAAAAATAGAGTGATTTGAAACGATGACACATGCTAATCAGGTTGAAGTTTTACATCTACCATTTGCCGTTTAACGAATTCTACCGTGCTGTGTACGAGCGTATATACACGTAGCAGGGGAAAAATGGCAAACGAGAAAATTATGGAACCGTGAAAAATTGCAGAGGAATTTTTAATCGTCTGGTCGTGTTCACTTTGCATTTCCATATATTCTTTTTTTTTTTTTTTTCGGGGCTCAGTTTCGCGAAACGATCGGTTAAACGTCCGGCAGTTTGCCTCGCTAAAATATTCGAGCCATTAACGCTTTGACTGTCATATTTGACAGTCTGAATATTTCCCAAGATTTATTCTATTCGACGTATTAGTTTGCATGTACATTATTTCCTCGCACCGATGGAAATTAATGTTTCTAAAATGGAACGTGTAAGTCAAAACACAGTTGACTTCGCGTTGATAATTATCCAACGTGTTAAACCCGATCGAGGATCATTTGATATGAACAAGGAATGTTTAAAAAATCGACGCAAGAGGCTCGTGATTCGTAGAAAGGGAGGATTTCGATAGTCGAAGTAGCAGAGCGAGGCTTAATTTCACCCTTTATCTTCCTCTCTGTTCCCATTGCCGCATGAGTTGCTCTTTTGAGACGGACTTGTCCAAATTAGAAGCGTGCCATCACCGGAGGACAGATTGCTCGCTAGGCGTAATGAAATTGTTCCGTTTGCTGCTCTAATTGCGCTGACATTTTTCACGTAATGCGACCGCGGCGCTGTACCGTCACGAGAAGCGTCGATATTAAATTTTTCTCTTCAACCACACACCCCTCTTTCACATCTACGCCTCGATTCTTGTTAAATATTTATCGCCGTAGGCCCTTTTGCCTCGACGCACGCGATTCGAAGCGTTCGATCCGGGAAGATTGATGAACAACATGTACATACATAACGTTATACGACATTTCGAATTTTCTAATCTATTAGAAACGCTTGAAAGATAGATGATCACTTTTTAATTCGAGATTTCTCAATATCCTTCGAGTTGATGTCATTCTGTCGTAGAGAATTTCCACAGGAACGCTATTCAACGGAAATCCAGCAGACACGATGAACAGCTTCGCAACAGATTAGCCGTTAAATCAACAGAATTCTGGAATTCTTTCAATTCCACCTTGTTATTACCTTCCTTGAAAAAGTAACGAAGTGTGGCGTGCGAACTTGTTAATCGATATCGTTATCCCGACGCCCCGGAAGAGCCTCTGATAAAAAGAAAGAAGGAAAGAAAAGAAGAAGGTGAAACGATAGCTTCACCGTTCTCTCGACAACTTGGTCGAGAAAGCATTCGATCGAGCTACTCTTCGAGAACGACGAGTCGTGTTTATCGAAGGACACTGTGTCGATTAATCCTCGAAAGTGTCACCGAATAATCTCACGTGCGTGAAGAATTAAAAGTCGAGATTTGTACGAGAGAGAAGAAGAAACTTGGACGATTTTTTCTACGAAGAAAAGAGGGGAAGAAAAAAATGTAGAAACGAGGGTAGTGTCGACACGAGTCGGTTGGCCTCACGCGACGTTGAATCCTGATGGACTAATACTTGAAATGGAGGCGCGATTACGCGAGCAAAGCCGCGTAATAGCCAGGAGAGCCTCGCGTTTGCGAAATCGAGCGTGCCTTTCCGGTGGTGCGCGCGCGTCGCTCGATTTACCGCCGGTTCGTGTCTTCATTTCCATCCACGAAGCTCGAAGAAAGCGGCCAGACACAATAGAAGGGGGGACCGGTGATATCGATACAAAGAGAGAGCCCCGGGAAACCGGGCCACTTTTCTTTGTGTCATGCGCCACGGGATGGTTTTCAACGCGAGACGCTTTTACCTCAGCTCCTATGGATCATTAATATGAGCCGTATTAATCGTTTCCACCGCTTCGATGACGTTTTTCCTCAAAAGTGCTGAATTCAAAGCTTTCGACGATTTTATTTCGCAACTGTCGGAGTAATTGATAGCATTTTCATGGCTGAGATGGGTAATATTGGTATTTTCCGATGAATACAAGTGAAAGAAGTTTAGAGGTTCGCGTCAAAATGCTGTTAAATAGCGACGATTTCAAGTGGGTAGTTATGTCTGACAAATAACGGACTTATTCTACTTAAATCAGTAGCACGTGCACGCTGTTCGTGTAATTATTCTTTCTATCGATTCTATTATTACATTTTACCATAGTTCAATGGATAGAATTCTTATTAGACGAAGTATCTACGTATTGTTTATTAGAAATAAAAAACAATGTTCGATAATATTATTGTAAATTGAACGAAAATTTCGTATCTATTGCTCGAATAGTTGTGCAGGACAATATAGGCGAATTTTCCCTACTGAACGAAGAGCGAACAATTGTCTAACATTAATAATAAGTTCTCTATCATCGTCAACCACCGCGAATGAAGAAGCACACAGAGAGAACGGAGGCATCGTGAAGAATTTCAGAAAAACGTCGGGCAACTTTCCCGCATCGGATTACCAACGTTGCGAAATGGAATAACTTTTCCCCCCTCGTTGTTAAGCCGTTATCGTTCGTCTCTTTTATCACGGAGTATTTTAAATTACGGTGTTCGCATCAGTCGTAAAACTACATTCTGCCAACGGCGTTACAGTACTAACGGGGCAGAGGGGAATGGAACTGCAGCAACCCTCTCGTTGGGACTCCTGTAATTTTGATGGTAGAAAGTCCTTTGCCAGATCCTTAAAAAAAAGAAAAAAAAGAAAAAAAGATAGCAAAAATTCCGACAAACTTTCGACATCCCCGTGAACCGTGTCGCTCTGACCAACGTTGCGTACGAGATCAAGAAGACGCGAGATCAACAGAGACACGTCGCGTTGGAAAAAAAAGAAAAAGAAAAGAAAAAAGAAAATATCGCAGAAATTCTACCATCCTAATAATCTCACGCGATTTCACAACGAGCAAAAGATGATCATGGTGAAGCAACCGCATAATTGTCAAGTACGTAGCCACAAGAGGAAAAAGGAAAAGAAAAAAGGAAGCAATAAGAAATTGCCAGTAGATCGAGCACTTACCTTTGTGCGGTATTAGCGGCCAGGGATGTAACGGGGAGCCGGCAACCAGCCAGACACATGCCAGCAACACTCCGAACATTTTCACCCCCATCCACTTCGGACAGACGGAAACTTCCCTGCTTGTCCTCTCTCCACCTCCACCTCTCCACCTCCTCTTCAACTTCCACGTTCACGTTGCAGCCCGTTGTTCTCTTCTTCTCTTCTCTTCTTCCACCTACGAATCCCTTGCTCGCCTACTCTCGCCCTCCTCTTTCATCCACTCACTCTCGTGTAGGTGGAGCCTCTCTATAATCTCTGTATTCTCTCTTTCCAGGCATGCCACTTGCTCCCTCGTCTTCGACTTCTATCCTCTCTATCTCTTCCTCTTTCTCTCTCCACCGTTTTAGTGAGATAGTTCAGCTTCTCTCTTCCGAGGTCTCCTCGAACTCTCGTCCAACCAAGCCCACAGGGGGATGAACACTGTTGGCTGGGCCAGACACGGACGTAGCAGCTCGCGACCGTGCACCGAGTCTCCGACCCACGTTATCAAACTGGTATCATAGTCTCTGCTACTCCTACACTCTTTCCTTCACCGAGATCCACACACAGCTGGACACTCGTCGTGATGCGTGTTGCTCCTTTTCGTTCAGGGACTTCTGAATACACCGAGGATACCTCAGGTCATCGTTCTTCTCGAAATTATCACCAGAGAACCGTCAATTTTGTTCTTTTCTTTCTTCCTTTATTTCCTTTTTCTCTTTCTCTTTTCACTGAGAAGTTAAGAGGAGACTTAGGTATACTATTACGGATTTACAGATTGATACACCAGTGGAATCTTTTGCTACATCTGTCTATTTTTTCGCAATAACTCCTTTCGAGTAGCTCAGTAGTTCTTCGAATGTCAACGTTCCACAGAGCTACGTGTAGAAGCAGAAGAGCAATTTCACAGATCTGTTTTCGTTAGAGAGACGAGATTTTCTCCATCGGCGTTGATCCCTAGCTGCGTTTTATTCCGTCGTGTCGAGTTTCGAACAGTTCTCTACGGACCTTGCATTTTCGGGGATACGTAACTGGCACCCCCGTCGCGTTTCTGTGGATGCACTCGGATTGGAAATAAATTCCACTTGGAGGTAGGGTGAAGTAAGAAGAACAGGATGCGCGAGACAGGTTCGGGGAGGCGCTCCCTCGCAATGGATTCGCAAACTGATCTTCTCTCGGGCATCACGAGCGACGCGTCAGGAAATTCTGTTAAAAATCACTGTCACGTCGCTGGAAAATCGACGACTGTCGTGCATTTGAACAGCTCTTCACGTTTCTACGTCGTTCGTGATGGAATTCGCCGGACCCGTGTTCCTTATGCGTCCTCTTCGGTTATTTCATCTCCAACCAAACGTGACAGGAAATATCTCTCCATTGTAATTTGCAAAAAAAGGGAAAAATCTAAATGATATCTGTTGGTTTCGAACGACCAACGAATTCCAGATCGTAGACACTTCGAATAGATCAGAATCGTTGAGAAATAAGTACTGTCACCGTTTGACAACGTCTCTTTCTACTTTCCATGGCTCGTTCAATAGCAACAGCCGCAGGATACCAGCCGTTTCTTGATTGATGCATCCCTTGGCGAACCGTTTTCAACGTAGCTTCGTTTCGACTGCTCGGGATACTTTAGGAGAACATTTGTATTCAGCTAAACGACCGAATAGATGGAAATCCCGGTTTCTCGAGCAATAACGCGGGAACATGTGCGAGAACTTGTTGCAGCACACGGACACTTATTAAAGTTTCCGCAGCCCGAGGCCCTCGCAGCGGAATTGTGCGAGATCGTGCTTCCTTTCGCGACAGAACGATGGGGATGCTCTGTCATCGGTCCACGGGACGATGGTGCAGGCGTCAAAGGCGAGAGACTCCGGTTCCTCTAAACTCGTGGATTCGCATCACGTGACGCCAACACGGCCATCCTTCTTCGTCCCTCCCTTGTCGAGGGGATTTCCGGCCTCTAATGAAATACTTCGCGTGGCTGACTGGTTATTAAAGCGGCGTCCATCGTTCAAAGGAACCAGCAATGTTCAACGGGCTGCGTTTGTTCGCGATTCTGCAGTCAACTTTCCCGATTGTTTGCCACGCTGCGTGTCTGGAAAACAATGGGAAAGGCACAATTTAATAATTTCACTTCAGTCTCGGCACATCTGAGAAAATTCAGAGACTTGATTTCTTTTCTTTTCTCCCCAACGAATAAAAGTATAAATGGAAAAATTACGTTGAATTTATTTCTACCAAAAGCAACGATTTATTAGCTATATGAGAGTCACTTTTTAATTAGAAAGTAATAATAAACGCGGTGGATATGATTTTCCGAATGACCTGATTCTTTAATCGAGCTGACATTTTCCGGGACACATTCGACGGAATAGGAAAACTTGTTTACGTGGAAAGTCGTAATCGAAATCGATCTCTCTTTCTTTTTTCCACCGTTCCAGATCCAGCTCGTAACCTTTCGAGGTCTAACTTTCCGAGTGCAGATTTTTTGCTTTTATTAAAATTCCTATATTTTCCCTTTTTTTTTGTTTTTTTTTTCTTTTTGTTTTCGTTGTGTTTTTTTTTTTATATAGACATGCGCGTGCGAAAAGTTTAATTGCACGGCCACAAAACATTTGCAAGTTTATCGAGCGGGTCGCGATCGCAGAAGTATTGGAAGTATTTAGCGAAGTTGTATTTTAATTGGATGCAAATAAAATTCGCGTCGCTAACGAGCAGGGACTTCGCATCTGAAAATGTTTTGCGTCGCGTGATTCTGTCTCTCTCCCTCTCTCTCTCTCTCTCTCTCTCTGTCTGATCCATTCACCGAGCTGGCTTTGTTTGCTTTGCCATGCTTTTGGATGAGAAGCTCGATGGCGAGATATAATTTGATTCGTAGCAGAAACCAACCGCGAACATTTATAGCACTGCACAGCCACAGGCTTTGTCTCGGTGTAAAGTTATAACAATTAAACGTTCGCGTCACTGGTTTTCCGAAATTCCTCACATTGTATTCCTTCCTTTCTTCTGTATTTTTTGTTTCTCTTTTCTTTAATTCGTCACAGAAGGGAGGGGGGGAAAAAAGAAAAGAAGGGAAACGAACCGCGTTGTATCAACGCGATGATGTAACTCTATCGTGATCATACGAAAAGAAAATGTTACGATCGGTGCATTAAATCGAAACAATTGTTCTCAACTTAATTATACTGTAATCCTGTTCCATTAATTAGTCGTAGAGCTCATGTTAAATATTTCATCGCTTACACACTTCCTTGCATCTCTGCATTGTTACAACGGGGATCCAATTAAAGGAACGATTTATCTTTGTCCAACGAGACAACAGCCTCTTCCTCCTCCTCCTCCTCCTCGGCCGTATTAATTAATTTATTTGAAAAATATTATTACCTTATTTCCCCGGAGAGTGTCTTTAAACATACGTATAATATTTCATCTTACCTGTCCCTATTATCCTTCGCGAATATAAATAACCATGACAATCTTCCTTTCCCTCCAAAAACGGGACAAGAAAGTAAAACAGAAAAATCTCCGTGTAATACAAAATTTTCCTCCAAAGTTCCGTCTTTAGAGGGAACCGAAGGATACCAGAAAAATCCACATGGTAACGTTGCGGAGTAACCCCGGCCATTGTTTTCGTCGCAATGGGAACCGTGTTTGTCTACCGAAAGATAAGAAAACATTCGTGTACCGGTATTGTTGTCACCGATAATAGAAACCATCTCTTCCTTTTCTTCGAAAAATAACAAAAACGAGATGAGAGGTAGAGAAAAAAGAAGAAAAGGAAGCGTAGAGAGAGACGTGGACAGCGATAACTGTCGAACGAACGACCGATGGTGTCCAATGATCGTTAACGATATAAACGAAGGCGCACGTTAGTGCTATTATTAATTTTGGATCGAGTTGCGTAGCAGCGATAGTTTGAAAACCGTTCTCCATCCAGCAAGCAATTGAAAGCTCTGATTGCATGGTGATTTGTACACCGTGTAAACCGGCACGGCGGCTCGGCTTTATCGTATTAAACGGCACGCAACTACAATCGAGAGATGTACTTCGCTAAGCGAGTTACTGAATTTTAATTGCAAAGTTTCCGCTTCCACATCTCTCCGCGCCTTCCCGTTGTTTTCGTTGCCCCTTTATCGTGTTTTCGCTATTTATCACCTGCCCAGCACGGAATCGCCCGGTTTCATCCGCGTCTTCTCATACAATTAGTCACGCGCCACCCTTTCCATTCACCGATTCCAACAAAACCAGGAATGTCCGACCGACGAAACGGAATTAACAAGTTAATTAGCCGCTTCCGATACTTTTCTCCTCCCCCTCGACCATCCACCTCGCGCCGACCATTTTTCTCGCTTTGTTACGGGACAGAGATGCGTTTAATTGTCGCGAGCACAGCCAGTCGAAACAAGGCCAGTCGGGTGAATTTATCGGCGAAGGGAAGCTAACGAAACGCGTCTCTGCTTTTGTAATGCTGATGCAAAAGTAACGAGTCGCTCTCTTGTAATTACTACCCCCAGACAAAAAGGACAACGTTCGAGGGAGAAACTTGTTAATCACTTTCGTTTTTTTCTCGCGGCACGCGAATTTTCCCAACTACCCACCCCCATCAAATTTCTATCTGTCATGTGTTTAACTCATCCGTATCCTCCAGCGGAATAATCCGCTAGCGACGACTGTCACTTATCTTCGAACGTTGAAAAACTCTGCAAACTTCTCGTGAATAATACGTAATTAGATTCAGAGCTTTCAATTCATTAGTAGCAACAAAATTTATCTGTTTAATTGATTAGTATGCGTAATTTCTAAGTAAAAGTGAAGGTAAAATATTGATTGACGAGTCGATTGAACGTCTCTGATACAAACGGGTTAATGTAGGAAGAGAAAACTGTTACTGTTCGTCGTTGTTTAGACTTGGAAGAATTTGCACGTGGTGTGCCAACTGAATTCTATCGAATGACCAGCACGATTATGTGCATTTCTTTGTCAGAATTCGTCTTAGAATTTCGTATAAACTTTTCTCTAAGTAGAATATGTTAAAACGTCCTCTGCTATCCAGAAGAATCGTCTTCCGAGAGTACATCAACCCTCGACTATTCATATTTCAATCCGCGAAGTGACTGAAAGCACGACGACGCGTCGCTCCTTTGAGACGTTCCTGGTAAAAGCAGGACTTTGTCGTGGCGCCGATCGCGATAGGAAACGGTCATTGAAGTGCACAGGGGCAAAAGAGCGAGCGCGACAATAAGGCGTCTTTCACGCGGTCCACTTTACCGGACGCCACTTGCCGGTTCACGGCCTTCCTGCCTTCTTTTATACGGACCATTTCGCCGCCACCGTCCGCTCAATGCCGACCCATCCGCTCGTAAAACCCCGCTACGTCGAACAAATAGCGTTGATTTTATTGCGCTACACACATCCGCGAAAAAAAGAAAACGCGTTCTACCAATGCCGAAAGAAATCGAACAAGCCAACCTTCGTCTTTAAATTCGCTAACTCCTTTGGGAAAGATACCTGTAACTGCCTCGTAATCGTTAACCAGCAACGCAGACACCTTTTCTACGCTTCAAATTCCATCTATCGTTCACCTCTGTAAAACATGGATTTATTCGTTGCGACATCCTCTCAAATTATTTTAACGCTAGGTTTCGTATAATTATACGGTACTCGAGTCGCGATAGACGAAGTACCGATAAATTAACCCTTTCACTGCGACAGATTTTAATACGTACAGTGTGTGACAGATGACAAATTGTGGTGAAACTTATTATTTCGACTGGATCGTTTAAACATTTAGTTTATTAACCCTTTTCCGTTACGACGACCGATTACAATTGCTTATTATTTTGCACACTCCAGAGCTTACTCTGGACTTGCAGTTTCAATGTTCAAATATTTTCTGAAACGTCGTTTGTTCTTAATCTTTTTGTTATTTAAATGTGTAGAATAAAGATATAGAACGCATGAAACTTTGTTCGATATATTTAAAAGAATACCGAACGATATTTTCTCTGTACGAATGCTTCTTTTCTCCATATGATTCGCGCTGTTCTAAATGCTATCCGTAACACGATACACTTTTAACAATAAGCTTTATTTGCACAGAAAAATATGATTGTTTCGAGAAGAGTTTCGCCGAGTGGCTTAGCCACTGTTCAACAAGAAATTTAAGAAGCGAACGAAAAGAGAGAGAGAGAGAGAGAGAGAGAGAGATTGAAATTCAACTTCAGCGGAGCGAGATAAGAAGGGAAATAAAATCGCGGGTTAGTTTACTAAAATTCTGTAGCAAGTTGAGCCAGTGGAAATTTAATCATAAATTAAGAAAGCTACTTTGCGTACCATCGCGAAACCACCGCCATGTTTCCGCTAATAAAATAACGCACGTCGTCCCGCTCAAGTTTAATTGCGCCTGGGTAATCGTGTTTCCCCTCTCTCCCTTTTACACTTTTAATCCTGTCTATTTAAATCAATTTTTACGAGCTTTCGCATCCCCGCTTTATCTTTTGTCGCGGTTTAAATGGTCGAATGAACAAACGGCTCTGAGATCTTCAAGCGGATTGGCATAATTAATACCGCACACAGAAACGATCCTACAAAAGACTGGTCGTTTCGTTATGTGGTCGAGGCAGAAGGTCGACGTGTAAGAAATGAGAGGGACAGAGAGAGAGAGAGAGAAAGAGAGTGGGATCAAATTTATTTCGATGAAGAGGACGAGATAAATTTAATAATACATTTTCTAAGTGGCGTACTCGTGAGCCTTTTCAAAGATATGATACACGTACCGGTGTTTACGTAATTAGAGCACGTTTCCTCGAAACGCAATCACGCTTATTCATTATAATCCGATAGAGGATTTTATAAATTCCCACGCTTAATGAGACTTCGCAATTCAAGCACACGGTTTATCCTTGAACTGTGGGAAATTAAGATATATCGGGGAAATGTAAGTTACATGGGAATGTTTTCTAGGACACAAGCGTGAACAAGGTGTGTTCAACGAAGAGCGATAAACGTATGAATTAACTGGATTTAATCTAGAATGTTAGAGGTTTAACTGAGGAATCTCTGGAATGAGACTGGCAAAAAATAAGAAAGAAGAGCAACAATTACGTTCGTAAATTCAACCCTAGATCTACCAAAAAGGTCTAAATAACTTGTTTGATATTTTGTTACTATTACTCATTTTTGGTACACTAGATTTTCTGAAATTTTTATATAAACGATTAATCTTATTTACAAAAATCGTATAAAGAAATTCGTATCACCTCGTAATCCAGTCTACTCTTCCTTTTGTTTTTTTATTTACCTCCATTAAACAATATTTGTGGTACATGTAATAAACGTGTCTGCGATGAATAATGGATCGTTATTTCCAAAATATTAAATAACACACGTATAAATCTGTTTTCCTCTCGGTGGAGAAAATTTCCTGTGTAATCATCACAGAGAACGTCAAATTTATTTTGAATTTTCATCAAATAGAATAAATGGTACATAAATCGTTGATAATTCTTCTGTTAATAAAACAGCGTCGATATCGTTAAATATAGCAAAATTTTAATCCCCTTTTCGTTTTTACTCTCTTCTTAGGAGACGTATGTACATAACTAGACGAAGAAACACAAAGCATCAGCAGCAATTGCTTTCGATTTCGAAAACGTGTCCTTTATCCGCGTAACGTGAATCCACTGTGTACAAAGGAACAGAAACCTGCAGGGTTGTTCACGGTGTGAACTTTGACCAGAACCAACCCTCAAGAAGACGAAGGAGAACGCCTCTGGAAAAACGTCGTCACGATTCCTCCAGCTCTCGAGAAATATCACGCAAGCGTGCCTCATGACACGTATTTACATAGATATATCGTACGAGGCGACATCAAAGCGAGCCGCGAGCTGAAATTATTACGTACGCATTACGAATCGGGGAGCGTGAAAATGTGAAAAAGTTCACGTCAAGAGCTCGCGTTCTCCGCGTTACGGAACGATGAAATGTTTCGCCTCTTTCGGGAAGAAGAAATTGGCAAGGAGAAATAACGGAATACGAGACGAGAGAAATTTCACGGTGAAAATAAAACATGT
Organism: Anthophora plumipes; assembly: GCA_951804975.1. NCBI lineage: Eukaryota > Metazoa > Arthropoda > Insecta > Hymenoptera > Apidae > Anthophora > Anthophora plumipes. Next base: position 1,413,902 of record OX638121.1, read on the forward strand.
AACGATCGTAGTTGATGATAAATAATATTCATAATCGACGAAAGTTCAAGAAATAGAAGATTTCGTAGAAACTTTGAGAACAAAGTATAACGAACTAAATGGGGAAAAGATTATTTGTAAGATTGATTTTCTGAGAAGAAGAAAAAAAAAAAAAGAAGAAGAGGACTAAAAATGTATAGAGACTGTTCTGCTATCTGTTGCAATGGTAAAGAAAGGATTACGTCTTCCCATCGAGTAGCTAATGCTTTTAATTGGCGAGAGGCGAACGCAAGCAAAATTGCAAGGGTTTTCTTGTTACCATCGACTCGCCCTCTTTCTATTTGTCGACGAATCCCACGGATTTCCTCGAAGACCTAGCTTACGAAAAGCTAAACGAGGGTTTAATTTAATCTTGTACGTGCACGTGCATCAGATTAACCCTCGTGCGTGCACTTCTTCCCTACGTAAGATCTTCGTGACGTATTGACAGTTGATAAATTACTTCGAGGATACGGAACCTAACTGGAGATTAGAATTATTTTTTCCTGCTATTTTTCGTCTCGATTTATATCGAAGGACAAGAGGAACTGCGACGATACGAAAAATTTAAGAGAAACTAAAGATTTCGCTGGAGTATATAAAATACGTCGATTCACCATTAACGCCATTGGTTTAGTGAAATTCATTTAGACAGGATTGCACGAGGTTCGATTTATCCAACGACCTCGTGAATATTTTCAATAACACGAGCCATCACGGATGCAAGAGACACGGAATAAATGATTATTTATGCCACTCTATCAATTTCAACGGAATTACGATTACGCGTACACACTGGGGCATGGGAAATATTTAATTTGACAGAGGACACCAAGCAGGAATTAAATTTTCTGTAATATTTGAGTAACGTTTCCATTAACGGCTACAACACGCTGCCGTGGATAAAATCCGAAGGCTATCCTTTCTGTATTTTCCCCTCGAAAAATTTCCATGAAAATTAAGTGTAATATCGACCCATGCGTTTCAACGAAATCGTTGAATTCTTTCCTCGTTCGAGCAAAAATTCGTTTCGAAAAAAATAGAGGGAATACACACACACACAAGGTGTAGAGAGGAAAAGAGGGAGAGAAGAAACACTCGTACACGTATACAGAGAATCATTGGAAAAACAGTATTTTCGGGGAGGAACTATGAAGCTGTGGCAATAATGTAGCATAGTGAAACGAGCCTCGATCCCGAGTTATCGCGATTACACTCCACCGTTTTATTTATTGCGACCATGCTCGTATCACGACTAATTAATATCTCTGATATGCAGATTCGAAAGCCGTAGGGTTTAACCTCAACGAAACACCGTTCGTATTTTACTACTCGCCATTTTTTTTTTTCTCTTTCTCGCTCCTTCTGCGACACGTTCCATTCACTTTCGACAAATTTTCACTGAAACATACGTGTGTACATACATGTACACACAGTATACATATACAAACTATTTTATAAACGAACACTGTTGCATGGATTAAGCCAGTGTCTCTCAAGGTGGGTTCTCGCCCCACAAAGGGGCAATTTTATTGTTAAAAATGGACGAAAATAGACGAAAATTAAGTTAATCGATGGCTTTATGAGGAAACAGGAATCAAATATCCAAATTCAACCAAATGTGCAAGAAAACTATTCTAACCATTTTCATCTTCATATTCGGCTGAATGTGGATTTAGTACCACAAATGATTTGCTGATAAAAGGAAAAGAAATGGACTGGATATAACTCAAAGGGGAGACTTGAAACTGTAGCTAACTAAATTGAAAGCTAGCATAAAATCTCTTTGCAGCAAGCATCAATCGCAAGGATCTCGCTAAATTTAAATAATAAATAATTACTAATAATTACAATAATATAGAAATTTCAGTTCTCCATTATATGTTTGGAAAATTGACTTATTCCTTAACAATCTCCCAATTATTTCTCCCTAAAAGCTACAATTTCAGTTTCTTCGGTGAGCAATTCAATTTTTGAATGTTAAAAATTATGTATACGTTACATAGAGGTTAATGAATTTTAAAAAGGTTCAGCACGAAGAAGGTTGGGCAACACTGAATTCAGTTGTCATTGATACAAAGAAAAAAATCATAAAGATTTCCCACAAATCCAAATCACCGATTAGAGAAAACACAAGGCGACAGAACCAAAGAGCTTGAATTAGTCAAGCACAAAGGGAAACGTCTAATTCTCCCCTTTTTTTACCATTGTGTATAATACGTAGGCAAAGTGTAACGTGCGTGAAATTTAAAACGTGAACGAGAGGAGTGTGCACGTACATCCAGCCACCTGTAGCGAGATATTGCTTCTGTCTTATCGTAAAGCAAAGGCGGATGGAAAATAAACTGCGCGTGTGTGTTCCGGTTGAATGGGAAGCCTGGGTGAAGGGGTGGGAACAGAGATTCAATTACCTCGGAGGAAGACTAGAATTTTGTATCATCCTGGAAAGCACGGCTACAGATTTTCAATGAATCTTGTCTGATTCTACGTGACCGGTAGGCCGAGTTAGTTACACGACCGTGTCGACCAATTGCCTTCGTTTCTACCAGCCTGCTGCTGTCTTCTTCTCCATCCCTTACTCTCCTCTTTCCTCTCCACATCCTCACCACTAGAAGGAGGTTTGCTTCTCTCCCTCTTACCCCTCACTCTTGTTTCCCCTGTCTCCGTTCTTTCGTTTGTCGAGGTAATTCGACGGGTATTGATAAAGTTCCCGAGAGATATTTCCGTCGTTAATTCTTGGTGAACGATAATGGCGTACAATCTGTGAGTGCCGGAGGTATAGCGTCTTCCAATAAGAGCGATAGAACTTTGAATTGAAACGAAACGAAAAGTACGAAAGATAATCTGGTACTCGTTACTTTGTTTCAAAGTACATTCGATGGCATTATACGTGAAATAGAATATCGTATAAATGACCATCAAGATTGCGTTTGATGGAGTGAATCCGACAAACTGAATTTTCGATAACTTTGATGATCTTTGCTTGGATATCGTCAACGGTTTGTGAATTGTTGGGATAAACTCACAAGAAAAAATCTAATGGTGTCATTATTATATTGAAAGGCTCTATAGTTGCGAGTGTTGTTTCGTAAGAGAATTTGTTCGTTTTATATACGCAATACATTGGACATAATTAACGGAGGTTCTTACACGAAAATCTAACTGGCTGAGAAAGAGGAGACACGTTCTGAAAGGCAGACGGAACTCTCTGGTGGAAAAACCGTGGGAGGGGTATAATATTAAAAGTGCATCAAGTTTCCGCGGCTGCAACTCGTCGAAATTAAAAAGAACGTTTAATTTTCGTCGCTGTGTGTACCGTGTACCTGTGTATGCGTGTATCCTTTTAATAGCGCGAATATAAAATTAGGTTAATTCGGTGGTTGGTAACTTATAGAGGGCAACGATGTTGAAATTAAGAAGCGCGTTTCACCTGATTACACTTACAATATTTCATTCTTTATGAAATTAACGTTCACCAGACCGCCGGATATTCTCGCTGGCAACACTTTTATCGCTGCTGGTTTTATCGTTACTTTGCGCTTCGCCGTGGGTATACATAAAAAATAGGATTTCTGACCGAGAGGGTGACCGTTATTAAGGAACCAGCGTGTTTCAAGGGAATCTGTAGAAACGCTGGACATCGGGGAAATGGAAGTAACGTTTTAACGCGTCCCTTTATTAGAGAAATTAGAGAAATTAGATACTCTAAGCTCGATAAATATTCCTCAGAGAAAAGAGACGAAGAGGTCTCTAATTAGAACAATCGTCGGAAGCGTAATTGAAGAGAATTTCTGAAGGAAATTCAATAACTTGTCTCGAACTTTCGAAATTCCGCGTTGCCTGTACGGTTAACAGAGTTCCCAACCCGAAATCGAACGTTTTCTCTCGATTCCCGGAGCGACATAAATTTCGAAATCACATTGACCTAGAAAAAAAAAAAAGGAGGGAGAAGAAGAAGAAGAAGAAAAAAAAGAAAACCCTCGTTTGATCGCCTTCAGTTTCTCCTCCGGCTAACATTTCTGCACCCTGCCACACTTGCGCAAACATATTTCTCCCCTTCGAAAACCGTTCTCCCAACGACCCAAATATTAATCCTCGAGTTTATTAATCGTCACGTCTGTTCCTCGAGCTGCCAGTTTAACGCGAGGAAACCGCTCGTCTCTAGACGTTCTTTTACACGGTTGTCTCTTCTTGTGTTTTTCCAACTATCGATACCAGTTTCTCGTACCTCGTTATCATATCGAGCAAAGCTGTTTCTTGTCTATTCTACAACTACAGCCCGTGGGAATGTTTACAGCTGACCTGTAATTTGAAAGAGGCCAGAGGTCTTCTCGTGTAAACTGTTCGATAGTTCCGCGAGTGACGATAGGTTGTCACTGGATGATGAAACAAAAAAAGAGAGATAGAGAGAAAAAAAGGGGAAAAAAAAGAAGAAATGTTGTCAGTCAAGTCGTGCAGAGGATTTATCGGAATTCTCTTTGGCGAATGAATTTTAATGGAAACGCTTTGACGGTAACCACGTCTGTCTCCACATAGCAGTATTTCGTCTGGACGTAGGACGAATTCCAGGGGAATTGGAAATATTTTTAATCGAATTCACGGTTTGTATCGAATGGGCCACCGGGGAGATAATCGATCTATCATCCTAGGGTCACGTAAAATTAATCACCTTTACCGCTACTCAATTTTCGTCCGGAAAATGCGGCCCGATATTTCTGGAATTGAACTGTCTTGCCGTTCTTCCGCTAAATCAATTCGTTATCGCGATAGCAAATTGTTGCACAGTTGACAAAATTAATCTCCGATCCACGTTCAAACTTCACCTACTCCCCCCTTACCCTCATGGCTATATCGGACAAATAAATTTCGATGCTAAAATTATACAAGCCCGATTGTTCGCGAAACTATCGCTTATTGGCGATCAAGCTCTGTTTGCGATTCGTGGAATAGTATGGGTGTCTCCCTTAGAAATCGAGATAGGTCAGAGTGTAAAGATTGATTCGAACTGACGCGTGTTTAATCGCATATTGCAAGGATCGCCCTGAATTCGGCTAAAGAGAGATAATGGAACATTTTTCTTTCCTTTCTCCCATGTGTTTTATTTTCCGTAAGGTTCCAGCTTTTGTTCCTCTAACCTGTACGTTTTAATCGTGTATTCTTTTCTTTTTTTCTTTTTTTAACTGGCGAAATTTCAACCAGAAAATTTGACGGACGTTTTAACGCCGCTCTGCACGCGTAAAGGCTCGCTCTGTTTCTTCGCTTGGTCGGAAGATAGTGTTTAACATAAACGCGCAGCGCTCCGAAAGAATTGTGTTTTAAAAACCGTGCGCTTCTATACTCGGGTGGAATTAAATTAAATTGCGCACGGGACTGAAGGGGAGGGAATAGGAAGAGGAGACAGATAAAGGAATTCTTTTCGCAACAACGGGGCTACTGCCTCCGTGTGGAAATAAAAATTCGCTTGCACTATGTACATATATACATTTCATATCGTCTGTAACAATTCGAATTTCACGTTCGAAATGAAATACACCTGATCCTCGATTTATCTGATTAATCCTAACCTGATGGTGAACCGGGATGACGTTATTTACAAAGAGAAAATTTCACAGTCGAACGAAACGATGAAATAAAATTTCCCTATCGTCTGTCAAATGTGTACATCATTTTTCACATCGTTTCAACGTGAAAGAAAGAGAAAGATTATCTCTACTCTATTTTCGAGGAGGCAACCCTTTCCGTCCCGTGTCCCGACGCACTTAATTCAGTAATTTAGCAACGACAGCGTCGATCGGTGCGCCGTTACAGCGTCGTTCCGTTTTAATGGCCCTCCACCTGTTGGCGGCGACGCTGCTTCGAAAGTCACGTCATTCGCCATTCCGCCACGAAGCTTTCCCCCTCCCCCCTAAATATCCTGGACGTAACTCTCTACGAAATCTATCCTACGTTTGAATACCGTTTCGCGTACTCGGAGGACGAATTTTCATGGGGAAAAGAAGAATAACCGAAAAAGAAACGAAAATATTACGAAATTCCTCTTTTCCACCTTTCAAACTTATCGGTTATACCGTATTTTCATTTCTACGAACGCGAATACTGTAAAGGATATATCGTGGAAGCCGAATAGACACGCCACGTGTAATTTCACCCTTAAAAAAGAATTTGTAATCGCCCTTCGTGTATCGGTTATCGGCGGATCTGTGCGGCAGAACGAGTGAAAAACGTGTAATAAAGCGCCTGAAACACCCTCGGCGACGTAATGATTTCGCTTTCGAGTTTCGCGGCTTTTTTTCTTAGTCAAGATAAAAATCCCCCTAGGCGCGGGTGACATTGGGACATTGAGGATGATCGAGGAGAGCGGAAAATTAGCGACAACGTTCTCTTTTCTTAGAATAAGACCTTAAGCTGGCATTAGATGGCGGGTTCGCGTGTGGAACGCTTAACACCCGTGTGAATTATTGCGCGGATTGGTGATCAATAAGCTTGATTATGACAGAGGGCCCTGCCTTGCTTGACGAATCGGAAAGATTACGTTTCAACTGGATAGGAGTTTAAGGGAATATAGGTTGTTTGTGCATCGGTGCTTTCACTTACGTGACAGCAACGAAGGATACGTAATTCAGATCAAAGACAATTTAATTAACGAATTCTCAATGATAATTCACTAAACAGACGTCTTTATTCATTATTTAAAATGTTACAATTTACGAACTGTAGTATTCTATCTCGAAATATCGTATTCTGTATGCTCAGCAGTATATTCCCGCTTCGATATCACCTCGAAGCGTTGCTTACATTTTCTCACGAGCAGTCAGGGTAATTTCTGGAACGGGCTCGACGTCACGAAACATCTCTTGAAAGAAACCACGAACCAATCGTGTTTATAAACGAAAGAGCAGCTGAACTCGGAGACACGTGATCCCGGTGTACGAACCTCAAGGATGAAAATAAAAAAAAAAAAATGAAAAAAGCGTACTCACCAATGACGAAGCCACGTTCGAAGGTATTGAAACGAGGTTGGAAGATGTCGTGATCCTTTCCAGGTGTCTGGAAATTAGATCGTATGCTCGACTCGTTCGAGATGCGGTCTTCTAGACTGCACGAGCACGCACACTGCGAACAGACGCGGTTTTCTCTAGAAAATCCCTACTGTTAACGGTCGAAAAACGTTGTTTTTCATCTCGTACGAAGTGAACGATGATAAAGAATGAACGCGAACAGATAATTGTCACGTGTAAAAAGACGACGACGATGAGGAAGCGATACGAAGAGGTACGAAATGAGACGCGAGCACGCTTCTGTCGGTTCTCGAAACGCTCGCGACGTACTACTGCGCCGAAAGCACCTCGAACGACTGCCGGGCCGCCACCACTGCTGCTACTGGCGTACAACGAACCCCACCCCTCCAGCTGACGCTTCAACCCCCACTGTGCCGGGCATCGCGGCGCGAGGCGTCGGAAAAATGGGAAAAGTTGTACGCTGTATGATCGGCCGATTATTGGCCTGGCTGCTCGTAGACCGGGGGCTGAAAAGGGACGTTTCTGATTCTGTTTACATCGACGCCTCCGTTGAGAAGACCCTTTTTTTTTCAGTGATCGAAGGGGTTGAGAATCGAGAAAGATTGAAAATCGAGCACTCTCCTTTTTTTACTTCTTATTTTAAGGATTTAAAGGTGCTTCTCTTCGTGTTCTTTTTATCTTCTTTTTTGGAAAATGTGAATGCTTGGTGGTGAAGGTTCTTTGAACGTTTCAGTGCTATGGACTTTTATATGCTTCCGGGGAAAATTATCGGCATTGACTATGAGTCACTTAACACTTTGCCGACCGATATTACGAAAAAAAAAAAAAGATTGATGTACAACTTATTTTATTATTTCAAGTTACTTGCACGCTTTACGGAGAATCAATTATAAGGCTACATTTCTAAGTGATAAACACTGACGTTGAGGAAACTTTGGTATACAGTAGTTCTCAGAAATATGTTCTACGCGGGTTTTTCTTTTTCTTTTCTTCTTTACCGTAGAAGTTCAAACTGGGGAACGTATTTAAGCTGATATTTCAAAGATTATTAGAGATAGAGGAACGGTGTATATTGAAAAATTTTATATTTTTCGACGTCAAAACAGATGCACTGTATATGCACTCGAATATTCAGATTCTTTACAATTTATTTTTGAGTTATAGCGTTTCAATGAAATTAATATTCTTAATTAAATGATACACGTTGGAGAAAAGGTAAAATATTTAATTAAATTTAGCATAAATAAAGGGGAAAAAGTTTTGGAATAATATAAATACGAAATAAAAATAAAGAACTCTTATAGAATCTTCACTCAAATAATGAATACTCGAATTACTTTTCGAAGCAGTTAGAAGGGGTGAAATAGATATGGAAACATATTCAATTACGAAATATTCTAGGAACTGTTTTGCTCGCGATGAGAAGGTTTTACCATTACATTTGTTCCTAGTTTATTAACGTTCATTAACAAGCCGTCCGTTTATCATTACACGGAACAATACGGAAACGTATCACGATTAATGAGATCGTTAACACAGCATCGTTAAACAAGGCATCACGTTGCACTGAAAATTTTCGTAATTCGATGTTCATCCCCCATAGGAGTGAACACTTTAATGAACCCCCCTCTCTCTCTCTCTCTTTCTCTCTTTCCCTCGTTGAAATCACCATGCACAGAGACACCTGTGATTTCTTTGTATAATTTCAATTTTTCAATCTTTGTGATTTCAATTCTTCCGAAAAGATCGCGCGAAGCAAACGGAAGAATGCAAATGCATCGAGTATTTAAAGGTGTTTCTCGATTAAACGGTGGTGCAAATGAATTTCTAACTGATCTACGAGTGCCGTCGGTGCAATCGTTTACTATGGTTCGTTCGATTTGAAGGAAAAGAAAAAAAAAGAAAATAGAAAGAGAAAGAGAAGTGCAGCCAGGCGAAAAGCGAGGAAAGAAGACGTTGTAAATATAAGAGAAACTTCAATTACTAGAGTCTGGATTAAATCTGTAAATCGCGAACGAGGATATTTCAAAGGATGAATAGAGTCTTTAAACGAGCGAACGTTCCGCTTGTATCCCGCGTTGATTCCGTTCTCGCGGAACAACGTTGTTTGCACGGTGAATTCGTAACGAGAGATACTTGTACACAAGGCTCAAACGCCGGATGAAATTGGAGAGTAGGGGTGGGAGCAGAATTATTTTAGAGATTGATATCAACCGCGTAAACCCTGCGTGGCTGCATTTCAAAGGTTGGCTTAACCTTTCTCTCTTTCCCTCTCTCTCTCTCTCTCTCGATCGTTTCCTCTCTCTCTCTCTCGATCGTTTCCTCTTTCTCTCTCTCTCTCTCTCTCTCGATATTTCCTATTTCTCTCTTTCTCTCTCTCTCTCTCTCTCGATATTTCCTATTTCTCTCTCTCTCTCTCTCTCTCGATCTTTTCCTCTTTCTCTTTCTCTCTCTCTCTCTCGATCTTTTCCTCTCTCTCTCTCTCTCTCTCTCGATCGTTTCCTCTTTCTTTCTCTCTCTCTCTCTCGATATTTCCTATTTCTCTCTTTCTCTCTTTCTCTCTCTCCCTCTCTCGATCTTTTCCTCTTTCTCTCTCTCTCTCTCTCTCGATCGTTTCCTCTTTCTTTCTCTCTCTCTCTCTCTCGATATTTCCTATTTCTCTCTTTCTCTCTCTCCCTCTCTCGATCTTTTCCTCTCTCTCTCTCTCTCTCTCTCTCTCTCTCTCTCTCTCTCTCTCGATCTTTTCCTCTTTCTGTAAATGAGAATCAGAGGAATCAGAAACGCGAATTGTAAAAGGTAAACGCAGCTTCGTGAAGAGGGGAAGATTTGTTCAAACGTTGCCGGATGTACGTATTACACGCGTACTATAATCACGTTATCGGATAGATATTGATCCTCCATTTTTAATAACACCCGCTGACCAGCGATTATTTCACCAATATTCTCGGTAAAACGATACACCCTGCATAACAACGTTCCAGGTTGTATCAGTTAATAATAACGACAAGAAATCGGAGAAAAAGTGACAATCACGTGGAGAGAAGAAATTAAAAAAAGAAATTTACATATAGATACTAAGTTAATTAACGTAGGAATTATAATTGAAGGTTCTTTTATACTTGTATCCTCTATACTAGAACTGGACGTTTTCGTATAATAATTCTATTATTTCCATGCAACAGAGATGAAATGTTCACCGTACACACAAATGACGTAAATCTACAAAATATACTTTTCAAATTTCCATTACTGGCTCTGACAAGAAAAACTGAAAAAAGCGATCTTCGATATTCTCTTTTTGATTCCGATTAATTGCAATTTTCTCAAAACTCTTTTTGTTGCACATTCATCCAGTAAATCAATCTGAACTTCTCAAAAGATATACGTTTAGAAAGTTGGAACAATAATAATTTAATTGGCCATCTCCACCGAAATGGTTGATCAAAGCCGTTGAACTTCTCCGCGCGTTCTCGCGGCGGCAGTGTTGAGGGGAAAAAAATTTGAAAAGGGGTGCTGATATAAAGTGAGCTGCAATCACTAAAAACGGCAAGGACAACAATTCCAGCGGAAAATGTACTCACCGAAGCGGGAACGATTCGTGGTAAAACAAACGCGCCGCGCAGGAACAACCAACCGAAAAAATAAAAAAAAAAAAAGAAGCACGGTCGCCATTTTCAGCGCGTTTTTCCGAGTAAATTCCCCGGTAAGCGGTTCTTTTCAATAATTTACACCGGCCGGCCGTTGTTTGCTGCAATCTCTCCGTGTAACAATAGTGTAAAACTGTGCGCGTTCGCGTGGCTTGAAAGGGTTAGGGAGCGGAGAAAAGAGAGGAGGAGAAGAGGAGAGGAGAGGGAGAGAGGAATTTAAGTCGAGGGGATTCTCTCTCAGCTACTACTTATGCGCCCACCGAGAACAACGCGAAGAGCAGCCAAGCCCCTGTGATATATCCTCGGACCTCTCGTTCCAACACCCACACCCACAAACACCCACTACTCGGAACATTTGCACCGAAGGACAAAACGATTTCGAGTTAACGCCAGGGGAAAATGGACGTGTCGTTCCGCGATGTTTTCACGACGGTGTCGAGAGATTCTGCTTGTTAAATGGTAGCATTCTTTTATTTCTTCTCCATTTTCGTTTTTGTTTTAAATCCTTCGAATGGTACATTTTATTTCTGCTCGAACGTTGCGCGAAATCAATTGGAAACGTTTGGAGACTCTTGATTTGTATGAAATTTAATTAAAAAATAATATTCTTTTATTCGTCCTGTTGACAACACATTCTCGTAGAAATTAACGTAAACATACGATATTGTTTAAAAGCCTCGGATCATCTACCAATTCGCTCGGATATCTAACGATTCTTTGTAAATTTGAAATCGAGTATCGATCGATTTGAACGATAAAAAAATTCTTGGAGTTGCCAACTGTTTCTCTGAATATTTTTGTGCGACTTGAAATACAGACTGTGATAAACAAAAATTTAGTCTTTTAGCGTGTATATGCATCGAAAGGAAAAATTGAGATTTCAATTTTGCCCGATATGATAGCAAAAGTTGTCCCACCTTCTTACGAGATTCCTCAGGCATGCATGATGACAGAAATTATAAACTTTTACGATGGAAGAACTTGTTCGAGTTGGAAACAAATTTTCTTCCATCGTAAAAACATAGCAGCTACTTACTTCCAACAGTGAGAGAGAGAGAGAGAGAGAGAGAGAGGTAGAGAGGAAAAGAAAGAGAACAGAGAAAAAGAGAGAAGGTTAATTTCATCGTGAGGTAGCTAATTTTCGTATCAACTTTATCTTCTTTTTTACGACGAACAAATTTTTCCTCTCGCCTGACAGATATGCAGAAATTACCTGCTAAAGGGTCAAGCTAATCGTCGATTATTCTCATCCGGTGAAGAGTCGCGGAAAGAAAAAGTGAAAACACACGCACCAACTGATTCCCGTGGAAAACTGAAGCACGGTCTAATTATTTTTCATGAAATTCATACAGAGTCATGAAATTCTAACGTCCGGATAGCGGAGTCAGAACGTCAACGACATATATCTTATGAATCACGGGAGGAATTATATCCGGATTTACATAGAGATGGTTATTCTCGATTTGCACCCCGCTACGCTCGATTTTCCCGGCCAATAATTCACTGACGCGCTTAAGGCTCTCTAAGCCTCCGTAAACGTATTTTCCTGGCCCGATATGTCGCGGTATAATTTTCTTGTCGCTTCTCGAACCTTCGCGCTTATCATTGCTTAACGAGATACTCTGGACAACAAACCTAATCGCGTTAGAAAAATAATCAAACACTCTTGTCTCTATATCAGATCGCAGGATGTTTAATTCTTAGAAATTAGATAATTCTTAAATTAACGAATCCGTGATTAGGAAGTCGGAAAGTGTATTTTTAAAATATAAAATATTTATTAAAAGTTGTCATACTATCGCTGCAGCTTTCACCATGCAAATCCAGTCTGTTCAAAGTTTCTTTCCATCCTGTCGTTTCTTCGATCTTTTCCAAAATTTTTCCACCTTTTCCTCGTGGATTATTTCCCATAATATTTATCGCGGAAAATGTTGAGATTTGCTTTACAATTGAACTCCATTGTCTCGGTTTATTGTCTTTACCGGCAACGGGCGTATTCGAACCTTAATCCCGGAAGTAGTAAGCTCACGTCCAAATTTAAAATATCGTTAACAAATGGATGATATACGTTAAATTCCTCACGAGTGCGTGAGATTGTGTTTTGATAGCTTACAGGATCTTTGACAATTCAACGAGGATTTCCCATGGGCATTTTCAAAACAACGCTTAATGACCAGGAGTAATTAAAATACCGTGTGACGTTCCTGATTTCACCTCGAGTTATTTAACTCTTTCGCGAAACACGTTTCCTACGCGGTGAATTTCATGAATACTTCAAACATTTCCCCAACATTTCGTTGACTTGGAGCGGGGAACAGAGGGAAAGAGTGAAGGAGAGAAAGAGAGAAAGAAAGCTTCGTCTCTCGCAACAGTTCAGCCGCGCGCGCGGCCGCGTAAAGCAAACGTATTCGTCGTTTGCTCTTCAAATCCCGCTAATGGTTCGACCAACCACATTCTTTCGCCGGTGGCGATGTTCAAAAACGACCCTGCGTCCCAATGGGAGGAGGAGAGAAATGTAAAAAGATCGAGAAGGAAAGGAAAAGAAAACAACGCTAGCTTTTGCGTCAAGCCTCGCGTGTACTCGGTCGTTTTACGCGTGTTCAAAGCCATCGAACGCTCAACTGTTCCATTTCAATAGAAACATTACACGCTTCGAGTATTCCACGGATAAATATTTGAGGAATATCGCAAAGGGAGGGAGAATCAACGGAATAACTGTTTCGCGTGCATCGTTCTTCGTTGTCCCGGCGTTTGCCGTGTTGCAGTATCGAATTAGAAAACCGTGATATCGCTTCGTTGGATAATAGAAAGAGAAGCGATAAATAAATTTGGACAATTTTCCGAACCGTCGAAAAGTCTGTAACAAAAAGAGAGAGAGAGAGAGAAAAAGAAGATAACAGCCGTAACAAAAAATCAATCCAATCCGATCTTAGAACCCATTCGATTGAAGCGAAAGAAGGAGAAGTCAATATCAAATCTAAAATTTAATCTTCCAAGGGCACATTTTTCGCTGTAGAAGGTTACTCTTCGAGTTTGAACTTCGAATTGATAAGAACGGGAGAGAAATAAATTTCGAGAATTCTTCGAATCGATGAAAGAAAAACAAAAAAAAGAGAGAAAAAGGAGGAACGAAGAAAAAAAAAATGAGAAACCTCGAAGAAAATAATTTCAAATCCCCGAGGGATCATAGAAACTGGCCCCTAATAAACAACTCGACCCTCTTAGGAATCGAAATCCGGCCGGAAAGAAAGGAGAAGGAAGAGAAAAGGAAAAGGGGAAAGAAAGGGAGGGAAAAAGAGAGGGGGAAGAAGAAATCGAGAGGCTTTGAAACGACGAGAAGAGCGGTAAAAGGGGGAGCGAGAGTTCGATATCGTTGGCCTCTAGAGAGGCCTCTACATGAACTTGAGAATATTCCGTGACCCTCGAACGGTCAGGTCTGGGTTGAATAATTCAAGCGGAGCCGGAGGTCCGGCATTGATTAAAAGGCAGCCTCTCATCCAGCTGCTGGCGGCTCGAATCTCGTCAAGAGCGCGGAAAACTCAGCGAGGACGTTGGCCGACTGCTTGATTAAGGAGCACGCGAACCAGCTCCAATCGACTGACGTTGCCCGTTAAAAGCGTTAAGGGCGCTCATCCGCCAGGGATTCACCGATTACAAACCGCGATAACACGAGAATTCCTGGATCGCACCCGCATCCACCCTCGTTTCGACGCCAGATAGCTGCCTCGAGCTACTCCCTGTTTCTGAAAACTACGATATCCGTGGTTGCCCGCGCTACGCTGAATTAATTGGCCAGATTAGCGGTGTGTAAGAGCAAGGAAATGGGAGAAGAATGTATCGATATCTTGCGTTAGAAGTAGCAACTAACCACTTTCCTTTCCCCCACCCCTTTTTTTTTCTTGCTTAAACCATCGAATTAATCGCGAAGTTTGGTCACATGTGACCCAACGTGATTTTTTATTCGCCTACATATGAGAGAATAAATTCTTTTTCCCCGTCAGATTTTTAAAAGCTTAAAGAAATGATTAATTGATGGAATTTTTAATACTTTCGCTACTACGAACGAATACGATTGCTCGTTGCCAAGTGATCTCTGTATATCTCAGGTCTTTCGATGTGAAACGATCACTGTTATATACTCCATGTTTCTTAATCATTTTCTCTTAATTTTAATCATTTTTATGGCTATTACAAATGAGATATCCTGTATAGATGAACAAAATTATTATCAGCGTCTTATGCAGCTACAACATGTGATTGATTTTTGGCGAAGACAATCGTAATGAAAGGGTTAACGAAAAAATAGCACAAAATTTGAAAAGAAAAGAAAGAAAGAGAGTAAAATAGCGTAGATAAAATTGTTTTATATACAGTGTAAGCTTCGTCGGCCGAAAGGGAGATTTCGACATTTTTCGTCGCAGCGGGGAAGATACATCGGGTTAATCTTTTAATTGAATCACGCTTGTCGAAATCCGAGGAAAACACGCGTTGCGAGGAATTCGATCTTATCGCGGAGAAATCAAGGCGGAGGAACACGCCGCGGCGAGATTTATCCAGGGACCTCGTAAAGCTCGATCTCGCTCTACATTACGAAACGATTGCTCGAGATGGCGGAAGGAGGAAGCAGGGGAGTTGGAGAAAAAAGGGACGTACGGTATGTACGACTTAAACGAGGTCTCAATCGGCGTTTAAAGTCGAACTCAGCCGCTTGTTCACGGGCAAAGATGCATGGAATTGCCTCTAAACGACTGCGAGCCGGAACCGGTAATGTATCAAAATGGGAATTCTGTGCCTTCTCTCTTTCCATTTTTCCCTTTTTTGTCGTCATTCCCTTCTACCCTCTTCCCTCGTCTCTTCCGCTCGGGCTTTTTTCCCTACCTTTCCGTGAAAGAGTTTAATTTGAAATTCTTTTGATCCTGCAAAAATCCTTCCGCGGGTGGAGGAGAAAGAAAAAACATAGTTCGCCCGAAAAATTCCAATTTCCACAGTGTTTATTTGCGATACGCCGACGCAATTTACTTCTCTTTCTCAAACAACGCGTCGGTAATGACACCGAGTAATCCAACAGAGAGACGAATTTAAACGCCGACGAGTTCGCGCGCGTTTCAAATCATCCATCGATGCTCGAACGTCTCCATTGAGATACAATTGGAGGCATCGTTGGACAAAAAGGGTGGACAATGTCGATGAAACGTAGAAAGGAGGACAAAAATCGACTTCCTACGGAAGTGAGGGTGTAAGAAGCTTTCCAGAGGACACTGGAAAGCAGCGGTGAATCACTGTGAGAAATATCCTCGTACGAGTATTGTAAAATAGCAGAAAGAAGGAGAATAAGAAATAAAAGAAACAAAGAAAAATAGGAAAAGAGAGAATGTTCCTCCCTTAATGCACTTAGATAAATGCATCAGGCAGAATGGCGATCGTTAAAGCGGTGATAAATTCCTTTCATCTCGAGCCGAACTCGCAGACACGATTGCCGAAAGTTGGCCAATTAATTGCTCGAGGAATTTAATATCGAGGCACCTTGGTAGATCGGAGGATTCATTGATGGCCTCGTTTTGCTTGGACAGTTTTAATAACTGGGCATAAACATTCGGCACGTATGGTATCCATTAATGACCGGTCTACAGGGGCGCGTTTAATGGTGATCTTGAATTACACCTCGCGTCTTAA
Source organism: Anthophora plumipes (assembly GCA_951804975.1). Lineage (NCBI taxonomy): Eukaryota > Metazoa > Arthropoda > Insecta > Hymenoptera > Apidae > Anthophora > Anthophora plumipes. The sequence continues at coordinate 1,430,259 of OX638121.1, forward strand.
TCGAACGGAACTTTAATTACGATTTACGTTCTCGCGAAGTTTCCAGCTGCCGACAGGGTAGCTTCCTTCCTATCGAATAAAGTCGTAAGCAAATTATACCGTGACTTACAACCGAAACTTTTCCACCCCTGTTTAAATACCAGCTGGTGAAATCATTTCTTTTTCCCCTCGAATTTCTCATACTCTTCAAATATCATTACTTTGTTACCGGCGAGAATTTCCACGCGTCTCTATAGAAAATCAGTTGAAAGCTAACCGTTTTAATTCCAGTTCGTCAAGTTTGTCGTGCAAATATATACTCTCGAGTCATTCGATAACGAGTTCCACGCGAACGATCCAAAGAATATAAGCAGAGAACACGGGCAAGGGTTAAAATTCCACTCGTTAAAAGCTTTCCCTAGCCTTCGTTCAGCCGATTATTCGAAAGGGACGGAGACTGCGGAGTAGAAGGGAGGAAGAGAGAGAGAGAGAAAAAAAGAGAGTCTAATCGAGGAAGTAACGATCAAATTTAATCCCGGCGTGAATGAGAACGAGGCTATTCTTCGAGGAATTAAAGTGCACGCTGTTCCATCCCACCATTCGTTGCCACCGCCCCTCACATTTTTCCGTGCAGTCGATTGAAACCGAGCCGAGCAAATACGGACTATTACCGTGGCGGAGAAAAGGCAGGCCGCATATACTCGTACCGCGACCTCCATTTCCATCCTACGTTGTATCGTGTGCTACACGTAAAACTCGTTTGGCGTCGGCGTAACATCGTTCGCGAAAACACCGACCACTCTGTGCACGCTCAAAAGAAAGTCGTCGTCGTCGTAGTCGTCGGTGAATCGAACACCCCTTTCCAACTTCCTCTCGTAGTCGAACTGGGACAACCTGAGAATCGATTCGACTACGGTTATCCTCGCCACCTGTCTATAAATACTGATAGAAATAATCTAAATTTCAAGGGAAAAACAGAAAATGATTTTTTCCCTTATAGAAGAGACTAGAGGCAAATTGATACAGTTGAGATCAACTTGCATAGAGAATTGAGAAAAATTGAACGTTTTAACAGTCATTCGACTGTTTATAGAATTCACCTTTTAGCTTCGACACGATCCACGATATTCCCCTTCGCCAGAAACAAGGAAAGATAATTGAATAGCGAAATACTTGTGAAAACATCGCAACTGTTTTATCGCCATCTATGATACCTGTCTGAGCGTTTCTGGAATTTACCATTGTACCACTTTCCCTTTTGTTTCTCCTATTAATTTCGTGATCGTTCTGAGAGAGGACAGGTTGGAACTGTGAAATCAATTTGCGTAAAGTAATTCTAGAAATATTTCAGCCATCATTTATCATAGATCGGACTGTGTTTCAACTCTTTCACTCTTGTACATTGTTTTTTTTTTACTGTCATTGTTTTCTAATATAGAATTTATCGTTACATGTAACACAGTAGTTATAAACAGCTGAATATTGACAAGTCTTTCAATTCTCGCATGGTTTTACTAACATTGTTCAGTCTCAATTTCGCTGTTCTCGTAAAATCGCGAATGAAATCGTACAAAACTTTTCCTTTGCGTTTATTTATTTCAATTTGTGATCAGTTTTATAATTTTATTCATTTGTTACTTTTCAAAACAATACAGTGTACTCTAAGAATGTTTGATCAGAAGAAAGGATAACAGGTAAATATCGATGAATCCAGGAAAAAGTGAGCTGCAGTCAAAGGGTTAACCCTTAACGAAAGATTTTTCTTGAATTTCATATGCAAGTTTATTTCATTGTAATTTACTCCGATATCTCCGTGTAATTTTATACAAGTTGACACTAAGTGAATAGCACAGTGTAACAATTTGTTAAATAAAATTGTCCATCGACGAATCGGTGATTATTATACAGTCCCTGGCCATCGAATTAGGACCACGTACAGAAATTTCACTTTTGAATGCCTATAACAGTATGTCATATATGGAAAATTGTCTTAGGTCATTCAAATTATTACTAAATACGTCGATAATGATGTATACATAACAATTGATTTGTTACTATCGTGGTAATAATCAAATTCTCCCGACATGAATGCTATAGAAAATGTCTGGAGCCTACTTAGAAAAATAGTTTATGAATCTCCAAACACCACATTGTCACAGTTGAAAAGAAAAATGACAGATATTTGGGAAAATAATGAAGATATAAAGCATATGACCAAGCAATGTATACGGAGCATGCCGGAAAGGAGATACAAGCTGTCATCAAAGCAAAGGGTGGAAATACAAGATATTAACATGTGTTAACAATATTATGTACAGTAGTAGTGTATTATGTTAGTAGTTAATAAATTATATCATTACAATTTCAACAAGCTTTTTAATTTTACGGAAAACGCGAGAAATGCTGAAAATTTGTAGTGGTCCTAATTCGATGGCCAGGGACTGTACATGAAGGAAATGTTCGACGAAATTAAGTCAGCGTTGAAATCCGACAGTGTTATATATCCTATTTCAAGTAGAGTAGCATGCAAAGGTACTTCGATGCGCCTCATTGAGAACGTGCTTCATCGTGACAACGCGTAAGAAGAGGAAGCTGAAGTCGCGAAGAAGCATTCGAGGACGCGAGGGAGCCCTCCGGATCGGAAGAACGCTTGAAAATACAAAGGGACTGGGTACAAAGCGAGCAACGACAAAAATTAGAACTCGGTGAACGACTTCGACGGTCGAAGAGCCAGACGTTGCTTTTTCCACGGTTACTTTTTTACCGATTAACTTTAACGACCGTTTCCAACGTAAAATCTCCTCGAGATGTCCGGCGTTACGCCTAACCGTCGTCCTCTTATCTCTCGTTTGTATGCGTGAGAAATATTTTTACACGAGAGCGAAGGATTTAATGAAAAAGAAAGAAAAAGAGAAAAGAACTCGTCATAATATCCTCTTTGTTCGGAAAGTTGAACTTCGTTGTAGCTGCTTTATTTCCAATTCAAAAATTCCTCGTTCTACCGATTGCATCGGAGGCTACATTGCGGCGAGCATGCATTTATGAATAAAATCGATATCTAAATGTTGCATGGCGCAAGGAGCACGTGTTTTTTTCTTTCTTTCTTTCTTTCTTTCCTTTTTTTTTTTTTATTTTATTTCCTCCGCCTTGCAATTTCTCCGACTCACCGCGTGTATTGTTGCACGGCCACGGAGGAAAAGAGTTGTACGTGTCTGATCGACTACGGCAAAGCGTTTCCGCCGTACGAAAGGACAGCCAACACACAGCGAGATCAGAAAGCGTGGTGGAAACGCCTCGACGCGAAGAATGCCGCCAAAATGAAAGGGAACACTCGAATAGAAATTCATTTTCCCGTGGAAAAACCTTTTCGATTGTACGTCTGCGGAGATCTTCTCGTCGACGAACTTATTTCACTTTCGAGACCGATTTCCTTCACCTGTATACATACACGAAAGCTCCTTTCGTTAAAAAGAAGGATAGAGAAAGGTTTATTCCTAACGAGATCCTTAGGATTTGTAATGATATACAGATGACTGGGGCGATATTGTACCGGTTAGATTGGAATACAGGGCTGGTGAGTCTAATCATCCAAGTAGAATAGGATTGTCACGTATCAGACGGACAAGGGTTGAACGTCATTGATCCATCAGGTGAAATTGGACCGTCATCAGTCGGACGAGCTAGAATGGAGGGAAAAGTGGAGATAGGATGGCCTGTAATCGGACGCAAGTAGAATAGGATGGAGCTTAATGCATACAATCGGTAAAGCAGCTGCAAGTAGTATAGATCAACCACTCGACAAGCGAGTAGAAGTGAAGAAACTACTTGACAATATCAAACTATATTTCCTCGTCTCTCGAGATTTTCGAAATCCTTTCGTAAAGATACTTCACGAGATGGATACGGAGGTCTGATTTCACAGAAAATCTCGCATTACATATTTTTTAATTTAAGCAAAATCCTTCGGTCAACTTCTACCAGACGAAGGGAAAATTCTGGTTGAAGATCTGTCTGAGATACGCGTTGGAGAAGCATCCTCTTGTTCAATTTGTTGTATTCCCTTTCTCAACAGGACACGGGATACAGGAGAAGAGAAAGGAGAGTACTCGCGGAGGAGAACCAAAACCTCGCGTAGCTACGTCCACGGTTAGGTTAGGAAGAGGAAAATAAAAGAAGGTCGAGTGGAAAACTGAAAAATAAGAAACTCCGCCGCTTTCGAGGGATCTCCTGCCGGCAGATTGTATTATCCTGCGAAATTTCATCGTCTTCCTTTCTCGCCGTCTAATTTATTGGCCGGCGATACGACGGCCAGGAAATGGACAACGGTGTCGAAGGGTTTCTCCGGTGAGAACCTTTCTCGTGGAAACTTTCACCGCGACAAATCGAAACCTACGTGTCGAACGAACTCTTGTCAACCTCTTCTCGATGGGTAAATTTTCTATACAGTGGAAAAATAATCTGTAAAATAGTAATTCCGACACAGCTTCTCCTTTCCGTCGAGTAAAGCGATCTCGCGCCTCGTCGAGCGTTGAAATTAAAAAATTAGGTAAACAGCATCGTTGAACGTTCGTGAAATGTATAAGATAAGCGGTTTCAGAGGAGTTCGATACGATAACGCACGCTCCCGTAAACGAAAACAAAAATGTGTTGGCGAAGGTAATCTGCAAACTTGCCGCACCTCTGGCACAGTCACTTTCGGTTTCCACGTTAATGCCGTGGATATCGAAGCAACCGACGTATTATACGCAACGTTGGATATTAAAAAAATTCCAATTAAACGTGCTCGAAACTGTGCTTGCACACTTTCAACGTTCACCTCGCCGTTAATTCCGTATAAACGTCAGCTGGCCTCTCGAATCTCTTACAAAACAGTCACAAGGCAAACCGATATTAACTGTAACAGGCCGATATTACAAGAAAATATTCTCGAATAAAGAGTGTAATGAAAGAACGGAGACAATCGTCCTGAGAACGTGAATTCCCAACGAAGGATTACAAGAAAGGAAGGAAGAAAAATCAAATAGACACAAACGACTAAGTAGTCCCAATAGGATGTTTCAAAGTAACAGGGAGCGTTAAAGCGTCTCTCCTCATCTACATTCAACGCGGATCGTCTTACATAGTAAACGCCGGTTGACAGTTCCGCGAATTAGTCTACAGCAGGAACGTGACTACAGGCCCACGGTAGCTCTGTATGGTCTTTGATTGGCGCACGACGAAACACGTGACGCAATTTACAAAGCCCTACCCTCGCGAGCTAATTTTCCGTGATACGGGCTTTCGAAGCTTCCGTATTTCTCGTTTGCTGGTTCCCTTCGCCTATAATATCTCGAGAAGATCTTTGAGGTATCGCGAGAGTAGGAAAGAACCCAATAGGCCTCGGAGCGAAAAATAAATAAAAATCTATCGTGAAATCGGTGGATTAATGGAACCGATGGTAAACTGGAGGCAATGCCGGATTTGTATGCCACCCTCGTTTCTTGAATATCCGGTGAAAGAATGTGAGACAACAAAGCTCGATGGGAGAAACGGTGCGATAAAGCTCGTACACGCGCAGCTTCCACACCGGCGTACGTGTATCGAGGGTTAAAAGGGGTTTCTCCACGTGGAATATATGCATGAGCTCGAGCTCGTCAGCCCGGAAAGTAAGAATACCAATTAGGCGTGCAAACAGTGGCTCCCTGGTCCCGCGTGGCCTGCCGATAAAAGCTAGCTAGTCGCGGTGTCGTTTAAGCAGGCACCTCGTATCTTAAGTCTGAGAATTGATATTACTTTGTTGTTCAACGACGATAACGATTGTTTCGAGGATGTGGAATAGAACGGTGAAAGGATTCCTGAGAAAATCGGAATTCTCGGTTTTAATTTACGCAACTCCTCCCTTCTCGTCTGAAAATGTAAATATAAATAACGAAACTGAGGAAAAGGAAGTATTCGAGCAACGAAGACAGCAATAGTGACTTTGCACACGTTAAAAAGAGAAGATGGGTGGTTTATTTATTACAAATTTTATGCAGTTTTGCTAGGGTTCTTTTTTGTAAAGAATATATAAAGTATACATTTTTTTATAGCGTGTATCTTTTTCTTTTCTAAGTATTTTTCTCATACTTGTGAACTATCTTTGCTCGGTTTCCTTCTGCGTAAATGGAGGGAAATTTTTGACGTAATTTTTCGTATAGTTGTTTTAATGTTTCTGACACGTGCAGGCACTAGCTTATTTTTCCAGGCGAACAAGCAGATTTACGACAAGACGCGAAATATACGATCCATTTTCTTCGACCGGTCTTTCAGTTTTCTCTATTTTTTATGTAGAGCGTTCGACTTGGTAGCCACTTTCGCTGGAGAAACGAGCGCCATTTTCCCCCGGAAGCGTTACAAATTCGTCGACCGCGAGGAATATTCTGCCGGAAGTTGGTCAAGATGTAAGAACAGAACAGAGGCGAAGATTGAATATCTAGGATCAATCGAAGAGGTTATCTTCGCGGTGACAGGATTCGATTAACAAGGTTTTTTAAGAGATTCTCCATTTCCATTTCTCTCCGAGACACGAAACGCTCCCTCACGAAGCTCAACCGGTTAGCGAACGTCGAGGTGACGGGGAGGGTAGTTGAAATACAACGAGGGCTGGATCTTGGGGGCTGGAATTAATTGGACGCGTTGTTTGGGTAATCGATGGTATCGGGTCGATCGAGTCCTCAGCTCTTTCAACCGAGAATATTAATTGTCAATCGGGCTGGTGATTCCAGACGGAAGGTGATCGCGACAGTTTGCGTTCGTGGGAAATTGGAAAGCGAATTCGTCGAGATAGTCCATGATCCGCGCACAGCAATTCCCTCTTACTTTAATCCTATTTTTTATTTTCACTTTCGTTCCTTTATGTGTGTAATATCGATTCCATTTGAATCGATCAAATTTGCACAATGCAAACAACCCTCTTGTAGAGTAAAACAGCCGAATATGAGATCCATTTCTTTAAGCAAGCATAATTCTCGAGTAAAGATAGGTTTACAAGATGTGTACACTTTTGCGAAGTATGTAAAGCCACGACTTGAAAAACTGGTCGTCTAATGAGACCCAAGTTTCATCTTGTCGAAACTTATTTTTTCTGTCTTTTTTCACATTATCTCTATAATGCGTGTACTCTTTGCGTTGAATTGATATGCAAATAATTAAGATTACCCTGAATTAACACTCAACTCATAGATTTGAATTATTTTACAATGCCTAACGAAAGTAAAAAGAGTGATATTTAAGCGTAAAAGTGTAAAACAACGATGACGAAAGTTAGAACTTGGACATGTTACATAAATTACTAAACTCTTCGTTTGATGCGGTTTTTTCTCAAATCTTAGTTTCTTTTTTCCACATTCCATTTGAATTTTGTATTTAATACATTAAAGTGTATTCGTAAATGATTGAAAACTGTTTAGTATTCGATAAGTTACCTCTAACAGGGCTATCAACTGTTGTATCGTTTGAAATTACTCTTCCAACACAATTTGTATTTGTCTCGAAGTAGGAATTAACCGTGTCGTAAGAGGCACGCCTGTGCAGGGAGAAAAATATCACCGTGTAAACCGGTGACAGGTTTAAAGAGGCAACTGGATGAAAAGTGGAAGCGAGCCTCGTTTCGAACGGAAAAGAACCATCGCATGATGGCGGCGTTTACCCGGGCAGCCGGTTATTAAAAGTATATCAATGCTTTTGCCCGTATCAACGAAAACCCCGCTGTGCTTCGCGTTTCACCTCGAAAACAAACGATATCGCTGCACGTAGGCTCGTTAAGCTAAACATTATCTAAACGGGACTTGCTTGCTTGCTTGCTTGCTTGCACGGCGATTTTAATTCACCTTAATCACGGATACATCGTTTGTGCAGCACACCGGAGAAGTGAACGCGTTAACAATCGATCGTGTTGCATTCCTTCGCGTCAGTGTTGAACGAAATGGTAATATAAAAGTGGAATAGTGATGCATAGAAAGTGTACAACACGTGTACGTTTAGACAACGAGAGTTTCTGCATGGAAGAGATATACACGCGACGAAATAGAGACAGTAATTGCGGGAAATGCAAATTGCGGCGATTGGTCTCTGGTAAATGAAATGATTGCATAGCGAGGACGCAATAAGGGGTTGATTAGCAGAGTTTTGTACCTCCTGGTTGGCAGTTGATGAGGTTGCATATTACAAGAGCGCTCTTATCAACACCAATCGAATGAAATTGGACGCGTTTACGAGTGAATAGATCGATGATAAAATTTATCAATCGTACGGTATCTCTACCACCTTTCACCTTAAATTCAACAAAATTTCATCGTGAAACAACTTTTGTTCTACTTCGAACAAGAATGTGTTTACATTTGTACGAAGTTTCGCGAGAGTGAACTTTTTAATTAAACTTTCAATCCCAAAAATTCTGCATTAACGCGTGAATAGTTCGCGCTGCGTTTCGAATGCCGATAACAGCGTGTAACGCCGGGTAAAAGTAGCTCAGGTAGAAGAAGTTTAAGGTAAATACCAGGAAGCAATAGTTATCAATAAACTATTCTTATGTATTTCTAGGAAATTTTAAAATATTCGAATTATTGTCGTAAATATTTTCGAAATAACCGAAAATCTCACTTTTCTTACTCGTGACACTTACGCTCTTAAGTGTTTATTAATACACACGGGAAGTGTATAGAAATCCTGAGCAATTTAAAATTGTTACGGAATGTGTTTCGAATACCGCGAATTTTCCAGATTTTTGTAACCATTTTTCGCGCGAGAAGAAACACCCGTATCTTTCCGAATTTCGGAAGTCGTGGATACGTTTCCCGTTAGAGCGTGCCACGTTCAAAGTGGTTAGAAATGTGAAATTTACATAAAAATCCGCAGTCCGGTAATGAACGTCTTCGTACAACTGCAATGGCCGCAATAACGTGACGACATAACCCAGATGAGCAGAGTGGGGTTAATAAAAATGTAACAAAACGATTGCCAGGTACGATAGATGTTCCAGAAGTCGCTATCGATCTTAGTTACGTGCCGGAATAATATATAATATAATAGCCAATAATATCGGAGCAATGTATCAAACTGTAGAGGGATATTCTATCGACAACCTGTCACTGCTATTATACCTTACATCCAACATAAATATATTATAAAATGAGTGACTATGTACCGTGGGATACGTGAGACCGATGTTATAGGCCAAGCCAAAGTGTAGAGTAGAGTCGAGCTAACAGGGCTAGAATGAATCCATCATTCTTCGTATTTACCTCGGAGCTCATCTTCCTTTATGGCCAGTCAATGGCGGAAAAGCTCGGAAGCGACAAAAGTGCGAAATTTATACTCCACCGTTGGTCGTAAAGGCTCGGACATTTATTATCGCACAAATCACAATCTGTTACACGGGAACGCTTCTTACACGAACCTAATACGTGACAAGGACAAACATTTCGATCGATGGTTTACCATCGTGTTCCAGATATTTGCATGGCTTTCATGCTCCTAGGCTAATACCTTTCGAAATTACCGAGCTACCGAACGTAAGAAATAATGTAGTGGAATGCGCGGCTATTCATGGACAGGTGAATAGATCATCGTGAGTATTGATTTGGGTAATGAGAGGTAGGTAGAATCCCAGACGATAACCGAACAATGGGGCACAACTGTCATTAGCCCGGTGAATGGTAGTCGATACGCGAAGTAGAATCAGTCAGTGTACGGTCAGACGGTCGTCGTGCTATTATTGACACGTACTGGGTAGACGTGTAAACGTGTAAAGTAAATGGTATATGGTTATACCGCGAGTAGAATGAGGCTATATGTAGTCAGACAGATAGAATAATATCACTGTACGATGAAATTAAATTATCGAGTTCAGTGATATTTAAAGGATAGGTGAAATTAAACCAGAATTACTTTACCTGAATACTTCAACACGTTGAATGCTATGGGGTCACTGGTGACCCGTGAATGATAGAAACTAGCAGATTCTAGAAAGCCATGATTCGAATAAATTTCAGTATTTTAAAATTTTTTAATATTAGCATCGTTACTGCAATGGCGTGAAGAAATTAATGCAAGGATAGAACACATAAAAATAGTTCTATTAACCCCCCTTAACCTACGATTCTTTTCCTGACTGTACATTAAGCATCAGTTACTTATTGTTTTAACACAATTTTCGGTTCTTTAAATTAAAAGGAAATTTAGAATTAAAATTAATGTTTGTTCAACCAGAATCTGTCACGAATCTAACTCGTTATAGGGCAAGGGATTAATATACATAACACTTAATTATCCTGCGTTCATAATAGGCAAGCCACGTAAAATTAGCGTGGAGTTCACCACGTTGATTTAAAAAAAAAAAACAAGAAAAACGAGAAAAGCGATGGAAAAATTATTCGAAAATTTCAGTGTGAATGGTTGAAAATCGAAATGAGAAGGAATCGAACGACACTCGAGCGGGCACGATTGTCGAGCCTCGAGTGAATCAATACTTAACCGTACGGCAGGGGCCCAGGCGTGAATGTCTGTCTCCGCAAACTTCGCCAGATGTTGCATTAACGGCTCAGCCGAGGTGTGTGACTGCAATGTATTATTTTGTAGCGGGGAAATGCACCGTCGGACAGATCAGTGGGAAAACTTGGATGGAGGATAGCGAGGACGGTGGTGTTTGAACGCCGTCTGCAGCCACGATTAAGGCGACCGCCGTATGAACGACGAGCCACGGGTCGTCTGTTAACAGGGAACAGTGAAATTACACCGACGGTTTGTCTCGCAATTTGTCCCCCCCTCTCTTCAAACCACCTCCACCTCTCTTTTTAACCGCGATCCCCTGTCACCCATCGTTTATACGGCTGAACTTCACACGGTGTAGATTTTTTGAGGAATCCTGGCTTAAAAACGTTCGGCGTACAGGAAAATTATGGCTCCCAGGAGGCGACCGCGCACCTGGTTACGTGGGATATAACGAAATTTAGAGGATCGTCGGAGGGTGGCCCCTGGGAATAACGGAGAATCGTTTCAAAAAATATCCCGACGACCTGGAAGAAGGGGCAACCGGTGTTCCGAGGGAAATAAATTGCCCAACTCCAGGAGAGTGCAGTGTCTGGGCCTTAAAAGCGAAAATTTATATACGTGTTATCGATAAAACGTATAAATTGAACATCGGGCTGTACAGGATGAAAGGGGAGTGAGAGCGAGCAAAAGAGAGAGAGAGAGGAAAAAAGAAAGGAAAAGAAAGAAATTGAAAAGTCGAAGGATTAATTATGAAGAAGCGTTAGGTGAAATCAATCGATATCCTACGAGAACGTGTATATTTCAGTGAGCGGATAGAGATAACCGCGGCGTTTCATCGCGGCAATTAATTTGCCTTGTCGACGGGACGCAAAGACCCGAAAATGTTAAATGTGCATCTCTACGCCCTAATTACGCTTCAAACAGTCAATAGAGAGTATCGTGCGTTTCGAGGGTGAACAGAGATTCAACTTGCACGAGTTTCCAAGTGTCCTTTGAACTCGATTCACGATTCACCGTCTGCATACACGGAACGATTACATCAATCAGCGATGTAATCACTTTCAGTCGTGTCAATGAAATTCGACTTTGTCCGATTCGTTTCAAACATTTCATTTCCGGGATGTAGGAAAGGTTTACGTTTAGAAATTGAACGCATCATGCCGATCTGAACATGTATTGTCTCGAGCGTGTGGGATTAATATTAATTATCATCGAACGATATATTTTATCACGAAAAAATGCTTTTTGTCCATATCCATACCTAACTCGATGATCTCGTTTCTATTTTCGTCTATCGTACTTAAATTTACCGTTGTTTCTTCCTTTGTCCGTTCGTTGTTTCGTTTATTCGCGCTAACGTGTCGAAATTTTCAAGAATTCGAGTTTGTCCGCGCGTGGAATATTCACGATTCTTGGACCAGCCACCCCTCCCAGTTAATTTTCGTTTCTCCCCCGGTTACTGGATTACTGTCTGAATCGAATCTCATCTACTAGACTACTATCCAGGTTATATACTTCGCCTACGCCCACCCCACGTATCTGGCTTTTACCTTGGTGCATAGTTCTCCGTGGACTGGTATCTGGTCCAGACTCTGTGGTGCATCTCTCGGGATCCGCCAATAGGACCTCGAGTCGCTTGGCAATTCATCTACGCCCCTCTCCCGTCCTCCCTCCTGCAATTCGATAAGTAATTACCTGACCCCGTTTCCATCGTTGCAATTTTTATGAAAATTAACCGTGCTGCAATTGCGCCACTTAAAATGCAAACTACGGTTTTTCGAATATATTCCCGGGGAACATACTTTTCGCTCGAGTGTCGGTGAAAATTCCACAGAATAACGATGTTCTGATAGAACGTAACGAAGCAACTGTTCGGTTACGATTTCTCGATATATATTAATGAAACTTGCAAGACTGTCAGGATGGAAACTTCACTGTCGATGTATTTAACCTTTGCAAACAGAAAATTTGCAGAGACAACTGTTCTTGTGGGTCCTACGTATACGCACGTCGTGACGTATTATTGACTCGTACTACTTGTATATAGAAATTACTTGCGCGTCTTCGACATCATTGACTCGTACTACTTAGACGTAGATATATTTGTACATTTCTCTGTCCCTTTAAATCGAATACCGATCTAAGTGAATATCAATAACATCCTCAATCAAAAATCAATGTCATAAGAAATGAATGACCACCCATCTGGCTGGTTTTCCAAAAAGGAAACCAGGTTCGTCGGAAAATCAATTCGACTGGTTTCAAATAGAGAAATAACAAACGATTCCTACGCCAAGTTCTCCCGTGCATTATCGGATTAACAAAAAGTCAGGAGGAATTACACGTTGGTATTTTCTACTTAAGTAGCGGCGCGCAGGTGTGTGTAAGTAGCTGTGAAGTGTCAGCCAACCGGTCAGCCGTGACTGATCCCTGAACCAATAAGGGTGGCCATTCGAGTGTCGCCGCACCATCGGTTAACCGATGGCACTTCGGATTTAGGGTCGATCCATCGAGACGTTCGAGATCGTTGAACTCGTACCTTACGCCCTGACCGCAAGGAGCAAATAAAGCTTAATTATATAATCATGTCGAACGTTTCCCGTGTCGACAAAACGTTACACTCTCTGCTGACTCAAATGCACTTTATTTAGAGTGCACTTCAAGGAACGACATTAAAACGAAATTTCCAACGAACGTTAAACATTTTTAAAGAATGATAAAATGAAAAATGAAAGAAAGAGTGACCGGATTAAAGAAAAGTTTGCCGTGATGTTGCAGCGGCTTGAAATCACCACTCGTAAGGGAGGAAAATTTCAGAATCACCGTCCTAGGAGATTTGTAGGTGAAAATCTACCGCATCGAGTGCAACGACGTGCAACAAAGTGGTCGTTCGCGTTTGTGCACCGAGGAGAGGAACGCGTTCAGGCAGGGAACCCGCGGTTGCATAATGTACGAGTTTATCGCGGTGGCTTGAGCAAAAATTCGAGACAATGTGGCACCGTCATTCCAAGGCGCGAACAAACTGTCCCGGGAATAAAGACGAATTTTTCCTCGGGAAATACGCCCGATCCACCGGGAAAACGAATCAGAGAAACTGCGTTAATTGAAATTTTCCAAAGGAGAACCGTAAAAAGCCGATGTGGTAATCCCGAGATTGAATGCCTTATCGAAAAAGAGGCGAATGAAATCCGAGTCCTCCCCCGCGATGAAAATGAATCTGCTCGCAGCACGAACGACCTCTCTCTCCCTCTTTCTCCCTTTATCGACTGATCGCCTCTTTCCTTTCCCGTTAAAGGGTTTGATTATTTTCCTAATAAATCCATCGAGGTGTATTTATTTCCCTTCTGTATCGAGAGTTCTGGTTCGGGCCGTTTAAATGTTCCGGCGTCGCGTAACATCGCGTTGTTTGAACTATAAATTTCTCACTGGTCGTGAATGTTCAAACCCTCCAGAAAATTATTATCAACAACCAACGAATATCATAGATCGTTAACTATTCTACGTGTCGGGGAATTTCATGATTTGCGAGAGATAGAAAAATCCATTGTTCTTCGCTAAACGAATATTTCGCTTGCAGCGGCTGATTGAATTATTACGAATAAATTGAACACTTTTCTTTCGATAATAGTAAAATATTACACTCTTTTCATCTGTTAACATATAAATAGGCAATTTAACTGTGTTGCGGCAACCTAATTAGCTAAAAGAATTTAAGTTTTATGAGAATTATTAGAACGTCCAATTAAATCAAAAGAGATGAATAATAAACAGCAACTGAACGAGAAATTTTTATCAGTATAGTACTACGAGGTAGAAATAAAAGAAAATTGTAGGACGAAATATTAGTATATTTAGTTTAAAAAATGTTTAATAATTTGTAAAAGCTTCAAAATCTTTGCTACATTTCATTGAAAACATAAGAATACTTTTCACAATAAAGAAAGGTTTCATTTTAAACGTACATTCAATTCTATTATCATTCAAACTTCGAAATATTCATATACCTAATTTCCAACTGATCATAATAATTTAATCACCACTGTAACATCAGATTTATGGAATTCGTCAATTTCACAGATTCGGAATTTCGCGAGCAAAATTACGCAAGCTATCGGTTATCATTTTCCAGCAATTTTTGCTGACTTTCACTAACGAAATTATACGAAGATATGTGAAAATTGATAACTAAGCTAATAACATAGAATTAAGTTACTTTTAAATGAAATAAATCACTTTTCTGAAGAAAAATTCTCGTCAATTTGACGGGTGTTCGTAGAAATGGGTACACCTAGCGTTACGAAAACTGCTCTAGCAAAAGTGAAAGAAAAAATTCGAAGTCTCGTTGAGAAAGTTTGAACAGGAAAGTCAAGTTTCGTGAATGTTTAAGCAGCGAGGCTTCGTAATGAAATGATAAAGCGAAGAATGTTTCAGTGCAATAGAAGCAAGCTAGTGTGATAAAATGGACACGACAGTGCACGTCGGGTCACGAACAGCTTAAAGTGATAACGCGTCGTATGATAATGCCGGCATCACCGCGAGGCAACAAAAGATACATCCGACTTTCCCGTTCCTGTTACAACAACTATTCAACTCACGCAGAGAATTTCTAGTCCTTTGAAATCCTCGACTAGAGAGGCATGTATTGGTCTGTGGTCGAAAACCACCCCTCCTATCTCCATAGACGTAGTTCGTACAATGCATTCAGTATTGACACACGAAAGTCCCGGCGAACTTGCGGGAATTATCCAGTGTTATAACGTTCAACTGTGAACACGAGCAAGGATGCTTTGATTTCGAAAGATTCAACAATGACAGAACAATCGATGAACTGTAAAATTTGTTGAGATTTCTTATTTTTTGTCAGTGAAGATTTAAAGCACGATAGTGCAGAAAAGCTGTTTTCGAATTTAAGATTTCCGTTTATTGTTTGCATGCTTTAAAGTGTAGGGTGATCCAAGCTTTATGATCTTAGCTTTCTCTCTCTCTCCCCTTTTCTCTACATGTTTATATCATCGTGGGGAGTAATTGAGTTTCATCAGAAATGATACTAATATCGAAAAGCAACGACTTCATTTCGTTTCGATGCGTCTTCCGGTGTTTCTCCCTCTTTCAATTCCTCCTCGTCGTTCTTTGAGATAACCTTTTCCCATTTTTTTTATTTCGTTTTTTTTTATTTTTTGAAAGGAACAAGAGGGGTGGCGAAAGGTGGGGAGGCTATTCCGATGCCACAGATAATAGGAAATAACGGATTTTGATTTTCCTTTTTATGCTCCGCTACAAAAGCAGCTTAAAGGCGGAACACTGCACCGAGATAAAATTCGTCGCTTTTGAGTGATTACGGGATACGGAAGGAACAATGCGCAGTATATCACAAAAGGATGGGAGTCAGAATATTCCCTGTTCGACAGAATCTCCGGCAAAGGTCCCTTTTGTACCCTTTTCACCGTCAAAGTACCTTACTTCCCTCTTTTACGATTCCGACCAACCAATGGACGTACAGAAAAGCAACAAAGACAATATTTATAGCAAACTCGATCGATCTTTGAAGAAAGATTATCACAGAGTCTCGCGAATTATCGTATCTGTTGAATTTTTGAGTATACTAAGAAAGGTTACTGTTAATAAAAATAGGAGAATGAATCGTCTGTTTAATGTGGATGGACGCTGATATTCTTTTTTTTTTTTCTTTTTGTTGATTACCCAATAACAACGAATTAGACTTGCGACGTAGATTCTGGCTGAGATTCGACGTTCTCTAAGTTTGAATATTCAAATTCCTCGTAATTTATTTTTAATTTGCAGTATTTGTAAACACTTCCTATTACTTTTCTCAAATAAATAACACGTGTTGAGGAGAAGAAAAATGTTCGATTCGATTTACAGCAAATAAAGGATGAAAACGGCAACTTAATCGTATGTCAATCAATACTGCCTGTACGAGGAAAAGAATTCCGCCCGCATACAGCGTTTGACTTCAAAGTATTCCGCACTCAAAGGGTTAATAACAAACGTTAATCTCAATTCTACTTTTCCTTTCAATTTACAAAACCGAGGATTGTCAGTTGTAATCAATCTATAGTACACTAGCGTTTCGTATGTGAAACGGTACTCGAGCAGTAAATAGCTGATGCCTAGATACTTAGATGCTTCAACTATGGTTTCTTGGGGAAAGAAATCACAGGTTAAAAGGCTAAGGATATAGATAAAAAGAGTATAGTCGTTCCTTCTTCGAATACAAATTGAAATAAACATCTCTTTTCATCAAAGCTGAACTAACAATTCATTCTTGCGTATCCAATTTGCCAAATAAAGTGAATTCCGTAATCGAGGTGAATAAAAAATGAACATAAAAAGAGTGGGGAAAAAACGTACAGATGTACATATACACGAGAGATCTTCAATTTCCCAGAGAATTAGTTACAAGCGGGTAGAATTTTTACATAGCGTCGTTAAACTGTATACCAGGCTTAATGGACAATCGAACGACAAGTGTATAAGTTACGCAACAATGAGCCCAGGTCCGATTTACAAAAATAGAAAATAAATCGTCCCGGGGATTTACATAGCCGGAAGCGTCGGGCACACGGCGTGCAATAAAGCTCGCAGCACACGGTGCATACGGCCGTGTCATTGTGCCGCCAGTAAATTTTTAGTCGAACGATCATCGCGTCCGAGAACGATATCTGACCGAGTAGTAATCGGCATATTTTCCATCACACTCCTCTTATATCTCCCCCATCGTATCCTTGCCTCGAACCACATACGTATACACCACCCATCCTCTCTTTCCGCTCCTGAATCTTTCCCGCCCATAATAATCCTCTTTTTCTCCATCCTCTAAGCTGTAAAGCGTTCGACGGAGAATCGAATTCCGCCGCGGGAACTAATTGACAGAGAATTTCAATAAACAGGGATTACGTTGAATCAGGGAAACAACGACGGACCATGGTCTGCTAATTATAACATCTGATCGTGCTCTCTCCCGTTTTCATTCACAATCTTCTCTGTCACACACAGGTACACGTGTGTGTGCACGTACACGTGAATTTCTCTCCACGATTAGTTTTCAAACTTTATTCGAGATTCTTTTTTGAAAAGATTAAAGGGAAATGTCGTGTTTTGTAGCGGAGCATGGTTTATGATCGTTGCTAGAACAATAAACTTGCAAAGATTTGAAGATTTCGTCTTCGACACTTTAAAACTACTTCAAGTTAAGAACCGTAATTGTCGAAATTAATTTACAACGCGTGAGGAGTTCATGATCGTGACAACGCCTCTCGAATATACTATCACCATGAACTCTAATCCGCTACCAAACCTTTTTAAGGAAAAAAGACAAGCACTAGACTAATTCGCGTGATTGAGAAAAACCCAAGTTTTCCATCACTTTGCTTGCATAAAAGTAGCGAAGGTACCAGGAGATTCTCAGAAAACCAGTGGAAATAGTTTTTGACAAAGACAAGCTCCATTGGAAAAAACGCTGTAATGTAAAATAGTATAAGAACGAGCGCAAAACTAGAGAAAAAAGGAAGAAAACTTTCGGATTCGTAACGAACACACGACACCTGTTCACATTGTATCAAATTGTACAAAATAAACCTCGCTTTACGTATCTTGTAACCCTTGCGTTACAATTCTATTGAAATAGCGAATTATTTACACAACGACGGGATGAATCTGGACGTTTTTTTATGGAAAATTTCATCTGGATCGGACGGATTGTGTGTAAACGACGATATTACAGAAAATACGATTTTATCACGTTCGCTGAATTAATTAAAAAAAAAAAAGAAGGGGTATTTCCTCTCAGTTGTACTATTTTCATTTGTGGTCCGACTAAGCGTCGACCTGTTCTACTTGCGCTGTGCCTCGATGCCAACGTAACATCCATTAATTTTAATAGGATTACGTACAATGCACAAAATAGAGAAAAAATATATATATATATTCGTGTAGCGTTGAACAGGGGAGAAAAAAAGAGTAGTATTATGCGAAAATTACTCGTGAATATTCGTGAATGTTTCATTCGGTGGGTGAATAAGTCAGAGGAACGTTTTGAGGGGGCAAGGGAGAAGGGTTGCGGGAACTTTGATGCTGAAAATTCGTGTCGTTTTAAAGCGGAAAATCCGTAACTCCATATGTTGCGTAGGTAATCCTGCGTTTATAACGCAGGCTCGTTTCGTCGAAAGCACGATGAAACGAATTGATCGGTTTTCGGGGCGAGTGCATAGTCGATTGAACGTGGCCTTTTAACGAGCAGATACATTCCGCGCGGTCAAATAATAAAAACCTGTTGTTCTTCATCTAGATCCCACTGACACTCCCTCCACTTTCCATATTTTACTTCAAAATCCCGTACGCGATTTCGCGGTGTCATTATGGATAATCGTGGATCGCGATTCAAATTTGTGAAAGCCGGAGGAGAAACGAGGAATCCATAAAGCGAGAATCGAACACCCTTTCAATTCTACACGAGCTTTCCTCTTTTATTCCGCGTTGTTATAACTTCTGTTGACGAGCGCAGAGATTTCGACGTTGCAAATATAAACGTAGTTTTTCTACAGTACTTCTATCCTTGGTATAAAAATTTTCGGTAAAAGATATTCGTATTTTAAATGTATAAAATATTACTGTACACTTTTGAAAAAGACGGGAATGCAACATTGGCACAGTCTAAAATAACGCAAATTTTCGTTTAGTTTTAAGGAGAAACGAAGGAGATAAAAGTAATGAAATTATTTCTTCTTGAATTGACGTTAAATTGATTGATTACTTTATTCAGGATTTCTATCGACCGAACAGATTTTCTTTCCTATCTCTTCTCTTCTGGTTAACAAACGAACGTTCGTTTCATTTTTTAAGAATTGTCACGGGCGTAAAAAGTAAAGTGAAACGGTAAAAAGAATATTTTACTCTGACTGAAAACGCAAACACCAGATAGGCATTAAGAAAATTTATCGATCGTTCGAACGTATCGAAAAGATAAATAAAGACAGATTTATCGAAAGTGGTATGGCAGGCTTTGAATCTGGCCGGTTTTTGTACGAAACGATCGACGATTTCTAGATTTCTCAATGCTTCTGGCAAGTGAATACACAATAATATTTTATAATTCTAAGTTTGATCGAAATTTTTGGCCAAGAATACGAATAAACACGGCTCGAAAATTCTTCGAAACGTTTGTACGTGAAGAAATACATTTTCATCTGTTCGACAAATCGTAATAACTTGGAAAACCTATCATTCCGCAAAGGTAACGTTTGATATTCAACGAGTAACTCGGTTTCGTTTCTTTTTTCTTTTTTTTTTTTATATATATATATTATGCAGGTGATCAGCGGCGAAATGAAAATTTCACAGACTCGCTGCATTTTCAGAGAGAGGTTGCGAGGGTACGCGTGGCCATCAATTATCCTCAGCGGTAGAGCGCAAAGTTAAAATTCGATACGATCTATTAAAGCTTATTACTCGTCCTACCCACTGAGAACTTTCAGAAATTTTGATGTAACGTTTGATTGCGTTCCAGCCACAGTCCGAGGCACTAAACTGCGGACATTAATTGCCACGGTTTAAACAAATTGCGCGTCGCTGACGTTTCGCGTAGCATTGTACCGATGAAATAATAGCACGGAGACGCTTTTAATCAAAAAACCGGTTGAATTTAATCGATTCTGTTTGGAATTCGTGGTTTCGTCGTTCGAACTTGTCGAATATCGGAAAGAGAAAAGAAAAGAAAAGAGAAAGAGGAAGAAAGAGAAAGAAATGATCGCGAGGCTTTTAATTAAAACTCACTGAACGAAATCTGGATCTTCTCGATGGCAGGGAAGAGAGTTTCGAGTGCATAAGCAAAAACGGGTATGCAAAACGGGTGCGCCATTAGAGTAAACAAATTTTTGAGGAAGCGCTATAAACAGATTAAGCCGAAGGGTAGTTTGCATGGAAATTGGAATTCGCGAAATTCCTTTTCGCGCTCATAAACGCCGACTCAGGCTGTGAGGGCGACCCTGGGTCCGCGCTGTAACTTTCAGCATTTCCCAGAGAAAACTCGTTCCCGTTGCGCGCGCGTTGTCGTTGAGAAAACTTCTGATATCGATTAACGAACGTTCCACCAAACCGCTGTATATGCAAAATCACTCGTCTCCTTCTTTTCTCTTTTTCCACTATGTTTTCTCTCTTCATTTTTTTTCTTTTATTTTTCTTCTATTGGTTATTTATATTGAAATAACCTTCGTTTCTTTCTTTGTCTTTTTTTCTTTTTCGTTTGTTTTCAACATTGAAACGGGTTAATACGAGAAGGATACGACGGTAAAATAAAGCCTCGAGCGGATAAAAGCAATGAAAAGTTCGAGAAGAGTTGTATGGAACATTGTCGCGGCAATAATCGTAGCTAGTATCGCAGCAATAAAGGTAACTGCTCGTGCCTATTATCGAAACGCGATCATAGAAATGTGCGCACTCGTTATCGCGCCCCGGATCGTTCGGTGTTTAAGCAATTATCTTTAATCCTATCGGAATCGGGATAAATCTTGGAGATCGTTTAAAGTAGAGGTATCAGCTCGTTTCGAATTCGAGCCGGATATTATTATGACGAGATAGCGCACGTATTCGTTTGTTTATCCGGAACGTGGCGAATTGTAATGGGTAACGAAGTATCGTTGAAAATATCGCGGAAATGTGAAATTCATACGTTCCCCCTGTGCCGTCAGAAAAACGAGGTAAAAGGACAAGGATATTTCTGGATTTCCTAAAATACTCGTTACTTCGAGAAAAGAAAACTTCAATGCACGTTTCCTTCTGCATCTGCCCTGTCGTGCATAAGTATTTCGACACTCGATATGATCCGATTAAAACGCTTGTATCTTCCTTCTATTGCAATATTTCTACTTATAAATAAGAACGACGAATGTTGTCGGGAAATAGGAGATTTAAGATGAATTATATCGTTTTAAACTTAAGAATTATTATATATTGTGCACCTAAGTTGTATTATATTGTGAAAATCTTATCGACAAATGAATGAAAATTATTAAATATCGTGTATCTAAGTTGTATTATATTGTGAAAATCTTATCGACAAATGAATGAAAATGATTAGATATCGTGTATCTAAGTTGTATTATATTGTGAAAATCTTATCAACAAATGAATGAAAATGATTAAATATCGTGTACATTTATGTGCAGATATTTTTGAGCAATAAGAGCATTCGCTACTCGAGGTTGTCTGGCAAAGAATCTTTTTTCTAGTATTTTTCTAAATTTCTTTCCAAGTGCAAGTAGGTCTAAAGCTGTTTTGCTAACGTCCTGGACTCTCTGTTTCACTTT
The DNA here is from genome assembly GCA_951804975.1 of Anthophora plumipes. Lineage (NCBI taxonomy): Eukaryota > Metazoa > Arthropoda > Insecta > Hymenoptera > Apidae > Anthophora > Anthophora plumipes. The sequence goes on from OX638121.1 coordinate 1,452,071, forward strand.
ACAGCCCAATTTATCCCATAGTAACGATTACGATGATTTATAATTCGCCTTCGATTTGTTCTAAATAATTCCGACATACTTTTGCACCATGCTTCGAGTGGTTATCTCGCATAAATATCTCATTCATTTCCAATAACGCGAAAGTGTCCAAATACTTGTGCACGTTTAGCGTATAGATACACTCCTCCCCTAAGAACTATCACGATTATCCGCGAAAATCAGCCAGTAATCGAATTGAAAAACGTCCAAACGTTTAAAAGCCGGAAGCGTGTTTTCCGTCTAAGGAAGATCCATGCTCCCACGGTCCAAAATTATCTTTCGTTCTTCGCGAAGTTTGCGGCTAGGCGTTATCACAGGCCGCAGTGGTGCTATCTCGACCAGCTTAAACTTTAATTTCCATTTGCCATACTCACCCCTCTCTACCGGTTCCTCTGAACCGGATACGAGGCTACGATACGATCTTCTTGCATCGGGACGAGCGGGAACAGGAACCATTCGATTTTATAACTCGCCTGAAGGGCTCGCCGCTGCCTCCACGCGAGAGAAACGATAAGCACGGGGTCAATGGTTCTTCGAGGGCCGCGAGAAACTTTACGATTTCACTGCCGGCCCGTTTGAATCATTTCGTAAACTTCCAACCGATCCTTTGATGCTCTCCCTCCGATAGGGGGATTAACTTTTCACCCTCTCCAGCTGAAAACTTTCCGACGTTCCGCCCTCTTCGCTTGTCAGTCTGGACGGTGTTTTCTTCCATGGTGGTCTTCTGTGGAAAGTTCCCGATACTTCAAAATGATCCATGATCCTACGCGTACTTCAAACTCGGATGCTCTCGACGCGAGATGATGCCGATGATGATTGATTTCTTTTTGTCAGTTGTCCAGCGAAGACTGGAAGGAAACAACTTGAACTTCAAGGCTTCTCGTAAGGATTGAAACACCTATTACACTTTTATGAAAAGTATTGTGTGATTTGAATGATGTTTCTTCATTGAAGCTGATATATCGTCATCTGGATATTATAATTAAATATGGTAGATCAAGTTTCACATTGAACGTGTCGATTTAAAATTTGTTTAAATAATATTCCTAAATACTGCTATAGTTGTCCACTTTTTCTGTATGATACACTCAGTCATGAACTGATTTAGAAGAGTTAGGAAAGGAATTGCACCTGAGAAGGGCAAAATTTAACATTGTTAACTGGGGAAGACGAGTTAACTCGTCATTGGTTCCTCAATATTTAAGAAATAATCGTGTATTTATCGAGAGATTACTCATTTTTAATTGTATCGTCTATATCAAACGTGAAATTAAATAAGAGAAAAACAGAATTACATAATTTATTACACTCTTTACTCATTTTCAATAATAAACTAGAGAAATTCAGTTGTAGTTTATAAACTGAACTCCAAGTACCAGATTAATTGTTGCTTTTTGTTTCAACAATTGACGATTGGAATCATGGAATTATCTACTCGTAGAATTGAAAAGAAAAACGTGCTCGCAAAACAGAATCATTCCTTTCTTTTCTTGGATCTCGATAATTTTTCAATGACTAGGAGGATTTAATTGACATTCGATAAGTGTCCCGATATTCATGAATCGAAGTGTACGTATTTTTCCAACGCAGTTCACGCGTGAATTGTCGATTTCACCGTATCGGGAGAATCGAAGAAGAATCACGCGAGGTCGATTGTCGTTCAACTCTCTCCTGACTCTCTCTCCTTTCCAAAGAGGTCAAGAGAAAAGGGGGATAAAAGAGCGTAAATTGACGTGGTTGCGTGGAAAATTGGATTCCTGCGCGGGGTCGAAAAATTAAATTCGCCGTTCCCTTTTACAGCAAGAAGCTACGACTGAATTTAATAAGAGAGTGGAGTTCGTGCATTCTCTTTCCGGATTTCATCCTAAAGCTGGGAAGCCTTTGATGTTCAAGAGCTGCTTTAATCTTTGAACCTTCCTACTGACTCCGAATGAACTCTTTCCTTCTTCCCTCTGTTCGTGCTTCAACGCGACCTTGCACGCAACTGAAGTCACGAAAAAATTCCTCGTCCCATCAAATTAACACTCTTCCATCGAAGGGAAAAATATTTTCCTTTCCCTCCCCTTGAACTTGACGTTTAATCTATCTTCTCTTCAACAATTTCCTTATTTTTTTCTTGATCTTTTCACGTGAGAAATCGTGAACGAGCTAGATCGGTAGGAAGCGAATTTTCTTCGACCGAAATATTTCAGGAACGAACGAATTGTCCACCATAGAGAAGGAAAGGGAATAATACCGTGGCGAATAAACGTACGGTTGAATCGTCAAGCTTTAATTTCGCGCTTTTAACCCCTTTGTGCACGGCATCTGTACCCTTTTGTGTGTTCCGTCCGGAAGAAAAAAGGCCGGAATTTTTCTTAAACGCGATACTACGCTCGCGTGGGTAATAATGGGGTGAAATTTATAAAGGTTGACGAGGAAGAAAGGGAATGGACGCACGAGCTCGGCCGGTTTTAAGCGTCGAGGCTTAACGTAACGGGCTCTCGTCGCTTTGTACTTGGTTATGTTTTCCCATTCGTTACACGTCCACCGGGGAACATTCGTCTGTCGCACGAACAAAAGGGACTCGTTCGTTATTGCCTGTAATTTCGTGTTACTTTGACGCCTTTTGCCATCCGGTTACCATTCGAATCATCGGCGTACCTCGCTTTGCTAGCTTGATTGGCTAAAAAAAACGTAAACGCGTCGTGGTGGTTAATCAAGCACATTCTTTATTTCCCTTTACATCGTCCACTTTATTACAATTAGCATTATTAACATAGTTTGTTAATGGAAGTACAAAAAAAAAAAAAAACAGATGACTGAAATGAGGAAGTCGAGTTGCACCAATTGGCGATCGAATTATTGCGATCGTTTATTTGAAATTTCGACGAGAAGTTGAAAATACACTTCAAATGCGAAAATTATTTATTATTAAAAGTATCATCATGTTTTTAATTGAACGTAGCAAGGATTTTGAGGCTTTTGCAGATTATTAAACATTTTTTAAGCTACATATTCTAATATTTCGTCTGTATATAATTCTTTGAACACTTTTTCCATATTTTTCTGTAATTTACTTTTTTCCCTGCATCATGACATCATGTTGATGTAAATTTTTCAATCAGCTGTCGACACCATTGGACAGTTTAATAATTCCCGTAGGTTTTTCAATGAATTCACGTTCGTCGGGTTACCAGGAGAAAGCTTGAATTTTCTTTAGCTAGTTAAATTAGAAATTGCTAAGAATAAATGATCGTTATAAACGTTCATTTAAAGCTACAGTGACGAGCGAGAGGATTAACGCGATGTGATTTAAACGGTTCTTCGGGAAGCAACGATTAAAATCGTGTGGTAAAAAAATTGGCGGTGGCCGAGGAAAAAAAGAGCTAGATCCATTCGTTAAAAAGCTCCGGTCTTCCGGAGCGGCTTTTTTCTCCTTAACTCTCGAGCATTTCCCTCTCAAATTCGAAACATACCTCGAGGGACATTCCTTCAGGGGCAAGAGTTCGTTTTTAATCCTCCGCGTCGCCATTGTTACGGACTTGCCAAGGAAGCTCGGGATTTAATGCGTCTTCGTTCAGCTTTAAACCAGCTCGCCAGCTTTTCTTTTCGCATTTTTCTTTTCTTTCCTTCCCTTCTTCCTCTCTCTCTCTCTCTCTTCTCCTCGCTTGCTTTTTCCCTTCCCAAACCCTTGGCGGTCGTAAACGCAACATTCGCGGAGAAACAGTACAACCGACGTCCTTTTCGACGATAAGACAACATTCTCACTCTTTTTCACTCTCTCTCTCTTTCTCTCCGTGTTGAAAAATATCAAGTCGATCCGACTGAGTTCGTACGTTCTCTCAAAAAATTTCGCCTCCTCGTTATTTCGATTGCAACGTGATCAAGAACGATTTTAGAAGGTGGGAGGAAAGAACAATCGAGAAATCGGGAAGAGAAAAAGTGTCGAGGACTTTCGAGATGAGCCGAGAAGTTGTAGATCGAGAAAATTCGGTCGAAGTGAATTTTTGTTCACTTGCGAAGAGAAATAAGAGGAAAAAGGAACCATTCGAATGTAAACGAATTAATCGTGAACCAGAGAAGATTCGTTTATCTGACGGTGGTTAAATGTAAATCTTGTAAAAATTGTACGAGATTCAAATAGCTTGCAATAGAAGAACGAAGAAGAGATCATTCTCGATCCTGCAGTGGAAAACGTTCACGGAGGTTGGAAGAGCATTTTTCAAACGGGTCCATGAATAAATATGAAGCAGTTTAAGACGAATGCTCGTGATTAAGCTAAGTGCTCTCGGATACAAGTGAATTTTTACAGAGGGATGGTTAATGCCGGGCGACAGAGGCGATAATAAAAAAGTCGGTCATTACCGGTGGAGAAAACGTCAGAGAAGTCAGCCTGTGGTAGAATCTTTCGGACTGTTACATCTTCTGACACTTGAACTGGTACACAGTCGTGTCAAAATAAACACCAACGGGCAATTACGTATAAAGAAACGGAATTTACTGGTAGAACGATCGCCTTTGTATAGCGAAAACCTTTCAAGTAACTGTAAAAAGAAATTACTAAATTTACTTGACTTGTAAAAACACAAGCAGGAATTACGAGTATTTGTCCTAAAATTCGGAAACTCTGGAAAAATGGAGTTAACCATTTTAACTTACGAGCGGCATGATTGAAAATTTCGGACTAGGAATTTAAATTAGAAATTAAACAGGCGTAATTCTAGAATTTGTCTAAATTGACTGCAAACGTTTTTTATCTTGCCGCTTCTATCTGCAACATTATACTAATTATTTTTCTCGTTATCCAAGCGATTGCCGCCGATAGAATTATATTATCCTCGCTTCTAACTGTGAAAAACCTTCTAACTGTGTTCGCCTCTCGAACAAAAATCGAACCTCTGCTCACAATGAAAAATTAGCAAAAACAATAAGCAATTACATTACTGTGGTCTTTGCTAACATGAATATAGTGTGTTTTATATTCAATACATGTATAACGGTGCAAATAAAAACATGTAATTCAATAAACCATTAACGTTCGAAGTATCATTGACTCAACGACGAGTTAACTCGTCATCGACAGTTAAAAAATTAATATCCCTATACACACAGTATACCAAACTTACCACCGTAACAGCAGTCAAATTTACGACACTTTTTACTTAAAGCAATCTGACAAACAATCAGGCAGAAAAAGGAGAGGTGTAACTTTAATAGAAAAAAGAAAAAAAGCGACGAGGATCACACAGAGCGGTGAACAAATAGGCGGGTTCATAGATGTTCACTTGGATGGAACGATTGATCAAGCCCCAGCGAGAGCGTATCATCCTCGCCATCGTCTAGATGTCTGCACTGCGTCACGTATATACGATTACGCGGGCCGCGTGTGCGTTTGCGTTTGCGTATGCAAATGCGCGTGTTTCCGGGCATGTGTGAATTTATGCATGCGGTCGCGGCTGCCGGCAGAAGTTACGTCCAGGAACAGGGGACACGCCGACCACCTGGCCCCGTGCTAGATTGCAATCGTAGATGCATTTGCACTTACGTGCGGCCACGGTTATACCGGAGGATGACACGCGAGCCGGTGTTTGCCGTGCTCGCCAATTAATTAAGGCTGGCCAGTACCATCTAAACGTTACTTGCTACTATCTCAGGCCCTCCACTGATACCCACCAGGCCTTTTAGCGCTCCGATTAACAATTTACACGGGCCCTGCTCTTCGTATCTTCCTCCACTTGCGTTTATGCGGAATTATGGAAACCGTACGCTCTCGCTTCTCTGCCAACGATCTTTCATTTCTTATTCTTTCTTTCTTCTCTCTTTTTTTTTTTTGTATCAATAAATAGATCGTTAAATTTTGACGTTTAATATTTTAATCCTTTCGTTACTATTGACGCTCTTCGTCGGAATTTTATGTTTCCTCTATCTCCTTTTTAATTACCCAAGCAAACTTTGTAGTTTGAAATTGTTGGAAACGATTAAATAAATTTCGCGAGTGCGAATTGAACATCTATCTTTCGCCACGTTGCGTGGTAAATTGTATAATAGTGAAAGGGTTGAATAGTCGTTGTTTCAGTTAACCGTGTACACGAAATCTGACACGTTTTAAGTCGGCACTTATAGCTAGAGTTTCTGGAACTGTTTTTACTATGTTTGAATGTTAGACGACTACTTACTACTTAGGATTGTTGAATCTAAATTCTAGTGCTTCCTTTAGAGAAGGTTCGGAGGTCTTGTTTATGGAGTAGTGTGAGTATGGAACGGTGTAATATTTGTTCTAGGTGTCGATGAGTATGAGTCGGAGCTGACGAGTAACAGATCGAAGAGGGGTGCAAGGAAGATCAACGAAAATTACAAAAAATATACAAAATATACCAATTTATAATGATTTTTATAACTTCTGGATGGGTACAATAATTTTTCACCGAAGTTCCACGCTTTTTTAAGAAAATATAAATTTGCACAAAAATCTGCAGATTAGCGATAAGAATGAACGTCTTAGATATGCAAAATTTTATCGCAATTTTTCGTACAGTTATTATTTTAATGCTTTACAGATGCGACAATCGAACGGACGTTAATTTATTTCTTCAAGTAGTCAAACAGGTTTACGACAAAGTAGAAAATATACGATCATAAGATATCACAAAGTATGACGTCTCTTCTGAATTCGGTTCTAATATATCAAAGTAACGTTAATGTAATCAAAGGGAGCAACACCGTGAACGAGGATGAATCGTCGTCTTCTATCTGTTCAGATAGTCCACCTTCGTTTTCCGCCACGGAATTTCTTGTCGATCGCGTTTGACAAGCAGAGGACCCGTGCAGCTATCCGGCAGACAGCCGCCTCTATTTATGGCGCTTCCGGTGATGTTATCGCCGCCTCGAAACAAACTCGTGCCGCCGATGCACTTGGAAATAAATCGCCGTCCTGCGGATACGCTTCCGCTGGAAATGTTACGTGTCGATTCGCAGCCGAGTCGAGAGAATACTCATTCGAGTAACACAGATCGATTTACCAACCATTACTTTTGCTTTCGTGTACGTTTTTCTATCACTTCCACCAGAGTGAAGTGTGCTTTCGAAATGTGCTAATACAATTGAAAAAACGTACCAGGGAAAAAACTCGCGTATAGGAATCGCGAAATTCCAGAATAATCTCATCGAGCTTAGCTAAATCGAAAGTTTCGCGAAAAGCACTCATCGTCGAGAGCCTTACAAATATGAGATATTTTTATTTCACTTTATTATCCATTTCCTAAGATAATATGCATCAAAAGGGACGATTCAAGACGTACGGAATTAAAAATAAAGATCAAAGTTCCAACTTTTTCCTACGAAATGTACACCTGCAAGTAGTAGTACACAGAGGAAGTAGTAAAACCAAACATTGATCAGACATCTATCGCTGACAAGCGTACTAGGTGCACGTGAACGAGAGAAGAAAGGCTCGATTACCGCGAGAGAAATAAAGAGAAAGAGAGAGAAAGAGAGAGGGGAAACTGTTGGAAATTGCGTTCGTTACTTTGTACAACGATTTCTCGATAACGGATGACCGTATCCGATTCTAACGATCTCTATATCTCTAGCGTGACGGCGTCGATTAAAACCGGCTCTTGATACTTATTTAGATTAGATTCATCTATTCTTTGCGTAATTATTTCCATCTTATTACACTCGCGCCACAGTTTTCTAGATAAACGCGTCCTCCTAGGAGGAACGGACACGGGCAAACCATTATCGCCATTGTCGTTTCCAGGATCCCGGAAATCTAACCAGCTATCGGCGTAATCAAGCGCGAGTTGGTCATGCATATACACGCGAGAAACAGCATAACCGGAAGCAGGAATTAAGCCAACTGAATCCGTTCGACCAAGAACTTATGGATTACTCGGTCTGAAATCGAAGTTCCTCGAATTATCGCATATAATCCTATTAGCAGTATTTGGCTCGAGGCGTAGCCGTTGTTGAACGAGATGTGTAGAACAGAATCAAGAGTAACCCTATGTGCGTGCGCGCGTGTACAATGTGCAAGTTTTCACTTGAAATTCCAAAAAAATCTCCCGATTAAAAACAAGCAAAAAAAAAAAAATGAATTATTCGTTAGAGAATCATTTTTCGCCCTTAAAACTTAGCTAACGGTCACGTCTGTACCATAAACTTGCTCACTGTCCCGATCGACGTGGCTTTCGAACATATGGCACGCTAGAATCCCTAAATTCTTGAATTTTCCTACAGAAAAGAATTGTTCGCTTCTCTTTCCGACCATGAAACGAACGAACGAACGTTTGAAACGTAAGCTGGTTGAGTTGCAGAGGGTTGGCAGGAAGTAGCGCGTGTCCCTGATTGCGCATTAGCAACACTCTTGTAATTCCCAGACCGTGGGGAATAATTAAAAGCACGAGCCCACGAGAGATAATTATGTCGCCGGTAAATTGCGCGGCGCGCCTCTAACAGCTAGAACACGCGTGTACACGGTGTAACCGCGCGCGTCCACCGGTTCACGCTGATACTAGAGCTTTGGCCGGCCACTGCGAAAGTGGCGTCCACCGCCACAAGCATAATGCCAGCTGATAACCTCAAACGCAGCCGACCACTGTGCGGCCCAACTTTCCCGTTACCTGTCCTCCCTGTTTGCCAGTCAACAAACCAGTATGCACACTGTGTGTTCGACGTTCGTTCTATCTCTTCTCGTCTAGGGATTCTTCTCGAAACCACTTGCAGCTAACTCGTACGATCTCTTCATTCAGAAGATTGCTAAATATTTTAGATATCGAAAATATTTCACACAGATATTTGGGAATATTTGATTGACAATTTTATGATTCGTACGTATATCTGGTGATAGTTTAGGTACTTATAGGAAATGGTATCGTGTGTTCTGAAATTCTACCTCATTTTAAATTAACCTATACAACACTGTGTGATTTGGAAGTTACATGTATATTTATCTGTGTTTTATATGTTCTATTTTATGTATTTATTGACATACAGATCGCACTTTTATGTTATAAGCCAGCGAATTTCTTTATAATAATTGTCGATTCCTTTTTTTTTTTTTTCTAGTAAAAAGGAAAAAATTGAATCATAGAAGGTTCAATGCGTCAATGTTATTCAGAAGACATTATTTTATTCGAATTACATCGTCCGAACTGTATGGGTAATTTAGCTGCATTAATTGCGTAATAATAAAGGCCAATAAATTTTGTAATTCGACAGACTTTTACTGTTTACAATTCTCCTTCGGGTGTAATATTAATAAAATACTGTCGACCGAAAACAACCTGTAACCGAATTGTATACCAAAAAAGAGTTACATACCTCTGTACGAATAAATAAAGAAATAAAATAAAAATAGGAGAAATTGTAGCATATTATCGTTAATATTCCGGGTAAGTTCATCGAAATTTGGCTGTTAAAATAATCCTCTGATTTTGATTCAGTTTCTTTCGATCATCGAAAATAAATTCGTCAAACAATCGAGAATTGCAATTTATCGAGTAAATTATCATACATCGATCACCGAAAATCTCATCCCCGTGAAAATTCTTATTATCGGATTTCTAGCGAGCAACATCTGCTCCTCTCTCTCCAACTCCTCGTTGGCGAAAGAAAATAAAAAAAGAAACACCGTGTACAGTTTTTAACAAAGCAGATCGAACGTGTTCTTTGCATGTCACAGTCGATTTCGCGATAGTCGGTTTGTTTACCGCTGAAAAATACACATTTCGATGGAGGATCGCAGTCCCGCGAGCGATTCACTGCCCGATAAAATGGCGGGTTAGCGGAACACTATTAGTACGCGTCAGACGATTCGACTGAGCGATCTTGTAGCGAGATTATTCGTCGCGTACAATGAAAAATTACACGCAAAGTATATGCAGGGTGTTAAAAAAAAAAAAAAAAAAGAGGAAAGTATATGATCCTTCGAATATTCTATCTAACATGAATCAATCTCTTTATCGCGTAAGTCTTCTTACGCAGAAGACAGAAATCCCTGAATTTTTCAAGTTTTTTCTAAAGAAACGTTATTGAAACAAACGCGCGAACAATTATGCTGGATAAGAGCTTTCAAGGAGTTGCTGAAAGTTGATAAAATATGACGCAAATAAGGATAAATAAAGGAGGGGAGATATCGTAAACGATAGAAGCTAAGAAACCGTTTGTCTTGGAGAAACTAACAGGAATATACTGGAACGCCTATTGCTGTTTTACGTCCATTCGCATGGCTATGCTTTTCCTATATGAAAACGAATGTATTTTATTTTTTCGCCTTACAAATACGCCTCGTTACGTTTACACGTGATATCTTTCAGAATTTTCTTCAAGGAACCATTTATCTTTGTCATAGAAGATTGAGAAGGGAGGAACAATTAACCCCATTGCACCTACGTGTCATGCACGGTCATTTACAAAATACCTGCTCGTATCGCGAGTCTTGCCCACCATGAAATTATCTGTCAAGTACGAATTCAGTGTTGATTATCGATCGATCGAAATTTTCGCTTCGATTGATTGATTAATATTTACGGTGAAATTAATCGTCGAAAAATCGGCGAGTAATTTCATCGATTGACAAAGATAATCGTTGAAAAATCGACCAGTGATTGAATCAAGCGACGAAATTAATCGTCAATCGTTTATTAAACATTCACTCAACTCTGTTAACGAATTACAATGGACACACGTGTATATATTCGTTGAAAAAAAAAAGAAATTCTGAGCTTTCGAAGCGAAATACGTGAAGTTTAACAGGTAAAGGAGCCAGGTGTATTAATTAATCGAGAAGTTTCGATCGTTTTATCTTAAAACGGCTGGCTATTGAAAAATACTCGATCGATATCGAAACAATGAAAATTACGATACACTTCAGATATCCTGTACACTTTCCCCCAGATTACTATGGCGGGCGTAGACACATTTGTCGCGTGATGGATGCAAACAGGAACAGAAGTTGCGTCTAGGCGAAGCCTGAAGGTAGCGGTGCATTATAATGTTGATTTATGCGCTTACGATGCATAACGAGGCGTGCAACGCGATTCTGCTGGGCGGCGCTGAGTAACGCTGTTATATTTAACAAACTCGAGAAACATCGGTATACCCAAGGTGAATCGCGGGATTATAACGCGTATTCGTTCGATGGAGTCGCGTGTCGAAACGGAATCGTCTCTCCTTCTCTACGTGCCTCCTATAGCGCCAAACATGTTATATTCATAAATGTCAAAATCTCACGGAAATTACTCACACCAAAACTGAATCTCTGTTTCGTGATAAACCGAGTTAGAGGAGCCGCATATAGAAACACGTTTCTTGTTCAATCGCACAATACCATAATAAAGGACACTAAAACCCTCCTTTACAACTCTAATTCTTAAACCTACGAATTTACTATCTTACCATAGACCATTTTGACGCTTTCTGATTACTTCAATCATGCTTCTTTATTTTCTACATTTTTTCACACCTCTCTATAATTTTTTAAACCTCTTCTACCATTATTTTCTCCTTCGATCAATTTCTCTAAATATCTAATCTAATGTGTCTACGTTTTCCAATTTTTTTTACTACCACCTCCAGTAATATTTAATCAATCAGCACACATATCAATCGTATAAATGAAAACACAAACGACACTGATCAGCCACTCTATCAGAAATAATCAACCGCGACTCTACGAAAAAGATTCAATCGTGACTGATACAAATACTCAACGTCAAAGTTGATTTTAAAAAAGAGTTTTCACCAAATGAATATTCTGTTCATCAGAAAACATCGATATAAAAAATACACAAGGGTGTATCAAGGAATTTAACTATTTCCACAGTTTCAAATCAGCTACTAGAACACCGCCCTTTCGAAATTAACCCTTTCGTACGATTATGTACGAAGAATATATATGTACATGCTCAAATAATCAAATAATTACGCTGGTTGCGTAAAAAGACTGTATAGCAATAAGAGAAAAGATGGATATTCGGCAGATGGTTTATATTTACGAAATAATTCACCATCAACAGAACGTATGGCTTTTTTCTCGACAATGCGTTGTCTCTATCAGTGTTTTTCAAAGCATATCATACTGTCTGCACGTCGATCGTCAACGACGAGTTTCGTCTGCCTGTATCGATTCATGAGCGACGCGTTCCGCTCACATCGATCACATTTTATTATAAACGAAACGATTGATTCGTCTCTGAACATTTCTCTTTCAGCGATAATCTCATCCTTTCATTTCTTTTTCGTATATTTATCCTTTACACAAATTTGAACGATGAAATCGTAAGAAAAGTGTAATATTTCTCTCGACGTTTCGTCGATTAAAATCGGAGTGGCTATTTTCAGGGAGATAAATTCTAAAAGAGGATAACGGGACAGAACCGATGATCAGCTTTCAATATCAAAGGCAACGAAGCCGTCGAGCAGTTGTAACTTACCAGTGAAGCAATTTGAAAATGACATTGATCCGATTAACGAAACCAGGCTTCCTAAGAGGCATTTGACTTAAACTGACGGTTCTCTACGCCAGTTGCTCTTCAAAAGGAAGCTCGCCGTTTGCCAGTAGCGAGGAGCATCGTGGTAAATGCTTAACACACCCCGTTTCGATACTCGAAACTTCGGGGTAATTTTAACGTCAAAGCATCCAGCGTTAGGTGACGTTCGAGAGATCGATTCACGTCCGTTTGATATCTACGAGATGATATCTGCCCCCGTGTTTCACCGTGACTACGCGATCAAATCTCCCCTTCTCTCGTCCTCTCTGCGTCGTTGGTCTTTTCGCGATTAACGAAATTTCTAGTATCTCGTGAATACTATTCGTACTTGTTAGAAATTCTTTGTAGAAATTAGGATTTATACAATGGTCAATTACTCTACTAGATTTACTCTGTTCTGAGGTTTTGGAGTAAGTGTAGTGCTGTTTCTTACAGTCCTCTTATCAGAAGACACTCTTGTCCTCACCAGCTGTTTTAAGAACAGCAGTCTCACCCTTAATGCAATGCAACATTAGACTGTTCGCCATCCCTAAACTTTCTCTTATATTCTTCTAAACAAACGTACCTACGACACTCTATATGTGACTTCGAGTTATTAGCATATTCTCATTCTTACTGGCCACACACAGACTAAATCTCTGCGTTGAGCTAATTGCTTTCAACGATTTTTGGAAAGGTATCGTCGTTAATATACTGAAACATCCGAATTTCACCTCTGAAATAAATCGAAAGTAACGCAAAAATTGATCGAAACCAACGAGATGATTTTTCACACGACGAGAAGATAGTCTTCCAAGATGTACGAAATGTCAACCCCCATGGACAGTATCGTAATTAACGATACTGTACGTACGTGCATGCGTACAATCAGAAGTGGTCGAATACCAGCCGCAAACGTTTACGATCGTATCGTCGACGGGAGCATTGGCGCGGCTAGGTTGCGACATGAATTGCAATGGTACGATCGTCGATTCGATAAACGACGTCAGTTCGGATTAGCCATCGATCACCGGTTTGGGCCAGTCACGCTTCTCTCTCTCTCTTTCTCTCTCTCTCTCTCTCCGGTGATGAATTTGGTGATGAAGATAATAGTGCAAAATCTCGTAATTGAAACATACTGCGCGATACTACGCGCGACGTTGTTACGTTAATCGCGTGTTAAGATAACCGATTCAAGCTCGTTAGCTCAGTCGAACATTCGTTCTGCTCTACTTCGAATGGATAATCAAAATGGACATTTATATGCAACCCTTTCAAATTGCAAATATTCATTTCTAAGAATAAACTACACGTTTTTTTTACTATCCATCTGGTTGTTAGTATAAAAATTGCCATAGGTTACTATAAAATTCCTCGAGGTTTAATCTTATCGAACAGACGTCTCAGTGAAGCATCTTCGTGTCGTATGGTCACGTTCGATTGTCCATCACGATCGAGATCACCATTTCCGTGGTGTATCGAATCACCAGGCGATCCGCAATTTCCGATTTAGGCCGTGGTTCGAAGGGAAATCGAGGGAATCGTAGGCCAGAGAAATAAAAACGGAGAAAACGTCGAACGCAGCAGCACGAAGGTGCTGTGAGTCGTAATAACAGCCCGCGTGTGTTACGCTCGTAAATATTTCTTATTGAGCCCGTTTGAATTGTATAGATAGAGGGTAGGAGAACTAAGCATTTCACCAAGTTGGAATCTCTCCTTAAAACGGAGCCAAGCCGCGAGATATGTATACGAAAGAAAAGAAAAAGTAGAATTTACCAGGATTTCGTGATTGTACAAAGAAAACGAGAAATACGAAACTGGTGATTTTTAATTAGATCAATAGCAACTGAAGTTTTAGTAGTAATTTCAATCGACGTTTATACGAGGCGTGTTAAACTACGATTATCCGACACGTTTCGAAGGTGTCGAAAGAGTCAGGGAAATGTCCGGTTGACTGACCACCGGAAGAACCGGTCGCAATCGCGGCGTTTACGGACCAGTGAAGTGAGAAACGTGTGATTCTCGTTCGAGCGTTCAAATCGCACATAATGCTATCAATTCGCTCTGAACACGAACGTAGAAAGAAACGATCGAATTTTAGCGGACATATGTTCTCCCACCAAGGCGGAACGCCTCCGTAAATCTCGCGGACAAGCCGCTGTACGGGAAACGTCCTCGAACTTTCCTCGTTCCGCATAGATCCTCTCCGCCCAACCGAAGATGAATTCTTGTTTCTGAAGTGGCCGGTATAACCCCGCGGAAATCTTCAAATCGACGATATATACGTATCCGTCTCGCGAAACTTTCCGGGCAAATCGTCCGATTACGAAACGTTCAAACATTTCGCTGATATTCCACGCAACGTATTTTTCCAGTGTCTGTCCTACAGGATGTTCTCACATAATGTGATTACTATTATCGTTAATCATAGAAGACCTTAGAAAAATGTACCGTATGATAAAAAAAGAAAAGAAAAGATGAGTGGAGAAAAAAGAATGTGGATTAATTGGTCAGAATGGAAGGGGCACGTGGTTTTTCGCAGATATTTTCGGATTTAATGTCCTATTACACGGAAATGGTTAACCCTTTAACTGCGGCGCGATTGGCTACTACTATTTATCCTTTCTTCTGATCAAACGCTTTTACAGTACGCTATATTATTTTGAAAAGTAACAAATAAGTAAAATTATAAAAGTGATCACAAATTGAAATAAATGAACACTTCTATATGCAACAAAGGAAGAATTTTATACGATTTCATTCACGATGCGATTTTACGAGAACAGCGAAATTGAGGCTGAACAATGTTAGTACAAACATGAGAATATTGAAACACTTGCCAATATTCAGCTGGTTACAATTGCTATGTTACATGTAACGATAAATTCTATATTAGAAAACAGTTGTAGTAAAAAAATTTAGAAGTTTTATGTATACTCCTTTCGTAGTCAAAGGGTTAAACATACTGTAGGATATGAATAAGTTCAAATAAAACGAACAGTTTAATGCAAGATAAAAAGAAATTAAGATTCTTTAACTCTTTGATCTATTCGCTTATCACGCACTGATTCCTGCACGTCCTTTTTTTTTTTTATTAAGTGGAGTGAGAACATTTTTTACAAAGTTACGACAAAGATAGCAAAATTATCAATAACTGGTCCCTTGTGTGGCTCAGCATGTACGCGTTGCTGATATTAAACTACGTGAGAGGCATTGTGTTTGCCATTAGCGGTCATTGTAGCTACACATGTTATTGCACGTTGTAATACTAGGATGTACATAGCTGATATTGATACTGGAAGGTATCAGTCGGCTGAATGATTCGTATCAATGACTTCTGATCGAGTAAATACACCGAATTGATACATTTGCGATAACTCTATAATAATCCATCAACTACCCCTATGTTTATAGAATATTTTGTTCCTATATTTAAATGTAGAATACGTTGACGTCATATGATAGGATAAAAATTAAGCGAAAAATGAAAAATTGTTAAATAAAATCTGTCTATTCGCTCGAAACTCTGCCAGTAGTGATATATAAAGGGCAACACCATCTTGTATAATTAGCAAGATCGTCCGAACGATTATTCTTCCCGCTTGAGGAGATCCTTCAGGTTGTTGTGACGTTTCCCAGAGGCTGTGGCCAATCATCGATTAGCCAACACGTGGGGCAGATCGAGCGGAGACGTTTCGCAGGGCCGTTTGACAAATTATAAGATTAATCGCGGGGGATTTCGAGCCGTCGGGATATCATCAATTATTTTTTTGCCAGCCTCGGTCCAATTACGTGCGAACGTGCCCCGGCTCGTGCCGCTTAATGACACCTTCGCCGTTTCTTTTCGTGCCTTACGTCTTGATTACCGCGACTTCATTACTCAAAAAGCAAAAAGAAAGAAAGAAAGAAAGAGGAGAAAAGAGAGCGAGAAGTCGGCTCGAAAAGCAAAGTGGACTGGTGGAAGAGAAGCCTTCCGTTCATTTGCCGGAGTTAAGAGGATATTCTACTTTAGACCTGGCTCGAAACGAACGATGAATGACCTTTTTACCGTCGGAATAGAGTTATCCGTTACCGGGAAGCTTGATTTCACATGGAAAATGCTCGATGAAGCGTCGCGTATAATTTAAAAAAAGAAAAAAGAGGAAAATGGACGAACCGTACAATTACAAACTGCGCACGTGTCAAATGGTAAACGAAGTACATTCAAAACGTGAAGAAAAATGATGGAGTTACGTCTCTGTCCTAACACGTTACACGTACACTTCGCGTTTGTAAGTATTTATACGTGGTGATCGTTTAGTCACGATGAACGATCAACCTGCTCCCAATACGTCTCGTATAGTATATCGTCCATTTCTTCCACCTTCCGTTCTCAACCAGCAATCCTTATATTTTCTCCTCCTTCTTCTCTCCACGATATTTCCTTCGCTCCACTTCGACACTTACGATTTCTAAAGTTCGCGGGAAATTTCGAACGAGTAAAAGGGTGAGGGTGAGAAGGTTTAATCGGGCAACTTTTCCGCGTGTATAAATCCACGCTCTCTTATCGGTGTTCCACGATCTCGGAGCACGGAAACGGCTAGCTTCCGACCGTACCATCGGTATTTCATAAAGCAGTTAGCCTGGCAGTCGTTGGTTTCCGGGCCGCGTGCCGGCTTCCGGCGCGGTCGCGCGCCTCCATACATCGACGCTTAAAACCGTGACCGCGCTTCCTGTTAATCCGTTGAAATCCATATTCGCACGTTTTCACCCGTTCGTGGAAAATTGATCGCGACGAATTTCGAGGGATAAGTCAAGGGAAATTAGAGGGATCGAGGGATGCTTTCTTAACGGATCAACGAAGATATTATAATTTCGTTGATCGTCGAGTTCTCGTAGAAGAGTTCGCCGTTTTTATAAGGTGTTCGTCGTGAAAATGATGAAATTAAAGGAAGAGTCGACTCGACTGGAATTACGTATACGATATTTTATGGAATTCTTAATTTCTTCTGATATTAACACGTTGACGTCTTATTTCTTTCGCTGACTATACATGTAATAATCAGCTACTTACTGTTTTAGCACCGTTTCACATAAGAAACGGTAATTATAACTGACAATCCTCGGTCTCGTAAATTAACCCCTTGACCTATGATTTCTTTTGCTGGCTATACATTTAAACATCGATTATTTACTGTTCTAATACCATTTCGCACAAGAAAAGCTAATGTATTATAGATGAATTAGAATTGGCTATCCTCAGACTTATAAAATATAAAGAAGGTTAGAATTAAAATTGATGTTTATTAGTAATATAATTGTTTTTCTCGAATTTCAACCAAAATCTCGACTCTGTGTCTGAGATGTCAGAATTTTTACCGACTCTAACTCATTTTTATAGAGCAATGGTAAAAAAAACAAACAGTGATTTTTGATGGACGTATCATCAACGATTCCGTACGATAAAATTCGAAGTTATTGAATGGAAGCATTTAATGGAAATTCATATACTAGCCATTTCACGTCAATTTGAACACTATATGTCACTGTTTTTTCCTTTTTTTCAAATCCAGCCTATTTGTTCATTCAGTTTTAGCGCTGTTGCATATGTACTAGTTTCCTCGATAAAGTAAACTTTTCGATATAATGGAGTAGTTTCGGTAATCTCGAGAGAAAAGGCTAAAAAACATAATGCACCATAAATACGTACACTTCGCGAGCTATTCAAACTCGCTATTATCTCTTAATACATCTGAAAATTTGATTTTCGGTCGCGATGATTACCATCGATCCCCATTGTCCTACTTAATGTTTTTCAACTAATTTATCCCGCTCCCGTCGAGAACGGTATTTAAATGCGACGGAAGTGTGCGCGTACTCTCCTCGCATTTCCAAAACTTTCAATCGGAATAATAAACACACTACATTTAAACATGAATTTAAATAAATTCAGTTGGACCGTAGCATACGAGCGGTGCTTTAACGTTAATTAATTTCTAAATAAATAATTCCCAGGAAAGAAACAGTAGAATTTGGCATAATTAACAAAGTAGAGATACTACGAAGAAACTGTTGATCTATGCAAAATTTTCAAACCAAAAGAAATCAGAAATTTAACATGAAAATGGAGTTGTACTTGGTAAAATTTGAATCCGGATAGATTTAGTTCGCGGAAACGCAACATACGATGTAGTTTGCGTTTGATATACAACTCGTGTAAGAATAAGTCACCATTCACGAGCCCCGTCCGTGTAATTCCAACACGACGAAAAGTTCCTACTCCCGTCGCTTTTGTCGTTCTTCCATAATTTCCCGGAAACTTTTCTCCACCCACTCGTAAGAAACTCCAACGAGGAGGATGTCGCTCGACACGCGACAGATGTAACCTGTTCCTTCCGTCAACTTGTTCTCCCTTGTTCCCTCTCTGAGAATCAAATGCAACAGTAACTTCTCATATATTTAGATTGTAATTTCTACGCGTGCAACGATTCTCCTTCCTTTCTTCTTACAGAGATAATCCTCTCGAAATCGTTAATAGAACCTAACTCTGTTCTATTATCCAATCGAATCAATCTCCGTTCACGCTCCATTAACGTTAAACTAGCACTCGCGTCAAAGTTTCGACTTCGAAGGCAAGGCAGAGGGGTAGGAAAGTTCGCCACGTCGTTCAATATTGATGCCAGGATCGAGGAATCGATACGGACCACCTTCTCAGAGATCGACGTTCCCACGTGGCGGGAATAAAGGTGAAGATCGGTCGGCATAATTTCGCGCCACGCTACTCCGACTGTCCGGGCACAGAGAACAGAGTGGCTATTTTACCGGAGCTGTTCAAGCCCTGTCGATGGCTTCTACCTCACGTTTATCCCCCTATCCTCTGAGAAAGATATTTTTCCATCGGATTATCGGACACGCGACTCTAGGCGGGAAAACTTTGCCTTTTCACCAACCGAATTCCCCGGTAGAAGTTATTCCCCGATTTTTCACGAATTTCAACCCTTTACTTTGTCCCCATCTAACATTTGGAATTATTCGTTTCTATTACAATACCATTCGACGAAATTCGAAATGTTTCATCAGCGTGGAAGAAGAAGATACACCAAGTATGAGGAGAAAATTTGGGATATCTCGCGAAGGAATGATGATCAACGTCAAAGCAAAGAAAACGTAGACCTTGAAAGTCCTCGAATTCGTCGTTCCTTTCCATCACGGGCCATTGTTGCGTACACTGTCTGCCAGGGATGAAACCGAATCGCTGGAAGGTAGAGATAGAGTGGGTGGATAACGTAGGAGTAGCTGGAGAGGCGTTCGTCGGGGACAGGAGAAGAGGAAGATACGTCATATTCCTTAAACGAGGGTGGAACGTCAAGACAAGCTGGCGCCACTCATACCCCTACCATCTAGAGAATAACAATATCCGAGTCTCTATCTATATGTCGTTTTGCAGACACGTCGACGTTTCGGTTCCTTGCAAGTCCGGAAAATTCTGAAGAGCCGGCTGACACTCTATGGATATTGTTCGGTGTGCGTTGCACAAACTTCTAATTCCGTAAATTAATACGCCAGTGGTAGAGGAGTAAGAATTAACTAATATTTTGTTACGAGGAAACTCGCGCAATTTATATATTTCCGTTTTAATATTTTATTCCTCTACGAAGGTAACGTTAGCTTCACATTATGAATTGTTCTTTCACGCTACTAAACGTAAACGTTATATCGATATGAAGATCGTAGAAGATTTACTGATTAATTTGATTGACTTGATGTCGCAGTTTCATGTAACGATTCGCAATTGATTGATTCAATTTCTGATTTCTGGATCTTTTGATCCTTCTTGTAAGAATTTTTTTTATGGTTGGTTTTGTGCAACTTGGTTGAGTCTATCATTGTTCGGGAAAATTGGAATAGGCTTCTTTCTTGTTTGGTATAGTTGATGTTTTCCACCGTCGAAGATTGTTTCACGGTATAATAGTTCCTCAACGTTCTAATAACTAGACGAAATTTGAGGAAAGTTCGTAATTGTTCGATAGCAAAGGCGGAGCCACGCGTGCTCATCCTGTCTGGATGGTACATGAATATACCAATCGTATTACGCGATTATTTTATCCCAATTATACCTGGACACTCGAGAAAAATTAAGGGACCTCCTAAAAAGATTTGAGTTTTTCTTTTTTCGTATTTTCTTATAGTTTAACATTCGGGAAATATGCTAAACATATCTTGTAGATGTTGTTTCATCGTTGGAAACTAGAATTTTGCAAATGTCTGCAAAAATCAGCTCTTGCGAGCAGTAAAATCATCAGTTCTATTTGCTAAGATCGACGAATTCCTTTGAGACCTCTGTACTTTTATATTTTTCAATATTTTTTTACAATTCTAATCCAGACGATAGCCACGTGTCTACAGATTAAGAATCTATTTGCATTCTGCATTTCAGGATACGAAGGATATTTTTCTAGGCACTATTTTCTAGCGGTAGACCTTATTTCACACTAAGTGGATATTTTTATTTGCAAAACAAGAATAAGCGTACAAATTTGTAACGACCTCTTAAGACAAATTCATACTGAGTCCAATTAATATTATTACTTTCTACATTTGACGAAAAATTGTCGTGCAAAGAGAACGAAAATCACGCGGAAAGGGAAAACTAATTTATCCGAATGGCGGACAAATTTTGCATGCTTTTCCAGCTGCAAGACTCTCGAACAGATGAATTACACCTCCTGTTGTATGTCGCGACTTCAAACTCGTTGAAAACATGAATTTTTAATCCCATTCCATTTTCTCTTTCGCGATGAATCAAACGCGTGTTGTCCGAAACGATCCGAAACACGAAAGAAATCCTTACCCCATGAATCATGGATACCACAGGAAGAATTGGCTTATTGAATCGCCTCGAATCCCAGTTCAATTAAGGACTCCACTCGTACAACGTGAACAGGCTTCGTGACTATGAGTACATTAGGGGTTAACCGGAGAAAAGGACGTGAGAGGCGAGAGGGGACAAGATAGCGGTTTAGAGAGGGTAGATGGGTAACTAGATACCCTCCTCTATCGACGGGCCAACGAGGTATACATAGCGACACAACCGGAACTCCGATCTCCCCGTTCCGAATGCTAATAGGGTAATTAACAATCTCGGTATTAGCTGCCAAGAACGCGTACTAACAATATGTCATCGGACACCAAATTTGCGGTAAACTTCCCTTCTGACCTGGTTGCTACTATTACACCAAGCTGTGTTACTTGTCCCTTTTTACACCAGTCAAATTGAATCAGAACGAGAAAATTATCCCGTCCCACAAGTGTGAACATTTCACACGTCGATCCTTCGCTGTTCTTCGCTTATCGTTGATGATCTTCGATCGTACATTCGTTTATTCGTGTAATCTTTATGAAACGTTCGAATATTGTATTATACGTAGAAATGAACTCTTTCCAACTGAAGTTCCAATCTCCAAAAATTCTTTGCAAGTGTTATAAATTGCCACATTAAGCAATAGATTCTACATAAGTCGTCTGCGATTTGTTCGATTATTTAAGCAGAAGTATGCAGACAGATTGAAATCGTTCGATGCTATATTAAACGTACAGGATATTGAAATATGCCTGTTAAATATTTGAACGTGACAATATACTTTTTTTCGTGGATTTGTATAGGTTAAAGATATTCACGTGGTTATATTAAATGAAGATGAATTAGGAACGATCGATCCACGAAACCGCGAAGCTTACAACGTTAAGTCGAGAGAGAACGATCCTCGAACAATGATTTTTACCCTATTACACGAAACATCTGCTCTCGTGGCTCGGTGTAGAGCCAAGATACCCAGACGCGATACACTGGAACGTAGTCGTTAATTACGTGTCACGGTAATTTCGTCGAACTGGCTGAAAAATACTCGACCGCCGGAACGTGTTCCGAGTGCGGAGGAAACGGGAGGATCGGGAGGGGAACGAAACAGCGAGTAAAGGTGAGGCGAGATAAAGGAACGAAACGAAAACGGAGAGTGGTGAAAAATATTTGTGAAAACGTGGATACCGTGAAGTGTTTGGGGGATTAATCTTTGTTCCGGCCTGTCCGCCATTTTTCATCGAATTTCCGGACGTTCTACGAAGTTTTCGTATTTCGTGGACAGCACCACCTTTAAACATCGGGGCAAACTCTTTGACGTGCCTTTCTCCGGATGAAAAATCGTTTGACGAGAGCTGGGGAATCTGTCGTTCGTTCGCTGCGAGAAGGAAAAGAGGGAAGAAAAAGAAACGTGCAGGTATAACAAGATATTTCGAGACGCAATTCGAACAGCACGCGTCGCGTAACAGATGTGTTACACAAAGTTTGCACGACGAGAGTCCTGTAATGATTTGACGGAGGTTCGATCGCGGCTATGGGAAAAGAAGTTCGCTGGCTCCTGTCCCTCTCTCTCTCTCTCTCTCTCTCGATTCAATTTGGAAAAGTTAATGTTGCTTCGAGAAATTTCACGTAAAGGAAGTTGGCGTGACGTCCCGATGTTCCCTTAGCCACCGATATTTCTTCCCATTTAATTCCTACGGTGACTCGCGTCGACGTGTGTATTTTGTCTGGCCAGAAAGGGGCGTCGATGGACTTTCACAAAGCTCGAATTACAACCCTCCTGGAAAGGGAAGGAGAAAAGGAGGAAGAAAGTGGCGCAAGTGGTGAAAAGGGTTTCCCAATAAATTCCTTCCCATTTCTTTTTTTCAATGGGATTTCTTTGGATCTTTATTCCTTCTCAAAAGAGTTGCAAAACGAACCCAAAGGAGCCACGATTCGTAGAATTAACTGGTAGAATTAAATTCATAACGAAATGACGTTAATTTAGACACAATTTTACTATTCTTCGCACCGACTTTCTAATTGCTTATATTCGATATTCTTATCTACCGGGATTTTGCAAATAATTAGACACCTCATCCTTCTATCACCACTTTCACCCTTTCTATGTTTAATTAGGAAACGTTTCACGACCAGTAATCGATTTTCCATATTTTCCAACTCTTCAGCTTCGAAATTTAACTCGATAACTCAGATTCTTATCATTTTCTAAAATTCCTGTGGATTTTATACCGAACGCCAACCGAAAAATGAACCAAGCCTTCGAACATTCCGAACATTGACCGATAAACCAAGTTTCGTCTATTAACATTCGAGATGTATTACTTCAGGTCATCTTTAAACATCGTTAAAACCTATTCAATTCTTTTCTATCGCGATCTAAATAACAACACACCGTTATTTTGCGTAATTCTTCCTGATCATTCAAGAATTACTATCACTTTTCATGCAAGTGTCTTTAACAAATGACAAATAGGAAAAAAACGAAAGAAAAGGAAAAAGAAACTATCTTCTACAGATAGTTAATTACACCATGGAACACCTTCGACACGAAGTACCGAGCTGTGTTAGGAGGAGTAAGCATTAATTGTATCCCAGGTAGGAAGTTCAGTTTGGAGTGTCTTTTAAGACAAACATTCGTCGGTTGACAATTAAGCACGACGAAGCTCGACGACTAATAAGCAACTCCTCGTTGGAGGAGGTCCTCAGGCTTGATTCGACCGTTTGGATGTCACAGACCTTCGACCAAACATCTTACCTCTCCTCCTACTTCTCCGTTAATCTCCTTCTCTTCAAACTACCACGACGTTCCTACCACTTGCTTAATGTCGCAATGTTAATCAGAGAGAGATCCTACGGTGGAAAAAAGGTTTGTTTCAACGAGCAAAGAGCCGCAAACTGCCTCTGGCTCTTCGGTATAGCTGTCGTAGCCCGCCGTGAGAATCGTTTTATCTAAGCGTCGACCTACCCATCTACCTTCTCCCCTCTGTCTGCTTCTTTTCTTTTTTATTAGATCCTTTACGAGTCAAACGAGGTTGCTTTGCATCCCTGTCTCGCTGTTATCACGTCTGGGAAGCCTCCAAACGTGATACTTTCTTTTCCCCCTCGATTCATTCGATCGACGAGTTTTCTAGGTTGGTGAATATGAAACAACAAGATCTCGCAGGATGTTTCGTTGTTTTATTCCAAACTTTCTCTCCTCGCGGCGCAAGAGCGTATACAAGAGAGTTCATTTTCGTTCTTTCTCTTTTTAATTACATACACAGGTATGCATTGTTTCCGCGATGCCTTTTCATGCGGACGAAAATGTTCACGAGCGAAAGCAACAAGAGCCTGCATTTTCAACGTTGAGGGAGAGGAAAAAATTCAACGAGACTATTGTATTCGTATCTCTGAAATGGTACGGAGCCGCTGTTGATCGAGGATGTTCGATACGATGAGCGTAATAACGTCTATCGTTGAAATATTTACGGTACAAGTAACAGGCGGAAGCGTGGTGACCGTGAGTAACGCGAAGGCGATGCGAGAAATGAAAAATTCACTGGAATCCGCGTTAGAGCCCACCGAATTTCGTATACACATCCCTCGTCCAACTGTTTCATCTATCCCTTTCTGCTTCTCTTTTTATTCTCTTGTTTTTTGTTTTAATTGTTATATTTCACACGTTATCGGTTTGTTCTATCCGCGATTATGACGCCGGTTTCGCAGCAACGTGTCGCGGAGATTTATGGACGCCCTTGGACGTCTGTGCGTGTCGCGTGAGCGACACCAGTTAATCGCGTGAAACCCTAATCTCCGTTCCCCGTTGCTCCGTGACTGCTGTTCAATCTTCCCCCTTTACTCCCTTCTAATCGGGGACATCACCGACCGGATTTAAATACTGAGCAATCGATCGTGCGAAATAGACAATAATTTGTAACAATTTACTCGTTCGAGTTCCATCCAACGCGACCGCGCCATTACGATTTCATGTCGAAAAGATCCACTGTATTTGATCAATATGGATACAACTGACGGTGTATTCGAATTCTACCTAAATCAATGTGTTCAACTTTACCGATGCTTGTTGCGTCGTAATATTTCGCTTTTTAGTCGTCATTATTTTCAATTAAAAACAATTCAATCATTTGTACCTCGTTGGCGTCGCTACAGGGACATTTAATAATACGAGCCATAACTCTGTTCTATCTATATTGAAATAAAGCAAATTAACAAAATAAATAAAAGTAAAATTTACGAACGTATATCATTTTTTCTACTCGAAGTTTCATTGCAAAAGTGTGTTTTTACAGTTGATAAATCTGTGTTAATAATGAGCTACGAAGGGTTAAGACAAAGAGCTATCGCTTGGGTCTTTTAGATAAGACTTTTCGAAAATCCCTGGGACTGAAATGGTTGAGAAAGGGAGCTCTATCTCTACGTGCAATTAACGTGGATTATAGTTGGGGAAATTCTACAAACTATCGCGAGATATATCATGCGGCAGGCGCTAAAGGTATAAGGAGAGGAGTCGATAATGCTCCACAATAAGATAGACAGCTGAAGAGATAGCTTACTATGGAGTGGGAGAGTGTGGGTGGCAGATGGTTAAGGGGCTGTTTGTAACTAGAGCTTCTACAGAGAGACGGTTACCGGCTGCGTATAAACTTCGTATAACAGGCTCGAGTTCTCTTGCGCCATGGTAAGTTTCGTGCGGATGAAAATGAGAATAGCGTGTGCTCGCTCGTTCCTTATTCATATTCGTGTAAAGGGGGCCTTCATTTCCGTACCGACGTGCCACCCTGCCGTTCTTATTGCCCGTTAGGTACCGTTCCTAGGGCTGTGGCAAAGAAGAAGAAGGCTCGTGTCATTATTTCGGCGTCGTTTAAACCCACAACTGTCTGTCTGCGCGGATTCCTCGCTTCTTACACGAGATCACGGTTTTCGAGCCTCTCTACGGAACGTTCAACGTGGAAATAATTTTCCACACGGTAGATTTTTCCATGAATATTCATGGGAAATTTCAGGGAAAGGATCTTTCGAAGGTGACGACAGACAGATGTGAAACTCGTAAACTCTTCGTCGAGTTATCCCGGTAATCCTGTCGAATACTCGTAAATTTCGTCAGTCTAGCCAGACCATTATCTGCTAGGCGGCCTGAAAAATGCGATACGTGGCGTAGAAATTAATACGGCGGGCAGATAACGGGCCGCGGCAATTCCATTCTCCTTGGGGAGAAGGTACGATGGTATTGCCCCTATTGAGAAATAGGAACACGTATGATGGCATAATTTCTTTTTATCCCCGCGGAATTACATTTTCACCGGTCGCTGAACAGCCAACCGGGGGCTCCCCGAAGGGGAACCTATAAATTCCCGGTGAACGATTAATACTTCGTCGCGTTTTCTCTCTCTCTCTTTCTCTCTCTCTTCCTCTTTCTCTATCGCACCCACGCTTTTTCGAGTGTAGAATCAAGGGTGTCTAATAAGAATCATTAAAAGACGGCGCTCACGTGAACGTTTTCGAGAAAACAATCGGGGATAATGATCTGCCGCGTGTAGAGAGAACGACGCGTGATTCTTTGTACGCTGGTCTCGAACTCGTTAAACAAACGTTGTTGCAACTACACGTACGCTATGCGTGTGCATATCCTTGAACACGCAGATGTTCGTGGAAATAAGAGTTCAACGAGCAAGTCGAAATCTGGAGCAGCCTCTTTTACGAAGAAAAAAAAAAAAGAAAACAGTGGGAAAGTGTGCGCTTAAAGGGCGTAGAGAAAAGAAAGGAAACGAGGGGGAAAAAGAGAGAGAGAGAGAGAGAGAGAGAGAGAGAGAGAGAGAGAGAGAGAAACACAGGTGGGGTGACCCAATTTCACGATCTCGCGGCTACCTTTCGCGCCACTTCCGCTCGCACTTACTAATTAAGCCTCAAAGGGGATCCGTGTGGAATCAGAAGAAGGAGCGTTATATTTAACGCGAAATCGCGCGTACACGCAGAGCAACCGAGTATTGTCCTGATGAATGCTTATTGTGACCAAAAAGTCGTCGGGAGTTCGCGCATAATTTCCCGTGTACAAAGGCGACCCCGCAACAATGAAAACCGGCCGCGGTTTACAAAGCGGCCCGGAAAATGCCGCTTCGGATTGTCGAAAAAAAAAAGAAAAAGGGGGAAAAGAGAAAGCGCTCCCCTATACCGCACTTTGAGTTCCTAAGCAAGATACGTACACACGCCACAGACGTTTTCAGTGTGCAAGATCAACAGGCGGAAGCACTTGTGTGTTAAGTGGGAAAATATTTTTGTTTCGGAGTGTGTAACCTTTTACTTCTCCCTCTCGTCTCGTAATTATCGAGCATACACGAAGGGAATGAAGATTTTCATTCGGTTGATTCGTGGAAATATTTTCAACTTCACGCTGAAACCATTTGTCGAGTTTTGACACTCTAGAGCAATGTTTTCTAACGTTAAATAGTTGAGGGGCAATTAGAAGGTAGTGTTGCATTCGTCAACGATATAGCCGAAAAATCATGCTACAGGAGGCATTGAAATCTTTAAGACATTGAGATCGAGGTTAAAAAGTTTTCTGAAACGCTATTCTAAGATTGAGCAAATATTTGACAATTGGTAAAAATAAATAAAAACACCTGAAATTAATACCATTTCCCAGGAAAATCTTATGTAGAACAATTTGAAAAAATAGTGTACATTTAGAAGAAAACTCAAAAAGTAAAGATAATCATGGAAAAATATAATTTGCATCAATTTTCGAAGCAACTTATAACAGATATCTAGCAGATATCAAATTTTCCATGCTAATGGCACTCGTTTCAATTATTAGAAGACAGAGTAATATAACTTCCAACTGATATATATATATTTTTTTAAACTAATTGCTCATCTTGGAAGCTTCCTTTGTTAGATCTAAAGGTGTACACTATTTCTAACGATAGAAATTTGAACAAAGACGAGAGAAAGCGTAAGAAATATAAGTTCACCGTTGAGCCTCTTAAAGAAACATTTCCATCGAATGGTACGCAGTCTCGGAGCAGCTTGTCAACGTGATAAGTGAAACGGAACATGGCGGGAAAGTTTTTCTTCGAGCGAAGCGGATGAGAGGGGATGTGAGAGGATGAGGTTCGTTAACGAAGGAAGTTAAGCGAACCTCGGTCCTGTTAGAAATGTTATAAAACGCAATTTCCAAGGATCAACGTGTGCCTAGGCAAATCTTCGATCACCACGGCAGATTAGCGTGGCAAGAAGTTCACTCCTATTATGTCTGTGCTTCCTTCTTAGCTTCCATCATGTAAGCGTGTTTCGAAGGATGCTTTAATCTACCGATCAGCCTTCCTGGCTTCGGAAAGCCGCGTTTAAACTTTAAACAAACTTCCATCGAAAGTGGTGCAACTGCCTCTTAATAGAGCCTTTTCGGAATCACTACTTATCGAACTTTGCATCCTTCCGTTCTTCAACAGCGTCACTGCATTTTCCCTACCTTTTCATAATTCACAATCTTCGATCGTTAATGGAACCTCGCTACACCGATGTTTCACGGTACAAAATTTTTTATCATCGTTCTAATAAAAGCATCTGTGATTAATTCTTATCAAACATCGAATATTTTACCGAGTAATTGGGACTAAAAGGTCGACAAGATTCAAAGGAAGAGAATAATGAACGATACTGTTCGTTTGAAATTCATAGAGTACTGAACATTTTTTCTCAACGTTAATTTAGTTCAGTTCTCCTGTTAGTTTGTTTCTCGCGAAACTGTATCAATCAAGATCGTAGTGTTACCACAGAGTACAATATATTCCGAACGATTTATCGCGCGTTTTTTTTTTTTTTTTTTTACGCTTTCGCGCTTCTTACGCGACCATGCGCGTTTTCCAAGCGTTGCCTGACACAGACAGAGGAGAAGAGAGATTGACGTGGACTCGCAGACGGCTGAATTTTGTGCCGGTCGACTCTTTCGCCGAAATATAAATTTCCTACGTTTCTTGCACCGTTCGACCGATAGAAATGTCACTCGCGGCGAGTGAAATATTGGCAAACGGAGATCAGCAGCGTTCGACGTGTTCCATAGGATTAACTCGACAGGTTTGAATACTTTTAAGTACGCCTGGATAGTTGTCTCGACGAATATAAACGTGAATTTAATAATCCTCGAAACACGAATGAGTTTAAGGGGATTGTCGTTGGGAATAACGGCAACCGTAGGAATTTCTCGTTAAATAAAAAAAGGAAATTAACAAACAGGTTGCACAGAATCCCATAGCAGCAATTTTCAACAGACATTTCCTCGATGCAAGCTCAGCATTGCTGAGGGATCAAAAATCAATGACATCTCAGGCTGCCCGTGCTGTCTTTCCCATCCTTCCCATCCCGCCCTGTTTTCTCATATTTATGGAAGTCGGTCACGCGGAACCGGTCATCTTTATTCCACGGAGTCAGCTTCATTTTTCAATAGCGGAAAAGGATAAGTGGTGCAACCGAGTATAGGACGATTCCTCGTGTAAAAATGTATCGAAAATACTGGATAAAGCTGTTAAATTCGTTCGAGTTGGAGAAGAAGAAAAAACAAAATTTCATTCCAACTCTTTCGACTAGTTTTCTCTTTTGTTTTTCTTTTTCTTTTATTTTCACGACGAATACACGTGTGGCTCCACTAATGAATCACTTCGAATTGACGTTCAGCACGGCGAAGCGTAATTTCCCGTTTACCTAAACACACGCCGCTTGAAAATAGTTGCACACCGTCTGATTAGTTTCGAACTGCAGTTCTAATGTTTGTCCTGACATGTTCACTGACCAACCGCCTCTTCACCCCTCCGGGCAATTCGCAAGGAAACAAACAGTTTTCTCCCCCTTCTACACGGGATCTGTCGATGTGTGCCACTCGTGGTTGCTTCGTTCAACAGAGAGTGTGGAATTTTCACGTGTAGAGACGAGTAGACATGCCGATGCAAAGTTTCCGAGTGGGTGAAATTGTCGCGGCATACGGAATTTCTGTTCGTACAGCAACCCTTCGCTGTGAAAATCGCGGGAACATCGTGATAAGCGAATCAGAGGGGCGAGGTGATAACTGCGTGCTCAAAGAACACCTTCTACCTCCTCTTCGAACATTCAGAAGCTTTCCCATCCTCTTATTTTCCTGTGAAAACTCTCGCGGTTTGTTCTTAGAAAAATTCCACATGCCTCGAACTGTGTCTCGAATGGAAATCTTCTCGGCAGATTTTAAGAGATTC
The DNA here is from genome assembly GCA_951804975.1 of Anthophora plumipes. Taxonomy (NCBI): domain Eukaryota; kingdom Metazoa; phylum Arthropoda; class Insecta; order Hymenoptera; family Apidae; genus Anthophora; species Anthophora plumipes. The sequence continues at coordinate 1,482,619 of OX638121.1, forward strand.
GAAAATTTCTTTTCAAAGATGCACACGTTCTTTAATTTTCGTTTTGTTGGTAATATTGAAAAATATTATTCGACATTTTGTAAATTGATAAGAGAAGAAAAAAGGAAAACTGAGAATAACAATTTCGAAGAGTGGCTGCCAGAGGTATTCAGAAATCCGCGATAGCCCCGATCGGAACGAGCAAGGGAAAGCCCGCCTCTCTATCACACGAGAACAGGAACATTACATAAATTTTCCATCACGGAATTCCATTTCTAGCCGCAGAAAATATGAAAAGCAGCACGAATTCCATCCCAGCCGAGACGCGATTGCGTCCGCCTTTCTCGGTCGCGTCAGCCCACCCATCCCCATTACATCTGCATTACACGCGCCTACCTTTTGATCTCGTTGCTCTTATCCCACCTTCCCGTCCTCCTTTTCCTCTCGATCCCGCCTCTCGTCACTCTGCCACCGCTACGTTCGTCAAGGCAAAGTCGTCGCACGTACAAATGCCAATGTACGTCAGACACCTGCGAACGTCAATGGTCGCGAGTGGTGCTTTCGTAATTTCTACACCATTTTCTCCTGCTTGCTCGATCACACGTTTCTCGCGACGCCTAAAGGTAATCTTGATACATTGCTTTCAACCGCATGGGGAGATCGTAACGATCGCAAAAAGAAATATTCTCGCGGGAAATGTTGAGTACATGTACCGCTAATAAAAAAAAAAAAAAAGAATGCGATATATTGGCGAATATTGTAACGTGGTACTATGTAAACTTATCTGTTTCGAACATTCTCACGCATTGAAAAAATACTAAATGTAAATTTAAATGCTAAATTTTATTTTATTTTATATTCTGTATAAATTTCAAAAAAATACTAAGTTATGTCGTTTATTTTTACTTTCGTGTTTAAATTCTGTATTTTATTTGTAATTTGCACTTCACATAAGATACGTGTAATACAAGATCACCACATATAATTGATCCTTCAAAATCAGTTTTACTTGCTCTTCGAGCCATTCGAACGAAGACGATTATTCAACGTCGTTTGCAAAAAATACGCGGTGAACGCGGTTGGCAGAGTCTCGAGTTACTGTTTAATATAGTAGAAATAGGAAAAATTACGTAGCAATACTTCAAAGCATATTCTCCACACGAGCGACGAAATTCGCGGTAGCAAGTAGTTCGAGTCAAGCTGCAGTCAGACGGAGAGCAAAGGTACACAGAAGAGACATAGAGTGACTCCGGTGGTACGGACAACTCATAGCACGCGTGTTCGCAATATGAAAGGAGTCGCGAGTGACGAAAACTGGGAAGACAGGATTTCTGGATCGGGAAGAGGCAGTCTTGGAGGCCGCTTTCTAAATTACACACGGACGAACGGAGTCGGTAGATAGAAGTCTCTCTCTCTCTCTCTCTCTCTCTCTCTCTCCTCTCTGTGTCGCTTCGCCGCGTCTCCAGACACGTTCCTTTTTATTTCTCCGTCCGACGAGCGATTTCCACGGTGCGATTACAGGCAGAGACAGAGAACGGATGGGGGATGGGAGGCGAGGGAAATGGAAAGGAAGACAAGCGGTAGAGGATGGATAAAGGGGAGATTGGAGAGAGGTGAACCGGTTGAAAAATTTCAGCGACGAAGGGAAACAAGGAAGTATTAGGTCGATACCTCTTTCGATCGTCGCCGTTCATGACTAGGAGACGTGGATAGAACGTTTTATAGCGACAGAAACAGATTTTCCAGCGGTATCGCGAAAGAATTTTCAAAGATACGGGACACCTTGGTCTGTGTGTGTGTGTGTGTGTGTGCGTGTGTGTCTTTCCTTCGATTGATTTGTAAGCACTTCTCGATTTTATAGGGGGATGCAAATTTGACCGAAGCTTGGCCTCCAGTGATAAATCTCACGCCTCGATTCGTCTGAATCGTTCCAGTTTCGATCTCGGTGATATACCGCGTCGATTTTATGGACACCGTGTGTGTACATGCACGTGCACAGTGAAACGGAAGAACGATGGATGCACAGGATGCTATTTTACTCTGGCGAGACGAGTTTATTCAGGTGACACAGGAAGATGAGATGTCGCTGCGTGTAATCTGAGATCAGACTGAACCAGCCAGGCAGGATTAATTAAAAGAAAAAAGAAATTAAATCTACCGTCACGTCTGAATTAGCTTAGGTTCTTAAAAAGAAAGCTTTCGATACTCTAGGCTAAACTGTGACTAATTATATCAACTACTACTAAAGTTTTTCATTTGGAAAGTGTCGAATTCGATGTTGAGCACGATCTGTGTTTGCAAGCGATTTCTTATTTTTTAAAAATCTTTTAGTTACTTATTCTCAGTGTTTCCTAACGTATTTGGGAGAGAGAAAAGAAATTTAGAGATAGGATGACGGTGCAAACCAGTAACATTTGAAAATAGAGAGATGATTTTTTGTTAAATACAATTTGAATACGCATATTCACGTAGTTAGCGAATTATCGTTCCTCGATCTTTCTATCCTCCTTATAAGACCGTATAAATGTATATTCGATTCGATTCGAAGCTCCTGACAGGTATTCGACAATCCTCCTAGTAGTACAAGTCAACCATACGCAAGGCAACCTTATAAAATTCATCGTTCCCATTCTACAATTTTTCTCCGAGTCGAATTACGGAATTTTCGAAGAACTTTTCCAACGGAACTCCCGAACAATCATACTCGGAAGGTGTCTTATCTTTGCCGAAGAGAAAACACGGACAAGACGGGATACCTTCTACGTGACTTATTCCAGCAAGTCAGCCCCGATCCCCTTTACGTAACGACGGCAATCTTGTCCGGAAGAACGCGTCGTCGCGTTTGTTTTCCAGGGGTATATTGAAAACAGAAGAGCCACTTCGTTCCAGGAATCCATCGGGGCACGATGGGAAAATGGATCGGGGACATCTATCGGTGCCGGACTTTGCAAATATTTTTCGTTACTCTGTGCAAAGGACATCTTTTTGGATATGATGTCGCTGAAAGCCTTTAAGTCGAGATCCCTTTTCAAACAATCCTGCGAAGATACTCTCGAATCCATCGTTCAACCTTCTCCCTCCTAACATCGTCGTTTCGATCGCTTTCGATGTATTACTACCACCATTACTATCATTATCCTCGAGTGTTTACACATCGAGGATAATAAAAATTCGAGGAATCGATGTTTCGAACCCTCTAAACGCGAGAACACCGCCGTTAGAATAGCACGATCGAGAATAAACATAGGAACGAATTCAACGGAACGAAACTAAAGCACGGCGAATGGAAATTTTCATTCCTGCACACAGGCGAACCGTTTTCACCAGCGGCGTGAAACCTTGCTTCTGAAGTCTGGGTCATTGTTGAAAGCCGGGCAAACATTTAAACGGAAATTTCACAGTGTCCCCGCGAAGACGTTCAGCAATTTTTGAATTAAACTTTCCTCGCGGTTGATAGCGACTTTGCATAGGAATCCGGCAGAGTTGCGAAAGTCACCGCGAAACTCGCGTTTCTTGGATTTCCCGGTTCACAGGGCACAGGCTAGACAACTCGAGGCTTTTCCTTTCTATCTTTTATCACCTTCCTTTCTCTCTCTTCTTTGTTTCCCTTTTTCAATTTTCTCTTCTCGCGTGATAGTTCAACGGAGCTCGTTCAATTTCTCGCAGCCACGCGCCGAATCTGGCCGGTCGTTAAAATTTCAACGAATACCCCGAGCGGAATTCGAGCGCGACAATGCACCGGCGGGATAATTATTTTCCATAAAACTGGTTAAATCCGATGCAACGCGACCACAGCCAGCCAACCGGCTGCCGCTATAACACGGCACGCGTTCCACATCTCCCACACGCTTTTCTTCTCTTTTCCTCTCTGTCTAACCGTTTGTCTCTACGTCTGTCCGCGCGACATGTAAACGCGGAGGAGAAGCGGGGAGGTGAATGAAGATCGCGGCGACGGGTTCCACGGCAGTTAATTAAATTTCCCGACACGCCTCCACGCGCCTTTGACCGGTCGCAATTAAAACTTATAGCTCGCGGAAAAGTTTGACGCGCGCGGATCATCCGGTCGCGTCACCGGGGAAATTAATTGGTTCCGCATCGTGGCGACGCGTAAACTCCGCCGCGGATCACTCGGTAAATTCGAGTGTTTTCCTTCTAACCCTTCCTGAAATACTTTCTTCACAATCGAGAGGTGTGCGCGAATTTTCTGCTGCGACGAACGTTGTTCGGTGAATTACTATTCAAAGCTTCCAACTAACGTTGTCTTGATTCCGACGTTTCAAACTTATCGTGACACTGATAATGTTACGTGTTTTAAAAATACTGTCTTTTAATATTTTAACGGTCTAATAAAATCATGTATTGCGGTAAAAGAAATATATATTTGACACGTGTTCTTTTAATAACTACGTTATGTGTGATCATTTTTTAAGCACGAAGTACATAACCCTAGATCACAGTCCTACAAATATTTCGTTCCTTTCTTAATTTTGTTCCTAAAAATCTCTCTCGATTTAAGCTGTTCGATACTCGACGATCTGCCCGTGACTCTTACGGGATAATATGTTAAAGGGTTAAATATTGATTACCAAACGGATGACTTTAATTGCTGAGCGAATGTGAAATTAAAAAAAACAAAAATAAGAGGCATACCAAAAAATGGCCCTTTTAGGCCATTATACATTGTATTCTTCCACTTTCTACCTTCCACCACTGCTAAATAGATCGAACCTGAGAAACCAGCGAGTTTAATTGTCCTTCTAAGGATAAGGTACTTTTATTTCCGCCTGAAATTGGTGACACTATACGAGAAACATAGATTCGAGCCTGATACTTTAATTGGTCTTTGGTCTTGGCTTAAAAAATAGGTTAGAAGCTAAGGAAGCGAGAACGTCGTAATGTGAGATATTCGGGAAACCTAAGATTTCATTCTGATTTGCATGGGCAGTTCCGAACAGTAGGCTCCTTGATTCGCGTGGATGTATTCGTCGCGAACCTTAACTAGGATCATCATAGGGAAGAGAGGAGAGAGAGAGAGAGAGAGAGAGAGAGAGAGAGGTTGGTCCAGGTAGGAGGAATGAAAAATGGAATTGCAAACGAAGGAGTCAGGCTTCGAGATCTCCTCTTCGTCCTTCCGGTGTAGCGGACGTGGCCATGTACTTTTGTTCTCGCAGCAACCGGCTTCTAGTCTCCATTTCCCTCTCTTTCTCTTTCTCTTTCTCTTTCTCCCACCTTGGTTACGCTCGCTATGCTAAAATCTCCGCCATAATTGTTATGCAAACTGCCCCGTTGAATAATGCAGCGCGCGAAATTCATACGTGCCTCGCGCTCGCGCACTTCTGCCCGCCACGGGCGTATCAAATAATTTTATAGCCTGTTTTAATAATTAATAAAGCCGGGCCAAAAGTGTGCTCCACCGGTAACCATCGTTATCTCTCTTTCTCTCTTTCTCTCTTCTTTTTTTCCTGTTTCTCTTCTACGATGTTGGTCCTTGGTTCCCGCATAGTCTAGGCGGAGGGCAGAAGAGCGGAGACGAAGCGTGGAACAGAAATCTACGACCCAAGGGGAGTATTTTTTCCGTGTCCCCGTGCTGAAAGGGACGAGACGTTTCCTGCTGAGTCGAGCGCCACTCTTTTTTTTTTTTCTCCTTTCTTTTTTTCTCTTTATTTCTGGACGCGCTTTATCGTCCACGCGAGATAATGGGCCGCAGCAACAGGAGGAATTTAGTAGCTCGAGTTTATTCACCGGGCATCTGTCGAGTAATGGTGAACGGAATACCATGGGATAGAAATGTTACGACGAACTCTATGAAAATATACACACACTGCCGTGAAAAAAGTATATTTTTCACCCTCAATGCGATCTGATTGAAATGTTTTTCTTATTTCTATTATATAATTGTTAAAAAGTCTGAAAACGTTGTAAAACGATTCCTTTAGAAGCAAAGAAATTTCGTATCAAATATTTCTACCTATCTCCAACATTGAAAATTGGAAAATTCTATTCGGGCGGCTCTTTTTCACCGATTCACCTTGCATGTCTCAGTATTTCTACAGAACTGTTTTATAAACATAAGAAAGAATACTTTAGCTTTTTTTTTGTCTGTTTTAATTCGTTTAAATTGTAATAAGGATCAAGGAGAAGAAAAATACCAGCGCGAGTAATTCCCAAAAACTGAAAGAATTATATTCAGGTGGCTCGTTTTCACCTATTCACCCTGTACACGTAAATCTAAAAAGGGATTTCATCTCGATTACCCGATATTACGGGACAAAAAGTCACGGAGAAAAGGATGCGTGATCTAGTATAAGAAGGAAGACTTAAGGAGCCCTTCATGTATAAACGAATTACGATCGTTCGATTTCAATGGCACATCGTTTATACGCTCGGCGTGCAAACTCGCCGAACCGTACGATTAATCTTGGTATTATTTGACGTGAGTAGGGTGAACGGGGGTGGAAAACGTCCGCATTATGCCCTTCATATTTCAGAATAGAGTGCGTGCGGCTGGCCGCTTTTATACGGCGAACAAACAAAAACCTGAATCGCCGCCACTCTCCGCAACACATCCGCTCCGACGAGTTTATTTTTCGTTTTCGCTATATATTTTATAAATACTCGATGTAGCCAACGCTCGCGCCGTATCGTACGCGAAACGGACAGATAAATCACTCCGTCCTCCCCCTCCTATCAACCTTCTCTTTGCCATCTGTTTACAGTTTACGTCATCGGAATTGATTTTCAAACGAATTTCCCGCGACTCGTTTATATTGACTGTGAAAATCCACTCGGTGTCGACGATTCGACGGGGAAAGGAACGCGTTGCGATAGAAACGTTTGCAATCTAAAAACTAATTCGACGACAATCTGTGATCGATTATGAAATACTTGAGCACGATCACGTGAAGTCACAGAGGAGAATTATCCGTACAATACGGATTAATCGTTTACAGCTCGAAGATTCGGAACAATCGCTCGCGCAACGTCTCGGATGTTAACGCGTCGAATTCGAGCAGAATGCAATCACGGAGCGAAAAACACGAATTTCAAAGGGCAACGTACGAGGGGGGATAATCTGGCGCGGTTTAGTAGAGCAGCTTCTCTCGTTCTGACGCGTCAGCGTCAGCGTAACTCCGGCTGCGCCAGATCCTCGACCGCGAAGCGACGCGCTGATATTATGCCCGATTAATTGCCCGTGAAAATCCGACCACGGCTCACCGTCGTTTCGCTCGTTTAATTAGGACCACGATCCTCTCTCTCTCTCTCTCTCTCTCTCTCTTTCTGTCTCTATTTCTCTCTCTTTCCCCTCTCTACGCTACCACGATCTCCTCGAGCCATCCTTTCTTTCGAGAATCACGAAAATCGAAGATGCCAGCAAAAACTATCCGTGTCGATAGCCATACTAATGTCCTCCGTCAACCGTTCATCTTAAACGAAAGGATAAGAGATTCATTGTTCCCTAACGAGCAGCTTCTGAACGATCGTTATTGTCTCGACCTACATAGAGGATGGTTAGGTGGACAATAAATCCGGTTAAAAGGAAGAGAGGGAAGAAAAAAAAGAATTGAAAGTGTGTGGAACGAGACTTTTCTTCGTTTCTTTTTCTTTTTCTTTCTTCTGTTTTTTTTACGCGAGTCTTCGTTCTCAAGTAGGACTGAGGTAAAGTTTATTTCAGAGGGTAACGCTTGTTTTACAATGCCAGTAACGAGAAAGCAGGGGTTTCCGCGGGGGAAGTTCGAACGAAGAACACTTGAGAGTTTCCCCCATGCAACCGGATAGCCTTCAATTTTCCCCATCAACGTTTCGTCGCGAAAGCTTCTCAATTACTTCAAGCGTTCCTGCATAGAGTGTGCTTGCATTCAAGATGACTTGGAGCTTTGACGATGGCCACGTATCAATTTCTTCGATCAATAGAGACTAACTTCGGAAGTTCGCCGGCGATCAATTAACATAGCAGCTCGCAATCAACATTGTGTGCAGAGCGCAACTAGTTTCTGGACTGGATAAGATTTAAGATCAACAACGGATCACGCAAAATCGTGATATCCTTCTGTTACGTATCGCCTCGTCTCTCGTGCGATTAAACGTGTAGGAAAACAAAACCGGAGAAGAAGCTTGAAAATTTCTTTTATTCGATGGAAAAATTAGCGAAGTTTAATTCGAATGACAATTAGTTAAGATTATTTGCAAAGATTCGAAACGAAAGGAGATGATGGACGTAATTACACTCTTCCTGTTGGGGATTATAAAAAACCAAAAAATCCCAAGTTAATAACAACGCCAGCCGGTCATTCTTCTCCTTCCCCTCCTATCTTGGCTGTCTAGCTGTCAGTTCAGCCAACCCGTGAGCCTCCACTCTTGGTAGATCACCGTGACTTTGATTTATTACAAAAATGACCTGGCTCATCGACGAGCGTGCTCTCTTAGACTTACATGAAGACGTTTTAAAGGGAAGAATGGATGGAACTTGTACCACACCGACAATCAATCTTAAGGACACAATCTTACAGCCATACTAATGCCAGTGACGCCCGCGAATAGAGCCCGCACGATTCGCCAAGATTAGATTTAACACATCAGATTTTATGCTTTTCTTCCTACCGCGTGAAAAGAGAGACTCTTGCACCTTTTATCGGTTTTTAATGAAACTTTCAACGAGTATCGAGAGTTGGATTTTCGTTTTTTTCTTTTATTTTTACATTCATCTGTTCGTCGTTTCGAGCATGAGAGCGTGATTATATCGACGAAGAGAGGGTAAGGGTAATTCTTGTTTGAACGAAACGGAGAGCAATCCTTCGGACAGAGGGAATTTACGCGAAAGCAACACCGTATTCATAAATCACGATCCGTGGTAATCACGGAGAAACACCAGCTAGCGTTACGAGCAATAAAAGGCTAATGTAACATAAATCAGGTTTTATGCAAATATAAACCACGTTGCAGCGTTACAGAGGCCGCGCGAAGGAGAATTTTTCAGTCTAATTGCGTCGTCCGCAATGCCGCCGCCACGCGGAACACTCTCGGCGCAAAGGAAACAACGACGAGACGTTATGAACTTTCCAGCGTTCAGACGTTGAAACGATAAAAAAAAAAGGGAGGGACAGAGAGCGGGAACGATAAAAGATTACGATTTTTCCTATATTTCGTAGAAATTTTAAACCCTATTCTTTACGATTCTGGTTTCGTAAAACGTTGACGCTTCGAGGAAGGTAATTTCCAACATTTGTGAGTTACATATCCCTTAAGATGTAACTCTACAAACGCTCTTCGTAAATTTTAAATCCACGAGATTACGAGTTTGAGAAATATTTGTGGAAAACGGGACAGCGAGTAGAATAGGTCAGCCATATGTCAGACGGCATACAACACTTTCTAAGATTCCCTATAAATTTATTATCAGATCAACCTAGAATAAAAATCAAACACTCTTTATAATCTACAAAGTGTCCTTGATCGTATAAATCTCAGAAATATGAAAAATATCATTTACAATTAATAATATCTCAAAGTAAACTCGAACGTTCTTTACGTATACGCAGCTATACGTCACGATGTACTTCAAATTACTGTAACTTCTTTACTCCTTCGAATTCGTTAAAAATTCTTCTATATCTTTGATCTACACATATCTACCAATAGATTGATATCAAATAATTTAAAATTTCTCGATGTCAAGATTAGTAATTACCCTTTGAAGTAAGCAAAATCGACGATAGAGCGTGGAAATGACTGTCGGCCCATCAAGTGTTCGACATTTCAGGCTAGAAGGGCCTAGCAACTCGGAATACGAAAAAAAACAAAAATAGAAAATCCGATTCGAAGGGTGGAGCGAACAATGGTCGGGAAAAACAAGAGGCTCGCGGAACGATTGTACGGGCATATAGTGGAATTTTGGCAGAGCAGCGA